>JAZKJV010002759.1:1329627-2659255 GCA_037367405.1 Ottelia alismoides
CCTCCTATACTACGACAATTCCTTATTATTAAAGAGGCAGATTTGTGTGCCATTAAATGATGACTATCGCTCCTTGAGTATTTCTTGAATTTTATTTTACGACTCTTTGTAGAGGGAGCTCCAAACTCCAACCCTCCACGGATCTCAAGCATCCTCGATCTCCATGGGCCCTGCCACAAAAGAAATAGTCAGAGATAATATCAAGAAAAATAATCAACAATTGATGCAAAAACAATAAGATGAAAAGACCTAAAAAAATTGAAAATATACACATCAAAAATAATTCAACGATATTTGACAAATAAATAAAGGTGAGTTGTATCCCCAGCAATGGCACCATTTGATGGCATGCAAATCTGCCTCTTTAATAATAAGGAATTATCATAATACATGAGGTTGATTTGGATTAGCAAAATCCACACCTTCAAATATGTGGAAATTATTTTACTTGGAAAGTGTACCAAGGTCGAACACAGGAACACGAGCCTCTTCTTCTATTGATCGAAAATTATTGTTTAATTCAAGGGTGAGTATCTTCTAGTTTTAGATCCTATATGCAAATCATTGTTTAATTTATGGAAAATTTCTTATTATTAAATAGGCACATTTGTGTGCCATCAAATGGCATCGTTGTCGGGGACACGGCTCACCTTTATTTATTTGTTGAATTTCGTTGGATTATTTTTGGTGTGAATATTTTCAAAATTTGTAGGTCTTATCATCATGTTATTTTTGCATCAATTGTTGAATATTTTTCTGGATATTATCTCTGACTATTTCTTTTGTGATAGGAGCCATGGAGATCGAGGATGCTTAAGATCCATGGAGGCGTGGAGTTTGGAGCTCCCGATGCAAGGAGCCGCAAAAGAAAATTCAAGAAAGATTCAAGGAACTATAGTCATCATTTCTTTCATGCATCATGTTATAATAAATTATGTATCATGATCATTTCTAGCGGTCCTCGTTTGAGGGCCCGTGTATGTGTTAGAAAAAAAATAGATCATTAGAAGATCTACCCCCCCCCCTCTACATACACTCACGCACACATCCATATCTGTATATCCACTTACCCACCCACCCTCCCCCCACCACCACCATTTTTTGTATATTCACATACATACCCCCTCCCACATATTCATCTATGAAAATCATCCCCATCTCCTATGTCATTTCATCTGTATAAACACACCCTCTAACCTTAACAGCCATGGTCCCCCTAGCCCAAAAATTCTACATCTGTGACTTAGGCTATTTTTAGCCTAAGTATAGGTGGGACCCCACTAAATCCGGGTTCCCTCTATTTGTCTTCTTATACTTGGGTCATTTTTGACCTAAGTATAGGGGGACCCTCCGACACAGTTCTGCTATATCACCTTGTATTTGACCAGAGCCATGGCTTCGTATCACTTATGCTATGAGGACATAGCAAAAGTTAAGTATAGGGGGGTATATTGTATATTATTGTACATATACTTTAGCCATAGCTCATGTTTTAAAATGTTTGAAAACTTCATGGGCTTGATTTAAGTTCACCTGCTAACTGATTTTTGTAAAAATTGATGTAAAAACCTTTTTGAAATTAAGGGATTAACTTTTTGTAAAAAAATTAGCCTTTTTCAAAATCTCCATAAACATCAGAAAAACTAAAAATTTTCTTTGGTAGAGGCTTTGACTACTAGGCTAAAAAATGAGTAGCTACTCTTCAGTGAGGGAACTTCAGTCTGCCTTAGTAGAGTGGGTGGTATAGAGGACACTGTCTATGGCTCTATTCTCAAGTAACACGATTACCATCTAACGGACCGTACTTACACCCATACTGGCTGGAAGTAGATGCAACAATTCATATGAGCCAGGCCCAATCAGTATCTCTCTTAAGAATTAAAAAATGAAAAATTAAAATTCATAAAAATTTGCAAAAGATAAAAATCACAAAAATTCACTAACCAATGAGTTGGTGTATTCCTAACAAATTCACTGGCACACAAGGCTTAAGGATATTGAGGACACTTGATTTTTGAGATCTTGAGAGTCTGAGTTAGCCAGTCTTAGTCAATAGGGTTTTGAACTTAATAATCCACACTTCCCTAGTTTGAAAGATTTGAGCGCTATATTGCACTCTTCATCTCTAACTTCTAAAGAATATGATCAACACAACACTTTCACAACTGCACGACTGATGAGATGAGTTGAGTTATCACTTGAGGAACTGGGACTGGTGATCTAAGTTTAGACCCGATTTAATGATGCTCGAGGATTGGACAAAGATAATGAAGGCTTCAAGAAACTTGAGTGTCAGCAAACCCTAGCCAGTATGTGAACAAATTCGCATGCTATCATTTGATATCTACCTTTGTGCCAGGGTGTGATGAAACTTAATTAAATTGGATCATTGTGCGCAAACTCTTGGTAAAAGCAGTGGAGCTAGACAAAAATAAAAGAAAAGAAAGAAATGTTCAAAGAAAAGCCTATCATTACAAAGGCAAATTCAAAAGAGCTTCCACCTAAAGGTGAGCGCTCCAAACCATTTTCAAAGTGTCCACTTAGACCAAACGCTATTAGGACCAAGGAGTCGTGCTAGCACCATAAAAGGACTTTGCATCGTATAGTGATAAAAGTCTGGGTGTCCAAGATATCTTAGATACTCAACAAAGACTCACCTCTGTGTACTCCGAGAAAAACAAGTGCAGACGACTCTAAATTCTCTTGACGAACACGTTGATCAATAAATAACAAAATGCATGTGTTGAGTAATAAGTCACTCGAGAGGCTCCTTGTTCCAATGTGAGGGAGAGAAAAATTGATAAAATCCTATGCCATCCATCATCTGGCCATCCATCTACACTTTCAAGTATGACAATCTAAGTTTGACTGAAGCAAGAACAAACTTATTCCCTAGTGTTGAGTATTATGTCTAGAGGAGAGTCTCCTAGACTGGAACATTGGGTGATATCTCGACTCGACTCTCATGGTTGTAGTACACTAATTTTCATATCCTTATATTTTATGTACAAACAGAGAGTCTAGTAATTAGAGAAGTTGGATTCCTTTTGACTAGAGCATGGTTGAACCCAGAATTTTAGGATCACTCAAATTGAGGGTCTTCGACGTATTGAGCCTTGAAAATCCACATGCACTGTCAGGAATTAATCCGACTCCTTCATTCTTTAGATGCTCAAGGACGAGCAAAGTTTAAGTATAGGGGTATGATGAATCTCATATTCACCATGTTAAAATCTACATATTATTCTCCTACCTTAAGCAATTCAATAAAACCCATGAATAATTCATTAATATTAACCTTGATTATGTTGTCTAAATCCTCGTATAATTAACATGTAAATAATACTATTTGCTAACCTTAGTTATTGTATTTTATTACTAACCCTGTTCTTTGTTTTTATATTTTATTAAAACCCCTAAGAATCATATTAATTATTGTCTTTATCTATTTTAACTTTTAAAAGAAATTACAAATACAAAAAACTCTCAACACCACAAAAAGTAGTGTTTTACCTCTTAAAAATACTCTCAAAATTATACATTTGTACAAATGACTTCTTTTGACTTTTAGTCCAACTTGAAACTTTTAGATCTCATCAAGATCTACAACTTTTATGTTTTGACTTTCTGCTAATTTTGCTTCCATCCATTTCTTTTAATATTTTCTTTAATTTTCTTATTTTTCTGAATTTTCTGGAGTGGCCATGTGGTGCACTCTGGGTCTCCCATGTGGTCACCCACTCCCACCTCCATCGCAGTCATCCCTATCCGCTTTGTTGTCATCCATCAGATCTGGTCCCAGATCAGATCTTAGCCCTCCCCTTCTGTCTCTTCCTCAACTGCACGATCTCCCTCCCATCCTACAGCCCACCATCCTCCACGTCACCACTAATTACTCTGCCATTGGATGAGATCCCCAGATCTCATCCTAACGGTTTGCCACCGCTCCCCCCCCCTCGATCTTATCTGATGATCAGATCTGCGCACTCCATCAACGCTTCCATATGGATCATGGGATCGCAAGATCCAACGGTCATCCTTCATCGTTCTCCTCCAAACGCACCCCCTTCCCGCCCCGCTCATGTCATTACACCTCACGACACCCCCTTTCCATTTTGGCTCCTACCTCTGACCACCGCTCCTCATCGTAATGGCTCCCCTTTAAAGTTGTTATCTCCACCTTCTTCGCGCACCAATTAGTGCCCCAGATGACAAACTTTAGCTCCGTCATTTGCGTAGTCAATACGTCGATCCTCCTCCTGTAACGGCCACACCCACCACTACAAATACCCCTCCTCTGCCTCCGTTCATCATCGTCCACCACTTCACGGAGCTCCTTCCTAGGTGCCTTCCCCTCCTCGTGACAGGAGGAGGCGGAATTGGAAAGCGATTATGGTCCAATCTTTAGGTGTCGACCCATGGCCTCCATGGCCGTGTTGTGGTGCTCCGGCAGCCGCTAAGCTCCAAGGCCTAGCTGCCCTTGTCGAGCGATGATCGGAGTGCCTTCTGTTGTTCAGACAAAGCTCCACTCCGCCCCTTCTTCCTCCTTGAATCCTTCAGGTTCTTACTTGTGCTCTTTCTTTTGTTTTCTCTCAATTAATGCACAGCCTACGAAGCATCTCGCCATCGCAGATCAATCCTCATCTTCCGCAATACATCCACCATCTTCTCTCTCCAATCTCCTTTTACTGTAATCTTATTACATTAAATCTTTATTCATAGAATCATTTGTCAATAAAATATTTTATAACCAAATTATTTTCAAATTATTTATGACAATTGCAAACAAACTATTGATTAATTATGAATCATATTTATCCATCAAAATTAAATGTAAATCACATTTAAATTTAATTGCTCAATGTGAATCAAATTCAAATTATTATTTAAATTATAAATCCTATTTATAATTAATTCTCTCTATGATATTATGGATCATATCCATGGTCACCATGATTATTGTGGATAATGCTATCTACATAAATATTATCTATGATAATTAAATCCAATTTAATTATCTCAGACACATCCCTACACTTGTCCAAATAATGTAAATCACATCCACATGATAATTAAATCTAATTACATCATTAATTTTCCAATGCTTAGATATTGTCAGTAATGGAACTATTCTTGAACTCTTTGAAGAACATTGTGCCTTCTCCGTTGATGCTTGGAGATAAGGATTACGAGATTGTATATTCCATGTATAGTGACTTAGATACTGAGATCTAATCTCATATCCAGATCTAGATGATCTTTCGGAGATGTCTGATTAAGTCAAATAGAATATCTAATCTTCTCATCGTATCTAAATCATATTCAAATCAATGTCCGACATTTTGACCAAGATTGGATAACCAGTCTACTGAGTGAAGTCACTAAAATCCAAACATATTTCACCACTCCCTCGGAATGGAAGTGTCATGATTATGCAATCGATTAAGATCACATCACCCCCGAGTACTCTCAATACATATACATCCTGCATACTGGAAGACCTAGAATAAATCCAAAGTTCTGATACTATTTGAGCTATCTTCTTCAGGGTTTTATCATTAAGTTTCTTAATCAGTCATTTGGAATGGATATTGATCATATGCTTTTTAAAAGCATATATCATTCCTTCAAATCATGTCTTGTTTTCGAAATAAGATGACCAATGTCAGAATTTGGTTTATCCCAATATCTCATGAGTAAGCTCATGTCTTCCGATTTAGTAGTGAACATCTATGATCCTTTTAAGACATCATATTACTCATATGCCCTCATATGCACACTAGATCGTCCATGTATAGACCTTGATTACATCATCAACCTAACGGTTTACCTAATGTACATACTTAGACATATAGTAATACATCTGTCTCTGATCAGAGATGCGTGCCTATACATGACAACATACGGCATAGTTCGTAGTTATCTCGATCTTGTTAAGTCAACTCTTTGAGTTAACTCATCCAATGCCTTTGAATCCCTATTTTATGCAAAGTACCTACATCATGAGATCGGTCGGATGTCATCCTTTGGAGTAAGGATTGTCATCTCCTTCTCAAGATGGAGATCCCTTCATGATAATCATTTGTCAGTGTGGTTGAATCATCTATCTAACTCTTTAGATATTCAACCGTACACTAGCCTCTATGATCCAACTTTTGGATTAACAATTATATGATATCAAGATGGTCATGGTACATAACCCTACTAAAGAACCTATTATGCAAATTAGTTATTCTTCATTTAAGAATAAGGAGTTATATGAAATAACCTTTATTTCATAATGGCTCGTTGGGCTCACAAGTCCAATGTAGGATGCTTGAGAATTGGGAATACTCTGCATTGATGCAATCGTAATAGATTATATATCGTAACACTTCCATATTGGCAAAGTAATGAAACCGAATGGATTTTAGTGAATTCATTTTGTGGAAAAATGATTGAGGATTAATTAAATTAAATTTCAACTCAAAAACCCATCTATAGATCCAAATGGTTGGAGAAGTGGAAATGGATCTAAAATGGGATCGGAGAAATGGCTCCAAATGGATCCAAATGAAAATATCCAAAATGGTTTAAGCTCTGATATTAGATGTAAATTTAATTGCCATGTCACTATACATGGATTATATAATTGTTGAAACGGATTTTGCAAGGGTCTAATATAGACTACACAAGGCGAGGACTACACTGTCGTTGAGAAGTCCGCTCATGAAATCCACTTCAAACAATAAGTGCCCACAACAAGAATAATCAATGAATGATAAAAATGTGAAGTACAATTTATTTTATTATACAAACAAAGAAGTATAATGCGTAAGCATTAGAGGTTGAACCATAGAAAGTAGAAAAAGGTAGCCTAAGGATTATTTCTAATCAACATGAATTATATACTTTTTAAATTTTTAATTTTTAATTTTTAATTTTTAATTTTCTAATTTTTAATTTCTTTTTAATTTAAATATAATATTATATATATAAGAGTGTATATATATATATATGATAGAAGGTTTATATGTAATGTATATATAATAAATATACAAAAATAAAAAAATATTAATAAGTATAGCTTTTTTATGTATTATATTTTTGGGGGTTTGATAGTGTTTATAAGATATTTATAAAAATTAGTAAAACTATATATGTATATTTATATAATATAGGTATTATATTTATAAATATACTTAAAAATCAAAATTTGCACAATAGAATGTTTGTATTCTTCATATTTTTCTAATGTTTTGCGATTTTATGTGTATTTTTGCTAATTTTATGCATTTTTAAAGTTCAAATGTCCTAAAATAGGGATTAAGTAAATAGATCGAACTATTTTGATATTAAAAAATAGTAAATAAAGTCAAAAAATCTCAAAAGTAATATTCATATGTAATAATATATATAAATAAAATTATCAAATAGAAAAAAATGTTTTTAAATTTTTTGTAGAATTTTTATATTTTTATAGGATTTTGGAGCTTTTAATTTTTTATCATTTTATTTTCCTATTTTTGGGGATGTTTGGTCTAAAGTCGTAAAATACGCTAATAAACCAAATATATATATTTTTTGGAATTTTCAAAAAAGGTTTTATGATTTTTAGGTATTTTTTAAAGCAAACAGGGACAAAATGTGCTCTTTTTTATTTTCAATAAAAAGTCAAGGTACATTAAATGCAAAATAAAATATATAGCATGAAAGAGAATGCATCCATGTACCTTGTCCTATTTTTGCATAATTTTTTGAGCACGGATGCTATTTATAAAAAATGAAATAAACATGCCAAAAAATGAATACTAGTAGGGATCATTTTACCAATATAAATAAGTTTACATGCATTCTAGAATCCTTATACAAAATCCAAGGGTACATATGCAATTTATCCACGAATATTTAAATTAAAAGTGTCTAGTAGGGGAATAGTTGCAATATACACAAAGTCATGGTCCTCTTATAAATTATCCATAAAAATTAACATTTAATATACATTTATTGGACTAATTGCAAATACAAAAACCCACGAGGGTATGTATGCAAAATACCCACCCCACGTGGAGGGCCACGTGAGGTGAGCTCACATGGATGATGATGTAAATACATGAAAAGGCAAGGGGCTCCATGCAAAATATCCACAATTATTTATACTTCAGATCGAAATTAAAATATTAAATAAAAATATACAAAAATACGGGGGGCATATATGAAATTTACCCTATACTTGCATGCCAACGGACGGTTGTAGTGGCGCCATGTACGCATCACTTAACTTGATCAATGGCTGGGAGCAAGGCACCAGTTCATCTGATGTGAACGGTCCAGATTAGATCTGGGCCTCACTGAAGATCCGATGACTCTAAGGGTATGAGGAAGAACATGGAAGAACACTTCCCTGTCCCTCCTTCGATCGTGCGTTTCTCCTCATCCCGACCACCTAGGGGCTCGATGGTGGTCGCATGAGCTTCCTGGAAGGGTCTTGCACCGATCGGTGCCATCAAGAAGGTCTGAGCCTCGCTGGGAAGAGGCCTGGAGCTCGATGAAGAATGGGGCACCTGGAAACCTCCCCTACTGTGGAATCGAACCTAAAAGGGTCTTCGGCGTTGCATACCTACAGGGGAAAACTCAGGGGCTCGAAGCGAGTTGCCTCGAGCCAAAATGAAGTTGCTTCGCATGGAGGGCGAGCGAGATGGAGGAGCTCCGGCAAGAGGCAGAGGAGGAACTCTGATTTGCTAATCCACGAAGGACCAGGTTAGGTCGAATTGGGGAAAATATGCAACGAGCGATGGGAAATGGAATGAGCATGATAAGTGGGTCAGAACGTGGTGGATTCACGGTAAAGCATGGGCGGAGTAGTGAGCTCTGATGATCCATATTTTGAGATTTAAGCTAAACCTACGATCTAATTACGAGTAAATGCAGGAATAAAATGACACTAACTAAATATATCTAAAAATGAAGAAAATGTGCAGCTCGGTATTGGTTTGCACCAAGGAGCAGATACCTCGTCGGAGTGATGCCTTGGACTGCCTCCTCACCTCCTTGCTCCACTCTAGCACTCGGAGGGGTATTCTGTCTGTCATTGGGAACACACTCACGCACAAGGCAAGGGGAATCAGGGCTTGAAGAGGGATCAAATTTGGCAAGGAGGTGTGGGGTCATTATTTGTAGACATGATGAGAAGGCTTATTGATCAAGAGATTGCCACTGATTCAAGGACATTCGATTTGATTTTTCTGATTCAAAGATGTTTAATCTCCATGAAATGTGCATCACGCCTAACCAGAGCATCATGAGATAAAGAGGAAAAAATGGTGAAAATTTGGGTTCTGACATGGTGGCGACTCGTGCAAGAGAGAGGGGAGTGTTGACCCAGATCAACACAGGGAGAGCTCTGGTTGGTCCACGCGGACCAACTAGAAAAATCCCATGAGGAAATTATTGGTAAAATCAATAAATAATAATAAATTAAATTATTAATTTTAGGTTATAAAATAAGAGATGTTTATTATTTTCTTTAGTATTTTATTCCCATTTTTATTTATTTTTACGAGGTTATTTATTACAAGTTATTAGTTTCATGTATAGTTATAGGTATATTTACCTATATATGTGTATTTTATTTTTATTTGATATTTTATTATTTTATACACTTAATTTATATATTTATAACTTATTTAGTTGTCTGCAAATATATTTAATTGCATTTTTCTGATGTTAATTGTACACTTACATAAATAGATGTATTTATTATATATGTATAAGTATAGGTAATTCATCTATATTTTTATACATTTTTTATTTTAGTGTATTTTCTGTAGTTTTATTTTATTCTAAATGTGTACATTCACTATATAGAATATTACAAAATTATAAAAATATGAAATATGAAAAATACAAAGAATAAATAAAATGTTTATTTTATTTAGGTATATTATACAATAGGGGTCAAAAACCCAACTTTTACATCTTAACTCTAAATTAAATGAAACTACTTTTATAAAATAGCTAATTAAAAGTTATATGTAATTAAAGTGATTTTTATGCATTTTGAGTCCATATGAAGGAGATATGGGTCTGGGAAGTTTGGGTTTTGGCTTTTTATTTTGAGTGTAGAATGAACACTTTGCATTATTTTTACGTGAAGTAAATTTTGTATTTTTTATGTTTTTTATCTACAACTATCATGTATAAAATTTATTTATTTTCTGAATAAAGAATAAAGAATAAAATAGGCCACAAAAATGAATTATTGAAGAGATAAAATTAGGGTTTTTATTGTGTATTTGACCCTTGTCGCCCCTACTTTATTCCTTTCGATCCAGTCATTATTATACCTAGATCTCAGGGTTTAGGATCATAAAATAACTTTGGAATTTTATTTATTTTTCTTTTATTTTCTTTATTCTTTCATTTTGGAATTAATTACAGTATTTTATACAATATTTATACAATAAATAGTGAATGTTGATTTATGCAAAATAGTGATATATACATGCATTTAGATAGGGTTTAAAGATCACAATGAAAGAATAAAGGAGTTGAAATGGAGATTCATTAATAATTCCCATGGCATTATCTCCAAGTATTCACAAATGTTACTCATGAGTCCTAATAGGATTAGGAGTCGTACATTGAGATCCAAATATCAAAATAATATTTAGTTTTACCATGGATAAAGTTGATATGAGAATATGTGAATATGGTTAACATTATAGGCAATTAATTAATATGAATATGGATTTATAATAACTAATATTTGTATGATTGTGATTCATATATATTTAATACATATGTGAATGTGATTTTACATAAATTAAGTAATTGTTGATTTGATTTATATTTTAGTTTATGACTAATGAAGCAGATTCATTTGCCAGGAGGAAGTTTTTATAAATCTCCAAATATTGATGTTCGTAATTTATATGAAACTGATATTGATCAAGAAATAATTAAATTAAATAGGGATTTTTACAACCATAACCCTAAGTACTCTTGCAATAACATTCATAACCCTGTATAATCGCGAATTACGCTCAAGATTCTGAATAAGTGTGCCGTCTCACATCTATAACCTTCCGTTACTTTATCTCATTAACTCAACCAGATGATTGGGTTAATCTAACCGATCAACAATCTAACGGTTGAGATTAACCCAAATTAAAAAAAATCCCACTGCATAACATCGGGGCTTCCAGGTCGATATGAGACAGAGCTTCAGGGGCATCCAGGTCGTCGTGGGGGTGGGGGGAGGGCATCCAGGCCGGGGCATCTGCAGGTCATCACTGGGGGGAGGGGGGCATCTGTAGGTTGTCGTCGGGGGGAGGGGGGACATCCAGGTTGTCGTCGGGGAGGGGGGCTTCGATTGGGGATATGACAGGAGCGAGGGGGAGATGTAGGCGGTGGCAGGCGACCAGGTGCCTTCGATTGGGGATACGACGGGAGGGAGGAAGGAGAGGTCGGCGGCGACGGGCGACCAGGTCAGGGGGGCTTCGATTGGGGATACGACGGGAGGGAGATGGGCAGGCGACGCGGGGGGTGGGGGATGGGTAGCTTCCAGTGGGGACACGGTGGTTGGTGGAGGGCAGCGGGGGTACGGGAGTTAGGGCAGCGCGACATTGGGGGGGAAATCCAGGTCGTCGTCGGGGAGGGGGCTTCAATTGGGGATACGACGGGAGGGAGGGGGAGAGGTCGGCGGCGGCAGGCGACCAGGTGCAGGGGGGCGTCGATTGGGGATACGATGGGAGGGAGATGGGCAGGCGACGCGGGGGGTGGGGGGATGGGCAGCTACCAGTAGGGACACGGGGGTTGGTGGAGGGCGGCGGGGTTACGATGGTACGGGAGTTAGGGCAGCACGACATCGAGGGGGTGGGGGGGATGGAGGGTACGGGAGTCAAGGCAGGACGGGAGCGGCGCGGCAGGGCTACAGGGGGTTGGTGGAGGGCGGCCGGGCTCCGGGAGTTGGGGCAGCACGACGGTGGCATGGGGGGTTGGGATACAGGAGATGCAGGCCGAAAGGGGCGGAGCTGGGTCGGTAGGATGTTGAGGCCGACCTGGGCAGGAAGAGAAGGACGGGGAAGGTGAATGGCATGATTTGTAAATAAGAATGATTATTAGGTACAGTTTCATCTTTTTTTAACGGAAACCATCAACTATAACGGTCATCCCAAACAGAATATGACACGGGGTTATGTAGTGTAAGAGTTAAGCATTACTCGGGGTTTCAGGTGTAATTCGCGATTATGCGGGGTTATGAATGTTATTGCAGAATTACTCGGGGTTATGGGTGTAAAAATCCCAATTAAGATATCAATTCCTAATTGGAATTGAGAGAGAGAGAGAGACATATATTGGGTGTACCATGGACGTCCAACATGTCCAATTGGAGGATAATTTATTGGAGATTTTATTTTGGTAAAAATGTTGGCTAACTGGTTGTCCAATTATACGAGGGATCAAGACTCTCTCATAGCTAACCAAAATAGAACTAACGGTCCACGATGGTGGATGTTCCCTTGGAGAGTAGGACTTTCCATGCCACTCCCCGCCCCATCTCGTGTATACAGAGAGGGTCATAGGCTCTCTTTCTAATACATGAAATCAATTCCAACCAAGTACTTTCTACTCTTGCTAATTAAGAGGAGAATTTAGAAGAGAAGACTCTCTCTCTCTCTCTAATTCATCTCTTGATCGTCCCCATTCATCTTCACAAAAACCCTAGCCGTTTATCGAAATAACATCATCTTCCTCTTTGTTTGCTTGGTTAATTACTTGAGGAGTCATTTTCTTCTTCATACTTCGTGAACATGTAGAAGGGCTCAATTTTGTGCAATGAAATCTAGAGGTAAAGATCATCAAGATCTTTAGTTGCATGGACACCCTGGTGAAGAAGACCTCTCAAGTTTGTGGGAAGTACCACAAATCATCATCGTGCCCGCGAAAGCAAGCTGTCGGATCAGACATGATTTAGGATGTCTCTTCTTTTAGAGACTCTTACAATAAAAGGTATTTCATTAATACTCTTGTGATCTTGAGAAATGGTGTGAAATTGTTTCACTATCATGTCATTTTGCATTTACAATAAAAACTTTTGTTGTACGATAGCATTTGATGCTCATACGATGACCACATTATTCTACAAATTTGATTTATTTTTTCCGTGTATGTGTGATGTGCGAGGTATAACCTCCCTTCAATTGGTAGCATGACCTTCTTTAAAGAATTCAGATTGCATCCGGGTCCAATGAACAATGCCATATTTTCTTGTTTGCAGGTACATAGTTTTTTGTGTGATAACTCTTGTATTTTGAATGATTCAGTGATATATGATATTATTGATGCTCACCCCAGATTATAAAATTAATTTTGAGATACTTTTGATGTCTAAAATATGTGGACTCGTGCCCAAAAGACCCATCAAAAGTTGATGGCATTCGGGCGACTGGGTCCAATCAAAGATAGTAGCAAATAAAAATGGATTTTTTTCTTTTTTCAGTTATTTAAACTTTAAAATACTCATTAGTAAGTCATCAATAAAATCTCAAATCAGCACAAATCAGTTTCGCACAATTCCGATCGTGCAACCTTGAGTAATGGATTGCTCCAAATGCGAAGTTAGAAGAGGACTCGATAAAATATAATGACTTAGTTTTCTTATTTTTGTATTCAAATTGATGAGAATTAATTTAAATAATAAATTAGAAGTTGAACTTAATATTTTTGAGATATTTATGATCGCAACAAATTTTAAGGTCACATTATATGATGCATTCTAAGTTGAAGTGCAATGGTCTCAACTTGCAAATTTAAAACTCAAAATCATTTTTCTGTTGTATGAAAAAAATTAGAATGTTTATTTATTTCATATTTCCTTTTCTTGTACATGCTTGATAGTTAATCGATAACAGTGGAAATTGACTTAACTGCTTGATTATGGTTCATATTAAGTTCCATTTGGATGGATTTGGTGTCTAGATCTATCTTGTTGTGGTAGTTACTTAATTGGTGACTTAACTGTTATGGAAATGCTTCCACCTGACATTTGCATGACCTAGCTAGAGATATCTTGAGAAGTGTTAAATATGAATAGCTTATATTGTACTCTTTAGAAAAAAATTTGTGTTTTTTTGCATGAATTGTTTCATTATTGCAATTTGTATAGTGGTACAAGAGATGTTTGCATTAATCCTTTTTATAGATTATATGAATTGTTATTAGTTTCACTAGATTAAATTAACATTTATTAATAAATTATAGTACATAGTAATGACCAAATTTCCCTTAACTGGATTAATCACCATAATATGATTCATGGTGATTAATTATTAGCTTTTATGAAGGGCATCGTTGCCTAGATAGTACTTTTGAAGATGCTTATGCGAAGTCATAACTTTGAAATACAAGTTCACATGGATCATGTTACCTCGTATGTATAATGACCCTAATAGTGTTCCTCATATTATTGAGGTGGTATTGGATTGCACAGAGTGTATCATATATTCTATTTGACGGTTGACTTAATTAACAATATGTCTATATCACCTTAGGGGTGGTGAGTATGAGTGTTAAAAACCAAATTGATAATGCAAGTTGGACTTGCAAGGTGGAACGAGTTTTTACTTCTTTCACCATAGTTGTATTTTCTCGTATCATTGAGGTGTAATGAAAGTGGACATGAGACTCGAATCTCGCATGTGGTATGTGTCTAAGCATACCTCATGCTTTGAAAGTTATAAAGGGAAAGACTTTCAAAGTACAAAAATGTAAGAAATTCTTGATTTAAAATTACTCACCTTAATCAAGATTAACCAAAAGTGCAGCTTTTATTTTCAAATGAAATCCATTAAATCACTCAACAAGCAACTCAAAGTCAATTATTTGACCGGTCCGAATACTTGGATTGGATCCATAATTTGGATCTCGCACTTGTGTCAGAGTACATAGTGTATCTATTCTTAACTATGAAGTATGACAACCCTCATACAAAGTAAGTATGAGACTTCAAATAGAAGTGGAACGACGATCACTCACTTGCGCATTATTACATTCTTGGATTATTATCTAATGTGCTTCAGCAGCAACATATAGACATTGTATGCACTTTGAACATCCTACTGAATCTGAAGAAGACTTCAACATATAGACATTGTATGCACTTTGAACATCCTACTAAATCTGGAGAAAACTTTGGAAATGTGAACTGTACTCTGAGTTACACCATTATGAAAGACTAGTTTCGTTGCAAAATGCATTAAGGCACCTTAGTTAGAGAACATATGCTCAAAATGTTTGGGTATATTTATGAAATGTAATCTCTTGTGGTTGAGATAAACGTAGACATGTAGACAAACTTCATGTTATTGTCTCCCCCTAAGTCTTTCAATAATTTCATTGTATAATACCACATGAATAAGTTGCAATTATCAAATGTTGAGTTATGTTTTTGCACTAAAGTCCACCGAGGTCATTATGAAGAAAGAAAATATCTCTGGTAGTGCAGTGGTTGCACATGTTAAAGGGAAGCACAACTGGAAGCATGGATCTTGGAAGAGATCCAAAAGAAGAAGAAGAAGATAGGTCAAGTTGTTGGCTAATCTTTTAAAGCTTAGACACATCTGACATTCAAGAAGATAGATCTATACTGCCATTGTAATAAGTCGGGACACTGGAAGCGTAACTATGTAGAATACATACAGACCTTTGAAAAGGATAAAGGTATAGCTCCATTAAGTAAAATATCTATTTCATTGAAACCAACTTATTTATAAATGTGTTGATATTGTGCCTCTGTTCAATTATGCAATTTGTTGCACCTGTTTCCAAAAACCAAAAAATTGATGAAGGGGAGATAGTCATCTAGATGGATATGACGCAACTATTGTAGTAATATCCATTGGAACCTAAAAACTATCAAGAATGTCTATATGTTTCAGATGTTATAAGGAACTTATTATATGTATCCATTCTAGTTAGACGTGGATATTCTTTCCTTTTTTGGAAAAAAAACTTATCATAAGTCGTTATGGTAAATTTATTTAGTGGACTCTAAAGTACCCATAGAAAGAAGAGCTTATTCAATGCTAGCCTGCTATGCGCTAAATCCGATGTGCCGTAGGGCAGGACATACCTATAGATGTCTATCCTTGCCTGGAATACAAGGGGATTGAATTACCCTGGTCAGTGAAACCCCTAAAAATGATGTGGAAGTGGCTTCTTTCTTTATATAACAGAATCTTGGTGGTCTATTGGAGACCTGAATTAGACAACCCAATATTGATCGAGTTCATGACCCTCCGGGCTAGGCCTCGGTGATGAAGGTAGATAGAGAAAGAAAGTCGTGGTGTGGTGATTCACATGTTGTCGTTACTCAACAGTTTTCTGTTGAGGTTTATCCCGTGGAGGTACTCCAATTGGATCAGTGATCGATTTCTAGTTTTTGTCGTAAACCTGATTGGTTACTTCCAATTACATAAATAAACATTTCAAACCATACTAAAAGGTAGGGCATTTCCCATTGATATAGGAACTTCTGTACCAAAAAAATGGTATCTCCAATTATAGCCCTCCGGGATGTAAAATATATCTCTTCTCACCATTGCCATAGTGTAGGAGACAAATGTATGCATTGTGGGGATTTCTAAGAGCTCTCTCATTTATCCCTGATTTTGTCTCCCCTCTTGTAAGCTGCAAAGGGTACGAGCCCCGGATATATAGTGGTGAGAGAGTTGAGGATGCGGCCTCACGCAGGTACAGAATGAAAGTGACAGGGAGGGGGCGGATCTATGAATAGGGGATCAGATGACCCCATAGGTTTAATGAAATTCCCAAAGCAAGATCCGATTTCAAATAGCTTCTTCTATTAAAGAGATTGTTTCGATTGGTCGGTGAAAAACCACTTTGACTAATTTGATTACCCCTATGAGTATATTGTACACTTATTAGTGTTGTTTTTTCAAACTAGGCTAACTAGGGTCCAGGCATGTGAAAAGATGTCGGACATGGTAGCGCCTACTACGAGAAAAGGTCATCATTAAAATACGCTTGCTGCAGCTCTTCGTCTTCTTCTGCTTTCTGGTGGTTTCAGGTATTTCTTGTTCGGGCAATTATAATACACAATGATATTAGATGTTCGAAGTTGGAATAAGGTTCTAGAAGTCAGCCATCCCCAGTTTAGTAGTATTAGCAGGAAAAGCGACATAGTGAAGTGGTGAATGAATCAGACATGAATATTTACTAATAATGATATCACAGGAGGATGGAGATCATATAACAATGGTTTGTCATCAAAGACTTGGACATGTGTCTGTAGATAGGATTAACAAACTGGTAAACTGTATACCTTTAGATTTTTCTAAAATTCCAAGATTTACCAACCCAAAAGCATTGTATTTGAGCTAAAATATTGAGGATACCCTTCTCCAATAAAAATGTAAGATGTGAAGGTATGCTTGATGTATTACATATGTGGTCCATTTAGGACTACAACGCCTAATTCATATAAATATTATGTGACTGTAATTGATGATTATTCACCATACGAATCTGAAACCTTTGAAAAGCTTAAAGGACTCATGTCTTTAGTTGAGAACTAACCCTAAAGGAAGATCAAACGAATATGATCTAACCAAGTTGGCGAACGCTTCACAGAGGAATTCTAAGAATATCTCAAAGAGAGAGGAATATCTCCAATCTCAATCCTTCAGATGCTCCTTAACTCAACGGAGTTGCAGAGAGACGTAACAAAACCATGTTAGACATGATGAGATCAATGATGAGTAAATCACACTTACCTCTCAGTTTCTCAGGATATGAAGTAGAGATTGCAGTTTATTTCCTAAACAAGATTCTGAGTAAATTAGTACCCAAAACTTCTCATGAGATTTGGTTTGGAATAAAGCCAAGTGTACGACACTTAATAATTTGAGGTTATTAAGTCCATTCTAAAAATATGGATGCAAGAAAATTGAAATCTTGTACCTCAAAGTCCTACTTCATTTAATATGTAAAGAACAATATTGGATACCTACTTTATGATCTTGAGAATTGAAAACTATATGTCTCTTGAGATGTGTAGGACGAATTCCTTAGGAGTCAAGATAACAATGAAGTCAAAGAACTCATTGAGTCTAGTGACACTAATGAAGTTCCTATACTAAAAACAGAAGAGATAATAGAAGATGATACACTTGTATCTCTTAGAAAGAGTTCAAGTGTTGTAAGACCATCAGAGAGGTATGGATTCCATGTATCAAAGGAGTATGATGATGATCCAACTTCATATAATGAAGCGTTGACAGATCATGACATGGATAGATGGATGTTATTACTAAGTCTGAAGTAGACTCTATGCACAATGTGTATGAACCCTGGAGGATCAACCTAAAGGGGTTAAACTCATTGGTGTAAATGCATCTTCAAGAGAAAGTGAAGACCCAATGGGAAGGTAGAGACCTTTAAGGCACGGCTCATAGCCAAGGGCTATACATAAAGAGGAGTTATCGATTATGATGAGACATTTTCTCCTGTGATCATATGCTTAAATTCATCAAGATATTGCTAGCTATAGCTGCAAATCTTGACTATAACAACTGGTTGATTGATGTCAAGACCACATTCCTAAATGTATATATCAACGAGGATATCCGTATAAAGTAGCCCTAGGAATTCGTAGTCCAGGAAGGTAAAATATGCTAATTGAAGAAATCCATCTATGAGCTTAAACAAGCTTCTCGTAGTTGGAACATCTTATTCAATGAAAAAGAATTATGATTTCTTTTAGAATCCATATGAACTATGTGTATACAAGAAGCTTAGTGGGAGCTCCATTGTGTTCATCATGCTTTATATAGATGGCATCATGATCATTGGGAATGTTATTGGGATGATGACCCATGTTAAGATCTAATTGTCCCATACCTTTGAGATGAAAATTATCGACATATTGGGTCTGAAGATATTCAAAAATAGAGTAAAGAGGACATTGTGACTATGAGAGCAAAAATACATCAAGAAGATGTTGCAAAAAAATCATATGGATAATTCCAACAAATGCTTCCTTCCCTTAAGATACAGTAATAACCTAACTAAAAGGATGGAACATCAAAGTATTGAGGATAAGAAGGTCATGGTTGGATGCTCTTATGCATCAGTTATAAGAAGACTGACATATGTCATAATTTATACAAGATTAGATTTCTGCCATGCAATGGGAGCGGCAAGATGTTGCCCATCTTGTTGTGGAGGAAAACAAAGGAGTGAAGCAAAAATCGTCTTCATGTTAAGAAGAACTTAAGACTGCGTCTTGATTTATATAGATAGTGATTTGCAAGTATTAGGGTACATAGATTCAGACTTCCAATCAGATGCAGATGATAGGAACTCAACCTCAAGATTCATATTTATGTCTAATGTAGTGTTGCAACCTAAGTGTAGCAAGAAGTAGGACACCACAGCTATTTTGACAAAATCGAGTATTGCATATATAAGATGCAATAGCTACATCCGATGCAGCTACTATTTCATGAGTAATGCAAGTTTTTAATAGAACTTGTCATAGTCTCCAGTGACTGACTGACTAAGCAGCTTGCTTAGCTACTTAACTAAATAATCAAATGATTAGCACATAAGTGTAGGTTTGAGAGTTGTACATGAATGGCTCTAAGGGCTAGTGGGAGATTGTTGGACTATAAGCCTTAGAGACTCATTAATGCAATAAAAGTTGTTGCATTTTATTTCATTATCTGAATTAAAAAATATATTATGTTTGTACTTTTAAAGATCACTTGGTACAATTAGGGTAATGTACCATGACCGTCTCGATATCATACAATTGTTTATTTAAAGAGTTTAATCATAGAGGTGATACCGGATTGCAGATATAAAGAGTTATATCGAGGACACTACCGGCATTGTCAAGTGATGGACAAGAATAATCTCCCGTTTGAGAAAAAGATGTCTCCCGTTTGAGAAAGAGATGGTAATATTTCTCAAAAACAAATTTCTGACTGGCCTCTTGATGCATGTTCACTACATTGGAATATAGTTTCAGAGGTATCGGATTGGTCATGTCAAGGTGTTTATTAAAAGTCAAAGTATTGGTAAAAAGTCAATATGTTGACCAAAATTCAAAAAAGATGACTTTAAGTCAAAGTGTTTACTTGACGAGATCAAGATACTAAAGACTTATATCATATCGTGCCACGAACAAGCACACATCCTTTGACCAGAGACAAATATACATATATATATATATCCAAGTATGCGCATTTGACACACCATTAGGTTGATTATTTGATAAGGTCTATGTACAAATGAGTTGGTGTACATACAAAGAATTGTGAGATGTATGATCTCTCAAAGGACTCATACAGGTTCATACTATCTGAGCTGGGAGATAGAGCTCACTCATGATATATTGGGATCACAACGGATTCCATTCATGGATATTAATATATGCTTTTGGAAAATATATGATTGATATTGTCGCCAAATGATAGGCTGAGAAATCTATTGACAAATCCTCGAAGATAATTGTCAAATAATAAAGTGTTGAACTTTGGGTTTAGTCAAAGTCATCCAGTAATGTCTTAGGTGTATGTTTCCAAACTGTTATCGAGGAAAACTGACGCTGACAATTTGTTGGGCTCGAGCCCAAATGGACTCATTGACAACCACCCAAAAAGCTTGACTCCAAATTGTCAAGTAGTATTCCCCCTTACAACCCACTATCCCACTCTGTGAATTTTTGATATGAGACTATGTTTGAGTTGGAGTGTTACAACCTCCCCAACTTATATTCGTAAGGACTCCAGGTTGATGCTATTATAATAGATTATATATCATGACAATTACATTCCTATGGAATAATGAAATCATTTGGATTTTAGTGATTCTTCTTTGTAAAATGATTGAGAACTGATTGGAACAAATCTCAACTCGTAGAACTCATTTCTAGATCCAAATGATTGGAGAGATGGAAATGGAAACATATGTAAATGAAAATGGAAATGGATCCAAAATGGCTTGAAATGATTCTATATTGATCTAAATAGAAATGTAAAATGTTTTAGTCGTTGATATTAGAAGTAAATCTACGTGTCAAGTCACTAAACACGGATTGTGTAATCCCCCTAGCATTATCGCCAAGTATCTGCAAATGTTGCTTACAACTTGTAATTAGATTAGGAATCGTATACTGAGATATCAAATATAAAGATAACAATTGTTATTATCATGGATAAAATTAATATTGGAAGATATGAATATGATTCACATTATGGGAAATTAAATAATATGAATATGGATTCATAATAATTAATATTTATATGAATGTGGTTCATATATATAGTCAAAATATGTGTGAATCACATAATTAAATAAGTGTGGATTGGTCCCTCAAGTTTGTGATAATTGATAAGTACCACAAGTCATCGTCGTGCTCGCGAGATCAAGCGTTTGTCGGATAAGACTTGATTCAGGAGGCCTCTTCTTTTAGAAACATGCTTAAAAAGGCATTCCATTATACTCTTGTGATTTTCCAAAATAGTGTTGAAATCGCTTCCATTATCATGTGGTTTTGCATTTGCAATCAAAATTTTTGTTATAAGATTGCATCGGTGCGTATATGACGACTTATTCTATGAATTTGATTTGTTTTTCCTGTGTTTTCATGATGTGCAAGGTATAACCTCCCTCTAGTTGTTAGTTGGTTGCTATCAAGGGCTCTGATGATGCTCTCACCTTGGTTCTCTCCATTGAGGTCTTGGGAGAGACAAGGAAGGCTCGAATCCTTAGGACTCGGCCTTGGGGTGATTGGATTCAAGAAGAGGGCTCCTGGAGCAGTTAAGGAGAGGACTTATAGCTCCAACCAACAACCTTATCAGAGATGAGGAAGGTTCTGACGAAGTAGTAAGTGAAGGTATTGAAAAAGAGGATGAAGGATATGGTACTAGTGTTGGACTGGTAAGCCCTTGGCAACCCATTAATGCAATAAAAGTTAGTGTTTTATCATTTCCATCTGAAATAAAATGAATGAATGTGAATGCACTTTACTAAGTTCCCTTTGTGTAATTAGGCTTATGTACCATGGTCATACTGAATACCATGCAGTTGGAGGACATAATTGTCTTCAAACATGTGATATTCAATAAAGATCTCCAGCTTGAGAAAGAGATGGCAATCTTTCTCTAAAGACTGGTTTCCAACCGACTTCTTGATGCAGGTCCTCTGCATAGGAATGGAGATTCGGAACTGTTAGAATAATCAAGTCAAGAGTTGACTTGATGAGGTCAGGATAAATTGAGACTTGAGTCGTAACTGTCACGATCAGTCACATCCTTCGACCTGAGACAGATATGCATCTATATGCTTGAGTATGCACATTTGGCATACCAATATGTTGGTGACCTAGTCAAGGTCCATATACCGATGTGTTGTTGTGCATATAAAGTTGTTGATGAGGCTATTCAGAGGAGCCTATCGTTCGGTCTTGGAGGAGCACGTTGTGTCCAACAAGTCGGATCCAACAATCGTTGTATCGACCCTCTCTCGGCACTCAGCTCGTGATCAACCAAATCAAGCAAACAATCAACCCACAATGTATGATAAATCAATAAAAATTATACGGGGTGAAATTTATCATATCCTATAAATAAATGTGTATAGCAAGAAAACGTAGTGGTCGACCACTAAGAACAAATACATGGATTAGGGGATTTATTATCAATTAATAAAAAATATACAATAAATGATTTTGTACTTTTTAGACTTGTTAATTTTTGTGGGTTTTTAATTATATTTAACGTTTATGGATTTTTAATTTTATATGTTTATGTTTTTAATTTTTTTTTAAAATTTTTATCTTCTTTTTTACACTAGTTCTGATTTTTAATTTCATTTTGTTTTAAAAGATATAATAAGTATATATTCCTATCTATATATATAATAATATGTATAATAGAAATACTATATATGATATTTATATATAATAAATATAAAAATACATAAAATACAAATATAAACAGTCTTTTTTATTTTTGTAAGGTTTAATATATTATAGATATTAATAAATAATAATAATATTATTATTATGTATATAATTATATATAATATAAATAGTCTATATAGGTTATATATTTATAAATATAACTATATGTATTCAAAATTTATAAAATCAAATGTTTTTGTGTTTTTATTTTTCTCTATTTTTGTGATTTCTATTGTATTTTTTACTCATTTTAGGTATTTTGAATTTATTTAAATATATAAGCTATAGTAAATAGGCCATATAGTTTTGGGTGTTAAAAATAGATAATTCTTCAAAATTCCCAAAACTATTTCTAATATATATTTTATAATATAAATAAAATAATAAAAATATAAACAAATACTTTTTGGATTTTTCTACATTTTTACTAATTTTTATGAGCTTTTTAGGGTTTTCAACTTTTAGTGTTTTCTTTTTATTTTTTATGATTTTTGGATCTGGAGTTGTAATATCTAGCAATATATAATATAATTTTTTGAATTTTTTAGATAAGGTTTTATTTTGTATTTTTATAACTAAACAAAGAATAAATAGCTCCTAATCTATTTTTAATAAATAGACAATTGCAAGTAAATGCTAAATAAAAATACAAGTGTGCTTGAGTAATATTTGAGGCATTCACAATAATTTTTACAAAATAAATGAGGTAAATAAAAGGATAAATAAATAATTACATGCCTGGGAGGGGTATTTATGCAATAAAAATAAAGTTTGAGGGATCTTGTGCAAAATAACCAAAAGTTTAACACTATTTTACAATTTTCCTATACCAAATACAAATAAAGGAACCCAGCATGGTATCCTTGCAATTTGCCCACCTCACATGGGCCACCATGTGAGGTGAGCCGGCATGGACCTAAAAGCAATATTCAATAAATATGGAGGTCCACTTGCAATTTTTATAACACTTTTTAACTTAATACTTCGAGGATTAATTAGCAAATACAAAAAATGGAGGGGTTACTTATATATTTACCCCTCAAGTTACACTATCGGACGACAGGGGTGCTTCGACGTTACGAGGGGGGCGATGCTCTGCCTCTTGAATGGACGGCCCAGATTAGATCTAGGTCATGTTCATTGAACGGTGCTGAAGGATAGAGGAAGAATGGGGAAGAAGATGGTTCTCCCCAATCTTCGATCTTTGATTCCTTCGTCCTCTGATCGCCAAACTCCATGTCGATGGTCGCTATACATTCCTAGGGGGATGTCGCTTCAGCAGAAGGGGTCAAAGGAATCCAGGGTCCATCTGAGGGACCCTGGAGCTTTGAGGTACTTGGAGCCCTATTCTGAACCTTGGAGTGTGGCTCCAGGCTCTACTATGCTTGGGTTCCTACACAAAAAGATTGAGGAGGACAAGAGGGTTGCTCTCGACCATCTCCTGAAGCTAGATACGCACGGGAACGACAGAGTGATGGAGTTCCGGCGAAGGCAGAGGAGGGAGCTCGTCGAACCTCGATTCTTAAAGAATCAAGGGTGAAATCAAGGGGGAAAGGTGGAGCATGTGATGTGGAAGGAGAATGAGGTGAATGGGTGAGTCGAAACAATGGAGTGATGATGGATTTGGGGCTGGAGCCCTTTGCTCCAGCGATTTTAGATCTTAAAATTAAATGAAACTAAAGGCTAATTCATGAAACTACAGCTACATCTAAGTTATTGGAATGAAATGGAATGAAAAGAACTATGGCTAGCGGCTCGTACCTGCTAAAGAATAGGTAGATAACGTCCTTCGTCGGAGGAGCTCCGGCAAGGGGGACCCTCAACCACCTCGCGTGCGTTGCAGATCGCTTGGGGAGGAAGTTGTCGCCAATCTCTACTATGGGTGCAATGATCTAAGTGTTCTAGTGGCTAAGAGGGATCAAAAATAAAAATGGGGTGAGTTGGGTTTATTTATGCACAAGGCAGAGGAGGTGTCAAAAACTTGAGAATATATCTACCATATGTACAATCGATTTTTATACACAGCGTGCAAGAAGATGGATGGAAGCAGAGGTTATATGAAGAAATCAGAAGGAAAGGAGTGGAGTTACATCTATAAAAATGGGAGAAGTGAGGGGTGTGCAGTTCTAACATGAGTCAAAGAGGAGAGGGGAGGTGGACTGGGCAGTTGACTAGGGGTCAAATGTCCGAGGATTCTTATTGGTCCACCTAAGCCTTCTAAAAGACAAAATAGGGAAATAATTCGAAAATAAATGAATAAAAACAGAAAATGATTTAGAAAAAACTTAAAGAATGAAAAAATGTTCATTTATTTACATAATATTTTATTATGATTTTTATTTATTTTTACAAGTTAATTTATTATGAGTTAATATTTACATGTATATATAGGTAAATATACATGTATTGAGTACATTTTATTTTTTTATTTTTTATTTAATATTTTATTATTATATATAGGTATTTTATGTATTTATAACTTATTTACTTATACATTTACTTATTTTTATTGTATTTTTCTTATTTGTTTATTTACTTCAATAATTATTATCATATAGGTATAGTTTACCAAAACATTACAATACTTTATTTTAATGATTTTTTCATGGTTTTATTCTAATTTTATTATTTAACTGTCTTTTGAATAATATTTACAAATATATAAAAATACAAAGAAGCTAAAAATATAAAGAATAAATATATTGATTATTATATACATGCAAATAATACAATAGGGACCCAAAAACCTACTTTTGCATCTCAACTCCAAATTAAATGAAACTACCTTCATTAAGTAGATAATTTAATTTTATGAACAATAAAGATGAGTTTGGTAAATTTTGAATCTGTATGGAGGAGATAAAGGTCTGGAAAGTTTTCTTTATGGCTTTTTATTCTGTGTGTCCCATGTGCACTGTGCATTATTTTTTAGTGAAATAAATTATGTATTTTTCTTTGTATTTTTATGTACAACTTTAATGTTGAGGGTTTTATTATTTGAGGTATAAAAATGAGATTCAAAATACAATTATTGATGAATAAAGAATTAGAATTTTGAGTTGTATTTTATACAATTTCTCTGCCATATATCCTCCTACTTTATTCCTTGTCAACCCAGTCATCATGATGATTGATCTCATGGTTTAGGGTCACTCAGTTTATTTGACACTTCATTCTTGTTCCTTTTTTTCCTTTATTCTTTTATTTTGGCATTAAATACTTGTATTTATGTTATATTTATATGACAAACAATGAACATTAATTTATTCAAATTAATGTTATATACATGCATTTAGCTAGGGATTTAAGACCAAAATGAAATAATAAAGGTGGTGAAATGGAGATTCATCATAAGTCGTATAAGATGTATGATCTCTCGAAGGAATCATACAGATTCATAGTTGATGAACCGGGAGACAGAGTTCACTTATGAGATGATTTGAGGTCAAAATGAATTCCATGCATGGTTGCTTTGTTTATTAAATAAGACACGAGTTCGAGATATTAATATATACTTTTGGAAAATATGTGATTAATATTATCTCCCAATTATCAAATGGGAAATCTACTGATATATTCCGAAAAAGACAGTCAAACCAGGGTTTGAACTTCGAATTTATCAAAGTCTTCTAGTGTGAAGGATGAATAAATATTGGAAATACTCAAGGTAAATCTATCGTAATAGATCATCTACCATGATACTTCCATTCCAAGGGAGTGATGAAACATGATGGATTTTAGTGGCTCCATTTAGTTAGATGATTCACGAGTTAATTAGATTAAATCACAATTCATTTGAATTCAATTTTCAATTCTAATTCCATTTTCAATGTTCAGATGTTGGAAACAAAAATAACCATGGAAATGAAAACATACAAACTCCTTCAGCTCATTTCTTAGCTCTAAATGGTTTGGACTATGATGAGAAATGGTCAAGAAAGTTGGATTCAGCTCACTGGTACTTTCTCAAGCTCACATAGAGTGGCTTGCATTTCGTTGAGCTCACATAGAATATGAAGTGTTCCTCTCAAGCTCAATTTATACGACTGTATCAATTTAAAGCTAAAGTGGTATAAACCCTGAAATTAGATTGATATCCAAATTTCAAGTCACTATACATGGATAGTATGATCTCCCTGACATTATCTCTAAGTATCTGCATTTGTATCTCATGAGTACTAATTGGATTGGGACTCATACTTGTTGATGTCAATATTATAATAATTATTGTTATTATTACATTTAGTCATAAGGATAATTTTGTAAATAAGATTCACAAATATAACTCATTAATTAATGTGAATGGTGATTCATAATAATTAACAATTATATGGATGCGAATCATATAATATTTATGTAAATATGATTTGCGTAATTTTCCAAGGTATAAAATTATGCGAATTTAATCCACATAATTTTTGTGGATGTAAATTGGATTTACATCTAACTTTATGTTCATGAACACAATTCATAATCTTTAAGGATCATTTCCATAATTTCTCCAATATTGATAATAGGATTATCAAGTAAAGTAATTGATAAATAAAATTTGCAACAAATTTGCCTATTTTTGGAAACATAAGGCATGTACAATGTTGTTGTATAAGGATCCAAGTTGTTTGAGTTTTAATTGAACAAGGACTCAAAAGTTGCTGCATATTTTGTTAATTAGTTAGTACTAATTGGAGATAATCCTTATTGAATCAGGACTTGCTCTAAGCCCTTGATTTAGAATCCAAGGGAATACAACACATATTTTGGGTGTGTAGTATAAGTAAAAAAGGAGAGCAAGGTTCTCTCTTTTGCAACACTTTTTTTGGAGAGAAATAGTTCCTTAGAATTTCATGTCCCTTGAGATATAGAAGAGTCTTGAGAGTTTCCATATCTCGCATGCTTCTTCTTGTTTCCCTGGTCGATCTCCGGGTTCATGGGAAGTAATGCAATTCATCTCCGTACCCACGAGAGAGATATATGTAGATCGGACTTGATTCGGAAGGTTTTTTAAGTAGAAACTCACGCTTCAAAGGTAACCTAGATATATCTCTTTTATTCATTGTGAATATCATAGAAATTATTTTATAAGTTGTTTCCTTATAATTTATAATTCTAAATGCATAAATTGGTGTGATACATTTTTTAGTTCATACGATGAACTAACATTGATTTAGCAAAAAGTTTGCTAAATATCCAGTGTTTCGGTGATGCATAATGAATAAATTTTTTTTACTTCCTTCAACTAGTGAGAGTTGTTTACGATGAACAGGGAGCAGATGAAGGATTGTGAACGGTGACACGTAGGAGGGCAATGCAGAGAAATAAGAAGGGCAGGAGATGACGTAGAAGAAGAAGAAGAAGAAAACAAGGAATAAAGAAAGATGTGTCATCTGATGTGATTGGGATCGTTGGAAGGTGGATTACTCTAAGAAATGATCAAGTCTTCTTCCCTTGATCAGTGCTCAGGTGAGGCATGCACTAGAGGTATCGAATCCCTCTTGATCACACCTAATCATATGGTGCTTGTCGTCACCTCGATGGTGAAGCTTCTTTATCATCGGATTTGTGGTAAAGGTTGATGGACTCTCTCTTAATGGTGGATAAAGATTGGGAGGTTTGGTCAAAGGTTAGGTTTTAAGGGTGTGAGGTGGATAATTCACAGACGAGGCATACATATATTGGGTTTATCGTTGATATTATAAGCGGAGAAGATTGTAATTACGATATGATAAAGGTGATTGGATTATGCGAAGAAAATTGGAGGTGGTTAATGATGCACTAGCAATCGCGGAGATGACAAATATGATTGGAGGATATGGATTAGGTAGCAGCAAGAATGGGATCAAGTGATAATGTCTCCTAAATCGATTGGCACGTAGAAATGACAAATAATGACTGTGGGCAGAGGATCGGGCATTGGGGTAAAAGTAGCATAGGAGGAGGAGTAGACCAAGGTGGTCAACATTATCATGTTGAAGTATTAGTTAGCCCTTGGAAGGGATGAGTGAGGACCTAGATTGAGTGGAGTTTGATTGTGGGTTAGGGTGCGAGAATGAAGAGCCAATGGTTTCTCACCATGTGGAATTGACTAGGGGACTTGTTGACAAAAAAAGGAAAATAAATAGAAATTAAAAATGAAATAAGAGATAACTTCAAATAAAAACATGGTGAACATATAACCTTCTATACCTCGTTGAGATTTACAACTTTATGTAGACCTTAGAACCAAAATAATTCATTTGTATACTACAAAGAATTTAGGGATATTTATATGTGTAAATTACCAATATTTTAGTTTTTTTATTTTCTTTGTTTTATTTCTATACTACATAAAATGTTTTTATAAATACTAATTAAATATTTACATATCAATATACTTTTTGGATTTTTTGGATAAAAGGTAAAATAAAATAAAGATATGTATCATGTATAAGGGATTAGGTCATTAAATACATGTTCAAAATTTATCTGTTTAGTGATTTTTATGAATTTATGGGGCTTTAATTTTAGTTGTTATTTAACATATATATCACAAAAATTAAATGAAATAAAGAAATGAAAACAACTAAAATATTTATGAAAATATTATGCTCATTCAGAACAGTTGTACAATATATAATTGAGTCTTAAAACTCAAGTTTCACATATGAACTCCAATTCTCTCGAGTTTGATTTTATTTTTTAGATGATTTTATTTTTATTTTTTAGATGATTTGATGTGCATTCATTCAAGAGCAGAGTGTTCATAATATTCAACTTTTCGATTTTCGGTCTTTTCAAAGTAAGGTTTGGGTTTATTCACATTATTTACATGTTAGGACATTTTCATTTATTAAAATTTTTATTATGTACACAAATAAATTGATTTAATGTTGTTTGGACTTAATATCTGAATTTACTAAAAACTGTTAGAAGATTATAAAATAGATTGTGATCTTTATATGCCAATACATGCTTACTATATACATATGCATGAATACCAAGAGTGCAATATAAACGTAAAAAAGCATGTACTTGCTAAGGAATTGATCTCTATTTTCAGATCTTAAGTTGATAAAATAGGGTTTCATCAGGCATCCTCAATCAACTCTGCATATTGTGTAATATCTATGCTCGTGCGAAATTACGTGACTCGTTAATCTCCTTCTTTGATGCGAAGGGGTCCTATATATACTATAGATCAATAGGTGTCCGTAAGATATGGTAAGATATAATTGGCCATGTTACACTTGTTTTGGATTTAGGTGAAACGGGTCCAATTGGATGGGTGTTTGAAAGCATTAGTGATTAGATGACTAGATAGAATTTTCATGAAGAAGTGGAGAAAAGATTATGCATGGATTGATTGGTAATTTACTTGAACAGGTGGAATCCATCATGAGGAGGAGGGTTGAAAAGTACTAGGAGAGCATCCCATCTTGTTAATGACGATTAATGGTCCTTGTTTGTTCAAGTTCAGAAACGTGTGGTTTAACATGGGGATTGCGAGGATCGACTAAAAACTCGAGGATGTGTGTTTGTTTGATCAATCATTTTGAGAAGCATAAATCAACCTTCAAAATATAAATAATCGATTCAATTGATGGGTGCATTCCATAGACTAGAGAAATGTAAGATTTTAATTTAATCGAGCCCAAGAACATGATATTTGTATCAGGGAATTGAGAGAGTGATGGACATTTGTAGTTGGTGCAGTTGTTAAGCACGGAATCAGTGAGTGCAAATCTAATGGTGAACAAGTGTGCAGGCACAGATGCAACTGGATGTGGAATACCCATCATTGGCAAGGCGACCGAGATGAGGATGAATATACTCTATGTGTGTGCATGAGGCCATGTATGCATGCATCCATGCATATGTACACGCGCGGGGGAATGTATACGTGCATGCATGTGTGAAGCATATTCGAATCCTTGATCTCTATTTGAACCCAGTAAGGCTCATTGACTTAGATTGTATGCAAATCCCTGGTTATCATGGTTGTACATGGGATTTAGACCCAAGGTCCTACGTTAACCTTTTGATCTAAATGAAATGAGATAGTTTGGCAATTTCACAATGGAGTTTGATTTAAGTAAAGCAGATAAAAATGTGCATGTAAGTGGGTGAATAATGACGATGAATCCCAAGTCTATATGATTATATGCCAACAAAGATGAATGCATGCATGCATATGTTGTGCGAAACTAAACATGAATACATGAAGGCCTCTCCATTATTCTCTCTCCCTCAATGTTTCTCTCTTTTTTCAGTTTTATGCATCTCTCTTCATATAAATGACGCGTACTAACATATACTGAGTTGTTTGTTTAACCTAAGGTTAATACGAAGATGATAGCATTGAATGATGCAACGAAAAATTCGACTATCATATTTGTCTGATATCAATGTCTGCATCTTGTAATGATAAGACCCATAAATTTGTAATCGTGCATCTACACATCAGCGCGCCTCAACAGAGCCAAGACGCCATGCTCAGTTCCTTGGAGGCACCTCAAACATGTCAAGTTAAAATTATATAGTTAAACTTGAAAGCCCTCACTATAAGGCAGCAACTGTATCCCTTATAAGAAACTTTAGGCATGATGAGCAAACACTCTTCACTAGGTTTGTCTCTGAGAAACATTCACTCAATAGAACATCCTTGTTAACTTTGGATGAATTAGCCAAGGTAGATCATTAGGATGCATCCCTGGTCAGACAGAGACTCGGTTTGCGAAAAAAAGACCTGGCAGAGGACTTCCTATGAGTACCTTATAACCTCTAGGACGTATGCTCTCCATTTGAAGTTGTTAGTTGTTGCATATGGGGACTACGCCACAAAGAACTCAACCCTTATTCGCCTCAAGAGGACTACTGATGTTCGAAAACCCACCCTCCTCATTGATAGTGCAAGGACGAGAACCACACTCCTTCAAGTCATGCCCAATTAAACATGGAGTCTGATTAAATCTCAACTTCCATGCATGTTCTTACTCTCCAACTAAAGAGAGGACTAAAAAACCTCTCCAATCCCTCTACCGAACCGAAGATCAATTGATATTTTCTTCTAACTTGCCAAGAAACAAACTTGGAAACAGGGGCAAAAGGGGCTTTTCGATTCTCGAATTGGAATTTTTCCACACCATCTGCAGAAACCAGGAATGTGATGACAGGAAGGAACATGAACATGGACGTTCAGCACGTTGAACCATGAAAGCCAAGGTTCTATGATACGACCAAGTGAGAACGATAGTGTACGAACTCCTGTGTTTTTAAAAAGCGATGCATATTTCGTGTCATCAAAGGTTTCACTCATTCCGAAAGAAAATCGTCCACTACGCACAGTTAGTGGAATACAAATTGTCCATAGGAGTCTCAACTTTTAAAAAATACAATATTGAGTAAATAAATGCCCCTCTAAGGTTACTTAAATTCAATAATCTTCGTCCATCCCAACAGCGAAGTGGCCTTGATTTCTATCCTGCAACCAAGTAAACAAAAAACACACTAATGATATCAGAACTCATATGAAATGACATGGAATAGAGGGCAAAGATGCAAACCACGAGCAGACAGTGAACAGAACACACGCAGATATGATGGGCATATGCGCTCAAATAAATAACAAAAGAAACAATAGGAATTATTCAAAAAAATGAATGATTAAAACTCCATTCCTCGTTAGGAGATGTATCAGGTAGCGTGAACTTATCCTGGTTGTACCGGTCTGTCTATAACACAGATGATGTGCAACTCCGAGCAAGATAAAGGAAAGCATGGGTCTATCTGCAGTGATACCTGAGGAGAGAATCCTCTGCATTGGGTTCCCCCCACAGTGCCCTCAGAGGCCGTCCGATCAATAACAGAATAAACTTCTTACATAACAAGCACCCGCCCATATCTAAAGCTCCTCTAAAAGCATGAAAACTGGATACATCCAGCATGCATAATCGCATCGATCACCAAACAAGATTACAACTGAACACGAAAAGAACCTTCTCCTAAATTCCTTCATGACCATCATATTTTCCCTCAACAATAAAGCATATAAACTGGCTTCTATTTAATTTCTCATTCAAGTGTCGGTCTAGAAAGAGAAGTTTCTCAATCATATACACCTTCAATCACGAATCGCCCCTTCATTTCCAAGCTGTTGAAAACCACACCTTGATTCCCTCACGCAACATTATCAAGGAAAGCAGAGTTACAAAAATCTGATTCCACACCATATACAAACACTAGCGACCAATACATGCATATCCACTATGTGAGGAAACCCAGGGTATGCCTCTGCCAGCACCTCCTTTTCTAACTGGTCATCATGCCCGAACTTGAATTTCACCATGACCATAATGCCTCCGAAGAAATTGTCACTTTAGGTATCATAGCCATCAAAGCTTTCTATGTACGGTAAATAAATATCTCCCATAACAACGTTTAAGTATCTTGCCATGCAGATCCTCAGCTAAACCTATCAGCTTCAACGCCCAATTAGTCAAGAGATCCTCAAAACCCCACAGAATTCCTGGGCCACACCACCCTCCACCTTTGACAGTCTCCCACAACCTCGCCCCTCGGAACCCCCTTCCAAAGGATCCTTGGTGATGCATAGGCCGACCGCTGGAAAGCAATTTGGACATCCACCTTTGAAGACTCCTCTCAACCTTTCCAAAAAAAACAGCTCCCACTGAACTGACAGGATAAGCCAATTAGCAGCAGTCCAAGGTAGACCACAGGCAGTCATTTGCACTCAACAGAATACACCCTACAATTCCCACTCTTCATCACCTATACCTGGCTAGATTCAACAGGCCTCAGGTCTTCACCAAAATGAAAAGGGCACCATGATGAGATAATTTCATCCAAGACATGGTCCACATGCCAGAGAGCAGCCATGTCTCACACCCATGTCTGGCTCAGCTCCAACCACCCTCAAGTCTATCATCCGGATTGGAAAAGCGCACCTTAGTGATGCACATTTTCATCGACGGAAAAAGATCGGGAAGATCATGCAAATGTAATATGTCCAACATAAATGAAACAGGAAGATCGAGAAAGACAAGCCTCTGTAACGTACACAACAAAATTAACATGAGAACACACTCCCACTCAGAATACCCCCAAACCTCCTTGGTCACATCCAACCGCCCACACGTCTTCACCAGAATGATGAAGGCTGCCTCAGTTGTCTTTTCTTCCAAGTTAGATGAAGATTGAAAAAGACTTGCCTCCAATGTTGGAGTATGTGTCATTATAGTGATGGGTAATTGGATCCCTCCAGGGTCCCACATCCATATGTTTAGTCCCACATCTATTGTTAGTAGGACCCCGGTCAGTTGGTGGGGCTATATAAGAAGCCACATACCCATTGTATCATATTAGAGAAAGTGAATAGAAAACATAAGTCCTTTGACGCTTCCGCATTGTAGATTTCTAGCATGGAATCAGAGCGGGTTCGATTCTCAAGGTTTTATTTCCGTGATTTGTTTGAGATTTCATTATAAGAGATTCAATTTTGGTTGTTCGTTCTTCAAGATTATTTATTCATTGTTGAGACTATCATCTCTAGGTTTTTTAGAACACTAATTCTGCACGGTTTCATCTCCAGCAATCTTGATTCAGCGGCAATATTGAAGATCAGATCGAAAATCGATGAGTTGAGAAACTTCTGGGGTTCCAGGAATTGATCTCTAAGCCTTGGCGATCCTAATTTCCTCGATGAGGCCTGCACTCTCCTTGCTTCCAGGCGATCAGATCAAGGTGATGTCCGAGTCCCAGTGCTTCCAGGCGATCAAATCAGGGCGATCTTTCCAAGCAGATGGGTTCATCAAAGATGGCGATGTGATGCCCCACACACCGCAGCCATTGGCACCGCTCCAGGCGGCACCACTGCTCCTTCCCATCTCAAAAAGGGACACCCAATAGATCACCCAGAAGACAAACCGATAGGTCTACAGGTGTAACCAATTGCACAGCCCTAATGTCGATCCAAGGCCCCTCCAGCGAACCTCCAGGAGGCGTCGGCTCCACCCATCTAGCCTCCATCGCAAGTGCGAGAAGCCTTAGGCGCAAATCTCGAAGAAGAAAGAAGGGGGAGGTGGCGCATCTCCCTCCAGATCGTGTGGTGGTGATCCCCTATCAGTCGGAGGCGACAGCGCAATCGCGAATAAGGAGCCCAACAAGAGCAGCGGCGGCAGTAGTGACTTCAGAGGAGCCCCATCATCGGGGGCGATATGGGTTAAATATTGGTTTCACAATCAGGGAACCCTAAATAGCAAAAACCAGCTCCCAACTTTTGAATTGTGCCCTATTTTTATTTTTGAAACATTTAATAGGCCCTGTTCTGCTTTGTATTAAAAATAAAAGGAAGATGGGGAATGTTGGGCCCATCCAACTTTGGGCCATAGTTATTTCCAAAAAATTGGTAAAAAATGCGTACAAAAAAAGACGTACGCAAAAGAAAAAAAATCGTACAAAAAACATACAAAAAAAGGAAAAGCGGAGAAAAATTGAGACGGCATATTGAGTTTTTATTTTTGCCCATCTTCATGTCTTCTCCTAGCTTGGTCGATGTCATCTACTCTGATCAGTATGGGAAAAAGAGGGAGTAATATGTAGAGTTCTGCAAATTGTTCAGAATCAGAGTCTATATGTCATATTCAGATTCTCCAGTTCTTCGGATTCTTCATATTTAGACTCTATAGTTCATATCTAAACTCTACATTCAGATTGGTTTCAGAGTCTTCAGTTCGATTGCATATGTGCGATTATTATTTGAGAGGTCCCCATATTTGATTTGGACTCAGGTTTTTCATGTGATCCACAGAACTCCATAGTAGAGATCCCATTCTCTATGTCATTACGGTCTAAGGTTTTCATGTGGTTTCATAGGGACTTCAGAGTAGAGATCCCATTCTCTGAGCAAGTCTGGGAGAGACCCAGTTCTCTGATGTGGAGACTTTTAGACTCCATTCTCCAGCGACCGTGGATTCCGATGAGGATTTTCCACAGCTTTTTCCAATTCGATCCTTCAGAGAGATGGAGCAACTACGGGCTAGAGTTCTCTAGGTGGAGACTCATTCCAGTTTCAGTGACTGACAAATGCAGTACAGAGCACATGTTCTCCAACAAGGAGACCCAGTTTCAACTCGCATCCCAGCCCTTTAGTTCCTCCTCACCAGCACGGCATGAGAAGCAACGTCCTCGACAGCAACCGACAGTAGAATATGTGTTGACTTGATATTGTCTGTAGTATCTTATTTTGTAATTCTGAGGTTTCTTTCTATCTGTCCAAGTTGAGCATTGCATACTCCATCTTGAGGGAGAGTATTGGATTATGTGTCATTGTAGTGATGGGTAATTGGATCCCTCCAGAGTCCAATTGTCACAACCACATGTTTAGTCCCACATCTACTGTTAGTGGGACTCCGATCAGTTGGTGGGACTATATAAGAAGCCCCACCCATTGTATCAAATGAGAGAAAGTGAATAGAAAACACAAGCTCTTTGAGGCGTTCTCCCGTGGTTTCATCCCGCTACTCACGGAATAGGATTCCCCGTGAAATCTCGGTGTTCTTTATGTTTATTCTATTTCTCTGATATTATACTTTCCGCATTGTCGATTTCTAACATCCAACAATAGTAGTTTCTCCTCGAACCTGAAATCCGAAGATCAAACTTAACTCCAACAAAATCATGCAAATCTCAAACCATTTTCCAACTTATCAAAACAAATAATCGCATACCAACAATGCAAGTTGAATGGAATTAAGTTTAAAACTCGAATTCAAAATAAATGTATAATTGAATTAGTGATGACCATCGTTAAAATATTTTTGTCGAGATGTGAAACCAATTCGGAAAATTTGATTCTAAATGAGACAATTAAGCATAGATTCACGGAAACAAAGGCGTTAGAACCTATCTAAAGGGACTCAAGAAGATTAAATTAGCAGCCACCTGGCCAAATTACAAACTACAAAAAAAGGCCATTGGCATTGGCAAATTAAAAAGAATCGTGTGCCATTAAGGTCTCTTCTTTTTTCAAAAAAAAATGTGGACGGAGACCGCCCTCAGAAGGCTCTGACCCGAAAATTCTATTTTCTATAGTTAAACATGATACAAATGGTTGCAGATAAACTTAGGACTTGCAGACAGTCTGGTTAACCACATTTTCACATATACCGCATAGCCTCTATATACAGCTAAAGCAAAAGGTCTTAGAAAACCTGTCCGAGAGTGTGCGATTTTCCACCACATCATGCTTTTAGAACATGAGAGGCCTCTACCAAGGATAAGCAGAAGAGGTGGTGACAACTTATCACGAATTTGGAGACACCTCTTGAAGTCAAATAACAACCCCAATACTCTACAAAAAATCCACCGTTCCCTTTGGAAAGAACAAAATTCTCTTTCAATTTCCACTATTGGTGAAATTCAGAGTAACCGCTGATGATCGATAATGGTACAGGACCATGTCTAGCAGTACACTGGGAGACTGGTGATGCAGCAGGGACTAGAGCCACTTTATACCTTTACATCAACTTTAATAGCAGTACCCAAGTTTCAGATAACTCCTTTCTTTTTTTCATTTTGTATTCCTCGATACACTCTTTAATCTTGTTTTAAATCTTATAACCATTTGATTGAGATTTAAATCACATAGGTTGGATCTAGTCTTGGCTAAGGGAGAGATCGAATCTCTAGAAGAAGGCAAGACCTCAAACAATGCTAAACCAAGATAAGATAATCATAAACTCGTAGATCTATGTTTTCTACTTAGATAAGCTGTTTTAATACATAAATCTAGTAATTGATTCCATGTTCCTTCAGGCCTTGAAACTGGATCTGGAGACTTCAAAGAAGGGTCAAGTTTTGTTGATATTTTTTTAGGGGAAAGGGGTATGCATCCTAAAATAGCGCACACCCAAAGAGTATAAAAATATTTAATAGAAAAGATACAAAAATAGTTACGACCACCTAGAGTTAAAAGGAGCCTTGGCATGCTTTGAACATTCTCCACAAAGTCTCTCTCTTGATTGAACATGACCACATTACGTGCCAACCAAATCGCCCACAAGATGACAAGAGGTTACAACTTCCTCAGCTGCAACCTAGATGTTCCCCAAAAGAAGCCTAAAATCCCTCAACACAAGAGTAGTCCAACCAGCCAATCATCAAATCATGCCCAACCTCCATAGACTGCATGAAAGCGAAAAGGAAATGATTCACACCTTCAGAAGCAACATAGCATCTAGAGCAATCCACGTCAACTCCATATAAAATTTTAAAACTGGGAACCTTTGTAATCACACGTCCTCGTTTTAGAAGCCAAACAAATACTTTCACACATCAGCACACTAGGGCTGCAAATCAATCTGCAGTCACGAGCCATATCTCCGAAGTCAAAAACCATGCCGCCTTCACCCGCTTAATCTATCATACTATGACCAGTGATCCCTCCAATCAGAAGGCACACCACCCTCTCAAGGAAGTTGATTATCCTCAAGAAATCTTGCACCCTTTGTTCCAAGAATCCATGAGGAGCCCATGTCCAATCTGATCAGGCCTCCACCAAAGAAACATCGTGACACCTTCTTGATGTTCTAACTCTAATCAAGAGCTTGTAGGTAAAGATTGCTTTCCAAAACTTGACCTCCTTGACATTCCGGATCAAGATAAACTAATGACACATGCTATAGACTCTCTATAATAACAACAACAAAGCCTTTTCCGACAATTAAGTAGGATCGGCTACATGGATTCTTCGCCTCCATTCATATCTATCTTGGGTCAATCTCAGGCTTATATCCAAAAAACTAAGATCCCTTCGTATAGTCTCTTTCCAACACTTCTTGGGTCGTCCTCGCCCTCTCTTAGTCGGCTCAACATCCCAACACTCGCATCTCCTAACTGGTGCATCCGTTGATCTTCTTTGCAAATGACCAAACCATCTTAAGCGGTTTTCTCGCATCTTATCCTCAATCGGAGCTACACCAACTTTCTTTCTAATTGCATCATTCTGAATCCGATCTTTACGTGTGTGTCCACACATCCACCTTAGCGTTTTCATTTCTGCTACAGCCATTCTCTGCACATGTCTATGGTTCAAAGGCCAACATTCAGATCCATAAAGCATAGCAGATCTCACGACTGCTTTGTAAAACTTTCCTTTAATTTTTAAAGGAATTTCCTTATCACAGAGAACAGCAGAGGCTCCTCTCCACTTTAGCCAGCCTGCATTTATTCTATTAGTAACATCTCCATTAATTTCTTCATCCTGTTGCAAAATAGATCCCAGATATCTAAAAGAATCTTCTGAATGTTACTATCACTAATCTTCACCTCAATTCCTTCACCATTGCTTCCATCAAAGGTGCACTCCATATATTCCGTCTTAGTCATACTTATACGAAATCCTTTAGTCTCCAATGCATGTCTCCAGACCTCAAGCTTCTTATTTACTCCATCTCTACTCTCGTCAATCAGCACAATATCATCAGCAAATAACATACACCAAGGTAACTCATCCTGAATGTGACTTGTCAACTCATCCATGATCAAAGTAAAAAGAAATGGACTCAAAGTTGAACCTTGATGTAAACCAATGTTGACGTCAAAATAGTCAGTCTTCCCAGGCGGGGTCCTTACACAAGATAAAGCCCTATCATACATGTCCTTTATGAGGTTAATGTATAAGACATGTACTTGTCTCTTCTCCAAAACTCTCCACAATATCTCTCGTGGGACAGAATCATAAGCCTTCTCCAAATCAATAAAGATCATATGGAGGTTCTTCCTTTTAGCTCTATAAATCTCCATTGTTCTCAGCAAATGGATGGCTTCAATAGTTGAGCGACCTGGCATGAATCCGAATTGAAATAGACTCTCTATAATCATGTTGAGAAATATGGTCCAAGGTAATTCCTAATTTAATGTGTTGCTTAAACAATATGTTTATGTACATAACAAAACACAAAATTATATTTGAGTTATAGTGATCAAATGGCAAAAAATTATACAAGATGTTGATATGATTGACAACTCAAATTTCGATAGCTTTGTGATGCCCTAAAAAGAATAAAATCTGGAAGAAATAACTCTTTCGTGTCTGGTTCCTAGAAATGTTTTAGAAATAGCAGCGTTTAACCATTATCATCATGATTATATACATATGTATATACACACACACACGCATATAAGGAAGCATTAATAGGTAGATTTCTGAGTTTTAATTTTTTGATTCGTGATATCTTTAATGACTAAATAGGATTAAAACATGATGTTTGATGGATTAATAAGCATGATATGTGGGTTGTGCATAATTAGCATATGGATGAGAACTTAGTGAATGATTCATTATCGGTTGCCAATTATTGAAATGCATGTCCATTTCCTGTGCATGAATTGTTTTCAATGATTTTAAACCTATCTAAGATAAAAATATTCATGTTTAATCCATGTTTGAATGCTGATATTAATTACAAAATAAAAAAGGCATGAGCACTGGGATTGAGAACTCACTGGCTAAGCAAGCAAGTTACAGTCTGAGTCGAGAATTCCGAACACCTAGGAGAGAACCACCAGATTACATAGTTGGACTGTGGAAAAGGTCACGTTCATTTTTACATGATAGTGTGGGTGCTTGTGTCTTTTGAAATAAAAGTGGAAGTGGGAATGAGAGAGGGCGAGCCTTGAAACCACCATACATTCTTGTCCAAATGACTCCTTTAATTAATGACCAATGTTCTGCGGATGATGGGCATCATGTAACAACTTAGTTTGTGACTCACCTCGAGCCCACACCCCATTCCTTACTAAAAAGCATTAGCGCATTGGCAGCAGAAACCTAAAACTTTTGATAGCATTTAATAAAGCAATAAAGATGCAGTCTTCGACATGCTCTACTGTGACACATTATGTTGGATTCAGATAAATAGAGATGAAATTTGAGAATGAAGAAACATGTAATCTTCAACATGCTCCAATACGAACACTTGGACAAGAGAAACAAAAAGAGCCAACATCTAAAAACATGTGTTGCCGGTCAAAACGAGTGTTGCAAAAGTTGTGTACGGTGTTAACTTCAGATGGGCCATTGAATAAAGATTATTCAGTAAAAATACCAACTATATCTAAACATATATTCTTATATATTTATAAATGTATGGTCATCAATCACTAAGAAATCAAGATAAAAATACCAATTAACAATTTACGTATATGGAGCTTTAACATATGTGATGATACTGGGATGAAAAGAAACCTTCAAAAATAAAGAAAATAAAAGAATAAAAAACTCAACAATCAGTCAATAGTCGGCTGACTATTTGTTTAGACCGGATATTGACCAAAAAGAGATTTTCAGTCGGTGACACACCAGCTCCAAAAATCCAGTCTAGTCGGCCAACTATTTGCATCGGTCGTCAAAAATTCAACACAGCCACTAACAGTAGAGCTTCAACGTATATATCCACCACTGCCAATGTCTCTCGCAATCCTCATACTTCAAGCTTCCTCAAGTACCACCCCCGCCCCACCCACACACACACACCAACCCCATTCCTCGAGAACCACCTCAAAGGGCACTGCTGCTAAAATTAGGCTTATCACACTCGTCTCTAACATACCAAGATGTTCCACAACCACCAATTCTAGCATTCATGCCATGCCACCTCCAATGATAGAACCCTAGACATTGAAACAAAGCTCAATAGCAATCACCACTCAAATAATCCCATTAGGAAGGGGGAATGAGAGAAGGTGTGACTTAAGACCATGATGCATTCTTGTCCAAAGGACTCAGGTTAATCAGTGTCTAGTGACCAATGTTTCACAGATGATGAACTTCGACTAACAGCCATTTCTTCAAAAAAAAAACTTAGGGTGACTCACCTCGAACTCACACCCCATTTCTTATGAAAAACATTAACGCATTAGCAACATCATCCTAAAACTCCCCATAAAAGTGCATCGAGAACCCATTTCATAAAATTTGATAGAATTTAATAAAGCAATAAGGATGTAGTCTTTGTAGAGACTTATGTTATTATGTTATGTACCGTTTCTTAATTTCTGTTTATTTTCTGGACTCTTATGTACTTTACCCATGAGGCCTCTCTCTATATAAGAGAGCCTAGGGTTCCTTGGAATAATAAATTACTCACATTTTCGAACATGGTATCAGAGCACCGCCGTCTCTCCCCTTCTCCGCCACCCTTCCGCCGCCACCGCCGTAGGGCCCCCTCCTCGCCGGGCCCCCTCCTCCTCGCCGTAGGGCCTCCGCCTTGCCGTTGGGCCCTCCCCGCCTCGCCGCCACAGCCCCTCCTTACCGTCGGGCTCCTTGTCTCGCCGCCGAGCCCTGCCTCTCTACTCCACCGATTGAAGCTGATACAACACAAAATTAAAATATAGGGCTTGACATTTTTATCCGTTAATTTTATTTACGTTTATTGAGTCGTCGTATTTTTTTAAAAAAATAAAGAGATCGTGTGTGATCTCAATTTAGTTGGTTAAAGTCAATTAGAGATTTGAATTTATTAGTTAGTCGGTTAGAGTCAAATTAGGATAAGTTAGTTTTGAATTTTGATTTTGGTTTCTATTTTTGTAATCTCATCCCTCCTATATAAAGGGATGATGTCTATTGTTTTGAAACAAGTCCAGTTGATATATGAAAAATCGAGTTTACCTCATTATCCCTCTTCATTTCTCTCTTTCATTATTCTCTCTCTCTCTCTCTTACGTGAACTTCACGATTCTCATCCCAAAATCCCGCGCATCTGGCGTGCATTCTCCTCTCCCACCCTATCTAAATTTCTTCTACCAAAAATTATATTTTTTTACCGTTGAAAATTTCCGTTTGCATCATTTGGTATCAGAGCATGGAAACCGAATCGTTCCTACGATTCGACGATCATGTTGCATATTGGCGTTTAAAGTTTGATCTCAGCCGCCTATCTCGTGGTTCGCACTCACATTCGCGTTCAAAGAAGTTCCAACGGCGACTTATATCATGCAGCAAGGTGCAAGCATGGTTAAACTCGCAAATCAAGGAAGAATCGCTCGTTAACGACAAAAATCAGACCGTTGTTGCTGCTATTCAACTCGATTTTGAGGCAAAAAATAAAGGTATTTTCATTCATACCGAAGGTGTATTTGATACAACTATTGTGCAAGAAGAAAAGGAAGACCAAGGGCCCATTTTCGACGAAGATCCTATGGAAGAAGAATCTGAAAGCATTGAGATTTTAGAGGTCGAAGTTGCTGTCAAGAAATCAAAAAATGAAAAAAAAAATGAAGATTTGGGGCCCATATTTGATAAAGATCTCGAGGATGAACTCCTTAATGAGTTCGCAGTTGAAGTTACTGTACAAGCGGATCCCCATCTTCCGCTCTTGCCAACTGCTAGGTACTCCCTCTTCCCCCGGATGCCCTTGCTTCCCCCGTCATCAACTCCAATGTGGCGCCTTCCAAGCCCTCAAACCCACGGTCTTAGTCAAGGCGGACTATGCACGCACAACAGACTCCGTCATCAACGGAGACTTCCAAGTTGGGGCGCACCACCTGCGCGCAACCTGCGCATCCCCCGTCAACATCGTCCGTGCGCGACTCCACACCAACCGTGGGGTCGCTCCAGCAGTATCCACCGCTCACGCGCAGCCTGTGTACCATCTATGTGCCTCCTCCGCCCGTGGTGTTGCCTCCGAAGAGGTCGCTGCCACCAGCACCTTCTCTCGGTAACGAGACCCCCTCACTGGGGTGCGAACTCATGCGGCAAGCACCACCCCCGCGGTTGTGAGTCCCGCCGCCCAGGCCCCCCCATCCGTGCTCGTTGCCGCTACAGTCACGTGGTCTTCCACCTTCATCCCCGCCTTCCTCGCGTGCATGGTGAGGGCTGCGCTAGTGAAGACCCCAGATGCCGACACCTTCTTCTTCCATTGTGGCGCTGTCGCTTCTTATCGTGGGAGCAAAGAACCCTAGCGTGGGATCTCTGTGCAGGTGAAATCGGATCCCATGAAATTTGGGATGGGGATTTAATTTGGCAAAATTAAAGGGAAGCCCCCCCTTACAAAAAATGTTATCAAACGGGGCACTTGGAGGATATGTTATGCTATAAAATCCTTTTAAGTGAAGGGGCACGAAAATTGCAGAGACGCACTTCAATTGAAAAAAATTACAAACGTAATGTTGAAAAGGATGTGATTGGGGGAATTTGAAGCTACAATTTCAACATCGAATTCTCCACCGGCGGGATGAAGATCAAGCAATTCGTCAGGAAACGAATTTTTCAAGCGGAGGAGAATTGATGCAGCACAAAATTAAAATATAGGGCTTGACATTTTTATCCGTTAATTTTATTTACGTTTATTGAGTTGTCGTATTTTTTTAAAAAATAAAGAGATCGCTTGTGATCTCAATTTAGTTGGTTAAAGTCAATTAGAGATTTGAATTTATTAGTTAGTCGGTTAGAGTCAAACTAGGATAAGTTAGTTTTGAATTTTGATTTTGATTTCTATTTTTGTAATCTCATCCCTCCTATATAAAAGGATGATGTCTATGTTTTGAAACAAGTCCAGTTGATATATGAAAAATCGAGTTTACCTCATTATCCCTCTTCATTTCTCTCTTTCATTATTCTATCTCTCTCTTACGTGAACTTCACGATTCTCATCCCAAAATCCCGCGCATCTGGCGTGCATTCTCCTCTCCCACCCTCTCTAAATTTCTTCTACCACAAATTATATTTTTATACCGTTGAAAATTTCCATTAGAAGCCCAAGGTAGGGGACCCTCACCACCGGGTTCCCCTTCCTTCCACACCGATGCTCCCTCTTTCATTGGTCGTTCTATCTCCATGGATTTGAGTGCGTAACGTCTGCATATGCACTCAAATCCGATCAAGTCTTTGTAGACACTTGTTTCTGGTCTACAATCCCTAGTTCTTCATCTACAGCGACATGTCAGAGAACAAAGTCGATATGCCCTCCATAGGCGCCTTCAAAGGTCCTGCGCCAATAGTCAAGATGGACGGGACAAACTATGAGCTCTGGGCGATGCAGTTCATGAGTCTCGTGAAGTCAAACGGTAAGAAGCATATACTTACCGAGGATGAGCCGGGAGAGAAGACTGGGATCTATGCCTCTTGGGAGGTTGATGATTCTTATGCCAAGGTTTGGCTGTCAGGCACACTGTCGATGGAGATTGCCAATGATGTCCTCCATCAGCCCATTGCCAAGGCAATGTGGGATATTCTGGCCGCTATGTATTCCCATGTGCGGAATGAGACCAAGATGTTACAGCTCCAACATGATATATTCACGATGAAGCACAATGTTCGGCCACTTCACTCATTATACACGTCCCTGAGAGGGATGTTCGAGAAATTATACAGTACCATATCACTCACGGCGACTCCAGAGCAGTAGAAGACATTTCAGAATGCTACCATGGTGGGCGTACTACTTGCAGCGCTCGATCCTGAGTATGAGGCAGCCCGCTCTCAGATATTGGCTGATGCAGTCATTCCTCCGACGGAGGACATTTACCGAAGGCTCAGTCGCATATCAGTTTCTTCCAGCACGTCTACTCCACCCCCATCGGCGATGGCAGTATCGCGTGGGAGAGGTGGTCAGTCTTCTGGTCGTGGACGAGGAGGTCGCTTTCGCCAGCCATGTTCGTTCTACAATCGCACAGGCCACTCGGAGGATACATGCTACTCTAAGCATGGGTTTCCAGCATCAGCGCGTGTAGCCGAGCATGTACTGCCCCAGTCAGCATCCACTGCAGATAACATATTCGAAGAGCTTGTGGCACGTCTACGTGATATTATGCCACAATCATCTATTGATTCTCCAGGTGGACCTTCAGATGTTGCTGCTATAGCTTATGCCAGTTTGTCTGTCGCTGCTAGTACCTCAAGTAGTGCTACTGCCTTTACATATTATCATGATCTATCTGATTGGATTATAGATTCTGGCACCACCCATCATCTCTGTCGGGATAGAGAGAGACTTGAGTCCTACAGGGACATCCCACATGGCCGCTCAGTGCTGATAGCAGATGGTACTCATTCCCTCCTTGTTGGACAGGGGAAGGTTTCCTTATCACCTTCTATGCATCTACAGAATGTTCTACATGCTCCTGAGTTCTCCATGAATTTGTTATCTTAGTCAGATTACGAAGGATTTGCACTGTCGTGCTATATTTGAACCCTCATCTCTTATTTTTCAGGACATACTAACGGGCAAGGTGATTGGTTGTGGCTCTGAGCAAAATGGTCTCTATCGGCTGGTCCGGAACTCTTATGCTGGCGTCTCTTCTCATTCCATCGGACCAGTGTCTCCGTACATCTGGCATCTTCGCTTTGGCCATCTCCCGCTCCAGAAAATGCGACATCTCTTGCCTTAGATCTCTCCCAGTTCTTCATTTCGATGTGAAGCGTGTCAATTGGGAAAGCATCATCGGTCTAACTTTCCTAGTCGTCAGAGTCAGAGCAGTAGCTCCCCGTTTGAGTTGTTTCACATTGATATTTGGTGTCCGAGTCGTGTACCTGATCATCAGGGACACATGTTTTATCTAGTTGTGGTGGATGACTTTTCTTGTGTATCTTGGGTCTTTCTTTTAAAGAATAAATCTGAAGCAAGGGGAAGTTATTAAGAATTTGATTAATGAAGTGTAGAATGTTCTACTGTCAAATATGTTCGTACAGATAATGCATTGGAATTCTGCACCCGGTCTCTCTCTCAGTTTCTCTCGTCTAAGGGTATTATTCACCAAACCACCTGTGCCTACACATCTCAACAGAATGGCATGGCAGAAAGAAAGCATCGTCACCTTCTTGACATCACTCGAACCCTCCTTATACAGAGTTGTGCTCCTATCACTTTCTGGGAGGATGTTGTCCTTACAGCCTGCTACCTGGTCAATCATATGCCATCATCTGTCATTGGTGAGAAAATTCCTCTTTCTATCATTTTCCCTGATAAGGAATTATTCTCACTCCTCGTGTCTTTGGTATTGTTGCGTTTGTTCATCTCCTATCTCCTGAACTTGACAAACTCTCTCCTAGAGCTGTCAAGTGTGTCTTTGTAGGTTACTCTCGGACTCAGAAGGGCTATCGTTGTTATGACCCCATAAACAAGAAATACTTTGTCAGTGTTGATGTCACATTTTTTGAGTCTGTTATGTACTTTTCTCCTGTAGGTGACAGGCTGATCTCGTCCACTACCAACGATGATGTCTATGTTCCTCCTCCTCCTAGCTTGAGTTCACCTAAGTTCACTCCAGCTCCAGTTGCTACGCCACCACCACCTCCACCACCGCCACCTCCACAACCTCCTATTCCACCTTTACCAAAATTCTATACGCGTCGGTCAGGTCCTGCTCAGGCTACACGCCAGGCATCCATCACGCCTCAGGTATGTTCAAATGGCATCACTATGGATGGGTCAAATATGGTACATGTGCAGGATTCTTCATTGCAGGAGGAGACTACACCATCCAGTACAGTGGACGATGACCTTGATATTCCCATTGCTATTCGGAAGCAGAAACGGACTTGCGTGTCTTATCCTTTTGCTTTCCAGGTGTCCTTTCATCGCCTCACAGGCGACTTTCAGAGATTTGTTGCGGCTTTGTCTTCCGTGGACATACCACGGACCTATCAAGAAGCTATGAAGATCGATTGCTGGCGACTAGCTATGGAAGAAGAGATACGTGCTTTACAGTCTCGTGGCACATGGAGCTTGGTCAATGCTCCCCCTGACGCGTCCATTGTTAGCTGCAAGTGGGTATTCACAGTTAAATACCATGCTGATGGCAGTCTAGATCGATACAAGGCACGACTGGTCGCGAGAGGTTTCATACAAACCTATGGCGTGGACTATATGGATACATTTTCTCCAGTGGCTCGTCACTCTACTCTTCGCATTCTTTTATCAGTTGTTGTGGTACGTGACTGGACTATATTTCAACTTGATGTCAAGAATGCCTTCTTGTATGGAGATTTGCAAGAGGAAGTCTACATGCAGCAGCCACCAGGGTTCACTGCTGAGGGGGAGAAGCATATGGTGTGCAGACTTCACAAGGCGATTTATGGCCTTGTGCAGAGCCCAAGGGCGTGGTTTCAGAAGCTTTCCCACCTGATTGAACGACAAGGGTTCAAAAGATCAAATGCAGATCACTCGTTGTTCATTCAGAAGTTTTTTACAGGTACGGTTGTCATCATGGTCTATGTTGATGATATTCTGGTTACAGGAGATGATGCACAGGGAATAGAGAGGGCAAAAGCATCCGTGGGCCTTCAGTTTGTCATGAAGGATCTTGGTACCCCTAGATACTTTCTGGGGTTGGAATTTGCTAGGAAAGCACAGGGTCTGGTGATGACCCAAAGGAAGTACATTACAGATTTTGATTGAACAGGTTTGGTTGGATGTAGACCATCGAGTACTCCTATGGATCCAAGCATGAAGCTGTATGACGATGACACTGCAGAAGTAGACAAAAGGAGATATAGAGAGATGGTGGGTAAGCTCCTTTATATCACCATAACTCGACCCGATATTGCTTTTGCAGTAAGCCGGGTGAGTAAATTTATGGAACAGCCAAGATAAGTTCATATGGATGCCATATATATGATACTGAGGTATCTAAAGTCTACTCCAGGCTCAGGGTTGCTATTTCGAAAGGGCACAGATTTATCTATTTCAGCATGTGCAGACGCAGATTATGCAGGGTGCCCTAAGGATCGAAAGTCTACTTCAGGATTCCCCGTTTTTGTTGGGAGCTCTCTGGTTTCTTGGAAAAGCAAGAAACAAACTGTTGTGGCAAGGTCCAGTGCTGAATCTGAATATAGGGACATGGCGCAAGCAAGCACGGAGATGATGTGGGTTCGAGCTGTGCTAGAAGATCTATATATAGTTGTACCTTTACCCATGCAGCTTCAGTGTGACAATCAGGCAGCATTGTTTATTGCCAACAATCCAACATTCCATGAAAGAACAAAGCATATCGAAGTGGACTGCCACTACACGAGAGACATGATCCAGAGAGGCTTGATATCTACATCTCACGTTAGCTCAGGGGATCAGACTGCTGACATATTCACCAAGCCGTTGCTCAGAGGACCCTTCCAGAGATGTTCTTCCAAGCTGAGCATGATAGACATCTATGCTCTACCTTGAAGGGGAGTGTAGAGACTTATGTTATTATGTTATGTACTGTTTCTTAATTTGTGTTTATTTACTGGACTCTTATGTAGTTTACCCATGAGGCCTCTCTATATATAAGAGAGCCTAGGGTTCCTTGGAATAATAGATTACTCACTTTTTCCGACGGTCTTCAACATGCTCTATGGTAACACATTTTGTTTGTTTCAAATAAATAGAGAGAAATCTGATAATGAAGAAATATGCAGTCCTCACCATGTTCCGCTACAAACCTCTCAAAACATGAGTTGCCAGTCAAAACTTCAACACCATCACTAAAAGTAGAGCTTCCACCTATGCACCCACCACTGCCAACGTCTTTTGCAATCCTCATTGTTAAAATCTAGAATGCGTAAGCGGAATAGATAAGCAGAGCAAGAAATCATGAAAGAATAAACATAGAACACAGGGACTTAACATGGAACCCTACTCCCGAAGGAGTGGGATGAAACCACGGGAGGTCTCAAGGACCGGATCTTCTTATTAGAATTTCTCATTGAGTACAGAGGGTGTGGGGCTCCTTAAATAGCCCCACAGACAGACTGGGGTCCCACCACTCATCCACGTGGGACTAAACATAAGTGAGTGGTAATTGGATCCTGGAGAGATCCAATTACCACTCTATTACATACTTCAACACCCCCCCTCAAGCTAGAGCTAAGAAAGCTGCAATTTGCAACAATAGAAAAAGGTATACATCACATCTTCGCATGATACATCATAAGAAGAATATGTGTCTGTTATTGGTAGAAGACCTCGCACGAGGACGGGTCTGCGATTTTCAGGTCATCGAAACATATCCCTGTCATGCATGTAGAGTCGTTGCGATACCAGGTCACCGGAATGTATCTCTGCCGTGCCTGGAGAAGAGTCGCAATAGAAGAAGTCTAGCACGGAGTACTAGTCGGGTAGTAAAAGAAGTATACACCATGACAAAGAAGTCAATGCTCAATGAAGATGGATGGATGATCTATAGAAATCTAGATTATCGTTCTGTCAGTCCTGGACGTGCAGAAGTCCTGGAGAATATGTCCATCTCTAACTCCCCTTTCTCACATACTTGATAGAATAAAGAGCATGGAACATCAAGTTGGAAGAAACAAAACATGCATTTTTTCTTCCCTTTTTTTGCACAAATCAATATTTTTGTCTAAGTCGTTACACTTTTTTAGCTATTTTTTATACGTACATCTCCTTTTTTTATACGTAGCCTTTTTTAGCCATTCAGGCTTTCATCTCTCTTCTTTTTCAAAATTCCTTTTTTTACACGATACCCCTCTCTCTTTCAAAACTCTTGGTCCAATTGGGCCCAAAATGTAACTTTTTTTTGGAGTTGTAGCAGTAATGACCCAATCAGACCCAAAGTAATGGAAGCCCTTATTGGGCATGAAGAATACCTCACTCTCCTTTTTTAAATATTGCAGCAACTGGTGGTATGTTAGGGTTTTAATTAAAAAAATAGGAGTGGGGACCTTAGGGGATTCATGCACCCCCTTCTTTCTTCAAAGAACAGGGTTTCGAACCAATAATGTCGTCGCAGCCAAGCAGTAGGGAGAAGCCCCCTGCGTCGCTCGCATGGAGATTCTGGTGGGTCTTCTCCGTCGACGAGGGAGAAGCCCTCTATCTCGCCAACATTAATGAGGTACGTAAGGACCAACGCCACCAACATCAGCACATACGCGATCCCCTGATCGATCGGGAGAGGGAGTTGGCGCCCGGCCATGGACGACGAGGAAGGCGATGGCGAGGAGAGCGAGCACCACTACGGCCGCCGCTCCAAATGATGAAGCCCTCAGAAGTGCCATCTCTCGGATTGGGGGCGGTGGATGTTCCTCTCCTCTTCCGCTGCTGAAGAGTTACTGTTAAGCGGCTTGTTCTTTTCTTTCTTTCTCCGGAGGACTTGTTCTTCTGCGCAAAGAAGAGCATCTATCTCGCTTTCTCGATGGAGATTCTCGAGCTAGATGATGCGACCCTCTCGTTGCTCATCTCAATTGGAACCCTCCGAACTGGGTGGCACCGCCGTTGGAAAGATTAGGGTTCCAGTTTGGGAACCTTTGCTCTGATATTACATGATCATGTCACCATTGAATGACAATCTATGCTGAAATTTGGAGGAGTTGACTGCAGCTATGTAGAAATAGATTCCATGAACTCTAAAACTTTCTATTGAACTGGCCATTGGGGAAGAAAATCACGCCCCGAGAAATCTCGTGCAACGACTTGAACTAAGGTTTCCAGTCACCCTTGAACATGAATAGACAAATAAACATGAACACAAAATAAAATCTAAATTGAACCGTAGAATCGACTTGCGTTGATACCATGTTAAAATCTAGAATGCGGAAGCGGAATAGATAAACTGGGCAAGAAATCGAGAAGGAATAAACATAGAACACCGGGATTTAACGTGGAACCCTACCCCGAAGGAGCGGGATAAAACCACGGGAGAAGGCCCCAAGGATCAGAGCTTCTTATTAGAATTTCTCATTAAGTACAGGGGTGTGGGGCTCCTTATATAGCCCCACAGACAGATCGGAGTCCCACCGCTCGTCCATATGGGACTAAACATAAGTGGGTGGTAATTGGATTCACTCTGTCATATACTTCAACACTCATATTTCAAGCTTCCTCATTTACCCCCTCCCCCCCTTCCCCAAAAAACCCCTTCTTCAGCACAAAACTACATCAGTTTTTGCTCCCCATTCCTCACACACCAACCTCAGGCGTCAAAAACTACCTGAAAAGGCATTACTGCTGCCAAAACTGATCTTAACACACTCATCTCTAACAAGTTAAGATGTCTTTCCGCAATCATCAACTATAGCAATTCATGCTACACCACCACCAATGATGGAATCCTATACCTTAAGCTCCACAACAATCACCACTCAAATAATCCTCGTCATTCACCAAGTTATCCAATCCCACAAACTAGAGCTCCAGAATTGATCTCCTTGCCATTCAATCCCCCCACCCTTAACTTGAAACTATCAAAGGTCATGCGCCCACGTTGTTCCGCTAATAGATCCACAACTTGAATTTAGATTTGACCACCCCCTCCCTTAAGGCCCATCCTACCTTCCAATAACATCCCTCAACATGCAATGCCCCTGCTACATGCATGTACGATATATATATATATATGGAGAAGAGAGATGAATGAGATGGCTATCCATAGGGCTAGGGTCTCTTATATAGAGAGAAAACCTTAGAGAGTACAAAAGGAAAAATACATAAATACCCTCGAGGGGTTACAGAACCCGAAGGATTAAAGGTTACAAACCCGAAGGGTTAAGGGTTACGAAACCAGAAGAGTTACAAACATAAATGTAAGTATACCTCTAACACTCCCCCTCAAGTTGGAGCATATCTGTCGATCATGCCCAACTTGGATACTAAGTACATGAGGCACTTCCTTGGAAGAGCCTTTGTGAGGATGTCTACAAGTTGAAGTTCAGTGGAGATGTATGGAGTGTTGATTCGTCCTCCTCATATTGCATCACGAATAAAATGACAATCAACTTCAATGTGTTTTGTCCGCTCATGGAAAACTAGATTGGTGGCGATGTAACAGAGTTGTTGTCGAAGTATAAGGGTACAGGAGTGGCGACTGACATGCCAAGTTCTGTTAAGAAAGAGACAAGCCATGTGATCTTACAGGTGGCCTGAGCCATTGTCATGTATTCTGCTTCCGCACTGGATCTGGAGACCATTGTCTGCTTCTTGCTTCGTCAAGTGACAAGATTATCCCCAACAAACATGGTGTATTCTGTAGTGAATCGACGGTCCTCAGGAGAGATGGCCTAGTCAGAATCTGTATAGGCGGAGATATTAGTGTGCCCATTCACCCCATAGAAGAGTTCACGTCCGGGAGATTCCTTCAGATATCGAAGGATCAAAAGAACATCATGCTAATGACTGTAAAGAGGATTCTCCATATGCTGATTGGCCCTGCTCACAGCATATGATATATATGGTCTAGTAACAGTGAGATAAAGTAATTTGCCCACTAAGCTTTTGTATTGTGTTGCATCCTCAAAAGCTGGATCAGTAAATGTTGAATATTTTCACACTTCTATATGGATGCTCATGCCTCAATCAGAATATCGAGACAATACTTCCTCTGTAAAAGATGGAGCCCCTCTTACCTCGATGTCATGAAAATAACGAAGTAGGCCGAGGTCTTTCGTGACAAAGACCTTCAGGAGGAAGGTCTTGGTCTCCTGAATACCGTCTACATCATTTCCTGTGACAACCATACCATATCAACATAGACAACAAGAATGACAGTACTAGTAGACCGTCGTCTAACAAAGACAGAGTAGTCAGAGGTTGTCTTCTGAAAACCAAGTGTGTTGATCTCCGTAGTGAGCATGTCAAACCATCCCTTGGGACTCTGTTTCAGGCCATAAATGGCCTTGCGTAGTCAACATACATGCTCCCCCTCGACTACATACCCTAGTGGTTGCATCATGTAGACCTCCTCCTCAAGATCACCATAGAGAAAGGCGTTCTTCACATCAAGTTGATAAATAAGCCAAGCCTTGTTGGCGGCAACAGAGAGAATGGTACGTATCAATCCCATTCTGGCAACGGGCGAGAAGGTCTCAAAATAATCAACTCCAAAGGTTTGTGTGAAACCTTTGGCAACAAGTCTGGCTTTCAACATGTCAATAGAACTATCAGGCAATTGTTTGGTCGTGAAGACCCATCGACAAGCCACAGGGAGAACTCCCAAGGGGCACGACACAATGTCCCACATGCCCCGGGAGGTAAGTGCATCCATCTCATCCATGGCATGTCGCCAACAATGATCCTGCATTGCACTGAAATGATCTCTTGGAACAGAAATAACATTCAGAGCATCTGCAAATCTCTAGTCACAGCTAGATATATCATATGTAGAAGTAAAATGTGACATTGGGTGATACGTATATTGTCTTTTTTGCTTGCGTAGAGCTATAGGAAGCTCCTCAGGTACATCTGAGGCAGCAGTAGTAGGAGCACTCGAAGTGGTCATATCATCCTGCATAAAAGGGACAGGCAAAGGTACAGACATTGGTGTAGAAGGTATAGAGGTATGCTGGCGAGTATAGACGATTGGTGGAGGAGGGAGCTCCAGAGGAATATCACTCGCAGTCTGTGTGAAATAACTTGTTAGCTCAAAGAAGGTGACATCAACAGACACAGTATCGACGCCCAACAGGATCATAGCAGCGATAGCCTTTCAGGGTATGAGTACCCAAGAAAGACACATTTGATGGCACGAGAGGACAATTTGTCAGATGCATGAAAGTTATGAACAAAGACAATACAACCAAAAATCGCAGAGTTATGGGAAAAGAAGACTCAGTAGGGTAAAGTAAGGAAAATGAAGTTACCCCTTCTAGAACAAACGAAGGAACACGATTGATGAGATAAACTGCAGTAAAGATAGCATCTCCCTAATAATGTTTAGGAACACTCGTTTGACTAAGAAGAGATCTGGCAACATTTAACAAGTGTCAGAGTTTCCTCTCAGCTATACTATTCTGTTGTGAGGTATATAGGCATGATGTTTGGTGAACAATTCCCTAGGACTCATAGAAAGAGGTCAAGTCATGTTCGGTTAACAAGAGCATTGTCAGTACGAATGATCTTAACAATGCTAGAAAAGAATGTTTTAACATATTGAAAGAAATTTCTGACAATTTGGTTCATCTCTGAACGCTCATTTAATATATATACCCAAGAAGATTGACTATAATCATCAACAAAAACTATAAAATAGTGATGACCACTTAATGTACGGATCGGACAAGGTCCCCAAACATAACAATGAACAAGATGAAAAGCAGCAGTACTGCGAGACTCAATACGAGTAGTAAACGAAGCTCGATGGTGTTTCCCGAACTCACATGCCTCGCACTGAAAAGGCTTCAGAGCAGAGAATTCAGGAAACATGATGGAGATGGCCTTGGCCAGAGGGATGCCCAAGGCACAGATGCCATAGGAGCATATCTTCGGAGATAGATGCATCACCAACAAAATTGGAATCCAATGGTATGTCCAGATAATATAGGTCGTTCTTCTCATGACCCCCATCAAAAATCTGCCTCGTCTGAATGTCTTGAAAATAAAAGACTGATCAAATATCACACGACAATGAAGCTCAACACAAAGCTTGTGAACTGATAATAAGCTAAGAGGAAAATCAAGAACACAGTGAACCCCAAAAAGTCAGAGCTTGGAAGAGAATTCCATAATTCTGACAGTAGTAGGCACCGGAATCAATAATCCAGGCTGGAGCAGGAATGATGGCAGAGTTGACTATTGTACCAAAAGGAGTAGCTAGAGCAACAGTGATAGTGTTACTAGTGCTAGTAGGCCCTGGAGTCTGAAGGATATGCATCAGGCATGAGTAATCTGTCATTAAGATGAATAGTCTTGCCACTGGAGGTTGATGTAGGCGATGCCTCTTCCACAGCATAGGCATCCTTATACGCATTATTAGCGTGATAAGAGGGTATGCCAAACTTCTGCCAGCATCGTTCAGTCGAGTGGTTCCATCTACCACGGTGAGTATATGGGGCAATAGAGTCTCGCCTATGGCCACGGCCAAAGTCACTGTTGCGTCCAGATTCTTGTCCACGACCACAACTTGGATCATGACCACATCCTCCTCGTTAGCAGCATCCACCTCCTCTCTTAGATGAGGCAATGTGTGCAAAGTTCTCTATTGAAGGTAAGATAGGAGGCCAGGCAAGCGATGTCTCAAGTTCCTCAAGCCGACCAAAGATGGCCTTCATTGTTGGCAGTGTGTCTGATATAAGAAATTGCTCCTTTGTTGCAGGGTATCTAGAATGCAGGCCATCAAGAAAGCGATATACCTGCCAGTCAGATCGCTCTTGTATCTATGTGGTGCAACATGAGGGCTGGAATATTGCAAGCTGAGATGCATGTAGTACTCGATGAGGGTGGAATCACCCTGAGATGCTGACCGAATTCGCCTGTAAATGTCTGCAAGGCGTGACTTCATCTTCTTCTGGGAGTATGTTTGCTCGAGATCCTCCCACATTTCCTTCGTCGTATTTTTGTAAAGAAGATTTGAGGCGATGTGAGCATCAACACTGTTGGGAGAAAATGAGCAACTGATTATTCAAGAGAACCTTGGCCTCTCTTATATAGGGAGAGACCTAATGGGTAAAGTACAGAGTAGTCCAGAGAACAATACGAAAATACTAAACAGTACATAACACAAATAATAATAATACCCTCTACACTCCCCCTCAAGGTGGAGCATAGATGTCGATCATGCTCAGCTTAGAAGAACATCTCTAGAAGGGTCCTCTGAGCAACGGCTTGGTGAGTACATCAGCAGTCTAATCCCCTGAGCTCACATGAGATGTAGAAATCAAGCCTCTCTGGATCAAGTCTCTAGTGTAGTGGCAGTTAACTTCAATATACTTTGTTCTCTCATGGAATGCTGGATTGTTGGTAATAAACAATGCTGCCTGATTGTCACACAGAAGTTGCATAGGTACAGGTACGGCTACATGTAGATCCTCTAGCACAGAACGAACCCACATCATTTCCGTGCTTGCTTGCGCCATGGCCCTATATTCAGATTCTGCACTGGACCTTGCCACAACGGTTTGCTTCTTGCTTTTCCAAGAGACCAAAGAGCTCGCAACAAAAACGGCAAATCCTGAGGTTGACTTTCTATCCTTAGGACAGCCTGCTTAATCGGCATCTGCACATGCTGAAATAGATAGATCTGTACCCTTTCGGAATAGCAACCCTGAACCTGGAGAAGACTTTAGATACCTCAGTATCATGTATATGGCGTCCATATGAACTTGTCTTGGCTGCTCTATAAATTGACTCACTCGGCTTACTGTAAAGGCAATATCAGGTCGAGTTATGGTAATATAAAGGAGCTTACCCACCATTTCTCTATATCTCCTCTTGTCTACTTCCGCAGTGTCATCATCATACAGCTTCATGCTTGGATCCATGGGAATACTCGATGGTCTGCATCCAGCCATGCTTGTTTCGGTCAAAAAATCTGTAATGTACTTCCTTTGGGTCATCACTAGACCCTGTGCATTCCTGGCAAATTCCACTCCAGAAAGTATCTTAGGGTTCCAAGGTCCTTCATGACGAACTGACGTCCTAGGAACGCTTTTGCCCTCTCTATTCCCTGAACATCATCTCCTGTAACCAGAATATCATCAACATAGACCATGATGACAACAGTACCTATAGAGGACTTCTGAATAAACAGTGAGTGGTCTGCATTCGATCTCTTGAACCCCTGTCTTTCAATCAGATGAGAAAGTTTCTGGAACCACGCCCTTGGGCTCTGTTTAAGGCCATAAATTGCCTTGTGAAGTCTACACACCTTATACTTCTCCCCCTCAGCAGTAAACCCTGGTGGCTGCTGCATGTAGACTTCCTCCTGCAGATCTTCATACAAGAATGCATTCTTGACATCAAGTTGAGATATAGGCCAGTCACGTACCACTGCAACTGATAGGAGTATACGAATGGTAGAATGACGAGCCACCGGAGAAAATGTATCTATATAGTCCACACCATAGGTCTGTGTGAAGCCTCGAGCGACCAACCGAGCCTTGTAGCGATCTAGACTGTCATCTGAGTAGTATTTAACTGTGAATACCTATCTACAGCTTACAATGGATGCATCAGGAGGAGCAATAACCAAGCTCCATGTGCCACGAGACTGTAAGGCCCACATCTCGTCTTCCATAGCCAATCGCGGGACATCAATCTTCAAAGCTTCCTGATAGGTCCGTGGTATTTCCACGGATGACAAAGTTGCTGCAAATCTCTCGAAATCGCCTGTGAGGCGATGAAAAGACACCAGAGAAGCAAAGAGATAATAAGCACACGTCCTCTTTTGCTTCCGAATAGCAATCGGAATATCTAGGTCATCGTCCACTGAACTGGATGGTGTAGTCTCCTCCTGCAGTAAAGAATCCTGCACATGTACCAATGTACCATATCCGACCCGTCAGTAGTAATGTCATCAACACATACCTGAGGTGTGCTGGATGTCGGACGTGTAGCCTGAGCAGGACCTGACCGACGCGTATAGAATTTTGGTAAAGGTGGAATAGGAGGTTGTGGAGGTGGTGGTGGCGGAGGTGGTGGTGGTGAAGATGACGTAGTAACTGGTGCAGGAGTAGACTCAGGTGGTGACGTAGGAGGTGGAGGAACATAGACATCATCATTGGTAGTGGATGGTACCAACATGTCACCTGCAGGAGAGAAATACATAACAGACTCAAAGAACGTGACATCAGCACTGACAAAGTATTTCTTGTTTATGGGGTCATAACAGCGATAGCCCTTTTGAGTCCGAGAGTAACCAACAAAGACACACTTGACAGCTCTAGGAGAGAGTTTGTCAAGTCCTGGAGTGAGGATGAACAAAGGCAACAGTACCGAAGACACGAGGTGTAAGTGAGAATAATTCCTTATCAGGAAAAAGGATAGACATAGGAATTTTCTCACCTAGGACAGAAGACGGCATACGATTGACTAGGTAACAAGCTGTCAGAACAACATCCCCCCAGAAAGATATAGGAGCACAACTCTGAATAAGAAGAGTCCGAGTAATGTCAAGAAGGTGACGGTGCTTTCTTTCTGCCACGCCATTCTGTTGAGATGTGTAAGGACAAGTAGTTTGATGAATAATGCCCTTTGAGGAGAGAAACTGAGAGAGAGACCGTGTGCAGAATTCCAGAGCATTATCTGTACGAACATATTTGACAGTAGAGGAAAAAACATTCTGCACTTCATTTATCAAATTTTTAATCACATCTCCTGATTCAGATTTATTCTTTAAAAGAAAGACCCAAGATACACGAGAGAAATCATTGTCACGACCCATCCCGCTAACCGGGACGTGCCGCGACAGAGATCTTTCTTTTCCTTTAATTTTTTTTCCTCAAGCAAACATGTGGCAATCTCAAAAACATAACACCTTTGTATTTCAAGTTCACAACACCAAAACGTGTATTACACAAGTTCTATCTATTACAACTTCTTACAAAATAACACAGACAGTACAGAAACAATCTAAAAGCAAAAGCCACCTCCTCCTAGTGTAAAAGCAGTCCTTTCTCCTGCTAGTCGTGATTCTGCTGATCTGTACATAATTATAATATAAAGGGATGAGTCTAAACCCATTTATGAGCTTAGACCCAGTGAAAGGATCTCAAGCTTTTTACATATAACTAAAATCTGAAATATGAGCATCGTGATAAGAATTTATGCTGAAAACTGTGAAATAACTTGAAAGAGACTTTATGACTGAAATTACATATAAAACATGCTAGTTTTGCTATTGAATGCTGAAATCACTTCAAAAGCAGATAAACTGAAACATAATCACCACTATCAAGCTGTTTGTACTAATCACCACTGTGGCTAATTTATTGACTCACGAACGCTGAAACAAAGCTAAGTCATACGCGCAGACGGTCCCAAAGACCAAAAACACCCTGCATACGGCCCAAAGCCTATATGTATACAGAATGCGGACCCAAAGTCCTCTTGATACCATATCTAATGGTTTGCCATATCTAATGGCGGTTTCAGGGTCATATCTAATGACATCACCATATCTAATGGCTAGTTCATGATTTGTATAAAAGAGCAACTGTGGTGCTTATCTTCTGATTCTGATTCTTTTCTTGCCACTAATAAACTGTACTTTTGCTAATTCAATCTCATAACAGCTAAATCATGAACATAAAACACTCTTGGCATAACATACATATTCTGATAGCTAGAACTTGTTTAAGAACTTGAAAACTGAGCCATAATGCATAGTAACCGTGCAAAACATAATTCTTTACATAAAACTCATATCTAAATAGTGAAACATCACGTCTCGTGTTCCATCAAGAACAAAATGCATAAAAACGTGCTATCATGATAAAGCACCTAAAACGACTTCTGAAATATGTTCTAAAGCCCTGATTTCATCTCAATAGTATGGTACTTGAAGTTCATGCGTAAAAACTTTTAGAAAAACACTATTTCATACTAACTATTCAAACCACGCATAAAAACTAAAGACTAGTGCTTTAAAATAACGCTTGAGAATCCCTCACCTGATTGTTGTCTAACTTGGGTCGAAAATGCTTCTTTAGTGAAATATCCCTCTATGGCCGTCCTAGATTGAATACTACGGTTTGGTGCGGACAGAACTTCGTTACGGCTTCAAAAATGCTCTCGACCACCGACAAGGCTTCGCCGCGGCTCCTCTCGTGCTCCTCCCGCAACTTCGGCGGCCTTGCGGCTCTAAGGTGGAGTGATGGGCGTGAATGAAGTGAGGAGGACTTTGGAGGGGTCATGGTATTTATAGGCCTCCACCCCCCTTTACATGTGTGACATGTGTCAACATGTAAGGGAGGTTCATGACACATGTTTTTTTTTAACCATGTATGAAGACACATGGCATGGCACATGGCATGATCATAAGAAAACTTGTTGCCTAAGTAATAGGCTTGGCTTATCCATGAGTTTACTTGTTGCCCAAGCAAAAGACTACACCGTGACATGTGTTAGTCTCAGGTTAATGACACATGGCACTACTGAGGTTTTGACACTTGTCCTGACTATAAAACGACACGTGTCCCATGATATCCACTCCATGTGTCCTACTTTTGCTAATGACGCTTAATTAACACTAATGGCGGGTAATTAGCACTAATCATACTTAATTAGTCTTAATGATGTGATTATGGCTAATGAGTATCAATCTATGCTAATGATGCTTAATTATCACTAATGACTGGTAATTAGCACTAATCATGCTTAATTGGTCTTAATGATGTGATTATAGTTAATGAGTATAAATCTATGCTAATGATGCTTAATTATCACTAATGACGGGTAATTACACTAATCATGCTTAATTAGTCTTAATGATGTGATCAATGCTAATGACACTTAATTATCACTAGTGACGGGTAATTAGCACTAATCATGCTTAATTAGTCTTAATGATGTGATTATGCCTAATGAGTATAAATCTATAACATTATGGGCATTTTGCAAGTAGTGGCTTCTACTACTTATAAGTACTACCAAAAATCCAGATTACTAGATGTGGTACTATGTTTTGATGTGCTACACAATTCAAAGAACCTTTTGGAGTCCATTTTTATACAAGATGGCAAGTTTCAATAAAATTATTGCATTAAGGCGAATCTATTGACTCTGGTGTCCGTAAAGTGTGAATACTATAAATCCAATATTTCCCTGAAATAACACTTGATAACATTCAAAAGCATAGTATACAAAATGCGTATTACAATTCTCCCCTACTTGAAATAAATTTCGTCCTCGAAATTTAAGTACCTTTGCTAGTTTGAAAATAAGTGGGGATATTGAGATCTCATTTCTTCCTCTCGTTCCCATGTGGCTTCTTCTATTGCGTGACTCCTCCATAAAACTTTAACTAAAGGAATCTTCTTTGTACGAAGTTCTTGTACTTTATAATCTAGAATTTCCACAGGAACCTCCTCGTATGACAGATCTTCCTTCAATTGAATATCTTGAGGTTGTATCATATGGTTGGATCTGGAATAAACTTCCGAAGTGTGGAGATATGAAAGACATCATGTATCTTTGCTAGTTCAGATGGAAGTCGAAGACGGTAGGCCACACTTCCGATTCTCTCTGTGATCTGGTAAGGGCCAATGTATCTAGGGCTAAGCTTCCCTTTCTTCCCAAATCTAATTAGGCCTTTCCATGGAGATACTTTTAGAAACACGTGGTCTCCCACTTGAAATTCTAAGTCTCTTCTTCGCTTATCTGCATAACTTTTCTGTCTGCTTTGCGCTGCCTTCAAGCATCTCTTGATTTCCTCAACTTTTTCTATTGTACTTTGTATTAATTCAGGTTGAACCAATTTTCTTTCTCCAACCTCACTCCAACAGATTGGTGTTCTGCATGGTCTACCATACAAGGCTTCATAAGGTGCCATCCCAATACTAGTATGATAGCTGTTATTGTATGCAAATTCTATAAGTGAGAGATGTTCATCCCAGCTTTCTTTAAAGCTCAGTGCACAAGCTCTAAGCATGTCTTCTAGAGTCTGGATAGTCCGTTCTGATTGGCCATCTGTTTGAGGATGAAAGGCAGTACTAAATGCTAATTTTGTTCCCATGGCTTTATGTAAGCTTGGCCATAACTTAGAAGTAAATCGTGGATCTCTATCAGACACAATTGACACAGGAGCCCCATGACGGCTAACTATTTCATTGACAAAGATCTTTCCCAGACGGTCTAGACTGTATGTCATGTTAATGGCTATGAAATGTACAGACTTAATTAATCTGTCCACTATGACCCATATTGCATCGTGACCTCGACGGGTCCTTGGAAATCCTGTAACGAAATCCATAGTGATGTGTTCCCATTTCCATTCTGGTATTGGAAGTGGCTGTAAAGTCCCTGCAGGTTTCAAACGCTCCGGTTTTGTTTGTTGGCATATAGGACATCTAGAAACATACTCTGCAATTTCTCTTTTCATACCAGACCACCAATAGTAGCTTTTAAGTGTTCTATACATCTTAGTACTTCCTGGGTGCATAGTGTATATGGAGTTATGTGCTTCTTCCAGAATCTCAGTCTTTATATCAGATTTCCTTGGAACACACAATCTTCCTTTAAAGAATAGGACCCCTTGACCATCTATTGTATACCTGGCTTCATCTCCTTCCTTAATTTTCTCAATCATTCTAATGATTTCAGAATCATGGACTTGTGCCTCCTTAATTTTATCATATAATATGGGTCACACTTGTAGGGATGCTAATATGGCTCCAGAGCTATTTATGGTTAACTTTGCCCGTAACTCTTTCAACTGTAAATACTCTGCTTTTAAATGAGATAGCCAACCATTAGACTTTCTACTGAGAGCGTCAGCTACTACATTAGCTTTCCCCGGGTGATATTCTATGGAACAATCATAATCTTTGATTAGCTCTAACCAACTTCTTTGTCTTAAATTCAACTCTTTCTGAGAGAATATATTTCAAAATCTTGTGATCCGTAAAGATTCGACAAGTTTCTCCATATAGGTAGTGTCTGCAGATCTTTAAGGCAAATACTATAGCAGCTAACTCAAGATTATGAGTTGGGAAATTTACCTCATGTTGTTTTAGCTATCTAGAAGCATAAGCAATCACCTTATCATTCTGCATCCAGACACATCCCAGCCCTTGTCTTGAGGCATCGCTATAGATTACAAAATTACCCTTTCCTGAAGGAAGGCTAAGTATAGGTGCTGAGGTGAGACGACTCTTGATTTCCTTAAAACTCTTTTCGCATTCTTCGTCCCAAATATACTTCACATTCTTCCTAATTAACCTTGTCAATGGTGCAGCAATTCTAGAGAAGTTTTCTACAAATCTACTATCAGTCGTTCCCATCTAAGAACTGATTCTATCTTTGATGGATCCACTGTTATTCCTTCTCCAGATATGACATGGCCTAGAAATGTAACATTCCTTAACCAAAACTCACATTTATCAAACTTTGCATATAATCAGTGTTCCTTCAGAGTTTGAAGTACAATTCTTTAGTGTTCTCTATGTTCTTCTGTTTTAGAATATACTAGAATATCATCAATAAATACGATCACGAACTTGTCCAGATATGGACGGAAAACCCTATTCATCAAGTCCATAAAGGCAGCAGGGCATTTGTCAATCCAAAATGCATTACCAGGAATTCGTAATGTCCATAACGAGTTCTAAAGGCAGTCTTAGGTACATCTTCGACTCTATTTTTTTTCATACCCTGATCTCAAATCTATCTTTGAAAACACAGAAATCCCTTGCAATTGATCAAATAAGTCATCTATTCTGGGCAGAGGATGTTTATTGTGGACAGTCACTCTGTTTAGTCTTCTATTTTCCTTTGGGTCACTGTCTCCTATAAATAGTTCTCTCCCAACTTCTTTATATGTTCAAATGGTAACTGGTGCTCAAATTCATGTCTTTTAACTGAGTGGGCAGCCATACCTCCTAGTGTTTGTGCTATCAAGGTCAACGTGTCGTACACATTGTTATTGTTATCATTCTCGTGACTAGGGCCTTGGGTGGTCGCATGTGGCTGCTCTACTGCCAGGGTTTCCTAAATAAAACCTCAATTAGATCCTTCATCAACATAAATCCTCCAAGATATCCTCAAAACTTATAACATCATCTTTCTTCTAAGTCCAAATCACATTATGATAACTAAATTATCTTCCAATACTTATTGGTCAACTCATAATATAATTCATTCTCAAGGTCCTAAAACCATTGCTCTGATACCACAAGTTGTCACGACCCATCCCGCTAACCGGGACGTGCCGCGACAGAGATCTTTCTTTTCCTTTAATTTTTTTTCCTCAAGCAAACATGTGGCAATCTCAAAAACATAACACCTTTGTATTTCAAGTTCACAACACCAAAACGTGTATTACACAAGTTCTATCTATTACAACTTCTTACAAAATAACACAGACAGTACAGAAACAATCTAAAAGCAAAAGCCACCTCCTCCTAGTGTAAAAGCAGTCCTTTCTCCTGCTAGTCGTGATTCTGCTGATCTGTACATAATTATAATATAAAGGGATGAGTCTAAACCCATTTATGAGCTTAGACCCAGTGAAAGGATCTCAAGCTTTTTACATATAACTAAAATCTGAAATATGAGCATCGTGATAAGAATTTATGCTGAAAACTGTGAAATAACTTGAAAGAGACTTTATGACTGAAATTACATATAAAACATGCTAGTTTTGCTATTGAATGCTGAAATCACTTCAAAAGCAGATAAACTGAAACATAATCACCACTATCAAGCTGTTTGTACTAATCACCACTGTGGCTAATTTATTGACTCACGAACGCTGAAACAAAGCTAAGTCATACGCGCAGACGGTCCCAAAGACCAAAAACACCCTGCATACGGCCCAAAGCCTATATGTATACAGAATGCGGACCCAAAGTCCTCTTGATACCATATCTAATGGTTTGCCATATCTAATGGCGGTTTCAGGGTCATATCTAATGACATCACCATATCTAATGGCTAGTTCATGATTTGTATAAAAGAGCAACTGTGGTGCTTATCTTCTGATTCTGATTCTTTTCTTGCCACTAATAAACTGTACTTTTGCTAATTCAATCTCATAACAGCTAAATCATGAACATAAAACACTCTTGGCATAACATACATATTCTGATAGCTAGAACTTGTTTAAGAACTTGAAAACTGAGCCATAATGCATAGTAACCGTGCAAAACATAATTCTTTACATAAAACTCATATCTAAATAGTGAAACATCACGTCTCGTGTTCCATCAAGAACAAAATGCATAAAAACGTGCTATCATGATAAAGCACCTAAAACGACTTCTGAAATATGTTCTAAAGCCCTGATTTCATCTCAATAGTATGGTACTTGAAGTTCATGCGTAAAAACTTTTAGAAAAACACTATTTCATACTAACTATTCAAACCACGCATAAAAGCTAAAGACTAGTGCTTTAAAATAACGCTTGAGAATCCCTCACCTGATTGTTGTCTAACTTGGGTCGAAAATGCTTCTTTAGTGAAATATCCCTCTATGGCCGTCCTAGATTGAATACTACGGTTTGGTGCGGACAGAACTTCGTTACAGCTTCAAAAATGCTCTCGACCACCGACAAGGCTTCGCCGCGGCTCCTCTCGTGCTCCTCCCGCAACTTCGGCGGCCTTGCGGCTCTAAGGTGGAGTGATGGGCGTGAATGAAGTGAGGAGGACTTTGGAGGGGTCATGGTATTTATAGGCCTCCACCCCCCTTTACATGTGTGACATGTGTCAACATGTAAGGGAGGTTCATGACACATGTTTTTTTTAACCATGTATGAAGACACATGGCATGGCACATGGCATGATCATAAGAAAACTTGTTGCCTAAGTAATAGGCTTGGCTTATCCATGAGTTTACTTGTTGCCCAAGCAAAAGACTACACCGTGACATGTGTTAGTCTCAGGTTAATGACACATGGCACTACTGAGGTTTTGACACTTGTCCTGACTATAAAACGACACGTGTCCCATGATATCCACTCCATGTGTCCTACTTTTGCTAATGATGCTTAATTAACACTAATGGCGGGTAATTAGCACTAATCATACTTAATTAGTCTTAATGATGTGATTATGGCTAATGAGTATCAATCTATGCTAATGATGCTTAATTATCACTAATGACTGGTAATTAGCACTAATCATGCTTAATTGGTCTTAATGATGTGATTATAGTTAATGAGTATAAATCTATGCTAATGATGCTTAATTATCACTAATGACGGGTAATTACACTAATCATGCTTAATTAGTCTTAATGATGTGATCAATGCTAATGACACTTAATTATCACTAGTGACGGGTAATTAGCACTAATCATGCTTAATTAGTCTTAATGATGTGATTATGCCTAATGAGTATAAATCTATAACATTATGGGCATTTTGCAAGTAGTGGCTTCTACTACTTATAAGTACTACCAAAAATCCAGATTACTAGATGTGGTACTATGTTTTGATGTGCTACACAATTCAAAGAACCTTTTGGAGTCCATTTTTATACAAGATGGCAAGTTTCAATAAAATTATTGCATTAAGGCGAATCTATTGACTCTGGTGTCCGTAAAGTGTGAATACTATAAATCCAATATTTCCCTGAAATAACACTTGATAACATTCAAAAGCATAGTGTACAAAATGCGTATTACAATCATCCACTACAACTAGATAGAACATGTGTCCCTGATGATCGGGAACACGACTCGGACCCCAAATATCAATATGCAACAACTCGAACGGGGAGCTACTGCTCCGACTCTGACGACTAGGAAAGCTGGACCTATGATGCTTTCCCAACTGACACGCGTCACCGCGAAAGGAAGAACTGGGAGAGATCTGAGGCAAAAGGTGTCGCATTTTCTGGAGCGGGAGATGACCAAAGCGAAGATGCCAGATGTACGGAGATACTGGTCCGGCGGAATAAGAAGAGACACCAGCATAAGAATTCTGGACCAAGCGATACAGACCATTCTGCTCAGAGCCACAGCCAATCACCCTGCCCGTTAGTATGTCCTGAAAAATAAGAGAAGAGGGGTCAAATATAGCACGACAGTGCAAATCCTTCATAATCTGACTAATACACAACAGGTTCATAGAGAACTCGGGAACATGCATCACATTCCGTAGATGCATGGAAGAAGATAGAACGACCTCCCCCTGTCCAATAAGGGGAGAATGGGTACCATCTGCGATCTGTACTGAACGGCCATGGGGAATGTCCCTGTAGGACTCAAGTCTCTCTCGATCTCGGCAGATGTGATGTGTAGCACCAGAATCTATAATCCAATCAGATATATCATGACAAGTGGTAAATGCAGTAGCACTACCTGAGGTACTAGCGACAGCCGAGGAACTGGGAGAGGCAGAGGCAGCAACATCAGAAGATCCAACAGAAGAATCAGCAGTAGATTGTGGCATAATATCACGTTGACGTGCCACGAGCTCCTCAAAACGATTGTCTGCATTGGATGCTAACTGGGGCAGAACATGCTATCCGCGCCGATGTTGGAAACCCATGCTTAGAGTAGCATGTATCCTTCGAGTGGCATGTGCGGTGACAGTACGAACAGGGGTGACGAAAGCGACCACCCCTACGACCTCCACAACCACGTCCACGACCAGAAGACTGATCACCTCTCCCACGCGAAACTGCCATCGCCGATGGGGGTGGAGTAGATGAGCTAGAAGACACTGATATGCGACTGAGCCTCCGGTAAACATCCTTCATTGGAGGAATAACTGCATCTGCCAAAATCTGAGAGCGGGTAGCCTCGTACTCAGGATCTAGGGCTGCAAGTAGAACGCCCACCATGGTGGCATTCCGAAACATCTTCTGTTGCTCAGGGATTGCTGTGAGTGGAATGGTACTGTATAGCTTCTCAAACATCCCTCTCAGGGACGTGTACAAGGAGTGAAGTGGTATGTCGTTCTGCTTCATCGTGAATATATCATGCTGAAGTTGTAGCATCTTGGTTTCATTCCGCACTTGTGAGTATATTGCAACCATAATATCCCGCATTGCCTTGGCAGTGGGCTAATGGAGAACATCATTGGCAATCTCCATCGACAGTGTGCCTGACAGCCAAACATTGGCATACGAATCATCAGCCTCCCACGAGGCATAAATCCATGTCTTCTCTGCTGGCTCTTCCTCGGTAAGAATGTGCTTCTTACCGTTTGACTTCATGAGACTCATGAACTGCATCGCCCAGAGCTCGTAGTTTGAACCATCCATCTTCACTATTGGCGCGGGGCCTTTGAACGCGCCTATGGAGGGCATATCCACCTTGGATTCTGACATATCGCCGTTGGAGAAGAACTAGGGATTGTAGACAGAGTGACAAATGTCTACAGAGACTGCACAGGATTTGAGTGCGTATGTAGACGTTACACACCCAAATCCATAGATCCGGAGGACGAGCGGGCTGCGATCAAGACGACGAGAGGCACAGCGGTAACCGCCTAGGACACGGCGGCGACTAGGGCACGGCTAGGGCACGGCGTGGTTGGACTGACGGCGACGGCTGGGCTGGCAGCGGCGGCTGGACTGGCGACGGCTAGGGCACGGCATGGTGGCCGGGCTAGGGCACGGCGTGGGGGCCGGGCTAGCGACCGCCTAGAGGCGGAACCGACAAGAGGGGCCGGCGAGAGGAGAGGGGGCCGACTAGAGGACCGGCGAAAGGAGAGGGGCCGACGAGAGGGGCTGGTGGTGGAGAGAGAGAGGGGGCGGCGGGTGGTGGGATGAGCCCTAGGGTTTAGGCTCTGATACCATGTTGGGAGAAAATGAGCAACTGATTATTCAAGAGAACCTTGGCCTCTCTTATATAGGGAGAGACCTAATGGGTAAAGTACAGAGTAGTTCAGAGAACAATACGAAAATACTAAACAGTACATAACACAAATAATAATAATACTCTCTACAAACACTGTTGGTCATCCAGTTGATAACCAAGTTTTATGTATGGTGGTTGTCGTACTCTTTGTCCTTTTCATATAAAGGATCTTTAATCAGAATATAGAGTTTCCTCTGACCACCAATGAACACCATAAAAGATCGAGACCAGAGCACACAATTTTCTGTGCCCTTGAGTTTGATAGTAGTACCTTGTGCCATACTATTCATGGCCAAGAACTTTGTCTCGATAGAAGAAAGCCCCATGGTGGTCTTAAAACAGAAAGAAGATCTTGTGATCAACTAAGGATACATAAAAGGGCTAGAAAATGACCTAGAACTCACATTTTCCCTTGAAGAATGGTTGAAAAACCTAAACACAGCAGATTTGGATTCTCGACAGCGGTCCGAGATGAGTTTTGGATCTCCAAAGAGACATACGGTACCCGTGGAGGGTAGCTGTGGGTGGGGATGACGACCTTCGTAAGAGGTCCTGGAAGCATTGGGCAGCGCTAGCGGGGGGTTGTGGCTCCCCTAGCGGCACTAGTGGGCCTCCGTGGGTGGTTCCAGCAACACAGGTAAGTACTAGAGATTCTCCTTTGGGGTCGGGCTGCTACATTGGAGGCGATTGGAGGGCTTTGGGCAAAGCCCTAATCCGGGGATGAGGGCTCGCTTAGGCTTTTGCGAGGCTTGAAGGTGACGGTGGGGATTTTAGGTCAGAACCCTGGTCTAGGACTGTCGCTCTGATACCATGTGGAGAAGAGGGACAAATGAGATGTCTATTCCATAAGGCTAGGGCACCGGTAAGTACTAGAGATTCTCCTTTGAGGTTGGGCTGCTACATTGGAGGCGATTGGAGGGCCTTGGGCGGAGCCCTAATCCGGGGATGAGGGCTCGCTTAGGTTTTTGCGAGGCTTGAAGGTGGCGGTGGGGATTTTAGGTCAAAACCCTGGTCTAGGACTGTCGCTCTGATACCATGTGGAGAAGAGAGACAAATGAGATGTCTATTCCATAGGGCTAGGGTCTCTTATATAGAGAGAGAACACTAGAGAGTACAAAAGAAAAAATACATAAATACCCCGGAAGGCTTATGGAATCCAAAGGGGTTAAAGGTTACAGAACCCGAAGGGTTACGAACATAAATGTAAGTATAACTCTTACATTATACAAGCTTGTGAAATTCGATAGTCATCGACAGTTGAGCAATACTTGGATTTAGTCGAACTTTAGTCGGTTTTGTAATTTAAATTATTTAAATATATAAATTATTTTTACAAAACATTTTTACACATATATTATGTATATTATTATTTCCTGAGATTGGTTACATTTTCTATACTATCATAATGGAATAAAATAATAATTAAATCCAAATCAAACAGTAAACATCTAAGATTAAGTTTTATGTTTTCAAAAGAAAGAATTAAAACAATATAAGTTGTCGATTAATCTAGCTAGGTGGTCGACTTTGACAACTATGTGTGTGTATACCTTACTAATCAGTGCTCTAACGTCTCAGGCCTCGACCCGAGCCATTACAGAGGACAACTGGCCTCACAGCTTGTTGGGCTTGGGATCATATGGGCCCATTAACCACAACCCAAAATGCTAAAGCTCAAGTTTCTTAGTAGTAGTCCTCACCACTCATAACCCACAATCACACATTGTGATTACTAAATGTGGGGACTATGTTTGGGGTGCTACAATCTCCCTCACTAGCCAGCTGACTTTTACAACTATGCATATATGTATACGCTTCACAATCGGTGCTCTAACGTCTCAAACCTCAACTGGGCCATTACGAAGGACAAATGGCCTCATACCTTATCAAGCTTGGGATCAGTTAGGTCCATCAACCACAACCCAAAATGCTTAAGCGTAAGTTGTTTAGTAATAATCCTCACAACTTATAGCCCAGTATAGCACGCTATCGTTACTAAATGTGGGACTATTTTTGGGGTGCTACAATCACCCCCACTTTTTATAAGCATCCTCGTTACCATATGGCTCATCACTTATTCCCTATAATAGTGACGGTTGCACGTTCTTGGGTAGCATTTTCCTCCTATCTCTATAGATGGGTGGCTTCACCTCTTATTTTCCTACTATTAGGAGTAAGGTCTATTACCATTTATAGCGTCCTGGCCTAAACCCATAGAAGGCCATATCGCAATATATCGGTGATATATCGTCGATATATCTGTATCGAGAGGAGAGGGATATCGATATCAAGATGCATATCTATTTACTAGGATTTCGGTGATATATGACCGATATATCACTATCGGCTCATATCGATCAACAATAACTGAAACTCATATGACCGATATCTGACTCGTTTTTGGGGCGATGATTGGACTGGTAGGGGTCCCCTTAGAGATGCATTCCCCCGGCTTTTTGCGTTGGTGGATGATCCTGACGCTACGGTGGCTTCTTATTGGGATGGCGCTGCTTGGGGGCCGAGATTTATGGCCAACCTCTCCGAACAACGGCAACTTGAGTTTATGTCCCTCCTGGAGATCCTCGCGGTCTCGCCCTCGCCGTTGGGGGGTCGAGATCACCTTTGCTGGAAGAACGGCTCCTTCTCTGTCCGTGACGCTTACAAGGCCCTTCTTCCGCCCTTGGTCGTGGTTGATGACTCGCTGCTCAGGGATTGCCAATTCTTTTGGGGCCTAAGGGTTCCAGAACGGATTGGCATCTTCTTATGGCTTTTCCGTCGTGGGCGTCTTCTGTCTCGTAGTAGGTGTGCCGTGTTCTTCCCTGCGGTCTCGCCTATCTGTGGTCTGTGCAATCAGGAGGATGAGACTATTGACCACCTATTCTTCTGCTGCGATTCTACGCGTCGTATTTGGCCGGACCTGACTTGGCTTGACGCTTCCAGCTCTGCTTCCTTCTGCGACTGCTTGGCTCGTTCTCGGACAAGGAGTAGGATCGACGTTCTTTCCTCCATCGCTCGGTTATGGTGCATCTGGATCGCTAGGAATGAGGCTCTGTTTGCTGGCCAAAGATTCTATTTGGAAAATGTCCTCATTTCTGCTTCACGCCTGGTTTGTGATTGGTCTAGCACTTAACTGGTTCTTGGCGTTGTCGGGGTATCATCTTGTGATGTAGTCCGGTTGTGTTTTTTGTTTTCTTTCCTTCACTTTTTCTCTGCGTATTCCCCCCTGTAAGTCTCTCTCTTCTCTTTTTCTCTTCTCTCCATTAATAAAGTTGGGGTGAGCACCATCGAGTGCGTCCCCCGTTTTTTGAGTTTCAAAAAAAAAAACTGAATTCAGTACAAAAAACCCCAGATATCGATCAATATCGTCGAAATTTCACCGATATTCATATATTGATGAATAATACCCTTGTAAACTTGATTTCACTACTTATTTTGCTAATATTAAAATACATCATGTTTTATATATTTTGTTGTAGGTCGGGAGCGCTGCCCTCGCACCCCCACAAGGGGGGGCAACTTGGCCCTCCTAGTCCCCCCAAGCTCGCTGACCAGGCAGCGAGACCCCCATCTGGTAGGATATGGTGCGACATGGGGGTGCATACAATGGTTCTTCAACTTGAGGGTGTCCAATCGACTGTAAGTCATCTTCTTCCCCTTTCGAAAATATTATTATGAATTATGTCTCTTTTATAAAAAAATGCTATTATGCTCTTTATTCGTTTGGTTCTAAAAATAGCTCATTGTGTTTATATATAATACGTGATGCAATATAAGTCTTGGATGAATTCCATTTCCAATATCTATAAGTAAACAATCAACATTAACAATGATATACTCAATATAATAGATATGTCTAATATAAGGGGCATAGATGATCAATATGTGTGATATAAGTGTATATTTGTAAGTTATTTAGTGTTATAAGAACTTGGATGGACTATATTTCCAATATCCACAAGTTAACAATCAACAGTAACAACGATATGTTCGATATGACCGATATATGTGATATAAGGGTCATAGATGATCGATATGTGTGATCTAAGAGTATATTTGTAAGTTATTTAGTGCTCTAAAAACTTAGACGAACTCCATTTCCAATATCTATAAGTCAACAAATAACAATACCAACAATATGTTCGATATGACTGATATATGTGATATAAGGGTCATAGATAATCGATATGTGTGATCTAAGAGGATATTTGTAAGTTATTTAATGTCCTAAAAATTTGGACGAACTCCATTTCCGATATCTATAAGTCAACAGTTAACAATACCAGTGATATGTTAGATATGATCGATATGTGCGATATAAGGGTCATAGATGATCGATGTGTGCGATTTAATAGTATATTTGTAAGTTATTTAGTGTTATAAGAACTTGGACGAACTCCATTTCCAATATCTATAGGTCAACAATTAACCGTACCAGTGATATGATGTTCGATATGACCAATATGTGTGATATAAGGGTCATAGATGATCGATGTGTGTGATCTAAGAATATATTTGTAAGTTATTTAGTGTTCTATGAACTTGGACAAACTCCATTTCCAATATCTACAGGTCAACAATTAACAGTACAAGCGATACGTCCGATATGACCGATATGTACGATATATGGGGTATAAATGACTGATATGTGTGATATAAGTGAATGCTATTTTTGAGCCATCTCCAACATTTCCACCAATATCGTCAATATATCGGCGATATATCTCGATATATTATTTTCCGAGCGAACCGATACGATATCGATGTCGATATGGCCTTTTATGCCTAGATCTGCGTCGCCTCTTGCTGGTCAGATGGTAGTTGGTTCCCACCCTTCCGTGCAAATTTCTCTGATCAAAGGTAGAAGATTTTCTCGGCCTTCTAGACGCCATCAGGGATGTCGGGCGTCCTACTGGCGGGAGGGACCATTGGGCCTGGCGGGGGGGCCTTTCTCGACGAGAAAGGCTTATGGGTCAATTTGTAGACCCCCGCCCGCGAGATCGGAAATATCGGTACGTGATTGCGGTTTCTTTTAAGGTCTGAGGTTCCCCGAGCATCTGGGCTTTTTCCTGTGGCTTTTTCGTAGACAGAGGTTGATGACGAGAGATCGTTGCGCGAGGTTACTAGGAAATATCTCAGATGGATGCATCTTATGCGAAAATGCAGTAGAGTCCATTGATCATCTCTTCTTCGCGTGCCCGAAGGTCATTGGGGTTTGGCAAGAAGCAGCCGTGGGTTGGGCTTGCACTTCAGACTTGGCGGCATTCTATGATTCGTTGGTGGCTAACATGAATAGAGAGAGGAGGGAGCTCCTATGGCCCGTGGTGAGTTTATGGGCGATTTGGTTGGGCAGAAACGCAGCTCTTTTCTCGGGACAACGATTTTACAAGGAAAACATCCTTGTACACTGTGCGAGATTGGTAGAGGATTGGGTGTTGGTTTAGCTTCCTGTATGGCTTCTTTTTTGTTTTACCGTTGTTAACCGCCTGTTTACTTTGTTGTTTCTTTAATTATTTGAGGCGAACACCGCTGAGTGTCTCCCCCTTTTTTTGGGGCCTCAAAAAAAACTAACCCGCACAGCTTGTAGGGCTTGAGCTCAACTGGACCCTTAACCATAACCCAAAATGCATAAGCCCAAATTGTTTAGTTGTAGTCCCATCTAATTATAACACACTATCACATTTTAAGATTACTAGATGTAGGACTTTGTTGGGGTGCCACAATCTCCCCGTATATGTGTAACATCCTCATTGTCATAATGGACCATCACTTATTCTCAGTAATAGTGGTGATTGCAAGCTCTTAGGTAGTCCTTTTCTCCTATCTCTTTTGTAGGGATGGCTCCAGTTTCTATGGTAATATTTCTCATTGAATTCCTTTTCAAATATCTAACAGCCTGGGTATTTCATCAAAACATGTGGTCTTAGAAGGTTGCACAGCATCCACCTTACCCTATAAGAACACATTAATCAATAATTTAATAAATATTAAATATTCTGAGAAGCATCACCATGTAGACGAGGAAATAACTCCCACAAATAGGCCAAGGAGCATGTCCAGGACATCAAACTCCACCACCGTCAAAAACCGCATTTATAAAACCATCCTAATTGGACACTGACACTAAACATTCAGATCGATCAATGAATTGCACTCTAGAAGATAAAATCTTTAGTCCACAACATCCAGAATGACTAATGGATGCCAAAAAAATGGCCCTCAAAGAATTGCCATAGGGCCTCCTCCTTGACCTCCAACAAGAGCGGGGTACACCATACATCCCCGGACCACATACAATTCGACACCCACCTCTAGCTCACAAACAATAGCCGCAAGACCACTTCCCAACTCCAACTATCGCACTTATGCCCAAGGAACAATACAACAGACAAGATGAAATCGAATGATCAACCTTATTAAAGCCGATGCAAAGAACGAAATCCTCAACAACCCGACACCAAAGCCCCATACAGTTGACACCTAGACATGCAGGCATCCTAGCAATTGCAGCCTTCCCTTGCCTCATCCACACTCACCTTCCCCTGCTCTACCTTCCGTGCACTCCACCTGACCCCCACAATCACATTTTTCATGACCTCCAACAACCAAAATCATTCTCTCGATTGTTAACCCACATTGTCGTCGATCGGCGTACCCCCATCCCACTTGTACTTCTTCTACCCATTTTATATCTAGCAATAAAACTTGTTTAGTTATATACTTCTTCCACTTAAATTTGAAAAAAAGAAGAAGAAAACAGTTAAGAAATACCAAAAGTCCAGGAAAATATAGTGTTTAGTTATATATGCATAAAGCTACAGTTTAAAACTGCGCTAATAACGGAATATTCCCTTATCACGCATCAAGCAAAAAGCATCTTGATCTATTCCCAGCGTCTTGCAACCAAAAATCAACCCAATCCACCCCAAGGAAGACACCATTTTTTATGAAAGCAATCTCAATAATACCAACCAGCAGCAAAATGCATGCAACAAACAACCCTGCAACTTTTTTGGAAGGTCTAATAATTTTCTAAAAGAACTGCAAAAAGAGTTGCAAAATAACCATCTAATAGCTATATACCTGAGATATTGTTCGTCGTTTATTTAGGTATTGGGTCCTCTCTTTGCTGACAGCAGAATTCGGTGATAGATACATCCTCTGCATCAGAAACTAGTCCATTTCATGATGAGTAAATAAAAATAAGACAGTTCAATCCATCTTTCTGTATTCAGAATATTATTTTTTAAAAGGAATTCAGAACATTACACTGCGGACGTATTTCATCTTTATTATGAACAAAAGGGATGAAATGAAGGTAAATTCAGGTCTACGTGTGATGCAGCATGACCCTAAATTATGGGGCCACATTTATTCAATTAAATAATAATCAATTTTATTTACGTTTTTAGCGGTCGTATTGGTCTAATTAAATAATTTGAGATCGCCTGTGATATCAACGTTTATTTCGTAGAGTTTAAATGTAATTTGGGTCAATTAAATAATTTAGGGTCCAATTAAGGTAGTTAGAGGTCAACTAGGATTAAATTAGTTGTTAATTGATTTATTTACTATTTTTGTAAACCCTCTCTCCTATATAAAGAGAGGGTAGCCCATTGTTTTAGTCATCGATTATGAATTAAAATTTGAGATTGTTATCTCTATCCCCCTATTACTCTCTCTCCCCCACGTGATCATCACGGTTCTCGTCCCCAATCCCTCGTATTCCGACGAGTATTCTTCTTCTCAACCCCTCTACTTTTCTCCCACCAAAATTTCTACCAAAAAATTATTCTCCGCGCCACGTTCGATTCTCCCGTTTGCATCATTTGGTATCAGAGCATGGAAACCGAATCGTTTCCTACGATTCGACGATCCTGTCGACTATTGGAGGATCCAACACGATTTGAGTTGTCTCTCGCATGGCTCGCATTCACGCTCGAGTTCGAAGAAATTCAAGAAACGCATCGAATCAAGCATCAAAGTCCAAGCATGTTGGACACACAAATCGATGAAGATTCGCTCGGCAACGACAAATTCAGATCATAGAAGCTGCTGGGCAACCTAGTTTTGATCAAGAAAACGAGAGGTATTTTCATTCATACCGAAGGTTTATTTGATACAATAATAATACAAGATGAAGAGGAAGACTTGGGACCCATCTTCGACGGAAGGTCCTATGGGAGAAAAATACGAAAATCTCGATCTTTTTGCAATCGATGTGCTGTCCAGAACGTTCCAGATCCGCCGTCTTCACCGATAACAGCCCCGATGCCCGCCTCAGGCCAAGCGCAGCCCAACGACGGCAAGCCCGCACCCCTGGGCCCCTTCGCACTCCGCCACCGACTCCGCCCAGCACCCGCTACCCCCACCGTCGCAACGCCGGCGGACGTAAACCCCACCTCCAGTCGATCCTCCCTGTCGCGGCCTCGCGCGCGACCTGCTCAGCCAATGTATCGTCTGCGCCGCCTGGGCAGCGCACCGCCCGCTCCCCCCCGTTCGTCGTCGTGCCCCCGCAGTACCTCCAGTGCCGCAGTGCAGGCTCACCAGAGCGCCGCCCCCCCTCCCCCCGCAACTGGCCACACCCTCGCGCCCTCCCCTCGCCGCCCCTCCGCCAGTGGTCACCCCCGCCCACTTATCGTGGTGCAGCCCCGCATAGCCAGGCGGCTCCCCGCCTCCTGCGCGAGAAGAATGGGGTCGTATGGACCCCCGCCAGCGACGCCACCGCCGCCTCTTACTGATGGAGGAAGCCCTAGCGGGTGGTATCTCAATCACCGGAACCGAATCCCACAATTTTAGGGATTTGGGGTGGAAGTGGGAAAAATTACAAAATGAAATTTCCAAAAATATTTATTTGCAGAAAGGTCCAAGGCTATAGAAATGTGAGAAAATTGAAGGGGTACGAAAATTGCAGTGGTACCCTCCAATTGGAAAAAACTATAAACGTAATGTTGAAGATGATCCCATGGGAGGAAATTGAAGCCCAATTCAAGGATGATTTCTCCAACGATCCACCTACATCACGCAATTCGTCAGGAGCCGAATTTTTTTAAAGCGGGTGAAGAGTTGATGCAGCGTGACCCCAAATTATGGGGCCACATTTATTCAATTAATAATAATCAATTTTATTTACGTTTTTAGCGTCGTATTTTGTCTAATTAAATAATTGAGATCGCCTGTGATCTCAACGTTTATTTCGTAGAGTTTAAATGTAATTTGGGTCAATTAAATAATTTAGGTCCAATTAAGGTAGTTAGAGGTCAATTAGGATTAAATTAGTTGTTAATTTGATTTATTTACTATTTTTGTAAACCCTCTCTCCTATATAAAGAGAGGGTAGCCCATTGTTTAGTCAGTCGATTATGAATTAAAATTTGAGATTGTTATCTCTATCCCCCTATTACTCTCTCTCCCCCACGTGATCATCACGGTTCTCGTCCCCAATCCCTCGTATTCCGACGAGTATTCTTCTTCAACCCCTCTACTTTTCTCCACCAAAATTTCTACCAAAAAATTATTCTCCGCGCCACGTTCGATTCTCCGTTTGCATCAACGTGGACAAATTAGTCAACATCTTCAGAATTCTCAAATAAAAAATATCTAACATGTATTCATAAGGAATGGATCTTGCCATGGCAGTTCTGAGTAAATCTTGTACAATAGCTCCAGACCTGTCTTTTAAAGGTATATTAAACACAGGGTATCAACAAAAGGTAACAGGACTAGAACAAAGGTACAGATGCAAAAAATAGCAAGACAGGAAATTCGAAGTCAAAAAATAATTTAAAAAAATTGGTGAACCTTTCCCCACTGTAAGTAGGGTCGGCTACATGGATTAGTGGCTTCTTGCTCAAATCCATGTTGAAAGATTCGACTATTTTTATGTTGGCTATCAACTATCTAACGCAACCCCCACAAGGGGGATTTGAACCCTGATCTTTTGGGTGGTAAGCACAGCCCTACCACCAGACCAATTAAGTGGGTACAAAGTCAAAAAGAAATAAAAAAAATTAATCAGAACAACGCAAAAATATTGTTCAGAGCGCCAAGCTCTATGTCCTTGAGAATAAGTTATTCACTATAGAAAACTCCCATCACCAGTACATATAAAATAGAAGAACAAAATATCAAAAACAACAACCAAATGTTGCCCAGAGGAAGGCCCAGATATAATATCCAAGTGAGAGACAATGAGCGACAGGTACATGTTATCAAAAGCTAACCTTCTCGGTCACCGGATAAGTTTTCTCGTTTCTTTGGCACATAATGGAAGACATCATGAAGCAGCTCATTGTCCTATTTACCAATTTTTTTTAAAAGAAAAGTAAGACAACGCAATAAACATTGCAGGCAGAAAATAATCTACTTGCACTTCAAATACGGCAAAAGAGAACCTGCATGTGTCTGAGATAACCATCCCCAGGAAACGTTTCAGAAATTTAACTGTAAATAAAACAAAAATAAACTTAGAACGATAGAAAAAAAAAAGATGGTAAGCAAAATGCATACCTGTATTGATCTGGACCACGATGTTAATTTTCAAGGGGCTGCAGTTATTGAGAACCTTCACTGAAACTTCACCGAATTCCTTAGTCTTGAATTATTTTACAACCATAAGTAGATAAATGAGAGTGTATCACCAGCCAAAGAGGATTGGATGGGTTTGCCAAATCATGTACCTCAATAAAGTCCAGAATGCGTTGAAATAGGTCCCTTTGAGTGCCAAGGTCTGTTCTTAACGGAACCTTTGCCTCCTGCCTCCATTGAGAGTTTCCTAGCTTGGTCTAAAATTTTTCCTTTTAGAGCTTCAACATACGAGATGCCACTGAGAGATTTATTACCCTCAAGGTGGGAACCATTGAGCTCATTATTATCTATCCTAGAACTAGTTTTGAATGCATTCATCTCAAATATCAGAGCAAGTGCCTCCCCAGCAGCCATACGAACAGCACGATCTTCCTTGTCCAGCAGATTTGATAGCAATGACACTGACCTAAAAAATTAAAGTTGTAAACATAAACACACTGAATGCCCACCAACATTATCAGCAAAGAGTTTTTCCACTCCACTCACTCCTGCCAATTAATGGAACTGTTTCTCCGTTGAGGCAAGTTTGTAAGTAGAAAAGACCATGCAGATACAGCTGAAGACAACAATGCCGGTGTAGGTTTGCTTAGTATAACCTAAACAAAGATGAGTCAAAGAGAGGTTACTCCCAAAAAAATATCAAAGAAAGCCAAAACTTCACCAGAAAATTTAAACTTCTATTTTTGTAGAAAGGATCAGCCATAAATCAGGTCCTCAATCAACACTTCAACCATTTTCACCTAAAGATATATATCAATAATATAATCTGATTATATTTATTTGTTAAAATAATAAGATCCACAAAGGGTGTGTCTTGCTTCAAGTGGCTTCCTTTAGAAAAACTGTGGTGCAGCCTTGTGCCACATAAGGCATGAAAAAGGAAAAGAGGAAGAATAGCCCAGAAATTGCAACATTGGATGTATAACTAAATCTTTGTTGAAAAGAACAAGAATTAATGACACGTGCTGTAAGACCCTTCATGTCTGACAAACAGCTGAAAACGCCCTTAGCTAAGAATGTGGAATTAATGCGTTGTAGTTAGGCAACTACAGATCAATCAAAAACCGTGTAATTAAATTAATTAATGCACAAGCAGTTACATTTTTTTATTTGGGCAAGACCAAAGTTGAACTCAGAAAGGGCCACTTAGGATGATTTTCAGATCATTTAGGTGCTAGATTTTCGAGAGAAAAATGTTTTGGATATTTTCTATGCAAATAATGATGAGATGCAAATGCAGAATGACAATATGAAGGTCAAATTAATGTAGAAATGGAAATCCAAATTAATGCGCAAATGAGCTCAAAAATTACGCATGCAATGACAATTTTCCCAAATTTATTCATGCAATGACAATTTCATAACACATTTTTTTGTATTTTAAAGGGTTAATGTGTGTGCATGGAAAATGACTATTTTCCTGGGGTTTTTATACAATTTTCACGAAAATGAAATGCAAAAACATGAAAATTTGACATAAGGTTAAGAATGATGAAATTAATTTTTGCACTTTTTGGATGCATTTGAATTTTCCATGAATTAAATAATGCAGATTGTGTGATTTTCAGTAAATTAATTTAATAGTTAGCAAACCTAATTATTTTCTAGAAATAAAATTATCCTAAATGTCTAATCAATACACACATAGGACAAATTCCAAATCTTAAAAAAATATTAAGTTTACAACTAATTAAAAATCAATTACTTAAATCACAACGCAAATTATTTTAAGGAAAATATGAGTGCAATTATGTGATTTTTAGAGGCATTACAGAGGACAATTAATCCTAATTATGATTTTTAGAGTGCAAATTTTTGGGCCAAAGAATGATTTACTACTAATTTCGAAGCTCACATTAGGTAAAATATGCAATTTTTTACCACAATTAAATCAATAAATAATTTCAAGCTCCCAAAAATACAAGTGAATCACCACATAATAAAGGACAAGTTGTTCCACATAATGCATTTTTTGGAATTTAACAATGATTTAAAAAAAAGGTTCAAAAGTGTAGTCCAACACAGGGATAAAATGAAATTACAGACTAAATTAAACAAAACAAATGCTAACAAGGTCTAAAATGCAATTACCTAAACATGGTGGGGTTTTATTACAAATTCTCTAGGTGGGCTCATGCGTTGCATGTGGTGGTTGGTCGGCGGGGACTCTTGTACAATTTCCTTGAAGGTGGGGGTGTCTTCTGCAAATCTCCCACACGCACGTGCGGGCGCGTGGAAGAGGAGGTTCTCCTTGCAATTTCTGAGGCGCTCAAAGGTATGACCACAAATCTCCCCCGTCGTGCGTGCGCTCCACATGTTTGGACCGCGTGGGAAGAGGAGGTTCTCCTTGCAATTTCTGAGGTGCTCAAAGGCATGACCACAAATCTCCCTCGTCGTGTGTGCGCTCCACATGTTTGAAGACTCAGGCGGATGCTTCGACACCAGCGTGCCACGTAGCGAGCTACAGCAGCTTCAAGCAAGGTCCAATGGTTCTGAACCTCGAGGCTTGGCGGGAGACTCGGCGGTGAAGACGTGGCGGACTCCAAGCCGTTGGATGAGGCACGAGGTTAGCCTATCGACAGCAGTTGTTGCTCGAGGGGTTGGTGGAGGAGCTCGGCGGCATAGGGTTGTGTTCAAGAAAAGGTGAAGGCAGTGGTGTGCTGCGCGAAGGCGAAGGTGGAGCGATATCTCCGTCGACAGTGATGGATTAGGAGCGAAGCTCAGACCTTGTCGAGGTCTGATGATGCGAGAGGGGAGGCTCAATTTGGGGGAGATGAAGGAGATGAGGTGGTAGATAGGTGAAGAGCAGGGAAAACGGAAGAGGGGAAGCAGAAGAAGAAGAAGAAGAAGAAGAAAAGAGAAAGAAAAGGGAAGTGACCTGGAGTGCGTAGGGAGCTCGACGAGTGGTATGTGATCCTCACTTCAAGGTCTCGGTGGCTGAAGACCGAAGCTCAACGCTGCAGCAGCTGTTATTGTACAGCGTTGGGTCAAATATCCCAACGGATCTCGCCGGAAGAGAAGATGGCATGTCATCGCTTCAACAGAGAAGGGGTCATTGTCACATCACCGATCTTTGGAGCTGGAGCTCTCTTTCTCCCGAAGGGCGAATGGAGGCGATCGTCGACTTTTATGGGTGGTTGGGTTGGCCATACAGGTCGGGGTTGTTTGGACGGCATGGAGAGCGAGGGCGAGGTGTGCAGCAAGGTCGGATAGGGCGAATGGAGGCAATCGTCGACTTTTATGGGTTGTTAGGGTTGGTCGCGAAGGTCGGCGGTTGTTTGGACGACATGGAGGCCGAGGGTGAGGTGTGTGGCAAGGGCGGAGGTGGTGAGAGCGAGGAGGAAGTGGTCGACAAGGAGATGTGGAGGAGAGAGGTGGTGCGAGGAAGGCGGAGGCCGATGGCGAGATAGGTTGTTGTCGACTGCATCTTGCGGGAGGAAAGAGACAAGGTATGGGCCATTAGATCGGCCCAGATCGGAGGGCTTAGAAGGCACCACGTGGTGAGGGGATTAAAGAAAAAATAAAGAAAATAAAATAAAAGAGGGTTTTATTCTCAACTGTTGGATGAAGCACCCTTCATCCAACGGTTAGGAGATGGGATGGCTAAGAGAGTAGAAGGGGGGCACGTGACGGTTCCAGGAGTTGCCATGCATTGCTCCTAGAAAAATCATAAATAAAAATCAAGAGAAATTCAAAATAAAATAGAAAATGATGTCAAATCAAAAAGTGATTCTCATGAAAATTGTTTGTCTCGAAGAGATATACAACTTTCGTGAAGGAACCAAAACCAAAAGAATTCATATGTACAAAGTGTATTCTTGATGGTCTTCTATGTACATATAATACCTAATTTTTAGATTTTGCAATTTTTATGATTTTTAAGTAAGATAAAAATTCAGCATAAAATCAAATAGAATATAAAATAAATATCTACATATTAATCTAATTTTTGTATTTTAAATAATTAGAAGAATAAAGAAATAAAATAAAAGGGAATGATATACAGACTATATATAGACTATATATACGACTATATATAGACTATATATACAGACTCGGAGTGGTTCATTTTCCTTGATTTTTTATTCAATTTAGATTTGAATTTTTGCATATTTTAGTAAAACATCAATCAAGAAAATAAATGAAAAAATCGGTTAAAAAGAGTTATTTTTGCATATAAAATACTAAGGTCAAAAGCAGTACAATATACAATGAGGTCACAAAACCTAAGTTTCACATATGAACTCTGATTCTTTGAATTTGATCTTGTTTTGTGGATAATTGAATGTACATTAATTCAAAAGTGAGTAGAGGTTTATAGAAGACCATATGTGAGAGATATTTGCATTTACGGCTTTTTGTCTCATAACTAAGGTTTGTGTTTATTTGGCAGTTATACAAATTAGCATTTTTGGTATTTTTCCTTTATTAAGATTAGTAATATGTGCCGGGACCTCAAATTTCGTCGAAATTCGACCGAATTTCAATCGAATTTCGGTTTTGACAAGTTACCAAAATTCGTCCGAAATGGGCCAAAATGATCGAAATATGGAGGCCCTAGTACAAAAATTGACCAAAATGGCCGAAATTTCGGTCGAATTTCAACCAAAATTTCATTTCGGTCGGTCACCGAAATGGTGACCGAAACCGACATTTAAGGCCTTAATATGTGCACAAAGAAATGGAATTTACTTTATTTGGAGTTGGTGAAAATTAATTAAAAATAGAGGAAGATATGGTAATATGCATGTGATAATATACGCATTGTTTTTGGCTTCTTATTTATGCAAGTATGAATGCTAAAATATGGATATTATTTACACATGCATGAATGCTAATAATGCAATTTAAATGATTAGATGTAATTAATTTCTTAGGAACAGAGCTCTATTTTCAGCTTTTACAGTGATGAATCACAAATTCATCAACCTCTTATACTTAAATCTTGCCCATCCCCGAGCAACTAAAATGAAATGCACAAGTGAAATGATATCGGATTACATACCAAGGTCATGAATAAAAGGTGAAAATGGAGCTCAACTCAACCTTTGGATTATTAATGTGGTGGAACTCCTTATGAGAATTAGGGTTTTAAAAACAACAGACTCTAAGTTGTACAAGTCATTGTCCAAGTCCGACTCAGAAGTCATCTTAAATCAACCGCCTCCCAAAGTATCCCACATGAACATTGAATAATTGTCTCTTGTGTGTGAAAGGTGTTATCTCTTCTCATCCAAGATACCGAACTACCATGCAATTTCCTCCTACAGTAACTTGTCCTCAAGGAGTCAGGTATTTCCTTCTAAATTTAGGAGCGTGCTAGTTTACAACGAATATAGGGAGAAGTCTAAAAGAAAGGGAAAAGAACTGGAGGGTGACCAGTATAGTTACATCTCCTGTGAAGCTTGGCCAGTATCACCAAGCCTCCACTAAGATTTGCAGGCTATCAGAAGTTTGAACCATTTTGGTCAATGTACTTATTGGAATTGGCTTCTTTTTGGTAGGAATTGTGGTTGCTTTGCATTGATCTTTTATGCCCCGACGGATATAGATTGTGTTCCATCCACGTTTTGGGGTCTTAGAAAAAATATACTAGCAGCCATCCCTCATCTAATGCTTTATTTCAACTCCTTACTCCAGTCTTCACATGTCAGAAAAGGACATGCGATTTTCCAACACCTCGTCTGAGTTGAGCTAAGTGTGTGGTATAGAGTACAAATTAGTTCTCTATCCAAGAGTCTACTCAGAATGAGGCGACCAGGTTAAACACTAAGGGTCAAAGTCTAGACCAAGGCCTTAAATTTCGATTTCGGTCACCATTTCGGTGAGTGGCCGAAACAAAATTTCAGTCATTTTGGTCAATTTTTGTACTAGAGCCCCCAAATTTCATCCGAATTTCGATCACCCACCGAAACCTAAATTCGATCGAATTTCGCCAAAATTAGATCCCATGATCTAGACATTGCCTTGTGAACTTGGAGAATTAAGTCTATGACCTAAAGTTTCTAAAATCCTACTTCTCAGTGAAATTCCTTTGAAATTTAAGTGGATTAAGGTCAGCTCAAGTCCATTCTCGATTTTTACTCGTAACTCGATTAAGAACCCGCTGACTTTTTGTGCATATGCATGATGTGATAATGAAATGCAAATGCAAGTAACTGAAGTGCAAGTTTTTTTTACACAATAATGAATGAGAAGCCCTTTTTATTTCACACAAAATTTTGTTATACACCCTATTTTACAACAATTTACAACAAAAGCATTATTTACAAAAATTTTACAATAAATTTACAAAAAGAGTATGGTTTACACAGACGTATACAAAATTATACATATTTTACAACTTATACAACTAGTATACGATATACACATTATGCAAATTCGCACGTATTTTACAATTTTTCTAGGACATTTTTTTACAATTTTTACAAAGTGGTTATCCATCCCGTATTATTGAATATTATATACATAAAATACGTGAAAGTACGAGCTATGGGCAAAGTATATATGTAATATTTACGCACACCCCTATACTTAGTGTGTCTTATGTCCTCGTAGCACAAAAAGCGAGGAAGAGACATAGCATGTGTTAAGCGTAAGAGAGTGAAAAGAATATGAGTATAGAAGTCGACCTACCCCCATATATTTAAGCTTTGATCAGCTTAAATATAGAAGAAGAGCAAAAATAGGACAATCGAGGTCAAGAGGAGAATGAATAAATATACATGATGGGCATCGGGCCCCCTATACTTAGGCTCTAGTCAGCTTAAGTATAGAAAATGGAGTAAGTGTGAGAACCGATGGGTTGGGGAATATACAGAGAAAAATGAAAAAGAAAAAAGAAGCAACTCAGGTTACTCACCCCCTATGCTTAGGATCTGATCATCCTATGTATAACCAAAAGGAAAACGATACGAAAGTGATGCGAATCACGTAAGAGGGGGGACAAAAAAACTATACAAGATGGAGTAAGAATATACAAGTCTCAAGAAGGTTTGTGACAAACCTTCTTGCGTGGACAAGGAGGTAGGGAATATACAGGTATGTCGATGTCGGAATCATCCTCCGAGGAATAATAATGAGATAAAATGATTGTCCAATGAGGGTCGACACACGGATGCTTGCTCAGATAGGGCTTAAGAACAGTCGAACTAAGCTCACTCATATAGATTACCTCATCCGAACAAGATGAGGAATCCTCAGAAAATTCCTTCTATGCTATGTCGAATGAAACTTTCGTAACCTCTTTTCTGAAATCTAAAGCATTGAGAGAAAGAAGAGAGTGACATGCGTTGAGGGGTTCGAGGGAACACCTCAAGGAATCAATACTCCGACTTCTTCTCACTAGATAACCGACTAGAGGATGCAGTCGCTTTCTTGGAAAGGGTCAATTGGGTCATGTTTGTCTCCTTTGTTGAAGGTCTAGAAGGTAATGTATGTAAGTAGTCAATTAGTTGTGGTAGTATAAGCACAGGAGTCGGATCATCAAAATGGCAAAGACAATATGAAAAGGATGGGTCCGACTTAGGAATAACTTCTGGTTGTGAGTCCTCTATAGAAGCTGTCACAGTGGTGGTAAGGCAAAAGCAGTAGGTGATGTCACCTTTCGTCATTTGGTAACGTAAAAGATCTCCATTATGGGATAAGGTGAATTGTGTTTGGTGAATAGGAATTCCCCTAATGAATGTGGTGGTCTCGAGGTGTGAGGAGTTTCATGACCAATGGACGACTCGACAGTCAATGTTTCAGGTGTAACCGAGAGGTGGGACGCATATTCCTCTCAATGGTCATGGTTGTCTGCGGCTATGTGGGTTGCCTTGGTTTGATGTGTGTCTTCAGAGATCATGTGAGGTTGGTGTGTACCCAATGCTAGGAAATCAATCGCCCGAGTCTCGCAATCTATAGTCGCCTTAGCCAAGGTTAAGAACAGCTTCCCAAAAATAATGGAAGACTGGGTGAATTCTCATTAGTTCTCAATATCAACGACTATAAAGTCCACTCTAAGTGGAGCACCTTGGAAAGTAATGATGACTGAAATAGCCCCTCTCGGCTATTTAATTGATCGATCAGCCAGTTGAACGATCGCTCTTGACTCCTTAATTGGTCTGAGTTTGAGTTATCAAAAACAGAGGTTGGGATGATGTTAATTGATGAGTCATCGTCAATCCGAGCACGGGTGAATGTGGTGTCTCTGATTTCACACTCAACTCTGGGCAACTGCTTCACTCTGTGGCTCTTGGTCTTTCTCTCCATCATCAAAGAGGTCGCCATAGACACTAAGTGTCTCTCAGTACTGGTTCTCTTATTGCCTGACCTCTTAGCATCAATTTACTCCTTACGAATCAGAGGTCGGGAAAGTGTTCTATGAACTTAATTAAATGAAGCTCTAAAGTAAATTATTTAGCGATTGCTTCCCTGAAGGCATGGTCCAATTTTTTGCGCTTTTTTCATTTTCAATCTTTATGATATTTTTCTGATTTTTCAATTTTTGAGGTCTTTTTAAGATTTTCATTTTTTGGTCTTTTTGATAGGTGAAGGAGGGATAGGAGAATGTACAGACTCGAGATTAGAAGGCAAGTGATTAGTAGAAAAGGGAGGTAGAATGGACTCCATCTGTACAGAGTATATGGGTTTCCTAGTGTCCTCTGGATTTTCAACATCAAATCTGCTCATTTCATTCTCCACTTCCATACCCGAGATAGTAGCAAATGAAATCAATAAGTCATTGACATTTCTCAACCTATCCTCAATTAATTCATGTCTCGTGACAAGTCTAGAAATGCCTTCATCAAAAATGTTCCCATGGCAAATCATGGGAGAGATCTGCTCGATTGGAGGATATTGCTGAGAACTTGAAGTCCCATACTCAACATACCTTGACTCTGGCATGTAATGGTAGATCAGGTATAGACCATCCATCTGGTAGATATTGGTCGGAACCTCATAAGGTGGAGTCAATAACAGAGGGCTTGTAGATCGAGCTCATGGGCTCAATCCACTGTATGTGTAGGTTCTCTGAATGGGTGGTATGAGAGCTGGTCAATGCAATCATATCATCGATATCGAACTGATTTTGTTAAGGAAATTGCCTTCCAAGGGCAAATGTCGGCAATATCAACAATATATCAATCACCTGTCGATATTGATATATCGCCAATATATCATGATATAGCCTACTATGGGTACACTACATATAATTATCTATAAACTATGAAATTCAAATTCATCTCCGACAGAGTTAAAATTTTATTCTTTTAGAAAGGTCATATAATTGTATATAGCCAAATGGCAACAAAAAAAACCATAATGTTTCATAGTAAAGTGGACTCGTAATAATATTATTATTATTAATACATACATACATTGGGACCTGATTTGGGATTGATCAACTCCCAAATGAGTTTCATTGATCTCTCGATGTCTTCATCCTCCCCAGCAACAAAAGTAATGACCGCTAAGCAATCTGAGACCTGAACGTACAATATATAAATATAAGATTCCGTAGCAACGACGGCAATAAAATCGATATGGAGAAACTAGTAATATGATGCTGGAGAAATTATTACCGATATCTTCTTTAGAGAGTCTGACCCAGATTTTAGGGCTTGCGAAAGATATGGAGTCGTTTCTTCCACCATTTCATGTGCATTCTTTTGACCACCAATTGTAATAGCAAGTAAACCTTCATACATAATGTACAAGAAAGTAAGTAGACGATGGATCTATGATAATAATAACTCTGAATATGAAATATATAGCAACCAATAGCACGAGAAGCTAAAGAGACTTCTCTTGATGATCCCCGCTTTATAGAGTTAACAAACTGATGTAGCAAAGTAAAAGACCTGCATCAATATACAGATAACTATAAATTATCAATGAAATTGAGATATAAATTCCACGCACGTTTCTGAAAATATGACATGAACTGGAAGAAATTTATCTGCTAAAGTAAAACCTGATACACATGACCCAAGACATTAAAAAAACAAGATAAAAAAATATTGTTATATGGCAACCTCAAAATCATCTAATAACAACGACAATACTTGGCCCCTAATAACTGAATTAGTTAGAACATATAAAATTATAACAAGACACTTTCGATACGACATCCTCATTTTTCTAATAGATCCACTTCGCATATGATCATCTTAGCTATTCCATCTAACTATCACGCCGCCATATAAAAATCGCATTAATGAGTTTTTTTAAATGAATGAAGAACCATCATTAAATGTTATTCTTGTTGATTAGTTATATATAGCAATGCTGCTCCAGAAGATGCAATGCTCGATTCCCAAATTTCAGTGTACTAACATTTATTTCGCTAGCCACTTCCCATCACATATAATATATTTATGCTAAAGAATGCATGCATTGTATTGTCCATAGAAAATGGAAAGAATAATGGAAAGAATAAACACGAGCAGTATCTTACTTGTTATCCACAAAAGTATAAAGCACGTGATTTTCAAATGCCCCAATAAAGGCAGCCAAGGCCTTTTCCCTTGTTTGCCCCCTGCAAAATTGAAAGTACAAAAATCAGATAAATTATATATATTCTTCATAAGGGACAACTGAGTTGTCTATAAAATATAAAAGCAACAATATTTTTTATATTATTGAATAAGCTTGTGAAAATATGCACAAGTACAAATAGAATCTAGTGAAACCTACTCCCATAAGCACAAAGTATTTTAAAATAATTGCCACAAATATCTAACTTCCTTATATAGTATCAATTTTAGACGTGTATTTTAAATTCTAGAATCAAAAGTCATTTATAGCTTTATGGGCATCATAGATGAGGTCATCTACTGTAACTTTCTGGATTTGTCTTTTTAAAGGTCAAAGGGATAATAAAACCATTAATATTATAATGGATTGGACGCTTTTGCCATGGTGAACATAGGCAGTCACTTCCTCGTAGTGAAGCTTGCAAAGGTGAGTGAAGCAAAGGAAGGAGGCCCACTTGGGATTGCTTGTGTGGAAGAGAGGGCACGCGTGTAGAGAAATTTTCGATAGCAGAATATAGGTATCATGTACAATAGACTGCACTTGCAGGGTAGCCCTAATTTATATCATATACACTCCAATAAGTAAGCCCTACTCGGTTATCTAATATAGATCATGTAATCTTAACTTGAATGAGAAAATAAAGCAAACACTAATTTAAGTGTGGACTCAACAAGCTAACCACTACAGGAGTTAAATTCTCCTCCAACTCAACAAGGAAATGATGGGTGTGTGTGTGTGTCATATTAAAAAAGAGCGGTCCAGCATTTCCTTAACTAGTAATTTACACAGCGATAACCGTTCACATTCTTAGTCTAACAACCGTACAATAGAAAGACCATCAAATTTAATTCAACAAGATAATTTAAATGTCATGAAGTACAGGGAACATCTGGAAGAAAACAACCACCTCTTCTCATAGAGAGCATCGAGGTACTTCTCCAGATCATCCTCGAGTGAATCAACTCTCTCCGTCGCATTGGTCAACACCGGCTCGGACCGTGCAGTTGAAGAAGAGCTCAAACTATCGTCATCACTACTAACGTCACCAAGATTAACAGCACTACGCGGCTTCCGTCCTAAGAGAAAAAACCCAGTCCATCAAAAAAATACAATCTTTCAGCCAAATCCAAACTTCTCCTCACGAATTCCGCACCTTTACCCATCCCAAACACCGATCCGCGGCGCGAGACACAAATCAAGACCAAGCACGACGGATGCGAAAGGAGACGGGGAAGAGATCAGAATTGGCGAGATCGGAAGCGACGAAAGCGAGATTGGAGAGGATCGAAGAACAGCAGGCGATGGAGACAACGTCAATTGGATCGGAGAAGGTCAGAGCCATGTGATTGGTCTAAAAGATCGGGAATTTGGGACCGGAAGGGGGGAGGGGAAGCGGAATTGGAGAAGGGATGGGGAATTGGGGAATTAATAAGGAGAGGCTTCAACGAAACCCTAGCCACAAAGGAATCGGGAGATGAATATACGAGAGGAGAGGAAATAAGGGGTGCTTAGAATGACAGATTTGTCCCGAGAGCCAGGGGAGGACGTCAGCAATTCCAACGTGGACGGTTTTGGGGCTGCTGGATTTGCTGGCGATGTTCTTTTGCTAACACCTGTCTTGCGGTTCCACGCGCCTTTGGTTGCAAGGGAGATAGGGTGGTGGGCATGCGTCCTTTCTTCTGTCTTTTCATTTTGGGATTAAATGGTCAACAAAATCCGACTAGTGAGCTGGCTTCAATCCGTGGATTCTAGGTAGGATTCGAAATTGGATTTTTACGTCTATAATTTTGAGTAATTTCTTAATTACTTCAAAAATTCTCGATAATCACGAATTACATTTAGAACCTTAAATAATGATTAACCCTTGCATTGACATAACTCTGTGTCAAGTTCCATCTCGATTCTACATTAACTTTGGTGGAAAAGGTTAAATGTTGACAATTTTACCCTTCAAAACATATCATATTTATAAAATGATGTCATTCTTCCAATGTTCGAGAAGGTGGTATAGGGTATTCAGTCGGAGGGGTCACTACATAGAGAGTATGTGGTATGCGGGAGAGTGTGCGGGGAGTATACGGTTTATGCAGTTTGGTATTTTTTATTATTAAAAATATAAATAAGTTTTTAATGTCATGTTGTTATCGTCTAAATATTATATCTCTTGACTATAATAATAAAGAATTGAAGGTACAAGGAATAAAATTATTGGGATAAAAAGTAATATAGAGTCAAATGAGCAAAAACATCAATTGAAAGATTGTTAAGTCGGGTGTCCGAGTTTATGTTAGGATTTTAGTAAATGTTTATTTGAAAATCGGCGGCATAAACGATCGCATATACGGTATACTCGCCCGAGTATGCGGCCTGACTTGCCTAAATGCCAATTTTGGTCATACTCGGAGCGCCATGGCTTCCGAGTATGAGTATGCGGCCGAGTATACGGTATACTCGGCCGATTTCCTGAACATTGCATTCTTCAATCAAGGAGGTCTTCTCCTCCTTCGAGCTTGCCCACTGCGTGAGGAAATGGAACAGAGGCTCGCCAGACCCTCGACATCACGTGGTAGAGCTCTTTCGATGAGATCTTCCCATTCTTATCTAGGTTGTACATCTGGAATGCATCCATCAGCTGCATGTTGCCTCCGCCATCGTTGTGGCGTGAGAAGAACGTCGCGAACTCTGTGAGGTCCACAAAGCTGTCTCCATCAACATCCATCTATGCCATCATCTTCCCGATCTCCTTGAGAGATGCGTTGCTGGAGCCGAGTGTGCACAAGACCTTCGTCACGTCGTCACCGTCCAGCATCGTGATGGGTCTCGCCTCCAGCACCATCAAGTGCGTTCAATTTGATTCCAGTGGTAAAAATCTCACTTTTTTTACGAATCTGACCTCACGATCGACCATGATCTGTGTCGTAGTAGAGGAGCTGAAATCGACCTCGTCCTACTCCATGAGAAATCAACAACAACTTCTTGACGGTATTCTCCAGCCAAGCCTCGATAAACTCTCCTCTCCATCATGTGGCAACGATTGGAGAGTGAGATCGGAGATTCATTCAACTTCCAGCCTCAGGAAGCCATCAGCCCATCATCTTAGCCCCTGAGTCCGACGTTCATATGTTGGCCATATGAGCTTCGTTAACGAAGCTACCACATGACTAGCACCATCGGAGCATTAAACCACCGATCATTAGAGTAATAGAGCCCCTCCGCCTTCGCCCCCTTTCAGTCTAACCTCGCGCATCACAGAAGCATGAAGAATGGATCAAATCCGATCTAGGTCAACTAGTCATACTAGTTGGTATAGAGGAGGAAAAACAAAAAAATTAAAGATGAAATCACATGGCACGAGAACCTATCTCATGTTGGTTCATCAAGACCACACGAGGTTAGGCTTACCTCTTGAAGCGTGGTTGTGATCCTTAGAGATTCTAAAGGAAGAATCCTCCTGACTCAAGTCCGATCTGAGAAGAGTGCACTTGCGGGCGTGATGATGAATCACGTACATCCCACAATCCCGAGCAACGATCTGAGCGAGCAACTTCCTAATTTCATCTCACAAAATCACGTGTTCCCTTCACGAGCACGATGTGTGGAAGAGAACCAATTTCCTCGAATGATTAGTCTGGCAGCATGACGACAACACGACGACAATCATGATCTCCATCAACTTTGGGTAGGGGGCAGCCTAGCAGTGTGGAGAAAGAGAGAGAGGTTGGGCGTGTGGAGAGAGAAAGAGAGATAGTTTAATGTATGCAACAAGTTCATATAACTAGTGTAAAGAGGGCTAGGGTTGGCCTCTCTTTTATAGCATTCCGAAAGTCCATGATCTGTTGTCTAGGAAAAATTAGGGGTTTTGATTTTTTTAATATTTTATATCCCCAGCAACGGTGCCATTTTGTTGAAACGGATCTCTCGAGGATCGGATAAATTAATGAATAAATAAAGTCGTTGCTATCCCCAAAAATACCGTGACAAACAAGCAATTTTTTTTATTTTTGCTACTTATTAACCTGTATAGCGGACAGGGTTGAACTCGGGGAGGCTACAAATCCCGAGGGTTATTCAATTAATCGAAAATCAATTAAGAGAAAAACATGAATCTCAAAGGACAACTATCCTTGGTTTTTGTGATTTTTTATCTTTTTAATTTTTTTATTTAAAATTTTTTATATTTTCTGATTTTTAAATTTTTAGTGATTTTGATTTTGCAATTTTTTAATTTTTGAAAATAACACGAAGCAATATTCACAAGATTAAAATATATGCACACCAACTTTTCTGTAATTTTCAGTTATACCAAAAATGCTCAGAAAAATTCAGAGAAAATATTTTTGAGTTGTTAAAGTTTTGAAATATTTTTGGTAATTGTTTTAGACTTTTCTGATTTTTTGTGATTTTATAAAAATCAAACGGTGAGAAAATGTGAAATTTGTGCACAGCCTGGAGTAATTTGAAACTTAAAAATATTTTAAGTGCCCAAAACTCTTGGAAATTATTTTATAAAGAAATAGAAGCAATTATATACAAACAGGAACTAAAATCACTATTTTTGAATTTTTTTAGAATTCTCTACAATTTTTTTAAGATTTTTAGTATTTTTCAATTTTGTTGGGTTTTATAAAGAATTAATGCGTGAAATTTACACACAAATTAAAAGACAATAAAATAAAACTACTCTATTTTTTTGGAATTTTCGGAGTTATTTTCGATTTTTTTTGAAATTTTGAATTTCAAACAGGGAAAAATGACATGTTTTTTATTTTTTTTAATAATAATAAAATAAATCAAAATGCAATGGAAATTTTATACTAGATGGATATGCACATCAGGAGCATAGCATAATTTTTCAAATTTTTTGGACTAATAAAACATTTGTTTCAATTGAATGGTCATGCAAATTCAAGAGTCTGTATATCAGGGATTGAAATGCAATGTTTCAAAACTTTTTACAATAAAAATAATAGAAGTAAAATCGGTGGAGGAAATAGAAATTTACCCACGTGGTGGCGTGCTATGCATATGATTTGCTTGGAGCAGAGGATGTTTTTGCAATTTTTGGGAATCTTCTGGGGCTTGATGTGTAATTTTCGCAAACAAAAAATACTTCAAACCCTAGGGATCTTGTTGTTCTTCGTTTCCAAGCAAGTGGGCAGGCCGCCGCCCACCTCCTTCTTCTTCCACGCCCAAGCCACGACGGTGGCGGTGGTGGCGAAGGGGCTCGCGGAGATGAAGATGGCCTTGTGTGGGTATTCTGGAGGGCTGATGAAGATGCGGCCAAGGAGCGGTTGTGGAGGGAAGGCTCCTCTCGCGGTCGACGGCTGATGAAGGAGGTGGCGCGTGGCGTTGATGGCTGCGGTGGATGGTGGTTGTCGACGCACGCCTGGCGGCGGTGAAGCGGACAACTGCAGGTGGTTGCAGCTCCTGCGACGACGGATGGCGGCGTACCCTCTAGCGGCGGAGGAGAAGATGGCCGGCGGTAGAGCGCAACGTCGATGGAGAGGCGGAGACTCCCAGACGATGGCGTGTGGTGTCGTTGGCCGTCCAGGCGACTGCTGGTGGTGCGACAGATGGTCGTGGGTGTCGAAGGGGGGCGGCCATGAGGAGAGGCGGCATGCCTGCCGTTTCTTTTTTTATTTTTTTTGGACTTTTTGTAAATAGTGAATGAAGTAATAAGAAAAAACTTTTTTATTTTTTGTAAATCTGAAATATATGAATTGAAAATATGAGATAAGAAATGTTTTTATTATTTTATTTTATTTTTATTTTTTTGTTGTTTTCTTTTTAATGATCCTGCAAAAACAAACATTAGAGATAAAAAACGAATTGTTTTTTTATTTTTTTATTTATTTACAACTCGAAAAAATGAACGAGGATCCGGCAGAAATGAGAGATTCGAATCCAATCTTTGGCCATCATACGCGGCCCGAGTTGAGAGATCGTGGACGATAGAAATAGAATGCGGGGAGATCAAGAACGTGAGATGAAAAATCGAGTCGAAGCGGATCAAAATCATGATGATTTTTTTAAGATCTAGAGAAATAAAATGACGATGGAATTAAAATATGATAAATGAAACTAAGATTAACCTACGATAAAAATAAGAAAAATGTGGATCTTACCTTAGGAGTGGAAATGGACCGTGATCGTCTCGACGAAGGTCGACTCGCTGTCACCGGACGGCTCGGAGGCTAGGCACTCTTCTCGACAAAATTTTCTCTCAAAGATCGGGCTCCTCTCTCTATAGATTGATCAAGTTGGAATGAGGGAGAAGGAGCCATATAAATAGAAAAGATAGAGATGATATTTGAATTTTTGAATTTTTGATTTTTTTGGTGGAAGAGATAAGAGAGATGAAAATTGAAATGAGATAAAGATAAAAAGAAATAAAACTATTTACAAAATTATCTAATTTTTTAATTTTCATCACTTTATTTATTTGAATTAAAAAATGTTATTTTTTATTTTTTTATGGTGGTTAATTAAAAATAGCAACTATATACATATACTATATACATATATGACATTATATACAAGGGTAAATGAGGAAATTAGCCTTTTTTATTTTAGAAAATTTAATTTTTTTGTTTTTATTTTTAATCTTAAATAATTAGTAAGAATAATTTACAAAAATATACAAATATAATATTTATATAATACATGGGAAAATTGCACAAACCACCCCGGAAAATCAACTTTTTACTCGTAACTTCAAAAATTAGAAACCACAGTCATTTTAAAGATAATTTAATTTAGAATACAATGGAAGTGAGATTGGTTCATTTTGAGTTCATATAGAGCCGGAATCGGTCTTTCAATTAGTGCTTAGTGGATTTTTCCAAGTGTGGTTACTTTTATTCTGTACATGATTTAATTGTGCAACTATTTTTATTAATTAGAACACAATTTTATTTACAACTTTGATTTTGAAAGTTATTTGATTTGAGGTCAATTAAGACACAAATAAATTAGTGTTAGTTTTATACAGATATACACAAAATAAGTGAGAAGTATTTACAACAACAACACACACATTTTTTTTAAATTTTCTGCTTAAGGACCCTATCTCCCCCTACTTTATTCATGGTCGATCAGGTCAAGTCTTGACCTTCTCTCGGGGTTCGGGTCAGCCTGTATACAATCTTCCTTTTTTCTTTATTTTTCCTTTATTTATTTTAGGTTAAAATTAGTAATAAGTGTACAATATTTACACATAGATGCAAGTTAGTAAGAATATGGAGTTAGTGTTATATACATGTGTTTTATGAGGGATTTTAAACTAAAATAAATGAATAAAGATGATAAATAGTTCATGTTTGTATATAATTGCTTCTACTTATTAACCTGTATAGCGGGCACGGTCGAACTCAGGGAGGCTACAAATCCCGAGGGTTATTCAATTAATCGAAAATCAATTAAGAGAAAAACATGAATCTCAAAGGACAACTATCCTTGGTTTTTGTGATTTTTTATCTTTTTTATTTTTTTATTTATAAATTTTTTTATTATTTGATTTTTAAATTTTTAGTGATTTTGATTTTGCATTTTTTTTATTTTCAAAAATAAAACGAAGTAATATTCACAAGATTAAAATATGCACACTAACTTTTCTGTAATATTCAATTATACCAAAAATGCTCAGAAAAATTCAGAGAAAATATTTTTGAGTTTTAAAAATTTTGAAATATTTTTGGTATTTTTTTAGACTTTTCTGATGTTTTTGTGATTTTATAAAAATCAAACGGTGAGAAAATGTGAAATTATGCACAACATGGAGTAATTTGCAACTTAAAAATATTTTAATTGCCCAAAACTCCTAGTAATTATTTTATGAAAAAAAAAGAAGCAATTATCTACAAACAGGAACTGAAATTACCATTTTTGGATTTTTGTAGAATTTTCTACAATTTTTTTAAGATTTTTAGTATTTTCTAATTTTTTAAGTTTTATAAAGAATTAATGCGTGAAATTTACACACCAATTAAAAGACAATGAAATAAAACTACCCTAATTTTTTGGAATTTTCGGAGTTATTTTCGAATTTTTATGAATTTTTGAATTTCAAACAGGGAAAACGACATGTTTTTGATTTTTAATAATAATAAATGAAATAAAAATGCAATGGAAATTTTATGCTAGATGGATATGCACATCAGGAGCATAGGATAATTTTTCAAAATTTTTTGGACTAATAAAAACATTTATTTCAATTGAATAATCATGCAAATTCAAGAGTCTGTATATTAGGGATTGAAATGCAATGTTTCAAAAGTTTTTACGATAAAAATAATAGAAGTAAAATCGGTGGAGGAAATAGAAATTTACCCACGTGGAGGCGTACTATGCACGTGATTTGCTTGGGGCAGAGGACGTTTTTGCAATTTTTTGGAATCTTCTGGGGCTTGAATTATAATTTTCGCAAACAAAAAATATTTCAAAACCTAGGGCTCTTGTTGTTCTTCGTTTCCAAGCAAGTGGGCAGGCCGCCGCCCACCTCCTTCTTCTTCCACACCCAAGCAACGATGGTGGTGGTGGCGGCGAAGGGGCTCGCGGAGATGAAGATGGCCTTGCGCGAGTATTCTAGAGGGCTGACGAAGATGCGACCAAGGAGCGGTTGTGAAGGGAAGGCTCCTCCCGCGGTCGGTGGTTGATGAAGGAGGTGGCATGTGGCGTTGATGGCTGCGGTGGATGGTGGTTATCGACGCACGCCTGGCGGCGGTGAAACGGTCAGCAGCAGGTGGCTGCGGCTCCTGCACGGTGGATGGCGACGTACCCTCTAGCGGCGGAGGAGAAGATGGCCAGCGGTGGAGCGCGGCGTCGATGGAGAGGTGGAGGCTCCCAGACAATGTCGTGCGGTGTCGTTGGCCATCCAGGTGACTGCTGGTGGTGTGATAGATGGCCGTGGGTGTCGAAGGGGGCGGCCAGGAGAAGAGGCGGCGTGCCTGTTGTTTCTTTTATTTTCTTTTTTTGGACTTTTGTAAATAGTGAATGAAGTAATAACAAAAAACTTTTTTATTTTTTTTGTAAATCCTAAATATATGAATTGAAAATATGAGATAAGAAATGTTTTTTTTATTTTTATTTTTTTGTTGTTTTCTTTTTATAGATCATGCAAAACAAACGTTATAGATAAAAAACAAATTGTTTTTTATTATTATTTTATTTTTAAATTTATTTACAACTCGGAAAAATGAACGAGGATCTGATGAAAATGAGAGATTCGAATCCGATCTCCGGCCACCGTACGCGGTCAGAGTTGAGAGATTGTGGACAATAGAAATATAATGTGAGGAGATCAAGAACGTGATATGAAAAATCGAGTCGAAGCGGATCAAAATCGTGATGAATTTTTTTAAGATCTAGAGAAATAAAATGACGATGGAATTAAAATGCAACAAATGAAACTAAGATTAACCGAAGATAAAAATAAGAAAAATGTGGATCTCACCTTAGGAGCGGAAATGGACCGTGATCGCCTCGACGAAGGCCGACTCGCTGTCACCGGACGGCTCGGAGGATAGGCACTTTTCTCGACGAAACATTCTCTCGAAAATCGGGCTCCTTTCTCTAAAGATTGATCTGATTGGAGTGAGGGAGAATGATCCATATAAATAGAAAAGATAGAGATGAAATTTGAATTTTTGAATTTTTGAATTTTTTTTGGTGGAAGAGATAAGAGAGATGAAAATTGAAATGAGATAAAGATAAAAAGAGATAAAACTATTTACAAAGTTATCTATTTTTTTTTGAATTTTCGTCACTTTATTTATTTGAATTAAAAAATGTTATTTTTTTATTTTTTATGGTGGTTAATTAAAAATAGTAACTATATACATATACTATATACATATATGACATTATATACAAGGGTAAATGAGGAAATTAGCCTTTTTTGTTTTAAAAAATTTATTTTTTTATTTTTATTTTTAGTTTTAAATAATTAATAAGAGTAATTTACAAATATATACAAATACAATATTTACAAAATACATGGGAAAATTGCACAAACCACCCCGGAAAACCAACTTTTTACTCATAACTCCAAAAATTATGAAACCATAGCCATTTTAAAGATAATTTAATTTAGAATCCAATGGAAGTGAGATTGGTTCAGTTTGAGTTCATATGGAGCTGGAATTGGTATTTCAATTAGTGCTTAGTGGCTTTTTCCAAGTGTGGTTACTTTTATTCTGTACATGATTTAATTGTGCAATTATTTTTAATAATTAGAACACATTTTTACTTACAACTTTGGTTTTGAAAGTTATTTGATTTGAGGTCAATTAAGGCACAAATAAATTAGTGTTAGTTTTATACAGATATACACAAAATAAGTGAGAAGTATTTACAACAACACACACACACAATTTTTTTAGATTTTCTGCTTAAGGATCCTATCTCCCCCTACTTTATTCCTGGTCGATCAGGTCAAGTCTTGACCTTCTCCCGGGGTTCGGGTCAGCCTGTATACAGTCTTCCTTTTTTTTCTTTTCTTTTCTTTTCTTTATTTTTCCTTTCTTTCTTTATTTATTTTAGGTTAAAATTAGTAAGAAGTGTGCAATATTTACACACTGATGCGAGTTAGTAAGAACATGGAATTAGTGTTATATGCAGGTGTTTTATAAGGGATTTTAAGCTAAAATAAATGAATAAAGATGACGAATCACAGATTCATCATGATCCCAATACATGTTCTCACACTAGTCTATGGTTTAGAATGATTTGTATTTTTTCCATGGATCTCAATCCATGTGTTCTCGCTAATTAGTGGTTTAGATCAATGTTTTGAAAATCAGACCAGACTGACCGGTTCGACCAGTGAACTAGGAATGGACAGGTCCGATTAACCGATTATTGCTGGTTCAGTTTGAATTATCAAATTTTAATCAATCTGCCGGTTCAACCTATTATTTTTAATACTATTTAACCAGGTTCAACTGAAGTTGAACCGTATTTAATTTTTAACAAATCTCGATTCCACCTCCCCCAATCACGGGGAGGGGAAGGGACGTAGGCTGGAGCCTCTCGTAAAGGTAGACCACCGCTCATGGAGCTGATCAAGGTGGTTTTAAAGGAGAGGAGGGCCATTACGGAAGATGTGTCGAGGTGTCTTGTAGCGGCTCTCAAGAGTAGGATTGTGGGGGGGAGTGGGTTTAAGGTTAGGGCGTGTGAGAGGGGTGCCAGGGCTACATGGGAGTGGTGCTTGATCGTGGAGAGGGTGCCTAATCTGGCAGCAGTAACTGCAAGAAGGAGAGGTGACAACGAGGTAACCATGGGAAGGGGTAGTTAAAAGAAGAGGAAGAAGATGCGGTGGTCGTTGGATCATGTGATCCAATGGCTGAGGAGAAGGCGAGTATGGGTGGTCCAGATGTGATCTGGAGATCTAATCAAAAGGTTGAGAGCGAGGTGGGGGTTAATGGCCATGATCTAATCGATCAAGGTGCGATCGGACGACGAGAATGGTAGGCGGGTGGCAAGGGAATAGGCGGGCCATGTGGACGGACCAGGGAGTGCCAGATGAATCCCTGATTCTCACACTTTATTCTTTTATTTTAGCTACTTATCTTAGCAAAGCATCATGTAAATATGTGTAAATAAAATAACATAGCATCATGCATGCATTTGTTAATATTGTATAATTAGCATGTATGTGTGCAAAAATAAAAGAATAAAGGAAAAGAAAAAGGAAGGAGGTATTTAGAATAAATACAGAGTGACCGAACCCCAAGAGAAGGTCAAGCCTCGACCTGATCGTCAAAAAAATAAGTAGAGAGAGATAAGGCCTACTCTATGTTGTACATATTACCTATGTATATAAATAATTATTGTTGATAAAATAAAAAATATATTCTTTTTACCTCCTTTTATATTCTTAAAAAAGGAAACACAAATAAAATAAAAATCAGAAAAATAAAATAAAATAAAATAAAAATCCTCTCTCACTTGTATAAGATACATGTATATAGGTCTCATTCCATATTTATTCTATACCTATAAATCAAAAAAATAAAATAAATTTTTTTGAACTCCTAAAATTATTTTAAAAATAAATAAAATATAAAATTAGGGATATTTATGTAAAAATAATAATAAAAATACTTGTACAAAATACACAGTTATATTATACTTGTATATAACACTATGTATTGTATATACACTATTTTATTTTTTATAAAAATAATTAAAAATCACAGAAAAAATCCTTGAAAAATAATGAACATTTTCATTTTATTCATTTTTTCATTTAAATTCATTTATTATTTTAAATGTAATTATCTTTATTTTCTCTTCTATTTTGTCCTTATTCTACACCCCTTCTGATTGGGCCACGTCAGGGAGGTTGATCCAGATTAACGTCTCCTCCCTGGGCTGACCCAACCCGACTCGCTTCGCCGGACTTCCTTCTCCCCTTTTACCAACCCGATTCTAGCCGCCTCTCGCCCTGATTTCTTGCCCATTGCTTCTCCTAGGATCCGCGATCCTCGCATATCCCTAGGAAGGCGTGGATCTTCCTAGGGTTGCGTGCTACCGCTCGATCTTTGGAGGCACTTGGAGTCGGTTATATAAGCTCGCCTTTGCTTCCCACCACCGTAGCTCATTCCTCGCTCCTACTTCGACCCCTAGCCACCTCCAGCTGAGTGACAGCTGCTCAGAGGACCTTGGAGCTCGGTTTGGTGCAGTGACGATGCAACTCACCCTTCGTGACCGGAGATCCACCACGAGCAGCCTCCCCGTCCATCGCAACGTGGTTGAGGCCATAACCTCGACGACCATCATCGTCTGGAGTTCAGGAGTCCATCCAGACCCTCAAGTATCGATCCTACCCCGTGCTTTTCGCTTTTGATTCCATTCATTCCATCTAGCACCACCGTACCTCTACTTGCTCCGACCAGCTGGTCAGAGCCCTGATATCCACACTCATCCGTTTAGATTGACTCGCCATATTACCCTTCATCTTCTCCCGCAACCTGATCACCCTACAGCTTAACTATCGAGTTGAGATTATGCCTGGTCTCCCTCCCTTGCGTTCGCCGGAGACTCGAATCCCATCCACCCTCGCTTCTTTGCATTTCGCCAAATAATAACTCGATCGAGAGTCCCCTTCGAGTCGCTCTTCCATTTGCAAGACCTGACGCACGCGAGGAGCTCATTTCAAGCTTCCAGGTTCTCTGTCGGAGCTGTCCCAGTTCACCCTTCACCGTCACGCTCATCCGGCCGACAACTCTTACATCGGAGATGCTCGTTCGACGTGGACAACCTATACGATCTCACCGGAGCCCTCAGATGGTTCATCGGAGTTTCGGATCCCATCTGAGGCTCGGGTAAAAGTCATTGGGGCCCTGTTCTTGCAAGGCTGCTCCCTGTCGTTGGATGAGCCCGTTCTTGCCAGATTACATCAGAGCCACCGACCAGATCAGCTTTTGGGCCATTGGATCTGACATTCCCTGATGCATCTGCCCCGCACGTTCCAAACACCATCTACACTGTAAGATCAGCAACAGGAGGAGATCAGAGATGTATGATAGCGACAGCTTCCACGTGCGCCACACGTCCTTACGTGGTTCGCACGTGCCCTGCAAGGGTATTTTACCCTTTTACCCCTCACACTTTTATGTTTTATTACATGGTTTTGTAAATAAAGTGGTAGTTTAGACTTTTTGCAGTTTAGACCTCAAGGTTTCTAATATTTACACTTTAGTCTAGTTCAGTTGCAATCACGTGCCTTCCCACGTGTTTCTCTAGTGTTTTTGCATTTAATACCTTGAACTTTTGCTATGTGATGCTTTGAATGAAATGTTTATGATATTTGCACTTATGCCCCTGTATGTGGTTTACTAAGCATGTGTGGGAATTAATTGGATAATTTGAAATTGTACCCTTGAGTTTATATATGTGTTATATTTTGGTCAGGAAACTTTAGGATAATTGCGTATAGGTCCCTACTTACTATATGCTTTATTTTTCATCAAATAATTACCAAATTAACTCCAAAAATCCCACAAAAATTACAGTTAGCTCCTGCTAACACGTAATATTTATGGTGATTTTTGTGAATTAATTAAAAATTATCCTTTCTATTTTCTAAAATACCAAAAAATATAAAATTATTTTAAAAATTACAAAAAAATTAGTGTCTGCTTGTTTTTTAGTGTTTTATTTCCAGTATCATTTTTGTTGCATTATCCCTTATAAAACCCCTAAAAATCTAAAAACTCTAAAAAATATAAAAATCATTAAAAATTCTAGAAAAATAAAAAAATATAATTCCAGTTTCTGTTGATAGATATTTTTATTTACTTTCTCACAAAATTACTATCTATGATATTAAGACACTTTAAATATTTTTAACTCATAATTTCATCTTGCATGTGCACTGTCTTACTGGATAGCTCTTGTTTGATTTTTATAAAATCATATAAAAATCGGAAAAATCCCATAAAATAAAAAAAACATATGAATACTTGAAAAACATAAAAATATTTTTGTTTCCTGTTTTTGACATTTTTGACTCCCAATAAAAATTGTTGAAGCTTGCTTGTTTTGTTTTCTTATTTTGAAAATATAAAAATTGCAAAATTAAAAACCACAAAAATATGCTTTTTATTCTCTGATTGGGACTGCTTCGTACATTTCTGTGCTCTTTGTGTTCGACCATTGTCGCAATACTAGGTTACATAAATAGTGGAGACCGCTAACATTGGTTTAAGTACTTTATCTGTTGTTTGTGTGGTTTCTTATTTTCTTGTTGAGTCCGATTGGCTGATTGGGGTCACAACGACCTTGATTTACTTTGACACTTAACTCTAGTTGGTTTTTCGCTCATCAGAATGGCGCAGTTGTCGGGGAGCACGGCTTAGTAGTCTTTTCAGCCTTTTTGCATATTTTGATATTTATATGTTATAATCGACCCATTTCTGTTTTCACTTTTTGTGCGAGGAACCGCTCGAGGACGACTTGGAGAAGACTCATACCTGAGGAGGAGCAGGAGTAGTTATAGTAGATAGATTAGCATAAAGTAGTTTTTATTTTCCGGCACTTATTATTGTTGTAATAACATAGGAACACTCAAAATTTCTTGGACACTTGGCATATCGGTGTCTGTTTCGCTGAGCACCGGTGTGCTCGGGGGACCTCACCGTGGTTTTTCATCGGTTTTGTTTTCTTCGTCTTTTTTCTATTCGATTCTCGCAGAATTTAGCCCTTGGAGTTAGGAATATCTCTGATTGTGACATAAATAATTAAGGCCCAATCCCTAATATCTTGCTTGCACATATAGTTCGTAATTGGACCTTATTAAAAATTATTAATAAAAAGCTAACTTGGCTGATTGAGAGGTCATGTGCCGTAGAGGTCGTATACAGCGCGTGCAGGATCCGTTATGGCGAACAACGATCGACATCCGAGACTGGGCATCGACCCCTCTCTTTGACTAGTTAGCTACTTGTTCTTCACGATTAGAAATTGCTCGTCTAAGGTCATTTTCTTCTTGCATCATTCAGATTAGTTTACATTTCTGTCTTAATTTATGCGCAGATCACCCTGCATGTAGAGTGCTGGAGTCATGTACACCTTTCTTATTTGCATGCATCATAAGTTTTGATCGTGCATCGGCTTTTTTGACTTCTCCCCTGATTTTGGACTTTAAATAACCAGGAGATCAAAAAATTCATTAGGTGTTTGCTTGTTATTTAAAAATACCATAAAAAGAGAAAACTATAAATTTGGGACTGCTAAACAAACTTGATCATAAAAGACACCTCACTTAAAAATCTGTCTTGGGAAAGTCATCCCCTCATTGTTTGGTTTGCCTGCGCGAGAGAGTGACCCACACACTAGGCTGGAGACACACCTGAACTCTCGTTAGACTACTAGTCTTGGGGTTAGTCGTTCTCCAGTGAGGATCTCTTCGGTATCTGGTAAAGCATGCCGTGATATCCTTAACAGAGCATCGGGTAGCCGATAAACATTCCGCAACTTGTACTAACTGGGAAAGATCTAGCTTTGGGATTGGACCAGTCTCTTGAGAGCATCGGGTTCCTAATAGCTCACTTAGTCACTCTGTAAGACTGAATTATCACCTAAATAAAATTAACAAGATAAATGATCGAACCCTTGCGGTCATCAACTCAATGTTGCGTAGGTGAATTGGGGGTTTGATTGCTGATCTTTTTTTGTTTCCAGATCCCATCCGCATCTTTTTCCACATCACGATGATGGGTCGAAGGTCCCTTAGGCTGCCCCTGGCAGCACCGCTCTCGAGCAATCCGACTCACTCATCTAGGTAGGTTCTGGAGAGCTTGGACCAGCTCTTCGAACCTGAGTTCGATTCCGTCCTGTTCCCCCTCGATCACCCTTCTTCTAGTCCTGAGGTGCCTGAGCAGAGACCAGCATCACAACTATTTGTTCATATGATGGCACCTGAGTTCGGGTCTTTTTCCTTTGTAGAGACCCGTGAGATGGCCAGCAATGACAGACACATCGATGAGCAGCCCTAGGGTTCTACGTATGTTTTGGATCAGGGTGCCATCAACAATACAGTTCTAGCCTCCCTGGAGATGATGCAGAGGCAGATTAGAGATCATGGAGCTTTCATGGTAGAGGTGAGTCAGGAACTGATCCAGATGCGAGTTGACAGAGAAGAACAACAGAGAGCAGCCGGTGGAGAGATCCCAGAGGGTGGATGTTACTACGCTTTTTGAGGGGTTTTAATTATATTAATCATGAACAATGTCGTTGCAACCCAATCAAGCGTCAACAAACAAACAATTTTTTTCTTCTCAAGCTACAAAAACAATTGCTAGAATGATGAAGCGAGAGAAATTTTTGCTACTTATTTACCTGTATAGAGGACGGGATCGAACTTAGTGAGGCTACAAATCCCGAGGGTTATTCAAATAATCGACGAAAAATCAATTAAGAGAAAAAGCAGGAATCTCAAAGGCAAACTATCCTTGGTTTTTGTGAATTTTTTCTCTTTTTATTTTTTATTTCTATTTTTATTTTCTGATTTTCAAATTTTTAGTGATTTTAGTTTTGCAATTTTTTAAATTTCAAATAAGGAACAATATGCACAAGATAAGAAATACGCACACCAAACTCTTTTTGCAATTTTCAATAATATAAAAAAATGCTCAAAAAATCCAGAGAAAATATTTTTGGGTTTTAAAGACTTTAAAATGTTTTTGGGAATTTTTGTAGAATTTTCAGATGTTTTTGTATTTTTTTTAAAATCAAACAATGACAAAAATGATAAATAGTACACAGCCTGGAGTAATTTGCAACTTAAAAATATTTTAATGCCCAAAACTCCTGGATTTTTATGATGAACTATAAGAAAATATCTACAAACAGGAACTGAAATCACGATTTTTGAATTTTTGTAGAATTTTTTATATTGTTGTAATATTTAAAGTATTTTTCAATATTTTTCGAGTTTGAAAAGAATTAATGCGTAAAATTTGGATAGAAATTAAAAGATTATAAAATAAAAGTAATCTATTTTTTTAGAATTTTTGGAGCAATATTCGATCTTTTTTACGATTTTTTGAATTTTTGGACGAGAAAAAGACACTATTTTTTATTTTTAAATAATAACAAATGATGATAAAATACAATGCAAAAATTACTGCAAATAGATCAACTAAACAAGAGATAACAATTTTTTGCAGGATTTATTGAGCACAAATGCTATTTATTCCAAAAAAACAAGCAAGTATATAAAGTCTGGAATAGAAGGACTAGAATGCAATTTGGTCAATGTTTTTTCATCAGAATATAACAAGAAAATAAATCGTGGGAAGTTTTTATAAAATACCCAATGAATGCGTGCATTGCACGTGACTTGCTGAAGCAGAGTCCTTTCTGTAATTATCAAAACCTCTGGGGGTTGAAAAGTTTCTCTAATTTTTTATTTCTTTCCCTACCTAAGGTTTACTATAGTTCTTGTTCAATGGAAGAGGTCTCAAAAGGGGGCGCTGCAGGCAAAAAGGGGGCACCGCCGCCTTTCTTCCCACGCCCAAGCCGCAGCGGCGCGGGGATCACGATCGATGGGTTCTGGTTTGCACGGCCTTGCAGTCGTCGATGTGCATGGTGACTCTGTTGAACGGCGGTAGAGGTCTGATGCAGACGGCAAGAGCGGCGATCTCCTATTAATGGGATGACACAATGCGAAGGAGCAGCCCGCGGCGGGGATCGCGCACAGACGATGATGAAGAGGTGGTGCAGGAGGTGCTTGGAGGGTCGCCTAAGCTGCTAAAGATGGTGCTGCAGCTCACGACGGTCCTTGCGGTGGACGACGACTTTTAGGAAGGCTGAACTAGCGGCACAACCCTAGAGCGTGGCCTCGTACGAGCTCTAGGCGCAGATTGATCGTGTCGGTGATGGCGGGACGTGTGGGTTAGGGCGGCACGGGCTTCGCGGCTGACGGCGATGGCGACGGGCGCCGCCTGCGGGTTGGAGGGCGGCATTGTCGCGATGCTGTTGTTATTTTGTAAGCAGAAACATGGCAGAGAAATTATATATATATATATTAAGAAAAAAATAGAAACAGAAAACAACCTTTTATTTTTTTAAAAAAACTTTAGTTATTCTGCAAAATTTTTATTTTTTATTTATCAACAAATTAGGGCACAAGCCTGATGACTTGGTCCCAAAATCAAAACGGAATACGTGAGTGGATACAGATCCTTGCAATGTGGAAGATGGATCTGAGTCTCCGACCACCGTGCGTGGCCGGAGTTGAGAGATCGTGATATGTAGAAAAGAACGTGGAGAGATTGAGATGTGAGATGAAAAATCGAGATCGGTGGCAAAGAATCAAGTTGTGATGGATTCTAACATCTATATAAAAAATGATGATGAAATTAAAATGCGAAAAATTAAACTAAGGTTAATCTATATGAAAAATAAGAAGAAAATGATGGATCTCACCTTAGGGGCAGAAAAGGCCTTGATCACCTCGATGAAGGCCGACTCGCTATCATCGGATGGCTCCGAGGCTAGTCACCCTTCTGCGACAAGAAGACTGTCGGAGATCGGGCTCCTCTCACCAAAGATTTATCAAATTGAAATGATGGAGAAGGAGCCATATAAATAGAAAAGATAAGAATTGAAATTTGAATTTTTGGATGAAGATAAGAGATAAGAGAGAGAAAAAGTTGAAGTGAGATAAAGTAAGAAGATCCGTGCTAAAATTATAAAAAAATTAACTAATTTTTTATATTTTCATCACTTTATTAATTTGAAAAAATGTTAATTTTTTTATTTTTTTGTAGTGGTTATTTAAGAATGGCAACTATATAATATACCATATACATATGGTACATTATATACATAGTTCAATAATGAAATTAGTTTTTTTTATTTTTTTTAATTTTAATTTTTGTTTTAAATAGTTAGTAAAAATATTTACAAATATTTACAAAATACAATATGTACAAAAATGGTAAAATTGCACAAACCACCCCAAAAATCAACTTTGCAACCGTAACTCCAAAAATTATGAAATCACATCCATTTTAAAGATAATTTAAGTAGAATAAATGAAAGTGAGTTTGGTTCTATTTGAGTTCATATGGAGTCGAATTGATCATTCAGTTATCGCTTAGCGGCTTTTTCCAAGTGTGGTTGCTTTTATTCTGTACAAGATTTGATTGTGCAATTATTTTTATTATGTAGGACACATTTTTATTTATAACTTTTGTTTTGAACATTATTTAGTTTGAGGTCAATTTATGTACAAATAAAATAGTGTGAGTATATAAATATATACAACACACATTTTTTTTGGATTTTCTGATTAAGGACCCTATCTCCCCCTACATTATTCCTAGTCGATCAGGTCATGTCTTGACCTTCTCTCGAAGTTCGGGTCAGCATGTATCTATTACATATATACAATCTTCTCTTCTCTCTTTTTTTAATTTTCTTTTCTTTATTTTTCCTTTCTTTCTTTCTTTAGTTATTTTAGGTTAAAATGGTAATAAGTGTACAATATTTACATACAGATGCAAGTTAGTAAGAATATGGAGTTAGAATTATATGCATGTGTTTTTATAAGGGATTTTAAGCTAAAATAAATGAATAAAGATGATGAAATGCATATTCATCATCCCCTTATGCTTTACCTTTGCTAGTCCCTTAGCAAACACTTATTTGGAAGAATAAGTGAACAAAAAGAAAAAGAAAAAGAAAGGAAAAATAAAAAAATTTGGAAAATATTGAGTATTAAACTTTTATTCATAAAATTGTAGTATGGAGCTCTGTCGGACCTTTGGATTATTAGTGTGGCGAAACCTTAATGGGAAATGGATTTAAAACCTAACAGCCTCTAAGTTCTATAAGACTCCTATTCAGATCTCCTCAACTGTCAGGTCAGAACAAGTCTACATACACAAATTCTTATGGTTATGAATCTTTACTCATATGGTGTAAGTGAAATATATATCTCCCCATGTCAAAAGTAGCAAAGAAACAGCCTCACTGAATAAGGTAACTCTAGTCCCCCCGTCTAGCAACTCTTTCCTCGAGGAGCGGGGATATTCCCTTCTAAGTTCAAGTACAACCAACTCAAGAAGAGGAGATAGAGAAAAGAATGGACGGTAACCAGTGTAGCTACCTATCCTTGGATGCACGACCAGTGTAGCCAAGTCATCCAGCTGCAAGCTTAGAAATATTTGACTTTGAAGCTCTTATTAATTTCTTTTTTTATCCTTATATATACACTCTGGCATGCATTTTACTTTTCAATCAGGCCTGTCCACTTTTGGAGACTCTGCAATTTTTCCTTCTTTTTTTAAAGTATATACAAGGTGCAGCATGTACATAAGGAGCTTTTCCTCTTGAGCTAGTAGACTATCCCTCTTTTGAAGCATTATTGCAACCCCACAGCATCCTGTCTTTAGACCTCAACGTCGCTATACCAGGTTGAGACGCACTTCCCTCCCTAGAGGAAGACGAGAGGTTCTGCCTAGATGTACTACCCTCGTATGCTACTCCAAGTCAAAAGATTCTGCCTCCTCACTACCTCCTCCATGAAGAGCTATGTGTAGAGTGCTTGTCCAAGATAAGCCACGGTCTGAAAGAACCATGCGTGTGTTGTTAAATGTTCTTCTTAGACTAATCAAGATGACATGTGAACATAGTCTTATGGACTCAAAGAATTAAGTCACTAGGACTTAAAAAGTCTTAACTCTAGTTCTTATAAGGTTCCTCTGAAATTAAGTGGATTAAGGCCTAACTAAGCTCCATTCTTCAGTTTTATTCCAAACTTAGTTTAAATGTCAATAGTATCCTGGAAAATGCACATGCAAATGCAAGAAATATGTACAATGCAAAAAGAAAGTATTTTTTGAAACAATTTTCTAATTTTTGAACTTTTTATGGGTTTTTGGAAAAGAAAGGAAAAATGACGCACATGTGAAAAGAGAGATTATGCAACTTTTTATAGATTTTTGATTTTGTAGTTCATTTATATATTTATTTTTAGCATTTTAACCATTGTAAACGGACATTCATTTATTGCGGGGTCTGTTTCGCCAAGTGTCGATGCACTTGGGGGACCTCACCGGTTTTGTTTTCATCGCCTTATTTTTCTTTGTTTCACGCAGATTTTGTGAGCCATCTATTGATTTTTTAATTAATTTGCTTGAGCCAGGTAATTAATTAGGTTCAAATACCCTAAATAAGAATTTCTATACCTATAGAATGGAGCGTAGTTGGATTTAGTCAAATTAACCTGTTCTTGCCCGTTAATAGAAGCTATTGATTAGGACGGTTCACTTGCATTTGCATATAATTTAGTTTATTTTTCTGCATTTCAATTCTGCGTGGATTACTTGCATGTAGAGTACTGGCGACAAGGTACACATCTCTAACCCTTCATGCATCATTGTGTTTAATCGCGCATTGGCATTTCCGATTTCCTTCCTTGTTTTCACTCACATAAGTTAAAAAGGAAATTGGACACTCGGTAGGTGATTCAGTGAAAATACTCAAACCAAGTGACAACTGCCTAAAATCGGGACTGCTAAAGAAAACTCGACCCTAAAATAAACGTAAGGAAAAATAATTGTTTTGGGGAGAGTAACCCCCTCATTGGTTGGTTTGCTTGAGCGAGAGAGTGACCCGCACACTAGGATAGAACCATGCCCGAACTCTCTTCAGACTACTATCTTGTGATTAGTTATTCTTTAGTGAGGACTTCACCGGATAGCCAGTAATCGGTCCGGGATTTCCTTAGCAGAGTGGGTAGATTGGGTAATGGTCTGCATCTATACTGGCTGGGAAAAACTAGTTGTGAGATTGGGACAATCTACTGGGAGCATTGGGTTCCCAACAACTTGCTTTAACCGCTTTGATATATTGTATTCTCATCAAACTCTAAAAATTGACAAGATAATTGACCGAACCTTCACGTCTTCACATTATGTTGAGTTGGTGAACTAGGGGTTTGTATTGTCTTTGATTGCTTGTGTACATACTAGATCCTTCTGTGTATTTGCGTCTTTTTTCTTGTATAACTTGACTTGACCCTCATGCTCTCCCAATCCCATCTTTTGTTTCGAAGATGGCTGACTGGAGTTATTTTAATCCAATCTTCATGGATACCTCGTACCCTCCAGCCGATCCACCTTCCTTTTCCAGGAGGAGTTTCCTCCTAATTTTTATGCATATCCGCCTAACCCATTATTTCAGAAATCGGACGATGATTTTCACCCACCCTCATTCCACTCACCCGACCCTATGATTTTTGAGCCACCTTTCATTTTGTGAGGAGAGAGCACATTATTGATTCATTTTGTGAGGAGAGGGCACCCATGCCAAACCATTCTCCCACATAATCATTCACCACATGTCCCAACCTTGACCTCGAGGATTCCACTATACTGACTGCTCTTAGCAATCCTCGTGTATATGCTAGTTCTGATCTCCTCCCTTGTATGGAGGAGGTCCAAAAATTCGAAAAAACGTTAACTGAACCTGAAGTGATGGCCACCGTTCATGAGATCATTAAAGCCCCACTTCACCAGGCTATAACCCATTTATCTGCTCCTTAACACAAGAAGAGAAAGCGAAGGAGCAATATGAGCGTCACGTTTTGACCATGGCCACTGCCTACGCCATCTCTCATCGTCCGCATTTTATGAAAGGGAACACTGCCACACCTCTTGTGAGTTGCTCCATATCTGATTATTCTTGTGATAACACTCTCCTTGACGATGGTTTGTCAATCAATATAATACCCTTCTCTATGGTACAATCTCTTCATCTTGGACCTCTCAAGAAAATCAGGATGGTAGTTCAATTTGATGATGGATCTATCAAAAGGCTGAAGGGTATTCTAGAAGATGCTGTGATTCTTATTCAGGGCATGAATTTCACTTCAGATTATGTTGTATTGCCCATGAAGACCTCCACCCCTGTGGAGCACCCTCCAATCATCCTGGGACGACCTTTCCTCGCTTTTGCGAGAGCCATTATTGATTATGGATTTAGAGAGATTCGCTTCCGTTCTGATGTAGGGAGCTATGTGTTGATCACTACACCCATTACTGACCAGAGACCTGCATACCATGAGAGTGTGCCCGCGTTAGCCAACCCCAAGGGCCTTGACCTTGATGATAATATCAGAGCTTCTTGTTGTATGTTGGATGATAATTAAACCTAAGAATTCCTCTTCAACAAGGAAGACTCGGAAAGCATAGACCTTGGAATCCCCCCTTTTGGTATGTGGAGATGCATTGGTGACATCTGCGGGATTTACACGATAGACTCCCTAGAGCGGAAGGCAGACTCTGAGACTAGATAGGACGGACATGATTTGTGATGAATCCTCATTCATCACTCTTTATTCTTTTATTTCAGCTAAATATGTTGGCAAAGCATCATGTATATAGTTGTAAATACAATAAATTAACAATAAGCATACATTTGTCAATATCTAATAATTAGCATGTATTTGTGTAAAAATAAAAGAATAAAGAATAAAAGAAAAAGAAGGAAATATTTAGAATAAATATTGAGTGAAATGAACCCAAGAGAGGGTTCACTATGGGCCTGATCGCCAAATAAAATGAGTAGAGAGAGATATGGCCACTCTACCTTTTGCATACTTGTCACCTATGCATATATGTTACAAAAAAATAAAAAGATGTTTTTATCCACTTGTATATATTTCTAAAATAAAACAAAAATTAGGAAAAAATAAAAATAAAATCCTCTCTATATCACCTTGTGCATAATACTTGTAAATATGTATCATTTACCTATTTATTTTACATTTGTAAATAACTAATAAAAATAAAAAATAATTGTATACTCTCAAAAGTATGTTTTAAATAAATAAAATATAAAATTGGGGTATTTGTTCAAAAATAAGAAAATAAAAATAATTGCATAAAATACATAGGTATTTTATACCGTATATAATATAATATACTATATATACCATAAATTATTTTTCATAAAAATAAATAAAAATCACAGAAAAATAATTTGAAAAATAATAAATATTGTTCATTTTGAACACTTTTTAATTTAAAATCATTTTCTATTTTTAATTTATTTTACAATTATTTTTGACTTGCTATTTTCTGATTGGTCCAGGAGGAATGTTGACCTCGGTCAACATCCCCTCTCGGACCTCTTCTCGCTTGGACCCGGTTCTTGCACCGATTTCTCCCAATTATTTCAAATGGATCCTGCTCCCTCTTGCCCCGATTCTTGCGCCCGCATCTCCCTAGTGGATCAGTGACCCTCACGGATCCCTATGGAGTCGCAGTTCATCCTCGGTTCGTGCGCTTGCCCCGATTCTTTCAGCCACTTGGGACATGCTATAAAGTTCATCATTTGCCTCTCCAGCGAGGTAGCTCACGCCATACCCTTCTTTGATATCCTAGATAGCTCCTCATTGGTGACAACAATCGGGAGGGGGGGGGAGGGGATCCTTTGGTCATCGGAGAAAAGCTGTGCAACCGTAGCTCACCTCTCGTGGCCGGAATGTCGCCGCGACAAGCCTTCTCTGCCAGCCGTAGCAAAGTTGAGGAAACGACCCCTGTCGACCGCACTCCCTGGAGCTCAGGATTCCACTAGGACCCTCAGGTAACCATTCGGTAGTACTTAGCTCCCTTATCTGATTCAATCTTTTATTTGCCACTCGCTGCACCTCCGCCAGCTCCGACCACCCGGTCGGAGCCTCGCCAACCACATCTACCCGTTTCGATCGATACTCCCACTCACCCTCCATCTTCTCTCGCCATCTGATCACCCTAATCTTGGCTCAGATTGCCAAGATTAGGCCCTAGGTCTCATCCCTCGCTTCGCCGTAGACCTCCTTCTCATTCACCGTCGCTTCCCTTTGTTTTTGGTTCAATAACCCCGACCGGAGCCCTACTCCAAGTCTGAGCTTTCCCCTGTAGGACCTTGCGCGCGTGGAACGACCTAGATAGCCCTTCGACCACTCTCACAGGAGCTCGCCCGGGTCCCAGCCATCGTCTCGAAGATCTGACTGTCAGCGAGCCCATCCGACCCGTTCACCTGATGCGGAGGGGTCCCACGATTCGTTTGTTGCCGTCCGATCATTCATCAGAGTGCCGGATCATCGCCGGTGCTCTGGTGAAACTCGCCCAGGCGGAGTTCTTCCAGAGCCTTCCTCTGTCGTCGGATTACGCCTCTCTGCCAGATGCTATCCTCGCCGTTAATCCCTAGCAGATGTCAGGCCGTTAGATGTTAGATCTAACAGCCACCGTACCGCCCACATAGTTGACGCCTGATGACCGTTGGATCTGACAGCTGATCGATTTCAGTGCTGTCCGTCTTCGCCCACTCAGAGCACGCCACCTGTCCACCTTACGTGCAACTCACGTGCTGCATGGGTAATTTTCTCAGTCTTTCCTGTGTTTATTTCAGTTTATCTTTTAGTTTGTAAAATAAAAGTATACAGCATGACATTTTGCATTTTAGCACCTATAACTTTCCATATTTGCTAGTTAGTCCTATTTGTGTAGACTCACGTGCTTTGTCACGTGGGACTTTGGGTTATTTGCAGTAATTTCCCTGGACTTAATATCTGTTATGAATTGAATGCTTAATTTTATTATTTGCAAATATACCCATGTGCGTACTGATTTGAGACATGTACGGAATTTGATGTGAAAATTGCAGATCTGGCCTTAAACTTTCTGTGTTGTTATTATTTAGTCTAGAAACATGTTTTCTTTATATTTTGGTCCCTGTATGCTGTGTGTTTGATTTTTGATTAAATAAATATCATTTTAGCTCTAAAAATCACGGAATTTTGACACATGGCTCCTGCCATGGTGTAGGAATTTTGGCAGATTTTTGGTCATGTTTTGTTTTCATTTATTTTTTTTAAAATCCAAAAACCTTAAAAATTATTCATGTTTGTTTTAGAAAATCAATTAAAAATATTAAAAAGCCTTAAAAAATTCTAAAAAAATCCTTGATTGCTTGTTCTGTGTTGTTTTGATTTCAGTCCAATTTTTGTTGTATTCCCATTTATAAAAATCATAAAAATTAAAATAGAGTAAAATCTTAGAAAAATCAGAAGAAATCATAAAAAATGTGTTTTCAGTTGCTGTAGTTAGTTTTTTTATAGTTTATCATAAAAATACCGTTGAGATTTTACATGCACTTGAAGTAATTTTATCTTGCCTTTATCCCAGCTGGACACTGTTTGCTATTTTTGAGTTTATTTCATTTTTAGAAAATCAATTAAAAATCAGAAAAATCCCATAAAATCCACAAAAACATTTGAATATTTTAAAAATACAAAAATATTTTTGTTTGATTTTTTGAGCATTTTTTGAGGCTTCAAATAATGTTTAAGTATTGAGTTTCGATTTTCCTTTACCCTTTTTCTTATATTAAAAATCATAAAAACTTTAAAAAATATAAAAACCACCACCTCTTTATTTTCCTTGGATTTCTGACTACTTTGTAGCGTTAACATCACGTGCTCCTTGTGTTCGACCCTGGTAGCTATTCCAGGTAAAATAAATTAGCGAGACCGCTCTATTTGTTTGATTGTTTGATTTCTATTTTTGGTGATTTTCTTTTCTTGTTGAGTCTGATCCGAGTGGTTGAGGTCGCAACGACCATTGACACCATTTTACCTTAGTTGCTCGACACGCTAATCAAAATCGCCCCGTTGCCATGGAGCACGACTTAGTAGTCAGTTTTCCCCTTTTCGGCTTTATTTTTATTTTTCTTCTCTTTATTTTCTTTTTATTTTTATTTGTCTTTGTTTTTGTTTTATTTCTTTTTATGTTATTCCTTTGTTTTTATTTTGCATCTAATTTCCTTTTATTTTTATTTTTTTATTTTTCATTTTTATTTTTAAATAACTATAGACTGACATCTCTGTTCTGTCTTTCTTGCGAGGGCCCGACGAGCGAGGGCGGCGATCTTCGAAAAGCCGAGGCACCCGCGTGACTTGGAGGTGGCTCGTTTCTGCATCGAGCCGTAGGAGAGTGGGAGAGAGCAAGAACATGATTTTGGAGAGTAGTTTAGCTGTAGATTAGACTTAGATTATTTTCTGCATATTAGTATTGTAATAATACAGGACACTCTGAACTCAGACTTGGTGATTGTTTCGGGGTCTGTTTCGCCGAGCACCGGTGTGCTCGGGGGACCTCACCACGGATTTTTGTCGATTTTGTTTTTAACCGCATTTTATTTTCTTTTTGATTCTCGAAGTTTTTGGCCATTAGACTTAGGATTTTTGCTCTGATTATGACGTAATTGCTTAAGGCCCAACCTTAATTGATTGCTTGTTCGTATAGATCGTTAGTTGGACCATATTAATTAAATCACAAATAAAAAGTTAACTCGGTCACCTGAGGGGTCACGTGCCGCTAGAGGCCGTATACAACACTGGAAGGATCCGTTGTGGTGGACACTGATCGGCATCAGAGACCGGACCCCGACCCCTCTTGTTGACCCGTTAGCTATAGTTCTTCGCGAGTAGAAATTATTTGTCTAAGGCCGATTTCTTCTTGCATCATATAGGTAGTTTACTTTCGGTCTTTTATTTTATGCGCAAATCACTCTGCATGTAGAGAGCTGGAGTCAGGTACGCATTTCTTACTCTGAATGCATCATCGTGTTTGATCACGCATCGGCTTTTTCGATTTCTCCCCCTGATTTTTGGACTTAAAATAATCAGGAGAACCGAAAAATTCGTTAAGCATTGTTTGATTTAAAAATACTTAAAAAGAAAAACTATAGAATTGGGACTGCTAAACCACACTTGACCATAAAATACACCTCACCTAAAAAATTGTCTTGGGAGAGTAATTCCCTCATTGTATGGTTTGGATGAGCGAGAGAGTGACCCGCACACTAGGCTAGAGCCACATCTGACCTCTCTTCAGACTATTTTTTTCGGGTTAGTCGTTCTCCAGTGAGGATCGCTCCGGTCTCCGATAAAGCAGGCTGCGATATACTTAATAGAGCGAGTCGATCGGGTAGCCGGTAAACGGTTCGCGACTTGTACTGGCTGGGAAAGATCTAGCCTTGGGATTGGGACAATCTCCTGGGAGTGTTGGATTCCCAACAACTTACTTTGTCGCTCTGAAAGACTATTTTATCACCTAATAAAATCACCAAGATAAAAGACCAAACCTTTACGGTCATCAGCTCTGCGTGAGTAGGTGAATTGGGGGTTTGCTTGACCGATCTTGTGTGCTTTTCCAGATCTCATTCGCTTTCACTCGCCACATCAAGATGATAGGCCGGAGGTCCCTTAGGCAGCCTCTGGCTGCATCGCTTTCGAGCACTCCGGCCCGTTCGTCTAGGTTGGTTCGCAGGAGCCGAGACCCGCTCTCTAAACTCGAGTTTGACTCTGCCTTGTTCCCCCTCGATCACCCTTCTACCAGTCTTGAGGTTCCCGAGCAGAGACTGCAACAGACAGTTGATGATTTATCGACACCTGAGTTTGGATCTTTTGCCTTTGCAGAGATCATGGCCAGCAGTGAGAAGCGCACTGATGGACCCAGCGAGAACCATACCTACTTACTTGATCAGGGTGCTATCAACAACACCCTGTTAGCCTCCCTAGAGACCATGCAGCATCAGATCAGGGACCGGGAGGCTTTCATGGTGGACATGCGCCGAGAGATGGATCAGATGAGAGCCAACAAAGAGCAGTGCAGAGCCGGTGGAGGAGGAGGAGATATTTCCCAGGACAGAGAGCCTGAGGAGCTAGCATGGCCAGCAACACTTGCACGACCAATGAGGGAGTTGCAAAACCCTGGTGCAACTCTGACCCATAGGTGGATACAACTGCCATCCATTCTGGGGGATTTCAAGCTCCCACCTCAGACCATCCAGCTTCTATCCCGATTCCACGGACTCGCCACTGAGGAGCCACACCTCGATCCTAGGAGTTCGAGATGATCTGCAGTACTATCCACGATCGATTCGTGGACGAGGACACCATCAGGATGATGGCATTTCCGTTCTCCCTCGTAGACAGAGCAACCAACTGGCTGATGCACCTAGGGAGATTCGTCACATCATGGGAACAACTCTGGAATGAGTACTTGAACAAGTACTATCCACTCGACCGGACGAATGCAGCCAGGGCCCTGATCAGCAACTTTTCCACGCTCCCCAACAAGCAATTTAATGAGGCATGGGACATGTTCAGGGAGCTCACAGACCGGTACCCTCATCATGATATATCCAAGCCCAATCTTGTCCAGAGTTTCTTCTGCAGGCTTACACCAAAGTTGAAGGGGTTAGTTAATGCATCCTCTAGGGGTACCTATTTCGCCAAGGATGAGGATCAGGTCTGGGCCATCTACAAGGAGATGGCGGAGAACTACACGGTGATGTCCCAGACCCAACTGTATGCACAGGGGAAGCCCACACCACAGGCTGTGTCCTATCAGAGGATAGCACGGGTCGATGTAGGTCCATCTACATCATCATCAGCCGCAACACATGCAGAGTCGACGACCGCTGATATGGGGATTATCAGCAAGAAGTTGGACCACATCGAGCTGATTGAGAAGAAGCAGTGCCAGGGCATGACTCAGATAGATCAGATGGCATAGACGCTGAGTGACCTGAAGACCCAGATCATGTGTCTCCAAGAGGCACAGACGGCTTCTCAGCCCCGTCTCTGGTCATGGGAAAATCCCAGCAGCAGCAACTCGACCTAGCCCTCCGCCCACTACCGATAGGTGCATCATATTCAGGCGGAGCCGTTCCAGCAACAACATCAGTATGTCCAGCCACCACCATCTCAGGACATCCAAATGGTGGTCTACCAGCTGGATCAGCCCCTGGCAGTTCTCCCCCCACCCACTTACGAGAAAGAGCCGTTGGTGGACGTCAATGGGATTTGGTATGACCTACCTCAGTCTGGGATCCGACGAGACCATCCCAGATTCCGTTGGTTGACCGGAGGTACCTCTTCCCAGCAGTAGCCTCCAGTTCAGGGTGGCCAGATCAGACAGCAGCACCAACAACCCCAGTCCCCACAGCCACAACCACATCCACAGCCACGCTACCAGCAGCCAAGTCCTCGTCCCTATCAACAGGGACAGTCGTGGAGGCAGCAACAACATCCTCAGCAGTATCATCCCTAATATCCCTCTCATCAGCAACAGTAGCCTCACTTTCAGAGAGGCTACCCATCCAGTTCTCATGGGCCCGCCTATGAGATCCCAGCTTTAGATGATCTTGCCCGCCTCATCTCCGAGCAACAGGCTACCTTCAGACGGGAGATGGACGAGTTTCGTCAGGAGATGAGAGAGATAGTGAAGGGCAAGGCTGCCATACCCGCCCAGATTGAGCCGAACTCGAACAACCTTAAGAGGAAATCTAAGCAGGTAGAGTTTATAGAGGTTACCACTCCTAGTGATTCACTTGGTGATATTTCTGCATACACTTTTGATGCTGACTTTATTACACTTAGGAGCGGTAGGATACCAGCCGGTGGCACCTCGTCTGAGCGATGACCACATGTAGACTTAGGAGCGCTAGACGAGGAGGAGAGCAGTGCTGATTCCGCTCGTGATGATGATGATGATGGTGGTGGTGCTGACGCCACCAAGGATGTTGATCCAGCTGACATTTCTGAGGTCGTCACTTCACCAGATGCAGGAGGTGGTGCTGATGCCACCAGATTTGATGCTAAGCAAGGGTGCGGTGCTAATGCCACAAGTCCAGATGTCGTGGGTGGTACTGAGGCCACCATTTCTATTCCTGTCGCATTTGCTTCGGTTGTTGTATCTCAAGACTATTATGGTAATAAAGGAAATAATTATTCATTTGTGGGCCCATCTGTGATGCATGGAGATGTTTGTATGGATTCTACTTTGCCACAGCAACATCGACCCGATCTTATCCCTCCATCTGAGGAGGGCCCATCCATCCCCTTCCCCCAAGCCCTTCGCTTGGCGAAGGGGACCAAAAAAGAAAATCCAAAAAAATCACAGCATCTAGAGTTCAGCCAGCAGATGATCGACAGATTCCAGATACAGCTGACTCTACAGGAGGCCTTGGAGCACATCCCCCTCTTCCAGAGGAACCTTAGAGAGAGGACCATTATTCGTAGGAAGAGGAGGAACCACCATTCAAAGATCCATGTGCTTACTCGGGCCACCTGCTTCGCCATTCAGAACCGTCTGCCAGCTAGGAGGCCAGATGCAGGAGCCCCCTATGTCAGATGCCACATACATGAGCAGAGGTTCGATCGGACTCTATTAGACAGTGGTTCTTTAATCAACCTACTTCCGGCAGCCTTACTCGACCGATTTGAGTTTGGCCCTCTTTGACATACTCGACCAATTTGAGTTTGCCGATCGATCTGTCAAGAGGACGAAGGGGTTGCTGAAGGATGTGGTTGTCACAATTCAGGGCCTGAATTCCCGTGGACTTTGTTGTGTTGGACATGGAGATCCCTGAGTCTGTGACCGATACCCCCATCATTTTAGGATGCCCGTTCTTGGCCACAGCCAAGGCAATGTCTGATCATGATAGCGGGAAGGTGTACTTTCACGTCGAGGGTGAGAGTATACAAATAGAGACGATCGATGAGACTAGAGCACGAGATTCAGCTTGCTCAGAGCTACTTACAGATTCAGAACAGATGACAGAGGCAAAGCGAGATGTCCACCAGGAGTGCAATTTTGTGATCACAGATGATGAAGCAGCTTGGTCAGACCCAGTTTCATGAGCCATCCTCTCACCTTCAGATCCCGCTGATGCACAGATTCCAGTAGAGGAGAGCTTGGAGAGCGCATTCTTGGCACATGACACATTTCAGGTAGCAGATCGCGTTCAGGAGAGTGAGGCAGTAGATACTTATTTTGATTTAGATTCAGTCCCTCAGAGTCAGATATTGATTGGGCAGAGTTTGATGATATGATTCCATGTCTGATTTCCACATAGCCAGCAGCTAGGGTGGAGACTGATCCCATTCAGAGCATAGACACACCAGCAGAGCAGTCTTCACCAGATTTTCAGGTTCAACGAGAGTTCTCCCATTTAGATTTGGTTGCGTTCACTCAGACCTTTCAGAGACCAGATCCGCCAGCTCCCAATTGTTCAGAACTGAAGCCCTTGCCGCAGTTGCTGAAGTATAGGTTCCTTGCGGGCGAGCATGAGATGCACCTAGTCATTATCTCAGCGGATTTGACTGGAGAGCAAGAATCTCGTTTGATAGAGGTTCTTGAAAAGAACTGCAAGGTGATAGGATGGAGCGTAGATGATCTCCAGGGGATAAGTCTGACCCTATGCTCCCACCATATCTATCTCGAAGAGGACGCCAAGCCATCGTGTGAGTTTCAGCGGCGGCTGAACCCGAATCTTCGAGAGGTTGTCATGAAGGAGATCTCAAAATGGTGGAGCGCCGATTTTATCTACCCCATCTTCGACTCCAAGTGGGTTAGTCCATTACATGTGGTGCCCAAGAAGACGGACATCACTACAGTTGTGAGTGAGTTTGGAGAGGAGATCGCTACCCGGGTACCCACTTCTTGGAGGGTCTGTGTGGACTACAGACGATTGAATCAGGCCACTAAGAAGGATCATTTCCTGCTGCCTTTTATTGATCAAATTATAGAGAGGCTAGCTGGGAAGAGTCATTACTGCTTTCTTGACGGGTACTTCGGATACAATCAGGTGGCCATTGCGCCCGAAGACTAGGACAAGGCCACATTCACCTGTCCTTTTGGGACATATGCTTTCAGACGGATGCCCTTTGATCTATGTAACGCCCCGATGACATTCCAAAGGTGCATGCTGTCCATCTTATCGGACATGGTGGGTGAGTGCTTGGAGGTCTTCATAGGCGACTTCTCGGTCTATGGTGTTGATGCTTGTCTTGACTGCCTAAACCGCGTCCTTCATCAATGCATCGAGGTCCATCTTGTGTTATCTTGGGAGAAGCGTCACTTCATGGTGACTCAAGAGACGGTGCTTGGCCATATCATCTCCAACAGGGGCATGGAGGTTGATCCGGCCAAGGTGGATATCATTAGGAAACTCAGTCCAGCATCCAACTTGCGACAGTTACGATCTTTTCTGGGGGCATGTCGGTTTCTACCGACGTTTCATTCATGATTTCAGCAGGATTGCCCGACCGTTGACTGATTTGCTGACCAAAGACACCGAGTTCATTGTGGATGATAAGTGTCTTGTGTCCTTTGAGACTCTCAAGAGTCTAGTTATTGAGGCTCCTGTCCTCCAGCCGCCTGATTGGTCTCTCCCATTCGAGATCATGACGGATGCCTCCGAGTTTGCCGTAGGGGCCGTGCTGGGATAAAGGAGGGATGGAGTGCCATTTGCCATTCACTACGCTAGCCGTACATTGGATGCCGGCCAGCGGAACTATACTGTCACTGAGAAGGAGATGCTAGCCGTAGTCTTTACCCTAGATAAGTTCAGATCATATATCATTGGATCTAAGGTGACTATCTTCATAGACCATACCGCCATCATGTACCTTATGGCGAAGAAGGATGCCAAAGTGAGACTGACTAGATGGATCCTTCTACTCCAGGAGTTTGATATTGAGATTAAGGATAAGCCTGGAGTCAAGAATGTGGTGGCAGATCATCTCTCTTCTGTGAGGTGTACCCTTCCGGTCTGGTGGCCTACCCTCTTCAAGGATTCTGATGAATTCGTGAAGAGGTGTACTGACTGTCAGAGGATGGTCACTTGTGGACAGCGTGATATGATACTGATGCAGCCCATTCACTTCTTTGAGGTTTTTGACGCATGGGGCATCGATTTCATGGGTCCATTCCCTAAGATTCAGAGATTTGAGTACATTCTGTTGGCCGTTGATTATGTGAGTCGTTAGGTTGAGGCCATCCCCGCTCGAACCGCAGATGCTAGGATTGTATGCAGATTTTTTAGGAAGAATATCATGTCACGGTTCGGGGTGCTTAGAGTGTTGAAATCTGACGGGGGGTCTCATTTCGTCAACGACAAGGTAAAGGCCCTGGCTAGCGAGTTCAACATTGACCATCGAGTAGCCACTCCATATCATCCTAAGACCAATGGTCTTTCTGAAGTGTCGAACAGGGAGATCAAGACTATATTGCAGAAGTTCGTTCGCCCTGACCGAAAGGATTGGTCACTGCTTCTGGACTCGGTCTTGTGGGCATATCGGATGTCCTTCAAGACTCCTTTGGGTACATCTCCCTTTCACCTTGTTTATGGCAAGCCCTGCCATTTACCTGTTGAGCTTAGGCATAAGTCACTTTGGGCTGTCACAGACATACTTTTGGATCCAGTGAGTGTAGGAGACCAGAGGAGGGAAGAATTTGGCAGCCCTGGAGGAGCTTAGAGATGCAGCCTTTTCGAGCAGCCTACATTACAAGGAGAGAGTGAAGGATTGGCATGATTCTCATATCAGCCACAAGCAGTTTGAGCAAGGACAAAGAGTATGGTTGTTTGATGCTAGGCTTAGATTATTTCCAGGGAAGTTGCAGAGCAAGTGGAAGGGACCATACCTAGTCCGAAAGGTACATGACAATGGAAGCATTGGCATATCTGAGATGTCATCTGAGTCTACCTTTCGTGTTAATGGGTAGAGGCTCAAACCATATCTAGATCATGAGCCACTGGCCGTTGACGTCGCCCCTATTCATTTTGAGTGAGATGTGGTCTTTGACTCACATCTATTGCATCTCACGCCTGATTGTCACTGTCTTCCGCCTTGTATAGATCCAGATGTCCATATCACACCATTCTTCAGTCCAACACCCCATTTGCATCTTTGATTATGCTATACTTAGGGTATACTTTACCCTAAGTATAGGGTGGGTGTCAGACTTTTGATTTTCTTTTGATTCTTTCTACCTCTGTTTTGCTGCCTATACTTAGGGATATTTTACCCTAAGTATAGGGGAGTAGACCCTGTACATTCTCCCACTCGGATTTCCCTTTGTGTACAGCTTGCTATACTTAGGATTACGTGATCCTAAGTATAGGGGGAAACACCAAGGGTCTTTTCCTTTCCATTCTTTCATTCGTCGTGGTAGTATAGTTTTCCTTTTCACTTCCCTATACTAAGCACGAGTTATGTCTTCTTCATCGCTCTTGATCCACTCTGAGGACATCGTTCGAGCTAAGTATAGGGGGGTGTCGCATATATTTCATATATACTTTAGCCATAACTCGTACTTTGTGTGAGTATGTTAATAAATAAAATGGCTAAAATCCCTAAAATCCATAAAAATTTAAAAAATTTTCTTTTACATAAAATTCTTTATTGCACATACATAGCTATTTACAAAATTATTTTTGTACAAATGTTTGTAAAAATGTTTTGTGTGTAAAGAGTTTGTAAATAGTTTGATACTAAAATTATGTATATAGTACAAAATTTTTGTAAAATGTTTCAAAAATAAAAAGTTTGCAAAAATCCCTTTTGTAAATGTGTGTAAATATTTTGCAAAACTTCTGCATCCATGCATTCATTCATTTAAACATTTTTCAAAAATTTTGCACATTTTCAAAAACTTGCATAAAAGCATTTTTGTATGTACTTGTATAGTTTTTTTGAATCAAGTTGACATTTAAACTAGTCTGGAATTAAATTGGAAAATGGAGCTTGGTTAAGACCTTAATCCACCTAATTCTAAGAGGAACCTTATAGGGCTTAGGGTTGAGACTTTTCAGGTCCATGGTGACTTAATTCTTTGAGTCCACCAGGCTATGATCATATGTCATCTTGATGAGCCTAAGTAGAACACTTAACAACACACACATGACTCTCACAGACAATGGCTTTACTTGCTTCAGCACCTTACACATAGCTCTCTATGGATGAGGTGGTGAGGAGGCAGTTTTCTTTGACTTGGGGTAGCATACGAGGGTAGTACTTCTAGGCGGAACCTCTCGTCTTCTTTTAGTGAAGGAAGTGCGTCTCAACTTGGTCTAGTAGCATTGAGGTCTAAAGACAGGAGTTGTGGGTTGCAATAATGCTTCAAAAGAGGGATAGTCTACTGGCTCAAGAGGAAAAACTCCTTATGTATATATGATGCACCATGTAGATATGTTGTACATATGCACATAAAAAAAAAGAGCAAAAGAAAGAAAAACTCCAAAAAAGTGGTGGGTCTAATAGAAAATGAAATACCCACCGGAGTGTATATAGTCAAAAAAAGCAAAGCTTATGTTACCCATGCCCATCTCATGAAGCTTGCAGCAGGGAGACTTAGCTACACTGGTTGGGCTCCCTAGGATACATGGCTACACTGGCCATGGTCCATTCTCTTCTTCCTCCTCTTCTTGAGCCGGTTGCACTTGAACTTAGAATGGAATACCCCGCTCCTCGAGGAAAGAGTTGACAGACTAGGGCATTAGAGTTACCTTGTTGAGGGGGGTTGTCACTTTGCCATTCATGAGGTGGGGAGCTACTTATCACTTACACCGTACAAGAAAAGATTCATGGTCATTAGAGTTTGTGTATGTAGACTTGTTCTGATCTGGATTGTTGAGGAGTCTTGACCATAGATTGGTGGAACTTAGAGGCTGTTGAGTTTTAAACCTAAGTCCAAATAAGGTTCCGACAAACTAATAATCCAAAGGTCTGACTGAGCTCCATACTTCAATTTAATGAAGATAAGTTTACTAATCAACCTTGATTCACCTTCTTTTTCTTTTTCTTTCACTTTTCATTTCTTTTTCAAATAAGTGTTTGCTAAGGGACTAGCAAAAGTAAAGTATGGGGGTGATGAATCCTCATTCACCACTCTTTATTCTTTTATTTTAGCTTAATATCTTGGCAAAGCATCATGTATATAGTTGTAAATATAATAAATTAGCAATAAGCATGCATTTGTTAATATCTAGTAATTAGCATGTATTTGTGCAAAAATAAAAGAATAAAGAATAAAAGAAAAAGAAGGAAATATTTAGAATAAATATTGAGTGACATGAACCCAAGAGAGGGTCCAGTATGGGGCTGATTGCCAAATAAAATGAGTAGAGAGAGATAGGACCACTCTACCTTGTGCATACTTGTCACCTATGCATATATATTACAAAAATAAAAATAAAAAGGTTTTTTTATCCCCTTGTATATATTTCTAAAAATAAAATAAAAATAAAATTCTCTCTCTATCACCTTGTACATAATACTTGTGAATATGTATCATTTACCTATTTATTTTACACTTGTAAATAACTAATAAAAAAAAATAATTTTCTACTCCCAAAAGTATGTTGTAAATAAATAAAATATAAAATTGGGGTATTTGTGCAAAAATAAGAAAATAAAAATAATTGTACAAAATACATAGGTATTTTATACCTGTATATAATATAATATACTATATATACCATAAATTATTTTTCATAAAAATTAAAAAAAATCACAGAAAAATAATTTGAAAATAATAAATATTTTTCATTTTAAACACTTTTTAATTTAAAATCATTTTCTATTTTTAATTTATTTTACAATTATTTTTGACTTGCTATTTTCTGATTGGTCCATGAGGAATGTTGACCTCGGTCAACATCCCCTCCCAGACCTCTTCTCACGTGGACCCGGTTCTTGCACCCGTTTCTCCCAATTATTTGAATCGGATCCTGCTCCCTCTTGCCCCGATTCTTGTGCCCGTATCTCCCCAGTGGATCGGTGACCCTCGCGGATCCCTAGGGAGTCGCGGACCATCCTCAGTTCGCGCGCTTGCCCCGATTCTTTCAACCGCTTGGGACATGCTATAAAGTTCATCATTTGCCTCCCCAGCAAGGTCGCTCGTGCCGCACCCTTCTTTGATACCCTAGGTAGCTCCGCCTTGGTGACAGCAACCAGAGCGACCCTTTGGTCATCGGAGAAGAGCCGTGCAGCCATAGCTCGCCTCCGTGGTCGGAACGCCACCGCGACGAGCCTCCTTTGCCACCCGCAATGAAGTTGAGGCAATGACCCCTGCCGACCGCACCCCCTAGAGCTCAGGATTCCACTAGGACCCTCAGGTAACCACTCTGTAGTCCTTAGCTCCCTTATCTGATTCAATCTTTCTTTTTCTACTCGCCGCACCTCCGCCAGCTCCGACCACCCGGTCAAAGCCTCGCCAGCCACATCCACTTGTTCTGATCGATACACCTGCTCACCCTCTATCTTCTCTCGCCATCTGATCACCCTAATCTTGGCTCAGATTGCCAAGATTAGGCCCTAGGTCTCATCCCTCGCTTCGTTGGAGACCCCCTTCTCCTTCACCGTCGCTTCCCTTTGTTTTTGGTTCAATAACCCCATCCGGAGCCCTGCTCCGAGTTTGAGCTTTCCCCTGCAGGACCTTGCACGCATGGAACGACCCAGATAGCCCTTCGACCACTCTCACCGGAGCTCGCCCAGGTCCCAACCATCGTCCCAAAGATCTGACCATCAGTGAGCCCATCCGACCCGTTCACCCGACACATAGGGGTCCCACGATTCATTTGCTGTCGTCTGAATTCATCGGTGCACCGGATCATCGCCGGTGCTCTGGTGAAACTTGCCCAGGCAGAGTTCTTCCAGAGCCTTCTTCTGCTGTCAGATTACGCGTCTCTGCCAGATACCATCCTCGCCGTTCATCCCCAACAACTGTCAGGCTGTTAGATGTCAGATCTAACAACCCCCGTACCGCCCACGTAGCTGACGCATGACGACCGTTGGATCTGACAGCTAACCGATTCCAGTGTCGTCCGTCTTCGCCTACTCAGAGTACGCCACCTGTCCACCCCACGCGCAGCTCACGTGCTGCATGGGTAATTTGCTCAGTCTCCCCTGTGTTTATTTCAGTTTATCTTTTAGTCTGTAAAATAAAGTATACGGTAGGACATTTTGCATGTTTGCACCTACAACTTTCCATATTTTCTAGTTAGTCATGTTTGTGTAGAGTCACGTGCTTCGTCACGTGGGACTTTGGGTTATTTGTAGTAATTCCGTTAGACTTAGTATATGTTATGAATTGAATGTTTAGTTTTATTATTTGCAAATATACCCATGTGCGTATTGATTTGAGACATGTGCGGAATTTGATGTGAAAATTGCAGACCTGGCCCTAAACTTTCTGTACGTGTTATTATTTAGTCCAGAAACATATTTTCTTTGCATTTTGGTCCCTGTATGCAGTGTGTTTGATTTTTGATTAAATAAATATCATTTTAGCTCCAAAAATCATGAAATTTTGACACATGGCTCCTGCCATGGTGTAGGAATTTTGATGAATTTTTGGTCTTGTTTTGTTTTCATTTATTATGTTGAAAAATTCAAAAACCTTAAAAATTATTCCGATTTGTTTTAGAAAATACATTAAAAATATTAAAAGCCTTAAAAAATTCTAAAAAAAATCCTTGATTGCTTGTTATGTATTGTTTTGAATTCAATTCAAATTTTGTTGCATTCCCATTTATAAAAAACCATAAAAATTAAAAAAGAGTAAAAATCTTAGAAAAATTAGTAAAAATTCACAAAAAAAATCAAAAAATGTGTTTTCAGTTGCTTAGTTAGTTTTATTTTATAGTTTATCATAAAAATACCATTGGGATTTTACGTGCACTTGAAGTAGTTTTAACTCGCCTTTATATCCCAGCTGGACACTGTTTGCTATTTTGAGTTTATTTTATTTTTAGAAAATCAACTAAAAATAAAAAAATCCCATAAAATCCATAAAAACATTTGAATATTTTAAAAACGCAATAATATTTTTGTTTGATATTTTTGAGGAATTTTGGGCTTTAAATATTTTTTAAGTGTTGAGTTTTGATTTTCTTTCACCCTTTTTCTTGTATTAAAAATCATAAAAAATTTTGAAAAATAAAAAAACCACCACTTCTGTGTTTTACTTGGATTTCTGACCACTTCGTAGCGTTACCATCATGTGCTCATTGTGTTCGACCCTGGTAGCTATACCGTGTAAAATAAATTAGCGAGACCGCTCCGTTTGATTGATTGTTTGATTTCTATTTTTGGTGGTCTTCTTTTCTTGTTGAGTCCGATCCGAGTGGTTGAAGTCGCAACGACCATTGATACCATTTTACCTTAGTCGCTCAGCATGCTCATCAACTACTTTCACGGATGATTCCATTCCTATTCACCCTGATTTAGATGAGACCGATAATGCCAAATTTGATTTGAGTGCTTTTATTAAGGAATTTGTGCCTTTAGATAAAGATGATAATCTAGTAGAGGCTCGCCAGGCTGAAATTGATCATACTTTTTTTGATTATGATTTCAAGCCTTTTTATTTTGATCCTGATCAGTTCATGTCTAATGATGACCCCAATATCGACCTACACCTTGTTAGATCCATACCTCAGCGGTCCCGCAAGAAGGTTCGTTTTCGGCCTTCTTAACCTTTGTACATAGACTCCTTTTGTATATCCTTTCGTTTCATTATTTCTTCTCCCATTTTATCATTCACCCCTTTCCCATGTGTATATATATGCTATACGTAGGATGTGCTTTACCTAAGTATAGGGGGGAAAAGGGGTGAGTGGTTTGTGTTATTCATATTAGTCTTGTTATCACTCTTGTTGTTGTCTATACTTAGGGATACTCTACCCTAAGTATAGGGGGATGATGTTGTTCATAACGCTTTTTTGTTTTTGAGTCCGTACATTCTCTGCATCGATTTTCCCCTTTTGTATAGTCTTCTATACTTTGGAATATTGGGGATCACCAACTTCTATTTCTTTTCATTTTCTCTTTTAGTCATTGTAGCATAGGAGTCTTTTCACTTTTCTATACTAAGCACGAGTTATGTCTTCCTTTGCCGCTCTCTGATCACTTTGAGGACATAGTTCGAGCTAAATATAGGAGATGTCATATATATTGTATATATACTTTAGCCATAACGCGTACATTTAAATATATTTATTTATGGGGATATTTATATAAATTCGTAAAATCCACGTGTGTGCATAAACTTTGATCACCTTTCAAAAAAACAAACAAAAAACAAAAAAAAACAAAAAAAAAACAAAAAAAAACAAAATAACAACAAACAAAAACCAAAAAAACCAAAAAAATAAAACAAACATAACAAAAAAAATTCAAAAAACAAAAAAAACAAACAAAAAAATAACAAAAGACAAAAAAACCTAAAAAAATCTTGTATATATTTACTAACCCTTTTTTACTTTTCGAAAAAAAAACTACAAAACCAAAAATCTATAAAAAAGTTGCATCATCTCTCTTTTCACACGTGCATCATTTTTCCTTTCTTTTTCCAAAACCCCATAAAAAGTTCAGAAATTAGAAAATTGTTTAAAAAATGCTTTCTTTTGCATTATACATATTTCTTGCATTTGCATGTGCATTTCCAGGATAGTATTGACATTTAAACTAAGTCTGGAATAAAACTGAAGAACAGATCTTAGTTGGGCCTTAATCCACTTAATTTCAGAGGAACCTTAGAACTAGAATTAAGACTTTTCAGGTCCTAGTGACTTAATTCTTTGAGTCCATAAGACTATGTTCACATGTCATCTTGATTAGTTTAAGTAGAACATTTAACAACACACGCATGATTCTTTCAGACCGTGGCTTATCTTGGACAAGCACTCTACACGTAGCTCTTCATGGAGGAGGTAGTGAGGAGGCAGAATCTTTTGACTTGGAGTAGCAAACAAGGATAGTACATCTAGGCGGAACCTCTCGTCTTCCTCTAGGGAGGGAAGTGCGTCTCAACCTGGTCTAGCGATGTTGAGGTCTAAAGACAGGATGCTATGGGGTTGCAATAATGCTTCAAAAGATGGATAGTCGAACAAGAGGAAAAACTCCGTATGTACATGCTTCACCTTGTATATACTTCCAAAAAGAAGAAGGAAAAATGCAGAATCTCCAAAAGTGGACATGCCTGATTGAAAAGTAAAATACCTGCTGGAGTGTACAGACAAGGATAAAAAAAGAGATTAATAAGAGCTTCAAAGTCAAATATTTGTAAGCTTGCAGCTGGATGACTTGGCTACACTAGTCATGCATCCAAGGATAGGTAGCTACACTGGTTACCGTCCATTCTTTTTCTCCATCTCCTCTTCTTGAGCTGGTTGTACTTGAACTTAGAAGGGAATATCCTCGCTCCTCGAGGAAAGAGTTGCTAGACCGGGGGACTAGAGTTACCTTGTTCATGGAGGCTGTTTCTTTGCTACTTTTGAGATGGGGAGCTATATATAACACTTACACCGTACAAGTAAAGATTCATAGTCATAAAAATTTGTGTATGTAGACTTGTTCTGACCTGACTGTTGAGGAGACATGAATAGGAGTCTTATGGAACTTAAAGGCTGTTAGGTTTTAAATCAATTTCCCATTAAGGTTCCGCCACACTAATAATCCAAAGGTCCGATAGAGCTCCATACTAAAATTTTATGAAGATAAGTTTAATACTCAATATTGTTCTAATTTCTTTATTTTTCCTTTCTTTTCTTTTTCTTTTTGTTCACTTATTCTTTCAAATAAGTGTTTGCTAAGGGACTAGCAAAGTTAAAGCCAAGGTTGCAGAAAGTAGTAGTCGGTACTCAGTCGGCGGGGTCACTGACTAAGGATTATTCGGCAGTCGGGTGACTAATCGGATTTAGTCGGCCACTAGTCAGTTTTGATTTTTTTAATTAGTTTAAATATATAAATCAATTTTTATATGTATATTCGTATATATTTACATTGATTTGTATATTTTCCATACTATCATAATGGAATAAAAGAAGTAATTATCTTTAAATAAAACATTAAGCATATTAGAATAAGTTTTCTTTTAAAAAAATCAAAACTAAAAAATTTAAAAATCTCTATGTAAAAGTCGACCGACTAATGGCTGATTAGGCCTAGTCGAGTCGTCTACTCCACCGACTCGACTAGTCGGACCGACTAATCGGCCTAGTCGGTCGACTTTTACAACAATGGGTAAAGCATATGGGGATGATGAATATGCATTTCATCATCTTTATTCATTTATTTTAGCTTAAATTCCCTTATAAAAGCACCTGTATATAATACTAACTCCATATTCTTACTAACTTGCATCTGTGTGTAAATATTGTACACTTATTACCATTTTCACCTAAAATAAATAAATAAGGAAATAAAGGGAAAATAAAGAAAAGAAAATAAAAAAAGAGAAGAGAAGACTGCATATATGTAATAGATACATGCTGACCCGAACCCCGAGAGAAGGTCAAGACTTGACCTGATCGACCAGGAATAATGTAGGGGGAGACATGGTCCTTAATTAGAAAATCCAAAAAAAATGTGTTGTGTATATTTGTATACTTATACTATTTTATTTGTATATAAATTTACCTCAAACTAAATAATGTTCAAAACAAAAGTTGTAAATAAAAATGTGTCCTACATAATAAAAATAATTGCACAATCAAATCTTCTACATAATAAAAGCAACCACACTTGGAAAAAGCCACTAAGATATAATTGAATGATCAATTCCGGCTCTATGTGAATTCAAATTGAACCAAACTCACTTCCATTGTATTCTAAATTAAATTATCTTTAAGTGGATGTGATTTCATAATTTTTGGAATTACGGTTGAAAAGTTGATTTTCTGGGGTTATTTGTGCAATTTTACCATTTATCTGTACATATTGTATTTTGTAAATATTTGTAAATATTTTTACTAACTATTTAAAACAAAAATATAAAATAAAAATTAAAAAAAAACTAATTTCCTTATTGAACTATGTATAAAATGTACCATATTGATATAGTATATGTATATAGTTGCAATTCATAAATAACCATCACAAAAAATTTAAAATTATTTTTTTAAATTAATGAAGTGACGAAAAAACAAAAAAATTAGTTAATTTTTGTAAATATTATTACCACTAATCTTCTTACTTTATCCCACTTCAATTTTTTCTCTCTTATTTCTTATCTTCATCCAAAAATTCAAAAATTCAAATTTCAATTCCTATCTTTTCTATTTATATGGCTCCTTATCCATCATTTCAATTTGATCAATCTTTGGTGAGAGGAGCCCGATCTTCGAGAGTGTTCTTATCGCAGAAGAGTGCCTAGCCTCCGAGCCGTCCGGTGACAGCGAGTCGACCTTCGTCGAGGTGATCAAGGTCTTTTCCGCTCCTAAGGTGAGATCCATCATTTTCTTCTTATTTTTCATCTAGATTAACCTTAGTTTAATTTTTTGCATTTTAATTTCGTCATCATTTTTTATATAGATGTTAGAATCCATCACAACTTGATTCTTCTCCACCGATCTTGATTTTTCATTTCACATCTCGATCTCTCCACGTTCTTTTCTATCTATCACGATCTCTCAACTCCGACCACGCACGGTGGTCGGAGACTCAGATCCATCTTCCACATCGCAAGGATCCACATCCACTCATGCATTTCATTTTGATTTTGGGACCAAGTCATCAAGCTTGCGTCCTAATTTGTTGATAAATAAAAATACAAAAAAAGATATTTTCCTTCTTTCCTTCTAACATTTGTTTTGCAGGAAAAATTAAAAAAAATAAATTTAAAAAAATCTTCGTTTACACTTTCTATTTTGTTAAAAAATAATGGAAAAGTTTTTATACACTTTCTATTTTTACAATCAATAAAAATACAAAAATGCTAGGCGCCCAAGCCTAGCGATCGCTGCCCCGCGGAGGAGCCGCCACTTCTCCGCTGCACCTCTACACCACCCGACAACATCACCATTTGTTACTACTCTTTTTGAGGGGTTTTAATTATATTAATCATGAACAATGTCATTGCAACCCAATCAAGCGTCAACAAACAAATAATTTTTTTCTTCTCAAGCTATAATAATTACAAGAATGATGAAGTGAGAGAAAATTTTGCTACTTATTTACCTATATAGCAGATATGATCGAACTCAGGGGGGCTACAATTCTCGAGGGTTATTCAAATAATCGACGAAAAAAATAAATAAGAGAAAAAAATGAATCTCAAAGGCAAACTATCCTTGATTTTTATGGAATTTTTCTCTTTTTAATTTTTAATTTTTTATTTTATGATTTTCAAATTTTTAGTGATTTTAATTTTGAAAATTTTTTTAAAATTTCAAATAAGGAATAATATGCACAAGATAAGAAATACACACCAGACTCTTTTTGTATTTTTCAATTATATAAAAAATGCTCTGAAAAATATGTAACAATATGCACAAGATAAGAAATACACACACCAGACTCTTTTTGTATTTTTCAATTATATAAAAATGCTCAGAAAAATCCGTAGAAAATATTTTTGGGTTTCAAAGACTTTGATTTTTTTGAGAATTTTGTAGAATTTTCAGATTTTTTTTGTATTTTTAAAATCAAACATTGGCAAAAATGATAAACAATGCACAACCTAGAGTAATTTACAACTTAAAATAATTTTAATTGCCCAAAACTTCTGGCATCTATTTTTATGATGAACTAAAGGCAAATATCTACAAACAGGAATTGAAATCACGATTTTTGGATTTTTGTAGATTTTTTTATATTTTTTTTCACAATTTTTACTATTTTTCAATTTTTTCCGGTTTTAAAAAGAATTAATGCGTGAAATTTGGCTAGAAATTAAAAGACAATAAAATAAAACTAATCTATTTTTTTAGAATTTTTGGAGTAATATTTCAATTTTTATGAATTTTTGAATTTCAGGAAGAGAAAAAGACATTGTTTTTGATTTTTAAATAATAACAAATGATGATAAAATGTAATGCAAAAATTGCTGCAGATAGATCAACTAAATAGAATATAGCACAAATTTTTGCAGAATATATTGAGCACAAATTCTATTTATTCAAAAAAATAAGCAAGAATATAAAGTCTGGAATAGAAGGACTGGAATGTAATTTGTTGAATGTTTTCGCATCAGAATGTAACAAGAAAATAATTAGTGGGAATTTTTTGCAAAATACCCAATGAATGCGTGCATTGTACGTGACTTGCTGAAGCGGAGGCCTTTCTGTAATTATGAAAACCTCTGGGGGAAGTGAAATTTCTCCAATTTTTTATTTCTTTCCCCACCTAGGGTTTACTATAATTCTTGTTCAACTGGAGAGGTCTCAAAAGGGGGGCACCGCAGGCAAAAAGGGGGCACCGCCACCTCTCTTCCCACACCCAAGCCGTGGCAACACGGGGATCACGATCGATGGGTTCTGGTTAGCGCGGCTTCACAGTCGTCAACACACGCGGCGACTCTGCTGAACGACGGTAGAGGTCTGATGAGACGACAAGAGTGGCGAGCTCTTGCTGTTGGGATGACGCAGTGCGAAGGAGCAGCCCGTGGGGGGATGGTGCGCAGGCGACAATGAAGAGGTGGCACGGGAGGTGCTTGGAGGGTCGCCTGGGCTTCTGAAGATGGTGCTGCGGCTCACGGCGGTTCTTGCGGTGGACGATGACTTTGGAGGAAGGCTGGACTGGTGGCGCAACTTTGGAGCGTTGCCTCGCATGTGCTCCAGGCACGGTTTGACCGCGTTGGTGATGGCGGGACGTGCAGGTTAGGGCGGCGCGGGCTTCGCGGCTGATGGCGATGGCAGCGGGCGCCGCCTGTGGGTTGGAGGGTGGCGCTGCCGTGATGCTGTTGTTTTTTTTCTATAAACAGAAACATGGCGTAGAAATTTTTTTATTTTTTATATATTTTTTAAAGAAAAAATAGAAAGAGAAAACAACTTTTTTTTATTTTTTTAATTTTTTAGTTATCCTGTAAAACAAAAGTTAGGAAAAGAATAATGACAAGAAAATTATATATTTTTCTTGTTTTTTTTATTTTTATCAACAAATTAGGACGCAATCCTGATGACTTGGTCCCAAAATCAAAACAGAATGTGTGAGTGGATGCGGATCCTTGCGATGTGGAAGATGGATCTGAGTCTCCGACCTCCGTGCATGGCCGGAGTTGAGTGATCGTGATAGGTAGAAAAGAATGTGGAGAACTCGAGATGTGAGATGAAAAATCAAGATCGGTTGCGAAGAATCAAGTTGTGATGAAATCTAACATCTATATAAAAAATGATGGTGAAATTAAAATGTGAAAAATTAAACTAAGGTTAATCTATGTGAAAAATAAGAAGAAAATGATGGATCTCACCTTAGGAGTGAAAAAGACCTTGACCTCGACAAAGGTCGACTCGCTGTCACTGGACAACTTGGAGGCTAGGCACCCTTCTGCAACAAGAAGACTCTCGGAGATCAGGCTCCTCTCATCAAAGATTGATCAAATTGAAATGATGGAGAAGGAACCATATAAATAGAAAAGATAGGAATTGAAATTTGAATTTTTGAATTTTTGGATGAAGAAAAGAGATAAGAGAGAAAAATTGAAGTATAATAAATTAAGAAGATCAGTGTTAAAATTATTTACAAAAATTAACTATTTTTTGTATTTTCGTCACTTTATTAATTTAAAAAAATGTTATTTTTTTTATTTTTTGTGGTGGTTATTTAAGAATAACAATTTTACACATATAGTATATACATATGGTATATTATATACATAGTTCAATAAGGAAATTAGTTTTTTTTTAATTTTTTTATTTTTGTTTTAATTAGTCAGTAAAAATATTTACAAAATACAATATGTACAAATAAATGGTAAAATTTCACAAACCACCCTAGAAAACTAACTTTTCAACCGTAACTCCAAAAATTATGAAATCATAGCCATTTTAAAGATAATTTAATTTAGAATTCAATGGAAGTGAGTTTGGTTCAGTTTAAGTCCATATGAAGCCGGAATTGATCATTCAATTATCGCTTAGTGGCTTTTTCCAATTGTGGTTGCTTTTATTCTGTACAAGAGTTGATTATGCAATTATTTTTATTATGTAGGACACATTTTTATTTACAACTTTTGTTTTGAACATTATTTAGTTTGAGGTCAATTTATGTACAAATAAAATAGTGTAAGTATACAAATATACACATCATACATTTTTTTGGATTTTCTGATTAAGGACCCTATCTCCCCCTACGTTATTCCTGGTCGATCAGGTCAAGTCTTGACCTTCTCTCGGGGTTCGGGTCAGCCTGTATCTATTACATATATTCAGTCTTCTCTTCTCTCTCTCTCTCTCTCTCTCTCTTTTATTTTCTTCTCTTTATTTTTCCTTTATTTATTTTTTATTTTAGATTAAAATGGTAATAAGTGTACAATATTTGCACACAGATGCAAGTTAGTAAGAATATGGAGTTAGTATTATATACATGTGTTTTTATAAGGGATTTTAAGCTAAAATAAATGAATAAAGATGATGGAATGCAGATTCATCAGTGGAGGAGCGGATGGAGGACAACCAGAGGAGCCGTAGGAGCTATCCAGGCCAATGAGGGAGATGCAAAACCCTAGTGCAACCCTTACACATCGTTGGATCCAGCTTCCGGTGATTTTGGGAGACTTCAAGCTCCCTCCCCATACCATTCAACTCTTACCCAAGTTCCATGGGCTTGCCACGGAGGAGCCGCATCTACATCTGTAGGAGTTCGAGATGATCTGCAACAGTATCCACGATAAATACGTGGATGAGGACACCATCAAGATGATGGCTTTTCCATTCTCCGTGGTCGTCATAGCATCGTACTAGCTAAAGCATTTAGGGAGATATGTGACTTCGTGGGAGCAGCTTCAGATATTTGAACAAGTACTATCCAATCAGCCGGACAAACGCAACACGAGCTCTGATCGACAATTTCTCCTTGATTGCCAACAAGAAGTTCCATGAGGTGTGGGATCGATTCCATGAGCTCATTGACCGGTGTCCCCATCATGACATATCCAAGCCCAACCTAGTATAGAGCTTATTCTGTGGGCTGACACCAGAGCTGTAGGGGCTAGTGAATGCTTCTTGTGGGGGCTCCTATTTTGCCAAGGACGAAGACCAGGTTTGGGTCATCTATGAGGAGATGGTCGAGAATTACACAGTGATGTCCCAGACCCGGCTCTACACTCAGGGGAAGCCCTCATCCAATGTCGTTTCCTATTAGAGGATAGAACGAGTTGATGTAGGTCCATCCACTTCTTCAGCAACTGCAGCGCAAGCAGAGTCGTCGGCCACTTACATGGGCAATATCAGCGAGAAGCTGGACCGCATCGAGATCATCGAGAAGAAGCAGTGCCAGGGCATACCTCAGATAGATCAATTGGCACAGACCCTGAGTGTCCTGAAGACCCAGATCAGGTGTCTCCAGGAGGCACATACGACTTCTCAGACCCGTCTCAGGTTGATCCTAGCAGCAACAGCTCGTCCCAACACTCTGCCCCGGTTCGCTAGGTCCACCACATCCCGATGGATCCGTTCCATCTGCTGAAACACCAGTACTCTCAGCCACCGCCATCTCAGGACACTCAGATGGTGGTGTATCAATAGGATTAGCCACTGGCAGTTCTTCCCCCATCCCCATACGAGCAGGAGCTGTTGATGGAAGTCAACAGGATTTGGTTTGACCGACAACAACCCGGGATCCACAGAGATCATCCAGGATTTAGGTGGTCTACCAAAGGCACCTCATCCCAGCAACAACCTCCAGCTCAGGGTGGGCAGTTGATGAATCCTGTATTCATCATGCTAAAATTGATCATTTAGGCTCCGTTCCCCATCATTCATTTGTAATTAATCATTAATAGAGCATTATTAGCATTCATACATGTGTAAATAATATCTGCATTTCATCATGCATAAATTGCATTAAAAATCCCCTGTGTAAATTAGCCCAAAAAGACGCTAACTTCTCATATTTTTAATTAATTCATCCAAATTCCAATTGACCCAAAACCACTCTATTATGTAGATATTACTAACCTTATTAAATAAAAAATACAAAAAAAATTACTAACCCCAATAAGTGTCAAAAATCCCAAAGTCAAATTTGACATCTGTCGGACTAAAATGAGCATATCTCCTGCATACAGTGTCCGATTTTGGTCTACTCACTTTTAAAGTACTCCATTTTCAAATACCTTTAAAACAAGACCAATTTCATAAAATTCGGAGCTCATATGTGAAAGTTGGGTTTTGGGCCTCTTTTGCGCATTTTGACTTTTTGCTGTTTTTGACCTCAGTTTTTAGGACCTTAATTAACTCTTTTAATTTTATTTCTTCTTCATTTGTGTTCTTTGATGAAAGTTTTATTAAACAACGTAAAAATCCAAATCCAGATCAAAACTGAGATCAAAGAAACTGACCAAGTCCAAGTGTCCGTTGTCGGTCTGTACAAAAGTTGTGCGTTTCTAACTTCTATTTTATTTTCCTATTTTCTTATTTATTAAAAATCCAAAAAAATAGATTAATGTGTAAATAATTTTCTTATATTTTATCGTATTTTTTCTAGATTTTTTATCCTCTCTAAAACCACCAAAAAAATACAAAATCTCAAAAATACGGTTTTTCGTACACATGGAAAGCCACCAAAAATACCACTTCTCACAGGTGACCTCTTTTGCTCTCAGGTCCTTCATGAAAGTTGTAGATCTCGTCGAGACGAGCAACTTTCGTGAAGGAAATTTTTCGATCCGAGGTCTCCTGCTATTTCTTTTCTAATTTTATTCATCTTAAATTTTGAAATTTTTTTGGGGCGCCACGTGGCAGCCCCTGGGCGTGCCACGTGGCACCCCGCTGTTCCCTTTCCCCAGCCGCACACAGGTCACGTGCTAGGCACGTAACCCGTCCTCAACCTCCAGCCCTAGCCGTTCACCTTCGCATCTCCTCTCCGCCTCCTCGTAACGGCCGACGCCATCACCATCTCCGGCCGTTACGAGGCCACCGCCCTCCTGCCGTTACCAGCGCCACCCCCTATAAAGCCATGCCCCTGGCTGACGCTCCGACCATCCGCCATTAATCCCAAGGTCGGTGACAGCGACCCGTGGCCGGCGTGATCCAGCGGCCATCACCTCGACCGCTGCTCTCCGCTCCTGTGAGAAACCTCGAGCATCTCGCCCGCCCAGGTGATTTTCCTTCTCTTCTTCCTCGGATCGAATCCCCGTCCCTCCTCCATCTCCGACCTCGCTAAGGTCAGAGCGCCAGCACATCCCCTTCTCCTCCCCCTAGTCCCCCTCCCCTTTTATTTCGCTTTAACCCCTGCAGGTACATCGCCTCCGCCTCAGCCGACCGCACCTGCGCCGCGCAGCCGCCTGCGACGCCTCCTTCGACTCCAGGCGCTCCCGCCGCACATCGGGCGCCTCCGCCTCGACCGGCTCGCCCAGCTGAGCTCCAGCGCACCTTTACGGCGCCTCCGCCTTCGCCGCCCTCCGCCGGTCATGTGTCGACCGGCAAGGGGCTGCCGACCGCGCTTCTTCACACCTCGGCCGCACCGTTCGTCTCCACCACGTCCTCCGTCACCCGACAAGGTACAGATGCTGTTGGATCAGGACACAAGCCCCTGATCCAACGGCCTTGGTTCATCCACGCCACCCCCTCCGAAGCTACGCTCCGAACCTAAGCCTCGGGTCTTCCGAAGCAAACCAGACCGCCACGTAGGTTCGGGCTCCCGAGCCTGAGCCCCGACTCCCGAGCCTCCCGCCTTACCGCCCGAGCCTCAGCTCCGGGCCCACCGACCCTCAGCCACCGCCCAAGCCTCAGGGCGCACGTGCTGGGCACGTGCGCACGTGGAAAAATTGCAAGAAGGACCCTGGCTTTTTCTGAATTTGCAGAAATACCCTCGCTAGGGGAAAATTTCAGAAAAGCCCCTCAAGTTTTTGTTAATTATAGATAAGTCCTTCCATGGACCTCTTTGAAAGAAAACTTTATTTTATTTACATTTTAGTCCATGGAATTTCATTTTATCATATCTTTGTCATACGGACTCCGATTTTAGCATATAATATGTCGTTTCGAAGCTATTTTCTTGCTCTACAACTTAGCATAGTTTGTGGACAGATCTGAGGTTGTTTACTGTCAATTATTATTTGAGGATCATCATTGACTTTTGCAGGCTCATTTTGACATATTTGCGATTGAGAATTTAATGATATCTTTTGCAGGAGTTCTGTTGAGGATCTTAAATTGGTCAATCCGCTTATGATTGTAGACGATCATTCTTTGATGATTTTATTTCCGTAGGGGACTCGATTAAGGAGATTTAATCTGAATAATTCCCTTTGATGATTGATCTTACCATTTGAGAATTTATTTTCGCAGGGACATATTTATGGTGAAAATAATTGATCTATTGTCTTATTAATTGCGATCATTATTGGAAGAATAAATTTTAGAAAATTTGGAGATCAATTGTTATTGCATGATTATGCTTAGAAATATTCAACCTCTTGCTTGCTTCTGGAGTTAATTAGAGAAATATTTGTGAATTTGATATTTGATTGATCTGTGATCAAACTTGAGGATATTGATTAATGTTGTTTTGGAGCAAAAATCTTAATCGCAGATCCTGGGCTTAATAGTCTCTGTTTATTCTTGCATTGCATTTTCTTCGCATTTGTATTATATTTTCCCCACACAGGAATTAATCAAGCATTTATTAATTATTTAATTTGATTTAAAAACCACGCAACTAAAAATCTCTGTTCCCTGTGTTCGACCTTGGTAAACTTGCCAAGTAAAATATTCCACAACATTCAAAGATTGTGGTTTTTGATCAACCGATTTTCACCTCCTATACTACAATTTATGATTATTAAAGAGGTGGATTTTGCGTTCAACAAATGGCGCCGTTGCCGGGGAACGACGATTTTTAGGGTTTTAAATCATTTTTTGTGATTAATTTTTGTAAGATTAATTTTTGTATATTTTTTTCTTCTTCTGCATTTTATTTTGCATTTCTCTCTTACTTCTGCTACTAACCGCAAATTCTCTCTTCATGGACTTCTGGGAGCTGGATTTTGATATTAAATCAAGGATCTGCGATGAAGACTGAATTTTAATTTTGTGAGAGAGAGTTAGTATAGATTTAATTTTCTGCAATATTCTCAGGGTCCCTCTCTTTGAACCATTGTAATAATTCAGACTGAACTTTTTCTGTGGTGTATCGGGTCTGTTTCAACCCCTTCTGTGTGGTTGGGACCCGACTTGAGTGGCGTAGGACTTAGGCACATATACGCTTATTTTTCTTTCATTGTTTGTGCTCGTAATTTTTAGGCCACACTCTCACTAATTAAATGCACTGTAGATCGTTCAACATTAGCCAAAAATTTCAATCAATTCTTCCCGCTAATAGAACTATCTGTTTAGGGCGTTTTCCATCTGTGCATATCATTTAGTGTAAATTTTAAATTCCTTGTCTTGCATCCCGCATGAAGAACGCGAGGATTCACTGTAAGTCCTTCTCTTAAGCATGCATCATTGATTTACGCTTGCATTGGCTTTTTCGATTCTCCCTCCTCGAGTTTTACAACTTAGGAATTAACGGAATTGGGACTGCTCGTTAGGCGTGAATTTCTGTGCTCACATAAACTACAGTGATAACCTTAATCTAAAATTGGGATTGCTAATCAAGGTGACTGTATATAAACTGACCTAAAATTAACTTTTGTTTGGTGGAGAGAAACCCACTCATTGTTTGTGTAAGGACAAGATCACACACCTTAGGGTAGAGCCAAAAACCGAAATACTTCATTCAGACTACTGATTTTAAAAACAATTAGCTACTTTTCAGTGAGGGTCTCGGGTAGCCGTTTACGGTCCGACTTCCCTTAGCAGAGTAGGTGGTTTAGAGGACACCGTGGAAGGCACCGTCCTCAAGTAACACGGGTAGCCCATTAAACGGTCCGTAGTTACACCTATACTGGCTGAAAGTGGGTGCAACTAGTTGTATGAACTCGAGACAGTCTTTATGAAATATTTCGGCACCTAACAGCTCCGCTTAATTTTCAAGATTGTCTTGTCATTAAGTTAAAATTGAAAAGATAAACGGACGAACCCTGACGTGCCTTCATCTGTGTTGAGTGGTGAACCTGAAAATTGGCTTGTGTTTGCTTTGTGTCTGCTTCCTCATAAGGACTCTCTCCATCCTCCTTATCTTAGCATCTTGTTCTTTTCACTCCTTCGCTAAGGAATCTCTTATCCTTAGCAAAAACCTCATTCAATTCCGACACTTAACACTGAACTCTTCCTTTCTGAAGGTGAATCACAATGCCTCCAAAGAAGAACCCTGCTGACGATGAGAAGGACAATGACCCCATTCGGGCACTCTTGGCTAGGATAACAGCTGCCGAACAAACCAATGAACTACTTAAGACGCAATTGGCATTAATACAACAAGGCGAGGATGCTATGGAAGACACGTATCTCCCGGAATTAGATGAAGACTATAGTTGGTTGAGACCTGTCCCCCCTGAGGATGCGTTCGAACACAAACCGCATTTCCTTGCACTGTTGCCAAAATTCGGAGGAAATAATCATGAAGAACCATATATCTTCCTCCGCGACTTCGAGTTAGTCTGTGCTAACCTATGCCACCCTAGGGTTAGCCAGGACTACATAAGGTTGAGAGCTGTCCCCTTTGCCTTGACTGATAAGGCGGCTTACTGGCTGAAAAATCTAGGGGAAATAGTCACTACATGGGCCACATTCAAGACTTTGTTTTTAAAGAAATTCTACCCAGTTAGTAGAATTAATCAAATGAGGATCAAGCTCACGAGTTTCACCCAACACCCGAATGAACCATTTCATGAAACCTGGGAGAGATTCACAGACTTAGTACAGAAATGCCCAGGACACGGGATAAGGAAAATGATGCTGGTCCAAAGTCTTGTAAGCGGGCTGAACCCTGAGACTCAAGGGTTGGTTAGTGCATCCTGCGGAGGAAGCTACATGGGGCGCCACGAGGACACCGTCTACAAGGTGTTCGAAAGACTTGCTGAATCTAGCCATGCACAAACCACTAGCCGTGCTTACATAGCCGGCTCCAAAAAGATGGTGAATAATCTGACAACCGACCACAATGCTGACATGGGAATAATAGCTGATAAGCTAACTATGGTTGAGCAGATTTATAAACAGGTGGATGAGATCCATAAATCATCTGATATGGAGAAATTAGCTAAATTACCGAAACAAATGGAGGAATTGCCTGTCAGGGTAACCAAGATTGCACCCCCACACCCATACACCAAATTCACTACATTCAAGGTCAAGGGGTAGGGCAACAGAGCCATTGGGGTGGAGACCAAGTCTTGTCCTCTCAAACAGATGAAACCTCTGCTCAGACTGATTTTGAGGAACCTCTACAGGTCATGGAGATAAACGGAGTCTGGTATAATTTGGAACCGATCAATCACTCAGGCCAAAACTCTACTCCAAAACCTCGTCCACCGCAAGCCCAACCCACCTACCAGCCTCAACTGCAGCAGAGGCAGCAATATCGCACGGGTTATCAGAACCCGCAACCTCAGCCACAGCAGAACCAACGCCAAAGCCAACAAGGCAAGTATCAGCGACCTCAGGCCAGGCAGGGCCAAGGGTCCTCCTCTTCTGCCATCTCTCCAGAGCTCCAACGAGTGTTGGATGAGCTTCATGATATGAGAGTCGACATAAATCGACTCTCTCGTTGGAGAGATGAGGTAACTGCACCCCAGACCGTGATTACAGCCCAAGTCCAGGCTAACCCAAATAGCCTTGGACACAATCAGGTATTAATCTCTGACTATTCCGTACCTGAACTTGAGCCCTCCTCGAATAATAACTCTTATCATATATCTCTTAGGAGCAGAAGGACCGTAACCATGCCTGATCGAGCGAAGGAACACGAAGACATAGCCCCGGTGTCCACCAATTCACACAACCCTGGGGGAATTGACAAAGGAAGACAGAAGGAGAAAGAACAAGTCCCACCCACACCACCTGGATATAATGGAGAGTCTGGGTCTGAGTCAGACAGAGATATGCCACCAAGACACCAGCCACATCTGCCCACAAATTTCCCTATTTTTAGTCCGAGTCCGATTCCTGTAAAAAATTTCTCATTCAATAAAAGTGATGTTCTTGATCATACCAAGTCCATCCCTTTCCCCCGTGCTCTTACGACAGGAAAGAAGAAAACCATGAAAAACCAAAAAAATGATGATGAGATGGCCCACATCTGCAAAGAAAATATTAAGGTCACTTTGTCCTTAGACGAGATGATAGAAAGAGACTCGACTTTTCGAAAATACCTTAAGGTGAGATGCACACCAACTAGGGCTAGCAAACAAACTCCTAGCCGAACACAGAAACACATACTCTCAGTAGCCACATCTCGTCTTATAAAAAATGAGCCGCCAAGAAAGAAAAGAGACATGGGTGCTCACTTCGTCACTAGCTACATCAAGGAAATCAAGTTTGCAAGAACATTGTTAGACAATGGATCATCCATTAATCTCATGCCCACAACCCTATATGAGCATCTAAATCTAGGTCCTCTTAAGCAATCTGCAGCCATACTTCAATTCGTAGACACATCAACTAAGCGACCTAGGGGCGAGATTCGAAACGTTGTCATCAACATAGAGGGACAAAACTACCCAGTGGATTTTACAATTCTTGACATGGATGTCCCTAGAAATTGGAAAGATTCCCAGATGATACTAGGGCGACCCTTCCTTAGGACTGCAGGAGCTATATTTGATTACACATCCGGGAGAATCCAGTTTGGAAAAGTTGAACTTAAAATGCAGCAAACTAGGTTCCAAAGACCTGACACTGAGTCAAGCACCGAGTCTGAAAAATCAGAAACTGAAACTGAAATTACAGAAGCAACAGTTGGGCCGTGGAGACAAAACCCAACCAATATGATAGAATCAACATCATCTGGAGAGGAAATTGTTGATGATTTAGTCTGCCAGCTCATTCATGCATCTACCTATACTCTAGGAGACTCAAAGGCCCCTCTCGACCTGTCAGTCCATTCTCCTTATGGACAACCCTTGAGTAAGGTACACAGATCGGACGCGGCGATTGCCACACCTCATTCCATCATTAGCGATCCGATCCCTGATACAACCATGATGGTGGCCAACATTGATACACTACAAGCGTTTACATCACAAAAAGAAACATCACTGACAGGACCAGATTCGAGAAACATCATTGACTTACCTGAACTCAAACCATTGCCCCCTACACTTAAGTATGCCTTCCTTGCAGGAGAAAAGGGACAATTTTCGATCATTATCAGCTCACAACTGACCGAAGAGCAGGAGATCCACCTGCTTAATGTTTTGGAGAAAAACCGCAAGGCTATAGGCTGGAGATTGTCTGATCTCCCAGGGATTAACCCAGCCCTGTGCTCACACCATATTTACTTGGAAGATAATGCTAAACCCTCCCGTGAATGCCAACGTAGATTGAATCCAAACTTACGGGAAGCGGTTAAGACTGAGATCGAAAAATGGTGTAAAGCTGGGTTCATATATCCCATCTCCGACTCCAAATGGGTGTCACCTTTGCATATAGTCCCGAAAAAGTCAGGACTCCAGATCATCACCAATGAGGAGGGAGAAGAGATTACGACACGGGTACCTACGTCGTGGCGCGTCTGTGTGGATTACAGGCGCCTGGATGCCGCAACGAAGAAGGATCACTTTCCGCTGCCTTTTATTGATCAAATCCTGGAGAGATTGGCAGGGAGAGAATACTTCTGTTTCTTAGATGGGTACTCGGGCTACAATCAGGTAGACATCGCCCCCGAGGACCAGGAAAAGACTAATTTTACATGTCCCTTCGGCACATACGCATTCAAGCGAATGCCTTTTGGGCTTTGCAATGCCTCCGGCACCTTTCAGCGATGCATGATTGCGATTTTTGCCGACATGGTCGGGGATTTCCTAGAGGTCTTCATGGATGACTTCTCGGTTCATGGTGATTCATTCGATGATTGTCTAGCACACCTGGATCGAGTCCTCCAAAAGTGCAGGGAAGTGAATCTGGTGCTCTCTTGGGAGAAAAGCCATTTCATGGTGAAAGAGGGCATTGTATTGGGGCATGTCATCTCCAGGAAGGGAATGGAGGTTGACCCTGCCAAAGTTGATGTGATAAAAAAGATTGAGCCACCTACAAATGTGAAACAAGTACGGTCTTTTCTAGGGCATGTCGGATTTTACAGGAGATTTATCAAAGATTTTTCAAAAATTGCCCGACCGCTAACTGACCTTCTTGGGAAAGACACTGAATTCATGGTAGATCATAAGTGTTTAGAAGCATTCGAATTACTCAAGAGAAGGATCATTGAGACTCCCGTCCTACAAGCTCCCAACTGGTCTCTTCCCTTCGAGATCATGATAGACGCATCCGATTTCACTGTAGGGGCTGTTTTAGGACAACGAAAAGATGGAATCCTGTATGCTATTCACTACGCAAGCAAAGTTTTAGAGCCTACTCAGAAAAATTACACTGTGACCGAAAAAGAAATGCTTGCTGTGGTTTTTGCCTTGGAAAAATTTCAATCAATACTTCTAGGATCTAAGGTGACAGTTTACACAGACCATTCTGCCATTCGCTATTTAATGGCCAAAAAGGACGCAAAAGCACGACTTCTGAGATGGATTCTACTGCTTCAAGAATTTGATTTGGAGATTAAGGACAAACCTGGCGTTAAGAATCTCGTGGCTGATCATTTATCACGGATTGAACATAACAAAATTCTGGAATCTGAATCCATCTGTGAAACCTTCCCAGACAAGTCAATTTCTGCTATTGACTCACTCCCTTGGTATGCAGACACGGTGAATTATCTTGTCACCAATGAAGTTCCTCAAAGTTGGCCCAGAAACAAAATCGATCGACTCATATCTGAAGCGAGACACTATCATTGGGAAGATCCTTTCCTTTTCTTTGAAGGACCGGATTACATATGGAGAAGATGTATTCCTCAAGAGGAATATCAAAGTATCCTCAATCCATGCCACACCTTGGAGGCGGGAGGACATCACTCTGGGAAGAGGACTGCTGAGAAGATATTGTAATGTGGATTTTACTGGCCGACCTTGTTTAAGGATGCTTACAATTTTGTGAGGTCGTGCCCCGTCTGTCAGAGAATGGGAGGAACTATTGGTTCCAAAGATGCCATGCCTATGCAACCAGTGATCATCTGTGACGTATTCGATGCATGGGGCATTGACTTTATGGGCCCATTCCCTAATAGTCAAGGATTTGAATATATTCTTCTCGCGGTAGATTATTTATCTAGATGGGTGGAGGCTATCCCTACTCGAGCTGCAGATAGCAAAACTGTTTGCAAGTTTTTGAAAGATCATATTATTTCGAGGTTTGGAATTCCAAAAGTTTTAATATCTGATGGGGGAAGCCACTTTGTCAACCGGGAGGTGAAGAAGTTGATTAAGGAATACGGCATCGAGCACCGTGTCGCTACTCCTTACCACCCACAATCTAATGGCATGGCCGAGGTGTCAAACAGGGAGGTTAAAGGAATTTTACAGAAGCTCGTTCGCCCTGACAGGAAGAACTGGCTGGACCAAATTCTATGGGCTTACCGGACGGCTTATAAGACCCCATTGGGCACCTCCCCGTTTAGAATGGTATATGGAAAACCATGCCATTTGCCCGTAGAACTCGTGCATAAATCAGAATGGGCAATCAAAAAGATTAATTGGAACTGTCACCAAGGAAAGAAGAACCGAGAGATGAATTTGAATGAACTGTCTGAAATCCGAAATCATGCTTATGAAAACAGCACCATCTACAAAGACAAAGTAAAGAGATGGCATGACAAGAACATTCGAACAAAGATCTTTGTCCCAGGGCAGAAAGTTTGGCTATTTAATGCAAAGTTGAAAATTTTCCAAGGGAAATTGAAATCAAAATGGATGGGACCCTTCATTGTAAGAGTGGTACACAATAATGGGAGTGTTGAGATCTCAGAGACCGCAGATAGCGCGCAAACATCTATGGTCAACGGTCAGCTACTTAGACATTTTGTCGAATCCAATGAGCAATTAGTACAAGTTGAACAGATGTCCTTCACTCAGGGCATAGATTTTGACGAAAAATTTGATCTTCCCAGATAGCAAACCTCTCTGGAACCTACACTCTCTTGTACATCCGAAATTCTTCCCCGTTCCCCATCTGTAATTATCCGATTATACTTAGGCTGACCTGAGCCTAAGTATAGGGGGACCACTACCATTGTTTATACATCACTTCTCTTCTTTTGCTTTCGATCCTTCTATACTTCGTACGACCTATGTCTACATTTCACTTTGTGCCATGAGGACATATCACAAGCTAGGTATAGGGGGGTGTGTTTGTATATATTCTATCTACTTTATCCATAGCTCGTACTTTAATCGTTTTTATCTAACATCGGGGATGGGTACAAGTAGTGTGTATAATACATGTTAATTAGAAGAAAAACAAAAAACCCAAAAAAAACTAAAAAAAACTAAAAAAAAACTTTTTGCATTAAAAAAAACATCACTCATGGTCTTACATTTCATCAAGCATTTCATGCATTCCTTGGTTGATATATTCCTGACACATTCACCATCACTCAAGGCTTGAGAATTTTTGAGGACACTTGATTTCTGAGATCTTGAGATTCTGAGTTAGCCTGCCTTAGTCATGAGGGTTTTGAACTTAATAAATCCGCACTTCCCTAGTTTGAAAGATTTGAGCGCTATATTTCACTCTTCATCTCTACCTTCAAAGAATATGATCAGCACAAATCACTTTCACAACTGCATAATTGATGAGATGAGTTGAGATATCACTTGAGGAACTAGGACCATAGATTTGAGTTTAGACCCGATCTAATGATATTCGAGGATGGGATAAAGTTAATGAAGGCTTCAGAAAACCTGAGTGTCAGCAAAAACCCTAGCCAGTATGTGAACAAGATTCATATGCTATCTCTTTGATATTTACCTATGTGTCAGGGTGTGATGAAACTTAAAGGAATTTGTTGATCAGTGTGCGCCAATCTCTTGGTAAAAGCAGTGGAGCTAGCCAACAAAAGAAATGAAATGTCAAAGAAAAGCTCTAAATCCAAAGTCAAATTCCAAATGAGCTTCCACCAATGACGAGCACTCCCAAACATTTTCAAAGTGTCCACTTGGACCAAGCGCTAATTAGGACCAAGGAGTCGGGCTGACACCATAAAAGGGCTCTGCATCGTAAGCGATACAAGTCTGGGTGTCGAAGGTATCTTAGATACTCAAAAGAGACACACCCCGGTGTACTCCCAGAAAAACAAGTGCAGACGACTCTAAATTCTCTTGACGGACACATTGATCAACAAAATAAAATATACTTGAGTTGAGTAATAAGGCACTCGAGAGGCACCTTGTTCCAATGTGAGAGAGAGAAAATTAGACACAATCCTATGCCCTCCATCATCTGGCCGTCCATCTACACTTTCAAGTCTGACAAACTAATGAGACGGTTGACTGAAGCAAGAATAGACTTATTCCCTAGTATTGAGGATTAGGTCTAGAGGAGGATCTTTGGGACTGGAACTTTGAGTGATGCCCCGACTTGACTCTCATGAAATGCAGTACACTTAAAATCATATCCTTACATTATATGTACAAACAGAGAGTCTGAAAATTAGAGAAGTTGGATTCCTTTTGATTAAAGCTTGGGTGAGCTCAGAATTTTAGGATCACTCAAATTAAGGGTCTTCTCTGAATTAAGCCTTGAAAATTCACTTACACAGTCAGGGATGTAATCAACTAAGTCATTCATTCATGCTCGGGGATGAGCATGGTCTAAGTATAGGGGTATGATGAATCCTGTATTCATCATGCTAAAATAGGTCATTTAGGCTCCGTTCCCCATCATTCATTTGCAATTAATCATTAATAGAGCATTATTAACATTCATACATGTGTAAATAATATCTGCATTTCATCATGCATAAATTGCATTAAAAATCCCCTGTGTAAATTAGCCCAAAAAGCCGCTAACTTCTCCTATTTTTAATTAATTCATCCTAACTCTGATTGGCCCAAAACCACCTCCATTATGTAGATATTACTAACCATATTAAATAAAAAATACAAAAAATTACTAACCCCAATAAGTGTCAAAAATCCCAAAGTCAAATTTGACATCTGTCGGACTAAAATGAGCATATCTCCTGCATACAGTGTCCGATTTTGGTCTACTCACTTTTAAAGTACTCCATTTTCAAATACCTTTAAAACAAGACCAATTTCATAAAATTCGGAGCTCATATGTGAAAGTTGGGTTTTGGGCCTCTTTTGCGCATTTTGACTTTTTGCTGTTTTTGACCTCAGTTTTTAGGACCTTAATTAACTCTTTTAATTTTATTTCTTCTTCATTTGTGTTATTTGATGAAAGTTTTATTAAGCAACGTAAAAATCCAAATCCAGATCAAAACTGAGATCAAAGAAACTGATCAAGTCCAAGTGTCCGTTGTCGGTCTGTACAAAAGTTGTGCATTTCTAACTTCTATTTTATTTTCCTATTTTCTTATTTATTAAAAATGCAAAAAAAATAGATTAATGTGTAAATAATTTTCTTATATTTTATCGTATTTTTCTAGATTTTTTATCCTCTCTAAAACTACCAAAAAAAATATAAAATATCAAAAATACGGTTTTTCGTACACATGGAAAGCCACCAAAAATACCACTTCTCACAGGTGACCTTTTTTGCTCCCGAGGCCTTCATGAAAGTTGTAGATCTCGTCGAGATGAGAAACTTTCGTGAAGGAAAATTTTCAATTCGAGGTTTCCTGCTATTTCTTTCTAATTTTATTCATCTTAAATTTTGAAATTTTTTGGGGCGCCACGTGGCAGCCCCTGGGCGTGCCACGTGGCACCCCGCTGTTCTCTCTTCCCAGCCGCACACAGGTCACGTACTAGGCACGTGACCCGTCATCTACCTCCAACCCCAACCGTTCACCTTCGCATCTTCTCTCCGCCTCCTCGTAACGGCCGACGCCATCACTATCTCCGGCCGTTACGAGGCCACCACCCTCCTGCCGTTACCAGCGCCACCCCCTATAAAGCCATGCCCCTGCCCGACGCTCCGACCATCCGCCATTAATCCCAAGGTCGGTGACAGCGACCCGTGGCCGGCGTGATCCAGCGACCATCACCTCGACCGCTGCTCTCCGCTCCTATGAGAAACCTCGAGCATCTCGCCCGCCCAGGTGATTTTCCTTCTCTTCTTCCTCGGATCGAATCCCCGTCCCTCCTCCATCTCCGACCTCGCTAAGGTCGGAGCGCCAGCACATCCCCTTCTCCTCCCCCCAGTCCCCTCCCCTTTTGTTTCGCTTAAACCCCTGCAGGTACATCGCTTCCGCCCTAGCCGACCGCACCTGCGCCGCGCAACCGCCTGCGACGCCTCCTTCGACTCCAGGCTCTCCCGCCGCACATCGGGCGCCTCTGCCTCGACCGGCTTGCCCAGCTGAGCTCCAGCGCACCTTCACGGTGCCTCCGCCTTCGCCGCCCTCCGCCGGTCGTGTGTCGACCGGCAAGGGGCCACCGACCGCGCTTCTTCACACCTCGGTCGCACCGCCGTGCGTGGCGTTCGTCTCCACCATGTCCTCCGTCACCTGACAAGGTACAGATGCCGTTGGATCAGGACACAAGCCCCTGATCCAATAGCCTTGGTTCAACCACGCCACCCCCTCCGAAGCTACGCTCCGAACCTACCACGGGTCTTCCAAAGCAAACCAGACCGCCACGTAGGTTCGGGCTCCCGAGCCTGAGCCCCGACTCCCGAGCCTCCCGCCTTACCACCCGAGCCTCAGCTCTGGGCCCACTGACCCTCAGCCACCGCCCAAGCCTCAGGGCGCACGTGCTGGGCATGTGCACATGTGGAAAAATTGCAAGAAGGACCCTGGCTTTTTCCGAATTTGCAGAAATACCTTCGCCAAGGGAAAATTTCAGAAAAGCCCCTCAAGTTTTTGTTAATTACAGATAAGTCCTTCCAGGGACATCTTTGCAAAGAAAACTTTATTTTATTTACATTTTAGTCCCTGGAATTTCATTTTATCATATCTTTGTCATACGGACTCCGATTTTAGCATATAATATGTCGTTTCGAAGCTATTTTCTTGCTCTACAACTTAGCATAGTTTGTGGACAGATCTGAGGTTGTTTACTGTCAATTATTATTTGAGGATCATCATTGACTTGTGTAGGCTCATTTTGACATATTTGCGATTGAGAATTTAATGATATCTTTTGCAGGAGTTCTGTTGAGGATCTTAAATTGGTCAATCCTCTTATGATTGTAGACGATCATTCTTTGATGATTTTATTTCCGTAGGGGACTCGATTAAGGAGATTTAATCTGAATAATTCCCTTTGATGATTGATCTTACCATTTGAGAATTTATTTTCGCAGGGACATATTTATGGTGAAATAATGGATCTATTCTCTTATTAATTGCGATCAATATTGGAAGAATAAATTTTAGAAAATTTGGAGATCAATTGTTATTGCATGATTATGCTTAGAAATATTCAACCTCTTGCTTGCTTCTGGAGTTAATTTGAGAAATATTTGTGAATTTGATATTTGATTGATCTGTGATCAAACTTGAGGATATTGATTAATGTTGTTTTGGAGCAAAAATCTTAATCGCAGATCCTGGGCTTAATAGTCTCTGTTTATTCTTGCATTGCATTTTCTTCGCATTTGTATTATATTTTCCCCACACAAGAATTAATCAAGCATTTATTAGTTATTTAATTTGATTTAAAAACCACGCAACTAAAAATCTCCGTTCCCTGTGTTCGACCTTGGTAAACTTGCCAAGTAAAATATTCCACAACATTCAAAGATTGTGGTTTTTGATCGACCGATTTTCACCTCCTATACTACACTTTACGATTATTAAAGAGGTGGATTTCGCGTTCAACAGCAGTCCACCCAGTCTCAGCAGCAACCCTACTACTCCCAACAGCCATCACACCGGTTCTAGTCGGGTCTTCGTCCCTACCAGCAGGGACAACAGTGGAGGCACCAACAACCTCAGCAACTGTATTCTCACCCTACCCCCTACCAGTTCCAGCAGCGGCAACAACCTCATTTCCAGCGAGGCAACCCATTCGGTTCTCATGGGCCAACCAATGAGAACCCATCTCTCGATGATCTAGCTTGCCTACTCTCAGGTCAGCATGCATCCTTCAGGCGGGAGATGGACAAGTTTCGCTAGGAGATGAGGGAGATCATTAAGCGTAAGGCCGTCATATACCTGCTCAGATTGAGTCCATCCCGAACAACCTAAAGAGAAAGTCTGAGCAGGTACAGTTTGCAAAGACCACCACTCCTAGTGATTTATTAGGTGACATTGCTTCATACACATTAGATGCTGATTTTGTGTCACTTAGGAGCAGTATGATGCTAGCTGCCAATGCCTCGTCTGAGCGATGACACCACGAGGATCTAGGACCGCCAGACGAGGAGCATAGCGATGCTTATGCTGCTAATGATGCTGATGACGGTGGTGCTAACGCCACCAAGAATGATGCTGAGCCAGAGTGCGGTGCTGATGTCGCGAAGACAGATGCCGTGGGTGGTACGGATGCCAACACTTCTAATCCAGTTGTGTTTTCCTTAGTTTTTGTACCTCATGACCCTATGAAAAACACCAAAAATAATAATAAAGGAAAGGTTTTTTTTATCTCTGAGTCCATATGTAATGCATGGTGATACTTGTATGGATTTTGTTCCCTCTCAACAGCAGGAACCTCTTCCTAGCCCTCTATCTGAGGAGGGCCTAGTCATCCCCTTCCCTCAAGCATTCCGCTTAGCCAAGGGGAATAAAAAAGAAAGTTCAAAAAGAGACTAACAGTTAGAGTTCAACCAGCAGATGATAGATATTTCCACATTCAACTGACTCTACAGGAGGCACTTGAGCACATCCCTCTCTTCCAGATGAACTTGAGAGAGAAGACCACTATCTGCAGGAAGAAGTGGAATCATCAGGCAGAAATCCACGTGCTGACCCGTGCCACCTGTTTCGCTATTCAGAACCGTCTGCCAACCAAGAGGCCAGATGCAGAAGCTCCCTATGTTAGATGCCGCATTCATGAGTAAAGATTTGACCGTACTCTATTAGACAAAGGCTATTCCATTAACCTCCTTCTGACAGCCTTACTCGATCGATTCGAGTTTGGCCCTCTTCGATAGAGCAGGACAGTCCTTCAATTTATTGATCGATCTGTCAGGAGGCCGAAGGGATTGTTGAAGGACATGGTCGTCACAATTTAGGTCCTGAAATTCCCTATGGGCTTCGTTGTGTTGGACATGGAGATCCCTGAGTCTGTAACCGATACCCCCATAATTTTAGACGTCCATTCTTGGCCACAACCAAGACAATGTCCAACCATGATAGCGGGAAGGTGTACTTTCGCATCGAGGGTGAGAGTATACAAATAGAGAGGATCGATGAGACTAGAGCACGAGACTCAGCTTGCTCAGAGAAGTTCAGCGATGCAGAGCATGCGACAGAGGTAGAGCGAGACATCCACCATGAGTGCGACTTTGTGATCACTGATGATGAAGCTGCTTGGTCCGGTCCCATTTCACAAGCCATTCTCTCACCTTCAGATGCCATAGATCCCCAACTTTCAGCAGAAGAGAGTTCGGAGAGCACATTCTTAGCAAAGGATACTTTTGAGGCCGACGACCGCATTCAAGACAGCAAAGCAGATTTTGTGTCTTGTGATTCTGATTCAGATCCCTTGGATTCAGACATAGACTGGGCAGAATTTGAGATTTACTACCTTGTCTGATTTCCACAGAGCCAACAGCTAGGGTGGAGACCGTGCCAACACCAAGTACATATACACCAGCATGGCCGTCTTCACCAGTTTTGCATGAACAGTGAGAGTTCTCTTATTCAGATTTGGTTGCATTCACTCAGACCTTTCAGAGTCCAGATTTGCCAGCTCCCAGTTGTCATGAACTAAATCCTTTGTCGCAGTCGTTGAAGTATGGATTCCTTGTGGTGAGCATGAGATGTACCTAGTCATTATCTCAATAGATTTGACTGGAGAGCAAGAATCTCGTTTGATGGAGGTTCTTGAAAGGAACTGTAAGGAAATAGGATGGAGTGTAGTTTATCTCCATGGGATAAGTCCGGCCCTGTACTCCCACCATATCTATCTCGAGGAGGACGCCAAGCCATCGCGTGAGTTCCAACGACGGCTGAACCCGAATCTTTGAGAGGTGGCCATGAAGGAAATATCAAAATGGTGGAGCGTCGATTTTGTCCCATCTCCGACTCTGAGTGGGTTAGTCCATTACATGTGATGCCCAAGAAGATGGACATCACTACAGTTGTGAGTGAGTATGGAGAAGAGATAGCTACCCGGGTACCCACTTCTTGGAGGGTCTGTGTGGACTACTTACGATTGAATCAGGCCACCAAGAAGGATCATTTCTCGCTGCCTTTTATTGATCAAATTATAGAGAGGATAGTTGGGAAGAGTCACTACTACTTTCTTGACGGGTACTCCGGTTATAATCAGGTGGCCATAGCGCCCGAAGACCAGGATAAAATGACATTCACCCGTCCGTTTGGGACATATGCTTTCAGACGGATGCCCTTTGGTCTATGTAATGCCCCGGTGACATTACAAAGGTGCATGTTGTCCATATTCTTGGACATGGTTGGTGACTGTTTAAAGGTCTTCATGGATGACTTTTCAGTTTATGGCGACAGGTTTGATGCTTGTCTTGATTACCTAGATCGCGTTCTTCAACATTGCATAGAGGTCTATCTCGTTCTATCTTGGGAGAAGAGTCACTTTATGGTGACTCAGGGGACGGTGCTTGGTCATATCATCTCCAACAGGGGCATGGAGGTTGATCCGGCCAAGGTGGATATCATTAGGAAACTCAATCCACGTCCAACTTGAGGCAGTTGCGGTCTTTTCTGGGACATGTCAGTTTCTACCGATGTTTTATTCATGACTTCAACATGATTGCCTGACCACTCACTGATCTGCTGACGAAGGACACCGAGTTAATTGTAGATGATAAGTGTCTTTCATCGTTCGAGACTCTCAAAAATCTAGTTGTTGAGGCTCCTCCTTCAGCCGCCTGATTGGTCTCTCCCATTCGAGATCAAGACGGTTGCCTCTGATTTTGCCGTAGGGGTTGTGCTAGGACAGAGGAGGGATGGGGTACCATTTACCATTCACTACGCTAGTCGTACATTGGATGCCTCTCAACAGAACTATACAATCACAGAGAAAGAGATGCTAGCCGTAGTCTTTGCCTTAGATAAATTCAGAACATATATTCTTGGATCCAAAGCGACTATCTTTACTTATCATACCACCATCAAGTACCTCATGGCAAAGAAGGATGCCAAAGCGAGACTGACTAGATGGATCCCCTTCTACTCTAGGAGTTTGATATTGAGATTAAGGATAAACCTGGAGTCAAGAATGTAGTGGAGAATCATCTCTCCCATTTGGAAAATCTTATGGAATCTGAGCAGACTGATCCTATTACAAAGACCTTCTCAGATGAGGCGATCCTTGCTATCGCCTCTCTCCCATGGTACGCTGACATTGTGAACTATCTTGTTGCCAAGAAAGTTCCACAACGTTGGCCCAGACAACGACTTCAGACTTTCCTTGCAAAGGCCAAGTCCTGCCATTGGGAGGATCCCATCCTTTATCATGAAGCAGGGGATAACGTATGGCGTCGGTGCATTCCTCAGGAGGAGCACCACAATATCCTCACTTACTGCCACAAGCTTTAGGCAGGAGGACATCATTCGAGGAGGATAGAAACACAAAAAGTGCTCCAATCCGGCCAACGGTGGCCTACCCTCTTCAAGGATTCTGATGAATTCATGAAGAGGTGTACTGACTTTCAGAGGATGGGCACTTGTGGACAGCGTGATATAATGCCGATACAACCCATTCACTTCTGTGAAGATTTTGACGCATGTGGCATCGATTTCATGGGTCCATTCCCTAAGAGTCAGGGATTTGAGTACATTCTGTTAGCTGTTGATTATGTGAGTCGTTGGGTTGAAGCCATACCCACCCGAACCGCAGATGCTAATACGGTTTGCAAATTTTTGAGGAAGAATATCATTTTACAGTTCGGGGTGCCTAGAGTATTGATATCTGATGGGGGATCTCACTTTATCAACGACAAGGTAAAGGCCCTTGCTAACGAGTTCAACATAGACCATCAAGTTGCCACTCCATATCATCCTCAGACCAATGGTCTTGCTGAAGTATCGAACAAGGAGATCAAGACGATACTGCAGAACCGCCCAGACCGAAAGGATTGGTCCAGCTTCTGGACTCGATCTTGTGGGCGTATCAGACTTCCTTCAAGACTCCTTTGGGGACATCTCCCTTTCTTCTCGTTTATGGCAATCCCTGCCATTTACCTGTTGAGATTAAGCATAAGTGACTTTGGGCTATCACTGAGATATTATTGGATCCAGAGAGTATAGGTGATCAAAGAAAGGCATAATTGGCAGCCCTGGAGGAGCTTAGAGATACAACCTTTTCGAGCAACCTAAAGTATAAGGAGCGAGTAAAGATAGGGCATGATTCTCATATCAACTATAAACAACTTGAGCCAGATCAGAGAGTATGGTTGTTTGATACCAGGCTTAGATTATTTCCAGGGAAATTGCAGAGTAAGTGGAAAGGACCATACTTGGTCCGAAAGGTGCATGACAATGGTAGTATCGACATATCTGAGATGTCATCTGAGTTCACATTTTGCATCAACGGTCAGTGACTCAAGCCATATCTAGATCATGATCCGCTGATTGTTGACGTTACCTCGATTAATTTTGCATGGGATGTGGTCTTTTGACTCACATCATTTGCATCTTATGCCTGATTATCCTTCTCCTCCGCCCTTATATAGATCCAGATGTCCATATCACACATTTTTGTGTCTAACACCCCATTTGCATCTTATGATTATGCTATACTTAGGGTGTACTTTACCCTAAGTATAGGGGGGATGCTAGATTTTGGATTATTCTTCTGATTCTTTTTACCTCTGTTGCTGCCTATATTTAGGGATATTTTATAAGTATAGGGGAGGTAGACCCTGTATATTATATCACTCGGTTTTCCCTCTGTATACAGTCTTCTATACCTAGGATTACTTGATCCTAAGTATAGGACGAATCACCGACTTCCATTCTATTTTTTCATTCGTCGTTGTAGTATAGCCCTTCTTTTCACTTCCCTATACTAAGCACGAGTTATGTCTTCTTCATCGCTCTTTGATCACTCTGAGGACATTATTCGAAGTAAAAATCACAAAAATTTTAAAATTCCCTGTACATAAAATTCTTTCCTGCACATACATAGATATTTATAAAAATTATTTTTGTAAAAATGTTTGCAAAAATATTTTGATTGTGAAAAGTTTGTAAATATTTTGTATCAAAATTATGTACATAGTACAAAATTTTTGTAAAATGTTTGAAAAACAAAAGTTTGCAAAAACCCTTGTGCAAATGTTTGTAAATAGTTTGCAAAACTTCTGCATTCATGCGTGCATATATTCAAACATTTTCAAAAATTTTGCATGTTTTCAAACTTTGAAAATTGCATAAAAAGATTTTTGTATATTCTTCCGAGTCATAGTTGACATTTAAACTAATCTATAATTAAATTGAAAAATGGAGCTTGGTTAAGACCTTAATCCACCTAATTCTCAGAGGAACCTTATAGGATTTAGGGTTAAGACTTTTCAGGTCCATTGGTGACTTAATTCTTTGAGTCCACTAGGCTATGATCACATGTCATCTTGATGAGCCTAAGTAGAACATTTAACAATGCACACATGACTCTCACAGACAATGGCTTTACTTGGATCAGCACTTTACACTCAGCTCCACATGCATGAGGTGGTGAGGAGGCAATTTCCTTTGGCTTGGCGTAGCATACGAGGGTAGTACTTCTAGGCGGAACCTCTCATCTTCCTTTAGGGAGGGAAGTGCATCTCAACTTGGTCTGGAGGTGTTGAGGTCTAAAGACAGGAGTTGTGGGTTGCAATAATGCTTCAAAAGAGGGATAGTCTACTGGCTCAAGAAGAAAAAGTCCTTTTATATATGTTGCACCATGTAGATATGTTGCACATATGCACATTCAAAAAAAATGTGCAAAAGAAAGAAAAACTCCAAAAAAAGTGGACAAGTCTGATAGAAAATAAAATGCCTACCGGAGTATATACAGTCAAATAAAGCAAAGCTTATGTTACACCTTCTCATCTCATGAAGCTTACAGCGGGAGACGTAGCTGCATTGGTTAGGCTACCAGGGATATGTGGCTACACTGGCCATGGTCCATTCTCTTCTTTCCCCCTCTTCTTGAGCCGGTTGAACTTGAACTTAGAAGGGAATACCCCGCTCCTCAAGGAAAGAGCTGCTAGACTAGGGCATTAGAGTTACCTTGTTGAGGGAGGTTGTTGCCTTGTCATTTCTGAGGTGGGGAGCTACATATCACTTACACCGTACAAGGAAAGATTCATGGTCATTAGAGTTTGTATGTAGACTTGTTCTGATCTGGATTATTGAGGAGTCTTGACCATAGATTAGTGGAACTTATAAGCTATAGAGTCTTAAGTTTAAGTCCAAATAGGCTTCTGAGAAACTAATAATCCAAAGGTTTGACTAAGCCCCATACATCAATTTAATGAAGAGAAGTTTAATCATCAACCTTGATTGTCCTTCTTTTTCTTTTCTTTTCACTTATTTTTCAAATAAGTTTTTGCTAAGGGACTAACAAAGGTAAAGTATAGGGTGGTGATGAATCCCTGATTCTCACTCTTTATTCTTTTATTTTAGCTACTTATCTTAGCAAAGCATCATGTAAATAGATGTAAATACAATAACATAGCATCATGCATGCATATGTTAATACTGAATAATTAACATGTATTTGTGCAAAAAAAAGAATAAAGGAAAAGAAAAAGGAAGGAGGTATTTAGAATAAATACAGAGTGACCCGAACCTCAAGAGAAGGTCAAGCCTTGACATGATCGTCAAATAAAATAAGTAGAGAGAGATAGGGTCTACTATATGTTGTACATATTACCTATGTATATAAATAATTATTGTTGATAAAAAAATTTTTATTTTTACCTCATATATATTATTAAAAAGAAAATAAAAATAAAAAAAATCAGAAAAATGACATAAAATAAAAATAAAATACTCTCTCACTTGTATAAGATACACATATATAGGTCTCATTCCCTATTTATTCTATACCTATAAATAAATCGGAAAAATAAAATAAAAATTATTTTGAACTCCTAAAATTATGTTGAAAATAAATAAAATATAAAATTGGGGATATTTGTGTAAAAATATTAAAATAAAAATACTTGTACAAAATACATAGGTATATTATACCTGTATAAAACACTATATACTGTACATACACTATTTTTTTCATAAAAATAATTAAAAAATCACATTAAAATTATTTGAAAAATAATAAACATTTTTCATTTTATTCATTTTTCATTTAAATTCATTTATTATTTTAAATGTAATTATCTTTATTTCTCTTTTCTATTTTGTCCTGTAGCGTAGCTTGTCCTTATTCTACACCCCTTCTGATTGGGCCACATCAGGGATGTTGACCCACGTCAACATCACCTCCCTAGGCTGACCCGACTTGACTCGCTTCACCGGAATTCCTTCTCCCCTTTTTCCAGCCCGATTCTAGCCGCCTCTCGCCCGATTTCTTGCCTGTTGATTCTCCTAGGATTCGCGATCCTTCTTGATCCCTAGGAATGCACGTATCTTCCTAGGGTTGTGTGCTACCGCTCGATCTTTGGAGGCACCTGGAGTCGGTTATATAAGCTCGCCTTCGCTTCCCACTTCTGTAGCTCGTTCCTCGCTCCCACTTTGACCCTAACCACCTCCAGCTGAGTGACAGCTGCTTGGAGAGACCCTTGGAACTCGGTTTGGTGTAGTGACGACGCAACTCACCCTTCGTGGCCGGAGATCCACCGTGAGCAGCCTCCCCGTCCGTCGCAACATGGTTGAGGCCTTAACCTCGACGACCATTGTTGCATGGAGTTCAAGAGTCCATCCAGACCCTCACGTATCGATCCTACCCCATGCTTTTCGCTTTTGATTCCATTCATTCCATCTAGCACCGTCACGCCTCCACTTGCTCCGACAAGCTGGTCGGAGCCCCGATATCCACACTCATCCGTTCATATCGACTCGCCATATTAGCCTTTATCTTCTCCCATTACCTGATCTCCCTACATCTTAACCATCGGGTTGAGATTTGGCCCGATCTCCCTCCCTCGCGTTCGTCGAAGACTCGAATCCCATCCACCCTCGCTTCTTTGCATTTCGCCAAATAATAACCCGACCGGAGTGTCCCCTCTGAGTTTCTCTTACATTTGCAGGACATGACGTGCATGAGGATCTCATTTCAAGCCTCCAGGCGCTCTAACGGAGCTGTCCCAGTTTACCCTTCATCGTTACGCTCATATGGCCAACAACTCCTACATCGGAGCCGCTCGTTCGATGCGGACAACCTATACGATCTCACCGGAGCCCTCAGATGGTTCATCGGAGTCTCGGATCCCATCCGAGGATCGGGTGAAATTTGTCGGGACCCTGTTCTTGCAAGGCCGCTCCCTGCCGTTGGATGAGCCCGTACCTGCCAGATTACATCAGAGCCGCAGACTAGATCAACTTTTGGGCTATTGGATCTGACATTCCCTGACGCATCTGCCCCGCACGTTCCAGACACCATCTGCACCGTCATATCAGTAGCAGGAGGAGATCAGAGATGTACGATAGTGACAGCTTCCACGTGCGCCACACGTCCTCACGTGGTCCGCACGCGCCCTGCAAGGGTATTTCGCCCTTTTACCCTCGTACTTTTATGTTTTATTACATGGTTCTGTAAATAAAGTGGTAGTTTAGACTTTTTGCAGTTTAGACCTCAAGGTTTCCACTATCTGTACTTTGGTCTAGGTCGGTTGTAGTTCCGTCCCACGTGTTTCTTGCCTCAAACTTTTGCTATGTGATGCTTTGAATGAAATGTTTATGATATTTGCACTTATGCCTCTATGCGTGGTTTACTGAGCATGTACGGGAATGAAAAATTAATTGGATAATTTGCAACTGTACCCCTGAGTTTATATGTGTTATATTTTGGTCTGGAAACTTTAGGATAATTGCGTATTGGTCCCTTCCTGCTGTATGCTTTGTTTTTCATCAAATAATTACCAAATTAACTCCAAAAATCCCACAAAAATTACAGTTAGCTCCTGCTAATGCGTAATATTTATGGTGGTTTTTGTGAATTAATTTAGTTTCATTTGATATTTTTTAAAAATAAAAAACACCTAAAAATTGCCCTATCTATTTTCTAAAATACAAAAATATAAAAATATGATTTTAAAATTACAAAAAATTAGTATATGCTTGTTTTTGAGTGTTTTATTTCCAGTACTATTTTTGTTGCATTATCCCTTATAAAAACTAAAAAAAGCAAAAAACTCTAAAAAACTTATAAAAATCATAAAAAATTCTAGAAAAATAAAAAAAATATAATTCCAATTTCTGTTTATAGATATTTTTATTTACTTTCTCATAAAATGCCTATCCAGGACATTAGGATATTTTAAATATTTTTAACTTGTAATTTTGTCCTGCTTGTACACCGTCTCATTGTTTAGCTCTTATTTGATTTTTATAAAATCATATAAATAATGGGAAAAATTCCATAAAATCACCAAAAATATATGAATACTTGAAAAACATAAAAATATTTTTGTTTCCTGTTTTTGGACATTTTTTACTCCTAATAAAAATTGTTGAAGCTTGTTTGTCTTGTTTTCTTATTTTGAAAATATAAAATTGCAAAATTAAAAACCACAAAAATATGCTTTTTATTCACTGATTAGGACTACTTCGTACATTTTTGTGCTCCTTATATTCGACCCTAGTCGCTATAACATGTTAAATAAATAGCGGAGACCACTAACATTGCTCTAAGTGCTTTATCTGTTGTTTGTGTGGTTTCTTATTTTCTTGTTGAGTCCGATTGGCTGATTCGGGTCGCAACAACCTTGATTTACTTTAACACTTAACCCTAGTTGGCTTTTTGCTCATCAGAAACTTGGCCCAATGGGAGAATTAGAAAAGGAGAAAAAGAGAGAAAAATCAAATAGAAATAAATGCAAGCTGAATCAGGAAAAAAAACAAAACATGAAAGTTGTAGATCTCAAAGGGATCTACAAGTTTCATGTTGAACCAAAAAACCAAAAATAGACCAAATCTACGAACTACAATTTTGGCAAGTATTTTAAGAATAAAAACACTTGAATTTAATTCTTTTGTTATTTTAATTTATAAAAAAAGCCATAATAAATATATACAATTATTATCTAATTTTTTAGAATTTTAAATAAGAAGAAAATAAAATAAAATGATGCTAATTATATATAATAATTAGGGTTAGTTATATACAAGAGTTAGTATGTTAATATTAGTGAATTAATGATAGATATTATTGAATTGTTTAAGTTAGGAGAATAATAATTAATAGATAATATTATTAATCTCATATTCATCAATGGTGCATCTGGAAAGATATTTTATATATAGTATGAAATATATAAGTTGTTTATGTATTTTATTTCTACTTCAATTTTATTTAAGTGTATATTTTATATACATTTTATTTCATTTCAGTTTGATTTGTCGATTCAACCACTTTTTTTCATCGGTTCGGTTTAATCCAATTTTAAATAATGATGACATCATCATCCGGTTGAACCCATTTGATTACATGATTCAACCCGATCCGACCATTTCGGTACAATTTTCAGTTCGGTGTCTGGTTCGGTTTCGAAAATATTGGTTTAGATTGAGTTGTCTTTCTTTCAAGTTTATAATAAACATAAAAGAAAACATAAAGAGATAATTTGAAAATAATTTCCAAATTATATTAGTTAATTAATTAATGAGTGAATTTTAAACAATTAAAGATTCATTGCACATACTATATTTAGGGTAGATATCCATCATGATTTCAACAACCTCATGGACACCCACTTTAGGGTGGAATAAGTCGATTATTTTATCTATTATATTAATAAACTTGATAATTAAATAATCAACAGATAATTCCAAATTATTTATGATAATTATAATTAAACCATTGACTATTGAGAATTAAATTCTTCCATCCAATATTTAGCGTAAATTATATTTACATTAAATTATTTAATGTGAACCCAATTCACATTAACATATAAATTGTGAATCTCATTCACAATTAACTCTCTCTAAGATATTGTGGATCATATCCACATTATCCATGATTATTGTGGACGGTGCTATCCACATTAATCATATCCATAATAACTAAATCCAATTTAATTATCTTAGATATCTCTATCCAAATTAATTGTGATAATTAAATCCTATTTAAATATCCAATTTTTTAATGCTTATATAAAATTAATCGTGGAACAATTCTCAAACTCTTTCAAGAATTGTGTGCCTTCTCCTCAGATTCTTGGAGATGAGGTCAGGATGATTGTATATGACATGTATAGCGACTTGGATAGTGAGATCCAATCTCATATCCTGATCTAGAAGACCACTTAGAGATGTTTGATCATGTCAGACATGATATTACATCTTCTCATTGCATCCGAATCATATTTAGATCAATGTCCAACAACTGGATCAAGATCGAATACATAGTCTACTGAGACGGGTCGCTAAAATCCAAACCTATTTCATCACTTCCTCTAAATGGAAGCATCACTGTTTTAGAATTGTTTAAGATCACACCACCCTTGAGTATTCCTAATACCCGTACATCCTGCACATTGGAAGACCTAGAATAAACCCGAAGGCCAAATCTCATTTGAATTGTCTTCTTCAAGGTTTTATCGTTAAGTTTCTTTGATCATTGGGAGTTGGTATAGATTACATGCTTACCAAATGCATATATCATACAAACAAATCATGTCTTGCTTCTAAAGCGAGACGAATATGCATGGAATTTGATTGGTCCCATTATCTCGTGAGTGAGTCATCGCTCTAAAAGTCATGAATTAAGCTCATATCCTTAAAAATCATTGGCATTTCTTCATTTATTCTACATAATTAGCATTCATGCATGTTTTGATAATAATTGCACTTTATCACTTATTTTCACACAAAATAAGGAGCAAAAATCCCAGCCAAATTGACCTGTAAACAACCCAACTTCCCTGATTTTTAAATAATTCATGCTAATTCCAAATAACCTGAAAATACCCCCATTGTGTACATATCACTGACAAGAATCAAAATACAAAAAAATCACTAACCTAAATAAGTGGACTAAAAACCCAAACCCTAGTTCTAGGATTTCTGGACTAAAACCTTGATATCTTCCCCATCCAATGTCCATTCTGATCCTACTCACTTTTGAACTAATGTACATTCAATTCCCTGCAAAACAAGACCAAGTTTAAGTGAATCGGAGATCATATGTGAAAGTTGGGTTTTGGGCCTCTTTTGTATCTTTTGTATTTTAGCGGTTTTTGACCTATTATTTTATGTACACAATTGACTCATTTTATTTTATTTCTTTTTCATTTGTCTTCTTTTATGAGAGTTTTATTAAAATGCATAAAAACCCAAATCCAAATTGAGCTTGAAATCAAAGAAACTACCTGAGTCCGAGTCTTCCATAACTGTCTGTACAAAAATTGTCATTTTCATATTTTATTTTATTTCTTCCTTTTCTTAATTAATAAAAATAAAAAAATAGATTAATGTGTAAGTATTTATATTTGATTTTATCATATTTTTCCAGATTTTAATCAGGTTTAAAAATGACAAAAAACTTAGAAAACCCAAAAATCAAGGCATTCTATGTACATGGGATACCCCAAAAATATCACTTTACACAAATGATCGATTTTGATTTTGGTCTTTTCATGAAAATTGTAGATCTCATCGAGACGAGCAATTTTTGTGAAGAAAGTTATTAATCCGAGGCCGATTGATATTTATTCCGGAATTATCTTGTATTTATTTTTTTCGATTTTTGTGAGGTTGACACGTGGCAACTCCTGGAGCCACCACGTGTCACCCATTTTGGGCTTTTAATTTCATTTTTATAAAAAAATTTTCGCACGTGCTCCGCCGACCCCTCCTCTCACTGTCACGTGGCCGTGGCAGGGCCGTCCGATCTCGGTCGATCGGACGGCTCTTGTACCTCGTCTCCTTCCTCCCCCTTTCTCAATCTGGGAGGTGCCACCGCCTCCTCCCCCGCAATTCTCGGCTCCGATGCCTGCCCCGCGAATCCCTTCGTCGCTGATCCTCGCTTCCATCACGATTGACCTACGCCTTCCCCTTCCTTCTTCGTCGCTAATCACACGCCTAGTCTCCAACCATCTCTAGATTCAATCAAATCTAATCAACCCCCTTCCTCAATCAAATCCCAAATCGATAGCCCACCTTCCATCTTCGGCCGACCTCCTCCTCCTATTTATACTATCGTCGCCGCCCTCACTAAAGCATCCGCCGACAACAGCTCGAAGGGAAGGACCGGTGGGAGGTGATAGCTCCTCGCCCCCGACGACTCGGTGAGATCTGAGGTTTCGCAAACTCGTCGCAGCTCCATCCTCCGTGTGCTGCTCTGCTCCGACCATCGCCATTGAGCCAATGACAATAGATGATACTCTCCCTTCCATCTTTTGCTCCTAACGACAGTTCACCTCCGACAACGCTGCTCTGCCTCCAGCCAGCCCCGCAACGCCTTCAACTCCATCTTTGCCCGCAAGCCACAATGCCTTGGTCTGCTGTTGTTCGCGAAATTCTGGGGGTTTGGAAAAATTATTGATGATGAAAATATTGGTTCAGTCGTTGTTGTTCCCAAAATCCCGTGACAACAAAAAATATTTTTTTTATTATTTTTACTACTTATTAACCTATATAGCGGACATGGTCGAACTCAAGGAGGCTACAAATCCTGACGATTATTCAATTAATTGAAAATCAATTAAGAGAAAACAAGAATCTCAAAGGACAACTATCCTTGGTTTTTGTGATTAATTATCTTTTTAATTTTTTTATATTTTTTATTTCTAATTTTTTTATATTTTCTGATTTTCAATTTTTTAGTGATTTTGTTTTTTTTTACATTTTTTTAGTTTTTTATAAATAAACACGAAGCAATATTCACAAGATCAAGAATATGCACACCAACTTTTTTTTTGCAATTTTTCAATTAATCAAAAATACTCAGAAAATGCAAAGAAAATATTTTTGGGTTTTAAAAATTTTGAAATATTTTTGAGAATTTTTGTGGAATTTTTAGTTGTTTTTGTATTTTTCTAAAAATCAAACAGTGAGAAATGTGAAAATATGCACAGTCCGGAGTAATTTGCAACTCAAAAAATATTTTAATCCCAAAACTCCTGACAATTATTTTTATAACAAACTACATGCAAATATAATACAAATAGGAACTGAAATCACATTTTTTGGATTTTTGTAGATTTTTTTATGATTTTTATAAGATTTTTGATGTTTTCATTTTTTGGGTTTTATAAATAAATGCATAAAAATTGGTCAGAAATTAAAAGACAATGAAATAAAACTACTCTATTTTTTAGAATATTTGGAATAATATTTGAATTTTTATGAATTTTTAAATTTTCAGAAGATAAAAAGGCACTGTTTTTGATTTTTTAATAATAATAAATGAAGGTAAAATGCAATGAAAATTTTATGCTAAGAAGATAATCACATCAGGCGCATAGCATAATTTTTGCAAGATTTTTAGATCATGGATAACATTTATTTCATTTAAAAGGGCAAGCAAATAAAATCCTAGAAGCACAGGGACTGAAATGTAATTTGTTCAAAGTTTTTGCAGAAATTAGAAAAATAAATAAACTCAAGAGGAATTTCACAATTTACCCAGTAAAAGCATGCAAAATATGTGACTTGAGGCTGTGGCAACTTCTTCGCAATTTGGAGGTCTTCTGAGGGTGCAACTGTAATTTTCTGTAAATTAAATTGATCTGGCAGGGACTCTTTCGTAATTTCACAAAGTTCCGAGGGCTCTAACATATTTTCAAAGAAATATTTTGATCTCAAGCCCTAGGTTCTTCTTCTTCTGATCAAAAGGGGAGAGGACAAGGGCCGCTGCCACTAAGAAGAAGGTCGCAGGCAGCAGACGGGCTCGGCGGATGGCGTCGGGTGGCGCTGGATGAGACTGCTGGAGGCACGCGGCGTGGAGGGGCGACCGACGCGTGGCTCTGGACGGCGCCTCTGCTCGGATGGAGGGCGCGACGGAGATGCAGGCGAAGGGAGTCGCGCAGAGGAAGGCTCTGGAGAAGACGCCGCCTCGTGCGACGGTTGGCGGGGAGAGGCACAGGGCGATGCGATGGGCACGTCGGGCGATGCAGAGCGGCTGTAGGGGGCGCGTGGCGGCAGTGAGGACCTAGGCGCGGAGGTGGCATGAAACGGGTCCGTGCGAGGTGGCTGGGGGCTGAACTGGGGCCGTGCGGTTGTTCCAACCGCGGTCGGGCGACGCTGATGGTGGCGCTGTGCGGTGGGAGGGGTGAGGCGCTGGCAGCTCGACAGAGGGTGCCGCAAGGGTGCGGTTGCGGTGCCTGGAAGTTGAAGGGGGGGATGCCTGGAGAGCGGTCGTCCATTCTCTATTTTTTTGTTTTTATTATTTTTTTATATTTTTTGTAAATTTTTTATTACAATGTAAATAGTAAATAACTATTTTTTTATTTTTTGTAAATCCAAAAATAAGAAAAAAATAGGCTATATAAATTCCTTTTTTATTTTTTATTTGTTTTTTATATGATCCTACAAAACAAACATTAGAGAACAAAAATATTTTTTTATTTATTTACAAATCGGAAAATTGAACGGAGATCCGGCGGAAATGAGAGGATCGAATCCGATTCTCCGACCACCGTGCGTGGTCGGAGTTGATAGATCATGGGAGGTAGAATTTGAAAGCGGAGAGATCGAGAAGATGAGATGAAAAATCGAGTCGGTGGCAGATCAAAAACGTAGCGGATTTTAAGATCTAGAAAAATGACAACGAGATAAAAAAATGCGAGAAATAAACTACGATTAACCTAGATAAAATGAGAAAAATGTGGATCTCACCTTAGGAGTGGATAAGGACCGTGATCGCCTCGACAAGGCCGACTCACTGTCACCGGACGGCTCGGAGGCTAGGCACAATTCTCGACGAAATTTTCTCTCAGAGATTGAGCTCCTCTCTCTAAAGATTAATCAAGTTGGAATGAGGGAGAAGGATCCATATAAATAGAAAAGAGATGAAATTTGAATTTTTGAATTTTTTTGGTAAAATAGATAAAAGTGATGAAAATTGAAATGAATTTTTGATTTTTTTGGTGGAAGAGATAAGAGAGATGAAAGGAGATAAAGTAAAAGAGATAAACATATTTACAAAACTATCTATTTTTTGAATTTTCGTCACTTAATTATTTTTATTAAAAAATGTTATTTTTTTATTTTTTTATGGAGGTTAATTAAAAATAGCAACTATATACATATACTATGCATATATGACATTATATACAAGGTAAATGAGGAAATTAGCCTTTTTTTGTGTTTTAAGAATTCATTTTTTTTATTTTAAATAATTAGTAAAAATATTTACAAATATCTACAAATATAATATTTACAAAAGACATGGGAAAATTGCACAAACCACCCTAGAAAACTGATTTTTTACTCGTAACTCCAAAAATTATGAAATCACAACCATTTTGAAGATAATTTAATTTTGAATTCAATGGAAGTGATATTGGTTCAATTTGAGTTCATATGGAGCCGAAAATGGTCTTTCAATTAGTGCTTAGTGGCTTTTTCCAAGTGTGGCTACTTTATTCAGTACAAGATTTAATTGTGCAATCATTTTTATTAATTAGAACACATTTTTATTTACAACTTTGGTTTTGAATGTTATTTGATTTGAGGTCAATTAATGTAAAAATAAATTAGTGTCATTTTTATACAGATATACAAAATACGTGAGAAGTATTTACAACCAGACACACACATTTTTTTGGATTTTCTACTTAAGGACCCTATCTCCCCTTACTTTATTCCTAGTCGATCAGGTCAAGTCTTGACCTTCTCTCGGGGTTTGGGTCAGCCTGTATACAGTCTTCCTCTTTTTTTTTAAAAAAATTTTCTTTCCTTTTTTTCTTTTCTTTCTTTCTTTCTTTATTTTAGGTTAAAATTAGTAAGAAGTGTACAATATTTACACACAAATGCAAGTTAGTAAGAATATGGAGTTAGTGTTATATGCAGGTGTTTTATAAGGGATCTTAAGCTAAAATAAATGAATAAAGATGACGAATCACAAATTCATCATTCCCCTATGCTTTACCTTTGCTAGTCCCTTAGCAAACACTTATTTGAAAGAATAAGTGAAGAAAAAGAAAAAGAAAGGGAAAATAAAGAAAGCAGGACAACATTGAGTATTGAACTTATCTTCATAAAATTGTAGTTTGGAGCTCTGTCGGACCTTTGGATTATTAGTGTATCGGAACTTTGATGAGACTTAGAATTTTAAAATCGACAGTCTTCAAGTTCTATACATCATTGTCACAGTTTCGGCTCAGAAGTCATCTTAGATCAATCCTCTTCGCAAAGCACACCCTATGAACATTGAACAATCGACTCATGTGTGTGAAAGGTTTTAGCTCTTCCCATCCAGAATGCCGGACTACCATGCAAATCTCCTCTCCAATAACTCGTCCTCGGGGAGTCAGGTATTTCCTTCTAAGGTCTGTTACGCTGTGTTCGCAATCGAATTGGGGGAGAAGATAGAAGAAGGAGAAAAGAACTGGAGGGTGTCCAGTGTAGTCACCTCTCCTTGTGAAGCAGGCCAGTGTAGCCGAGTCTCCACCAAGATCTGCAGGTTTTCTTGAAGCTTGGACCTTTTTGGTCAGATATTTATTTGGTAGTGGCTTCTTTGTATTTGGATTTTTGGTGGTTCTGCTTGGATCTTGTTGTGCCCCTACGTATATAGAATCTTTTTGTTTCCGTACATTTTTTGGGGTCTTAGAAAAAATTGTGCCCAGCCGTCCATCCCTTTTCCCAAGCTTTATTTCAACCCGTACTCCGGTCTTTAGATTTCCACGCTACCAGAAAAGAAACTCACACAGTCTTCCAACATCCCGTCTAGTTGAGCTAAGTGCATAGTGAGAGAGTACAAATTGATTCCCTATTCCAGAGTTATACCCATAATGAAGAGACCAGGTGATGAATCTCCATTTCATCACATTTATTCTATCATTTTGGCCTTAAAAACCTGAGTAAAATGCAGTTAAATAGCATTTAATGGTACATAACAGCATTCATGATTCATTGTATTAATCACACAGAAAATAAGGTTCTTAATGCCAAAATTATAGAATAAAGATAAGAAAAGAAAAAGGAATAAAATATTGCAAATATTTTATGACCCTAACCCCGAGACCAAGCCCAGCACGGAATCGGTCTACAAGGAATAAAGTAAGGGGAGATAAGGGCCAATCATACAATAAATACCTCATTTATTTATTCACTTATTTATGCATTTTTGACACCTATTTTGTACATAATTATTTATTCATCAAATAAAGAAACTTTGTATATGAAAGTTGTAGATAATAATGTAAACAAAATTACAAAATTGAGTTTGTGTAAAAATAATACTCACCGTACATTTTATACACAAAATAAAAAGCCAAAATCTCAACTTCACAGACCCATATCTTGCAAATAAAAACTCCAAATCACCCAAACTCACTTTAATTGTATATAGCATTCCAAGAGCTATTTTCTAAAATTGGTTTCATGATTTTTGGAGTCCATCTGTGGAAGTTAGGTTTTTAGCCCTTCTTGTACATAATACCTGATTAAAATATTCATTTTATTCAATATTCATTATTTTTATAAATTCATATTTTTAGAATTTTTAAATAATGTATACAATACATGTACATATTAAAGTTAAAAGAAAACTAAAAAGAATTTGTAAAATAAAATAAGCCTAGGTAACACCTAGGCAAAATACCTATGCTACCTATATGTACATAAATAAAAGGGATTTTTATTCTTTTATTCTTTATTCATTTATATTTTTATAATAATGTATATATTATATATAACTTATTAAAAATATAAATCCAAAATAAAAACAAATCAAATTCATTAAATAAATAAAATGTAAATGATATATAGGTAAACTACCTATAAGTATACCTACATATACATAAACACATTTATTTAAAAATATAAATAGACTCTTAAAAATTAAATAAAAATATATTTATACTCATAAAAATAAGTTATAAATTTATAAAATAAAAAAAATAAAATAATGAAATAAAATAAACAAAAAAAAAAATAAATACATATAAATATACTTATAAAAACATCATTAAAATAAACCCATAATAAAATACATTAAAAAAATAAATAAAAATCATAAATAAATACTACATTAATTAATAAACATTTTTTATTTTATAAGCAAAATTTAATTAATTCATTTATTATGTTTAATAATTGAGTCAAATTTGGGCTGACATGGACCAATCACAGCCCTGCCAATGTTGACCTCGGTCAACTCAGCCATCAGCCTCACCAGCCCGTCAAATCTGTCAGACATGGCGTTTTCTCCAAATTTTCCCGATCGACCCGTCGCTCCAATGACATCGGTCCCTTCACGGAAATTACTCCCAACACAACTCTTATACACGTCCAAAGCTTGTTTCCCCTGTATATAGCTTGGATTCCTTATTTTTGGCCAGTCAATAAGGGCTCCCATTATGTTCGAAAATAAATAAGCCTCCAGCCCGTCAGATCTGTCAAACCCCCCATCTTCTCCCATTTTTCCCGGGTGCCCCGTCCATCGATCGCCTTTGCTTCCTTCACAAGAAATGCTCCTGGTACATTGTACATACACACCCCCATGTTAGATCTAATGTATATATCACCGATTCCTTATTATTTTCCGGTCAATAAGGGCACATACACATGTTTATAAATAAGCTCCCCCTCCTCCTTGGCCGAATTTGGCCAACTTACTTCCCCCAAAACACCTTGAATCCGGTCCTAGATGAGCCCTTGTGACAGGAGGAGATCCATAGCACCGTGAATCGGTCGGAGGAGGAAGAAATTTTGTCGCGGCGGAGCTCCGGCGTCCATCCTGCTCCCTGGAGGCCCCCAGGTACAAGAGCTGTGCATTTACGTTTCTTAGGTAGATTTTTATTCCTGCATTTCATTTCTGCATTTTATTTAGCATTTAGATTGTTAGTTTAATGTAGTTTAGCTAAATCGAAGTTCACCGGAGCTCTGCTCCGGCGACTTCTCCACCGTGCCCTCGATTGTTTCCGACCATCTTTTCACCCCCATTTCACTCCCTCTCGCGTTCTCCATATCTTGGCCACCTTTGTTCAACCAGATCTTCCCTAGATCTGCGAATCGATGCTCTCCTCCTCCACCTCGCCGAAGCATCGCCGCCCCCCATCGTTTTATGCTAACAGCTTCTCTTTTTGGCCGAGGAGTACGCCCTCGAGCCGTGTGACCTTTCTGGACAGATTTGGCACCTTGAAACGCGCCCGGAGCCGCAATCGAAGCCGGCGGAGGTACCTGGAGCCCCCTTTCTTCTCCGAGCTCGTGGTGGCGCTCCAGCGTACCTCTGGCCGATCCAAGACCCCCAGTAGTTAGAGGAACCTTCCAGGAAGCCCATGGGACCTTCAGAAGCGGCAAAGACCGGCGGAGGTGCGAGATATCACCGGAAGAAGCTCGCCCCGGCGAGCGTTCTTCCCTGTTCGTTCAGCCATCACCCCCGCCGTTGGATGAAGATGGAGGCCCAGATTGATGATCAGTCGTCGGATCACGCACGCATCATCCGTCAGATCTCGCATGGAGATCTAATCCACACCGTGGATCCACGAAGCGTCATCGGCTCACGTGGAGGCGCCACGTGGATAAGTCACGAAGCTCAACCGTCAGATCCTGCGCCTGTTGGGGGTAATTTTCACTTATACCCCCGCCTTTTGTGTATTTAATATTAAATTTTGTAAATAAATTATAACGTTGTAAATAAATTGTAAATTTTGCTAAAGGACCCCTGTACTTCCTTAAAGTACTTTTTGGTCCTTCAGCGCCTCACGTGCAGTTCCACGTGAGGCACGTGAATTTTGCACTATTGTCTTAGCAGTTTTTTGTTAATTGTAAATTAGTTTCAAAAATTAAAATAAATGTTTATTTCTGTAGATATATTTGCACTGATGCCCCTGTCACTTATTTTATTTGCAAAAATGCCCCTGCCAGGCTGTTTATTTTTGTGTCTTTTATCTATTTATTAAAAATACTTATGAAGCTTCTAAAAATCCAGAAAAATTAGGATAGATGTTTCATGTGATGCCCTTGCACGCCCATATTTTATTTCACATTTTTTTTGCATTTTTCCTAATTAGTAAAAATGAAAAAGAAGCCCTTTTGTACTATTTAAATTAGAAAATACAAAAAATTAGAAAATGTTTTTGAAAAATTCCAAAAAAAATTATATATGGTATATGTATATATATTGAGTCCAGAAAATGAAAAACCCTAAAAATATGAATAAGAAAAATAAAAAAATCATAAAGCTTCAAAATCCAACAAAAAAATAGAAAAATCCTTAAAAAAACCCCAAAAATAATTTTTCTCTTTTATAATTATCTATATATTATTATTAATGTATTAAAATTAATTTGAGAATTTTTGGAGTTTATTTTATATTTTTAAAACCCAAATTATATTCAGCCATTTATTTAGTCCTATATTGTGGACATTTTTTGAAATTAAAAATACATAAAAATTAGAAATATTCCTGAAAAACAACAAAAAATTAGAAAAAGAAATATTAAAATATATATATATATTTTCAGCATTTATATCTATATATCTATATCTATATACTATATTACTCTTCTCTCTCTCTTCTTATATATATATATATCTTTATACATATCTTTATATATATATATATTTATATAACTAAAAATATAAAAAGAAAATAAAAAAAATATAAAATATAAAAACAAAAATATAAAAAAATATATAAAATCCAAAACCCACAAAAACAATAAAAGGACATGAACAATTGATTGAATAATTGAATGATCCATCACATACAACCATTCGCCTCCCAGTGTTCGACCTCTACCTGTACTTACACCTATGCATGTAGAGTTATAATAAATTTTAACTCCACATTTTTGGATATTCATTGCATATATTTATTGTGGGTTAATTGTTGATCGATTTTGGGATATTTTGTTGGTCGCCTCAGCGACATTGTGATCCCGCCTTGTGCGGATTACTCTAGACCGATGGAATATCCGAGTCATCACCAGGTTAGACACTAAGAGTCAATGTGGAACTCAAAGAATTAAGTCAAAGACCTAAAGCTTCTAAAATTCTATTTCTCGGTGAAGTTCCTCTGAAAATTAGGTGGATTATGGTCCAACTAAGCTCCATTCTTCAATTTTGTTTCAGACATAGTTTAAATGCAAATATTATCCTGAAAAATGCATATGCAAATGCAAAATATGAACAATGCAGAGTGTTTTTTTTGAAAAGAAATGATGCACATGTGAAAAGAACATTTTTTCAAACAATTTTCTAATTTTGTACTTTTTATGGATTTTTTGGAGGAAAAATGCAGATGTGAAAGAAAGTTTTTTTTGAATTATGAAATTTTTTTATAGATTTTTGGTTTTGTAGTTTTTTTAGGAAAAAGGGTTGGTAAAATATATACAAGTATATACAAGATTTTTTTGTTTGTTTGTTTTTTTTGTTTTTTTGTTGATTTTTTTATTTTTATGTTGTTGTTTTTTTATGTTTTTTTGATTTTTTTGATTTTTTGTTTTGTTTTTTTTTGTTTTGTTTTTTTGTTTTTTTGTTTTGTTTTGTTTTGTTTTTTTGTGTTTTTGTTGCTTTTTTTGTTTTTTTTTGTTTTTTTACACACGTGGATTTTACAAATATACACATAACCCCTCAAATAAACATATTTAAAAGTACGAGTTATGTCTAAAGTATATATACAATATATATGATACCCCCTATACTTAGCTCGAATTATGTCCTCATAGTGATCAGAGAGCGAAAAAGGAAGACGTAACTCGTGCTAAGTATAGAAAAGTGAAAAGACTCCTATGCTACAACGACTCAAAGAAAAGATAAAAAGAAGAGAAGATGGTGATCCCCCTATACCTAGGATCAAGTAATCCTAAGTATAGTAGAGTGTACAAAAGGGGAAAACCGATGAAGAGAATGTACAGACTCAAAAATAAAAAGACACGATATGAACAACATCACTCCTCCTACACTTAGGGTAGAGTATCCCTAAGTATAGGCAATAATAAGAGTGATTGTGATGATGAAATGAACAACACAAATCGTTCACCCCCTATACTTAGGATAAAGCACATCCTAAGTATAGCATATATACACACACGGAAAAGGGGTGAAGGATAAAACAGGAGAAGAAAGAGTAAAACGAAAGGATATACAAGAGGAGTGGATGTACATAGGTCAAGAAGGTCGAAAGCAAACCTTCTTGCAGGATCGTTGAGGTATGGATTTGACAAGGTGTTGGTCTATATTGGGATCATCATTAGACATAAACTGAGTTGGATCGACAAAGAATGTATCCTCAGCGGTTTCAGATTGTGTAGGCCTAAACCGGTTATTGGAAGTAGTGTGGTCATGTCTGGCCTAGGAAGTCTCGCAAATATCAAAGTAAAAAGGCTCGAATTCATTATCCGAAAAAGCAGGATCAATTTCAGCCTAGCGAGCCTCTACCAGATCATCTTTTTTTATCAAAAGGCCCATATTTTTTTATAAATGCAATCAAATCAAATTTGGCCTGATCGGTCTCATCTGAATCAGGGTGAATAGGAACAGATTCATCAGTGGAAGTAGTCAAATCATGTCCATCCTGTCTAGTCTCAGATTCTGCCTTCCGCTCTAAGGTGTCTATCGTGTAAATTCCGCGGATGTCATCAATGCATCGCCACATACCAGAAGGGGGAACTCCAAGGTCTATGCTCTCCGAGTCTTCCTCATTGAAGAGGAATTCTTGGGTTTTCATTATTATCCAACATATAACAAGAATCTCTGATATTATCATCAAGGTCAAATTCCTTGGGGTTGGCTAACACGGGCGGGCTCTCATGGGATGCAGGTCTCTGGTTAGTAGTGGGTGTAGTGATCAACACATCGCTCCCTACATCAGACGGAAGCGAATCTCTCTTGAACCATAATCAATAATGGCTCCCGCAGAGGCTAGGAAAGGTCATTCCAGGATGACTAGAGGGTGCTCCACAGGGGCGGAGGTCTCCATGGGCATTACAACAAATCCGAAGTAAAATTCATGCCCTGAATTAGAATGACAGTGTTTTCTAGAATACCCTTCGGCCTCTTGATAGATCCATCAGCAAATTGAACTATCATCTTGGTTTTCTTGAGAGGCCCAAGATGAAGAGAATGTACCATAGAGAAGGGTATTATATTGATTGACAAACCGCCGTCAAGGAGAGCGTTATCACAAGAATAGTCAGATATGGAGCAACTCACAAGAGGTGTGGCAGTGTTCCCTTTATTAAAATACGGACGGTGAGAGATGTCATAGGCAGTGGCCATGGTCAAGATGTGACGCTCAGATCTTCTCCTTCGCTTTCTCTTCTTGTGTTGAGGGGTAGATAAATCTTTCATGGCCCGTTGAAGTGGAGCTTTAATGATCTCATGAAGGGTGGCTACCACTTCGGGTTCAGTCAACATTTTTTTTGAATTTTTGGACCTCATCCATACAAGGGAGGAGGTCGGAATCAACATTTACACAAGGATTGCCAAGAGCAGTCTATATAATGGAATCCTTGGGGTCAAGATCGTAACATGTGGTGGATATATGTACGGATAAATGATCGGGCATTTGGGTCCTCTCCTTACAAAATGAATCGATAATGTGTCTCCCAGAATCTTTTTGGCTTTTTAATTTTTTCTCATTTTTTTGTATTTTGAGCGATTGCAAGCTCTCATGATTATCCTCAAGTGAAACCATATCCTTAAATAGTGAGCAGCGTTCTGGCTCGTATTTATGTTAAATAGATTGGAAATCCTCGAATTCATATGCTCCACCATCTGGTTCAGTGTCTCAAGTGTGGAAATCATGAAAGGTGACTCCAAAATCCCAGTATCGGGTGGGTTGAATGAGGGTGGGCGAAAATCAAAGTCCTCCAATTCCTAAAATAATGGGTTAGGCGGACATGCACAAAACTCAAGAGGAAATTCCTCCTAGAAAAAGGAAGGTGGATCGTCTGGAGAGTACGAGGTATCCGTGAAGATCGGATTAAAATAACTCCAGTCGGCCATCTCCGAAACAAAAGGCGGGATCGAGAGAGTACGAATGGTCAAGTCAAAAGATATGGAGAAAAAGGCGCAAATGCACAGAAGGATCTAGCAAGCACATAAGCAATCAAACACATTACAAACCCCAATTCACCAACTCAACTCAAAGTGAAGACCGTGAAGTTTCGGTCAATTATCTTGTCAATTTTAGAGTTTGGTGACAATACAATATATCAGAGCGGTTAAAAGCGAGCTATTAGGAACCCAATTCTCTCAGGAGACTGGCCTAATCCCAAAGCTAGATCTTTCCAAGCCAGTATGAATTGCGGACCGTTTACCGGCTACCCAATCAATTCAATCTGTTAAGGACGTCATGGGCCGCTTTACCGGCTACCGAAGAGATCCTCCCTGGAGAACGACTAACCCAAGACAGTAGTCTGAAAAGAGTTCGGGCGTGGCTCTATCCTAGTGTGCGGGTCGCTCTCTCGCTCAAGCAAACCAAACAATGATGGGGTTACTCTCCCCAAAACAATAACTTCCTTGTATTTTTTTAGGGTCGAGTTTTCTTTAGCAGTCCTGGTTTTAATAGTTATCACTTGGTTAAAAATATTTTCAAAGAATGGCCTACCGAGTGTCCAATTTCCTTTTTAACTTATGTGAGTGAAAACAAGGAAGGAGATCTGAAATGCTAATGCGCGATTAAAAACAATGATGCATGCATGGGTTAGAGATGCACACCTTGTCGCCAGCACTCTACATGCAAGTGATCCACGCAGAATTGAAATAAACTATCCTATATGATGCAAGTGAGCCGTCCTATATGATAGCTTCTATTAACGGGCAAGAACAAGTTAATTTGACTAAGTCCAAATTACGCTCTACTCTATAGGCACAGAAATTTCTTGTTTAGGGTGTTTGGACCTAATTAATTACCGGGATCAAGCAAATTAATTAAAGCAATCAAGAGGTAGCTCACGAAATCCGCGTGAAACAAAGAAAAATAAGTCGATGAAAACAAAACCGATGAGGTTCCCCAAGTGCACCGGCACTTGGCGAAACAGACCCCACAACAAATGAATGTACTTTTACAGAGTTCAAATGCTAGAAATGAAAATCTCTCTCTCTCTCTCTTTAATTTTTTTTCAGTTCTTTCTCCTCTTCTCACTCTATCCTGCGGCTTGGTGAAGAATCAAGCCGCCTCCACGTCGCTTGAGTGCTTCGGCTCTCCTAGGATCGCCTCCTTCGCTCCGCGGGCCCTCGCAAGAAAAAGAAAAGAGAATATGTAAGAAAAACAATTATCAAATATGAGAAAAGAAAAAAATTGAAATGAATGCAATGGATATAAACAATGAAGTGAATGGAAAAAATATACAACCAAGAATAGCAGGTCAAAAGAGAAACCTAACTACCCTCGCCGTGCCTCCCCGGCAACGACGCCATTTTGTTGTTCACGAAATTCTGGGGGTTTGGAAACATTATTGATGATGAAAATATTGGTTCAGTCGTTGTTGTTCCCTGACAACAAAAATATATATTTTTAATTATTTTTGCTACTTATTAACCTGTATAGCAGACAAGGTCGAACTCAGGAAGGCTACAAATCTCGAGGGTTATTCAATTAATCGAAAATCAATTAAGAGAAAACAAGAATCTCAAAGGATAACTATCCTTGGTTTTTGTGATTTTTTTATCTTTTTAATTTTTTATATTTTTTTATTCTATTTTTTTATATTTTCTGATTTTCATTTTTTAGTGATTTTGATTTTTTTTGCAATTTTTTATTTTTTTATAAATAAACACGAAGCAATATTCACAAGATCAAGAATATGCACACCAACTTTTTTTTGCAATTTTTCAATTAATCAAAAACACTCTGAAAATGCAAAGAAAATATTTTTATGTTTTAAAAGTTTTGAAATATTTTTGAGAATTTTTGTGGAATTGTTAGATGTTTTTGTATTTTTCTAAAAATCAAACAGTGAGAAATGTGAAAATATGCACAGTCTGAAGTAATTTGCAACTAAAAAAATATTTTAAGTGCCTAAAACTCCAGACAATTATATTTATAACAAATTACAGGAAATATTTAGAAACATGAACTGAAATCACAATTTTTGGATTTTTGTAGAATTTTTTATGATTTTTATAAGATTTTTGATGTTTTTTAATTTTTTTGGGTTTTATAAATAATTAATGTGTGCAAATTGGTCAGAAATTAAAAGACAATGAAATAAAACTATATTTATTTTTTTGTAATTTTTGAAACAATATTTGAATTTTATGAATGTTTGAATTTCAAGAAGACAAAAAGGCATTGTTTTTGATTTTTTTAAAAATAATAAATGAAGTCAAAATACAATGAAAAAGTTATGCTAGAAAGATAATCACATCAAGAGCTTGGCATAATTTTTGCAAAATTTTTGGATCACAAAACATATATTTCAATCAAAGTGAGCAAGTAAGTTTAGGTTATGTAGTTCAAGTACTAAAATGTAAATAATTTCTGTCTTTGCATCAAATAAATCATAAAAATAAATAAAGGGAAGAATGCACAATTTTACCACTAAATCAAACGTGCTTGAGGTTCCGGCTAGACTTCTTTGCAGTATGGGATCTTCTGGGGTCTCTGATGCAATTCTACCAATTTTATAAGTCTTGACTTGGCAGGGGCTTTTTTGCAATTTCAGAAATATGTGAGGGCAATCTTGCAAGGTTTCCATATTTTCTTAATCAATAAAACCCTAGCAAGGATTTTCTTCTTTCGATCACAAAGGGTCAAGAGGGGCAAGATGGCTTGCCGCCGCTTCCCCTTCTCCCCACGCGTGCGCGGGCAGTTGCGCGGTGCGCAGGCAAGGGATATGGAGGTGCCGCCACACTGCTGGTGGACGCGTGGTCGAACGGTCGTGGTACCGAGTGGCACAGCTGAAGGTCAGGGCTGGCGCGTGCGGTCGGGCGCAACAGAGGGGTCGCGGAGCTTGGACAGTGTAGGTGGCACCGCCAGGCGCGGCGGGAGGATGCGCGGGCGGTTCTGCGATGCGGCCGAGGAAGAAGGGGGGCAACTGGAGGTGTTGCTAGCGGTTGAGGGCGTGCGGATGGTACAGGCCGACGCGATGGCTTGCGTCCTGTGAGGGCAGTGGCACCGGGATCAGCGGAGAGGCGGCGTGCCGCCCAGGTGGCGGAGGCCGGCCGCGCCGCTGGCTGAGGGGCATGCGACCGATGGGCTGGATGGTGTCGAAGGCACCAGCGACGACTGTGTGGGCGGCGGGGGGTGGCAACCCCGCTGCCTGAGGCGATTTTTTTATTTTTTTAATTATTTTTTTTGTAATTTTATTTTGTTATGTAAACAGGAAATAAAAAAACTTTATTTTTTTTTGTAAATCTGAAAATAGGAATTAAGAAGGAAAACACATAGGATAAAGATTTTTTTTTATTATTTTTGTTTTTTATAAATGATCCTGCAAAACACACGTTAGAGAAATAGAAACAAGATTTTTTTAATTAATTATTTATTTACAAATCGGAAAATGAATGGGGATCCGGCGAACATGAAAGGATTGAATCTGATTCTCCGACAACCGTGCGTGGCCGGAGTTGATAGATCGTGGGAGGTAGAAACTGAAGGTGGAGAGATCGAGAAGATGAAATGAAAAATCGAGTTGGTGGCGGATCAAAAATGTGATGGATTTTTTTATTGATCTAAAAAAAATAAAATGACGATGAATAAAAAATGCGACAAAGAACAATGATTAACCTAGATAAAAGTAAAAAAATATGGATCTCACCTTAGGAGAGGAAAAGGACCGTGATCGCCTCGACAAGGTCGACGCGCTGTCACCGGACGGCTCGGAGGCTAGGCACAATTCTCGACGAAATTTTCTCTCGGAGATCGGTCTCCTCTCTTTAAAGATTGACCAAGTTGGAATGAGGGAGAAGGATCCATATAAATAGAAAAGAGATGAAATTTGAATTTTTGAATTTTTTGGTGGAAGAGGTAAAAGAGATGAAAATTGAAATGATTTTTTGATTTTTTTGGCGGAAGAGATAAGAGAGATGAAAGGAGATAAAATAAAAGAGATAAACATATTTACAAAACTATCTATTTTTTTAAAATTTCATCACTTATTTATTTGGATTAAAAAATGTTATTTTTTATTTTTTTATGGAGGTTAATTAAAAATAACAACTATATACATATACTATATACATATATGACATTATATACAAAGGTAAATGAGGAAATTAGCCTTTTTTGTGTTTTAAGAATTCATTTTTTTATTTTTATTTTTATTTTAAATAATTAGTATAAATATTTACAAATATATTCAAATACAATATTTACAAAATACATGGGAAAATTGCACAAACCACCCCAGAAAACCGACTTTTTACTCGTAATTCCAAAAATTATGAATCACAGCCATTTTGAAGATAATTTAATTTCAAATCCAATGGAAGTGATATTGGTTCAATTTGAGTTCATATGGAACTGGAATTAGTCTTTCAATTAGTGCTTAGTGGCTTTTTTCAAGTGTGGCTACTTTTATTCTGTAAAAGATTTAATTGTGCAATCATTTTTATTAATTAGAACACATTTTTATTTACAACTTTAGTTTTGAATGTTATTTGATTTGAGGTCAATTAATGTACAAATAAATTAGTGTCAGTTTTATACAGATATACAAAATAAGTGAGAAGTATTTACAACCAGACACACACATTTTTTTGGATTTTCTGCTTAAGGACCCTATCTCCCCCTACTTTATTCCTGGTCGATCAGGTCAAGTCTTGACCTTCTCTCGAGATTTGGGTCAGCCTGTATACAGTCTTCCTCTTATTTTATTTTATTTTATTTATTTTTCCTTTCTTTCTTTATTTATTTTAGGTTAAAATTAGTAAGAAGTGTACAATATTTACACACAAATGCAAGTTAGTAAGAATATGGAGTTATTGTTATACGCATGTGTTTTATACGGGATTTTAAGCTAAAATAAATGAATAAAGATGACGAATCGCAAATTCATCATCTGCATCGATGGTTCCTCTGCTTCATCTCCAACAAACCGACCTCATGCCTCTTCGTCCTCTTCCTGCTGGAACGAGCTCAAAGGAAGCCTCCATAGATCTAGGATTGCAGTCCTTAACGCCACCTTCACCTCCTTGGCTGCTTGCTGGTCTGCAGTGCCTCCACCGACTTCGCCTCCTCCGCGACAAGACGCACTCCTCCGCAGTCCGTCAAGCGCTGCCATCAGGGGCCTCTCCAGAAATCGACAACCTCCAACCGAAGACCCCTTCCACCGGCCGCACTCCTCCGCACTCCGCCTCGCCGCCGGGCGTGAGTCCTGAGGACCCCATGCACGTGCGAGGCACATGTGCCAAGGGAACGATAGCTACCCCTAGGGTCACGTGCTACACACGTGACCACTGGGTAAATTACGAAAGATCCCCAAGGTACCCACATATTCTCCATCCAGTCCCACCGACCAGAGGGCATTTGCAACGCACGTGCCCCTCTGGAAATTTTGCAATCAAAACCCTCAGAGTTTCGATAATTTCAATTTAGTCCTCAGTGTCTTATTTAATTATTGTAATATTGCATAAATACCCATGTGTTCCCCTTTCATTTTGTACTCTTACATTGCATTATTTTTATTATTCAAAAATAACATGATGTTCATCAACTAATTCTCTACTTTATGGCATATGTTTGACATTTTTGTGATCAATGGTTAATTAATAATTAATTATTTTATGGAAAATTGCATATTTTGCCTATTTTGTGCTTGAAAATTCATAACTAATTAACCATTGCTCTGAAAATTGCCAAAAAATTCAAGGATTATAGAATTAGTTGAATTTACATCATGCCCAAAAAGAATCGCATTTGCATGCATAGTTTGCCTTGTAAAAATCATTTTGTTTATTTCGATCTTTAATTTTTGATAGGTATTAAATCTTATATTTTTGAGGTTTAGGTTTTTTTCTTGGATAATTTTATCCCTTGTAAATAATTAGGTTTAATATTTATTAGAATTAATGATTGAAATTCACTTTGTTTGCATTCATAAATTCATAAAATATTTGTATTGCATCCTAAAATTCCAAAAAAATTACAGTGCATTAATTTCATCATAATTGACATCTTGGCCAAGTTTCATATTTTTCAGACATTGTTTGATTGATATTCATTTTCTAGTCCTTAAAATCGGCCAAAGTTGCATTTTGCATCCCTAACTTGCCTTAAAAAATACAAAAAAAGGACTGCCTCGAAAACCATGCACGAACTTTGATAGTCAAATATTGAGGTTGTTCCTTTGCCTCCTTGAGTTCGACCTTGGGACTTGCCCAAGTAAAATAAACAAAAACCACATTATTGAAAATGGAATTAATTAATTGTGGTTATTTCTTGACCGATTCCGATTGCCTGCCTACAACGAAACGACATTAATTTAAATGCACGATAATTCACAATAATTAATGAGGGCATTTTTAGGACTCGACAGATGGCGCCATTGCCAAGGAGGCAAACAACTTAGATTTTATCTAACAATTTTTGTGTTTGGTTTTCCGCATTCTGGTAGTTTGACCCTCGAAATGTCACTGTATACTTTCCATTTTTTTCTTTCCCTTTATATTTTTATTTTATTTCCAACATTTATTTTATTATTTTATTTTTGATTATATTTTTTTTGTATCACTCTCTTGTACTCTCTCTCTTATTTTTCTTACAAGGTACCCGACGTACGTGGAGCATCTTTCGAGAACCGACACATCTTCACCGACTCCCAAAAAGTCACATTAAAAATTACGATTGAGTCGAGTCGTGAGAGTGCGTAGAGTCTAGAATTTATTTTTCTGTAATTTTTTTATAATTAGTTGTTCATTTATAGCGGTGTCCATTTGGACTCTCGCGTGTGTAACAAGACCGCAAACTTTTTTCTGTGGTGTGTCGTGGCCTGTTTCACTCTCCGGTGAGGGTGGGGCCCGACTTGAGTGGCTCGTAGGTTAGACCCGCACATACAACTATTAGTGCTTTTAAGATTTATTGTTTGTACTTGTATAACCTAGGACCACACTTCACTTAATTGAGACGCATAGTAGATCATTCAATTTAGGCAAATTCAAATCAATTCTTCCCGGCTAATAGAACTTCCTACTAGGTGCGGTTTTTATCAGCTTGCATTCATATAGATTAAATTTTCAATTCTTGTATTGCATCCTACATGGAAATTGCAAGGAATCACTGTAAGTCTTCTAACTGAGCATACATCATCGTTTTTCACGTGCATCGACTTTTCCCAAATTTCTTCCTCCTATTTTGTCACATATTATTAAAAGGAAATTGAGACTGGACGGTAGACGTGCATTTGTACTCACCTTAAATTTTCAGTGACCACCTAATTAAAATTGGGACTGCTAAATATAGCCGATTTTAAATAACCCATAAAATCAAGATTTTTTGCGGGAGAGCAACCCAACCTTGGATTCTTTTATTTGTCTGAGTGAGCGAGAGACGACACTTAAGGCTAGAGCCCAAATTCAGATTTTCATATTGACTACTTAGCTACTTCTCAGTGAGGATCTACGTGTAGCTGGTAAACGATCCAAATTTTCTTAGCAGAGTGGGTGGTTTAACGGACACTACGTAAGGCTCCGTTCTTAAGTAACATAGGTAGCCGTTTTACGGTACATACTTCCACCCATACTGGCTGAAAGTAGGTGCATCTAGTCGTAAGAATTGGGGCCAGTTATTAAGAAAATTTCCGGCACTTAACAACTCGCTAATTATTTTCCAAGATTGATTTATCACCAACTAAAATTGAAAAGATAATTGCCGAACTCTTACGGCCTCATTGTGTGAGTTGTTGAACTCGGGGTTTGATTTTTGTTTGTATTGTTGTATGTAAAACGATCTCGAATGCCCAAAAATCGCACCCTTGTGCCATCACTCTCCTTTCTTGATCTGAAACAGTTACGGTTTCTTATGTTGAATATCCTAAGCACTTGAACATCATTGATCAAGATCCATGATGATAACCGATAAACCTCCTTCGAAAATTATGGAACCTTTGTCCGAGTATCCATCTGATCTATATTATGAAAATAAATTCATCTCGGTCAAACCCAAATCGTCATTCATTTCAGCTCTTTCAAAAATGACGGAACATTTATCCAAGTATCCATCAGAGCTATACTATGAAAATGAATTTGTCTCAGTTAGACCCAAAGTTTCAAAACCTCCTTCAATTAGACATCATCCAACTTACATGAGACTCTCACCCACAAATCAATCCAACAAATCTGATCTACTTCATGAATGACAATCCTTTGTATTCGGATCATACAAACAAACAACCGACTGAGGTCTCCACTTCTTCGTATGTCAATCCTCTATATTCTGATCATACAATCCATCCTTCATATGCTGTAAATGTCAATCCATCATTCATGGGAGATTCTAACCACATGATCGAATTTAACACTTCTTCGCATCTTCCACCTTTCCCCACTCTTGAACATAAATGAGCAACTATTTTCTTGGATTGACCATGACAACCCCATCTTCAGATATGACACTCATATAGAGGACTGGATTGATGACATCGAAACACATAAACCTTGTAAGTTGACTCCACAGTATAAGGGTCCGACCAATCATGATCAAAGGAAAGAACTCTACTCAGACCAACTCCACATGCCTAAATCACACCATAAAACATATGGTTTCTATCCTATCAAGCAGACTCCTTCCATGATTTTTGAGGAGAAATTTTCAGAGGACAACAAATCAAGAAATGTATTGAGAGGATCTTCTCCCAGCTCATACATGGAAATGTAAGATGAAATGATTGGATCTCAAGTTGGAAAACAAAAGAATACTCATGAAACTACACAAACTGCTCCTAAAAATTCTTTGGAGGATGACATTTCGAGGATCACTAAGAGATATGAATTAATAGAGGAAAAAATCAGAAATTTTAGTGACCGACTCAGTTTATTTTATGGAAGCTCAGGTACGAAAGTGGAGGATGAAATAATTGGATCTAATGTCGAGAACCCCGAGGATATTCAAAAACCCATGGACTATGCTCACCCTAAGGACGACTCTGACAGCGACACCTCTGCATATTACTCCCCTAGGAATATCTCCGACTCTGATCCTCACTCAACACATCAAAGCCCCTGTTCATCTACGGAAAACACCACATTACTACATCACACAGAAAATACCGAAAAAATTGAAATATTAAAAAAACAACCAAAAAATCGAAAATTCAAAAAATTACATAAAAATTGAAACTGAAGAAGATTTGAAGAATTTGGCTCCTGCTCTAAGGGAAGCACTGGAGAAAAGACTGATTTTTGAACTTCCCTTTATACATGCCATTGAACACTTCCCCGATCTTAAAGGATTTGTAATGAATAAATTCATGAAGAAAAAATCATGCAGGATAAGAACAAAGACTGAAAGACATATCTTGTCAATGGCCACCTCCTTGGTGTTGAAGAGAAAAACCAAGAGCCGCATTGTGAAGTGATTGCCCAGATTTGATTGTGTAATCAAAGACACAATATTTACCCATGCTCTAATTGATGACGACTCACCAATTAATATCCTCCCGACATCTGTATTTAACGAGCTCAAACTCGGACCTATCAGAAAGATATGAGAGATTGTTCAATTAGCTGATCGATAAAGCAGTCAAGAGGAACCATTTCGATCATCATTACATTCCAAGGTGCTCTGCTCAAAGTGGATTTCACGATCATTGATATTGAGCATCAAGGAGAATTCACCCAGTCTCCAATTATTCTCGGAAAGCCATTCTTAGCATTGGCTAAGGCAATTATTGAATATGAGGCTCGAGAAATCAATTTTACCGCATTGGAAGCACTTCGATCTCACCTAGTCTTTGAGAAGCCATGGTTTTCTGAGGCAACCCACGGAGTCCTCGACAGCCGTAACCATCAAGCGTTAGAAGAGCCCTACCCCGTTTCTACACCTGAGATAGAGGTTGTTGATGAGACTATTGGTTTAGAGACTCTTCGCCCTGTTCCATTCTCAACTGCTCTCACCATGGAAAATCGAATAGATGACTCATATGATCCTGAGACTTATGCATGGGCACACCCTGAGTCGTCCGAAACCTTATCTGACTACCTTGATCAAATCAACCCGACACAAGAATGCTCCAACATCAAGTTAATTGAGAATGAACATGTAGAGACTCTCCCTACTATTCCATTTCCCACTGCTCTGGAAAAGTGTTTCGTATATGAACCTGAAACATATGCATGGGCTCACCCTGCGTCAACCTACTCTAACTACCTTGACCAAATCATTCCAACTCAGGAGTGCAGCAACATTAAGAAAACTAAGAACAAATACACAGGACATACACCAACCAAGGAGAAAAATTTCAATGGTTATTCATCTGGAAACTCAAGTGTCAACACCTCACTCCCAGGACCAGCACCTTCACGAAACAAAATGAATGCTCCTTCATCTAAAAAAAGTCACCTTTGACCTTTGGAAGAGGAATTGTCTGATGATCCCTCATCAAGTCCGGAAAAGGTAATCTACATGAGTGAGGTATGTTTGGCAGTCTTAAAACCCTACCTTCGCAAGGATCCAAACTTCGATTCCTATTGGACGACTCCTGTTCCGTACTATTATTCATCTAAAGCCGATTCTCCTAGTCTCATCAAATATACTAGAATAATTTCTTATGAGCTGACTGAGACTAGTGCTTCAGAGTATTCATCCGAGGACAAATCGCTTGACCCCAAGAAGGAACAAATTCTAAGAAAACAACTGAAGAAACTAAAAGACAAGAATATCTGGAGTGCATCCACTTTCAAATACTATTCCTCTGAGGATAACTCCGATGATGGTAATCTTTCATTTGACTCATACACGTCATCCACTCTCCAGCATGATTTCTCTGAGGATAACACTGATAATGGTTGGGAATCATATGCTTCATCTCCATCTTATCATTATGACCTCCCACCATAGGCTCACAAAAAGATTGTCCGAAAACCACCTTAATCATCGGCTGCCCACCCTCCCTCCCGACCACATCGGTCTCCTTGTACATCTTCTTCCTCTACTAAGGCCAAGGCCTAAGTATAAGGGGACTGATGTCATCTGTATATACCATTCCCTTCATCAAACTCCTTCTCACAATCGCCTCATTTCCACCCTTCTTCAGTACTTAGGCTGACCAGAGCTTAAGTATAGGGGGAACCGATGCCCATCTGTATATACTCTCCTCATTCACATATCCCAACCACCTCATTTTCGCTCTTCTTCTATACTTAGACTTTTCACAGCCTAAGTATAGGGGGGCGGACCGATGTATGTTGTTCTTTTTCTTTTTCTTCCACTCTCTTACACTTAGCCCGAGCTATGTCTTCTCCACGCTTTTCGTGCTCTGAGGACACAACACTCGTTAAGTATAGGGTGTATGTATATATACTGTGTATATATCTTACCCATATCTTGTACTTTCTCATAAGTCTATATGTATTTACGGGGTGGGTAACTAACTTGAAAAAATAAAAAACAAACAAACAAAAGAAAAAGAAAAAGAAAAAGAGTTTTGCTACTAACACTGAATGTGTCCAACCAATTTTTTTTGAAAAAGAGCTTCTTATTCATTTTTGCATAAAAAATCTAAAAAAAACCCTTGCATAAAAAAATAAAAAAATCAAAAGTAAAAAAAAATTGCCAGCATTTCACACATTTGCACTTCATCCAGCATTACATTCATTTGCATTTGTGAAAAGCCTTTGGGTTCTGAACCGAGTTATGAGCATAAACTGAGAGTGGTCTGGACTTGACCTTAACCCATCTAATTTTCAGAGGAACTTCACCGAGAAAAAGGATTTTAGAAGCTTCAGGTATTTGACTTAATTCTTTGAGTTCCACATGACAATGTACAGAATTTGACTCTAAGTGTCTAACCTAGTATCTTCATTCTGGGTACGACTCTGGAATAGGGAATCAATTTGTATTCCTGCACTATGCACTTATCTCAAATCAGACCAGGTGTTGGAAGACTGTGTGAGTTTCTTTTCTGGTTTTGTGGACATCTAAAGACCAGAGCACGGGTTGAAATAAAGCTTCGGAAAAGGGATGCACGACTGGGCACAATTTTTTCTAAGATCCCAAAACATCTACGAAAAAAAAGATTCTATATCCGTAGGGGCACAACAAGATCCATGCAGAACCACCCAAAATTCAAATACAGAGAAGCCACTACAAAACAAACATTTGACCGAAAAGGTCCAAGCTTCAAGAAAACCTGCAGATCTTGGTGGAGACTTGGCTAAACTGGCCGACTTCACAAGGAGAGGTGACTACATTGGCCACCCTCCAGTTCTTTTCTCCTTCTTCTAACTTCTCCCTCTTTTCGATTGTGAACACAATACGACATACCTTAGAAGGAAATACCTGACTCCCCGAGGACAAGTTATTGGAGAGGAGGTTTGCATGGTAATCTGGCAGTCAAAATGGGAAGAGCTAAAACATTTCACACATATGAGTCGATTGTTCAATGTTCATGGGGTATGCTTTGGGAAGAGGATTGATCTAAGATGACTTCTGAGCCGAAACTGTGACAATGATGTGTAGAACTTGAAGGTGTTGATTTTAAAATTCTAAGTCTCACAGAAGTTTCGCCACACTAATAATCCAAAGGTTAGGTCTAGTTCCATTTTCACCTTCAGCTCATGATCTTGGTATGGAACCCAATCTCATTTCATCTCATATCATTGCTTTTAATGCTCAGGGATGAACATGGTTTACGTATAGGGGGATGATGAATCTCAAATTCATCACTTAAAAAGTCATGAATTAAGGTCAAATCCCTAAAAATCATTGGCATTTCTTCATTTATTCTGCATAATTAGCATTCATGCATGTTTTGATAATAATTGCATTTTATCACTTATTTTCGCATAAAATAAGGAGCCAAAAATCCTAGCTAAATTGACCTGTAAATAGCCCAACTTCCCGATTTTTAACTAATTCATGCTAATTCCAAATGACCTGAAACTACTCCATTATGTACATATCATTGACAAGAATAATTGAAAAATACAAAAAAATCACTAACCTAAATAAGTGGACCAAAAACCCAAACCCTAGTTCTAGGATTTTTGGACTAAAACCTTGATATCTTCCCCATCCAGTGTCCGTTCTAATCCTACTCACTTTTGAACTAATGTACATTCAATTACATTCAAAACAAGACCAAGTTCAAGTGAATCGTAGCTCTTATGTGAAAGTTGGGTTTTGTGCCTCTTTTGTACATTTTGTATTTTAACGGTTTTGACTCATTTTATGTATATAATTGACTCATTTTATTTTATTTCTTTTTTAATCATCTTCTTTGATGAGAGTTTTATTAAAATGCGCAAAACTAAATCAAATTGAGCTTGAAATCAAAAAACTAACTGTGTCTGAGTCTTCCATAATTGTCTTTACAAAAATTATCATTTTCATATTTTATTTTATTTCTTATTTTTTTAATTAATGAAAATCCAAAAAAATGTGATTAATGTGTAAGTATTTATCTTTGATTTTATCACATTTTTTCTGGATTTTTATCTGGTTTAAAAATGAAAAAAATTTTAGAAAACCCAAAAATCAAGGTACTCTATGTACATGGGATACCCAAAAATATCACTTTGCACAAATGATCGATTTTGGTTTTGATCGCTTCATAAAAGTTGTAGATCTCATCGAGACGAGCAACTTTTGTGGAGAAAGTTTTTCGATCTGAGGCCGTTTGCTATTTATTCTGGAAGTATCTTGTATTTATTTTTTCGATTTGTGTGGGGCTGATACGTGGCCGCTCCTGGAGACGCCACGTTTCACCCATTTTTGGGTTTTTAATTTCATTTCTATAAAAAAAATTCTCGCACGTGTGGAGCACGTGCCTCTTGCGTACGTACCCTGCACATGCTCCAGCGAACCCTCCTCTTTCTGCCACGTGGCCGTAACAGGGCCGTCCGATCTCGGCCGATCGGACGGCTCCTATACCTCGTCTCCTTCCTCCCCCTTTCCCAATCTGGGAGGCACTACCACCTCCTCCCCCATGATTCTCGGCTCCGCCACCCGCCCCGCGAATCCCTCTGTCGCCGATACTCCCTTCCATCACGACTGGCCTTCTCCTTCCCCTTCCTTCTTCGTCGCTAATCACACGCCCAGTCTCCAACCATCTCCAGATTCAATCAAATCCAATCAACCCCCTTCCTCAATCAAATCCCAAATCGATAGCCCACCTTCCATCTTCGGCCGACCTCCTCCTCCTATTTATACCATCACCGCCACCCTCACTTAAGCATCCGCCGACTACAGCTCGAAGGGAAGGACCATTGGGAGGTGACAACTCCTCGCCCTCGACGACTCGGTGAGATCTAAGGTTCCGCAACCTCGTCGCAACTCCATCCTCCATGTACTGCTCTGCTCTAGCCATCGACGTTGATCCAACGACAACAACTAATACTCTCTCACCCATCTTTTGCTCCTAATGACAGTTCACCTCCGAAAATGCTGCTCCGCCTCCAGCCAGCCCCACAACGCCTTCGACTCCATCTTCGCTTGCAAGCCACATTGCCTTGGTCTGCATCGACGGTTCCTCTGCTTCATCTCCAGCAAACCGACCTCGGGCCTCTTCATCCTCTTCCTGCTGGAACGAGCTCAAAGGGAGCCTTCATAGATCTGGGATTACAGTCCTTCACACCACCCTTACCTCCTCGGCTGCTTGCCGGTCTGCAGCGCCTCCACCAACTTCGCCCCCTTGCGACAAGACGCACTCCTCCGTAGTCCGCCAATCGCCGCCATCAGGGGCCTCTCTAGATATCGACAACCCCCAGCCGAAGACCCCTTCCACCGGCCGCACTCCTCCGTACTCCGCCTCACCGCCGGGCATGAGGCCTGAGGCCCCCACGCAAGTGCGAGGCATGTGTGCCGGGGGAACGACTGCTACCCCCAGGGCCACGTGTTGCTGGGTAAATTACGGAAGATCCCCTAGGTGCTCACAAATTCTCCATCCAGTCCCGTGGACCAGAGGGCACGTGCGATGCACGAGCCTGTCTGGAAATTTTGCAATTCGAATCCCTGGGGTTTCGGTAATTTCAATTTAGTCCTCCATGCCTTATTTAGTTATTGTAATATTGCATAAATACCCCACTGTTCCCCTTTCATTTTGGACTCCTATATTGCATTATTTTTATTATTAAAAAATAGCATGACGTTCTTCAACTAATTCTCTACATTATGGCATATGTTTGTCATTTTTGTGATTGATGGTTAATTAATAATTAATTGTTTTTTGAAAAATTGCATATTTTGCCCATATGGTTCTTGAAAATTCATAACTAATTAACCATTACTCTGAAAATTGCCAAAAAATCAAGGATTGTAGAATTAGTATTTCACATCATGCCCAAAAAGAATTGTATTTGCATGCATAGTTTGCCTTGTAAAAATCATTTTATAAGTTTTGATCTTTAATTTTTAATAGGTATTAAATCTTATATTTTTAAGGTTTAGGATTTTTCTGAGATCGATCACCTAGTGGTAGATCTTGGATAATTTTATCCCTTGAAAATAATTAGGTTTAATATTTATTAGAATTAATTATTGAAATTCACTTTGTTTGCATTCATAAATTCATAAAATATTTATTTTACATCCAAAAATTCCTAAAAAATTATAGTGTATTAATTTCATCGTAGTTGTCATCTTGACTAGGTTTCGTATTTTTCGGACATTGTTTGATTGATATTCATTTTCTAGTCCTTAGAATCGACAAAGTTGCATTTTGCATCCCTAACTTGCATCAAAAAAATACAAAAAATGACCGCCTTGAAAACCATGTACGAACTTTGATAGACAAATATCTAGGTTGTTCCTTTACCTCCTTGAGTTCGACCTTGGGACTTGCCCAAGTAAAACAAACAAAAACACGTGATTAAAAATTGAATTAATTAATTGTGGTTATTTCTTGACCGATTCCGATTGTCCGCTTACAACGAAATGACATTAATTTAAACACACGATAACTCACGATAATTAACTAGGGCATTTTTAGGACTTGTCGGAGAGCTCATGACTTCTAGTTCAATAGTAAACCTGTATGATCCCTTTGAGAGATCGTATTACTCACATGTCGTTGTATATATACCAACTCGCCGATGTATATACCTTGATTAGGTCATTAAGCTAATAGTCTGCCTAATGTACATACTCAGACATATAGTAATACATGTGTCTCCTGTCGAAGGATGCATGCATATATCTTAACAGAAGGATATGGGAAAAATCTTTAAGCGCATCACAAAAGCGTGAGGAACACATCGTATGTGATCAGGAGCAACTAGTCGCAATAGTCGCTCGAGGCAGCAGAATTTAAATATTTTCAATGATGAAACCACATGATCCGAGAACACTTCTCGGATCGTTTCATCTAAACCATAAAAAGTATTAGGTTTACCTCTTGAAGCGTGGTTGCGATCGAGTCTCTAAACTAAGAGATCTCCTGTCTCAAGTCTGATCCGTCGGGGAAGATACTTGCGAGCGTGAGATGAGTCTCGTGCTTCTCACAATCCAAGTCGTTGATCTAAGAATGGATCTCCTGATCTCGTCTCATGAGATCAAATGTCTTATTCATGAGCGAGGGACACTAAAGAAGATAGAGATCTAAGAGTTGTTGAAGCGACAACACAACAACGATGCAACGATGACAACGACCTTCTCTATAGGGATGGAGTGGACAACTACTCAAGGAGAGATAGAGAGAGGTTAGTGTGAGAATGAGAGAGAGAGAGACTGAAGTTGTAACTTGATGAGCAAGGGGTTTCCTCTTCTTATATAGAGTTTTGGGAGTCCATAGATCTCAATCCATGGACACGACAAAATCAATGGATGAGATCGATATGTGTTACTTTCAAAGGCCATGATTTTGTTGTAAACAATTAATTTAATTTTTGATAAATCAATATATATTAATTCCAAATTAAACCAATTAATTACGGAGATTGTGAGGAGGAGATTGCCCTCATCCCTAAAAGGGGAGGGGGGACGACCACCTAATCCTCTTAGGACTTGGTGTCCGTCCAGCTCCTTTGACTTGGGAGGGGTAATCTCCTTCCAATTCATGAGATTACATTATCTCATGAAATCTTGAAGATTATCTCACAAAAATTATTCATAATTATCTTGTGAATATTGCAATCATGCTATAGGAAATATGTGAATTACATTCACACTCCAAAACAAAATGTGAATTATATTTTCAATAAATTGTCCAATGTGAATCCAATTCACATTAATAATTAATTAACAAACATAAATTACAATAGTCTCTCTTTAATAAATTATAAATCACATTTATAATATATATTAATAATTAGATAGTGCTATCCACAATTAATCATGAATAATTAAATCACATTTAATTATATTGGATCAAGATTCTAATGCATTCAAATAATATGAATCAAATTCATAGTATTCATGATAATTAAATCACATTTAATTATCCATTTCTCAATGCTCAGAAATAATTCAAAAATGGAATTATTCTCGAACTCTTTCAAGAATAATGTGCTTTTTCTGCAGATATTTGGAGATAAGAACATGGTGGTTGTATTGTTCTACATATAGTGACTTGGATATTGAGATCGCATCTCAAATCCAGTTCTCAAGGACCTCTCATAGATGCTTGATTAAATCAAGGCGTAGATCTAATCTTCTCATTAAATCTATAGCACATTCAGATCAATGTCCAACATTTGGACTAAGATCAGATTACTTCTCGACTGAGAGGAGTCACTAAATTCCAGATCTGTTTCATCACTCCTTCGGAATGGAAGCATCATGGTTATACAATCGTTTATGATCACATCATCCTTAGGTATCCTAAGACTTGTACATCCTGCATACTGGAAGACCAAGAACAAACCTGAAGTTTTAGATCTATTTAGAAAGTCTCCTTTAGGGTTTTATCATTAAGTTTCTCATTTGACTATTAGGAATAGGTATTGATCATATACTTTCCAAAAGCATATATCATACCGAGGTGTTGATCATATATTTTTCAAAAAGCATATATCAAACCTACAAATTCAGTCAAGCTTCCAAAGCCAGATGACCGTGCACGGAATTTGATTCTTCCCAGTATCTTATGAGTGAGATCATGTCTTCTGGTTTAGTAGATGAAGCGGTATGATCCCTTTGAGAGATCCTATTACTCATATGCCATTGTATGCACACCAGCGCGCCGGTGTATCGACCTCGATTAGGTCATCAACCTATTGGTTTGCCAAATGTACATACTCAGACATATAGTAACACATATGTCTCCGATTAGAGGATGCTTGCCTATATTGTGATAGCATTCGACATAGGTCTTTGGTTATCTCGATATCGTTAAGTCAACTCTTTGACCTTGCTTATCTAATACATCTGAATCTCTATTCCTATGCAAATGACATGCATCAAGAGGTTGGTTAAATATCAGCCTTTAGAGAACTTATTGCCATCTCCTTCTTAGGCTGGAGATCCTCTCTTAACAATCATTTGATGGTGCTTGATGAGTCCTTGGTCTAACCCTTTAGATATTCATCCAAGAACCAGCCTCTATGATTCAACAATTGAATCAACAGTTGTATGATCATTAAGATGTCCATGGTACATAACCCTAATTGTACTAATGGACCTATTATGCAAATTAATTATTCTTCATTTCAGATCAGGAATGATATTTGCAATAATATTTATTGCATAATGGCTCGTCATGGGATCACATGTCCAACAATCTCCCACTAGCCCAAAGAGCCATTAATGGGCTAATCTTAAAACCCACACTCATGCGACAATCAAAGGCTATTTAGAAAAAATAATTAGGTAAGTTGATCATTCACTCTGTTCCTGAGAGACTACGCCAAGTCCTTTTACAGTACTTGTATATCCCCCCCAGTAACAGTACTTGCATTGTATGCAACCGATGATCAATTTTGTCAGTTATAGTGTCTTTGACACTACAACTCAATAATTATTATAACTAGTATGTATTTTCTATTATCCTTATTATAATACCCTTATTCTCAGAGATCTCTATCTTCTAAGGTATCTGTAGTTAAGACCTTTTAGATCAGCTTCTACAAAGTCTTAGTTTCTTGAAGATAAGACTTTGAGATCACTATCTCAAAAAGGCGTGTCATCTTTGAAGATATTATTATTTCTGCAATCAAATGTTTTATTTCTATAGTAGGATTAGCAATAGTTTACTACTACTACAACATGGCAGACATCTGACTTTTGTACACATCTAGCATACACTTAGCTTCCCAAAGTTGATGCACTAGGGCATATAGTTTTATTATTCACATCCTCAGCTCTTTGGGGTGCTGTCCCTTTAGATAGGTCAGTACCATATCTTAAGGAAAATAAGCCTTTCTTAGAATTTTTCAGAAAATGGAATGGTCCAAGGTGTACCACCAATGTGATGGTTCCAAAATCCTCCTCTTTGTTTCTGAACAACTTCAGAACTAAGATCCAAGAGGTATCATTGAGATCATATATCAAGGTATGGAATAACCAGTCTATAAAACACTTATTATAAGCCCTATATCATTCCAAATGATTAGGATATCATCTACATTTAGCACGATGGACACAATGGCACTCCCACTAAGCTCCACATGGTTTATCGAGATTCTATATGAAATTATAACATTTATAATTTCATCAAATCTGATGTTCCAATTACTAGAAGCTTATTTGGATCCATAAATAGAGTTCTTCAGATTGCACACCTTTCTTTCCTCTACCATGAAGCCCTGGGACAACTTCATATGAACATCCTCGGAGAGGTATTCATAGAGGAATGCAATCTTGACTTCCGTCTTGTAGATGTCATAGTCAAGTTGTGTAGCTATAGTTAGCAATATTCTGATGGAATTAAACATGGTCAATGAAGATCAAGTCTCATCGCAAGCAATGTCTTTTCTTCGTGTGTATTTTGTAGATACAATCCATGCTTTTAAGGTCTCTACCTTCTAATCATGTTCCCTTTTTCTCATGAAGATTTATTTACACCTAACAAGTTTTACATAGGTTGGTCCTCGAGGGTCTATATACTACACTGGTATATGAAGTCTACTTTAGACTTTATTGCTAACATCCATCTTTTCATGTCATGATGTTTAGAAGCTTCATTACATGAAGTAAGATCATTGTCAGATTTAACTGATACATGGCATCCATCCTCAAACTCATATGAAGAGGTATGAGTGTTTCATCTTTAATTATCCTTTTAGTTTTCGATTTCAGGAGCCTCATTATCTTCTCAAGATTAAATGAGTTACTTCACTTCATTTTCGTCTTGATTCTCAAGAGAGTCATCCTCTAAGCATCATATTCTTAGATATGGAATCTTTTAAGAATCTCAAGGTCATAAACTAGGTATCCAATACCATCCTTTATTTTCTTAATGAAGTAGCAATCTCTTGTGCTAGATTCCAACTTACTTACATCCATGACAATGTCATGAACTAAGTAACCCTGAATCCTCAAGTGTCCAACACCAGGCTAGGTTCCAAACCATAGTTTATGAGGATGTTTAGGTTTATATTTACATGAAATCGTATAAAGGATATATATTGTAGTATCTACTACATATATACCTAAATACTAAGAGGTAATTACGCTAATATTCATCATTGATCAAATCATGTCACACATGATCCAATTGTATCTCCTTGCAACTCTATTGAGTTAAGGTGCATTAGGATTGATATAGGAATGATATTCCTTTCTCCGTAATGTATTCCTTGAATTCATCTAATAGATACTTGCTACCTAGGCTAGATAAAAATTATTTTATATTCTAACAAACTTTGGTTATAAATCAAAATTGTGAAATCTTTGAACATTTGAAAGCTTTCTAAGTTGAAGGAAAGAAATCTCATATCACAAATAATCATCAATAGATATCACATATCCATAATGTTTATTATGATACAGATGATTCACCTACATCAATATGTATGAGATCCTGAATACCTTGACATCTTACATCATTTTTAGAGAAGGGTGCATTGGACATCTATACTTTGAATACAATATTCACAAGTATATAAGATTTGAAATTTCAGACATACTAAAGCTTCATCTCTTACTAATCCATTGATCTCATCAACAGACATATGTCCAAGGCTTGATGCCAGATCATTGTCAAATGATCTTCATCCTCCTATTGATCTTTTAAGGTTTATTTTCAGTATTAGAATGTTAATGAACCATTCATTAAATTTCTAATTTAGTAGAGTCTACTAGATGTTAGATTACTATCTGAAATATATCCATCATAACTCTTTATGATAGGTCTATTCTATAATTCATGTTTATTCTCAACATTTAGAGATAAACAATGTGTATTCTAATATCTAGGTCCTAGAGATATTTTTTAAGAATTTGGGCTCTCCCATTGAAAATAGGATGTCAATTTATCCAATAGAGATTGTTGCAACCATTGCATCAATATCCATGGATGACTATTAAACCATAAGATCATATTTCCAAATATTCTAAAACATATGCAACCAATTGCAAGTGTATTAAAAAAAGAGAGATATAACTATTAGACTCTGATCATATAATAAGAAAGTCAATTTCAATGATTATATGTAGATGTAGATTATTTCGATGCACTATTTAAGTCCTTCTCTAAGGATCCTAGATAAACTAGATAGTCACACTATCAATACATCGGCTTAAAAAATATTTGCATTTATCCAACTCTTTGGATGTCATATGTGTGGAAACCATAGAAGTACATTCGACTCTTTGACTTTACTTCTAATTTGGGTCCGACCCATGATTTCACTACGCTCCTTTTATCTATAAATGACCATTGCTTAAGACAAATGATATCTTATGTTGAATTCAAAAGATTTCAATATAAGAGTATTTCAACATTTATACATGATTCGTTTAATTCATATAATATGAATAGTATGAGACTTCATGAATGACTTGAGTATAGATAGTATAATAATGACACTCATCATATTTACATACATCTTAACTCTTAAAAACGTAGGTTCAGGTAGGTACTCAAACATTTTGAATACATCATCTCTTATAGAGCTACCATTCTGCATGGTGCATTGAACCATGTCATTAATGATAAAATGTCGAGAGCACATACGTTTGCCAGACGTCTTCTTAGATTTTATAAGGGTTATTAGATAATTACGATCATCATTGACATGGTACTTCCAAAGCATACTCGATGAGTGATCAAGACTATAGAGACACACAAACCCTAGGTTGTTGTCTTATTGTCTATTTAATTGTCATTCCTCATTATTATGAGGAAACTTCCACATTGCAACGACATATATTATGTGTCTAACTGCAAGTACAATATCTTGATCATGGATCCAATCCATGATATTTACTGGTTATTATTTAGTATTGTATTGAGTGGGTTTAATGAAGGATTAATTGAAATAAGAAATTTGCATAAATATCTATGAATATATATACATACATACATATTTTACTTTGATTTAGAAATTCTTATATCAAAGTTGTCTAAACACTGAAAGTTCATTCCCTTAATAACTTTCAATGTAAAGAGATATACTTACCATTATATCTCACACAAGATCTGGGATCGCCTTTCTTATCTTCGTCACATCCCAATAATATGAGAACATGCACTCGAATAAAAAGAAGCAGGAACACATTCCGCCTTGTAAGTCCAACTTGCATTCCCAATTCGGTCTTTAACAACTGAACCCACTACCCCTAAGGTGGTGTTGACCCGTCGTTAATTGAACCAACCATCAACAGGATTAGAACTCACTATGCACAATCCAATATTGCCCCAACCCGATATTGGGGTCACTACGCATACTGCCTTACTCTTTCGAGAAGCAAAGAGCCCATTCCAAACATGCTTGTATGCAAGAGATATCACTTTAGACATGCGTCTCCTACATACAATCCCTGGCGAAGGAACCCTAAGCCTTGACGGGAGACCATTGACGAATCTGTGATTCGTCATCTTTATTCATTTATTTTAGCTTAAAATCCCTTATAAAACATTTGCATTTAACATTAACTCCATATTCTTACTAACTTGCATCTGTGTAAATATTGTACATCTCTGACTAATTTTAACCTTAAATAAATAAATAAAGAAAGAAAGGAAAAATAAAGAAAAGAAAATAAAAAAATAAATAAAGAAAGGAAAATAAAAAAGGAAGACTGTATACAGGCTGGCCCAACCCCTGAGAGAAGGTCAAGACTTGACCTGATCGACCAGGAATAAAGTAGGGGGAGAAAGGGTCCTTAACTAGAAAATCCAAAAAAATGTATTCTCACTTATTTTGTATATATCTATATATCACTAACACTAATCTATTTGCGCCTTATTTAACCTCAAATCAAATAACATTCAAAATCAAAGTTGTAAATAAAAATGTGTTCTAACTACTAAAATTGATTGCACAATTAAATCTTGTACATAATAAAAGTATCCACACTTGGAAAAAGCCACTTAGCACAAATTGAAAGACCAATTCCGACTCCATATGAGCTCAAATTGAACCAATCTCACTTCCATTTGACTCGAAATTAAATTATCTTCAAAATGGATGTATTTTCATAATTTTTGGAGTTACGGTTGAAAAGTCAGTTTTCTAGGGTGGTTTGTGCAATTTTCCCATGTATTTTGTGCATATTGTATTTGTATATATTTGTAAATTATTCTCACTAATTCTTTAAAACAAAAATAAAAATAAAAAAATTCTTTAAAAAACAAAAAAGGGGCTAATTTCGTCATTTACCCTTGTGTATAATGTCATATATGTATGTATTATATGTATATAGTTGCTATTTTTAATTAACCTTCATAAAAAAAAATAACATTTTTTAATTCAAATTAAATAAGTGACAAAAACTCAAAAAAATTAGATAATTTTGTAATTAGTTTTATTTCTCTCTTATTTTCATTTCAAATTTCATCTCCCTTCCACAAAAAATTCAAAAATTCATTTCATTTTTTCATCCCCCTTATCTCTTTATTCAAAAATTCAAAATTCAAATTTCATCTCTTTTCTATTTATATGGCTCCTTCTCCCTCATTCCAACTTGATCAATCTTTAGAGAGAGGAGCCCGATCTCCGAGAGAAATTTCGTCGAGGAAGTTGCCTAGCCTCCGAGCCGTCTGATGACAGCGAGTCAACCTTGTCGAGGCAATCACGGTCTATTTTCTGCTCCTAAGGTGAGATCCATATTTTTCTTCGTACTTTTATCTTAGTTTAATCGTTGTTTAGTTCATCGTATTTTTTATCTCGTTGTCATTTTTATTTCTCTAGATCTTAAAAAAAATCCATCTCAATTTGATCCGCCACCGACTCGATTTTTCATATCACTTTTTCCATCTCCACGCGTTCTATTTCTACCATCCACGATCTCTCAACTCCGGCCGTGTACGGGGCCGGCGATCGGATTCGAATCCCTCATCTCCGTCGAATGTCCATTCATTTTTTCGATGTGTAAATAAATAAATAACATTTGTTTCTTTTTTGTCCCCTAACGTTTGTTTTGCAGGATAATATAAAAAATAAAAAATTAAAAAAAAAAAATAAAAAAATATTTCTTTATTCCTGTCTTCTCTTATTTTCGGGTTTACAAAAAAAATAAAAAAGTTTTTTTCCTTTCCTTTATTCACTGTTTACAATAAAAACAAAAAAAAATTTAAAAAAAACATCGCCACACGCAGCGGGGTCGCCAACCCCCGCCGCCCACAGCCCTCGGCCACCTCCTCCACAACCGCCGCGTGCAGCCCTCCTCAGCGGCCTGCACCGTCGCCGGCGCCTCCAGCCAGCGGCCCGCACTGCCGTTCCTCCACCGACGCGGGACGACCCCCTCCTCCAACCAGCGTCCTCCTCCGCCAGACGCGCCTCCCGCGCCCCCTTGCACCTCCTCCGCACGTGTGGCGGTGCCACACCAACCTATAGCCTCGGTCGCCCACAGCGCGCGACAGTGTCGCGCAGACGCTCCACTACCCCCGAGCTCCGCCGTAAATCGCCCTCGAAGCCAATCTCCAGCAACTTCGCGCGGCAGCGCGCCACTGTGCTCCCTCCGCGCCCCGACCGCTGAGCTCCTCCATCTCTCCACAGCATCATCGCCTTGGCCGCTTCACCAACCGCCGTGCGCCACCGCGCCTCGTTCTCCAGATCAACCGTCCCGCGCGTGAAGAAAGACAGATGGGTGGGCGGCAGCCTTGTTGCCCCCTGTGGTGCCCCTTTTCAAGAAACGAAGAAGACCCTTCTTAGGGTTTGATTTCTTAAAAAAATATATTTGGAGAATTTACGAATATGCCCCAGACATATCAGAAAATTACAGAAATGCCCTTGCCAGAGCCTCAAGTCACATGTTCTGCATGCTCCTTACTGGGTAAATTACGAAATTCCTCTTGATTTTATTTATTATTCTAATTTTGCAAAAACTTTGAACAAATTACATTTCAGTCCAAAACTTTTTCTTATTTACATTTTGGTCCCTGAATTGTAGAACAATAGTTTGCTTTGTCTTTTCATTGAAATAAATGTTTCTGATTCTCCAAAAATTTTGCAAAAATTATGCTATACTCCTGATGTATTTGTCTTCTTAGCATAAAATTTTCATTCCATTTTGCCTTCATTTCTTATTATTAAAAAAATAAAAAATAGTGTCTTTTTGTCTTCCTAAAATTCCAAAATTCATAAAAATTCAAATATTATTCCAAAAATTCCAAAAAAATTAGAGTAGTTGTATTTCATTGTCTTTTATTTCTGACCAATTTTCACGCATTAATTATTTACAAAACCCAAAAAAATTGAAAAATATCAAAAATCTTCTAAAAATCATAAAACATTCTACAAAAAATTCAAAAATTGTGATTTCAGTTCTTGTTTGTAAATAATTATTTCTAGTTTGTTTAAAAATAATTGCCAGGAGTTTTGGGTATTTAAAAGATTTTTAAATTATAAATTACTCCAGGATGTGCACATTTTCTTATTTTCTCACTGTTTGCTTTTTAGAACAATACAAAAACATCCGAAAAATCTACAAAAATTCTCAAAAATATTTCAAAACTTTTAAAACCCAAAAATATTTTCTTTTGATGTTTCTGAGTATTTTTTATTAATTGGAAAATTGCAAAAAGAGTTGGTGGGCATATTCCTGATCTTGTTTATATTGTTTCATATTTTTTTTGAAATTTAAAAAAAATGTAAAATCAAAATCATTAAAATTTGAAAATAAAAAATAAAAAAATTATAAATAGAAAAAAAAATAAAAAAATAAAAAGATTCAAAAAAATCACAAAAACCAAGGATAGTTGTCCTTTGAGATTCCTGTTTTCTTTTAATTAGTTTCTGATTGATTGAATAACCTTCGGGAATTATAGCCTCCCTGAGTTCGACCCTGTCCGCTATACAGGTTAATAAGTAGCAAAAATAAGAATTTTTTTGACACAGGTTTTTGGGGATAGCAACGACACGACATATATTATTTTCCATCAATTGAATTTTTCCAACCCCCATGAATTCCTGCTCAACAAAATAGTAGTTTTGACGGGGATAAAATTAAAAAAAGAATCAAAACACTCAAATTTCATCTCAACAAAATGGCGCTGTTGCCGGGGAGGCACGGCGAGGGTAGTTAGGTTTCTCTTTTGACCTGCTATTCTTGGTTGTAAATATCTGTTTACATTTTTTCCATTCACTTCATTATTTATATCCACTGCATTCATTTCATTTTTTTCTTTCTGATCTCATATTTGATAATTGTTTTTCTTACACATTCTCTTTTCTTTTTCTTGCGTGGGCTCGTGGAGCGAAGGAGGCTATCCTAGGAGAGCCGAAGCACCCAAGCGACGTGGAGGCGGCTTGATTCTTCACCAAGCCGCATGATAGCGTGAGAAGAGGAGAAGAAGAAGTGAAGGAGACGATTTTTTTTGAGAGAGAGTTTCTTTTCCATTTGAACTTTGTAAAAGGACATTCATTTGTTGCGGGGTCTGTTTTGCCAAGTGCCGGTGCACTTGGGGGACATCACCGGTTTTGTTTTCATCGCCTTTATTTTTCTTTATTTCCCACGGATTTCGTGAGCTACCTCTTGATTGCTTTAATTAATGCTTGAGCCAGGTAATTAATTAGGTCCAAACATCCTAAACAAGATATTTTTGTGCCTATAGAGTAGAGCGTAATTTGGACTTAGTCAAATTAACTTGTTCTTGCCCGTTAATAGAAGCTATCATTTAGGACGGTTCACTTGCATTACATATAGGATAGTTTATTTAAATTCTACGCGGATCACTTGCATGTAGAGTACTGGCAACAAGGTACGCATCTCTAACCCCTGCATGCATCATTGTTTCTAATCGCGCATTGGCATTTCCGATCTCCTTCCTTGTTTTCACTCACATTAATTAAAAAGGAAATTGGACACTCGGTAGGCGATTATTTGAAAATATTTTTAACCAAGTGATAACTGCTAAAACCGGGACTGCTAAAGAAAACTCGACCTTAAAATAAACACAAGGAAAAATCATTATTTTGGGGAGAGTCACCCCCTCATTGTATTCATTTTAACTTGCTCGCGTACACACTAAGGTTAGTGCCCAAATCCCATAATTCAGCTTAAGTGTTTGTACAACTTTTGTGATTATCACCTAACTCTAAAACAGACAAGATTAAGAGACCGAATCTTTATGGTCTTCACATTGCGTGAGTTGGTGAATTGAAGGTTTGTATTGTGTTTAATTACTTGTGTGCTTTCTAGATCCTTCTGTGCATTTGCGCCTTTTTCTCCATATCTTTTGACTTGACCCTCGTGCTCTCCCGATCCCTGTCTTTTGCTTCAGAGATGGCCGACTGAAGTTATTTTAATCCGATATTCGAGGATACTTCGTACTCTCCAGACGATCCACCTTCCTTTTTCCAGGAGGACTTTCCTCCTGATTTTTGTGCATATCTGCCTTACCCATTATTTCAGGAATCGGAGGACTTTGATTTTTATCCACCCACATTCAACCCACCTGGTCCTGGGATTTTGGAGTCACCTTTTATGATTTCCACACTTGAAACACTGAACCAAATGGTGGAGCATATGAATTCCAGGATTAGCAATCTATTTAACATAAATATGAGCCAGAACGCTACTCCATTATTTGAGGATATGGATTTATTTGAGGATAATCATAAAGTTTGCAATCGCCCAAAATACAAAAAAATGAGAAAAATTTAAAAATCTAAAAAGATTCTGGGAGACACATTATTGATTCATTTTGTGAGAAGAGGACCCAAATGCCCAATCATTTTCCCACACAATCATCCACCACATATCCCAACCTTGACCTCGAGGATTCGATTATACAGACTGCTCTTGGCAATCTTCGTGTAAATGCTGATTCCGACCTCCTCCCTTGTATGGACGAGGTCCAAAAATTCAAAAAAATGTTGACTGAACCCGAAGTGGTAGCCACCCTTCATGAGATCATTAAAGCTCCACTTCAACAGGCCATGACAGATTTATCTACTCCTCAACACAAGAAAAGAAAGCGAAGGAGAAGATCTGAGCGTCACATCTTGACCATGGCCATTGCCTGCGCCATCTCTCACCGTCCGTATTTTAAGAAAGGGAACACAACCACACCTCTTGTGAGTTGCTCCATACCTGACTATTCTTGTGATAACACTCTCCTTGGCGACAGTTCGTCAATCAATATAATACCCTTCTCTATGGTACAGTCTCTTCATCTTGGGCCTCTAAAGAAAACCAGGATGATAATTCAATTTGCTAATGGATCTATCAAGAGGCCGAAGGGTATTCTAGAAAACGCTGTCATTTCTATTCAGGGCATGGATTTTACTTCGGATTTTGTTGTAATGCCCATGGAGACCTCCGCCCCTGTGGAGCACCCTCCAATCATCCTGAGACGACCTTTCCTTGCCTCTGCGGGAGCCGTTATTGATTATGGTTCAGGAGAGATTCACTTCCGTTCTGATGTAGGAAGCGATGTGTTGATCACTACACCCACTACCGACCAGACACCCGCATCCCATGAGAGCCCGCCCGTGTTAGCCAACCCCAAGGAATTTGACCTCAATGATAATATTAGAGATTCTTGTTATACGTTGGATGATAATGAAACCCAATAATTCCTCTTGAAGGAGGAAGATTCGAAAAGCATAAACCTTGGAGTACCCCCTTCTGGAATGTAGAGATGCATTGATGACACCCGTGGAATTTACACGATAGAAACCGTAGAGCGAAAGGCAGGCCCTGAGACTATACAGGATGGACATGATTCGATTACTTCCAGTGATGAGTCCGTTCCTATTCACCCTGATTCAGATGAGACCGATCAAGCCAAATTTGACTTAATTGCTTTTATAAAAGAATTTGGGCCTTTTGGTAAAGATAATGATCCGGTAGAGGCTCGCCAGGCTGAAATTGATCCTACTTTTTCTGATAATGAATTCGAGCCATTTTACTTTGATGTTTGTGAGACTTCCCAGGCCAGGCATGACCATACTACTTCCAATAATCGGTTTAGACCTGCACAATCTGAAACCGCTGAGGATACATTCTTGGTCGATTCTACTCAGTTTATATCTAACGATGATCCCAATATCGACCTACAACTTGTCAAATCCATACCTCAGCGGTCCCGCAAGAAGGTTCGTTTTCGACCTTCTTGACCTTTGTACATCCACTCCTCTTGTATATCCTTTCGTTTTACTCTGTCTTCTCCCGTTTTATCATTCACCCCTTTTCCGTGTGTGTATATATGCTATACTTAGGATGTGCTTTATCCTAAGTATAGGGGGGGGGGTGAATGATTTATGTCGTTCATTTTTGTCCTGTTCATCACTCTTGTTGTTGCCTATACTTAGGGATACTCTACCCTAAGTATAGGGGGGTGATGTTGTTCATATCGTGTCTTTTTATTTTTGAGTCTGTACATTCTCGTCATCGGTTTTCCCCTTTTGTACACTCTACTATACTTAGGATTACTTGATCCTAAGTATAGGGGGGGATCACCATCTTCTCTTCTTTTTATCTTTTCTTTTTACTTTTCTATACTTAACACGAGTTATGTCTTCCTTTTTTTCGCTCTCTGAACACTATGAGGACATAGTTCGAGCTAAGTATAGGGGGGTGTCATATATAGTATATATACTTTAGACATAACTCGTACTTTTAAATACGTTTATTTGGGGGGTTATGTGTATAGTTTGTAAAATCCACGTGCGTAAAAAAATAAATAAAAAAACAAAAAAACAAAAAAAACACAAAAAAATCAACAAAAAAATCAACAAAAAACAAAAAAACCAATAAACAAAAAAAATCAACAAAAAAATCAAATAAAAAAACAAGCAAAAAAAATCTTGTATATACTTGTATATATTTTACTAACCCTTTTTCCTTAAAAAAACTACAAACCAAAAATCTATAAAAATTTGAATAATAAAAAAACCTTTCTTTCACTTCTGCATTTTCCTCCAAAAAATCCATAAAAAGTTCAAAATTAGAAAATTATTTTAAAAAATGTGTTCTTTTCGCATGTGCATCATTCCTTTTCCAAAAAAACACTCTCTGCATTGTTCATATTTTGCATTTGCATGTGCATTTTCAGGATAGTATTGACATTTAAACTATGTCTGGAATAAAATTGAAGAATGGAGCTTAGTTGGACCTTAGTCCACCTAATTCTCAGAGGAACTTCACCGAGAAATAGGATTTTAGAAGCTTTAGGTCTTTGACTTAATTCTTTGAGTTCCACATGACGATGTGCAGCATTTGACTCTTAGTGTCTAACCTGGTCTCTTCATTCTGGGTATAACTCTGGAATAGGGAATCAATTTGTACTCTCGTACTATGCACTTAGCTCAACTTAGATGGGATGTTGGAAGATTGCGTGAGCTTCTTTTCTGGTAGCGTGGAAATCTAAAGACCGGAGTACGGGTTGAAATAAAGCTTCAGAAAAGGGATGGATGGCTGGGCACAATTTTTTCTAAGACCCCAAAACATGTAAGGAAACAAAAGATTCTATATCCGTAGGGGCACAACAAGATCCAAGCAGAATCACAAAAAATCCAAATACAAAGAAGCCAAGACCAAATAAATATCTGACCAAAAAAAAGGTCCAAGCTTCAAGAAACCTGCAGATTTTGGTGGAGACTCGGCTACACTGACCAACTTTAAAAGGAGAGGTGACTACACTAGCTACCCTCCATTTCTTTTCTCCTTCTTCTATCTTCTCCCCCAATTCGATTGTGAACATAGCGCGACGGACCTTAGAAGGAAATACCTGACTCTCCGAGGACGAGTTATTGGAGAGGAGATTTGCATGGTAGTCTGGCATTCTGGACGGGAAGAGCTAAAACCTTTCACACACATGAGTCGATTGTTCAATGTTCATAGGGTGTGCTTTGGGAAGAGGATTGATCTAAGATGACTTTTGAGCCGAAACTGTGACAATGATGTGTAGAACTTGAAGGCTGTTGATTTTAAAATTCTAAGTCTCACAGAAGTTCCAAGACACTAATAATCCAAAGGTCCGACAGAGCTCCAAACTACAATTTTATGAAGATAAGTTTAATACTCAATGTTGTCCTACTTTCTTTATTTTCCTTTTTTTTCTTTTTCTTCACTTATTCTTTCAAATAAGTGTTTGCTAAGGGACTAGCAAAGGTAAAGCATAGGGGGATGATGAATCTGTGATTGGTCATCTTTATTCATTTATTTTAGCTTAAAATCCCTTATAAAACATCTGCATTTAACATTAACTCCATATTCTTACTAACTTGCATCTGTGTAAATATCGTACATCTCTGACTAATTTTAACCTAAATCAAATAAATAAAGAAAGAATGGAAAAATAAAGAAAAGAAAATAAAAAAATAAATAAAGAAAGGAAAATAAAAAAGGAAGACTATATACAGGCTGACCAGAACCCCGAGAGAAGGTCAAGACTTAACTTGATCGACCAGGAATAAAGTAGGGGGAGATAGAGTCCTTAACCAGAAAATCCAAAAAATGTGTTCTCACTTATTTTGTATATATCTGTATATCACTAACACTAATTAATTTGCGCCTTAATTGACCTCAAATCAAATAACATTCAAAATCAAAGTTGTAAATAAAAATGTGTTCTAACTATTAAAATTGATTGCACAATTAAATCTTGTACAAAATAAAAGTAGCCACACTTGGAAAAAGCCACTTAGCACAAATTGAAAGACCAATTCAGGCTCCATATGAGCTCAAATTGAAGCAATCTCACTTCCATTGGACTCGAAATTAAATTATCTTCAAAATGGCTGTATTTTCTTATATTTTGGAGTTATGGTTGAAAAGTCGGTTTTCCGGGGTGGTTTGTGCAATTTTCCACGTATTTTGTGCATATTGTATTTGGATATATTTGTAAATTATTCTCACTAATTCTTTAAAACAAAAATAAAAATAAAAAATTATTTAAAAAACAAAAAAGGGGCTAATTTCGTCATTTACCCTTATGTATAATGTCATATATGTATGTATTATATGTATATAGTTGCTATTTTTTATTAACCTTCACAAAAAAATAAAAAATAACATTTTTTAATTCAAATTAAATAAGTGAAGAAAATTCAAAAAAAAGAGATAATTTTGTAATTAGTTTTATTTCTCTCTTATTTTCATTTCAAATTTCACCTCCCTTCCACCAACAAAATTCAAAAATTCATTTCATTTTTTCATCCCCCTTATCTCTTTATTCAAAAATTCAAAATTCAAATTTCATCTCTTTTCTATTTATATGCTCCTTCTCCCTCATTCCAACTTGATCAATCTTCAGAGAGAGGAGCCCGATCTCTGAGAGAAATTTCGTCGAGGAAGTTGCCTAGCCTCCGAGCCGTCCGGTGACAGCGAGTCGGCCTTGTCGAGGCGATCACGGTCTATTTTCCGCTCCTAAGGTGAGATCCATATTTTTCTTCATACTTTTATCTTAGTTTAATCGTAGTTTAGTTCATCGTATTTTTTTATCTCGTTGTCATTTTCATTTCTCTAGATCTTAAAAAAAATCCATCTCGATTTGATCCGCCACCGACTCGATTTTTCATCTCACTTTCTCCATCTCCACATGTTCTATTTCTACCATCTACGATCTCTCAACTTCGGCCGCGTATGGTGGCCGGAGATCGGATTCGAATCCCTCATCTCCGTCGAATCTCCATTCATTTTTCCGATGTGTAAATAAATAAAAAACATTTGTTTCTTTTTTGTTAACGTTTGTTTTGCAAGATAATATAAAAAATAAAAAAATTAAAAAAAATACAAAATAAAAAACTATTTCTTTATTCCTTTCTTCTCTTATTTTCGGATTTACAAAAAAATAAAAAAAGTTTTTTTCCTTTCCTTTATTCACTGTTTACAATATAAATAAAAAAATAAAAAAAAACATCACCACAGGCAGCGGGGTCGCCAACCCTCGCCGCTCATAGCCCTCGGCCATCTCCTCAACAACTGCCGCGCGCAGCCCTCCTCAGCGGCCTGCGCCGTCGCCGACGCCTCCAACCAGCGGCCCACGTCGCCGTTCCTCCACCGTCGCGGGGCGACCCCCTACTCCAGCCTGCATCCTCCTCCACCAGATGCGCCTCCCGCGCCCCCTTGCACCGCCTCCGCACGTGGGGCGGCGCCGCACCAACCTACAGCCTCGACCGCCTACAGCACGCGACAGCGTCGCGCAGGCGCTCCACCACCCCGAGCTCCGCAGTAAATCGCCCTCGAAGCCCATCTCCAGCAACTCCGCATGGCAGCGTGCCACCGTGCTCCCTCCGTGCCCCGACCGCCAAGCTCCTCCATCTCTCCACGGCACCACCGCCTTGGCCGCTTCACCAATCGTCGTGCGCCGCCGCGCCTCGTAAACCTGGTCAACCGCCCCGTGCGTGAAGAAAGACAGACGGGTGGGCGGCAGCCTTGTTGCCCCCTGTGGTGCCCCTTTTCAAGAAATGAAGAAGACCCTTCTTAGGGTTTGATTTCTTAAAAAAATATATTTGGAGAATTTACGGATACGCCCCAGACATTTTGGAAAATTGCAGAAACGCCCTTGCTAGAGCCTCAAGTCACATGTTCTGCATGCTCCTTACTGGGTAAATTGCGAAATTCCTTTTGATTTTATTTATTGTTCTAATTCTACAAAAACTTTGAACAAATTACGTTTCAGTCCAAAACTTTTTCTTATTTACATTTTGGTCCCTGAACTGCAAAACAATAGTTTGCTTTGTCTTTTCATTGAAATAAATGTTTCTCATTCTCCAAAAATTTTACAAAAATTACGCAATACTCCTGATGTAATTGTCTTATTAGCATAAAATTTTCATTCCATTTTGCCTTCATTTATTATTATTAAGAAATCAAAAACAGTGTCTTTTTTCTTCCTGAAATTCCAAAATTCATAATATTTCAAATATTATTCCAAAAATTCCAAAAAAATTAGAGTAGTTGTATTTCATTATCTTTTAATTTCTGACCAATTTTCACTCATTAATTATTTATAAAACCCCAAAAAATTGAAAACATCAAAAATCTTCTAAAAATCATAAAAAACTCTACAAAAATCCAAAAATTGTGATTTCAGTTCTTGTTTGTAGATAATTATTTCTAGTTTGTTTAAAAATAATTGTCAGGAGTTTTGGGCATTTAAAAGATTTTTAAATTGTAAATTACTCCATGATGTGCACATTTTCTTATTTTCTCACTGTTTGCTTTTTAGAAAAATACAAAAACATCCGAAAAATCTACAAAAATTCTCAAAAATATTTCAAAACTTTTAAAACCCAAAAATGTTTTATTTGGATTTTTCTGTATATTTTTTATTAATTGGAAAATTGCAAAAAGAGTTGGTGTGCATATTCTTGATCTTGTTTATATTGCTTCATATTATTTTTGAAATTAAAAAATTGCATAATCAAAATCATTAAAAATTTGAAAATAAAAAAAATAAAAAAATTATAAAAAAATAAAAAAAAACAAAAAAGATTCAAAAAAATCACAAAAACCAAGGATAGTTGTCCTTTGAGATTCCTGTTTTCTTTTAATTAGTTTCTGATTGACTGAATAACCTTCGGTAATTGTAGCCTCCCTGAGTTCGACCCTGTCCGTTATAGAGGTTAATAAGTAGCAAAAATAGAAAAAATATTTTTTTGGTTACATGGGTTTTTGGGGATAGCAACGACACGACACATATTATTTTCCATCAATTGAATTTTTCCAACCCCCACGAATTCCTGCTCAACAAAATAGCAGTTTTGCCGGGGATAAAATTTAAAAAAAAATCAAAACCCTCAAATTTTGTTTCAACAACCATGGATGTCACTTATGTGATCTTCCATATCATGTTCAAATTCTAATTAATAATTATGGATCATATTCACATAATTAATTCTTCCGAGGAAAATTCTACTCTATTATTAATAGAGTTTAATTTTAATTAGATCTAATTATTTAATCATATTAAATCAATTATCAATCCAATCAATCAACTGACAAACAAATTTTAATTGTTACTTAAAGGATGGTATTATCTCAAAAATACGTATTATTCGAATTTTAATAATTAGAAAAATACATCATGATCCATTCAAACATTATCCCTTCCTTACATGCTGTCATGGTTGGTACTGATGGGAGTGGGACAGACCACTCATGGAGCAACCTGCTGCTCAATGCTCCCCGACTAGACACCATATTCGTCTCAGGCTAGGAAAATGCCAATTGATCACTTTGTACTTGATATGATAATAGGTCTTTCAACCAAAATTATACAATATAATAATAACCAAAGTATTTTTTATTAACATTATAAGGAGATTTTCTAAACAAATCCCCAACCCTATTCAGGCATCAATGTTTATTGGAAGGTTCATGTAACCAATTGTGATCTAGATCATATCTAATTGAGTTTTGGTTATTTTCAATGTCATTCAAGAAAATAATCATCATCTTTAAATACTTAAAAAATATTCATCAATAATTATTTCAAGAAATTAACCATTAATTCCCATTAATGTAATTGAATGGCAATCACAAGGTTCATGATTAGGTTTGTAATTTCCAACAATGACCATTTCTTACTAAAATTAGCATATCTCAATCAATTTAAATCCAAATAAAGCAAGCTAAATTTCTTTTATTTTCCAATTTGATTTATAGCATAATTCAAATGATATTCATGCATTTCTAGGCATTTTAAAACCGTAATTAACTCTTTAATTATATCAAGATTCACCATCCTCGAAATAATGGATACATGTTCATTAAAAAGATCATAACTTGAGCAATCGAATTCTGATTCACGCAAACTCAAATCCCACAATTTCCTTATTTAATGGGATCATTATACAAGTAATAATCACTTGTTTAAATAGTTTTAAACTTGGAAAAAATGCACTAAACATGGTTACATGAATGAAATGCGATGACACATCACACAACCAAAAATTGCCCAAGTCATCTTCGGTTTAAGGATCATATCCTAAACCTTTGCCCTATGGAGCTGATACCATTTGAAGGATATGAGAAAATCCTTAAGAACAACACAGAAGCGTGGGGATCACATCGTATGCGATCAGGAGCGACTAGTTGCACTAGTCACTCGAGGCAGCGGAATTTAAAATTTTTCAATGATGAAACCACATGATACAAGAACACTTCTCAGATCGTTTCATTTAAACCACAAAAAGTATTAGGTTTATCTCTTGAAACGTGGTTGCGATCGAGTCTCTAAACGAAGAGACCACCTATCTTAAGTCTGATTTGTCGAAGGAGATGCTTGCGAGCGCGTAGATGAGTCATGTGCTTCTTGCCATCCAAGTCATTGATCCAAGAAACGGATCTCCTGATCTCGTTTCACGAGATTGAACGTCTTCTTCACAAATGAGGAGCACCAAAGTAGACTAAGATCCAAGAGTTGTCGAAGCGACAACACAACGGCGATGCAACAACATCGGCGACCTTCTCTTTAGGGATGGACTCGACAACCAATTAAGGAGAGAGAGAGAGAGAGGTTGGTGTGAGAATGAGAGAGAGAGAGAGAGAGAGAGATTGAAGCTGTAACTTGATGAGAAAGGGGTTGCCTCTTCTTATATAGGGTTTTGGGAGTCCATAGATCTCAATTCATGGACAATGCAAAATCAATGGCTGAGATTGATTTGTGTTACTTTCAGTGGCCATGATTTTGTTGTATAAACACAAAAATTTAATTTAATATATATTGATAAATAAATATAAATTAATTACAAATTCAATCAATTAATCATTAAGATTGGGAGGAGGAGATTGCCCTCATCCCTAAAAAAGAGGGGGGGGGGGTGATGGGCACCTAATCCCTTTAGGACTTGGTGGTCATCCACCTTCTTTGATTTGAGAGGGGTAATATCCTTCTAATTCATGAAAGTATCTCATGAAATCTCCAAGATTATCTCATAAAAATAATTCATAATTATCTTGTGAATATTGCAATCATGCCATTGGGAATATGTGAATCACATTCACACTCCAAAATAAAATGTGAATTATATTTTCAATTAATTATCCAATGTGAATCCAATTCACATTAATAATTAGTCATCAAATATAAATTACGATAGTCTCTCTCTAATACATTATAAATCACATTTATAACATATATGAATAATTGGATAGTGCTGTCCACATTATTCATATTCATAATAATTAAATCACATTAATTATATTGGATTGTCATTCTCATGCATTCAAATAATATGAATCAAATTCACATTATTCATGATAATTAAATCACATTAATTATTCATTTCTCTATGCTTAGATATAATTCAACAATGGAATTATTTTTGAACTATTTCAAGAATAATGCGCTTTCTCTGAAGATACTTGGAGATAAGGACAAGGTGATTGTATTGTTCCACGTATAGTGACTTGGATATTGAGCTCACATCTCAAATCCAGATCTCAGGACCTCCTACAGATGCCTGATTAAATCAAAGCCGTAGATGTAATCTTCTCATTAAATCTGAAAACATTCAGATCAATGTCCAACATTTGGATTAAGATCATATTACTTCTCGACTGAGAGGAGTCACTAAAATATAGACTTGTTTCATCACTCCCTCGGAATGGAAGCGTCATGGTTGTACAACCGTTTACGATCACATCACCCTCAGATATTCCTAATACATGTACATCCTACATACTGGAAGAACAAGAATAAACCTAAAGTTTTAGATCTATTTAGATTGTCTCCTTCAAGGTTTTATCATTAAGTTTCTCATTTGACTATTGGGAGTTGGTATCGATCATATACTTTACAAAAGCATATATATACCCATGTGTTGATCATATAATTTCCAAAAAGCATATATCAAACCTACACATTCAGTCAAGCTTCCAAAGCGAGACGACCGTGCACAAAATTTGATTCTTCCCAATATCTCATGAGTGAGCTCATGTCTTTTGGTCCAGTAAATGAAACTGTATGATCCCTTTAAGAAGTCATATTACTGATATGCCCATATATGCACACCTGCGTGCCGGTGTGTAGACCTTGATTACGTCATCAACCTATTGGTCTATCAAATGTACATACTAAAAAATATAGTAACATATGTGTCTCCGGCCAGAGGATGCATGCCTATATCATGACAACATTCCACATAGGTCTTTGGTTATCTCTATCTCGTTAAGTCAACTCTTTGACCTAACTTATATAACACCTCCGAATCTCTATTCCTATGTAGAGGACCTGCATTCAAGAGGTTGGTTAGATATCATTCTTTAGAGAAAGGATTGCCATCTCCTTCTCAAGCTGGAGATCCTCTCTTAACAATCATTTGACGGTGCTTGATGAGTCCTCGGACTAACTCTTTAGATATTCATCCAAGCACCAGCCTCTATGATCACTATATGATCATTAATATGTCCATGGGACATAACCCTAACTGTACTAAGGACCTATTATGCAAATTAATTATTCTTCATTTCAGATCAGGGAATGATATTTGCAATAACATTTATTCCATAATGGCTTGTCGTGGGCTCGCATGTCCAAAAATCTCCCACTAGCCCAAAGAGCCATTAATCTGCTAATCTTTAAACCCACACTCATGTGACAAATATAGGCTATTTAGAAAAAATAGTTAGGTAAGCTGATCAATCACTTTGTTCCCGATAGACTACGCCAAGTTCTTTTACGGTACTTGCATATCCCCCAGTAACAATGCTCACATCCATGTGAATGTTGCATCATATGAAACCGATACTCAATTTTGTCAGTTATAGTATCCTTGACACTATAGTTCAATAATTATTATAACTAGTATGTATTTTCTATTATCCTTATCAGAATACCCTTATTCCCAGAGATCTCTATTTTCTAAGGTATCCATAGTTAAGACCTTTTAGATCAACATCTATAAAGTTTAATTTCTTGAAGATAAGACTTTGAAATCACTATCTCAAAAAGTCTTGTCATCTTTGAAGATATTGTTATTTCTGCAATCAAGTATTTTTTTCCATAGTAGGATTAGCAATAGTTTACTACTCCCACTACATGGCAGACATCTGGCTTTTGTACACATCTAGCATACACTTAGCTTCCCAAAGCTGATGCACTAGGGCATATAGTTTTGGTAATCACATCCTCAACTCTTTGAGGTGCTATCCCTTTATATAGGTCAGTACCATATCTTAAAGAAAAGAAACCTTTCTTAGAACTTTTCAGAAAATGGAATGGTCTAAGGTGTACCTCTAATGCGACGGTTCCAATATCATCTTCTCTTTGTTTCTGAACAACTTTAGAACTAAGATCTAAGAGGTATCCTTGAGATCATATCTCAAGGTATGGAATAACCAATCTATAAAACACTTACTATTATCCCTATAACAATCTATAAAACACTTACTATTATCCCTATATCATTTCAAATGATTATGATATCATCTACATTTAGCACGATGAACACAATGGCACTCCCACTAAGCTTCACATGGTTTATCAAGATTCTATCTGAAATCATAACCTTTATAATTTCATCAAATCTGATGTTCCAACTACTAGAAGCTTATTTGGGTCCTTAAATGGAGTTCTTCAGCTTGCACACATTGCTCTCCTCTACCATGAAGCCCTGGGGTAACTTCATATGAATATCCTCGGAGAGGTATTCATAGAGGAATGCAATCATGACTTCCATCTTGTAGATGTCATAGTCAAGTTGTGTAGCTATAGTTAGCAATATTCTGATGGGATTAAGCATGGTCACTGAAGAGCAAGTCTCATCGCAAGCAATGTCTTCTCTTCATGTGTATCTTGTGGATACGAGCCTTGCTTTGAAGATCTCTACCTTCTCATCAGATTCCCTCTTTCTCTTGAAGATCCATTTATGCCTAACAAGTTTTACATAGGTGGATCCTCGAGGGTCCATATACAACAATGGTATATGAAGTCTACTTTAGACTTTATTGCTAACATCTATCTTTTCATGTCATGATCTTCAGAAGCTTCATTACATGAAGTAAGATCATTGTCAGATTTAACTGACACATGGAATCCATCCTCAAACTCATCTGAAGAGGTATGAGTGTTTCATCTTTAATTATCCTTTTAGTTTCTGATTTTAGGAGCCTCATTATCTTCTCAAGATTAAATGAGTTACTTCACTTATTTTCATCTTGATTCTAAAGAGAGTCATCCTCTAAGAATCATATCCTTAGAGATGAAATCTTTTAAGAATCTCAAGGTCATAAAGTAGGTATCCAATACCATCCTTTATTTTCCTAATGAAGTAGCAATCTCTTGTGCTAGATTCCAACTTACTTACATCCATGACAATGTTATGAACTAAGTAACCCTGAATCCTCAGGTGTCCAACACTAGGCTAGGTTCCAAACCATAGTTTATGAGGATGTTTAGGTTTATATTTACATGGAATCGTATAAAGGATATATATTGTATTCTCTACTACATATATATTTGGAAACTAAGAGGTAATTACACTAATATTCATCATTGATCAAATCATGTCACACATGATCTAATTGTATCTCCTTACAAATCTATTGAGTTAAGGTGCATTAGGACTGAGATAGGAATGATATTCCTTTGTCCATAATGTATTCCTTGAATTCATCTGGTAAGTACTTGCTACCTAGGTTAGATCAAATTCATTCATTTCCTTCAAACTTTGGTTCTAAATCAAAATTGTTAAATCTTTGAACATTTGAAAGCTTTCTATAAAAGAACTCCCATATCATAAATAATCATCAATAGATATCACATATCCATAATGTTTATATAGATGATCCACATAAATCAATATGTATGAGATCCTGAATACCTTTACATCTTACACTATTCCTAGAGAAGGGTGCATTGGACATTTTTACTTTGAATACAATATTCACAAGTATGTAAGATTTGAAATTTCAGACATACTAAAGCTTCATCTCTTACTAGTCCATTGATCTCATCAATAGACATATGTCCAAGGCTTGATGCCAGATCATTGTTAAATGATCTTCATCCTCCTATTGATTTTTTAAGGTTTATTTGCAGTATTAGAAATGTTAATGAACCATTCATTAAATTTCTAATTTAGTAGGTCCAGTAGATGTTAGATTACTATCTGAAATATATCCATCATAACTCTTTATGATAGGTCTAGTCTAGAATTCATGTCAATTCCCAACATTTAGAAATAAACAGTTTGTGTATTCTAATATCTAGATCATAGAGACATTCTTTAAGACTTAGGGCTCTCCCACTGGAAATGTGAAGTCTATTTATCCAAGAGAGATTGTTGCAACCATTGCATCAATATCCATGGATGACTATTAAACCATAAACATATGCAACCAATTGCAAGTACTATTAGAAAAATGAGATCATTATTAGACTCTGACCTCATCTAATAAGAAAGTCAATTTCAATGATTATATGTAGTTGTAGATTATTTCGATGCACTATCCGAGTCCTTCTCTAAGGATCCTAGATAGACTAGATAGTCACACTATCAATACATTGGTTTATTGCAGTATTGGCATTTATCCAACTCTTTGGATGTGATATGTGTGAAAACCATAGAAATATAATCGACTCTATGACTTTACTTCTAACTTGGGTTCGGCCCATGCTTTCACTGTGCTCCTTTCATCTATAAACGACCATTCCTTAAGACACAGGATATCTTATGTTGAATTCAAAAGGTTTCAACATAAGAGTATTTTAACATTTATTCATTCTTCATTTAATTCATACAATATGAAAAATATGAAGCTTCATGAATGACTTGAGTATATATAGTATAATGATGACACTCATCATATCTGCATACATCTTAACTCTTGAAGTCTTTGGTTCAGGTAGGTACTCAAATGTTTTGAACACATAATCACTTATAGAGCCACCATTCTACATGATGCAGTGAACCATGTCATTCATGATAAAATATCGAGAGCACATACGTTTGCCAGAACATCTTCTTAGATTTTATAAGGATTATTTGACAATTACGATCATCATTGACATGATACTTCCAAAGCACACTCGATGAGTGATCAAGATTATAGAGACACACAAACCCTAGGTTGTTTTCTTATTGTTTATTTAATGGTCATTCCTCAATATTATGAGAAAACTTCCATATTGCAACCACATACATTATGTGTCCAACTGCAAGTACAATATCTTGATCATGTATCCAATCCATGATATTTTACTGGTTATTATTTAGTATAGTATATAGTGGGTTTAATGAAGGATTATCTGAAATAAGAAATTTTCATAAATATCTATGAATATGTATATACATACATACATACATACATATTTTACTTCGATTTAGAAATTTTCATATCAAAGTTGTCTTGCCTTATCAACACTGAAAGTTCAATCCCTTAATCACTTTCGATGTAAGAGATACTTACCGTTATATCTCAAGCAAGATCTGGGATCTCCTTTCCTATCTTTGTCACATCCCAATAATATGAGAACGTGCAACTCAGATAAAAAGAAGTGGGAACAGATTTCACCTTGCAAGTCCAACTTGCATTGCCTATTAGGTCTTTAACACCTAGACCCACTATCCCTAAGGTGATCTTGACCCGTCATTAATTGAACCAACCATTAACAAGATTAGAACTCGCTATGCACAATCCAATATCACACCAATAATATGAGGACCCAATATTGGGGTCACTACGCGTACGACTTTACTCTTTTGAAAAGCAAAGAGTCCGATCCAGATGCGCTTGTATGCAGGAGCTGTCACTTCGGACAGTCATCTCCTACATACTATCCCTATCGACGGAACCCTTCTCCTTGACGGGAGACCATGGATGTCACTTATGCGATCTTCCATTTCATTTTCAAATTCTAATTAATTATTATAAATCATATTCACATAATTAATTCTTCCAAGGGAAATTCTACTCTATTCATAATAGAGAATTTAATTTTATTTGGATCTAATTAATTTAATCATATTAAATCAATTATCAATCCAATCAATCAATCAACAAACAAATTTTAATTGTTACTTGAAGGATGGTATTATCTCAAAAATACATATTATTTGAATTTTAATAATTAGAAAAATACATCATGATCCCTTCAAACATTATCCCTTCCTTACCTGCTGTCATGTCCAATACCAACGGGAGTGGGACATACCACTCACGGAGCAACCTACTACCCAACACTCCCCGACTAGACACCATATCCGTCTCAAGTCAGGATAATGCCAATTGATCACTTTGCACTTGAGATGATAATCAATCTTTCATCCAAGGTTATACCATATAATAATAATAAAAACATTTTTTATTAACATTATAAGGAGATTTGCTAAACAAATCCCCAATCCTATTCAAGCATCAATGTTTGTTGGAAGGTTCATGTAACCAATTGTGATCTAGATTATATCTAATCAAGTTTTGGTTATGTTCAATGTCATTCAAGGAAATAATCACCATCTTCAAATATTTCATAAATATTCATCAATAATTATTTCATGAAATCAACCACTAATTTCCATTAATGTAATTGAATGACAATCACAAGGTTCATGGTTAAGCATGTAATTTCCAACAGTGATCCTTTCTGACTAAAATTAGCATATCTCAATCAATTTAAATCCAAATCAAGCAAACTAAATTTCTTTTATTTGCCAATTTGATTTATAATAGAACCCAAGAGATATTCACGAATTTCTAGGATTTTAAAACCGTAATTAACTCTTTAATCATGTCAAGATTCACCATCCTCAAAACACTGGATACATGTTCATTAAAATGATCATAACTTGAGCAATCAGATTCCAAATCACACTAACTCAAATCCCATGGTTTCCTTATTTAGTGGGGATCGTTATCCAATAATGATGTTTTAAATACTTTAATACAAGGCTAAAAAATAGACTAAACACAGTTGCATGAATGAAATGCGATGAAACATCACACAATCAAAAATTGCCCAAGTTATCTTCGGTTTAAAGATCATATCCTAAAACTTTGACCTATGGATCTGATACCACTTGAAAGATATGAGAAAATTCTTAATCTCATCATAGAAGCATGAGGATCACATCGTATACGATCAGGAGCGACTAGTTGCACTAGTCGCTCGAGGCAGCGGAATTTAAAATTTTTCAATGATGAAACCACATAACATAAGAACACTTCTCAGATCGTTTCATATAAACCGCAAAAAGTTTTAGGTTTACCTCTTGAAGTGTGGTTGCGATCGAGTCTCTAAACGAAGAGACCTCTTGTCTTAAGTTTGATTCGTCGAAGGAGATGCTTGGGAGCGTAAAGATGAGTCGTGTGCTTCTTGCAATCCAAGTCATTGATCCAAGCAATGGATCTCGTGATCTCATCTCATGAGATTGAAAGTATTCTTCATGAATGAGGCAAATCAAAGAAGATGAAGATCCAAGAGTTATTGAAGCGATACCACAACGACGATCTGACAACAACAACGATATTCTCTTTAGGGATGTAGGGGACAACCAATCAAGGCAAGAGATAGAGAGAGAGAGGTTGGTGTGAGTATGAGAGAGAGAGAGATTAAAGTTGTAACTTGATGAGCAAGGAGTTGCCTCTTCTTATATAGGGTTTTGGGAGTCCATGTATCTTAATCCATGGGCAACACAAAATCAATAGATGAGATTGATTTGTGTTACTTTCAGTGGCCATGATTTTGTTGTAAAAACACAACAACAATTAATTTAATTTAATATATATTTATTAATCAATATAAATTAATTACAAATTAAATCAATTAATCTTGGAGATTGTGAGGAGGAGATTGCCCTCATCCCTAAAATGGGAGGGGGATGACCACCTAATCCCCATAGGACTTGGTGGATGTCCACATACTTTGATTTGAGAGGGGTAATATCCTTCTAATTCATGAGATTATATTATCTCATGAAATATCCAAGATTATCTCACATAATTCATAATTATATTGTGAATATTGTAATGATGCCATTAGAAATATGTGAATCACATTCACACCCCAAAACAAAATGTGAATTATAGATTTAATTAATTATCCAATGTGAATCCAATTCACAATAATAATTAATCAACAAATATAAATTACGACAGTCTCTCTCTAATACATCATAAACCACATTTATAATATATATATATATGTATATATATATGTATATATATATATATATATATATATATATAATGAGAAAAGGGAGGCTGCTGCATGTAGCAGCCAACCTGGCTGCTACATGTAGCATTCTCCCCCAAATTTTTTTTTGCGAAATTTAGCTATTTATATTCATCTATGTATCCCTCCTACATGTCATTCAAATTTCGCGAGAAACAAAGACTCCTAAGCTGTCCATCTAGACTGGGTAATTTTTAACGGTCTGAAATTTGTTGTAATCTACCCCTTCTAGATAGACGACTTAAGAGTCTTTGTTTCTCGCAAAATTTGAATGACATGTAGGAGGGATATATAGATGAATATACATAGCGAAATTTCACAAAAAAAATAAAAATATTTTGGGGAGAATGCTACATGTAGCAGTCAGCTTGGCTGCTACATGCAGCAGCCTCCCGGTTTTCATATATAATTGGATAGTGCTGTCCACATTATTCATATCCATAATAATTAAACATTAATTATATTGGATCATGATTCTCATGCATTCAAATAACATGAATCAAATTCACATCATTCATGATAATTAAATCACATTTAATTATCCATTTCTCAATGCTTAGATATAATTCAATAATGGAATTATTCTTTAACTCTTTCAAGAATAATGTACATTCTCTGCAGATACTTGGAGATAAGGACATCCATTTCTCAATGCTTAGATATAATTCAATAATGGAATTATTCTTTAACTCTTTCAAGAATAATGTACATTCCTCTGCAGATACTTGGAGATAAGGACAAGCCACATATAGTTGAGATCACATCTCAAATCCAGATCTTGGGGGCCTCCCCATAGATGCTTGATTAAATCAAGGCTGTAGATCTAATCTTCTCATTAAATCTGAATCATAGTAAGATCAATGTCCAACATTTGGACTAAGATCAAATTACTTCTTGACTAAGAGGAGTCACTAAAATACATATCTATTTTATCACTCCCTCGGAATAGAAGCATCATGGTTATTCTCAGGCATTCCTAATACCTGTACATCCTACATACTGGAAGACCAAGAATAAACCCAAAGTTTTAGATCTATTTGACATTCTCATTTGACTATTGGGAGTTCGTATCGATCATATACTTTCCAAAAGCATATATCGTACCTAGGTGTTGATCATTTAGTTTCCAAAAAGCATATATCAAATCTACAAATTCAGTCAAGCTTCCAAAGCGAGACAACCATGGATGGAATTTGATTCTTCCCAATATCTCATGAGCGAGCTCATGTCTTGGTTCAGTAAATGAAACTGTATGATCCCGTTAAGAGGTCTCACACCAGCGCGTCAGTGTATAGACCTTGATTAGGTCATCAACCTATTGGTATACCAAATATACATACTCAAATATATAATAACACATCTGTCTTCGGTCAGAGGATGCGTGCCTATATCGTTACAACATTCGACATAGATCTTTGGTTATCTCGTTCTCGTTAAGTCAACTCTTTGACCTAACTTATCTAACACCTCTGAATCTCTATTCCTATGTAGAGGACCTGCACCAAGAGGTTGGTTAGATATCAACCTTTATAGAAAGGATTGCCATCTCCTTCTAAGGATGGAGATCCTCTCTTAACAATCATTTGACAGTGCTTGATGAGTCCTCCGTCTAACTCTTTAGATATTCATCCTGGTACCAACCTATATGAATTTACAATTGGATCAACAGTTGTATGATCATTAAGATGGCCATGGTACATAACCCTAATTGTACTAAGGGACCTATTATGCAAATTAATTATTCTTCATTTATTTGTAGGGGTTGGGAGCTCCTTGTCAGTGGCAATCTGCTGTACTGTCTGGTGCAAAAAATGAAGAACGTCAAGTCCCTCCTTATAGGTTTGGGCTAAGGAGAATGCTAATGTTTTCTCTGAAGCTAATCTTGTTGGGAACTTCCTACAGGCGATTAACAGGGCCCTCTTGAATGATCCACTAGACCCAGTTCTCTCCAAACTGGATTCCAATGTGAAGCTTTATATGGAGGAGCTTGACTCCGACCTCGAGTCGGCATGGAAACAAAAAGAGCCGCATTGATTGGCTTCGGCTTGGCGATAGAAATACCAAATTCTTTCACATCTCTTCCAAAAGGCGGGGTTTGAAGAACTTAATTCACACCCTTTTGGAAGCTAATGGTGAAGCCATCGATTCTATGACAGACGTTGCCAGGGCTGCTGTAAATCACTTCCAATCCCTACTTGGTCCCTCGCTACCTCGTCCCCAAATGGCCGGACCTCCTCCTTCAAAGCATATCCTCTCCTCCCTTGCGAGAGAATGATTGGTCAGGCCGTTCTCAAAAGGAGAAATTCAGATGTCTATGTACTCCATCTCCTCCACTAAGGCACCTGGGCCAGATGGTTTTAATGCTGGTTTCTTCAAGCGACATTGGACAATGGTCAAAGGCGCCTTCTGCTCGGCCATGGACTTCCTCTTCAAGGGTGGGAATTTGGTTAGGGAGGTGAATCACACCTTTCTAACACTGGTCCCTAAAGTCCCCTCGCCCATGGCCATCAATAACATTTATTGCATAATTGCTCGCTGTAGGTCCGCATGTCCAACATTAACAACATACGACATAGGTCTTAGCTCTCTCGATCTCTCTAAGTCAACTCTTTAGCTTAAATTATCTGACACCTTTTAATCTCTATTCATATGAAAATGACCTACATCAAGAAGTCGGTTGGGTATCATCCTTTAGAATAAGGATTATCATCTCCTTCTCAGGCTTGATATCTCTCTTGGTAATCATTTGGCGGTGCTAGATAAGTCATCAATCTAACTCTTTAGAAATCATCTAAGCACTAGCCTTTATGATTTAACTATTGAATCAACAGTTGTATGATTATCAAGATGGCCATGGTGCATAGCCCTGATTGTACTAAGGGACCTTCTATGCAAATTAATTATTCCTTATTTCAGATTAGGGAGTGATTTGTAATAACTTTTATTGCAAAATAGCTTGCCATGGGTTCACATGTCCAACAATCTCCTACTAGCCCAAAGAGCCATTAAATGGTTAATCTTTAAATCCACACTCATGTTCTAATCGATAAGCTATGTTCTCGTCGATGAATCACCCATTCATCTTCTTTATCCATCTATTTTGGCTTAAAATCCCTTACAAAACACACGTAAATAGAATTAGTTCTCACTCCTTAATAATCCAATCACATATGTTAATAGTGTATTATTATCATTATTTTAACCCAAAATAAATAAATAAATCAAGGAAAAAAAGAAAATAAGGTTGTAAATATGAAATAAATAAGATTAAGCTTCAACTCGAATGTAGGTCAAGACTTGACCTAATCGACAAGGAATAAAGTAGGGGGAGATAGGGTCATTAATGTACAAAATTCCAGAAAATTTAACTTCACATGTACATATTCATCACTGTTCATAATGTATATATCTCATACTGTTTTATTTATGATCAATTCAATCTCATAAAAATGTTTTCGTCTTGAAACTCGTACATAAAAATGTGTTTTAAATAATAAAAATAATTATAAAAAAATTGTATACAAAATAAAAGGGACAACACTCTGAAAAGGCCATAAAGTCAGAATTGAAAGATCAATATCTACTCCATATAAACTCAAAATAAATCAAACTCACTTTCATTGTGTGCAAAACAAAATAAGCTTTAAATTAAAGTGATTTCATAAAATTTTGAGTTAAAATATGAAATTCAATTTTTTGGAGTATCAGTGTACCTATATATCTATACTATACTTAGTCATTGTCTTATTTACTTAATTCATTATATTTTTGCACATATTGTATTTGAAGGATATGGGAAAATCCTTAAGTGCATCACAGAAGCATGGAGATTGCATCATATGCGATTGGGAGTGACTAGTCATACTAGTTGCTCAGGACAGTGGATTTTTTTAAATAGTGATGAAATCACATGATCTAAGAACACTTCTCTAATCATTTCATCTAAAATCACAAACAAGTATTAGGTTTACCTCTTGAAGCGTGGTTGCGATCGAGTTTCTAAACGAATAGATCTACTATCAAATGTCTGATCCAACAGAGGAGATGCTTGAGAACGCGTTGATGAAATGCATGCTCCTCGCAATCCATGTTGATGAACCAAGCGGTGAATCTCTTGATCTCATCTCATGAGATCTGACATCGTCTTCACGAGCCAAGTGCATCGAAGAATATGGAGATCCAAGATAGTCAATCCGACAGCACAACGACGTTGTGATGACTACGACCCTCTCAAGCGTTTAGGGTGGATGGACACTCTAAAGAGGGAGAGAGGGGGCGTGTGTAGAGGGAGAGGTGGAGAGAGTTTAATTCCTCTTGAAATTATGTTTGCAGTCCAAAAGGCAAGGTCTACCCTTCCTTTTATACTAGTTGGGTGTATATGGATCTCAATCCAGGTACCCTCTTAATCCAACAGTTTAAATTAAGAGGTTATTAATCAGTAGCCATGATTTGTTGCTACAAAAACAACAACAATTAGTTTAAAACAAATTAACTATATTCTTTTTCAAGATAATAAGTAATTCATTTTCAATTTAATCAATATACATAGATAATGTAGAAGACTAAGTCTCTTTACTTAAAATATAGGGTGACCATCCCCCCTTGAACAAGTCAAGGTGGATGACCACCAAAAGAAGAGATAAAGTCTTCTTCTTTTACCTATGTATATATATTAATATACAATAACAAATTATTGCATTTATCTTCACAAAAATAATTCCAAATTAAATTTGTGAAAACTTCAATCATGCCATTGATAAATACAAATCATATTCATATATCCAACATAATATGTAAATTAGATTTACAATTAATTGTTCATTGTGAATCCAATTCACAACAACATATAGTTTGTAATTCTATTTACAATTAAATCTCTCCATCATATTATAAATCAAATTTTATAATATCAATGATTATTGTGGATAGTGATATCCACATTAATCATATCCTTGATAATTAAATAATATTTAATCATCTTGGATCTCTATTCTCATGTGCCCAAATAACATGAATCACATTCTTATTATTCATATCATTGATAATTAAATCACATTTAATCATCTTAGATAACTCTCCTTGTATGGCCAAATAATATGAATCAAATTCATATTATCCATGATATTTAAAGCACATTTAACTATAGATTTTCCTTAATGCTCAGACACATTATCACCAATGAATTATCCTTGAACTCTTTCAAGAATAATGCACTTTCTCCATGGATACTTGGAGATAAGGACATGGAGATTATATGTTCCACGTATAGTAACTTGGATATTGAGGTCACATCCCACATCCAGATCTCGAGGACCTCCCATAGATGTTTGATTAAATCAAAGTCGTAGATCTAATCTTCTCATTGTATCTGAATCACATTCAGATCAAAGCCCAACATTTGGACTAAGATCAGATCACTTCTCTACGAGAGGAGTCACTAAAATCCAGACCTGTTTCATCATTCCCTCGGAATGGAAGCGTCATGGTTATACAATCGTTTATGATCACATCACCCTCAGGTATTCCTAATACCTGTACATCCCTTCATACTGGAAGATCCAGAATAAATCCGAAGTTTTAGATCTATTTAGACTGTCTTCTTCAGGGTTTTATCACTAAGTTTCTTATTTGATCATTGAGAGTTGGTATCGACCATTTACTTTCCAAAAGCAATATCATACCTAGGTATTGGTCATATACTTTCCAAAAGCATATATCAAACCTACAAATTCAGTTAAGTTTCCAAAGCGAGACGACTGTGAATATCTCGTGATTGAGATCATGTCTTCCGGCTCAATAAATGAACCTGTATGATCCCTTTGAGAGATTGTATTACTTATATGCCCTAGTATGCACACCAGTGTGCCGGTGTATAGACCTTGATTAGATCATCAACCCATCAGTCTACCAAATGTATATACTCAAACATATAGTAACATATCAATCTTCTGTCAGAGGATGCATGCCTATATCGTGACATTACATGACATAGGTCTTGGTTATCTCAATCTTTTTAAGTCAACTCTTTGACCTAACTTATCTAACACCTTCGAATCTCTATTCCTATGCAGAGTACCTGCATCACGAGGACGGTCAGATATCAACCAAAAGAGGAAGGATTGCCATCTCCTACTCATGCTGGATATGATCTCTTAATAATCATTTAACAGTGTTCGATGAGTCCCTTAATCCAACTCTTTAGATATTCATCCAAGCACCTGTCTCTATGATTCAACAATTGAATCAACAGTTGTATGATCATCAAGATGACCATTATACATAACCCTAATTGCACTAAGGGATCTATTATGCGAATTAGTTGTTCTTTATTTATATCAGGGAATGATATTTGCAATAACATTTATTTCATAATGGCTCGCCATGGGCTCGCATGTCCAACAATCTCCCACTATCCCAACGAGCCATTAATGGACTCATATTTAAACCCACACTCATGTGCTAATGATAAGTTATTTTGAAAAATAGCTAGGTAAGATGATCAGTCATTATGTTCCCAAGAGACTATGCTATGTCCTTTTACGGTACTTGCATATCCCCTAGCAACAGTGCTCGCATCCAATGCAAATGTTGCATCTCATGCAACCAATATTCAATTAGGCAATTATAGAGTCGTTGATACTACAACTCAATAATTATCACCCGGAGATCTCTATCTCCTAAGACTAAGATCCATTTTTATGTCTTATAAGGCATCTGTAGTTAAGACCTTTTAGATCACTATCTATAAAGTCTTAAGTTCTTGAAGATTAGAGATCACTATCTCTAAAGTCTTGTCATCTTTTAATATATTGTTATTATTTTAATTAAGCATTTTTTCCATATTAGGATTACTAACACCTTACTGTTGGACACGTGAGCTCACGATGAGCCATTATGCAATAAATGTTATTGCAAATATCATTTCCTGATCTGGAATGAAGAATAATTAATTTGCATAATAGTCCCTTAGTAAAATTAGGGTTATGTACCATGGCCATCTTAATGATCATACAACTGTTGATTCAATTGTTGAATCATAGAGGCTGATTCTTGGACGAATATTTAAAGAGTTAGATTGAGGACTCATAAACCACCGTTAAATGATTATTAAGAGATGATCTCCAGTCTGAGAAGGGGATGGCAATCCTTTCTATAACTAATGATATCTAACTGACCTCTTGATGCAAGTCCTCTACATAGGAAGAGATCCGGAGGTGTTAGATACGTTAGGTCAAAGAGCTGGCTTAATGAGATCGAGATAACCAAAGACCTATGTCGTATACTATCACGATATAGGCACATCCTCTGACCGGATACAGATACGTTACTATATGTCTGAGTATGCACATGTGACAGACCAATAGGTTGATGACCTAACCAAGGTCTATACACCAGTGCGTCGGTGTGCATACAAGGGCATTTGAGTAATACAATCTCTCAAAGGGATCATATAGGTTCATTACTGAACTGGAAGACATGAGTTCACTCATGAGATATTGGGAAGGATCAAATTCCGTGCACGGTCGTCTCTCTTTGGGAAGCCTGACTGAAATTGTAGGTTTGATATATACTTTTGGAATGCATATGATTAACAATCGGGTATGGTATACACTTTTGGTAAGTATATGATCAATACAACTCCCAATGATCAAATGAGAAAACTTAATGATAAAACCCTGAAGTAGATAGTGTAAAATTGATCTAATACTTCGTGTTTATTGTAGGTCTTCCAATATGCAGGATGTACATGTATTAAGAATACCTGAGGGTGATGTGATCATAACTGATTATATAACCATGACGCTTCCATTCCTAGGGAGTGATGAAATGTGTTTGGATTTTAGTGACTCCTCTCAATAGAGAAGTAATCTGATCTTGGTCCAAATGTTGGACAGTGATATGAATGTCATTCATATGCAATAGAAAGATTAGATTTACGGTCTTGATTTAATCAAGCATCTATGAGAGGTTCACAAGATCTGGATTTGAGATGTGATCTCAATATCCAAGTCACTATACATGGAACAATACAACTGCCATGTCCTTATCTTCAAGTATCTGCGGAGAAAGCACATTATTATTGAAAGGGTTTAAGAATAATTCCATTGTTGATATTAAGTATCTAAGCATTGAGAAATGGATAATTAAATGTGATTTAATTATCATGAGTAATATGATTTTGATTCATATTATTTGGCCATATAAGGAGAGTTATCTAAAATGATTAAATGTGATGATCAAAGATATGAATAATGTGAATGTGATTCATATTATTTGGGCACATGAGAACAGAGATTCAAGACGATTAAAAATGATTTAAATATCAAGGATATGATTAATGTGGATATCATATCCACAATAATCATGGATATTATAAATATGATTTATAATATGATGGAGAGATTTAATTGTAAATAGAATTACAAATTATATGTTCTTGTGAATTGGATTCACAATAAACAATTAATTGTAAATCTACGTTACATGTTATGTTGGATATATGAATATGACTCATATTTATCATTGGCATGATTGATGTTTTGACAAATTTAATTTGGAATTATTTTGTGAAGGTAAATGCAACAATAGTTGTTGCATTTTATCGTATATATTATATATATATATATATATATAGGGAAAAGGGAAGCTACACCGGGGGTGCAGGCAACTAGCTACACCCAGCTATTTTTCTCATTAATTTTTGTTTTTTGAAGGAAATTTATGGGAGATTTACTTAGTTTATTGTGTGGAATATGTGTTTCAAATTTCATGCAAACAAACACTCCTAACATGCCCATCTAGATATGGTCAATTTCAATAATTCTGAGACCGTTAAAATGTGACAGCCTTGATGGAGATGATGGAAATGCCGAATTTAGTTGAAATTTGTATGATATCATGGTGATATATAATGATTTAAATCCCCTAGGTTTCATTTCAAAAACACAAAAAATCAATGAAAAAAATGGCCGGGTGCAGCTAGTTAGCTACTCCCCCGGGTGCAGCTTCCCCAGCCCCATATATATATATATATATATATATATATATATATATATATATATATATATATATATATATATATATATAAGGAAGGCAAATCACCCACAAGGTGGCCGTCCACCTTAACAAAGTCAAAGAGGGGTGGGGGGATGATGAATCTGTGATTCATCACATCAAAAGTCAAAAATAGAGCCTTGTTCCCGAGAAAATAGAGGCATATTTCCCTTTATCTTGCATAAATAGCATTCATGCATGCATCCATAATTCATGCATTTTAGGAGCTCATCTGCATTTAAATAAGAAGCCACAAATCCCCTGTAAAATACCTTTTCATCAAATAAACTTCTCTCTATAATATATGTATGTACTCCTCAATAATATAGGGAAGAAGGCCACAAATCACCCTTGTACAGTAAAACCCCCATAAAGCCCGCATACAAACTCCTACTTAGGTCCACTCACTATTAGAATACTACATATCAAAAGACCTTCAAAATGAGACTAATTTCATTGAAATTGGAGCTTGTATGAGGAACTTGGGTTTTTGGGGCATTTTGTATACTACATATGTATATTTATGTAACTTTGTATTTATGTACCATATTTGACCTCATCTCCATCTTTGGCCAACATGAAACTTGTAGATCTCACCAAGATCTACAACTTTCATGTTTTGAGTTTTTCCAAATTCGGCCTCCTCCTCTTTCTACACGTGTTTTTCCCTTCGACCACTCACAGCAGGCCACGTGGCGCCCTCTGATTGCGCCACGCGGCCCGCTGTCTTTAGCCGATCCGCCCGCGCTCTCCACCGTTGGATCAAGCTCCAGATCCAACGGTCCCTCTGTGACCACGTACGCGCACCCCCTCAACCGTCTGATCATCCCCCACTCTTCATCTCCACCATCCATCAGCGCCTCGCCCACAGAGCGCCACGCGTCACCTCTTGAGCCCTTCATCTGCATCCTCAGCTCTTCCATCTGAGCCGTTAGCCCTCCAATCATCTCAACCGACCGTTCAAACACCTTGACCTGATCAGGGCCGCTCGCTCGCGCCTTGCCTAGCTCACGCCACGTGTCACCACTCACACCCGCAGATCTTCTCGCCCAGATCTAATCTCACCCGCCACTTCGCGCCTCCATCTGGCCGTTGGATCACAAGATCCAACGGCCAGGACCTCGTCCCCTACCTCGGGCAGCCCCTCTCTCCCACGATCTCCGCCTTGCGGGAGGGGCCGCCCCTTTCTATTTTCGGCCGCACTCCAGCCACCCTCGCCGGCCACTGTCTCTCCCACGATCTTCCCCACTCTTCCCTCTCCCTCGCCAACACCCTCGAACACCACCATCTCCGCCACACTCGCTCCACCACCTCCATGAAACTCGCCACTCACCCAGCTCTGCCGCCACCTTCGACCTATAAATACACCCTCTCCGGCCACATTCAAGCCCATCCGCCACTCCAGGAGAGAACCCCGAGCTCCAAGCTTCCTCTTGGTGACAGCAAGCGGCCGAATTGTTGAGCGACGAAGGACCTTCTTCTCCGGCGAGATCCACGGTGCACCGCCGTGCCGCAGCCGCCCTCCGCGTAGCTGCACGAGCTCGAGGCTTACCGACCTCTGGAGCGACGACCCCTGGAGCTCAAAACCGAGCCCCAAACCCCAGGTAACCTCCTTCATCCCCCTCTCCGATCATCCTCTTCTTTTCATCCGATCTTCTCCGATTTTATTCGCCTTCCACGGACATCTCCCACACCTCCTCGACATCCCGACGAGCTCCGCGACGGTGCTAGCATCCTCGCGGGCCGCTCCACTTCGCCATTCACCGCACTTCGACCACCGTCGACTAGCAGCTCCGCCGCTTGACCGGAGCCACCTCGCCCGATCACCTCAAGCACCCGCAGGCCTCTCCGACCACTCCATTCAACTCCCACGATCACCAGCACGCTTCGGCTATCCAGCTAACACTTGCAGGTACTCTTTGGACCATTGGCCGGAGCTTCATCGGAGCCTTCCTCGAGCTTCATCGACCAGGAGCGCCAGCCCTCCTCCAGCCATTCCGAGCCCACCGGAAGCTTCGCAGGCGTCCTCCGCTGCTTCCGAGCTAGCTGGGAGCTGACGGAGCTCACTGACGGAGCTCAGCGAGGGAGGCGGAGCTCAGCACCTGTCGCCGGAGCACAGCCCCTCCTCCGCAGGCGGAGGAGGCCCGTTCGAGGAGAAGGAGCAGCAGCCGTTCGATCTTCAGATCGAACGGCCCTCGTCCCGCCACGCGTCTCTTCACCGCCATCGTCCTCGACCGTCGATCTCGCCGCGGATCAGACGCTCCACCCGCTGCCACGCGTCATCACCGACCACCCTTGGATCCACCTTGATCCAAGGGCCCTCAGGCGGCCACGTCGCCGGCTCCGAGCCTCGGCCTCCAAGCCTAGGCTCGGGCCACCCGAAGCTGATCCGAGGCTAAACCGAGCCTCCGACGTCTCCGAGCCTAGGCCGCCCCACGTGAGGAGCACGTGCGGCCTGGGTAAATTGCACCGACACCCCTGGAGGTTCCCAAAATTGCAGAAAGGTCCCTGTGAAGCAGACATCACGTGAGGCGCGCGTGATTCGTGGAGAATTTGCACTCAAGTCCTGCATAGTCTTGGTAATTGCACTTTAGTCCCTGTCAGCATGTTTATTTCTTGAACATTTATTTTCCAGTATTGCATTTAGACCCCTATGTTTGCACGTGTCCATAGCTTGCATTGTTGATCATTTTTGAATTTTAAAAGTTGCATCTTGTTGAGAATTTTGTCCTCTACCTGGTAGCATACTTGTTGTATTTTTTGTTGGTTTTCTTGATTTATTAATGAATTAATTGATTGATTTGAGTCATATTTTGCCCAGAGATGCCATTTGATTTTTAGTAAATTATCTGTGCCTTCAAAAATCACCAAAAAAATCACAGTAGCTTAAGGACATTGTTTTTAACATCCCATAAAAATTTCACATCATTTGCACGCATAACGAGGCCTGAATAAATAGTTTAGTGATTTCCTTTGATTAATTTTAATTAATTCATTTCACAACATTTTTTTAGTTCTGTCAATTTTCCTAGGTTCCTGATCATTAGACCTTCCTAGGATAATTTTAGTTCTGAGAAATATTGTGTTTTGATATTTATTAAAAATTAAACATTGAAAAATCACACTGTTTGTTTAGTTAATTCATAGAATATTCATTTTGAGTCGAAAAATTCCAAAAAAATTAGTGTAGGTCATTTTCATCATAAGCAACCTTCTGGCCAATTTTCATAATTTTTGGACTGAATTTGATATATCAATTAAATCTAACTTGAAATTGGCTAAGGATTGTCTGCATTGTCTACATAGTAATTAAAAAGACCAAAAAAAAAAAAAAATCGTTCCCCGAATCTCGAGCACTTGTGAATTGATGTAATCAACCTAAGGAGACAGATGCCTCCCTGAGATCGACCTTGGACTTCACCAAGTAAAAAAAAAAAACTACATCACTTAACATTAATAGCTAAGTGATTTTTGATTAATCCCTCGTATCCGACTGCAACGAATATCATTAATTGATTTGGACATTAATTTGACCGGATTAACTAAGGGTGCGGGAGGCTTATCAAAATGGCGCCGTTGCCGGGGAGGCACGGCTTAGGTTAATTTACATCACATTTTGAGTGTTTGATTTTCTAACCCCCGGGTAGTCTGACCCCCGGTTGTTCTTGTAATTATTTCTCTCATTTATTTTTGCTTTATTTTATTTTTGTGTCACTCTCTGACCTTATCTTAATTTTTGTGCGAGGAACGCGAGGAGTCGGCGACGCTTCGAAGACTTAGCACTTAAATTGTGTGAGAGAAAGAGAGGCCTTGTAATTTTCATTTTATTTTCTTTCTTTTGCATTGTTTCCAGCGGTTCCCGTTTGGGTTCTCGCACGTGTAAAAATAGTGGAAACCGTGTCCCGTGTGCTGTGTGGTTGATTGGTAACTTAGCTTGCACTAGCGGCTCCTCGAGCCAATCTAGGACTTGTTTGTGCTCGTAATCAATAGGACCACACAACACATTTAAAAGACGCACTTAGACCGCAGGACTTAGTTCAAATCAATCTGTTCTTCACGCTAATAGAACTGCCTGTCTAGGAGCGGCTTTTATCGCCTGCATTTGCATATAGGATAGAGTTTTCAATTCTGTATAGCATCCTGCATCGACAAGCGAAGGGATCACTGTAAGTATTCTCTACTTAGCATACGCATCATAGATTTTAACTTGCATCGGCTTTTCTCGATTTCCCCCTCTGATTTTCTCACTTAATTAAAGGAAATTGGGACTGTCCGATAGGCGTGCTTTGTGGTGATTAAATTTCAGTGATAACCTACTTTAAAACTGGGACTGCTAACAGTATTGACAATAAAAAGGGAATAAAACTGAAAATTGTTTGCGGGAGAGTAACCCCGACCTTGTTTTCAGGCTGAGTGAGGGTACCTGAGTGTGTGTGAACACCCTAAGGTAGAGCCCAAATCCCCGTCTTCCATATCATCGTTCTGACTGATCCTAGCAAATATCACAAGCCGGATACTTTCAGATTCTTTGACTAGTACCAAGTAGCCTCCGCCTGTCTCAGGTAGATAGGGGCGAAATTGCGGTACTTCGCGACAAGCTGCCAGTAACCCCCCGGGGTGAAGTTCCGGCCTTGTCAGCCTCCGCCTGCTTGCAGGTAGATAGGGGCGTGGTCACTGAATCCCTCGGCTTGGGATAGGAGCGAAGAAAGGAAGGAGCGGCGGTATCTTAGACGACAGGATAAACAGGGAAGACGCATCCGGCTCTGAGCCGACTTCCCTCTAGGCCGCGTAATCCTTGCTAGATTTGCTTGAAATTCACACTTAAAAATTACAAGATAAATTGGACTCAATTTGAGTCCTTCACTGTGTTGAGTGTGAAAACCAGGGTCTTGGATTGTTCTTCTTGCTTGCTTCAGGTAGGAGTAAAATCCTATCTTCTTCTCGCTTATCAAGATGAGTCAATGGGGAGATCTCGACACACAATTCACTGATCCCTCTATGAGTCCCCCAGATAACTCGTCTTTTTCGGTCCAAACGCACTTTGGACCACCCAGGACTCATGACCCTCTTGAGTCCTGGTTCCCTCCTGCTCAGGGTGGTTACCCTCAAACCGACCCTTTTATCTCCTCTGAGAGTACCGAGGAAGACCATTGCCTCGGTAATCCATTCCTTGATTTACCCTCTAACACCGGACCTATTTTCCATATCCCAGAACTGGAGGGAGAAATGCCGCCAAGGATGCCGCCCGACGAGGACCAGATAAGACAGATCCTTAGACGTCTGGCAGAAGCTGAACAGAAGAATGCCGATCTCACTGCACGAATGGGGCAGATTATAGTAGCAGAAGGAATCGACCGGCCAATGGTCGATACATATAACCCGGCGGAGAACGAGATCCAGAATTGGCTAGCACCTGCAGTTCCCGACCAGGCATTCGAGCTGAAGCCCCACTTCCTTAGCCTGCTGCCGAAGTTCAACGGAAACCTCAGCGAAGAGCCGTACACCTTCCTCCGTGACTTCGAACTAGTCTGTAATAATCTGAGCCATCCCAATGTTGGCCAAGACTATATCAGACTGAAAGCCACCCCTTTTGCCTTAGGAGATAAGGCTGCACATTGGCTGAAGAACCTAGGGGTGGTTTGTACTACCTGGATGCAGTTCAAGGACCTCTTCCTGAAGAAGTTCTACCCACTCAGTAGAACCAATCAGATGCGTACGAAGATTGCCAGCTTCGCCCAAGGACCCTGCGAACCGTTCCACGAGGCGTGGGACAGGTTCAATGATTTAGTGCAGAAATGCCCATGCCACGGCATTTCAAAGGCGATCCTAGTCCAGACCTTGTTCTGCGGCTTAACCCCAGAGATGCAGGGGTTAGTCAGCGCCGCCTGCGGAGGAAGCTATCTGAACAAGAACGAACACGCCGTATGGAAGATCCTGGAGCAGATGGCAGAAACCGGCAGGTCACAGGCCACAAGGGCCTATCAGTTGTCTCCCTCGATTCTATCCAACGAGACAACTAAAAGGACTGTTGCTGATCTGACAGAGGACCTCATCCCCAGCATGGGGATGATTGCAGACAAGCTCACCATGGTCGAACAGATCCACAAGCGAGTCGCGGAGATGGAGTCTCTTTCGAGCCTTCCCAAGAAGGTGGAGGAACTCTCTGAAAAGGTAGCCAAGATGAAGCTACCCACCCCTTCTGCACCACCTGTACCTGTACATCGAGTTCATCTTGTACAGGAACAGGCACCGGGGTCTCAGAGCAGCTGGGATCAGACTTACACCCAGCAGAACCATCAAGCACCCCCACCAGTTGAGACAGCATACGAGGAGCCTCCGCCCGTCTACGAGATCAACGGGCTCTGGTATAGCCGTGACCCACTAGTCCGGCAAATTGAGATGGGGAAGGATCAGGCACACCGCCCAACCCCAGTATACCAGGAGACCAGACCCGTCACAATCCCGCGATACCAGTCCAGGCCAGACCAGGGGTACCAGCCGCAGCAGCAAACCTACCAGCAGGGGCCAGCACCGCCCCATCAGCAGCAGTATCGGCACGGCCAGCAGGGCCAGTTCAGGACAGCATCCACGCAGCAGCCAGCCCAGCCCACCGAGTTGGAGTCCCTCACCTTGGCGATCCAGACCCTGTCTGATAGGGTCCAGCAGATGCAGAACGATTACTTGGACATGAGAACCGACATCAATCGGGTCTCTCGTGCTCAAGACCAACAAACGGCGCCAAGGACTCCACTTCCCGCACAGGTTCAGGCCAACCCGAACAGCATACACCAAGGCCAGAACCGACCCAGAGATCAGGTAGACTATTCAGATAATTATTTATCTGAACATGAGATCCTTTCGTATGATAATGTTAACCATATGTCCCTCAGGAGCGGAAGGACCGTGACCATACCTGATCGGGCACGGGCACAACAGGAAGGAACCTCCGAAGTTCGACCTGAGGAGAATTCGGAGGAGGAGGAAGAGGAGCATCACCACCACCACCGCAAGCAGAAGAAGAGGACATCTGAGTCCTCGAAGCAGCACCCCCGCATCCACCTGGAGTCCGACGACACCGATGAGCCCGCACCTCCATCTGAGGAGGACCAGTCAGAAGAAGCGGAAGACGCATCACCGGTTTCGCCCAAGCATTTTCCCTTCCGTCAGAGTCAGCATCAGAGTCTGTACAAAAGTCCGAGTCAGAGTCCTGTCCAGAACTCAGTTTCAGTTTCTAATGAAAATATTTCAGTCCCAGATCCTGAGTTAATAATCCCTTTCCCCCAAGCTCTTAAGGGTGGGAAGAAGAAAAACACAAAAATCCAAAAAGATGACCCTGAGATGGCTGAATTTTGTAACAAACATATCAAGGTCACAATCCCTTTCGACAAGTTCGTGGAAATGACCCCTGCATTCCAGAAATACCTTAAGGTGCGATGCACACCTACTAGGGTTAGCAGGAAGACCAAAAGCCGTGTTGAGAAACACGTTCTATCAGTAGCCACGACTTGTGCAATAAAGAACTCGTTTCCTCGGAAACGAAGAGACATGGGTGCACACTATGTAGTGAGTCATGTTGATGACATCGCGTTTGCACGCACTCTCCTTGACAATGGTTCCTCGATCAATTTGATGCCCACAGCCCTCTATGAGCGGCTTGATCTCGGACCTCTTAGGAAATCTAGAGCTATTCTGCAGTTTGCAGATAAATCCACTAAGAGGTCCCAAGGAGAATTAAGGAACATTGTGATCAAAGTCGAGGGTCAGGAATACATGGTGGACTTCACTGTCCTTGATATGGAGACCCCTCGTAATTGGAGAGATTCCCAGATTATCTTGGGTAGGCCCTTCCTTAGAACAGCAGGGGCCTTATTCGATTATAAGAATGGGAAGATTCAGTTCCAAACTCCAGGCGGAGATGAGGAACTAGAGATGAAGCAGACCAGATGGCAGAGACCGAACTCCGAATCCAGCACCGAGTACTCTTCGATCGAAACAGACAGTGCACATGTAGACTTAGTTGGGCCATGGAGACAGAACCCAGCCAGCACCGATATGTCCATCTCCTTTGAAGATGATCCAGTACATGAGTCAGTCTGCGAGATCATTAGGAACGAGTACAGCTCTGAGCCTGCATCACCCTACATCTTCGATGACATAGAGGCCCAAGAGGGCCTGTCAGTCCTTACATCCTTAGGACAATCGGAAGATGAGGAAGACGAGTCGGACGAGGCGTTTGCCGATTGCAGGGAGACCTTTGATGATCCGACTCCAGAGCCAAGCTTGGTGGCAGCCACTGCAGATCAAGATCCAGCCACTTCCAACACCGAACCAGATCGGATTGAGCCAGACTTCTTAGATGATCATACCATCCCTGAGCTCAAACCCTTACCCACAACCCTTAAGTATGCCTTCCTTGCGGGCGAAGCCAAGAAATTTCCGGTCATTATCAGTTCGTAATTGACCGAGGAGCAGGAATCTCGCTTGCTAGAGATCCTGGAGAAGAACCGCAAGGCAATAGGCTGGAGCATTTCCGATCTCCACGGGATAAATCCCGCTCTGTGTTCGCACCATATATATTTGGAGAATGAAGCCAAACCCTCTCGTGAATTCCAACGTCGGTTGAATCCAAATCTACGAGAGGTTGTCAAGAAAGAGATAGAAAAATGGTGCGACGCGGGTTTTATCTACCCAATCTCTGACTCTAAGTGGGTGGCCCCAATCCATGTTGTCCCGAAAAAGTCGGGAATTCAGACGACCACCAACGAGGACGGAGAGGAGATCGTGACGAGAGTACCCACGTCGTGGCGCGTCTGTGTGGATTACAGACGCCTGAATGCCGCGACGAAGAAGGATCATTTCCCCCTACCGTTCATTGATCAGATCTTAGAGAGACTAGCAGGGAAAGAATTCTTCTGCTTCCTTGATGGGTTCTCGGGCTACAATCAAGTAGCCATAGCTCCAGAGGACCAGGAAAAGACCACGTTCACATGCCCCTTTGGTACCTATGCTTTCAGGCGCATGCCTTTTGGGTTATGCAATGCTCCAGGTACTTTTCAAAGGTGCATGATTGCTGTATTCGCCGAAATGGTCGGCGAATTCCTGGAAGTCTTCATGGATGACTTTTCGGTCCACGGCGACTCTTTTGATTCCTGCCTTAGGAATCTGGACCGAGTCCTCAAAAGATGTTGTGAGGTCAATCTGGTGCTCTCCTGGGAGAAAAGTCACTTTATGGTGACGGAGGGCATAGTGTTGGGGCACGTCATCTCCAAGAGAGGAATGGAGGTTGACCCTGCCAAGGTGGATGTGATCAGACGACTCCAGCCACCAACCAACGTACGGCAGTTGCGGTCGTTCCTCGGGCATGTCGGATTTTATCGGAGGTTCATCAAAGATTTTTCTAAAATTGCCCGACCGCTAACTGAGCTTTTAGGCAAAGACGCGGAGTTTATTGTCGATCACAAGTGTCTTGCGGCCTTTAAGCTATTACAAGGAATGATTATGGACGCACCCATTTTACAAGCCCCAGATTGGTCTCTCCCTTTTGAGATCATGACGGATGCATCAGACTATGCTGTTGGGGCTGTATTGGGACAAAGAAGAGATGGTGTCCCGTTTGCAATCCACTACGCAAGCAAAGTGCTTGATTCTGCTCAGCGTAACTATACAGTTACCGAAAAGGAAATGCTGGCGGTAGTGTTTGCCTTGGACAAATTCAGATCGCATTTAATCGGATCCAAGGTGACTGTGTTCACAGACCACACGGCACTACGATATTTGATGGAGAAGAAGGACGCGAAGGCGCGTCTTCTTCGTTGGATTCTACTTATCCAGGAATTTGATTTGGACATCCGTGATAAACCTGGAAAGAAGAACGTAGTAGCCGATCATCTCTCTCGTCTCGAAGATATTAATACTTCCGAGGTTTCCCCAATTCGAGACTCCTTCCCTGACGAGTCGATTTTTGTTATCAACTCACTCCCATGGTATGCCAATATCGTGAACTATCTTGTCTCCAAGAAGGTTCCCGAGGATTGGCCCAAGAGCCAAATTGACCGACTAAAGTCGGATGCTAGACACTACCATTGGGAGGATCCGATCCTTTTCTTTGAAGGACCGGATTGCGTCTGGAGACGTTGTATTCCTCAGGAGGAATACCAGAGTGTCCTTTCTTTATGCCATAGCTTAGAGGCAGGAGGACACCACTCCGGGAAGAGGACCGCATGGAAGGTGCTTCAGTGTGGCTTTTACTGGCCGACTCTGTTTCGCGATGCCACCACCTTCGCGAAGTCGTGCCCAGTATGCCAGAGAATGGGAGGAACCGTTGGTTCCAAGGATGAGATGCCGATGCAGCCGGTCATCATTTGTGATGTCTTTGACGCCTGGGGCATCGACTTCATGGGCCCATTCCCTGTCAGCCACGGATTTGAATACATCCTTCTTGCGGTTGATTATCTGTCAAGATGGGTGGAGGCTATCCCGACCCGAGCCGCAGACAGCAGGACTGTCTGTAAGTTTATCAGAGAGCACATAATCTCTAGGTTCGGGATCCCCAAAATGATGATATCAGATGGGGGTAGCCACTTTGTGAATCGGGAGGTGAAGAAACTCCTGAAGGATTACGGCATCGAACACCGTGTCGCTAGTCCTTACCACCCACAAACCAATGGTATGGCTGAGGTGTCAAATAGGGAGGTAAAAACAATACTGCAAAAGCTCGTCCGCCCAGACAGGAAGGACTGGTCTCAGATCTTGGATCAGGTCCTCTGGGCGTATAGGACGGCTTACAAGACACCGTTAGGTACCTCCCCATTCCGAATGGTATTCGGAAAGCCGTGCCATTTACCCGCAGAGTTAGTGCATAAATCAGAATGGGCAATAAAGAAGGTCAACTGGAACACACACCTGGGCCAAAAACAGAGAGACATGGATCTGAATGAGCTTGTGGAAGTCAGAAACCGCGCATACGACAACAGTGTGGTGTACAAGGACAAGGTGAAGCGTTGGCACGATAGATTTATCAGACGAAAGACCTTTGTTCCTGGACAGAAGGTATGGTTGTTCAATGCCAGGCTGAAGACCTTCCAAGGCAAGCTGAAATCCAAGTGGACGGGACCATTTGTAGTCCGAACGGTGCATGATAGTGGATGTGTCGAGATCTCAGATCTCGCGGATGACGCACCGACATTCCTGGTTAATGGGCAGCTGTTGAAGCACTTCGTTGAATCTAATGAACAGTTAGTCCATGTGGAAGAGATTGTATTCATGCGCGAGACAGATACAGCAGATACATCTCAAGCCGTGCATGAGACCTTGCAGCAATGAACTCCAGCCATCAGCAGCATCTTCAGAAGATTCAGACCGACTCATTTGTACATATATCATCATTCCTGTATATCCTTTCCTCTACCTCCACGATTCTAGTAACCCATCCCCACATCATCGAATCATTATCTCGGACTATACTTAGGATGACCAGATCCTAAGTATAGGGGGAAAGGGTCACCCGAGTCGTTTCACTGTACATTCTCCAGATCACATCGGTCCTCATACGCATTTCTTACCAATACTTAGGCTGACCTAAGCCTAAGTATAGGGGGGACCGATGCCCATATTGTATATTCATCCATTCCCATCTTTCCTCGTCCGCCCCATTTGTGATCTTCTTCTACACTTAGGCCGCCAGAGCCTAAGTATAGGGGGGCAAGACGACTTCTATACTTTCTATTCCTCTTTGGCTCTCCTATGCTTAGCACGAGCTATGTCTTTTTCCTCGCTCTCTGTGCTCTGAGGACATAGCACACGCTAAGTATAGGGGGGCGTGTATATATTACATATATACTTTACCCATAGCTCGTACTTTCGCGTATTTTCGCGTATTTTTGTATATATATTTGCAATAATTATGGGTGGGTAAAAATTGAAAAAAAAAATTGTACACTTGTATACTACTTGTAAACCTTTTGTAAAAATTAAAAAAAATTAAAAAAAATTAAAATTTTGTATACTTGTATAATATGTACTATATGTATAAATACTTGTATAAAAAGTTGTAAAATTCTTGTAAAATTTGTTGTAAAACATGTTGTATACCAAAAATCGTGTATACTATGTACAAATTATATCAACTAAAGATTGTTGTAAATAATAATAAAAAAAAGATTGTTGTATACCAGAAAAATAAAACAAAAAGGCTTCTTATTTACTCTTGCATATTATCTTGCATTTTCAAAAAAAAAAAAAAAAAAAAAAAAAAAAAAAATCTTGCATTTCATTCATAGCATGTCATCTGCACATCATCTGCATATCTTGCATATGCAAAGTGAAAAGCTAGTGGGTTCTGAACCAAGTTATGAGTAGATATTGAGGATGGACTTGATTTGACCTTAACCCACCTAATTTCAGAGGGACCTTATAGGAACTGGAGTTAAGATTTTTCAGGTCAAGTGACTTAATTCTTTGAGTCCGCAAGTCTATGTTCACGTGTCATCTTGATTAGTCTAAGTAGAATATTTCGTGCATACGCAGGATTCTCTTAGATAATGACCTAACTTGGACAAGCACAATGCACGTAGCTCTTCATTGATGAGGTGGTGAGGAGGTAGAATCCTTTAGCTTGGAGTAGCACACGGGTGGAAACATCCGTCCTCCTCTAGGGAGGGTAGTGCATCTCAACCTAGTCTAGTGGTGTTGACATCTAAGGACGGGATGCTGTGGGTTGCAATAATGCTTCAAAAGAGGGATAGTCTACTGGCTCAAGAGGAAAAACTCCTGATGTACATGCTGCACATTGTATATAGTGAAAAAAAAAAATTGCAAGAAAACTCCAAAAAAATCAGACAGGTCCAAGTCAAAGAAAAAAATTTTTACCTGTCGGAGTACGAAGAAATGCAGCTGGATGACTTGGCTACACTGGTCAGGCATCCCGGGATAGGTGGCTACACTGGCCACCGTCCATTCTTTTCTCTACCCCCTCCTCTTGAGTTGGTCGCACTTGAACTTAGAAGGGAATACCCCGCTCCTCGAGGAAAGAGTTACTGGACCGGGTTATTGAGTTACCTTGTTAGAGGAGGCTGGTTCCGAGTCATTTCTGATGTGGAGAGCTATATCTCACTTACACAGTACAAGTAAGAATCATAGTCATCAGAAATTTGCGTTTGAGGATTTGTTCTGACCTGGCTATTGAGGCGTCTTGAATAGAAGACTTGTGGAACTTGAAGTCTGTTAGCTCTTAAGTTCAGGTCCAAATAAGGTTCCGCCACACAATTAATCCAAAGGTCGAGTCAGGCTCCATTTTTAACTTTTGTTCATGACCTTGGTATGGAACCCAAAATCATTTCACTCTTGCATTTCATTTAGTTGCTCGGGGACGAGCAAGGTTTAAGTATAGGGGGTTGATGAATCTGTGATTCATCACATCAAAAGTCAAAAATAGAGCCTTGTTCCCGAGAAAATAGAGGCATATTTCCCTTTATCTTGCATAAATAGCATTCATGCATGCATCCATAATTCATGCATTTTAGGAGCTCATCTGCATTTAAATAAGAAGCCACAAATCCCCTGTAAAATACCTTTTCATCAAATAAACTTCTCTCTATAATATATGTATGTACTCCTCAATAATATAGGGAAGAAGGCCACAAATCACCCTTGTACAGTAAAACCCCCATAAAGCCCGCATACAAACTCCTACTTAGGTCCACTCACTATTAGAATACTACATATCAAAAGACCTTCAAAATGAGACTAATTTCATTGAAATTGGAGCTTGTATGAGGAACTTGGGTTTTTGGGGCATTTTGTATACTACATATGTATATTTATGTAACTTTGTATTTATGTACCATATTTGACCTCATCTCCATCTTTGGCCAACATGAAACTTGTAGATCTCACCAAGATCTACAACTTTCATGTTTTGAGTTTTTCCAAATTCGGCCTCCTCCTCTTTCTACACGTGTTTTTCCCTTCGACCACTCACAGCAGGCCACGTGGCGCCCTCTGATTGCGCCACGCGGCCCGCTGTCTTTAGCCGATCCGCCCGCGCTCTCCACCGTTGGATCAAGCTCCAGATCCAACGGTCCCTCTGTGACCACGTACGCGCACCCCCTCAACCGTCTGATCATCCCCCACTCTTCATCTCCACCATCCATCAGCGCCTCGCCCACAGAGCGCCACGCGTCACCTCTTGAGCCCTTCATCTGCATCCTCAGCTCTTCCATCTGAGCCGTTAGCCCTCCAATCATCTCAACCGACCGTTCAAACACCTTGACCTGATCAGGGCCGCTCGCTCGCGCCTTGCCTAGCTCACGCCACGTGTCACCACTCACACCCGCAAATCTTCTCGCCCAGATCTAATCTCACCCGCCACTTCGCGCCTCCATCTGGCCGTTGGATCACAAGATCCAACGGCCAGGACCTCGTCCCCTACCTCGGGCAGCCCCTCTCTCCCACGATCTCCGCCTTGCGGGAGGGGCCGCCCCTTTCTATTTTCGGCCGCACTCCAGCCACCCTCGCCGGCCACTGTCTCTCCCACGATCTTCCCCACTCTTCCCTCTCCCTCGCCAACACCCTCGAACACCACCATCTCCGCCACACTCGCTCCACCACCTCCATGAAACTCGCCACTCACCCAGCTCTGCCGCCACCTTCGACCTATAAATACACCCTCTCCGGCCACATTCAAGCCCATCCGCCACTCCAGGAGAGAACCCCGAGCTCCAAGCTTCCTCTTGGTGACAGCAAGCGGCCGAATTGTTGAGCGACGAAGGACCTTCTTCTCCGGCGAGATCCACGGTGCACCGCCGTGCCGCAGCCGCCCTCCGCGTAGCTGCACGAGCTCGAGGCTTACCGACCTCTGGAGCGACGACCCCTGGAGCTCAAAACCGAGCCCCAAACCCCAGGTAACCTCCTTCATCCCCTCTCCGATCATCCTCTTCTTTTCATCCGATCTTCTCCGATTTGATTCGCCTTCCACGGACATCTCCACACCTCCTCGACATCCCGACGAGCTCCGCGACGGTGCTAGCATCCTCGCGGGCCGCTCCACTTCGCCATTCACCGCACTTCGACCACCGTCGACTAGCAGCTCCGCCGCTTGGCCGGAGCCACCTCGCCCGATCACCTCAAGCACCCGCAGGCCTCTCCGACCACTCCATTCAACTCCCACGATCACCAGCACGCTTCGGCTATCCAGCTAACACTTGCAGGTACTCTTTGGACCATTGGCCGGAGCTTCATCGGAGCCTTCCTCGAGCTTCATCGACCAGGAGCGCCAGCCCTCCTCCAGCCATTCCGAGCCCACCGGAAGCTTCGCAGGCGTCCTCCGCTGCTTCCGAGCTAGCTGGGAGCTGACGGAGCTCACTGACGGAGCTCAGCGAGGGAGGCGGAGCTCAGCACCTGTCGCCGGAGCACAGCCCCCTCCTCCGCAGGCGGAGGAGGCCCGTTCGAGGAGAAGGAGCAGCAGCCGTTCGATCTTCAGATCGAACGGCCCTCGTCCCGCCACGCGTCTCTTCACCGCCATCGTCCTCGACCGTCGATCTCGCCGCGGATCAGACGCTCCACCCGCTGCCACGCGTCATCACCGACCACCTTCGGATCCACCTTGATCCAAGGGCCCTCAGGCGGCCACGTCGCCCGCTCCGAGCCTCGGCCTCCAAGCCTAGGCTCGGGCCACCCGAAGCTGATCCGAGGCTAAACCGAGCCTCCGACGTCTCCGAGCCTAGGCCGCCCCACGTGAGGAGCACGTGCGGCCTGGGTAAATTGCACCGACACCCCTGGAGGTTCCCAAAATTGCAGAAAGGTCCCTGTGAAGCAGACATCACGTGAGGCGCGCGTGATTCGTGGAGAATTTGCACTCAAGTCCTGCATAGTCTTGGTAATTGCACTTTAGTCCCTGTCAGCATGTTTATTTCTTGAACATTTATTTTCCAGTATTGCATTTAGACCCCTATGTTTGCACGTGTCCATAGCTTGCATTGTTGATCATTTTTGAATTTTAAAAGTTGCATCTTGTTGAGAATTTTGTCCTCTACCTGGTAGCATACTTGTTGTATTTTTGTTGGTTTTCTTGATTTATTAATGAATTAATTGGTTGATTTGAGTCATATTTTGCCCAGAGATGCCATTTGATTTTTAGTAAATTATCTGTGCCTTCAAAAATCACCAAAAAAATCACAGTAGCTTAAGGACATTGTTTTTAACATCCCATAAAAATTTCACATCATTTGCACGCATAACGAGGCCTGAATAAATAGTTTAGTGATTTCCTTTGATTAATTTTAATTAATTCATTTCACAACATTTTTTAGTTCTGTCAATTTTCCTAGGTTCCTGATCATTAGACCTTCCTAGGATAATTTTAGTTCTGAGAAATATTGTGTTTTGATATTTATTAAAAATTAAACATTGAAAATCACACTGTTTGTTTAGTTAATTCATAGAATATTCATTTTGAGTCGAAAAATTCCAAAAAAATTAGTGTAGGTCATTTTCATCATAAGCAACCTTCTGGCCAATTTTCATAATTTTTGGACTGAATTTGATATATCAATTAAATCTAACTTGAAATTGGCTAAGGATTGTCTGCATTGTCTACATAGTAATTAAAAAGACCAAAAAAAAAAAAAAAATCGTTCCCCGAATCTCGAGCACTTGTGAATTGATGTAATCAACCTAAGGAGACAGATGCCTCCCTGAGATCGACCTTGGACTTCACCAAGTAAAAAAAAAAAACTACATCACTTAACATTAATAGCTAAGTGATTTTTGATTAATCCCTCGTATCCGACTGCAACGAATATCATTAATTGATTTGGACATTAATTTGACCGGATTAACTAAGGGTGCGGGAAGCTTATCACACGTGCCTATGGGAATTTTGCAAGATGCCCCCATGTCATTCCTAAGATTCGCAGAAAAGACCAGATCCAGAGGGCACGTGCTACACACGTGCCTCTCAGGTAAAATTGCAAAACGCTCCCCAGATTTCTTGGTATTTACATCTAGGCCCTCTTGCACATTTTATTTATATTATTTTTGCACTTATACCGTTGTGTTTTCCCCTTGTTTTGGACTTCTTCATTACATTATTTTGTTAATTCAAAAATTGCATAATGTTCCTCACTTAACTCTCTATATTTTGACATATTGAGGATATTTCTGTGGGCAGTGGTTAATTCATAATTAATTATTCTGTGGAAATTTCTATATTTTTCCCAGTCTGTGCTCTTAATTTTGTAGTTGATTAACCATTGGTCTGAAAATTCTCGAAAAATCATATTTTGTAGAGTTAATTATGCTTGATATTGTGCCCAAAAAGATTTGCATTTGCATGTATAAATTGCTCTGTAAAAATCATTTTGCATATTTTAGTATTTAATTTTTAATATGTATTAAACCCCATTTTCGAGGTTTAGGATTTTTCTAAGATCCATCCCCTAGTGATAGATCTTAGATAATTTTATTTCTTGAAAATAAATAGGTTTAATATTTATTATAATTAAATATTGAAAATCATTCTGTTTGCATTTAAAATTTCATAAAAGGATTCATATTGCATCCAAAAATTCTAAAAAAAATTACATTGCATTTATTTCATCATATTTTGCATTGTTGCCAAGTTTCGTATTTTTTTGGACATCATTTGAATGAAATTTGCATTTTAGTCCCTAAAATAGGTCGAAATTGCATCTTGCATCCCTTATTTGCATTAAAAATTCTAAAACTAGACCGCCTCGAAAACCGTGAACAAATATAGATAGACATAACTCTAGGTTGTTCCTTTGCCTCCTTGTGATCGACCTTGGGACGTGCCCAACTAAAATAAAAATAAAACCACTTAAATGAAATTGAATAATATTTGTGGTTATTTCTTGACTGATTCCGATCGCCACCTACAACGAACGACACATTATTATTTTCACTCACAAATAAAAACAACTTCTTAACGCAGCGATCTACGGAATCGTAAGATGGCGTTGTTGCCGGGGAGGCAAACGACTTAGTTTTATGTTTTGAAAATTTTTGTTCGGTTTTCCGCATTCAGGGAGTCTGGCCCCCGAATTTTTCACTGTAAATCCCATTTTATTTCCTGCATTTATTTTTTAGGATTTATTTCTCTTATTTTATTATTGATTATTTTCTGAGTCACTCTCTTACACAAATCTCTCTTATTTTTCTTGCAAGGTATCCGGTGCACGTGTAGCGGTTTTTCAAGAAACCGAAGCATCTTCACCGACATCCGAAAAGCCGCAATTATTTTAAGATCCAGTCGAGTCGTGAGAGAGCGTAGAGTCTAGGTTTTAATTTCTGCAAATTTCAATTTCTGCTCATTTATAGCGGTGTCCGTTTGGATTCTCGCGTGTGTAAAAAGACCTTGAACTCTATCTATGGTGGGTCATGGCTTGTTTCACTCTCCGGTGAAGGTGGGGCCTGACTTGAGTGGCGATTAGGATAGACAAGCACATACGGCTCTCAGAGCATTTTTATTTTTTGATTGTGCTCGTAGGATCTTAAGCCACACTGCACATTAATCGAGACGCACATAGATCATTCAACTTAGCCAAATTTAACTCAATTCTTTCCCGCTAATAGAACTTTCTGTTTAGGTGGGGTTTTTCATCAGCTTGCATTCATTTAGAATAATTTTTCAATTCTGTCTAGCATCCCACATGAAGATCACGAGGATTCACTGTAAGTCTTCTAACTGAGCATTCATCATAGTTTTCTGCGTGCATCGGCTTTTCCCGAATTTCTCCCTCTTGTTTTATCACATAATTCTAAAGGAAATTTGGACTGGACGGTAGACGTGTATTTGTGCTCATTTAAGTTCTTCAAGGATCACCTAATAAAAACTGGGACTGCTAAATATATCCTATTTCAAAATAACCCATAAAATCAAGAATTTCTGGGGAGAGCAACCCCAACCATGGATGTTTCCATTTTTCTGAGTAAGCAAGAGACGACACTTAAGTCTAGAGCCCAAATTCGAAAATTTCGACACCTAACAGCTCGCTAAATTTTTGCCAAGATTGATTTATCACCAACTAAAATTGAAAAGATAATAGCCAAACTCTTACGGCTTCATTGTGTACATTGGTGAACCTGGGGTATGAATTGTGTTTGCATTGGTGTGCGTGAACCGATATCGAAGATCAACAGCCACACATTTGATTGAATTTCTCTTTACTATCCTGTGCAATCAACTCTCTTCTTTTCTTGATAATGGAACTCTTGTCCAAAAACTCTTGCAGATCCAACCCTCCATTCCTTTCAAAAAGGACCGAATATCTATCTGAAAACCCATCAGAGCTATACGATGAAAATGAATTTGTTTCAGTTAGGCCCAAATCAACTAAATCCTCTTCTTTCAATAATCCTCCAACATTTGCGGGAAACTTTCACCTGCAAATAAATTCAGCCCCCTCATTGAATTCTTACTCAAATCATCCAACCACACATAACCACCTACAATCTTGGATTGAACCGCATTATTCTCAGTTTCTTGTCAATGAAACATTTCAAAATCAAAATCCCTTTGAGTCTCATGACTGGCTGAGAAACCAAACCCAGATGGAAAGACATGCACTGAATGATCATCGACATTGGATTGACCATGATAGACCCCTCGTCAGACATGATACTCATATAGAGGACTGGACTGACCACCTAGAAACACATAAACCCTGTATCCTGACTCCACAATATCAAGGTAGAACCAATCATGATCAAAGGATTGAACTCCACTCAGATCAAATACACATGCCTGGACCATATGAGCAGCCTCCTTCCATTATTTTTGAGATGAAATTTTCAGAAAATAATGATCATATATCGGTAATTCCAAGAAATTCTCCTCTCAGCACAAACGAGAAAATAGAAGATGAGATTATGGAACACACACCGATTGCTCCCATAATTGATCATGAAGCAAATTTTCAGGATGATATTTCGAGGATAAATAAGAGATTCAATTCAATAGAGGATAGATTTCAAAAATTTACCGACCGATTAGTTTCACTCTATGGGAGCTCGGACATAAAAATGAATGAGGAAATGATTGGATCTCATTTTGACAATTTTGAGGATGTTAAAAAACCTAGGGACGATTCTGACATCGACACCTATGCATACTACTCTCCTATGAATGACTATGCCTCTGACTCCTATTTCGAACATCACAACCCCCGCTCATCTGAAGAACACACCACATCACCGCATCATACACAAATTACCAAAAAATCGGAATATTCGAAAATCACAAAAAAATTGAAAATCTCGAAAAATACATAAAAATTGAAACTGAAGAAGATCTGAAGAACTTAGATCCTGTTGTACGGGATGCACTAGGAAAGAAATTGATTTTTGAACTTGCCTTTCTACAGGCCATTGAACACTTCCCCGACCTTAAAAGATTTTTAATGGAAAAATTAACTATGAAAAAGTCGGGCAGGATTAGAACCAAGACCAAGAGACATATCTTGTCAATGGCCTCCTCCTTGGTGTTGAGGAGAAAAAACCAAGAGCCGCATAGTGAGGCGGTTGCCCAGATTTGACTGTGAAATCAAAGACACAATTTTCACCCATGCTCGAATTGATGACGATTCACCGATCAATATTTCTCCCGACCTCTGTATTTCACGAACTCAAACTCGAACCGATCAGGAAATTAAGAGAGATTATTCAATTGGCGGACCGATCTATAGAGCGGTCGAGAGGAATCATTTCTGTCATCATGAAATTCCAAGGTGCTCCGCTCAAAGTAGAATTCACAATCGTTGATATTGAGCATCAAGGAGAATTCACCCAGTCTCCATTCATTCTCGGAAAGCCATTCTTGGCATTGGCCAAGGCAATTATTGATTATGAGACTCGGGAAATCAATTTCACAGCATTGGAAGCACTTAGATCTGACCCTGTCTTTGAGGAACCACGATCTTCTGAGGAAACCCACGAAGTCACCGGCAACCGCAACCATGAAACGGTAGAAGAGCCCTACCCTGCTACAACACCTGAGATAGCGATTGTTGATGAGACTATTGGTTTAGAGACTCTCCAAAGTATTTCAATTCCTGGAGATCTCAAAATATACAAATCCTTCTACTACAATCCTGAAACAAATGCATGGTCGCACCCTGGAGCAACATTCTCTGAATACCTGAACCAAATCATCCCAAATCGAGAGTGCACCAACATTCAGACAACCAAGAATAAACGCAAACCGACCAAGGAGAAGAACTCTAAAGGCTATTCATCTGTATACTCAAGTGAACCGACACCTTCACGAAGAAAGAAAAAAAAAGTTACCTTTGACCTTTTGGAAGAGGAATCAGTTGATGATCCCTCATCAGGTCCGGAAAAGGTAGTCTACTTGAGTGAAGTCAGTTCGGCAGCTCTAACGCCATATCTTCACAAGGATCCAAAATTCAATTCTCATTGGAAAACTCCCATTCCTGACTACTACTCATCCAAAGCTGATGCTCCTGCCCTCTTCAAGTACAGTGGAATTATTTCATATGAGCTGATTGAGACCGGTGCTTCTGAGCACTCATCTGAGCACAAACCAATTGACCTCAAGAAGGAACGAATTTTGAGGAAACAACTAAAGAAACAAAAAGACATGAATACTTGGAGTATGTCCACTTTCAAATACTATTCCTCGGAGGATAACTCTGATGATGGATATCTTTCTTCTGACTAAAACACTTCATCTATTATCCATCATGATTTTTCAGAGGACGACATTGATCATAGTTGGGAATCATATGCTTCATCTCCATCTTGTCATCACGATCTCCCATCACAGGCTCACAAAAAGATCATCTGAAAACCAACTTAATCATGGCTACCCACCATCCCTCCCGACCACATTGGTCTCCTTGTACAGCTTCTTCCTCTACTTAGGCCAAGGCTTAAGTATAGGGGGGCCCGATGCCATCTGTACATACCATTCTTCTTCTATGTCCCGATCTCTTCATTTCCACACTTCTTCCATACTTAGGCTGACCAGAGCCTATGTATAGGCGGAACCGACATCCACCTGTTTATACTCTCCTCATTCACATATCCCGACCACTTCATTTTTCTTTTCATTTTTTCCACTCTCTTACGCTTGGCCTGAACTATATCTTCTTTCCGCTTCTTGTACTCTGAGAACACATCACTCGCTAAGTATAGGGGGGTCTGTATATATACTTTGTATATATTTTACCTATATCTCGTACTTTTGCATAAGTCTATATGTATTTACGTGGTGGGTAACTAACTTGAAAAAAGAAAAAGAAAAAGAAAGAAGAGCTTTTGTACTAACACTAACCTTGCCCAAAATTTTTGAAAAAAATGGCTTCTTATTTCATTTTTTTTCACCACATACAATAAAAAAGAAAAAAAGAGAGTATGCATTTCAGACACCTGCACTTCATCCAGCATCGCATTCACTTGCATATGTGAAAAGTCATTGGGTTCTGAACCAAGTTATGAGTAGAAATCGAGAGTGGTCGGGACATGACCTTAATTCACCTAACTTTCAGAGGAACTTCACCGAGAAATAAGATTTTAAGAGCTTCAGGTCTTTTGACTTAATTCTTTAAGTTCCACATAACAATGTGCAGCGTTTGACTCTTAATGTCTAACCTGGTCTCTTCATTCTGGGTACAACTCTGGAATAGAGAATTAATTTGTACTCTCGCACTAGGCACTTAGCTCATCTCAAACAAGATGTTGGAAGATTGTGTGAGTCTCTTTTCTTGTAGCGTGGAAATATAAAGATCGGAGTACGGGTTGAAATAAAGCTTCAGAAAAGGGATGGACGTCTGGGCACAATTTTTTCTAAGACCCCAAAAAAATTTACGGAACAAAAAGATTCTATATCCATAGGGGCACAACAAGATCCAAGCATACCACCAAAAATTCCAAACACAAAGAAGCATTCTACAAAATAAATATCTGACAAAAAAATAGGGTCCAAGCCTCAAGAAACCTGCAGATCTTGGTGAAGACTCGGCTACACTGGCCATCTTCACAAGGAGAGGTGACTACACTGGCCGCCCTCCAGTTCTTTACCCCTTCTTCTATCTTCTCCCCCAATTCGATTGTGAAAACAATGCGACAGACCTTAGAAGGAAATACCTGACTACCCGAGGACGAGTTACTGAAGAGGAGAGGAGCATAGTAGTCCGACATTCTGGATGGGAAGAGCTAAAATCCTTCACAAACATGAGTCGGTTATTCAATGTTCATAGGATATACTTTGCGAAGAGGATTGATCTAAGATGACTTCTGAGCCGAAACTGTGACAATGATGTGTAGAACTTGAGGGCTGTTGATTTTAAAATTCTAAGTCTCAAAGAAGTTCCGCCACACTATTAATTCTATGGTCGAGTTTAGTTTCAGTTTCACCTTCAGCTCATGGTCTTGGTATGGAACCCAATCTCATTTCACCTCATGGCATTTCTTTTTGATGCTCAGGGACGAGCATGGTTTAAGTATTGGGGGTGATGAATCTCAGATTCATCACTCTAATTCTCATTTATTAAGCTCAGATCCCTCAAAATCAACAGCATTTCTGCATCTATTCTGCATAATTAGCATTCATACATGTTTTCATAAGAATTGCATTTTAGCATTAATATTTGCACAAAATAAGAAGCCAAAAATCCAAGCCAAACTGACCTATAAATAACCCAATTTCCCGGATTTTTAACTCCTTCATGCCAACTCTGAATGACACAAAACCACCTCCACTGTGTACACATCACTCACTAGAATAAATGAAAAATACAAAAAAATCACTAACCATGTTATGTGGACCAAAAACCCAAACCCTAGTTTCAGGATTTTCAGACTAAAAACACCATATCTTCCCAATCTAGTGTATGATTTGATCCTACTCACTTTTGAACTACTATACATTCAATTACCTTCAAAATAATACCAAGTTCAAGTGAATCTGAGCTCGTATATGAAAGTTGGGTTTTGGGCCTCTCTTGTACATTGTGTATTTTAGCTGTTTTTTTACCTGTATTTTATGTACATACTTTCTTAATCAATAAAAATCCAAAAAATTAGATTAATTGTATTTATTTAATATTGATTTTTCCATATTTTTTCTGCATTTTATCTTGTTTAAAATTGACAAAAAACATAGAAAACCCAAAAATATAGGTATTCTACATACATGGGATACCCCAAAAATTCACTTTGTGCATTTGATCGATTTTGGTTTTGATGTCTTCATGAAAGTTGTAGATCTCATCGAGATGATCATTTTTTTATGAAGAAGCTTTTTTGATCCGAGGTCATTTACTACTTTTTATCGATTTTACAAAGGTTTTATTGGTAGAAATTTCTGGTGCTGACACGTGGCGGCCCCTGGGGCCGCCACGTGTCAGTCATTTTCAGGCTTATTATATATTTGTTTTATTAAAAAAATAAAAACTAAAAAAATAAAAAAATAAAAGTAAAATGGACACACGTGTGTCGCACGTGCCTCCCAGGCACGTGCTCCACACGTGTGCCCCCCTCCATACGCCCCCCACTTGCCATGTGTGACCTCAATGTCCATCCGATCTCGGCCGATCAGATGACCATCCACCTTCGTCTTCCTCCTTGATTCGGAACCGCCGTCGCCCCCCTGTTGGACATGCGAGCCCACGGTGAGCCATTCTGCAATAAATGTTATTGCGAATATCATTCCTAGATCTGAAATGAAGAATAATTAATTTGCATAATAGGTCCCTTTGTACAATTAGGGTTATGTACCATGGCCATGTTGATGATCATACAACTGTTGATTCAGTTATTAAATCATAGAGGTTGGTGCTTGGATGAATATCTAAAGAGTTAGATTGAGGAATCATCAAGGACCATCAAATGATTGTTAAGAGATGATCTCCAGCTTGAGAAGGAGATGGCAATCCTTTTCTCTAAAGTTTGATATATTACCGACCTCTTGATGTAGGTCCTCTCCATAGGAATAGACATTCGGAGGTGTCAGATTAGTTAGGTGAAAGAGTTGACTTAACGAGATCGAGATAACCAAAGTCCTATATCGTATGCTGTCATGATATAGGCACGCATCATCTGACTGATGACAGATGTGTTACTATATGTCTGAGTATGTACATTTGGCAGACCAATAGGTTGATGACCTAATCAAGGTCTATACACCGGCGCGCTGGTGTGCATATAAGGGCATTTGAGTAATACGATCTCTCAAAGAGATCATACATGTTCACTACTGAACCGGAAGACAAGAGCTCACTCATGAGATATTGGAAAGAATCAAATTTCATGCGCACGGTCGTCTCGCTTTGGAAGCTTGACTGAATTTGTAGGTTTGATATATACTTTTGGAAAGTATATGATAAAAACCTAGGTATGATATATGCTTTTGGAAAGTATAGGATCGATACCACCTCCAAATGATCAAAATGAGAAACTTACTGATAAAACCCTGAAGTAGACAGTATAAAGTTGATCTAATACTTCGGGCTTATTTTGAGTCTTCCAGTATGCAAGATGTACAAGTATTGGGAATACCTGAGGGTGATGTGATCAAAAACGATTGTATAATCATGACGCTTCTATTCCTAGGGAGTGATGAAATAGGTCTGGATTTTAGTGACTCCTCTCAGTAGAGAAGTAATCCGATCTTGATCCAAATGTTGGACATTGATCTGAATATGATTCAGATACAATGAGAAGATTAGATTTGCGGTCTTGATTTAATCTAGCATCTATGGGAGGCTCCAGATATGGATTTGAGATGTAATCTCAATATCCAAGTCACTATCATGGAACAATACAATCGCCCTGTCCTTATCTCCAAGTATTCGCGGAGAAAGTGCATTATCTTTGAAAGAGTTCAGGATAATTTCATTGTTGATAAAATGTATCCGAGCATTGAGATAATGGATAATTAAATGTGATTCAATTATAATGAATAATATGAATTTGATTCATATTATAAGGAGAGTTATCTTAGATAATTAAATGTGATTTGATTATCAATGATCTCAACAATGTGAATGTGATTCATATATTTGAGCACATGAGAATAAGTTATCCAATATAATTAAATGTGATTTAATTATTGTGGATAAGAATAATGTGGATAGTAATATCCAATTATTCATAATATATTATAAATGTGATTTATAATGTATTAGAGAGAGATATTTATAATTTATATTTGTTAATTAACTATTATGTGTATTGGATACACGTTGTGTAATTAATTGATAATGTAAATTATATGTTATTTTGGGTTGTGAATGAGATTCACAATTTTCCAATGTCAAGATTGTAAAATTCCCAAAATTAATTGTGAATTATTTTGGTGAATAAAATCCCAACAAAAGTTGTTGGAAATAACTAATGAGAGATATTTCCATGGAGATATGCAATCTCATGAAATCTCATGAGATTTCCTCCACGAGGAATCAAGTGGGCGGCACCCAATTCCTAATTGGAATGGGTGGCCGTCCACATGGAAAGTATATGGAGATGTGATCTCAATATACATTCTCTCTTTATTTGATTGGTGTAATTTAGGGTTGATTTGTATTTGATTTTGTCAAATATACTTTAATCTAAATTAGATCATAAAGTGTTGGTTTTTACCAACAACAATCTTGACCATTGGATTGACACAAATCAATCTTATCCATTGATTTTATATGTCCCATGGATTGTGATCCATGGATACCAAAAACCTATAAATATAGAGGCCTACCATGCTCTCTCCTTACACACAATGCTTGAGAAGCACATCTCTCTCTCTTTTTCTCTACACGCCATCTCTCTTCCTCTCATGGTCGTCCACCAGGGATGACCTAAAGAGAAGTCTCCATCGCCGCAGCATCATCGTTAAGCTGCCCGATCGTCTGCTCGTGGATCTCCATCTACTTTGTAGCACCTCACTCGTGAAGAAGACATCGGATGTCGTGTGTCGAGATCAGGAGATCCGCTGCTTGGATCATCAACATGGATTGCGAGAAGCACGCGATTCATCCCTGCGCTCACAAGCGTCTCCTCCGTCGGATCGGACTTGGGACAAGAGGTCTCTTCGTTTAGAGACTCGATCACAACCGCACTTCAAGAGGTAATACTATTACTTGTTTGTGGTTTAGACGAAACGATCCAAGAAGTGTTCTTGGATCATGTGGTTTCATCGCATGAAATTTTTTAAATTCCGTTGCATCGAGCAACTAGTGCGACTAGTCGCTCCTCGTCGTATTCGAAATGACGCTCACGCTTCCGTGATGCACATGAGAATTCTAACCATATCCTTCAAGTGGTATCAGAGCCTTAGGTCGGAGGTTTTGGATACGATCCATAAAACTGAAGGCGACTTGGGTTCGTTAGGGTTGCGAAAGTTTTATCGCATTTCATTTTCGCATCTCTGTTTAGTGTAATTTTTCAGCCCTGTTTAAATTTTTTAAACACAAAAATACAACTTGGATTTTGTTCTCCATTAAATAAGGAAACCATAGGATATGAGTTTACGTAATTTGGATTCCGTTTTCTCTAGATATGGTTGTTTTAATGAACATGTATTCACTGTTACGGGAACTGCTAATCTTAACGTAATTAAGGAGGTAATTACTGTTTAGAAATGCCTTGAAATGCGTGCAAATCATATAGGTTCTGTTTTAAATCAAATTTGGAAATTTACTTTGCTTATTTTGGATTTAAATTGATTGAGATATGCTAATTTTAGTAAGTAGGGGTCACTGCTGAAATTACTTTCCTAATCAAGAACCATGTGATTGTCAATTAGTGAAATTAATTGTTAATTTCATGAAATAATTATTGAAAATATCTGAGAAATATTTGATGATGATTATTTTCTTAATTGACTTGGCTTCAACCTATAGATTGATTAGATTTGATCAAGATCATAATTGGAACTACAATCATCAAACACCTTGCTTGAATAAGATTGGGAATTTGTCTTGCAAATTTCCTTATAATCAAAAATATTTTTGATTATTACTATATGGTATAATTTCGGTTGATGAACCGATGATCATCTAAAGTACAAAGTGATTGACTTGGCATTATTTTTTCCCAAGGCAGATATGGTGTATACTCGGGGATCGCTGGGGTAGCGGGTTGCAATGTATGCGGTCCATCCCACTCCCGCCGGTACTGGCCATGACAACGGGTAGGGAACGAATGATGCCTTAGAGATCATGATGTATTTTTCTAATTATTAAAATTCGAATTAATAAGTATTTTGAGATAATACAATGTATTCAAGTAAAATCAAGTTTGTTGATTAAATTGGATTGAAAAATAATTTAACATGATTAAGTTAATTATATCCAATTAAAAACACTCTATTATAATAGATGTGTTATTTCCATTGGATGAATTAATTATGTGAATGTGATTCATAATAATTAATTAGAATTTGAATATGATATATAGGATCACATAAGTGACATCCATGGTCTCCCGTCAAGGCGAAGGGTTCCGTCGCCAGGGATTGTATATAGGAGACATCTGTCCGGAGTGACAGCTCCTATATGCAAGTGCATCTGGATCGGGCTCTTTGCTTCTCGAAAGAGTAACGCCGTATGGGTAGTGACCCCAATATCGGATCCTCATATTATTGGGGCGATATTGGATTGCGCAAAGCGAGTTCTATTCATGTTGACGGTTGGTTCAATTAATGACGGGTCAACATCACGTTAGGGGTGGTGGGTCCGGGTATTAACGACCGAATTAGGAGATGCAAGTTGGACTTGCAAGGCGGAATGTGTTCCTGCTTCTTTTTTATCCGAGTTGCAGATTGTCATATTATTGCGATGTAAAAAAGATATGGAAGGAGATCCCAGATCTTGCTTGAGATATAATGGTAAGTATATCTCTTACAGTGAAAGTGATTAAGGGAATGAACTTTCATTGTTGACATGGCAAGAGAACTTCGATATAAAAATCACTAAATCAAAGTATACTATATATTTATATATGTTTATGCAAATTTCTTATTTCAGATAATCTTTCTTTAATCCCACTCAATGTTATACTCAATAACAACCACTATAATATCATGGATCGGACCTATGATCGAGATATTGTACTTGCAATTGAACATATGATGTATGTGGTTGCAATGTGCAAGTTTCCTTGTAATAATGAGGAATGATTATTAAATAGACAATAGGACTAAAACCCTAGGGTTTGTATGTCTCTATAAGACTTGATCTCATCGAATGTACTTTTGAAGTGACATGTCGATAATGATCGTAATTATCAAATAATCCTTATAAAATCTAAGAAGATATTCTGGCATACATATGTGCTCTCGAGATATAATCATGAATGACATGTTTCTCTGCATTATGCAGAATGGTGGCTCTATAGGAGATGATGTATTCAAAAAATTTGAGTACCTACCTGAACCTAAGTTTTAAGAGTTTAGATGGATGTAGATATGATGAGTGTCATCATTCTACTATTTATACTCTAGTCATTCATGAAGCTTCATAATATTCATATTGTATGAATTGAATGAAGCATGTATAAATGTTGAAATGCTCTTATATTGAAAATTTTATTTTAACATAAGAGATCCTTTGTCTTGAGCAATGGTTTCTTATAGATAAAGGAAGCACAGTGGAAGGATGGGTTGGACCCAAGAAGGAAGTATAGTCAAAGAGTTGACTGTACTTCTGTGACTTCCATATGATATCCAAAGAGTTGGATGAATGCCAATACTATAATAAGTTGATGTGTTGATAGTATGACTATCAAATCTATCTAGAATCCTTAGAGAAGGAATCGGATAGTACATCAGATTAATCTACATATAATCATTTATATTGACTTACTTATTTGATAAGATAAAGTCTAATAATTGTATCTCAATCTTCTAAATGACATTTGCAATTGGTTGCATCTGTATTAGAATATTAGAAATTCGATCTTGAGGTTTAATGGTCATCCATGTTGGAAGAAATGCAATTGTTGCAACAATATCCACCGGATGAACATACTTCATATTTTCAGTGGGAGAGCCCTTAATCTTAGAGAATGTCTCTATGACCTATATATTAGAATACACTCATTGTTTATTTCTAAATGTTGGGAATAAACATGAAATCTGGAATAGACCTATCATAAAGAGTTATGATGGGGATATTTTAGATAGTAATCTAACATTTAGTGGACTCCACTAAATTACAAAATTAATGAATGGTTCACTAAGATTTCTAATACTGAAAATTAAACCTTTAAAGATCAATAGGAGGATAGAGATCATTTGACAATGATCTGGCATCATGTTTGTGGACATATGTCTGTTGATGAGATCAATTGACAAGTAAGAGATGATACTTTAGAATGTCTAAAATTTCAAAACTTGCATACTTATGAATAATGTATTCAAAATGTCCAATACACCCTTCTTTGGGAAAGGTGTAAGATGTCAAGGTATTCAGGATCTCATACATATTGATGTATGTGAATCATCTATATCATAGTAAACATTATGGATATATGATATCTATTGATGATTATGTATGATATGAGATTTCTTCTCTTCACCTAAGAAACCTTTGAAATATTCAAAAATTTCTCAATTTTGGTTTAGAACCAAAGTTTGAAGGAAAAAAAAATGAATTTGATCAAACCAAGGTAGCTTGTACCTATTAGATGAATTCAAGGAATACCTTATGGAGTTGTGAATATCATTCCTATCTCAATCCTCCTAATGAACCTTAACTCAATAGAGTTGTTGGAAGATACAATTGATCATGTGTGATATGATTTGATCAATGATTAATCTTAGCATAATTATCTCCTAGTTTCTAAGTATATATATGTGGTAGAGATTACATTATATATCCTTACAAAGTTCCATGCTAGAAAGCTGGAATCTAGCACCAAACAGTGCTACTTCATTAGGAAAATAATGGATGGTATTAGATACCTACTTTATGACCTTGAGATTCATAAAGGATATCATCTCTGAGAATGTGATTCTTAGAGGATGACTCTCTTAGGAATCAAGATGAAAATGAAGTAAAGGAACTCATTTAATCTTGAGAAGATAATGAGGCTCCTGAAATCGGAAACTAAATGAATAATTGAAGATGAAACACTAATACTTCTTCAAATAAGTTTGAGGATGGATTCCATGTGCCAGTTAAGTCTGAAAATGATTGGACTTCATGTGATGAAGCTCTTGAGGATCATGACATGGAAAGAAGGATGTTAGCAATAAAAGTCTAATGTAGACTTCATATACAAGTGTTGTATATGGACCCTCGAGGATCCACCTACAAGGTATAGACCCATTATGGTGTAAATGGATCTTCAAGAGAAAGAGGGAACCTGATGAGAAGGTAGAAACCTTCAAACCACGGTTCGTAGCCATAAGCTACACACCGAAGAGAAGACATCGCTTGCAATGAGACTTGCTCTCCAGTGACCTTGCTTTAACCCATCAGAATATTGCTGGCTATAACTTCACAACTTGACTATGACATCTTCATAATGTGAGTCAATATTGCACTCCTCTGTGAATACCTCTCTGAGGATATTCATGTGAAGTAGCCCTAGGGCTTCATGGTTGAGGAATGCAAGGTGTGCAAGCTAAATAACTCCATCATTGTACTCAGATAAGCTTCTTGTAGTTGTAACACAAGATTTGATGAAATTAAAAATGTTATGATTTCATATTAAAATCTTGATGAACCATGTGAAGCTTAGTGGGAGTACCATTGTGTTCATCGTGCTGAATGTAGATATTATCCTAATCATTTGGAATGATCTAAGGATGATAATAATAAGTGTTTTATAATCTTGTTATCCCATACCTCGAGATATGATCTCTAGGATACCTCTTAGATCTTTGTTCTGAAGTAGTTAAGAAGCAAAGAGAAGAGGGTATTGGCACCGTCGCATTAGTAGTACACCTTGGACTTATTCCATTTTATGGAAAATTCCAAGAAAGGCTTCCTTCCCTTAAGATGTGGTAGTAACCTATCTAAAGGGATAGCACCTCAAAGAGTTGAGGATGTGAATGCTAAAACTGCTTGCCCTTGTGCATCAGTTCCGAGAAACAGGGTGTATGCTAGATGTGTACAAAAGCCAGATATCTACCATGTAGTGGGAGTAGTAAACTGTTACTAATCCTACTATGGTGATAAAACACTTGATTGCAGTAATAACGATATTTTCATAGAAGGTAAAACTTTTGAGATAGTGATCTCAAAGTCTTATCTTCAAGAATTTAAAACTTCATAGATAGTGATCTAAATGGTCTTAACTACAGATACCTTAGGAGATAGATTATGGGCGTACTGGTTATAATAATTATCGAGCTAAAGTGTCAAGGACACTATGACAAAATTGAGTATTGGTTGCATAAGATGCAACATTCGCATTGGATGCAAGCACTGTTACTAGGGTATATGCAAGTGCCGTAAAAGGACTTGGCATAGTCTCTTGAGAACAGAGTGACTGATCAGCTTACCTAGCTATTTTCTAAATAGCCTATGATTGTCACATGAGTGTGGGTTTAAATGATTAGACCATTAATGGCTTTTTGGGATAGTGGGAGATTGTTGGACATGTGAGCCCACGGCGAGCCATTATGCAATAAATGTTATTGCGAATACCATTTCCAGATCTGAAATGAAGAATAATTAATTTGCATAATAGGTCCCTTAGTACAATAAGGGTTATGTGCCATGGCCATCTTGATGATCATAAAGCTGTTGATTCAGTTATTGAATCATAGAGGTTGGTACTTGGATGAATATCTAAAGAGTTAGATTGAGGACTCATCAAGCAGCATCAAATGATTGTTAAGAGATGATCTCCAGCCAAAGAAGGAGATGGCAATCCTTTTCTCTAAAGGCTGATATCTGACCGACCACTTGTTGTAGGTCCTATGCATAAGAATAGAGATTCGGAGGTGTTAGATTAGTTAGGTTAAAGAGTTAACTTAACGAGATCGAGATGACCAAAGTCCTATATCGTATGCTGTCATGATATAGGCACACATCCTCTGACTGAAGACAGATGTGTTACTATATGTCTGAGTACGTACATTTGGCAGACCAATAGGTTGATGACCTAATCAAGGTCTATACACCAGCGCGCTGGTGTGCATATAAGGGCAAATGAGTAATACGATCTCTCAAAGGGATCATATAGGTTCACTACTGAACCGGAAGACATGAGCTCACTCATGAGATATTGGGAAGAATCAAATTCCGTGCGTACGGTCGTCTTGCTTTGGAAGCTTGACTGAATTTGTAGGTTTGATATATACTTTTGGAAAGTATATGATCAAAACCTAGGTATGATATATGCTTTTGGAATGTATATGATTGATACCAACTCCCAATGATCAAAATGAGAAACTTACTGATAAAACCCTGAAGTAGACAGTATAAAGTTGATCTAATACTTCGGGTTTATTTTGAGTCTTCCAGTATGCAGGATGTAGATGTATTGGGAATACCTGAGGGTGATGTGATCATAAATGATTGTATAACCATGACGCTTCCATTCCTAGGGAGTGATGAAACAGGTCTGGATTTTAGTGACTCCTCTCAGTAGAGAAGTAATCTGATCTTGATACAAATGTTGGACATTGATCTGAATGTGATTCAGATACAATGAGAAGATTAGATTTGCGGTCTTGATTTAATCAAGCATCTATGGGAGGCCCGAGATCTGGATTTGAGATGTAATCTCAATATCCAAGTCACTATACGTGGAACAATACAATCACCCTATCCTTATCTCCAAGTATTCGCAGAGAAAGCGCATTATCCTTGAAAGACTTCAGGATAATTTAATTGTTGATAAAATGTATCCGAGCATTGAGATAATGGATAATTAAATGTGATTTAATAATCATGAATAATATGAATTTGATTCATATTATAAGGAGAGTTATCTTAGATAATTAAATGTGATTTGATTATCAAAGATGTAAATAATGTGAATGTGATTCATATTATTTGATCACATGAGAATAAGTTATCCAATATAATTAAAAGTGATTTATTTATTGTGGATAAGAATAATATGGATAGTATTACCCAATTATTCATAATATATTATAAATGAGATTTATAATGTATTATAGAGAGATAATTATAATTTATATTTGTTAATTAATTATTATGTGTATTGGATACACATTGTCTAATTAATTGATAATGTAAATTATATGTTGTTTTGGGTTGTGAAAGAGATTCACAATTTTCCAATGTCAAGATTGCAATATTCCCAAAATTAATTGTGAATTATTTTTGGTGAATAAAATCCCAACAAATGTAGTTGGAAATAAATAATGAGAGAGATTTCCATGGAGATTTGCAATCTCATGAAATCTCATGAGATTCCTGCATGAGGAATCAAGTGGGCGGCACCCAATTCCTAATTGGAATGGGTGGCCGTCCACATGGAAAGTATATGGAGATGTGATCTCCATACACATTCTCTCTTTTTTTTATTGGTGTAATTTAGGATTTATTTGTATTTGATTTTGTCAAATATATTTTAATCTAAATTAGATCATAAGTTGTTGGTTTTTACCAACAACAATCTTAACCATTAGATTGACATAAATCAATCTCATCCATCGATTTTATATGTCCCATGGATTGAGATCCATGGATCCCAAAACCCTATATATAGAGAGGCCTACCATGCTCTATCTTTGCACACAATGCTTGAGAAGCACATCTCTCTCTCTTTCTCTCTACACGCCATCTCTCTTCCTCTCATGGCCGTCCACTAGGGATGACCTAGAGAGAAGTCTCCATCAGTGCAGTGTCGTTGTTATGCTGCCCGGTCATCTGCTCGTGGATCTCCATCTACTTCGGTGTGCCTTGCTCGTGAAGAAGACGTCGGATCTCATGTGTCGAGCTCAGGAGATCCGCTGCTTGGATCATCAACATGGATTGCGAGAAGCACACGGTTCATCCCCGTGCTCGCAAGTGTCTCCTCCGTCGGATGGGACTTGAGACAGGAGGTCTCTTCGTTTAGAGACTCGATCACAACGACGCTTCAAGAGGTAATACTATTACTTGTTTGTGGTTTAGACGAAACGATCCGAGAAGTCTTCTTGGATCATGTGGTTTCCTCGCATTAAATTTTTTAAATTCAGCTGCATCGAGCGACTAGTGCTACTAGTCTCTCCTCGTCGTATTCGATACGACACTCACGCTTCCATGATGCGCTTGAGGATTATAACCATATCCTTCATCCCCCTCCCCCCCCCCCCCCCCCCCGAGATCTCCGCCAACGCCAACTAACCTCCGCAACTCTTGCGTTGGTCGCTCCGCTCCTCTCGCGCCGCCAACGAACTCCGATCATCTCGCGCCTCCCAACACCGGCTGCCCTACCCCTTCAACCTATTAAAGGACTCCGACACACTCCCCCAATCCCTCATCTGCTGATTACACCTTGGTCTACCTCGCGGTGGTGACAACGCCGGCGAGTAACCATCACGACGAGATCCGAGGGTCTACAGCCCCTCATTGCATAAGCGGCCACCTCCACCGCACTTTCTTCGCTCCAGGAACACCGTAGAGCCAACTACGATCACTAACCATCTCCGCTCATTCATCTCCTACGACAACGACACTATCCAACTACGCCTTGCTCCGACGCGCCAACGACATCATCAACGTCGCCCTCCACCGACACCGGAGCTCCACCCTCAGTGCCTCTTCATAACTTCACCGGAGCCACACCTCGCTCCTCCGCCTCTAAGCCACTTCATCGACGCTTCTCCCCTCGCCGGTCATATGCTCAGGCGTCGACAGGAGCGGGCCCTTCCGTCGAAGCCTCGCCTGGCCGTTGACAACTGGCCCTTCTTCTCAGCACTGGAGCACCTCCCGTTGACCCTCCTCCTTGGTCGAGCATCGACAGTCTTCACCACCGGCCGCTACAGGTGCCACGCTGGCCTACCTCCGCACCACCACCGCAGACTGGGATGGGCCTGAGACCCCCCACGTGCGAGGCACGTGCGTGTGGGGGGATGTCATCCTCCATCAGCATCCAGAGGTCACGTGTCGTGCACGTGGCTCAGGGAATTTTGCAAGACGCCCCCTTCCATTCCTGAGATTCGCAGAAAAGACCAGATCCAGAGAGCACGTGCCTCTCTAGTAAAATTGCAAAACTCTCCCCAGATTTCTTGGTAATTACATCCAGGCCTCCTGCACATTTTATTTATATTATTTTTGTAGCTAGACCCCTGTGTTTTCCCCTGTTTTGGACTTCTTCATTACATTATTTTATTAATTCAAAAATTGCATAATGTCCCTCACTTAACTCTCTACATTTTGACATATTGAGATATTTTTGTGGCAAGTAATTAATTCATAATTAATTATTCTGTAGAAATTTTTATATTTTGCCCAGTCTGTGCTCTTAATTTTGTAGTTGATTAACCATTGCTCAGAAAATTGTCGAAAAATGACATCTTGTAGACTTAATTGTGCTTGATATTGTGCCCAAAAATATTTGCATTTGCATGTATAAATTGCTCTGTAAAATTCATTTTGCATATTTTAGTATTTAACTTTTAATAGGTATTAAACCCCACATTTTCAAGATTTATGATTTTTCTAAGACCCATCACCTAGTGATAGATATCAGATAATTTTATTTCTTGAAAATAAGTAGGTTTAATATTTATTATAATTAAATAATGAAAATCATTCTGTTTGCATTTAAAAATTCATAAAAAGATTCATATTGCACCGAAAAATTCTAAAAAAATTACATTGCATTTATTTCATCACATTTTTCATTGTGACCTAGTTTCGTATTTTACGGACATCATTTGAATGAAATTTGCATTTTAGTCCCTAAAATAGGCCGAAATTGCATCTCGCATCCCTTATTTGCATTAAATATTCCAAAAATAGACCGCCTTGAAAATCATGCACGGATATTGATAGACATAACTCTAGGTTGTTCCTTTGCCTCCTTGTGATTGACCTTGGGACTTGCCCAAGTAAAATAAACATAAAACCACTTGATAGAAATTGAATAATATTTGTGGTTATTTCTTGACCGATTCTGATCGCCGCCTACAACGAACAACTCATTATTATTTTCACTCACAAATAAAAACAACTTCTTAACGCAGCGATCTATGGAATCGTTAATAAACTAAGACGTAATCTTATGCCCATCTTATATACTTGAAGATGTTCTTTACTGCATTCCAATTTTGTTCTACATAATAATATTGGTAACGACTTACCTACTAGATATGCATGGCAGATATCCAGCCTTGTGCACATCATGGCATACATTAGATTTCCCACAACTAATGCATATGGATATCCAATCGTGGCCTTTTTTTCATAATACTTTGAGGAGCCATCCATCTAGATAGGTGGATACCATATCTTAAGGAAGGAAGCCTTTCTTGAATTTTTCATATAGAATTATTACAGGTATTTCTCAATGTACCCTTGTCGGGACATTCCCAAAATCCTATTTTCTTTGTTTCTGAACAACTTCAGACCTAAGATGTAAGAGGCTTCTCCAAGATCTTTCATCTCGAAAATGTGGGTAACTAGACCCTAACACTAGTCATTAATCATGTATCATTCCCATTGATAAAGATGTCATCTACGTAAAGCATGATGAATACAATGGCGCTTTCACTAACGTTCTTGTACACGGATGGATCATCGAGATTCTGGATGATATCATAATTATTTATGGTTTCATCAAATCCGATATTTCAGCTAAGAGAAGCTTGTTTGAACCCATAGACGGAGTTCTTTAGCTTGTACACTTTTCCTTCCTCAACTATGAAGCAATGGGATTGCTCCATATAGATATCCTCCTCGAGGTATCAAATGAGGAACAGAGTGTTGATGCCCATCTGCCATATGTCATAGTCAAGATGTGCAACTACAACTAGCAATGCCCTAATGGGCGTAAGCATGTGCACAGGAGAGAATGTCGCATCGTAATCTATGTCTTGTCTTTGTTTGTTATCCTTGTCTACGAGACGTTCCTTGAAGGTCTCTACCTTCCCATCAAGAACCCTCTATCTCTTTAAGATCCATTTACACCTAATGGGTTTACCCAAATAGGTGGATCCTCTAGATCCTATACATTGTTTTTGTACATGGAGTCTATTTCAATCTTCATTGCTAGCATCCATCTATCAATGTCTTACTCCGCAAGTGATTTATTAAGCGAAGCTGGATCGTTGTCAGTATCTCCAGACACATGGAATTCATACCTTTCAAGTGGCATGCCCATCTCTAACTTCTTCGAAGAGGTGCATGTCTATTATATTCCTTTGTGTCTTCTGTTTCTTGCTAAGGAACCTCAATATCCTCAGAGGATTTAATGAGTTTCTTTAATTCATTTTTCGTCTTGACTCATAAGGATGTCATCCTCTAAGAATTTCACATCCCTAGAGATGAATACCTTTTAGGTCTCAAGGTCATAAAGTTGGTATCCAATATTGTCCTTTACATACCCGACGAACTAGCTAGTTCAAGAGTCTATCTTACTTCCATCCATGTTCTTGGCATGGACGAAACAACTCCAAATCCTCAAATGTTTAACATTGGTATTGATTCCAAACAAAAGCTCATGAGGAGTTTTAGGTAAAGACTTACTAAGAATCTTATCAAGGATATATATTATAGTCTCAACTACATATCTTTTTAAATTAAGAGGAAATCATGATTTACTCATCATTGAATGGACCTTGACCATGATGGTCTTGATGCATCTTTTAGCAACACCATTTAGTCAAGGAGTTTTGTGAGGAGTGAGATTCTACACAATTCCTCTCTCTTTAAGTTATTCCTTGAATTCATCTTAGAGTTAATTGACATAACAGTCGGATTGAATTAGTTTATTATTCCTATCAGTTTGATTCTCAACCAAATCCATGAACTCTTTGAACTTTTCAAATGTTTCGAATTTTTGACATAATAGGAAGATAAACCCATATCACGAATGGTCAACAATAAGTGTCAAATAATATCGATATCCATTTCTAGTCACGGTATGTATTAGGTCAAGTATACCTTCGCATCTAGTACCCTTATTTCATAAGGGTGTTGTGCTCTTTTTTCCAACAATAGTATGTTTACAGGTAGGTAAAAACTTTAGACTTTAAGAAAAATCTAAAGTTCATCCTTTATCAATCTATTGATCATATCAACAGATAAATGACCAAGCCTTTAATGTGAAATCATGGTAAAATGATGATTATGGTCTCTAGATCGCATGAGGTTATTTTTATTAGTAGTAGATGTAACATTCATGAAAATTTCATCTTTGCAGAATTCAAAAAGTCCACCAGAAGTTAGAAAACCATATGCAAGATGTATACCATAATGACTTATGACAACATTATTAAAAAATTGGAACTCGTATCCATTTCCAATTAATTTAGATACTTATAAATAATTCCTTCAACTTTAGGTACATAGAGACACACTCTAAGTAACATGACTCTCCTACTAGCTAAAGATAGTATGCATGTCCCGATTGAGAATATTATAATAATTGCATCACATCCCATCTAGATGGCTATCTCTATCCTCAACCTTTCTAGTTTCCTGAAATAGATGCAACACATTACATATATGAATAAAAGCACCAGAATTAATAACCCAACTACCTTATCATTATGCAAGAAAGCTAGTTTAAATGATGAAAGTAGATTTTATACCTTCTAGAGCAATACCTTAACCCTTTTCCAAGGTTTTTAGGTAGTCTGGGCAATTCCTCTTCTAGTGCCCTGACTTCTTATAGTGATGACAGACATCCGCTTTCTTAGATGCCATGAGAGTGAAGTGTAAGGGGAGGAGGAGCCAATGACTTGATTGTTCTTCTTCTTCTTTTTCTCCTTAAGGGCCAGACCCTTCCGAGATCCCTACTTCTGACTGTGCTCTATGCAGCTCACATAACTGAACATCTCTATTTGATTCATCATTATATCTTGGGCATTATATATATCCATATGTTTCTTTTGAAGCACATTATACAAAGACATCGGAATAAAAAATCGAACAGTCGTCTTTTCCATATTAAAATTTTCATTAATTTTAGATCTTCTAATGGCATAGGGTCCACATGCTTATTCTTGGTTAACCCATGATCGATGTGCTCCGTAGAAAGAACCAGCTCCAGGTTTCAGAGCCAATCCGAATAATTCAGCCCGGTCAACTGGTTGATCTCCAAAAGCTTGTTGAGATTGTTAATGGATTTCATTTGAGATTAAGATGCACCTATTAGAGTGTATACAATACTTTCTTTATGTATATAAGCTTCTTTGATTAATCAATTTTAAATCAAATTTGTCTTTCTTTTTAATACATTGAAAGTCGATTCCCTTATCCAACATTCGAAGCAAGAGATATACTTTATTCTTCATCTCTAGCAAGACATGCGATCTCCCTTTCACCTTTTCACACCATAATAATATAAGAAAATGCAACTCAAGTGAAGGAAGCGAGAACTCTTTCTGCTTTGCAATTCTTAATTGCATTTCCCAATTTGTTCTTTAACACCCGAGCCCACTACCCCTACGGTGATGTTGACTCGTTAGTTGAACCAACTGTCAATAGGATTAGCCCACATCAAGAACGATCCAATATTGCATCAATTATATGAGGAACAATATTGGTGTCACTACACATACAACATCTCTCTTATGAAAGGTAAAGAGACAAGATCCATGTGTGCTCATACACCTGAGCTATGACTTTGCAAGGCATCTCTAATGTACAATCCATGTCCACGGAACCCTTCTCCTTTATAAGAGACCATGTATGACATCTTATGATTCTCTATATCATGTTTAAATTTTAATTTATCATTATGAATCAAATTCTCATGATTAATTCCTCTAAGGGAATCATAGTCCTATTAATAATGGAATGTTTATTTTAATTAGATTAAGTTAATTTAATCAAATTAAATTAATTAGAGATCCAATGCAACCAACAAAAAATTAGGTTTGATTGATATCACTATATATTATTAGCTTTCACATGTACATAATATTCTGATTTTAGTGATTAGAGTTCAACTTGACTTACTCATATTACCCTTCATCGAAAATGGATCCAGCCAGATGCTCAAGTTATGTTGGGAGGGAGCATTTCCATGACATGCAAGGTGCTAATTAAGAATCCATGCCAACATAGCGATCTAGACACCTTAACCATACCGGTTCAGAACAATACAACTACATTAATGTACTTGTGGTTTTATCGATCTTTCCTTTGATGATTAGAAATATACTATATATTATACACTCATAGTAAAAGTTGTCGTACAACTATTGTAGGATGAACCTGTGTTTTAATGTCATGAAGCAATCATTCAATGTTGATGTTAATCATGTAATTCTCTAAATAAATGATACAACAATTAATCAGGATAAATTCTACATTTCCACTATTATATTTGAATGATTAAGCACATTGAAAGATGTCAACAAGATGACCCAATCATCTTCCAGCCCATCTCCACTAAATATCCCATATCAAGGCCAAACAGAGTTGGAATCACGTTAAATAAGTTTGAGCAGTTTGCCAGTTTGATTATTAACATAATTACTGTATTTTTAACACATTTTATGAATGTAAAATAGCAATAAAGAGTATTTATTTACTATCTGAGTTTACATGCAAAAACAACAACAATGTGAGATATTTTTAAATTCAAAACTATGTCCTCTTTAAAATTCGTGGATAATCTGGAAAAAATTCAAAAAATATTTAAAAACTATAAAAAACCGAAAAATTACTTTAGTTTATTTTTCTATTTATTTTCGACACAATTAAAAAATAAAAAAATACTGGTTGAGTGTTTGTGTCTTAATTTTTCTTTAATCACTCCATTGTTTTTAAAAATAAAAGAATATTTTTCAAAATTAGAAATAAAAAAATAAATTTATAAAACAAAGTAAATATATAAAATTATAATTCATAAATGATTTACAAAAAACTAAAACACAAAAAGGCAAGTATACTATGCATATAAATTGCTTCATTCTTTCATTAATTTTCCAGTGCATAGAATAACCCTCGGGATTTTTGTAACCTCCTTGAGTTTGATTCTATTGTCTATATAGGTAAATTAAATAGCAATTTTCTCCTGCTACATTTTCTTTGTTGATCTTTGCTTGAGATTTGAATAAATTTTTTTGAGGTATTTTTATGGTTGTAATGGCATTGCGCATCAATTTCAATATTTAAACAAGTAATTTCTCGATTCAACAAATGGCGTCGTTGCTGGGGAGGCATATCAAGGGTAGTTAGGTTTTTCTTTTGACATACTATTCTGGGTTGTTTATACTTGTTTTTCTTCCTTATTCCTCGTATATTTTCTTGCATTCATTTCAATGTTCATATTAACGTTCTTCTTTTCTATTATTTTTTCATATTTATATAACTATGTCTCTTACATATTCTTGTGTTTCCTCTTTCTAGCAAGGGCTCGATGAGTGAGGGCAGCATTGTTAGGAGTGCCGACACACCCAAGCAAAGCGAAGGTAGCTTGATTCTTCAACGAACTGCAGGAAAGCATAGGAGTATGAGGAGAGGATTTAGAGCAGACCAATTATTTGGAGCATTTCTACATAGCACTTTTTCTATTTTTTTTACCATTTTATTCATTCAAACTCTTTTAAATTGACACTATATATCTTGTGTGTGCGGGATTTGTTTTGCCAGGTGTCAGACCTCATCGATTTTGTTTTCATCGCTTTCTTTTTCTTTGTTTCACACAGTTTTATGTGCTTAAGCCCTTAGTAATATGCTTTATTAATATTCTTGAGCCTGGTAAATTAATTAGGTCCAATGCCCTAAATAAGTATTTCTGCACCTCTAGAGTAGAATGTAATTTGGACTTAGTTAAATTAATTGGTTCTTGACTGGTAATAAAAGTTATTGTTAGGACATTCTCATGCAACATATAGGTTAGTTTAATTTCTATCTTTAATTTATGCGTGGATCACGCTGCATGTGTAGTTCTTGTGACAAGGTACATATCTCTTGTCCCTTACATGCATCAATAAATTTCATCGTGCATTGGCATTTCCGACTTCCTACCTTGTTTTCACTCACATAATCTAAAAAGTAAATTGAAAATTGAGTAGTTAATTTATTGATATAAATCCAAAAAAGTGATAACTAAATAAAAACATGACTGCTAAAGAAATCCCACCCCTAAAGCTAAATGTAAAACAAAATCATTATTTTGGGGAGAGTATCCCCCTTATTGTTTGAATTTACTTGTAGAGTGAGTGAGATATGAACACTAGGATAGAGCCAAGCTCTCGATCTTCATTTTGACTCTTGATTCTAACAAAATGATTTTCTACTTCCCAGTGAGGGAACACGAGTAGCTGTTTCATGGTCCGTACTTCCCTTAGCACAGTTGGTGATTTAAAGGACATTCTATAAGGCACCATCCTTAAGTAACACATGTAGCCCTTTTACATTCTGTACGTACACCTATACTGGCTGAAAGTGGATGCATCTAGTCGTAAGAATTCAGACCGGTCATCAGGAAAATAATGGCACCTAGCATCTCGCTAAATTTTGTACAAGATTGAAGTTATCACAATTAAAACTGAAAAGATAAAAGATCGAACTCATACGGTCTCCACTTTTGTCGGCTGGTGAATTGGGGGCTTGAATTGGGTTTATTGCTAGTGATAAAGATTCTTCTGCGTCCTTCGCACCCTCTTCTCATTCTCTTCTTATTTGACCTTCACATTCTCACATCTCGCCTCTTCATATCAAAGATGTTGGATTGGATCATTTATAGTTCGGACTTTCTGGACTCATTCCACACTCCAAACCGTCGTCTTCTACTTGGGGAGACTCACTTCTTGAGTATTCCTCTTTCTCCACTTCGCCCTTCAACTCACCAATCAATCCATTGTTCAAGATTGAATCTAATCTTGAACTATCATTTAGGACTACATCATTCATGAAGACTAATCTAGTGTAGTTTACAGATGCAGAAATCGAGACAGTGGACTTGATGTCACCTAAGGGAAAAGGTTCCATGGTTGAGCATACTGAGATCAATAGTACCATGTTAGCCTCCATTCAGTCCATTCATGCTCAGTTGATAGAACAGACTAACTTTCAAGCTGAATTGAGGGATATGATTCTTGAGCTGAGTCACGATAGGAGAGTGGAGAATAGAAACCATGAAGAGGTGGGAAAGGTGGAGAGGACCTATAGAGATGGTGGTAAGCTCTCACTTAGATATTCCTATAATACATGAGCAGGACATAAAAATACATGGATTCAAATTCATTCATGGGCATTTCGAGCCTAAGCCCACTATTTTACCATTACTCACCATTTTACATAGAAATATTAATGAAGAACCTTATGTACAGCTCCAACAAGTGAATCACATATGTAGTCTGTTCCATTTCCCTAACATCTCATTAGAGGTAGTGAAGATAACAACATTTCCTTTCAGTTTGATGGACAAGGCACTATATTGGGAAAAATCATTTATGAAATGTTTTCACTGCATGGGAAGAGTTGAGGTATGCTTTTCCAACCAAATATTACCCACTTGGACGTCCCAAGTAAATGCGATCAGTAATAGCAAACATCTCCAAATAGGCCCATGAGCCTATTCATGAGGCATGGGAAAGATTTAATGATTTAACGGAGAAGTGCCCCCATCACGGTATTCCAAAGGGAAGCCCTGTGCAAAATTTCTTTAGGGGCTTTAGTCATGGGAAACTGAAGCTGGTAGATGTCGCTTGTGGGGGAATCACTTCAACAAAGACAATGATGTCCTAAACCCAATTTTAGAGGAGATGATAGAGTGCTCTGCAGCTCTTTCTTCTTCACGTGCATTCCAGAATCATCCCGCCACATCTTCTACAATCCCCCACAATGTTGTCAACATGATAGAATCACATGATGTTAACATGGTGGACAGTTCTGATCTGACCATTATTGGCAATCACATATCCAATGTGGACATAATTGAAAAATGGTCCAAGGAGTTGGAGAAGCTCCATGTGATCAAACAGAGGACACACAACATGGATAAGTTAAATGATATAAAGAAGCATCCGGAGCTTCTTGTGAGTACGATCAGCGCATGCTAGAGTACGAGCGCATGAAGTGACACTTTTGTTTGGGAGCCGACAACTTCCACTTCCACCAAGCAGAGTATCGGAGGACCATCCACTGTTCATCACGTTCACTACTTGCAAACCCTAGACCAGGTGCAACAACATTCACAACAGATTATATCGTACCAGCAGGAGGGTCCATGCATTCCTTAGCAATAGCCTCCACCTACACCTATCATTTAAGAGTGTAACCAACCACGTTCATTATGTCAAGGCCAGGTGGGTTTCCAGCAGGGTCAGAGACCTGCCCACCAGTTTCAAGGAGCTAGACCGCAACAGTACTAGCACCAACAGTTCCAGCCTCGATTTTAGTCTGTACCTCATTTCCAGACTTAGAGACAATGCCAGCAACATATGCATCCTGCATATTTTCCCCAGCCTTACCACCAACAATCTACATCGTTGGACAATATTCACATCCTCCTCCTCGTCATTACCAATGGTATGGATACCGGCAACCTCCTTATTACCAGTCTTAGTGACAACTCGTCATCGAGCATACTGAGAGATTTCGATGAATCCAACACTTGATTAGTTAGCACTATTGGTGAAGAAAATGAATGACCTTACTCAGAGGCTTGACGGCCTGACCTCTACAAAGACATCGATCCCAGCACAAGAAGAAGCCAATCCCAACAACTTCAGATACATGGAGCAGGTAGCCCACGGTCAATCCACACTCAAAATAGATATGGCCCTATATTTTACATGTTTATATGACTCTAAACCTCCAAGGAGCAGTAGGAAATTGTAGCCACCTTCACTGCCATTGGGACTGGGAGATCAAGCTAGGGAGAGAGCTTCACCTTCCACATCATCTTCTTCACCATCAATACAAAGACCCAGTGTAGAAGCACCTTAGCAAGGAGTTTCACCATCTTCATTTTCACCATAACCACCTTCACCAGTCAGATGCAATTCTCCATCAGTATATAGGGAGAACACACCAGGTGTGGATTGTTCTTCTAAACAAGCAGCAACAACCCGTCCTATTTTTGATTTTGTTTCTTCTACCCCTTTTTTGGATAACACTGCACAGACTGATTTTGGTTGTCCAATTGTACATGAGGATTCTGTTTTTAATTATCGAAATGAGCATTTGAATCTTTCTTCTGATTATGTGCTATTTTCTTCTACATTGAATAAAACCATAAAAAAAACCAAAAAACTAAAAACAACCCTATTTGTTCCTAGAGTGATAGAGTTCTTACATAACTTCTTTTTAGAGATGTAACTCCTTAAGGCCATCAAATACATGCTTGCAGTGAAAAAGGGAATGAAAGAAGAATGTACTCAAAAGCTTAAAAAAGAAGAATAGATGAAAGAAGACAGAAAATCACATATTAACCATGGCCACAATTCATGCCATCAATAACTTCCCACCCAAAAAGAAGATAAGGGAGCCCCTCACATCCATTGCCAAATTTTTTATCAAGAATTTGATCACACTCTTCTCTATAGCGGTTCCTCCATTAATCTCATGCCATCCCCTCTACTCACTGAGTTTGTGTTAGGAACTCATGGATCAACCATTACGATCCTTCATTTTGCTAATATATTGATCAAGAAGTCGAGGGGTATTTTAGAGGACGTTATTGTAGCAGTGTAACGAATGAAATTACCTGTTGATTTTGTTGTCATGAATATGGACACACCTGCACTGTTACTCCATACTCCAATTATACTAGGTCGATCATTCCTCCGAACCGATGAAGCAGTAGTTGATTATGGTGCTGGAGATCTCCTCTTTCACTCTCGTAGTGACAAAGGTGAAAATAGAGATGATCATTGATCCTAATCCATCATCGCCACCAGTAACAACAAATGAGAGAGAGCTAGTTAAACTAGATCCTCAGAACTGTGGTTTTCTTGCCGAGTTTAGAGAGGCATATGCGTTTACTGATTTTATTGATATCCAGGAGTTCCTTTCTCAGAAGGAACTTCTTGAAAGCACAGTCAACATTAGTTCCCTTGTTGATTCGTGTGAGCTGTGTGATGGGTAGTTTGAGTTGATTAATGAGGATCACTTTAAGAGATTGGAGGTAAATTCAAATATTCCTTTGACATATCATTCCGTGATTTCTGTTGATATACCTCCAGCTGAGATATCTGAGCAACTTTCTACGTTTTCTGAGATATGCACATGAGAAAAACCTTTCTGAGATTATTGCTAAGATATCTGAGCCCTTTATTGATGAGATTACAATGATTTCTAAACATCCCGATAAGCCAATCATTTCTGAGCAGAGATCATTCATTGCAGATCATTCTAAGGTTTTATTTACTGAGCTGATAGTAGCCACTATGGATTGTTCACTGAGTACATATCATATACCTTATACTAGTGCAGTTACAGAGGTTGTCACAATACTTATTAAGACTCACCTGAGCTCAAGGCTTTACCATTAAGGTTGAAGTATTTCTTCCTTGTGGGTCCCTCCCAAATGTTTCCAATCATCCTCAGCCCATTGTTGATCAGTGAACAAGAATCTCTTGTGGTAGAGGTTCTTGTGAGATACCACAAAGTCATTAGATGGAATATTTCCAATCTCCGTGGGATTAGTCCAGCTTTGTGATCGCATCTTATCTACTCAGAGGATGACTGTAAACCCTACTGTGAGTGTCAGCGTCATCTCAATCCAAATCTAATGGAGGTTGTCATGAAAGAGATCAAAAAATGGTGTGATGCTAACTTTATTTATCCCATTTCGGATTCTACGTGTGGTGCAAAAGAAATCCAGGATTACTATTGTAAGGAATGACAGTGGTGAGGACATTCTGACCCATGTACTTACTTCATGGTGTGCATGTGTAGATTACAAGCGCCTAAATTCAACTATGAATAAGTATCACTTTCCATGCTTTTATTAATCATATTACTGAGTGTTGGCAAGGAAAGAGTTCTTTTGTTTCTTGGATGGGTACTCGGGATATAACCAGGTTACTATCGCTCATTAGGATCATAAGAAAACTACTTTCAATTGTTCGTTTGGCACCTATGCCTTTAGACGGATGACCTTTAGATTGTGTAATGCCCTCGCTACATTCCAAAGGAATATTGGTCATTTATACCGACATGGCGGATATTTTTCTATAGGGCTTCATGTACATTTTCTCGGTATACAGGGATAGTTTTGACACATGTCTTACTAATTTAGACCAAGTCCTTCAGCGTTGCTGCGAGGTAAACTTAGTACTCTCATGGGAGAAGAGTCACTTTCTGGTGACTAATGGGATTGTATTAGGCCGTGTCATCTCCAAATATAGTATGGAGGATGACCCGAAATTATTCTGAGTACACCCTTTACAAATTCATTTGAATTAATGTCTGAATAAATGAATTAAATATGTTGTTCGTTGTAGGAGGGTAATCAAAATCAACCGAGAAATAAGAAGTTAATTTAATTAATTTAATTTAATCAAAGGGGTTTTATGTTTACTTAGCCTAGGCAAGCCCCGGGGTCGAACTCGAGGAGGCAAAGGAACAACATAGATTAATGTCTATAAGAGTTTGTATACGGTTTTTAATGCGGATTTTTTGGTATTTTTCCAGATTTTTAATCAAGAGGATGTAATTAATTACAAAAGGACATGAGGTGCACGAGTTTTGCAAATAGTTTATGCAGGAAAATGATGATTTGCTATGTGGTGAGAGAGAAAGAAACAAATGCCATATTTTTGTTGATTTTTTGAATGTTAATAGAAAATGATGCAAAATGAAGAAGCAAATATAATGGTAAATGTGGAGAAATCACACCAACTTCATGGAATACATTCAATTAATGCAAACCTTCCCTTTAGAACTGGTTTGTTAAGTAATATCAAATTAATGTCTGCAAAAATCTCCCAAAATCAGGACACAACTTGTTGAGTGAAAGAATCAATGAATTAAAAGATCGGTGCTAAAAAATGAACCAAAAATAGCTTCTACTACTTATTGTCAAACAATATCAAAAAAATAAAATCTCAATGTTCAATATGATAAAGAATAATTCAAGGTTCAAAATGACACCAAGAATTTCAAATTCTAATCAAATATACTCATGACATTATCAAATAAATGTTTAAGGACATATAAGTAAAAAAGTAAATATAATTCTTGCAAATATATCTCTGTGGAGGACTATTAAGAAAGTCTACGAAGTGAGCTAGGCCCTTATGTAAATTACCTCGGGTGGGGGCCTTGTTGTAATTTCAGGAAGCTCATAGGGTAGCAACACATTTTTCCTAAGGGGTCACATGTGCATCACATGCCCTGGACCATATGGGGAGTATGGAAAGGGCGAGGTCATGGTTGCAAATTCTTCACCACTCATGTGTGTAGCGCATGAGTATATCTATGGCTAGGGAATCTTGGGCCGAGCCTCCACATGGTGTGAAGATGTGATTTTATGTGACCCGAGGCTTCTCGCTGGGACAATAGTTCGAATGGTTGGCTCAGGGACAATCAGAAGCACCCACATGCACTCAATCCAAAGGCCAATATTTGGGGATTTTCAAGCGAGGATGGACGGCGTGGATGGCATATATTATTGATCTCGTGGCTCCTGCAACACCTAGAGCTTGGTTCTTAGTGCGGTAGTGGTCGTTCGCAGTCCCAATGATGGTGGATGATAAACAATGCTCTAGTGAAAAGTGTTGGTCGATAAACGTCCAGGGAATGTCGTGGCAGAGGTTGCATAATGAAGTCGTGGTGGTGAAGTTGTTGGCGAAGATCCTCGCTGGCAAAGTCGAGCAGCAAGCTTGAGTGGATGGAAGTTGTCCCACCATGTGAGGAGATTTTATGGTTGGTATGTCCTAATTGCTGGCATGGATGGCGGAACATGTGGCGAGCTCCACATTTGAAGGTGGTGGAGGCGAGGGGTGGTGTAGAAGGAGCAATGAATAGGGCGACGCGGTGATGATCGAAGAGATGGTCAGGAGATGGCTCAATGATCGATGGGGTGGGGCGTTAGATGGAAAAGATTGATGAATGGATGAAAGGTGGAGTACCTGAAGGATGGATCTTGATAACAGAATGCAGGGAGACCGGAGTAAGTAGACACAACCGAGGAAGTGCACACTGCAACAAAACCCATTGGGGTTCGGATCTTGCTAGAGGAGGAGGGGTATCCTTGGGCTGTCACCACTGAAGGTTTATCGTCTTCTATAGTTGTAGATATGTGGATGATTGGAGAGAGGGGTGATGTAGGTGTTTAAATAGGGCGAGGGGCAGCTCTACGATTATGAAAGGAGGAGCGGTTGATTGGAGATTTGCTGGCGGTAATGATCAATTGAAGATTTTATTGAGATATGAGTGGTCTTTGATTGGGAGAATGATCGATGATGAAGAGGAGACAAAGATTATGATGGATTAGCATGGTCATTGGCGGCGGTGGGATTTTCGAGGAGGTGGTGGTCAGCCGTAGATGGAAAGAGGGACGCGACGACCTGATCTAGAAGGTTCCCGGTTGTGCTAAAAGGGGAAAGGGCTCTGGTTGGGTGGCAGAAGGAGAAGGTGGAGGATCATCCAATCGACCGAGATCAAGGGACCACATTTCACCATGCAGATTTTTTAAATTTGTTATTTATTTATTTATTTTCTTTTTTATTTTTTGTAAATTTTGTTATAAAAAAGACAAATTATAAAGGCAAAAATTGAGTGACACGTGGGGGCTCCAGGAGCGACCATGTGTTAGCTTCAGAAAAATCGAAAAGAATAACCGAAAAGATATATCAAACGACCTCGTATCAAAAAATTTTCTTCATGAAAGTATCTCTCTCCATGAGATCTACAACTTTCATGAAGAGACTAAAACAAAAATAGATCATTTGGACAAAGTGATATTTTTGTGGTACTCAATTTACATAGAATACCTTGATTTTTGGGTTTTGTAATCTTCTGTCATTTTTAAGTAAGATAAAAAATTAGTAAACAAATATGATAAAACCAAAGATAAATATTTATACAATACTCTATTTTTTATTTTTATAACTTATGAAAATGAAGAAATAAAATAAAGTACGAAAAAGCTGACTTTTGTACATGTTCTCAGTGAACACTCATACTTGGTTAGTTTCTTTAATTTTGGTTTTATTTTAGGTTTGGTTTTTTATGCATTTTAGTAAAACTTTAATCAAATAAAATAAATGAAAAATAAATAAAATAAAAAGAGATAAATATGTACATAAAATATTTGGTTAAATCAGGTAAATACCCAAGGTACAAAACAAGCCCAAAACTGAACTTTCACTTATGAGCTCTGATTCAATTAAAGCTGGTCTTGTTTTGAAGTTAATTGAACTTCAATTAGTTCAAATGCAAGTAGGATCAAATCACATTGTATGGGGAAGATATTAGCATTTTATTCCGATCAACATGTAATTAGGGTTTGGGATTTTGGTTCACTTATTTTCTATTAGTGATTTTTTTGTATTTTTTCTTTATTCTTGTTAGTCATATGCACATAATGGAGTGGTTTTGAGTGATTTGGAGTTAGTATGAATGAGTTAAAAATCTGAGGAGTTATCTTAACTGGGATTTTTGGCTTCTTATTTTATGCAATTATGAGTATAAAATGCTGTTATTATTTATATATGCATGAATGTTAATTATGCCAGATAATTGATAAAATACATATGAATTCTTTGGAGCTGATATTAATTAATCATTTTTGAAGTGATGAATCACATATTCATCAACCCGGCTAAGATCGATGTGCTATCAATGATAGAGCCACCACATAATTTGAATTAGTTATGTTCATTTCTGGGACACGTTGGTGACAATTTGTGATTCATTAAGGACTTCAACAAGATTGCCCATTGACTGAGCTTCTATGCATGGAGAGTGAGTTTGTTGTTGATGAGAAAGTCCTCCTTACGTTCCATTAGATGAAATATTTGGTTACTAGTGCTCCTGTCTTACAGCCACTTGATTGGTCTCTCCCCTCTGAGATCTTGACAGACACGTTAGATTTTGTAGTTGAAGCTATTTTAGGGTAGAGAAGGGATGGGGTACCATTTGGTATACACTATGCTAGCAAGACTATAGAGGAGGAATAATGTAATTACACAATCATAGAGAAGGAGATCTTAAGTCCTTGGTCCGCATGTTATTCTGTACATGGTCGCACTCCCACACGGTACTTACATGAAAAGAAGGATGCCAAACCACACTTTATCAAATGGATCCTTCTTCTCCAATAGTTTGATTTAGACATTCGAGATAAACATGGAGTGAAAAATGTTGTGGCATATCAACTTACCCGTATTATAGATGTCGAGACTTCTGAGCAGAGTATGATCCCTATTTGTGAGACCTTTCCAGATGAGACCATTTTGTCTGTGGACTCACTACAATGGTATGTTGATATTGTGAACTATCTTGTCTCCATGGAAGTTTCACAAGATTAGTCAAAGAACAAGGTCGACAGATTCCTGTTAGAGATACATTTTTACCAATTGGAGGATCCGTAGATGTTTTGTGAGGGTGCATATTGTATCTAGATAAGTTGCATTCCTCAGGAGGAATACACCATCATACTGGAGCATAGTAACAAATGATTGTATAGTGGGCAACATTCAGGGAAGCGCAGAACAACAAATATCTTATAGAGCGACCTATGGTGGCCAACATTATTTAAGGATGCTACAGAGTATGTTCAAGGTTGTACCAACTGTCAAAAGATGGGAGGAACTGATGGTTCCAAAGATACCATGCACCAAAGATAAATATAGATTTTTGATGTTTTTCTATGCATGTAGCATAGACTTCATGGGCCCATTTCCTATTAAGGGATATCAATACATCCTTCTTATCGTGGATTATGATAGTGGATGGGTGGACTCTATCCCCACCCGAGCGGCTGATAGTCGTACGGTGGGTTCTTTTCTCAAGACCATATTATTGCATGGATTGTGATTTCCAAAATACTCATTTCATATGGGGGGAGCCAATTCATTAATAGAAAAAACAAGAAGCTTGTGAAGGAGTATGCCATTAAGCACAGAGTAGCATCTCCTTACTACCCACAGACTAATGGCTTGTATGAGATTTCAAATAGGGAGATAAAGATGATATTGCAAAAAATTGCATGTCTAGATAGGAATAACGGGTTCCAAATGCTTGACTCACTTCTATGGGCTTATCGGATGGTGTACGAATCTCCATTGGGTATGTCTCTTTACATATTGGTGTATGGATAGCCTTGCCACCTGCTAGTAGAATTAATTCACAAATCATTTTGGGCACTCCATGTATGCAATTTGGATTATGAGAAAGAAGGAAAGAGCGGGAAGTTAGATCTGAATAAATTGTTGGAATTCTGGGACTTTGCATACAACAACTCACTTGTAGACATATTAGAAACTTTATATGGTGATTAGAAAGTATTGTTGTTTCATGGCAAATTAAATTTATTTCCAGGAAAAATGAAAAGCAAATGGTTAGGATCGTTCATTCTGAGAGTTGTGCATGACATTTGTATTAATGTCTTATTTGGGTTGTCATCTGACTCAGAACCTTTAGAACAGATAGTTGTTGAGGTCATATCTAGATCATGATACATTCTTATCCGTTGTTGATTCTATATATGTGTTTTTGGACGATGATTTTTGACTTCTTCTGCGTATGATGCATGAGTTGAGTATCTCTTGTATATATCCTTTCATTTTTATTCCTTATTCTTCCATTTTTATCACTCGCCTCTTTTTTTGTGTGTGTGATATACTTAGGATTTACTCATCCTAAGTATATGGGAGGTGAATGATTTGAGTTGTTCATATTAGACTTGTTTCATCAATCCCGTTGTTCGTTGTACTTAGGGATCCTTTACACTACGTATATAGGTAGTGATGTTGTTCATACCGTCTATTTCATGTTTTTTTCTCTTTCATTCTTCTAATCTATTGCTTGTCCTTTATCTTGTTGATATTCTTTTTCTTTCCTTTGGGAAATTTTACCCTAAGTATAGGGTAGAATGAGTCGAGTCATTGAGTTTGTTCATTCTCTTCCTAAATGTTCCCCATTTATACAGTCTTCTGTACTTAGGATTACATGATCCTAAGTATAGGGGAGATCACCGACTTCTATTCTTTTCTTCTATTCTTTAAATCATTGTTGTATAGGATTCTTTTCACTTTTCAATACTTAATACGAGTTATGTCTTCCTTTGTAGTTCTTTGGTCACTATGAGGACATAGTTCGAGCTAAGTAGAGGGGGTGTCGTATATATTGTTTATAAACTTTAGCCATAACTTGTACTTTATTAATAAAATGGTTATAAAAAATGCGTTGTAAAATTATTTTCTGTATCAAAACTAGGTATACTATATAAAATGTTTGTAAAACAATTTTGTCAAGAAGTATACAAATTATGGTATGTATATATATTTTTAAAACCCATATGTGTATAAAACTTTGATCATTTCCCCTTCTGTAAAATTCTTTATTGTATATAAATTTTTTTAATGAAAACTTGTATCTAAAACTTGTGTATAAAATCATCTTGTAAAATCTTGTATAAAATTTGTATAATTCATGTGTATACTTGTATATATTAAGTTTATTAAACTTTTTCTCGCTTTCAAAAAATGCTTAAAATCTATAAAAAATTGCAAACTCTTTAAGAACTTTTTCAAAAAGTTTTTCCTTTTTCTTTCTTTTTTTAAGAAATTTGTTTTGTATATACTTCTTGCATTTGCATGTGCATTTTACATAAGAATATTGAGATTTAAACTAGTCTGGAATAAAATTGACGAATGGAGCTTGGTTATGACCTTAATCCCCTTAATTTCAGAGGAACCTTATAGGAACTAGACTTGAGACTTTTCATGTCCTAGGAACTTAATCCTTTGAGTTCACAAGATTATGTTCACATGTCACCATGATTAGACTACGTTGAATATTTAACAACACCACTCTTGATTCTTCTAAACATTGGCTTAACTTGGACAAGCACAATACTAGTTGCTCTTCATGGAGGAGGTGGTGAGGTGGCAGAATCCTTTGATTTGGGGTAGCACACGGGTGTGTAACAACTAGTGGAAACGCGTGTCTTCCTCTAGCGATGGTAGTGCATCTAAACCTGGTATAGTAGCACTGAGGTCTAATAACATGATGTTGTGGGGTTGCAATAATGCTCCAAAAGAGGGATAGTCCACTAGCTCAAGAAGAAAAACTCCTTATGTACATGTTGCACCCTTGTATATGTTAAAAAAATGCAAAATCAATAACTCCAAAAAAGAGGACATACCTGGTTGAAAATCAAATACGTGTGGGAGTATATATGGCCAATTAGGCGGGATGAGTTTCAAAGACAAATTCTTGTGAGCTTGCATCTGGATGACTTGGCTACACTGGTCATGCATCTGTGGACATGTAGCTACATTGTATACCGTCCATTCTTTTTTCCATCTCCTCTTCTAGAGTTTGTTGCACTTGAACTTAGAAGGGAATATCCCTGCTCCTCGATGAAATTGTTGCTAGACCGGGGGACGAGAGTTACCTTATTGAGGGAGCATGATTCTTTGTCATTTCTAAGATGAGGAGCTTTATTTCACTTGCACCGTACAAGTAAAGATTCATAGTCATGAGAATTTGTGTATGTAGAATTTTTTTGACCTGACTGTTGAGGTGACTTGAATAGGAGTCCTGTGGACCATGAGGGTTGTTAGGTTTTAAATCCATTTTTCAATAAGTTTCCGCCATACTAATAATCCAAAGTCTAACCGTGCTCCATACTACAATATTATGCAGATAAGTTTAGTACTCAATATTATTCCAAGTTCCTCTTTTTTCCTTCATTCTTTTGTTTTTCTTTTATTCACTTATTCTATCAAATAAGTGTTTGCTAAGGGACTCGCAAAGATAAAGCATTGGGGGATGATGAATCTGCATTTCATCATCTTTATTAATTTATTTTTATCTTAAAATCTCTTAGTAAACACATATAAATACAAATAAATTCATTCTTTTACCAACCTTGGTTCTAGTGTAAATATTGTATATTTATTACTATTTTAACATAAAAATTTAAATAAATAAAAAATAAATAAAATCAAAGACTATATTTATGCAATTTATACTGGTTGAATCAAACTCTGAGAGATAGTCAAGGCTTGACCTGATCGATAAGGAATAAAGAAGAGGGAGAAAAGACCAAAAATTCCAGAAATTCATTTGTCACCTATATATTTTCATCATCTGTATAATATTATCTATATTTCATACTCTTTCAATAATCTATTCATTACCAAATTCTTTATAAATAAAAATGATTTCCTCTTGAAAATTGTCCATAAAATTCTTTTGCAAATACTAAAAATGATTATAAGTAAAAATACGTGTACATGGTGTAAATAACCTCGCCTCTCAAAAAGTCACATAACTCAACTTTCAAGATCAATATCTACTCCAACAAGACTTCAAACACGCTTTCATTGTACTCCAAATTAAATTATATTTAAAATGGAAGTGATTTCATAAAATTCAGTGTTAAGGTGTGAAATAAGGCCAATTGGGGTACTATTGTATATTATACCACTGTATACTTTGTATATTATTTAATTATTTTTTGTCCATATTTCTGAATATTGTATTTTTAAAATTTAACTCATATAAAATGCAAATAAAGATCAAAAAATCAAAAATCAATTATGAATATTATATATAATGTACCTATACCTATTTAATTAACCTAGTAAATCAGTTCCTAAAAATTCAAATAAAATTTACATTAAAAACATATAAAATATTGTAAATAAAAAAAATATTCAATTATGTATATGTTATTATAAATAATTAATTATAAATAAAGTCTTGTATATATAGGTATACATACCTATAAAAAACCCTCTATATTTATTTTAACCATTGTATTTACATTAATTAGTTAAACATCCGTAAATAATTATATTTAATCCTTCATTTTTAAATTATTTAATTATTTAATTTTATTTTCTATTTTTAATTCATTTATTTAACTTTTATTTGGGGTTTTGTCATTTTCCCTATTTTGCTCGTATCTTCGGTGCATTCTGATTGGCCTAACCTAGGTCTGTTGACTTGGGTAAACTCCCCAGTCCCCGCTATATCCGCCTCTTCCATTCGTTAACCACTTCCTTCACACAATTTTCCCATGCACGTCACTCCATAACATCACCAGATTCCTTTGCCAACATTCAAGCCCCTTCATTCCTCTCTATCACCAACCATTCAGTTTCAACAATCATGCCTCAATCTTCTCAAAATTCAAAATTCAAAATGTCGCTGGACCTTATTATTATATATACATCCAGACCGTCCATCGTCGCTCTTGATCCGTTTTTAACACCACTTTAACCCCAAGATTGATTCCAAGCCTTAGAGAGAGGTGATAACTCCTCAGTGGTTCGATCAGGAGTGCGAGAGGTTGATCTAGGAGAGAGATCGATGCCAGATAAGAGCTTTCATCGGAGCTCCACTGTGCTTACGCTTCTAGGTAGCTTCCCAACATCTTGAGTCTTAGATTATATGAAATTAGATTCCTGTTTTCATACTTAGGTTAGATCTAGGTTTTATTTCATTTAATTTCGTTTAGATTTCTGTGTTTTCCAATTATTACGTAGATCATAGAATTAGGCTCTGATCATTGATCCTATCTGATTAATCATCGATTATGGCTCACTGAAATCTCACCCACATCATTGTTCACTTCTCTATATCCCCCATGAAATCTGATCACGATCCGACCCTTGGATCGGAGCACTTCATCTTATTTGAATCCTCCATTTTCCGCATGATTAAAATCACACATCTCCACCTTTATTTCGCTTATTTTGATGCAATAATTTGTCTTTGAAGCTCAGCCTCCGAGCATAGATTCCCTTACAGGTCTCAGGAGCGTTAGATCTGAGAGTTACGTGTAGATTCGAGGTTCACTAGAGATACCTAGAGATGTCAGGTTCACAGCCTTACAGTTCGAGGTATATCTGTTGATCCGTAGATCATTGGTATGCTGAGGGTGTGGAGCATCTCGAGCTACATTTTGGGCATGTCTTGAGGAGAATCCATGATGAACTGAGAGAGATCCACAAGATCCAAGTTCAAGGAGGAGTAGCTGCTTTCCAATTCTTTCAGGTGTATGCAAAACCACAAGATTAGGAACATTTGTCCTAGTTGCGATCTCAACGTTGAAGCTACCCCAAATCTTGACCGTTGATTAAAGCTTCCAGATCAGATTGAGACCCTCCAAGCAAGTTGCAATGTCCACCGTCCGATCCATTCGGTAAAGCATCAGAGCCGCTCCTCGTGCCACGTTATTTTATGAGTACAAATACATTATTTAATTTTCAATTAAGTTATCTTGTGGATATGCCTCATCTTGTGATAAATTGAAAATTTGCATGTTTGCCCTTAATCTCTATCTTAATTGCATTTAATTCAGCTTGAATTGTAACATATGGGTAACACGAGACATTTGGGTATTTTTCCATATATTATCTGTAGTTTTCAGTTATTAATTAGACCTTGAAACTATTGTAATTATATTCTAGTCCATTCCAATGCCCATCACGTGCTTATGCATGAGCTTTCTTGGGTTTTTTTGCATATTTTGCCCTAAGATTTATTTATTTGTTATTGCTTGGTCCGCAAAATTAAAATATGTGCGTTCAAGTCCCTACATGTCTCCATTTGTTTTGCATACTTAAAATTAAAAAAAAAAATCTCAACACCCTTAAGAAATTCCACTAAAATTTATATAGGTTCCTTTTACATCCATCTTGCATTATAACCTGCATTTGAATCATTATTTTCATAAATTTTAAAAATTCAAAAACCTCATAAAAATTCCCTCATTGCATCTACAAGTCAATAAAAATTATAAAAATATTTCTAAAAATTCTAGAAAAATTCTTGTTTACTTATTTTTTTATTTTATTTTTTATACAATTTACGTATTATTGTTACTCATAAAAACCATAAAAAGAATAAAATTCTTAAAAATAGTAAAAATACTTAAACAATCTTTTTAAAATCCAAAAAAATCATAACCTGGCTTTATGGAAAATATATAAATTGCTCTTATATTTCTTATATTTTTTACCGAATTTTTATTTTAATTGATGTTTTATAATTAAAAATTCCATCTGTTTTATGTTTATTTTATTCCTTGTTTTGATTTATTTAAATGTATCAAAAACCTTAAAATAATTTTAATTAAATTTTTTTGGCGTATTTTTGACATAATTTAAAAATAAAAAACATTGATTGAGTGTTCGTGTCTTGACTTTTCTCTAATTATTCCATTGTTTTTACAATTGAAAAAACTTTTGAAAAATTAAAAATTAGAAAATAAAATAAATAGTAATAAATAAAAAATCATAAAAAAAAGTTACAAAATTCGAATCACAAAAAGTTAAGTATAGTGTGCATAGAAATTCTTTCCTTCTTTTATTTGATTTTTCAGTGCATAGAATAACCCTCTGGATTTTTGTTGCCTCCCTTGGTTCGATCATGTTGGATACAAAGGTAAATTAAATATCAAATTTCTCTTGCCATGTTTTCTTTAATAATTTTAGTTTGAGATTTGAATATTTTTTTGTTGAGGGGTTTTTGGGGTTGCAACGACATTACACATTAATTTCAATATTTAAAACCTAAAATTTCTTAATTCAACTACAAGATCGAACTCAGGGAGGTTACAAAAATTCCAAGTCTTATTCAATTTCATTAAAAAAAACAAAAAGAAATGAGGAAATCTAGGAGCACTAGCCTTGGTTTTGTATTTTTGTATTTTCTATTTTTTATGGAGTTTTAATTTTATATTCTTTATTTTTTTCTCTGATTTTGTAGTTTTCCATGATTTTTAATTTCAGAAATAAAATAAAATAATAAAAATAGAAATGAATGAAAGAAATCATATATAAAAGAAAGGAAGAGGTAATTTTTGATTTTTTTATAAAGTGATAAAAATACATAGAAAATTTAAAAAATAATTTGTTACATTTTTAAAAATTTTAATTTCTTAGAATTTTCCAAATTTTCTAATTCTTTTAGGTAAAACAAAAATAGGATATAAAACCAACAAAATTAAATGCAGATGTTTTTATGAATTTTTTGAATTTTTATGTTTTTAGTGTTTTATGATTTTTTTGTTTTTTTAGGAATAAAAATTCCAAAATGGTTTAGAAATTAAAAGGAATGAAAATGAATACTCATGATTTCTTCATAATTTTTCAAAAAAGTTTCTAAAAGCAAACAAGGAGTTTTTATCGACTTTTTCATTTATTAAAATTAATAAAAAAGATGAAAATATGAAATAAAAATGAAGGATGAAATATCTATGTAACAAGAAGTTGAAATAATTTGTGTTGTATTTTTATTGTTATTCTTATATTTTTTATTTGATTTTTATCATGAATTATAAATATATAAGTGTAGGGACTAAAACGAAATTAAAACTATGTTACTTGTCTAAATGATAATAAATATAGAAAAGATGGGGCTCTTATTGCAAATTTTCTAAAATAAATCATTTATAAATCTGAACTGGACCAAAATGCTATTAAAAGAAGTTTTAGGACATAGAGTTCAAAATTAATATACAAAATGTTGACAAGTGTTCAGAGGCAGACTTATTTGCAAATAAAAAAGTAGGGGCTCAAGCGTAATTATACCCTTTAAATATGTGGCGCATCAGACAGACGTGATGCTTTACAGCTCTGATCCAACAACTGAAATTAGCTCACGCGTGGATGGCATAGATTAAATCTGGAAGTCGATCTTACGGCTATGAATGAGGCTTTCCTTAACAGCAGTGGTCAAAACTGGAGGTCATGTCCTTAATCGGAGGGCCAAGAAATGCTTTAGAAGAACTAGGAAGTAGGCGGCTCCTAGTGAGACTCGATCGGTTGATGCCTTCTTGTCATTCAATGGATATGCATTCTGAATGTTTGATCATGTTTTTGTACATCCCCTCTTCTGATCAAAGGGCTTCGAGGGATCGTCGTCGCCTAGAATATGATCTGGACATTTGTGTATGTTCTTCTTTAAGCGAACCTCCATATGTTGATTCATGTCCCCAAATGTGCTCCTTAACCCTACAAAGAAATGCTTTCTCAGAGGTCTATTGAACCTCTAGCGGCTTTGCTAAAGCATGAAAGATGGGAAAGAGTGAAGGGGGTAGTGGCTCCGACGATGGTGACTGGAAGTGGAGTCAACCCTCAGATATGGAGTGATCTAAGGGTGATCAGATATGATAGAAGATGGAGAAGGTCGGGATGAAGGTGATGGTCATGTAGGAATTAGATGAAGGTGAATAAAACCCCTACGATCTTGCGATCAGAGGTTGACGATGATCGATGGATTTAAGCAAGAAGAAAATTAAATAGATAGAATAAAAATGGCAAAATTGAAATTAAATGACTACAGTTACCTACGGGTGGAGTGGAGGTGAAGATCGTCCTCAATCCACTGTGGAAGGCGGAGAGTTGGAGACAGGGCGGATGACTTTTGCTCGTAATCGAATCTCGCGTTTCAAGCCCACTCGCGTGCTCCCAACTATGGAGATGGAAGCATTGTCAATGCCTTAATTCCAGGAACCAACTTCGGATGCAGACGAGCAAGAAAAATCAAATCAACACATCATCGGAGTTGAAGGGTGCCTATATATAGAGCAGACACCGGTGGGTTTTTGAATTCAAAATGCACGAGATTCAAGGCACGATCTATGAATCTAAGGTGCTGGCGGTGGAGAAGAATGAATGGGCTAAAACTTTGGAGAAGAAAGTGGAGGGGGTTTGTGTGTGTAGCATGTGGGGAATTTCCATGAAGGAAGGTGGAAGATCGAGTTTAGCAGGTGTTACAAGTGTTCCAAAAGCTGACATGGGTCAACCGACTGGGTAGACTAATAGAAATGCGTAGAGGAAGAAGCCAAAATAGGCTATAGGAAAAATAGGATTAAAATAAGAAAAATTTAAAATAATAAAAAAATGATTTATATAAAAAAGAAAAAAATGGTAATAATTTATTTACTTACTTTTGGCGATTTTTTAAGTAATTAAATATTGTATATACAAGGGTTAAAATAAATATAAGTAGTTGTATATAGGTATGTATACCTATATATGCAAGGATTTAATTTTTTGTTATTTATTTATAGATTTGTATACATAATTTAATATTTTACAAGTGTTTAAAAGAATATTTTATTTTATTTTTAGGAGTTAATTTATTAGGTTAAAAAAATAGGTATATGTCTCGTATATACATAGTGATACCTATACAATATATATACTTGATTTTATTTTTGTTGATTTTTTATTTTATGATTTTTATTTGTATTTTAGATAAGTCAAATAAATATTTTCAAGTAAAAATATAATATTTACAAATATGTACAAGAAAATAAATAAATAAATAATACACATATTATACATGTGTATAATATACAATAGTAACCCAATCATCCATATTTCACATCTTAAATATCATTTTTACGAAATCACCTCCATTTTAAAGATTATTTAATTTGGAGTACAATGAAAGTGAGTTTGATGAAATTTGATTTTTGGTGGAGAATATATTGATCTTGCAAGATGAACTTTGCGGCTTTTTGAGAGTGTTGTAATTTACACAATGTGCAAAGATTTATTGAAATTCTTTTTATTATTTACAAAAGATTTTTATATACATTTTTCTAGATGAAAAAATGTTTATTTAAAAAGAATTTAGTGATGAATAAATTAAAGAATAGAATGCCTATTATAGACAGTATTGTACATATGATGAATATATACAGGTGATAAATAATATTCTGGAATTTTTTTTATTTTGGGCCTTATCTTCCTCCATTTTATTCCTAGTAGATCAGGTTGTCTTGATCTTCTCTCGGGATTAGAGTCAGCCTATATCTATTACATATATGCATTCTTTTTTTATTTATTTTCCCTTTATTTTCTTTATTTATTTAATTTAGATAATATTAGTTATAAATATACAATATTTATACAAGAAATAGGGTTGGTAAAAGAATGAATTTATTGATATTTACATGTGTTTTAGGGGATATAAAATAAAAATTAATGAATAAAGATGATGAAATGCATATTCATCGTCTCCGAATGCTTTACCTTTACTAGTCACTTAGCAAACATTTATTTCAAGAATAAGTGAATAAAAGAAAAAGGAAAAGGAAAAAATGAAAAGAAAAAGAACATAGAATAATATTTAGTATTAAACTTATATTCATAAAATCAAAGTATGGAGCTTGGTTAGACCTTTGGATTATTATTTTGGGAGGAACCTTAGTGTGAAACAAACTTGACACTCAACAACCTCTAGAAATCATACAACTCTGCTCAAGTCTCCTCAATATCCATGTTAGAAAACATAAACTCATATGAAAATCCTTATGCCTATGAATCTCTCTTCTACAATAAAAGTAAATGTAGCTGTTCTCGGCTGAAGCGGTAAAAGTCAGTCTTCTCCAATGTGGTGACCCTAATCCCCAATCCAATAACTCTTTCCTCTAGAAGTGGGGTATTCCCTTCTAAGTTTAACCGCAACAAGCTCAGGAAGAGGAGGTGGAGAAATGAATGGACGGTAGCCAGTGTAGCTACCTATCATTGGATGCATCATCGGTAAATCCAAGTCTTCCAACCGCAGGATAATAAATAGATGACTTGGAATCTCAAGCTTGATTATTTGACTATACTAATGCACGTACCTCGGTAGACATTTTATTTTCAATCAGGCTTGTCCACTTTTTAGGAGTTCTTTATTTTTTTTCACTTCTTTTAGAATATATACATTGGTGTAGCATGTACATTAGGATCTTTTCCTCTTGAGCCATTGGACTATCCCTCTTTTGAAGCTTTATTGCAACGCACATCATTATGTCGTTAGACCTCGTCGTTACTGGACTGAGATGGAGTACAATGGATACAAATGTGTGACAACCGATGTTTCCATTGTCTTGTGTCTCATGTCGGCAAATCCATCCCTCTACTACTTCAACTGAGGTGACAAAAGTATAAGTGCAGGTGTGCAAGATGGGTCATTATCGACAAGAATCACGCGTGTGCTCTTAGGTACTCTACTTAGATAGTCAAGACAACACTCAACGAAGTCTTGTGGTTCCCAAAGAATAAAGTCTATAGAGATGAAGAATCTCAATTCCATTTCTTATAAGGCTCCTTTGAAACTAAATTGATTATGGTTCAGCCAAGCTCCATTCATTGACTTCATTCTAGACTAGTTTGAGTCAATAACATTCTGAAAAATGCACATGTAAATGAAAGAAACATATACAAAATATTTTTTGGAAAAGAAATAAAAGAACAATCTTTTTAAAAAAGTTTTATAATGATTTTTTGCAAAATTTTGTGGTTTTTGAACATTTTTTAAGAAAGAATAAGGGTTAGTATACTAAATATATAGAAGTATACAGCTTTTACACGAGATCTTACAAAGATATTTTATCTACAAGTTTTATTAAAGAATTTTATATACAATAGAGAATTTTATATACAGGAGGATAACTGACTAAGGATTTTATACACATGTTCATTTTACAAATATATATATATATATATATATGTATATATATACCTTAATTTATATCGCCCGTGGCAAAATAATTTTACATACACTTTACAAACCTTTTTTTAAACATTTTACAAAAGATTTTTCAATTTTTTGAAACAATTTACAATGGTTTTTTAAAAGTTTTACAAACATTTTTACAAACAACTTCACAAAAGGTTTATGCAAATATTTTACACATTATGTTCGCAAACATTTTTCAAAAGATTTTTGCAAATAATTTTACACATCATTTTTCAAACCATTTTTTATAAGAATAATAATAGCCACATTATTAATAAAAGTATGAGTTATGGCTAACGTATTTATACAATACATACGACACCCCTATACCTAGCTCAAACTATGTCCTCATAGTGACCATAGAGCTGTAAAGGAAGGCAGAACATGTGCTAACTATAGAAATGTGAAAAGAATCATATACAAAAATGACTAAAAGAATAGATGAAAAGAATAGAAGTCAGTTATCCCCCCAAAAGTAGGATAAAATAAAGCTGACTATAGAAGATTGTGTAAGCAGGGAAGATCGAGGAACAGAATGAACAAACTCGACTACTCACTCTTCCTCCTTGATACTTAGGACAAAAGATAACTAACTATAGAAAAAGAATATCAACAAGTTGAAGGACAAGCGAGGGAATACAAGAAATAAAAGAGAATTAAAACATGAAAGAAACGGAATGAACAACGTCACCCCCCCCCCATATGTAGGATAAAGGATCCCTAAGTACAGGATGAAAATGGAATGACTCGTATCATTCACCTCTCATGTACTTAGGATAGAGTGCATCCTATGTATAGCACACCCATGAAAGAGAGGTGAACGATAAGAACGAAAGAAGAAAGAACAAAATGAAAGTATATATACAAGAGAATATCAACTCACGAATCGCACGCAATGGATATAAAAAAGTCATCGCCTGATACCATAGATATAGAATCAACCACGGACAATATAATGATAAACATTTGGTTTCAGCAACCGTACGTTCACAATAAATGGCAATGTGTCAGATGACAACCCAGATATGACAATATTACCATTGTCACGCACAGCTCTCATAATGAACGATCTTGACCATTTCCTTTTTAAATTGCTAAGAAAAACTACAAATTAGCATCAAACAATCAAACATTCTAACCAGGGGAGAAAGTCCTCCTTCTATTGTGTCTACCATGCCAACGCTTGACTTTCTCCTTATATATGAGAGAGTTGTGGTATGCGAAATCTTAGAATTCCAGCAATTTGTTCAGATCCAACTTCGTACTCTATCCTACATTCTCATAATTCAAATATCATACGTGGAATGCCCATAATGAGTTGTGAATCAATTCAACTTGTAGGTGGCAATGCTATACCGTCACCCATCTATACGGTTACATACCCAATGGACAGTTTTTCCTTTCTGGACGTACACGTTTTTGCAATATCATCTTTATCTCCCTATTTGAAATCTCAGCCAAGCCATTAGTATGTCGGTGGTAATGAGACACGACTCTACGTTCAGATGCGTACTCCTTCACAAGCTTCTTGACTTCTCTGTTAATGAAATGACTACCCCCATCTAAAACAAGTATCTTGGTAATCCCAAACCGTGCAAGAATGTGGACCATAATAAAGGAACAAACCATACGACTATCAGTAGCTCAGGTGGGGATAGCCTCCACCCATCGACTAATGTAATCCACGACAAGCAACGTGTACTGAGATCCCTGTCTGTAAGGAAATGAGCCAATGGTGTCTATTCCCCAAGCATCAAAAACATTTGAAATCTGTATATATCTTAGGGGCATGGTACCTTCAGAACCAATGGTTCCACCCATCTTCTAACAATCAGTACAACCTTGAAAATGCTTTGCAACATCCTTAATAATGTTGGCCACCATATGTCGCTCTGTAAAATCTTAAATGTTATGCGCTTCCCTGAAAGATGCTCATGAGAATCTAATTTGTGACAATGCTCAAGTGTGCTAGTGTATTTCTCCAAAGGAATGTACCTTCTCCAGATACCATCCTCACCCTCATGAAATAGGTACGGAACCTCCCACAAGTAAAAAAGTATCTACCCACTTGTAAAAATGTATCTCTGACAGGAATCGATCTCCTTTATGCTTCGACCAATCTTATAGAACATTCTTGGAGATAAGATAGTTCAGAATATAAGTATACCATGGGAGTGAGTCCATGACAAAAATGGTATCATCTAGAAAGGTCTCTAATATGGGAAGAATAGAATGCTCAGAAGTCTCTGCATCTGTAATGTGTGAAAATTGATCTGCCACAACATCCTTTACTGCGGTTTATCTCGAATCTCCAAATTAAACACCAGGAGAAGAAGGATCCATCATATAAGGCATGCTTTGGCATCCTTATTTGCTTGTAGGTATCGTATGGTAGTGTCTATGTATACAATTACATGGGAATCAAGAAGGTAGGATCTGAGCTTCTTTAATGCAAACACCCCTGCTAACAACTCCCTCTCTTTGAATGTGTAATTACAATGTGCCTCATGTAGAGTCCTACTAGCATAGTGTATTTCAAACGGTATCCCATCCCTCCTCTGCCCTAACACAGCTCCAACTGCAGAATCCGACACATCTATCATGATCTTAAAGGGGAGAGACCAATCAGGTGGCTATAGGACAGGAGAACTAGTAACCATGTATTTCATCTGATTGAATGCAGGGAGGACTTTCTCATCAACAATAAACTCACTCTCCTTTCACAAGAGCTTAATCTGAGTTCCGGCAATCTTGCTGAAGTCCTTAATGAATCGCCTATAAAATCCAACGTGTCCTAGTAATGAGTTCAACTGCTTCAAATTCTACGATGGTTCTAGCTTGGAGATCGCATCAATCATAGTTGGGTCAACCTCCATACCACGTTTGGAGATGGCATGGCCCAATACAATCCCAATAGTCACCATAAAGTGACTCTTCTCCCATGCGAGAACTAGGATTATCCCACAACAATGTTGAAATACTCAGTCTAAATGAGAAAGACATGTGTCAAAGATATCCCCATGGATTGAGAAATCATCCATGAATACCTCTACAAAACTACCTTCCATGGCGTCAAAAATGGCCAACATACACCTTTGGGTAGCGGGAGCGTTACACAATCTAAAGGGCATCCATCTAAAGACGTAGATGTAAAACAGACAAATAAAAGTAATTTTCTCCTCATCCCCAAGAGCGATAGCAACCTAGTTATACCCCATGTACCCATCCAAGAAACAAAGGAATTCTGTCCCTGCCAACCTCACTATAATCTGATCAATAAAGGACAGAGGAAAGTGATCTTTCTTGGAGTTGAATTCAGATGTCAGTAATGTACACATACATGCCATGAAGTGGGTACATGGGTCAGAATCTCCTCAACATGGTTATTCATTACGATAATAATCCCAGATTTCTTCGGGACCACATGTAAAGGACTGACTCACTTGGAATCTGGTGTGGGATAAATAAAGCCAACATCACACCATTTTCTGATCTCTTTCATGGCAACATCCCGGAGGATTGGATTGAGATGTTGCTGGCACTCACGGAGGGTTTGCTATCATCCTCTATGTAGATATGATGTGAGTACAAAGTTGGACTAATCCAACGGAGATCTGAAATATTCCATCCAATATCCTACATTTTCTCTCAAGAACCTCTAGCACGCGAGATTCTTGTTCATTGATCAACTAAAAGCTGAGGATGATCAGAAACATTTGGGGGGGCCCGCAAGGAAGGCATACTTCCACATTGATGGTGTAACAATAAGCTCTTGTAGGTTTTGAATCATCTCTGTGAAAGCCTCTGTAACTGCACTTTTAGACGGTATCTAATATGTATTGTGTGTATTTTCCACCTTGGCTAGTATGGGCACAACAAGTAAAACCTTAGAAAGCTTTGCAGAGAATAATCTCTGCTCAAAAACAAATGGCTCATCAAGCTATTCAGAACCCACAATAAAACTCTCAAAAATCTTAGTAGGAGGTATCTCATCATTAATCTCAGAAAAGGAATGTGTCTCATGAATCTCAAAATGTACCTCCAATATCTCAGATTGATCCTCATAAATCAAATCCAACTATCCATCGACAAACAACTTAGATGAATGTCAAAGAGACACAGAATCGTCTTCGTCGTCTCTCCTAAAAAAGACGCCCTCACTCGTCGGGCCCCTCACAAGAAAGGGGAACACAAGAATGTGTAAAAGACACAGTTATGAAAATATGAGCAACAATAATATGAAAATAAATACAATGAACATAGGCAAGAAATTAATGAGTTGGATATTAAAAATATAGGCATAAATAAATAAATGAAAATAGTGACAAGAGTAAAGAATATATGATAAAATATAGATATATTAAGAGAAGGAAAAACAAGTTTAAACAATCAAGAATAACATGTCTAGAAAAAAACCTAACTACCCTCGTTGTGCCTCCCCAGCAACGATGGTATTTGTTGAAAGGAGATTTCTATTTTTTATTAATGAGATTTATATGTAGAATCGTTGAGATCCTAAAAATCCCTCAACAAAAATTTTATTGATTGTAGAGACAAAATAAATGAACAAAATGTAATAAGAGAAATTTATTATTTAATATACATGTATAGTGTACAAGGTCGGACTTAGTGAGGCTACAAAAATCTTGAAGTTTGTTCGATTTGATGAAAATCAACCAAAAGAAACAAGAGAAATCTATGAAAACTAGTCTTTATTTTTGTGTTTTTTATTTTTTTAATATCTTTTATGGAGTTTGCTTATTTTTATTTTTTTGAGTTTTTTATTTTATATTTTTTAATGATTTTTTATTTTGCATATTTTTTTTTGTTTTGAAATAGTTGAAATAAAAATGAATAAAAGAAATCAACAAAGAAGACAAAGAAAAAAGCATTTTTTTGGATCTTAACAAAGTGGCAGAAAAAGAAAATTCGCATAAAATACTTTTTCAGATTATAACAATTTTCAATGTTTTTATGATTTTTCTAGAACTTTCAAAAATTTTTAAAGCCTTTAAATAAATCAAAAATAGAAAATAATACAAATAAAATTAAATGTGGTTGTTTTTCGATTTTTAAAATAACTAATAAAATAAAAATTAGATGAAATATACATAGAATGATAGATGAATTTTTATTTGTTCTTGAAAGGTACTTTATATTTTTTTGGAATTTTCTATGAGTTTCTATGATTTTTTATGGTTTTAAGTGTTTTATGAATTTTTCAGTTTTGATGAAGAATAAAAATGCCAACATGGTACATATATTAAAAGTAATGGGAAATCGTTATACTTTTTAGAATTTTTGGCAAAAATTTGTATTTTTAATAATTTTCAAAAGCAAACAGAGAGTTTTTATGGAATATTTGAAATTAAAAATGATAAAAATTCTATATAAAAATTACGGATGAAAGATCTATGTAACAAGAAGCTAAAATAATTTTTTTAAAATTTTAATGATATTTTTCTATTTTTTATATGATTTTTAGAATGCAAATTAATGAGAAGACTCATAAGTGTATGAATGTAATTATTTAATGTTATTAGACTAAATGATAATGCATATAAAAATCTCGGGTGGACTATGCAAAATATCCACAAAAACTCATGTTGTTGTGTGTGCGCCTCGTTGGGCATGACCTATAAGTAATTAAAATAATCTCAATGTCCAAATAATAACTAAAAAATACATACCTTTTATTGTAAGTAAACCAAAAGATCATGAGCGACGCATGCTTGCGGTTTGAATAGGAAAAAATTACAACTAAAATAAATACCAAGGGCATGAGTGCAAATATTCAATAAATTACATGCAGACATGTGTCCTTGTAAGGCTTATTTGTAAAATGAAATAAAAGCAGAGGCTCGAGTGAAATTTTTCCCATTTAAATATGTGGTGTGTCCGATGGACGTAATGCTCTATTGCTCTAATCCAGTGAAATGGAAGTACGCTCGAGCGGCTTGGATCAGAATTGGAGCTTCGATCCACAGTTCAACTTTGGGGCACAATGGATTTCTGTGATGAAATCTAGAGCAGTTGTTCTTGATTGTGTGGTGCTGAGAGGCTCTGGAAGAACTGGGAAGAAGGTTACTCCAACGAGCTTCGAGCGAGGAGATCGCACTTGTTGCTCACCAAAAATATGCTTCGGAATTATGCTTTGGCATTATGCAATGATGCTCTACCGATATGATGGATCCATAGTAGACAAGAATGACAAAATAACGATTTGGAGGTCTAGGAGGATTCAGCATCAACTGGACCTTGACATTGTTCTTTTAGCTTTATCAGGAGCTCCATAGCCATGCAATGCTAAGATACTACTAGGAGGATCTCCCTGGGCACTTTTATTAGCTGGGAAATAATATAAATGATGAGGGAATGAATGATACAGTGAAGGTGGTTAGAAGAGGAGTTGATCCTCAATTCATGAGCGATTTGAAGATGAACAAATGTGATAGGGGATGTAGAAGGTCGGGGCAAAGTTGTGTGCGTCATTGGAATAGGTTGAAGGTCATCGGAACTCCTTCGATCATGCAGATCAGAGGTTTAATAAATAGGTCTGATCTAAGCTCTTTACTAGAAATCAAAGCAAAAATGAAATGCAAAATCAAAAAGTAATGACCTATGTTACCAATGATGGAAAGGCGGAGGATATCGGCCTCGATCTGCAGCTAGTGGTGGAGAGGAGAAACACGACTGAGGACTCGAACAACATAGCTGGATCACAGTCTTCACTTAACTTCTCGCAATCCCACTCAATGGGAATCAACCCCTGTCACTAGTCGACTCTCCAGAACATAAGCTCGAGCAAAAATTGGGTAACAATCAGATAAAATCTTGTGGCGGAGGTGGGAGGGAAATATTTATAGCGTTGGCTCTGACAGATTTGAATTTGTAAGTGTGAGTGAATCGAGGTGAATATGGTATATCTAAGGCACTAGTGATGGATAGGAATGAATGAGCTAGAATTTTAGAGGAGGAAGTGGGTGTAGTGACTGAGTGAAGCGAGTGTGAAAATGGGTGAAGAAGTGTCTGACGAATGGACGTGTGGGCGGATAGCACTGAATGAGCATCTGACCCAGGTTAACAAACATGGGTCTACCAATCTGAAGGCGCGTAGGAAGAAGCGAAAATAGGTTAGACAATATAATAGGATAAAAAATAAGGAATAAATCTAGAATAAAAGAATATTTATTTAAACTAAAAAAATAAAAAAATGTTAGTAATCTAATTTGCTTATTTTTTGTGATTTTAAATAATTAAATAATGTTTATAGAACTTTTAAAATAAATATATGTTATTATTTATAGGTAGGTATACCTATATATACAAGGATTTAATTTCTAATTAATTATTTATACAGATATATACACAATTTAATATTTTATTTATTTACAATATTTTACAAAGATTTTAATGAAATTTTTATTTGATTTTTAGGAATTAATTTTTTTGGTTAAATAAATAGTAATATGTACAATATATTCAAAGTGATACACATACAATATATACATGATTTTTTTGTTGATTTCTGATTTTGTGATGTTTATTTGTATTTTATTTAAGGCACGTATAATATTGAAAATTAATAAAAAATACAATATTAACAAATATGTACAATTAAATAAATAATTAAGTATTATACCTAGTATATATAGGTATTATATACAATAGTACTCCAATTCGCCACATTTCACACCTTAACTCTTATTTTTCGGAAACCATCTTGAGTTCTATAATTTTGAGTACAATGAAAGTGAGTTTAGTGAATTTCTTGTTTTGATGGACAAGATATTGATCTTGCAAGTTGAGCTTTGTGGCTTTTTGAGATTGTTGTAATTTACACAATATATAATGATTTTTATTGCAATTATTTTTATTATTTACAAAATAATTTTTATCATAATTTCCAAGAAGAAATATATTTTATTTAAAAAGAATTTGATGATAAATAAAATAAGGAAAAGAATGTTTATTATAGAAAATATTATACAGATGATAAACAAATGAAGATGAATTCTGATTTTTGGTGTCTAAGCTTTATATGCCCCTACATTATTCCATGTCGATCAGGTCAATTCCTGACCTTCTCTCGAGGTCGGCATTAGCATGTATCATTTACATATATACTGATTTATTTTCTTATTTTTCCTTATTTATTTATTTATTTATTTTAGGTTAAAATAGTAATAAATATACAATGTTTACAAAGGAATCATGGATTGCTATTTACACGTGATTTATAAGGGATTTTAAGATAAAATAAATGAATAAAGTTGATGAAATGCACATTCATCAGGACACAATCTTAAGGATTAAAGCAAAAAAATCCTAGACTTGTGCATTATGTACATGTGCATCACTTTTTGGAGCATGGATGCAACTGTAAGTACTTGCCTATCACCATAGAGAGCCTATTTGGTGTACTCATACCTGACAGTTCACTTTGGGTCTGATATAACCTGGCATCCCGGGTACATGGTACCACTATTTTGGCGACTATGATCGTGTGTTTTGGTGACAGGGTGAGACCCTCTGTGAGTTTTCTTAATACATGACTGATCACAAAAATTATAATTGAAATGATAAAAGATCGAACTCTTAAGGTCTCCACCATGTGAAGTTGGTGAATCTCGTGTTTGTATTGTGTTTGTATGTGAGGTGTGCATTATTCCGCGTCATATACGCCATCACACTCATGTTCATTATTTGGCATTGTATTATGTCTTGTACTTCTTTTTGACATCGAAGATGATGACTAGACAGATTTTGCGCTCAGACTCCATGAGATTTCGTCCTTCCAACGTCCGTCGTATGTCTTCACATAAACGAGATGGCCATCTTCCCAAGTCGGTCCCACCTAGTCTCGAGGTGAGTCTGACATAGACTCCCTCTCCTCCCAGCCCTTTAGTTGAGGCAGACCCATGCCTCAATTTATCATCTATTTCTCCTACATGTTTTTTACAGATTTCTTATGAGACTTTTTCCTTCGCAGAGGATTCGAGAATCATGGCTAGAGGGAAGGGACCAGTTGAGGAAAGAGCCATTGAGGAGAAACTGACTGATTAGAGACGTATATACGGGTGACTTGATCTAGCATCAGATATTATTGAGGGGATTCTAGACATCTTAGAGATCTGTGTAAAGTCAAGGATGAGCAAAGAGTTGAGATCACTACGCTGTGAGAAAGAGCTGGGGAACCCATTACCACCTTTCGTGGTTTCTGTGACTTTACGAGATGAGTATGACCCATGATCTAGGATGATACACCATTGGATTCTGTTACCACCGAGTCACGGGTCATACGAGTTGAGACCGTACTTTATTTCATTGCTTCCAAAGTGCTATGGGAATGCTTTAAAAGAACCGTTTAGCTTTCTGCAGCAATTCGAGATAATATGTGGTTCAACTAACTATCTAGGTGTAACCAAGAAGGATGTACGCCTCAAGGCCTTCCCTTTCGCCTTAATAGATAAGGCACTTTACTAGTTGAGTAACTTAGGGAGGGAGATTTCTACATGAGATGATCTGAATTCCACATTCCTACATAAATATTTTCCTCTGGTATGGACAAATATGATTTGAAGTCAGATCTCTAATTTTACATATTTATCACATGAGTCATTCCCTGAGGCATGGCACAGATTAAAGGGTTTGACAGAGATATGCTCCCGTCATGAGATACCATTAAAGGCCTTGTACATAATTATTTTGGAGGACTCCACCTAGATGTTCAAGGCCTAGTGAGCACTGCATGTGGTGACGGCTATCTGAATAGGAATGCCGAATCTGTTTGATCCTTCTTTGAGGGGATGGCAGAGAATTCACGTGTTGTAGACTCTACTCAGGCAATCTAGAAGGGCACACAACCACCACACCACTGAGAGTATGAAAATATGTCACATTTTTTAGTGCTTGATTCACGATATGACATGGGATTCATTAGTGAGAAGCTTACATTAGTCGACATGCTTCAGAAGCAAGTTCAGGAATTACAGCCGCAACGAGAGTTGGAGAAACTCTCATCACTTCCTTGGTAGTTGAGCGATCTGACGAGGAAGGTGATCAAATTTTACCTTCAAGACCAACAATCTCACACTCCATCTTCCACTTCTCACCTTGTACAGTGATCTTTATCCACTCCTCCCAACCGTCAAATACAGTATATTCCGAGCGAGCCGGTACAGTCTATTTAGCCTCAACAAAATGATTGACATGAGTATCCATCCAAAGCCAACCATGTCAGATCACTAGCCATGGAGATGTTGATGTTGATTCTCATGATGCTATGGACATCAACGGATTTTGTACACTCTTGTTCATCCTTCACCACACTTTACTCCTCAAAGCGTAAATCACTAGCAGTAGCAACATTGTCATCCGTAGTATGGACATCCATATTTCCAGCACCGCCAGCTTTACACGTAGTAGCAGTCTCACTTGCTTGCCTATCAAAGACCACATTTACAACAGTATTATGCTTTAGATTCACAGCCTTATCAATTCCAACAGCAGCAACATTTTTCCTTTACACCAAAGAGATCTCCTTAGCCTAACAAACCACAGCAACACACTCCTTGGCAGGAGAGAGCAGACAACCAAGGACACCACATTGAGTCAAAGATATCTTCACAGGCCCTCGAACTAAATCAAATCATGGACATATTGAGCACACACCATACAATACACAGGACAAAGATGGAGCGTGTTAACCATTGACTGGATGAGTTAGCCACACCCAAGACCACTCTCCATACGCAACCTCAGATAAATGCTATCAACAAGAGGAGGAATTCAGTTCATGTAGACACCACTATAGGTACGATCCCCTTTACTGAATTTTTATCTAACTTCATTAGAGTCAAGAGTGACAGATCGCCACGAGCTCCTGACCTTGAGAAGGAGAGGGCATATGATGAGGAGTGAGAGTCGATCCATGATGATCTTGAACATACATATAATGATGCTGAGGAGGAGGACAACCATGATGAGGATGAGCATGATGTTCATCATGATGATAAGAGAGAGAGGAGCGATGCAAAGATAGTTGACATAGGCACATGCGAGTCAGATGATGATATCTTGCCAAACCATACAGATGCACCGATGCAGATTTTTTTCTCCTGTTTTGGAGAGTTTTGTGCATACTTATGAAACTCTTGATGTACATGCTGATTCCACTTTTAATACTGTGCATAAAAAGAATTTTGTCATTCCTGAGATTATTCCTTTTCCTTATGCTTTCTATGGAAAAGGAAAGAAAAATGCCAAATAAATGTTGTCACTCCACAGACAGAAAGGTTATTGAAAGATCACATCTTTTTGAAGATCCTGCTCCATGATGACTTGGATCACTTCCCTACCCTCAAGAAATAGTTGAAGAAAAGATGTAACATGCGTAGGAAGAAGAGATCACATACAATGAAGAACATTTTAACCAATTCCACATCATGCCCTATACAGAATAGATTAACAAAGAAGAAGACAGATTCACGAGCACATTATGTTAGATACAAGATTTCTCATGTAGCATTCGATCGCACTCTATTAGATAATGGTTCCTCGATCAATTTGTTACCATCATGTTTACTTGACATGCTCGAGTTAGGTCCTCTTTACAAATCCTGCACAATCCTTCAGCTTGCCGATAGTTCTATAAAGAGACCTAGGGGCATTTTGAAGAACATTATCGTGACCATGAGGGGTATGCTGTTCCTAGTGGACTTTACTGTCCTATACATGGATTACCCTATATAGTTGCACCTTACCCTAATCATTCTTGGGTGGCCATTCATGGAATCTGTGAAGGCCCTTTTCGACTATTATAGAGGGAAGGTATCGTTTTGCACCGAAGGAGAAAAGGTACATATAGAGATGGTGAGAGAATCACACAAATCTAATGTTGCATCTACAACCAATTCAGTTGCCCTGAGTTCCTTACCCACCTATGATTACATGGATGAGGTTCTCCTTGATGACCTTGAGATGTATCGAGTAGAGACTCATGATATCCTCGCGGAGGATGGGTCTAAGACTACAATTGGTAGTTCTTCTGATGGTACATTATATTTCAGCATGGATGATGATGAGTAGATGGACCAGATACCTGATAATTTTATTGCAGACCTTTCAGATCTCGAGAGTCCACATGATTCCTCTACTTCAGATGAGCTAGAGACTTATTTTCATATTAGCTTAATTATTTCCCTCTAGTAAGTCTGAGGATGAGAATAGTAGCGAGACGGATGATGTTTTAGACATCTTCTGTAGTCTGACTCTGGAGCATATTGAGATGGCGCATAACCATATTGCAGACACATCTCCCACCCGTACAGATCCCAACACACATACATCTAAGGATACGGTAGGTTCATATTCTACCTTGCTAGAACAGAATACCTTGCCACCCAATATGAAATATGCTTTCCTTGGAGTCCACATCAATAGTTTTTTGTCATTATCACCACATCTTTGACCTAAGAGCGAGAATCGCATATGGTGGAGATTCTCGAAAGAAACCACAAGGCTATTGGGTGGAATGTATCTGATCCCCGTAGGATAAATATTACATTGGGTTGTCCCCATATCTATTTTGATCCTGACAAAAAACCTTCTAGAGAGTTTCAACGTAGACTGGATCTAGTTTTAAAAGATGTTGTCAAGAAAGAGATTACGATATGGTGTGATGTAGGATTAACTTATCCCATCTTCGACTTTGAATGGGTTAATCCACTACACATTGTTCCGAAGAAGTCAGGAATTCAGATGGTCAAGAATGACAGTGGAGAGGATACTCCAAAGAGTATAACCACATCATGGCAGGTGTTCGTTGATTACTGGAAATAGAACACAACGACGAAGAAGGACTACTTCCCCTTGCTTTTTATAGACCAGGTCATAGAGAGGTTGGTAGGGAAGGAGTACTTCTATATCCGTGATGGTTGCTTCACATACAACTAGGTTACTATTGCTCCTGAAGATCAGGAGAAGTCAACTTTCACACAGAGAGAAAGGTTGTTGAAAGATCACATCTTTTTGAAGATCCTACTCCATGATGACTTCGATCACTTCCCTACGCTCGAGCAACAGTTGAGGAAAAGATATACCATGCATAGGAAGAAGAGATCACATACAAAGAAGAATGTTTTAACCAATTCCACATCATGCGCTATGCAGAATAGATTACCAAAAAAGAAGAAAGATTCACGAGCACATTATGTTAGATGCAAGAATTCTCATGTAGCATTCGATCGCACTCTGTTAGATAATGGTTCCTTGATCAATTTGTTACCACCATGTTTACTTGACATGCTCGAGTTAGGTCCTCTTTACAAATCCTGCGCAGTCCTTCAGCTTGCAGAAAGATCTATAAAGAAACCAAGGGGCATTTGTAAGAACGTAATAGTGAACATGAGGGGCATTCTGTTCCCAGTGGAAATACTGTCCTATACATGGATTGCCCTATATAGTTGCACCTTGCCCTAATCATTCTTGGGAGGCCTTTCTTGGAATCTGCGAAGGCCCTCTTTGACTATTATACATGGAAGGTAGCTTTTCGCATCGAAGGAGAGAAGGCACATATAGAGATGGTGAGAGAATCACACAGATCAAGTGCTGCATCTACAACAAATTTATATGCCTTGAGTTCCATAGCCACCTATGATTGCATGGATGAGGTTCTCCTTGACGACGTTGAGAAGTATCGAGTAGAGACCCATGATATCCTAGCGGAGGATGGGTCTAAGACTACAATTGGTAGTTCTTCGGATGGTACATTATATTTCCGCATGGATGATGATGTGTAGATGGAGCAGATACCTGATAATTTTTTTGCAGACATTTCAGATCTTGAGAGTTCACATGATTCCTCCACTTCAGATGAGCTAGAGACTTATTTTCATATTAGCTTAATTATTTTCCTCTAGTAAGTCTGAGGATGAGAACATTAGCGACACGGATGATGTTTTAGACATCTTCGGTAGTCTGACTTTGGAGCATATTGAGATGGGGCATAACCATATTGCAGACACATCTACCACTGGTACAGATCCCAACACACATACATCTAAGGATACGGTAGGTCCGTAGTCTACCTTGCTAAAACTGAATACCTTGCCACCAAATATGAAATATGCTATCTTTGGGGTCCAATCGATAGTTTTTTGTCATTATCACCTCTTCTTTGACCAAAGAGCGAGAATCTCGTCTGATGGAGATTCTCGAAAGAAAACACAAGGTTATTGTGTGGAATGTATCTGTTCCCCGTAGGATAAATCTTACTTTGGGCTATCCCCATATCTATTTCGATCATGACAACAAACCTTCTAGAGAGTTTCAATGCACGCCGGATCTAGATTTAGAAGACGTTGTTAAGAAAGAGATTACGATATGGTGTAATGTAGGATTTATTTGTCCCATATCCGACTTTGAATGGGTTTGTCCACTATATATTGTTCTGAAGAAGTCGAGAATATAGATGGTCAAGAATGAGAATGGAGAGGAGACTCCAAAGAGAGCTACCACATCATGGCAGGTGTGCATTGATTAAAGGAAATAGAACAGTGATGACCGAAGATTCGTGAAACCAAGATCCGAGTAAGGTAGAGATCACTCTTGGGTCGTTGCGACTCGGATCGAGAGAATCGGTCAAGAAGAAAAATATAGAACCACCAAAGCAGAAGAAAAAACAATAAAAACCAAACAACGATCTTCGCTAGTTTATTAACCTGGTATAGCGGCCAGGGTCGGACTCAGGGAGCACGAGATGACCGAGACGACCTATGAAGTAGTCTAAAAATAGAATAAAATAAACAAAAATCTTTTTGGTGGATTTTTAAATATTTTTATTTTTTTTGGATTTTTACTTATATAAGAAAATGGGAAAACAAGCAAGTTCAACAATTTATTTAAACACCCAAAATGCACAAAAAATTCAAATAAAATTGTTTCTGTGGTTTTTATGTTTTTAAGTGTTTTTGTTGATTTTATGGGAGTTTATCAAATTTTAGTTGCTTATCTAATAATCAAGAAAGGGGAAAACATGAGATCAATGTGCAACCTGACTTGAAAGACCAATTAAAATTAGATAATTGGTTTATAAAAATCTGGAGACAATTTTTATGAATAATATATACAAAAACTAAGCTACAGAAAAAGAGTTTGCATTTTTTTGAATTTTATAGAATTTTTAGTGATTTTTATAAGAATTTTTGGGTTTTTCAATTTTCGTGGGTTTTATAAATCCAAATGGAACAAAATAATTAAACAGAAGGTAGAAAACATCAAAACTAACGATCCCTAATTGTTTTTGAATTTTTAGAGAAGTTTTTGTATTTTTCTTTGATTTTTCAATTCAAACGGTAACAATATTACATGTTTTTTATTTTTTAAAAATATTAAAAGGCAACAAAAATGTTCCAAAAAATTATAGAAATTTTTACACAGTGGCAGGAGCCACGTGTCTAAATTTCACCTAATTTGGATTTTATTTGCTATTTTATCCCATTGATAAAAGTGCTACAGAACACATGGACCTAAATGAGAGAAAACATAGTTCTAGGGGCTGATATATAACACATGTGAAAACCGTAGGGTTGAAAGTGTAAAAATCCCAAACAATCAGGACATGTTCAAATAAAACCACACACAGGGGTATAACTGCAAATTTCAGAAACTAAATTTCATTTCATAACATAGCAGAAAACCCAAGCCCATACATGCAATATGTCCAAACTATCACGTGACGAAGCACGTGTCTCACACAGGCAGGGACAAAATGCAAAAACTAAAACTAAACGGTCCAAAGTGTAAATATCCCCAAAAAAACGACTTCCTAGAATATTTACAGGACTAAAGGGAAATAACAAAAAGGCAAAGGCCTAATTTCAATTACCCCTTTATTAATGATCGACGGTCGAGGGGGTGCCACGTGGAGATCTGATGGATGAGAGTATCTAGCACCCTTCATCGATGAACGGTCCTGATCAAAGCCTGGATGGATCAGATGATGGATATCTCTCACTGATGGACGGTCTGGATCAAAACTGGAGCGAATAGGCTAATCAAACGGTGGAAGAGGGTCCTCCAAGAACTCAATGCCGGGGAGGTTCGCCGTCCCAACACGCACGGTGGAAGGGCTCTCCAGAGCTGCTAAGATGGGAAACAGATCGGCCACGCTGGTCCGCAGCTGGTGGGGACCTCCGATGAGGCCGGAAACCACGCGGTGGACCGGCGATGAAGGAGGTTCGAAGCTCCTGTGCCTGGATGTTTGGACCCCCAGATGGGCCCCTTTCAACTTGCAAGCTGCACAGAAAGACTCCTGGGTCGAGGGCAAAGTGCCTTGACCAATTAGCTGGCGAAGAGGTGGTCGAAATGAGGTGGGGCGGAGGTCTCCAGAAGGCGACAGCGATGGGGACTTGAGTTCCTGCTCCGGGGCGAGCTAGGATGATCGGATGGGTGCAGAATGTGGGTAGAGGTCTCGTGGATGTGAATCGAAGGTCGGATGATCAAATGGTTGGTCGGATCGAAGTGAATTAGCCGGCGAAGGCCGGCAGCGCAAATTGGGCGAAAACGGAAATTAAGCAAACTTAAGGTGAATCGGGAATACCTGATGGCTGCAATCGACTGGGCTAGGGCTCAGGAAGCTCCTGGAGTCTATGCCTTGATGGCTCGTCGGGACTAGAGACTCGAGCTCGCCTGGTGGCGGAGCACGGCGGCAGAACCACCATATCTGTGGCTGCAGCCTAGGAAACCTCGCTCCGACACTCTCCTCCGAAAGCTGTCACTCTAGGGAGAAGAACGGAGCTCCTAGGAGATGAAGGTGATAGCCAAAGATGGCGTGAAAAGTCGGCCAGAGATGATGCTTTATACTCCTAGGGATCCGAGAATATTGGGTCGAACAAGTAAATCGGAGCTCGGATCCCTAGGAATGATCATCGAGCATGGATCAGGGATGGATCGAGTATAATCGGGGCCCGAGGTTTGGATGAGAGGTGATCGGAGTGACTCGGGAAAAATGGGTGAAGTCGGGTCGAGAGTCGGGTCCGGGTATAAAGTGGTCCATGGGGGGGAGTTGACCGGTGGTCAACATCCCCCGTGGACCAATCAGGAGCTGCCATTTATTTATTATTTGTAAAATCTTTTTAAAATAGAAAATGATTTTATTTCGAAAAATTTTCAAAATGAAAAATGTATATTTATTTATAAAGTATTTTTTTGTGATTTTTATTTATTTTTTTGAAATATAAATTATGTATTTACATTATATTATTATTAGACATAGGTATATTTACATATGTATTTTTTATTTTTATTTTAATTGCTTATTTTTACACAATTATTCCAATTTTATATTTTATTTATTTACAACATAACATTTGGAATAAAAAGGTATTTTTATTTTGTTTTTATGATTTATTTACATTAGTTAAAGTAATAGATCTATACACATGTGTACATAATATAAATACAAGGTGAGAAATGAATAATTTTTATTTTTATTTTTATTTTTCTGATTTTTATTTTATTTATTTACATCATAAAAAATGGAATATAAAAATATTTTTTATGGATTTTTATTAATTATTTACAAGGAGAAAATAAATAGGTATGTTATTTTATATACATGGTCTATGTACACTGTGAGATAGGATTTTATTTATTTTTATTTTTCTTTTATTTTATCCAATTTTATTTTAGCTTCATTTTTATAAATATGTACAAACTATAAGAAACCCTTTTATTTTTATTTTGAGGAAAATAAAATTATTTATATACATAGGGTTATGTCCACCATGATTGACCTTATCTCCCTCTATTTGGTTTCTTCTGTGATCAGGCCCATGCTGAGCCCTCCCTTGTGATTAGGTCGCTCAGTATTTATTCTAAATATTTCCCTCTTTTTCTTTTATTTCTTTATTCTTTTATTTTTGCACAAAAACATGCTAATTATTAATATTTACACAATGCATGCATGTCGGTAATTTATTTTATTTACACAAATATACATGGTGTTTTGCACAGGTTTTTTGCTAAAATAAAAGAATAAAGAGTGATGAATGAGGATTCATCACCCCCTATACTTAACTTTGCTAGTCCCTTAGCAAACACTTATTTGAAAAAGAAGTGAAAAGAGAAGAAAAAGAAAAAGAAGGGGAAAATGCATGGATAAATGGTGATTATTAAACTTACCTTTATTAAATTGAAGTATGGAGCTCGGTCAGATCTTTGGATTATTAATGTGTCAGAACCTTATTTGGACTTAGGTTTAAAACTTAACAGCCTCTAAGATCCACTATTCAATAGTCAAGACTCCTCAATAATCAAGATCAGAACAAGTCTACATACACAAACCCTGAAGACCATGAATCTTTCCTTGTACAGTGTAAGTGAGGTATAGCTCTCCACCTCAGAAGTAGCAAAATGACAACCCTCCCCAACAAGGTAACTCTATGACCCTAGTCTGGCCACTCTTTCCTCGAGGAGCAGGGTATTTCCTTCTAAGTTCAAGTTCAACCAGCTCAAGAAGAGGGGGAAGAAGAGAATGGACCATGGCCAGTGTAGCCATGTATCCCTGGGAGCTCAACCAGTGTAGCTAAGTCTCCCTGCTGCAAGCTACATAAGATGGAACAAGAGTCTCAAGCTTTGATGTACACTATAAGAAGAAGAGAGGTTCTACCACTATATACACTCCGGTGGGATTATCATTTTCTATCAGACCCACCACTTTTTTGGAGTTCTTTTCTTTTTGCATTTTTTTGATGTGCATTTGTACAACATATATACAAAGTGCAGCATATATACATAAGGAGTTATTTTCCTCTTGAGCCAGTAGACTATCCCTCTTTTGAAGCATTATTGCAACCCACAACTCCTATCGTTAGACCTCATGGTAACCAGACCAAGTTGAGGCGCACTTCCTTCACTATAAGAAGAAGAGAGGTTCTTCCTAGAAGTACTACCCTCATATGCTACCTCATGTCAAGGAAGAATGCCTCCTCACCACCTCATCTGTAGAGAGCTCGGTGTAAAGCGCGGGTCCAAGTCAAGCCATTGTCTATAAGAGTCATGTGTGTGTTGTTAAGTGCTCTACTTAGGCTCATCGAGATGACATATGATCATAGCCTAGTGGACTCAAAGAATTAAGTCATCACGGACATGAAAAGTCTCAACCCTAAGCCCTATAATGTTCCTCTTATAATTAGGTGGATTAAGATCTTAACCAAGCTCCATTTTCCAATTTAATTCCAGGCTAGTTTAAATGTCAACTATGATCTAGGAAAAACTATACAAATATTTACAAAAATGCTATTTACACAATATTTTCAAATGTGCAAAATTTTTTAAAAATGTTTTGAAAACATGGATGTTTGCATGAATGCAAGTTTTGCAAAATATGTACACAAATTTACACAAGGTTGTTGCAAACTTTTGATTTTCAAAACATTTTATAAAATTTTTGTACTATATACATAATTTTGATATGAAAATATTTACAAGCTACTTACATAATAAGTTCTTACAAACATTTTTACAAAAATAATTTGTACAACTAGCTATGTATGTGCAATAAAAGAACTTTTATTTACAAGGAATTTTTTTTTATTTTTATGGATTTTTGGATTTAAGCCATTTTTATTTATTAACACACTCACACAAATTACGAGTTATGGCGAGAGTATATATGAAATATATACACCCCCCATACTTAGCTCGAACGATGTCCTCAGAGTCAAGAGCGATGAAAAAGACATAACTCGTGCTTAGTATAGGGAAGTGAAAAGGAAGGCTATATACAAAGACGAATGAAAGAATAGAATAAGGAAGACTCGGTGTTTCCCCCTATACTTAGGATTAAGTAATCCTAAGTATAGCAAGTTGTACATGAAGGGAAATCCAAGTGGATGGATGTACATGGTCTACCCCCCCCCCCCTCATACTTAGGGTGAAATATCCCTATGTATATGCAGCAAAACAGGGGTAGAAAGAATCAATAGAATACCCGAGAGTCCTACAACCCCCTATACTTAGGGTAAAGTACACCCTAAGTATAGCATAATCATAAGATGAGAAAAAGGGGTGTAGGGCTAAAGAATGGAGTGATATGGACAACTGGATCTATACAAGTCGGAAGAACAGTAATAATCAGGTGTGAGATGCAATAGATGTGAGTCAAGAGACCACATCTCACGCAAAGTGAATCGGGGCAACATCAATGACCCGCGGCTCATGAGCTAGATATGGCTTGAGCCGCTGAGCGTTCACTTGAAAGGTAACATCAGAAGACAACTCAGATATATCAATACTATCATTATCATGTACCTTTCTAACCAAATACATTCCCTTCCATTTGCTCTGTAGCTTCCCTGGAAATAGACGAAGCCTAGCATCAAACAACCATACTCTCTGTCCTGGCTCAAACTGCTTGTAGTTGATATGAGAATCATGCCACTCCTTCACTCTCTCCTTGTAATGTAGGCTGTTTGAAAAGGCGGTATCACGAAGCTCCTCTAGGGCTTATAACTCTGCCCTCCTCTGATCTCCTACACTCTCTGGATCCAAAAGTATATATGTAACATCCCAAAGTGACCTATGTCTCAGCTCAACAGGTAAATGGCAGGGGTTGCCATAAATGAGGTGAAAGGGAGATGCACCCAAAAAGTCTTGAAAGACGTCCTATATGCCCACAAGACTGAGGCCAAAAGCTGTGCCCAATCCTTTCGGTCAGGGCAGATGACTTTCTGCAATATAGTCTTGATCTCCCTTTTTGACACTTCAGCAAGACCATTCGTCTGAGGGTGGTATGGAGTGGCTACTCGATGGTCTATGTTGAACTCACTAGCAAGGGCCTTTACCTTGTCGTTGATGAAATGAGACCCCCGTCAGATATCAACACTCGAGGTACCCTGAACCGTGAAATGATATGCTTCCTCAAATATCGGCAAATAGTCCAAGCATCTGCGGTTCGGGCGGGGATGGCTGATAATCTCGAAATTCGATGCGGTATTATCGACTCACAAGGCGAGTCAACAGTCGGTGTTTGACCACACAAATTCCGAAATTAATCAACAATTAACCCACACTAAAGATCAACAAATTAGAACTAATGTGGAGTTAAAATTTATTTTTAACTCTGCACAAATGGTGTAAAGGGCAAGTATGCAGAGAGTTCGAACACAGGAAGCAAACAGGATAATTCAACCAAGTGCTAAGTGTGTGTGTGATGTGTCTACACTAAGCAAGCAAGCAAATAAATTTTTGTGGGTTTTTAATTTTAAAATTTTTTTTTTAATTTTTAATTTTGTATTTGATTTTTAATTTTCTGATTTTTATATTTTATATTTTATATTTTTTTTATTTTCTTTTTCAATATTGGAGAATAAAGACAATATAATACAAGGCAAGCTAAAATGTTTATAAAAATGTGCAAAAATACTCAAAAATTCAGAAATAAAATGTTTTGGTATTTTTATAATTTTCTACTGTTTTTGTGATTTTTGGGGATTTTTCAAGGTGTTTTTGATATTTTTAATTACTGAAATAAAGGAAAACAGTGGAAATAATGCTGGATGAGGGTAAAATGAGATTTAAAAATACCAACCAGTAGCTAAAAATTTTCACACTATTTTTCAAATAAAAAGCACAAAATGAGGAACAAACAGAACCTGAGTTTATAATTTTTGGAGTTTTCTACTATTTTTTATATTTTTTTGAAGTTTTTGAGTGTTTTAAAATTTTTAGTGTTTTTCTTTTGAGATTTTTAATGATTTTTGGACTGACACTAAAAGATGATAAAATAGACACTAGGTAATTTGTTTTGGAATTTTTAGAGGTGTTTTAATATTTTTTTGGTATTTTCTAAACTAGACAGTGCTCAAAAAGGTTGTTTTTTATTTTTAATAAATATGAAAATAAAATAAAATCAAAAACCAAATATGCGGCGTCAAAGTACACATGTCCAGTAGCTTAAGTCTATTTTTGTGGAATTTTTGGACTTAAAATGATAGGTCAAATAATTAGAGCAAACATCCAAACATCAAACAGTCCTGGCAGGGGTATATGTGCAATATCTAAAACATCCAGGGGCATACATGCAATTTTCCACAAAATATTGAACTTAATATTTAATTTCTAGCACCACAAGACAATTACAAAACCCGGAGGGGCTTAAGTACAAAATGTCCCAACCACACACGTGCTATACACGCGCTTGGTAGGGAACTAATTGTAATATCCGAAAATCTCAAGGGCTTGTATGGAAAATGTCCAAAATATTTAACGCTGATGTCAAAGTTCTGGGACTAATTAGAAATAGCCAGACCTTAGAGGGTCCCTCTGCAAAATTGCCCACACCTCACGTGAACTGGTCACGTGAGGTGACGTGGCGAGGGACCTAGACGTAAATGCTAAAAGCGTGAGGGTCTTTTGGCAAATATTACAATAAAATTACACTGCAGACAAAAGTTTAAAGATTAAACTATAAATACAAAAGGGACGAGGGTGAAGGTGCAAAATACCCTCGGCGCGCCGATCGAACGGCTGTGGGTCTTCACTTAAACACGCGTCGTCGATCGGACGGCGATGGCGCTTCGTAGATGCACGGCGGAGATTAGAACGCTCGAAGACGATCTGACGGCTGAGGCGTGGTGCAATCCAACGGCTACTGCTTGATCTGGAGGGGGCGCCCTTGATCGAATGGTGGTGACGGCGGTTGGAAGAACGCAGAGGAGCTCCGACAGGGCGAAGTTCCTCGAGCTCCTCCGCCCGGCTCCGATGGCGTTTGGGCTTCAAATTTGGGTTGCGGCCTCCTGCAGGTGTCAGCTGATGTCTGGAAGCATCAAAAGCCACCGGCGTTCGCCGGTGCTCTCGCACGGAGGTGGCGGAGCTGCAACGTCCCACGTGCTCCGGCGAGAGGGCAAAATTGCTCCAGACGCTTCGATGGGCTTCAGTACCTGCACAAAAAAGTTAAAGAGGTCGAGGGCAAAATGCCTCGACCTCAGGTGTCTCTCGAAATGGAAGGGAAGGTGAGATAGGGGCTCGCCGGAGTTGCGCTCCGGCGAGGTGATCGATGATGTGATGAAGTGATCGATTCAACGCGGAAAGATGGGGGAAATGATCCAGGATCTATGATGAACGTGAAGGGACTAAAATGAAGCAAAGAACAGCCTCGATGGCCTGGGGCCAGAGGGTAGAGTACCTCACGGGGACACCCGCTGGAGGTGGGGGTGGAACGCGCCCAACTCGCGTGAATCCGCCTCCTCGAAGGTGCAGACCTGGTGCTGTCACCTCCACGTTGCTGGAGCGACTCCAAGGGGGGAAGGAGCTGGATGATTTGCGGTTCAAATTCAAAAGAAGGTCAAGGGGGAGCTTAAGTATGGTTGACGAGAGGGTGGAAAGAACGAGGTGCCTGGCCTGATGCAGTGGTCTTCAGCCCAAGATAGTGCTTGGGCGAGGGTCCTCGATGCTGGAGCTTCAAAAGTCATGAAGGGTGGAAGATGAAAGGATGAAAGCGGCGGCCTCGAAAAAATGGTGGAAATGGGGTCAAAAACAGGTCTGACAAGGGCTATAGGGTGTAGGTCAGACTGTTGACCTAGGTCAACAGTCCTGGCCTCCTGGTTGGTCCACGTGGACCAACCAGGAAAAACCCTAAAAAAATATTTTGTTAATTCTTTTTAAAATACTAAATGGCCGAATTAGATAAAATTTATAAAATGAAAAATGCTTAGAATTTTATGTAGTATTTAATTCTGATTTTTAATTATTTTTAGGAGATTTATTTTTACAAGTTACCTTTTTAACCCTATATAGGTATAATACCTATGTGTTTTAGTATTTTATTTTTATTTGGTGTATTTTAATTTCTTTAATTTTGTTTATAATTTTATAAAGTTAGAAAATACATTTATACATATAAATATATTTTTATTTTATTTTTCTGATGTATTTTGTATATTAAATAAAATATAAAGGTAGTTTATATAGGTATATATACAGGTAATGTACCTATGTATTGAATATATATACAAGTATTTTTATTTGTATTTTAATTATGTTTTTATTCTAATTTTAATATTCACAATTATTATAAGTAATATTTACAACCTTATAAAAAATATAAAAATATAAAAATAACGAATAAAGAATAAATTGAATATTTTATTCAGTACAAGTATACAATGTGGGTCCAAAACTCAACTTTCAAACCGTAGCCCCGCCAAATGCGAAACCACCGCCATTGGATAGATTATTTTATTCTATATACAATTAAAGGTGAATTTGATGCATTTGGAGTTGTCGTTTGTGAGATACGGGTCTGAGAAGTTGGCATTCTGGATTTTTATTTAGACCATAACTTTTTATCTGTACATTATTTTTCTGTGAAATCAATTTTGTATTTTTCTTTATTAAATTATCTACAACTTTCATGTACAAAGTTTCTTTATTTGATGTACAAAAAGTGGAACCAAAACTAGGTCCCAAAATGAATAAAGAATGAAAGGAATGTATAGGTACTTTATCTGTGTTTTGGCCCTTATCTCCCCCTACTTTATTCCTTGTCGACCTATTCATCAAGATGCCCCGGTCTAGGGGGTTTTGGGTCATAAAATATTTGCAATATTTTATTCTTTTTCTTTTCTTTATTTATTCTATAATTTTGGCCTTAATTATAGTAATTTATACACTGTTTAGATGCACATGCATGAATGCTAAGATGCTTGATTTAAGGCTATTTACAGGCATTTGCTAGGGTTTTTGGTGCCAAAATGATAGAATAAAGATGATGAAATGTGAATTCATCATCCCCCTATACTTTACCTTTGCTAGTCCCTAGCAAACACTTATGCAATAAGTGCAAAAAGAGAAAGAAAGAAAAGAAAAAGAAGAACTTGGATTTTATTTGATTATCAAACTTGTCTTCGCAAAATCAAAGTTTGGAGCTTAAATCGGACCTTTGGATTTTTAGTGCGGGCGGAACCTTAGTGAGAACCGTGTTTGAAATCCAACAGTCTCTGAGAATCCCAAAACTCTGCTCAAGTCTCCTCAATAGCCAGGTCAGAAATATCTCAACTCATACGCAAACTCTTACGACTATGAATCTGACTTGTACAGTGTAAGTGATGGTGACTCTCCCCAACTAGAATGACAAAGAAACTGACTTCTCCAGTACGACAACCCAATGATTCCCCAATCCAGCAACTCCATCCTCGAGGAGCGGGGTATTCCCTTCTAAGTTCAAGTGGCAACCAGCTCAAGAGAAGGGGGTGAAGAGAAGAATGGACGGTAGCCAGTGTAGCTACCTATCCTTGGATGCAAGACCAGTGTAGTCAAGTCATCCTGCTGCAGGCTCACATGATAAGATTTTGGAACTCAAGCTTGCTTATTGACTTTGTACATACTTGCAGGCTTTTTATTTTTGTACATGCCTGAACATTTTTTTTTTTTGAAATACTATTCACAGCAGCATTTACATAAGGAGTTTTTCCTCTTGAGCCAGTAGACTATCCCTCTTTTGAAGCTTTATTGCAACCCACAGCCTCCTGTCTTTAGACTTCCTAATCACTGGACGGGTTGGGGTGCACTTCCCTCCCTAGAGGAGGACAAATGTTTCCACTTGTGTGCGTCTCATACCGGCAAATCCAATCCCCTCACCACTCCAACTGAGTTGAGCCATGTGAAAGGTGCAAGTGTCCAAGTTAGGTCATTATCAACAAGAGTCGTGCGTGTGCTCCGAAATACTCTACTTAGGCAGTCAAGAATCCATTGAACCAAGTATCGTGATCCTCAAAGAATTAAGTCAACTAGACCTGAAGTGCCTCAAACCAAGTTCCTATAAGGTTCCTGTTATTAGGTAGATTTTAAGGTCCAATCAATCTCCAATCTCCGGATTTTTCTTAGACTCGTTCAACTATCAAACTCAATTCGAAAAATGCGAATGCCATGCAATGCAATGCAGAAAATATTTTTGTGATGCAATTTTCAAGGATTTTGAACTTTTTATGGATTTCTGAAAAGATGATGCATATGCATTTTTTTGTCTTTTTCAAAAAGATTTTTCAAATGTTTTTGGATTTTAATTTTGCAAATGTTTTTGGGAATTTTTCAAAATAAAAAGTTTTGGCTGAAAACTAGGTGAAAACATGTAGACGGGAGTGCTTCTTATATATACAAGAAGTGGATTTTAAGAATTTACAAGGGTACGTGATCAATTTTATACATATATATATAGTGGATTTTGGTGAGATGTAAGTATTCCTCAAACTTATTTGACACAAGCTTTTCACACAATTTTTGAAAACTATAGTCCAAAATAATTTTTACAAACATTTTACACACATTTGAAAATCATTTTGCAAAGGCTTTTAAAACAGTATAGATAGATTTTTCAAAACATTTTTACAACCATTTTTCAAACCATTTGCAAATCATTTTTCAAACATTTTATTTCACGCAAAGAAAGGAAATTTTACAATCCACACAATTTACACAGGTTGAAAACACAAAACAAAATATTTTCAAAATAGTTTTCAATAGATGTGCACAGAGATTTTCAAACTATTTTTCAAACATTTTGCAAAAAACATTTTCACCTGATTTATTAATCAGTAAATACAAAAAGAATTTGAGGAATAATCACATCTTTTTATTAAGAATTTTTAATGAATTTTAAAGAATGATTAGCCATATTATTAGGAAAATACGAAAGTACGAGTTATGGCTAAAGTATATACGTAGTATATACGACCCCCCTATACTTAGCTTGAGCTATGTCCTCATAGATCGGAGAGAAAAGAGAAGACATAACTCGTACTAAGTATAGACAAGTCCAAAGACTAAAATGAATAAATGGATGAATCAATGAATCCGAAGTTGACCGTCCCCCCTATACTTAGGATCAAATAATCCTAAGTATAGCAGACTGTACACAAAGCAGGGAGGGTCAAGGGTGGGAATGAACAGATCGTACTCAGATTGTCTCCCCCTATACTTAGGGTAAAATATCCCTAAGTATAGACAAGAAGAGGAGACAATGGAGAGGATCGAAAAGAATAGAAAAACTCAGGGTGCCAACCCCCCTATACTTAGGACAAAGAGCGTCCTAAGTATAAAAGACTGACAAAAAAGGGCGGCACCTTTTCGGGAGATGAAGAAGATAAAAGACGAAAAGAAGAAAAAGAGATGAAGATAGAAGAAGAGATTGTGAGGGTGTACGCATCGCTCCCCCTATACTTAGGGTGAAAGAAGCCCTAAGTGTAGGCAACGACAGGAGTGATGACACGGAACGATGAAAGAACACTCAACTCGTCTCGCCAATGATTGATTAATTTGAAATGAAAGAGGAGGAGCCATATAAATAGAAAAGAAAAGAATTTTAAATACAAAATTTGAAATCAGATAAAAATAAGGAAAACAAAATTTGAAATGAGATAGACATAAGAAAGGAAATTAGTGTTAAAATTATTTTCATTTTTTTAATTTTCGTCGCTTTATTAAATTAGATAATAAATGTGAATTTCATTATTTTTTTGTGTGGGTTATTTAAGGGAATTGATTATATACATATGGTACATTATATACATAGTTAGATAAGGAAATTTATATGTTTAAATTTTTTAAATTTTTATTTTAAATATTATAAAAATATTTACAAATATTTACAAATATTTATAAATAGAATATGTACAAATAAATGGTAAAATTGCATTAAACACAATAGAAAACTTTCTTTCAAACTGTAATTCCAAAAATAATGAAATCACAACCATTTTAAAGAAAATTTCATTTATAATACGATGGAAGTGAGTTAGGTTCAATTTGAGTTAATATGGAGCCGGAATTCATCTTTCAATTATCGCTTAATGGCTTTTTCCAGATGTGGTAACTTTTATTGTGTACATGATTTTATTTTGCAAATATTTTTATTATTTAGGAAACATTTTATTTACAATTTTTGTTTTGAGAATTATTTAATTTGAGTCAGTGTATGTACAAATAAAATAGTGTAAGTATACAAATATTGACAACACATTTTTTTCTGATTAAGGACCTTATCTCCCCCTACATTATTCCTCGTTGATCTCGTCAAGTCTTGACCTTCTCTCATAGTTTAGGTCAGCTTGTATCTATTACATATATATAGTCCTTTTTTTCTTTTCTTTATATTTCATTTCTTTCTTTTTTATTTATTTAAGGTTAAAATAGTAATAAGTGCCCAATATTTACATGCATATGCAAGTTAGTAAGAATATGGAGTTAGTATTATATACAGGTGTTTTATAAGGGATTTTAAGCGAAAATAAATGAATAAAGATGCCGACATGCGTATCTCATCTTCCGGAAGAGAAAGAAGAAGAGCCAAGGCATTATCTCATCTCCTAATGCATCCACTTCGATAGCATTGAAGAAAACCAATGTATGTACTCACTGTAAGAATTTAGGGCACTAGAAGTGCAATTGTTATGATTTCCTAAAGTCGACCGACAAATGTAAAGCCCCAACATATATGAAATCTACTTTCACCATAGAAAGAAGTTCTCGTTGGAAGAGAATGAAGTTGGGTTATAGATTCCGGTGCTTCTGTTCATGTATGCAATTTATTGCATCTATTTCTGGAAATGAAGAGTCTAAATGAATGAGAGATAGTCATCCAAATGGGATCTGATGCAAGTGTTGCAGCAGTAGCCGTCGGGACCTGCTGACTATAGTTATATAGTGGAAGAGTCCTGGTACTTAAAGAATATCTTTAGTTACTTGAAGTTCGAATGAATTTATTGTTTGTACCTAAGTTTGTTAAAAGTGGATATTCATTCCTTTTCTATTATGAACTAGTCATATGTCATTATTATAAACATATTACAAATGGTGTTTTGACGTCTGGTGGACTCTATGAATTTTGCATTGATGAACTTGTCATGAATGTTACTTCCACTAATAAAACTCCTAAAAGATCCAGGGAGGATGGAAGTCATTCAGTCATGATTTGGCATCAAAGGCTAGGTCATTTATCTATTGATAGGATCAATATATTTATAAAGAATGGACCCTTAGATTTTCTGTAGGTTTAATCTTTGCCTACATGCGCACATTGTATTTGACGTAAAAAGACTAGGATACCTTTTTGTAACAAGAATACATGATGCGAAGGCATTCTTAACCTAATACATACCAATGTATGTGGTGCCTTCAGTATTGTGACTCAAAATGAATATTGATATTATTTGACGTTTATTGATGACCAATCATGATACGAGTTTATTTTCATGCCACATCATAAATTTGAAACCTTTGAAAAGTTCAAAGAGTTCAAGCCTTTGGTTGAGAAAAAAATCGATTGGTAGATTAAATGAATTCAATCTGGCCAAGGTGGTGAGTACCTCTCAGATGAATTCAAGAAATACCTTAAAGAGAATGGAATTGTCTCCAATCTCACTCCTCCTGGAACCCCCCATCTTAATGGTGTTGTTGAAAGATGCAATAGGATCATCATGGATAGTGTCCGTTCAATGAAGAGCAAAGCACATTTACCACTTCGTTTCTAGGGATATGCAGTAGAGACTACAATATATATCCTAAAAAAGATTCCTAGTAGGTTTATACCTAAGACTCCTCATGAGATCGGGTATGGAACCAAACCCAGTATTAAACACTTGAGAGCTTGAGGTTGTTTGGTCCATGTAAATAACATGGATGCAAGTAAGCTAAAATCTCGCACTCGAGAGTGCTACTTCATTGGGTATGTTAAGGATGGTATTGGATATCAGTTTGTGACCCTGAGACCCAAAATGATTTTTTCTCTGAAGATGTGAAATTTCTGGAGGATGACATCCTTAATGGTCAAGAAAAAAAATGAAGTAGAGGAACTCATTGAATCCACTGAGGATTCTGAGTTTCATGAACCAAGAATTGAAGAGATAAATAAAGATGAAACACCCATACCTCTTTGAAGTATTTCGACAGTGGTTACGCCACCTGAAAGGTACGATTCCATGTTTCAGGTGAAAGTAACATTGATCCTACTTCATTTGATGAAGCACTCGCGTATCATGACATGGATAGATGGATGCTAGCAATGAATTCAAAGATTGACTCCATGCATAAGAATGGTGTAAGGACCCTGGAGGATCCACTTGAAGGAGTAAAACACATTGGGTGTAAATGGATCTTCAAGAAAAAGAGGTGACCTTATGGGAAAGTAGAAACTTTCAAGGCATGGTTCGTAGCCAAAGGCTACAAATAGAGAGAAGGAATCGACTACGATCCATCAGGACACTGCTAGCTATAGATGCATCTCTTGACTACGACATCATGCATATGGATGTCAAGACAACATTCCTCAATGGATACGTCAAGGAGGATATCTATATGTAGCAGCCCCAGGGCTTCATTACCGAGGAAGGTAAAGTATGCAAGTTGAAGAAATCCATCTACATGCTCAAACAAGCTTCTTGTAGCGGTAACATCAGATTTGACGAAGCCATAAAATGTTATGATTTTGTGCAGAATCCTGATGAACCTTATGTCTACAAGAATCTTAGTAGGAGCACCATTGTGTTCATCATGCTTTGCGTTGATGACATCCTTTTCATTGGGAATGATATAAGAATGATGACCACTGTTAAGATTAGTTGTCCCATCCCTTCGAGTGAAAGGTCATGGAGAAGCCTCTTACATCTTGGGTCTGAAGTTGTTCAGAAATCAAGAAAAGAGGATATTTGAAATAGCACAACATGGGTACATTAAGAAAATTCTTGAATGTTTCCGTATCGATAGTTCCAAGAAACGTTTCCTCAATTTAAGACATGGTATACACCTATCTAAAGGGGTGGCTCCTCAAACTGTTGAGGAAAAGAAAGCCATGGTTGGGTGCCCCTATGCATCAGTTGTAGGAAGCTAAATGTACGCCATGATGTGTACAAAGTCAGATATCTGCCATACAATGGGAGTGGTAAATCGTTACCAGTCTTGCTATGGAGAACAACAATGGAATGCAGTGAAGAACATTTTGAAGTATCTAAGACGGACGTAAGATTGCGTCTTTGTCTATGGATATGGTGATCTCCAAATCTTGGGATACATTCAAACTTCAAATCGGATATTGATGATCGAAAGTCGACATCAGGGTTTGTGTTCATATTGAATGGTGGTGCTATGAGCTGGAGGATCAAGAAGTTGGACACTACAACAAGTTCAACAACAAAAGACGAATACATTGCCGCATTAGATGTTGCAAAGGAGGCGGTGGTGGCGCATGTTCATCTTGGAACTTGGCGTAGTTTCCCTTGATACTTACATCTCGCTACTCTACGATAACACAGGAGCCATTGTACATGCAAAGGAACCCATATGGAATCAAAAGACCAAGCACTTGGAAAGGAAATACAACATAATTATGGATTTCAAAACCATGGTGCCATCATCATCAATAAGGTTGCATCTATCGACAATGTTGATGATCCTCTTACCAAACCATTGACACAGATGGTTTTTGACCAACATGTAATGAGTACGGGTTTAAGGTTGTACCTGAATTGTTCTGAGGGCTAGTGGGAGATAGTTAGTCATGTGAGCCCGCGACGAACCATTCCTACAATAAATGTTATTGTAATATTTGTTTTTTCAATAAATGTTATTTATTTTTTCACTCCCTATCTGATATTTAATGAATTTTTTTGACTAATCTGATATTAAATGAATGAATGCATTATAAGGTCCATCTGTACAATTAGGGTTATGTGCCATGGCCATCTTAATGATCATACAGTAGGTGATTCAATTATAGAATCAGAGAGGATGGTGCTTGGGTGAATATCTGAGTTAGATTGAGGACTCATTAAGCACCGTAAATTGATTATTAAGAGATGATCTCTAGCCTTAGTAGGAGATAGCAATCCTTTCTCTATAGGTTGATACCTGACCGACCTCTTGATGCAGGTCCTCTATATGCAAATAGATATTAAAAGGTGCCAGATTAGTTAGGTCAAAGAGTTGACTTAACAAGATTGAGATAACCGAAGTCTTATGCCGTATATTGTCATGATATAGGCACATATCCTCTGACTAGAGACAGATGTGTTACTATAGGTCTAAATATATACATTTGGTAGACCAATAGGTTCATGACCTTACAAAGGTCTGTACACCAGCAAGCTGGTGTGCATATGAGGGCATATGAGTAATACGATCTCTCAAAGGGATCACACAGGTTCACTTGTAAACTGGAAAACATGAGGTACTGGGATCTATCAAATTCCATGAATAGTTGTCGTGCTTTGAAAGCATGACAAGAATTTGAAGTTATGATATATGCTTTTGGAAAGCATATGATCGATACCAACACCCAATGACCAAGAATGAGAAACTTGTTGATGAAACGCTAAAAATGACATTGTGAAATTGATCTTTATCTTCGAGTGTTGGATATTGATCTGAATAAGATTCAGATGCAATGAGAAGATTAGATTTACAACCTTGATTAAATGAAGCATCTATGAGAGGTCCATGAGATATGGATTTGAAATGTGATCTCAATATCCAAGTCACTATACGTGGAACGCACAATCGCCATGACTCCAAGTATCTGCGGAGAAAGCACATTATTCTTGAAAGAGTCCAAGAATAATTCCATCATTGAAGTATATCTAAGCATTGAGAAATGGATAATTAAATGTGATTTAATTATCACAAATAATGTGAATTTGATTCGTATTATTTTTATACATGAGAATGATTATCCAATATAATTAAATGTGATTTAATTATTATATTTATGAATTATGTGGAAAGTATTATGCAATTATTCATATATATTATAAATGTGATTTATAGTATATTAGAGAGAGACTAATTGTGATTTATATTTGTTGATAATTATTGATGTGAATTGGACTCACATTGGATGATTAATTGAAAATATAATTAAATTTCGTTTTGGGGTGTGAATGTGATTCATATAACTCCTTTGGCATGATTGCAATTTTCAAAATATAATTATGAATTATTTTTTGAGATAATATTGTAAATTTCATGAGATAATATAATCTCATGAATTGGAATGAGATTGACTCATTCCAAGTCAAGCGGGTGGATGACCACATTGTCCTAAAGGGACTTGGTGATCGTCCCCCCCTTTTTTTGGAATAAGGAAATATCTTCCTCCATTATCTCCAAGCTTGAATGACTCAATATCGAAATCAATATATTTAATTTATCAATCCATGCCGGCCATTGATTCTCAACAAACTCTCTTCAATTCATATATGATGTCCTCAATTCGGCCATTAACAAACAACTTTCTCCTAACTAACTCCAGTTTCAGACAACGTGACCAAGACACCAACTTCCTCTCATGATTCCGTCCAACGTTAGTGGTGAAAGCACTGAAGGTCGCTCCTACATGGAAGGTGGACCATCGGAGGAGAGTTCCAAGATGGCCAACCACCTTGTATCGTCCTTGTCGCGCGCGTCCAGCTTCGAGAAGTCGCGCCGTCGAGCAACGACCGATAGAGTCAGATACTCTGCTATCCTAGGTATTTCATCCATTTTTACCATTTAATTTCATAATTCTTATTCTGTGTTAAGCATCTTTAGGTGTGTAATTAGAGACTTTAAACATCCCTCTTAAATGCATACCCAATCTATCCTTCAAATATGTCTAGCATTCTTTCCATACTGCTTCCCATTTCTCCCTTTTTCACGTTTATTCTATTTTCTGGAAAAAAATATTAGATCTACAAATCTTTAATTACTTGGTCGATTCTTGCACGAATCGAGCATGCAAACCTTCATTTGCAGGTCCTTTTCCTAGATGGAGCATAGAACATACCATCATGAGCATATTCCTCGAAGAAGGATCAATTCAAGATATCCTCCTTGCATCAGACAATCACCACCAAACCACCATCTTCGTCGAGGTCTAGCAGCGACATTCCTCTGCCACAGAGCCGCTCAACCGCAGGAGAGCTCGAGGGGTGTAGGAGACACCTTTCTAGCTCTATAGGTGGCCAAAGCACTCAGTCGGTCGCCAGAGATAAAGAGGAGATGAAGGCGTCGCCAAAGACCGCGTCAAATTGGGGAAGAACGGCAAGAACAGTCAGATGCTATAGGCTGCTAACACATGTTAGTAGTGGACAATTCAAATTACGCCAGAGCATTTAAATTTGGCCGCTCAAATGAAGGGGTAGAACATTTGCATTATAAGTCTACGTACATTCCTGAATTCCAAGCAGCTCAGAGTTTTCCAGTATTTGCAATTAGGTCACCGTGTAGGGACCCAAATACAAATCTTCTAATTTTTCTTTCATTTCAGTCCTCGCTAGGGACCATTTTATAATAAAATTTTAGTTCTTTTTTTGCACTTATTCCCTTGAACTGTAGGATATTTTTGGACCTTATTTTGGTTTTTTTACCGAATTTTCTAAGTTGTTTACACAACTGCCATAGTGATGTTTCTTGTTATTTTTTGTTGATTTTCATCGCATATTTTTCTCCTGCTATTTTTTTGTAAAATTGTGCTAGCTTTGAGTGTTTTCTTCTTCTTTGTTGTATTTTCAAGAAGAGAATAAAATCCCAAAATTCTTTCCTTCCTAGAAAGCCATAGTAAAGATATTCTACCAATTTTAGTTTGACCCAGGGTAACTTACCTGAATAAAAATTAGTTTAAAGAATAAAATAGGAGAGAAGCCGACTCGTTTCTTTTTCTCTCTCTTCTATTTTATCAAGATTCTATTTGATCAATCTGTTTTTCGCTGAGTGGATTTCTAAAACTGACATCCCTTAACCACTAGTGAAATTTGGGTTATCAAAATGGCACCGTTGTTAGGGAGGTATTATCTATACTTCGGTTTTTTGAAATAATTTTGAGATTTTCGATCTTCTAGACTTTACGGTATTATGATTTCTTTTAGGTTTTTGTTTGATTTGTTTTTATAATGTCTTTCCGATTTCCTTTGTCTTTTACAATTTTCACTAACTACTTTGATTTTTTTGTTTTTGTTTGCTTTTATTTTCAAGATTTTTATGTGTTTTTCTAACAAATTTTTGCAGGGCCTACAGGATCAGCTGGCTTCTTCGGAAGCCGAGTCAGTTGAAAGTGCAGAGACTGACCCCTTCTATCATGGGTCAGTTGGAGAGGAGCAAAAATTAGTTAGCATTTTCATGTAATATTTTTGTAAAAAACGCTAATTAAGGGCACTTTCACATTTGTCTGTTCTGTAGAAGGGGTCTAGTAAGGGCATCCAGACTTGTACCTCCCTCCCCCTTTATCGAGACCTGTTGCACCGAGTGCCATGCACTCTGGAGAGCAGGGCACCCACCATGGTTTTCTTACATCGTCAGTTTTTTGTAGCTTTTTCAAGGTTAGGTACTCGTTTAGGGTTTTTCTTTTTATTTTCTTTACTTGTGACATAGTAGTTAGTTTTAGGACTCGTGACCTAGGTGCATATTTATTTAGGATAAAAAAAGAGAAAATTGTAGCCGTGTTTGAAAATACCAAAAAAAATGAGATAATCGAAAATAATATTGGAACTTCTTAAATATTTGACATAAAACCGACATAAAGGATCATTTGATTTGGGAGAGCAGCCCCCATACATGGATTGTAGGTACACTTTCCAGATCTTTGAGTGAGGGACCAAACTTATGGTTAGAACCAGAGTTCGTGTTTCTCCCGGAATACTACCTAGTACATACATTTAATCATTGTTCTTTAGTGCGGACTCTCGAGTAGCCGAAGACGGTCCTCAAGAAATACGAGTAGCCGGAAATGTTCCGTATTTACTCTCATACTGGCTGAGAATAAGGGATTTCCTTTAAGGACACGAGAATGTGCTTCGGGGAAATTTCCGGAACCTATCAACTCGCGATAATCTATGATATGACATGTCTGCCGATATAACCCTAAAACTGACAAGATAAACGATCAGACTTTTACGGTCATAATCGAGTTATGTTGGTGATTCTAGGGTTGCTTTGTGTTTGCTTGCGTGGTGTGTGTTACTGTGTCTTATATGCATTCGCCCTCGATCTCTTGAATTGACATCGTGATCTCCTGATAACCACTTGACATCGAAGATGACAACTCGACGACTTTTTTGCTCATCCTCCGTGAGCTCTCGACGATCCACCTTCCGTTGTACTTCTTCACAGACTCTGGATGATCCTCTTCGCGAGTCGGTCCCATCTAATCACGAGGAGAGTCATACCTAGACTCCCTCGCCTCCCAGCCCTTCTTTTGAGGTAGACCCCCCCCCCCTCAAATTATCACCTATTTCTCCTACACATTTTTCACTTAGCTCTTATGAGACATTTTCCTTCACATAAGATTCGAATAAAATGGCTTGCGGGAAGGGACCAGACGAGGACTCACCAGCTATGGAGCAGAATACAGATGGAAGAACATATCCAGCTGCAGACATTACCATGTGCATTCTACACACGCTGCAACAAATGAACTTACACATTAGAGATCAGTTTAGAGACCAGAACGAGCAGCGAACCGAGATCATCACGCTAAGACTAGGAGCCGGGAATCCACAACTGCCTATTGTGGTTTCCGCGACACTAAGAGACGAGTATGACCTCGGAGCTAGGACACTACATCATTGGATTCAGTTACCACCAAATCAAGGGCCATATGAGCTATGACCACACTTCATATCTTTGCTTCACAAGGTTTACAGGAATGCTACAGAGGAGCTATTTACCTTTCTGTAACAGTTCGAGATGATTTGCAGTACGGCCAACTATCCATTTGTTATACAGAAGTCCATTCGCATAAAATCCTTCCCCGCCACCTTAGCAGATAAGGCTATCTACAGGCTCCATCATTTAGGGAGGGAGATCTAAACGTGGGACAACCTTAAGTCCACGTTCCTGTGTAAATATTTTCTGCTGGGACGAATGAATAAAATGAGGAGCCCAATCATCGAGTTCACGTAATTTACAAATGAATCATTCCACGAGGCATGGGATAGGTTCAAGGACCGTACTGAGAGATGCCATCATCATGAGATACCTTTGAAGTTGCTAGTTCATAATTTTTTCGAATGACTCTAGTCTAATGTCCAGGGCCTTCTGAGCGTCGCATGTGGAGGTAGTTATCTGAATCAGGATGCCGAGTATATCTGGTGCAACTTTGAGGGGATGGCAGAGAACTCGCGAGTCGTTTACTCTACTAGGGCATTCCAGAAGGCCTTGTAGCCTCCACATCACCGAGAGCATCAAAATGTGGCGAATATATCAGATTCAGAATCAAATACCAACATGGGATTCATTAACGAAAAATTGACATTGGTAGATGTGATTCAGAAGTAAGATCAGGATCTGCAGCGACTGCGAGAGTTGGAGAACCTCTTGTCTCTTCCTCAACAGCTGAGCTATCTGACGAAGAAGGTGGCAGACTTGCAGCTTCAGTACATGTAGTCTCACGCTTCTTCGACTTCTCAACCTGTTCGGAGATCATTACCTGCTCCTCCCACTTGATAGATTCAGTTTGTCTAGAATGAGCTGGTCTAGCCGATTGAGACTCTGCACATTGATTGGCATGAGGACTCGTCCTATGCTGACTCGAGCGAGAACACCAGCACTGGAGACACTATAGTTGAGTCTCAAGCCACTCTTGAGATCAACAAGATATGGTACGCTCCGATTCAGCCATCATCACATTTTACCGCTTAGAGCATACACCACCAGCAACAACCACAACATTACAACCATCCGCAGCATCGACGTCTGCAATTTCAGCACTGATAACATTACACATCATAGCAATCTCAACAGCATGCCTATCAGAGACCACATTCTTTTCACCAACCCGCTTCACATTCACAGCCATACCATTACCAACCGCAACAGCAATCTTTAAACACACCTCAGAGATCTTCTCAATCTTATACTCTGTAGTAGCATACTCCGAGGTAGGAGAGAACAAAGAGCCAGGTTTACCGCATGGAGCCTGAGATATCTTCGCATTTCCTGGCACTGAATCGGATAATGGACATGCTAAGCACGCTCTAGAATGCACATAAGATCGAGATGAAGTGGGTTAACCATCATCTGGATGAGTTAACCACACCCAAGACCACTATCCCAGCCCAACATTAGATAAACCTGAATAACAATATGAGGCACCCAGATCTGGTAGACAACACGATAGGTATGATCTCTTTTCATGAAATATTATCTAACTTCATTCATCTTAGGAGCTGTAGATCACCAAGAGCACCTGATCTGGAAGATGAGAGGGTACAGTATGGGGAGCGAGAGCCGAGCCCTGATACACATATTAATGCTGAGGAGGAGGATTGCAAAGATGATGAGAATTAGCCTGATAATCAGAGAGACTTAGGCGATCAGACAATGATACCACGCCAGACCATGCAGACACTCCCGAAGTTGATGTTTCTTTTCCTGTTTTAGAGAGTTTTGTAGACATTTATGAGACTCTCGATGTACAAGCTGATCCTGATTTTAATAAAAAAATTTGTTGTACATGAGCTTGTTCCTTATTCTGATGCTTTGTAGAGAAAAGGAAATAAAAAAAACCAAAAACAATGTTGTGACTTCAGAGACTGATTGATTACTAAAAGATGACATCTTTCTAAAGATTCCACTCCATGATGCCTTGGATCACTTCCCAACGCTCAAGCAACAACTAAAGAATAGATGTACAACACGTAGGAAGAAAAAATCATGTACATAGAAGCATATCTTGACCAAGGCCACCTCCTGTGTTTTCAGAACAGATTACCGAAGAAGAAGAAGAATTTAGAAGCACATTATGTCAGATGTGAGATTTCGAAATCTATATTCAATCGCATTCTATTACATAATGGTTCCTCCATCAATCTTTTACCTTCTTATTTACTTGACAAACTCGAGTTAGGCCCTCTTTACAAGTCCCACTTGATACTTTAGTTTGCTGACAGATATATAAAGAGACTTAGGGGCATTTTGAGGAATGTTATTATGACCGTACAGGGCTTGCAATTCACAGTGGACTTTACTGTCCTGGACATGGATTGCCCTTCAAAGTTACACCTTACCCCAATCATTCTCGGGAGGCCTTTCATGGAAACCGCGAAGGCCCTCATTGATTATGATATAGGGAAGCAATCTTTTCACGTCGAGGGAGAAATGGTACATATAGAGATTGTTAGAGAATCACCCGCATCCAATGTTGCGTCTATAGATAATTCAAATGCCTTGAGTTCTTTAACCACATGTGATTACTTGGATGATGGTCACTTCAATGACCATGAGAGGTATCAAGTAGAGGCCCAAGATATCCTATAAAAGGATGGGTCCAAGACCATAGATGGTAGTTCTTCTAATGGTACATTGTACTTCAGCATGGATGGTGATGATCACATGGAGCAGAGAACTGATGATTTTATTGCAGATATTTTACAGTCAGAGAATTTACACGATTCGTCCATCTCATATGATTTAGGGACCGACTTTCATTTAGCTGAGTTACTCTTCTCTAGTCATTCCGAGGATGAGCACAATAATGAGTCGGATGTTGTTTTAGACATCTTCTGTAGTCCTACTCTAGAACATACTTAGATGGTTGATAACCATAAGTAAGATACGTCTACAATCAATACAGATCCAATCACACAATCAGATGATGTTATAGCAGAACCATATCTTGCCTTGCCAGAATTGAAGACCTTGCCTCCAAACATGAAATATGATTTCCTTGCATGTACACACCGATAGTTTCTGGTCATTATCAGTGCATATTTGATCAAAGAACAGGAATGTCGTTTGATGGAGATTCTTGAAGGAAATTGTAAGTCTATTGGGTGGACTGTATCCGATCTCCACGGGATAAATCTTGCTTTGTGTTCTCACCATATCAATCTTAGTCATGATAGAAGACCTTCCAGAGATTTTCAAAGCTGGCTGAATCCCATCCTACGTGACGTTGTCAAGAAAGAGATCATGAAATGGTGCGATGCATGGATTATTTATCCCATCTCCAATTTTGAGTGTGTTAGCCCATTACATGTTATACCGAAGAAGTCGAGAATTCAAATGGTTAAGAATGGTAGAGGAGAGGAGAGTAACCATGTCGTGGCGAGTGTGTGTTTATTACAGGACGAAGAATGACCACATCCCATTGACTTTTATAGACCAAGTCTTAGACAGATTGGCAGGGGAGGAATACTTTTGTTTCCCTGAGGGTTACTCTTAATACAAGTAGGTTACAATTGCTCCAGAAGACCAGGAGAAGACTACCTTCACATGTCCCTTTGGCACATTTGCTTTTAGACAGATGCCCTTTGGATTGTGCAATGCCGCCACTACATTCCAGAGGTGCATGCTTGCCTTCTTTGTGGACATGGTCGGTGATTTTATGTAGGTCTTTATGGATGCTTTTTTGGTCTACGTTGAGTCCTTTAACGATTGTTTAGCGCTCCTAGACCAGGTTCTTCAAAAATGCTATGAGGTAGATCTAATTTTGTCTTGGGAAAAGAGACATTTTATGGTTACAAACAGGATCATGTTGGAGCATGTCATATCCAAGCAAGGCATGGAGTTTGGCCCTGCCAAGGTGGATGTCATCCAGTGTCTCGATCCACCATCCAACATTAAGCAGTTATGGTCTTTTCGTGGGCATGTCATTTTTTACCAACGGTTCATTCATGACTTCTCCAAGATTGCCCAACCATTGACTGAACTATTAGGCAAAGACATCGAGCTCTTTCTCGATGATAAATGTCTTAGTGTGTTCCTCACATTGAAAGAGTTGATCACCAGTGCTCCTATCCTACAACCGCGTGATTGGTATCTACCCTTTGAGATCATGACGGATGCTTCAGATTTTACTGTCAGGGCTATATTACGAAAAAGAAGGAACGGACTTCCTGTTACTATACACTATGCCAGCCACACTTTAGACGATGCTTAGCACTACTATATAGTGACAGAAATGAGATGTTGGCACTGGTATTCACATTATAAAAATTCAGATCATATCTTCTTGGCTCAAAAATCAAAATTTATACCGATCATTCAACTATCAGTTTTTTAATGGAGTAGAAGTATGTTAAGGCATGCCTTTTTGATGGATTCTCTTACTTTAGGAGTTTTATTTAGACATTAGAGATAAGCCTGGGGTAAAGAATGTGATAGTTGATCACCTCTCCCCACTACAAATATAGCAACCTTCAGATGAGTACACACTAGAAATAGTAGAGACTTTTCCAGACGAGAGCCTCATTGTAGTTATAGAACTTCCATGGTTTACATACATAATGAACTTTCTGGTTACACAAAAAAGTCCACAGGGTTGGCCAACAGACCGAGACAATAGGCAAGTGTCTGAAGCATGATACTACCATTGGGAGGATCTGTTTCTTTTTCGCGAGGGACCGGATTGTGTTTACATGTGATGTGTTCCTCAGAAGTAATACAATGGTGTCCTTACTCTGTGCCATTCCTTAGAGGCAGTAGGACATCATTTGGGGAAGAGAACATCACAGATGGTACTTTAGAGTGGATTATGGTGGCTAACTCTTACTAGAGATGCTTGAACATTTTTGATGATTTGCTCGGATTGCCAGAGAACTGTTGGGACAATCGATGCTAGAGATGTGATGCCTATGCGACCAGTTATCATTTGCGAGATCTTTGACGCATGGGGCATAGATTTTGTGAGACTGTTTCCATCCAGCAATGGCTTTACTTACATTCTTCTCGCTGTATATTATGTGAGTAATTGGGTGGAGGCTATACCCGCATGAACCATTGACAACAAGACAATGTGTAGTTTCATAAAGGAAGATATTTTCTCGTGGTTCGGGATTCCACGTATTCTCATTTCATACATGGGTGGCGATTTCATTAATAAGGAGGTGAAAAAGCAAGTAAAGAGTTATGGCATTTATCACAGAGTAGCTTCTCCTTACCACCCGCAAACGAACGACATGGCTAAAGTCTCAAATAAGAAGGTGAAATCAATTCTTCAAAGATTAGTAGACCGGAAAGGAAGAACTGGTCACAGCTTCTAGACCACGTTCTTTGGGCATATCATACTGCATATAAGACACCCTTAGGTACTTCATCGGTCTGATTAGTTTATGGGAAGTCATGCCATTTTCCCATAGAGATCATGAACAAATTTGAATGGGCCATCAAAGAAATTTCCTTAGAGATACAAAAAAGCAGGAGCCAAGTAGAAGCTAGATCTGAATGAGCTAGTGGAGATTCGAAATCAGGCATACGAGAACACCATCATTTACAAGGACAAAGTGAAGAGATGGCATGATAGACATATTCAGCACAAGATCTTTATCCAGGGGCGAAAGGTATGGTTGTTCAATGCACGATTGCGATTGTTTCCTCGCAGATTGAAAAGCAAGTGGGAAGGACTGTACATAGTCAGATTGGTGCATGACAATGTTAGTATTGCTATGTCAGATGTGTCACCTGGTGAAGAGCCGTTTGCAGTGATTGGGCAAACACGGAAGTACTTCATGGTGGCTACTACTAATGTAGCCCAAGTTGAAGTGATCTACTTTGTGCATGATGCGTGACTACTTTTTCACTTCATTTCCTCCTGTATAGATACTTGTGAAGCCTTTTGGTTTTTTGATGTAGAACACTCATGTATATTCTTCGTAGAACACAATCGTCGCCATTTTTGTTCGTCTTATTTGCTTAGGATACCATATCTTAAGTATTGGGGGGACCAATTGCTAGTTTATTCACGCTTTTCGATTTTTGAGCTTTTTACTTTTCTTTTGTAGATCTTTTCTCTTACTCTAGTCAATGGTCCTTGACTTTGGCAGTACTCTTTTCTATACTTAGGATGCCTTATCCTAAGTATAGGGGGCAGAGAGCTTTCGTTAATTTCATGTTTCCATCTTATTTTGTTCCTTCAGTTGTAGATTATTTTCCTCAGTCACCTCATTTTCTGTCTTCCCCTATACTTACGATGATCATATCGTAAGTATAGGGGGTGATTGACTTCACATCACTTGTTCTTTTTAACCCATTTTTACTTAGCACGAGGTATGGCCTCCTTTTTCTCTTTTGATGCTATGAGGATATAACACAAGCTAAGTATAGGGGGTGTATATATTGTACATATACTTTTGTCCATAACTCGTACATTTATGTATTTTCTATATCTATAAAATCCATTAAAATGGGTAAGGGTTAATTTAAAATCCATTTAGTTATTTATAAAATCCTTGTAAATAAAATATGCCTAAAACCTCTAAATAAATTTCTTGATTAATGAATGTATTTAAAATATGTATTGAAAATATTTATTGAAAATATGTTTAATACTTATTCAAAATCCTATCTATTAAAATATGTGTAAAATTTATGCAATCCTTGCAAAATCTTTTGTATATAAAATTTGTAAAAATCCATTAGTTTTTAATCCAAATAAAATATGGGTAATTTATTTGGTAAAATTCTTGTATAAAAACTTGTTTATAAAATTTGAAAAATCCAAAAAAAAACAAAATCTAAATTCATAAAAATTACAAAATACTTAAAATCCATAAAAAAGATTAAAATTCAGAAAATTTACTTCACAAAAACATGGTTTCATTTGCATTGGCATTTTTCAGTATAAGTTTGATTTCTAGATCTAAATATTGAGAAAAGTCTAAAGGATGGATCTTGATTATGGCCTTTAACTTTCATTGTTAGGAGCCTAGTTAGGAACTAGAATTTAAACTCTTCGGGTCTTTGACTTAACTCTTTGGGTTCTATGAGACCATGTTTGGTGTCATCCATTTAACTCTTTGAGTTGAATTGAAGACAACTCAAAAGTACCTAAATAGAACACTTGGTGTTATCCATTTAACTCTTCATTAGTGAACCAATTTTGGACACGTGCACTTTGCACTTAGCTTGACTTGCAGGGGGCTGCGAAGGGCAATCCATCTTGGTGGTACATTTTCATCCTTGTCTAGTGGTGTTGACGTCTAAAGACAGGAGAGATTGTGGTTGCAATACTTGCTTCAGATAAGGGAAGGATAAGAAGGCATAATTTTTCCAAGACTCAAAAATGGACGGAATGAAAAGATGCTATATCCGTCGAGGCACAAAATGATTGATGCAGTGCAAGCAACATTACAAAGCCAATTCAAAGAAGAAGCCACCAGATACAAATACGACCACAATGGTCCAGCTTCCACTAAAAAGCATGCACATATTAGTGAAGACATAGCAACACCGGCTAGGTTTCACATGGAGATGCATATACACTAGTTGCACTCCAGTTCTTTTCTCATTCTTGTACTCTTTTTATATCCGATTGTGGACACAACACGACCTAACCTTAGAAGGTAATACCTCCCTCCCCGAGGAAAGAGTAGCTAGATGAGGAACCAATGGGAGTGTATTTATTGGGATGGGCGTTTTCTTTGCTTCTTTCAAGCGAGAAGTGCAAAGACAACTCACACACCGTAAAGATTGATTTAAAGGTTGATAGAGTTTGTGATATGAATGAGTGGATCTGAGCTGGCGGTTGAGGTGAACTTAAATAAGGATTTGTGGAACTTGAGGACTGTTGAGGCTGAAATCCTAACCTTAGTTAAGGCTCCGATAAAATGCTTGTTTCAGGCTCGATCGAGCTTTGTCCTTCGACTATTCTCATGAATTGGTTTAGGAAAACAAATTCATTCTAACCTTTTTTCGCTTATTCTTCAAATAAGTGTCTGTTAAGTGACTAGAAAAATTTAAGTATACGGGGTTGATGAATCCATGATACATGAACATTCTTTATGCATTTTTTTCTTAAAACCCTAAACAAAAACATGTAAATATCTATTAATTTTCACTTTTTTAACAAAACCCTATTCATGAATAAAAATGCATTTTATGAATTAAAAACAAGTAAATAAATAAACGAATAAAAAAAAGAAAATAAAAGAAAGGAAAATTATAGATTTGTATATATGTATAATGTGACTTATTAAATAAATATAGCTAAAAGATATATTTATAACCTAATCGCTGATACCAAGTCAGCATGGAATGGTCGACAAATAAAAAAGTAGGAGGACATAGGGAAAGAAAACAAATAAAAATAATTAATTCCATACTTCACACACTCTTCATTAATTATCCAATAAATACCAAAACTTCAATGAATTTTATTGAATTCATATGAATATATTTTCACCAAACTCTTTTCCTAATTATTTATAAAAATGTAAAGAAATAATGAGAAGAAATAACAAAAAGGGTTGAATCAAAAATTGGTCAACATGAAAGTTGCTCGTCTCGAGGAGATCTACAACTTTTGCAAAGGGATGAAAAGTACAAAATGTATTTTTTGGTGGTACTTTATAGATATTAAATACCACATTTTATCTTTTCTAATTTTTTTGTCATTTTTAATTAGGAGAAAAATCAAATAAACTAATTGAAAATATAAAATAATATTTACAACTTAATATATTTTTTTGGATTTTTAATATTTAAGAAAATAAAAAGATTAAATAAAGGGCAAAAAGGTCAATATGTACAATATACAAAAGGGGCCCAAAATCCAAGTTTTGCATACGCGCTCCGATTTTAATGAAATTGGTCTTGTTTTAAAGGTCTTTGAATGTATATTACCTTAAAAGTTAGTAGACCTAATTTGGAGGCTGTATGAGAGAGAGATATGTGCATTTTAAGGTTCATGGTTTCAAACTTGGATTGGGGTTTTATTGGTCAATTTTACAAGTTAGTATTTTTTTGATATTTTTCTTTAATTAGTGTTAGTCATATATATACTATAGAGTTGGTTTTATTAAATGCGGAGTTAGTATAAAGTACATACAAATAGGGAATTTATGGTGAATATACAGGTGAATATTTACAAGTGAATTTGGGCTTCTTATTAATGCAATATGAATGCTAAAATGCAGATGTTATCAATGCATGCATTAATGCTAATTTTGCAATATAAGTGGAAATATGCAGCTAATTACCCAGGGACTAAGCTCTATTTTCAACTTTAAGAGTGATGAATCACAGATTCATCAACTAGTCAACCAGGTGCTGACATGTGTCAACACCTGGTGCCTTCTTCTTCAAGAAGGTTGGCCGGTGTTTCTGCTCTAACAACCTATTTTCTCTAATTTCTACCCATCATCTTCCACCCTCTTCGTCCAATCCAAAATCTTCAACTCCTCCTTCCAACAACCACAATCCACACCAGTCGTTGATTCTAAGCAAACTCTTTTCAATTAATCTATAAAAGGTTCTCGATCCAGCCATTAACAAACAACTTTCTCCTAACTAACTCTAGTTTCAAACCACCTGATCAAGACACCAACTTCCTTTTGTTATTCAGGCCAACATTGGTGGGGACATCACCCAAGGCCGCTCCCACGTGGAAGGTGGACCATCAGAGCAGAGTTCCAGGGTGGTCATCCACCTTGCATCACTACCACTACATGCGTCCATCTCCAGGAAGCCGCCACATCAAGCAATGGCCAACCTAGTCATATACTCTGCTATCCCAGGTATTCCATCCATATTTACCATTTAATTTCTCAATTCTCATGCTGTGTTTAGCATCATTAAGGGCATAATTAGATACTTTAAACATCCCTCTTAAAAGCATTCATACAAAATCGCTACCCATTTCTCCCATTTTCACGTTTATTCTATTTCTGGAAAATAAATATTAGATCTTCAAATTCCTTGTAGGATTCTTGCATGAATCGAGCATATAAACCATCATTTGCAGGTCCTTTTCCTAGCTGGAGCGTAGAACTTATCATATGGAGCATATTCCTTGGAGAAGGATCAATTCAAAATGTCCTCCAGGAATCTGAAAGTTGCCATCGAACCACCATCTTAGTCGAGGTCTAGCAGCCACATTCCTCAGCCATGGAGCCGCTCAACCGCAGGTGAGCTTGATGCGTGTAAGAGATACCCCTCTGGGCTTAAAGGAGACCAAAGAATTCATTCAGACGTAAGAGAAAAAGAGGAGACAGAGGTGCCACCGCAAACTACTTCAAATTGGGGAAGAACGCTGAGAACAGTTAAACGCCACATGCTACTAACACGTGTCGGTAGTGGATGGTTCAGATCACACTATAGCATTGAATCTTGGCCCCTCAAAAGAAGGGGTAGAACATTTGTGTTAAAGTCGTGGTAGATTCTAGAATTCTAAAGCCGCTCCAAAGTTTTCCAATATTTGCATTTAGATCCCCACACAAGGACCTAAATGCAAATATTTTAGATTTTCTTTTATTTCATTCACTGCCAAGGACCATTTTGTAAGAGAACTTCAATTCTTTTTCTTGCACTTATACAACTGAACTAAAAGGTATTTTTGGAACGTATATTGCTTGTATTTTTTACCAAATTTTCTAGGGTAGTTACACAACTACCTTAGCGACGTTTCTTTCTATTTTTCGTTGATTGTCATTGCATATTTTTTTTAGATAATTTTAGTTATGCTACTTTTGAGTTCTTTCTTGTTCTTTGTTGTATTCTCAAGAAGAGAATAAACTCCCGAAATTATTTCTTCCCTCAAAAGCCATAGTAAAGGTATTATGCCTCCTCGAGTTCGACCCAGAATAAGTTACTAGGATAAAAATTTGTTTAAAGGATAAAATATGTAAAAAGACGACTCATTTATTTTTCTCTATCTCCTATTTTATCTAGATTTTGTTTGATCAACTCGATTTTCACTAAGCAGTTTTCTACAACTGACATCCCTTAATCGCTACTAAAATTTTGGTTATCACCATGCCATCTCCCAACATCCACATTCTAAGAATGGGATCACTACCACACCTCTTGTGAGTTGCTCCATCCTTGACTATTCTTGTGATAACTCTCTCCTTGACGGTGATTCGTCAATAAATATAATACCCTTCTTTATGGTACAGTATCTTCATCTTGGGCCTCTCAAGAAAATCAGGATGATAGTTCAATGTGCCGATGGATTTATCAAGAGGTCGAAGGGTATTCTAGAAATCATTGTCATTCTTATTCAGGGCATGAACTTCGCTTATGATTTGTCGTATTGCCCATGGAGACGTCCACCCCTATGAGAACCTTCCAATCATCCTGGGACGTCCTTTCCTTACCTCTGCAAAAGCCTTTATTGATTATGGATCTGGAGAGATTCACTTCTGTTCTGATGTAGGGAGAGATGTGTTGATCACTACACCCATTACTGACCAAAGACCTCCATCTCATGAGAGCGTGACCGTGTTAGACAACCCCAAGGACTTTGACCTTGATGATAATATTAGAGATTTTTGTTATATGTTGGATGATACTGGGACCCAAGAATTCCTCTTTAAGGAAGAAGACTCGGAAAGCATACACCTTGGAGTTTCCCCCTATGGAATGTTGCGATGCATTGATGACATTTGTGTGATTTACACAATAGACACCCTAGAGCGGAAGGCAGACTCTGAGACTAGACAAGACGACATGATTTGACTACTTTCATTGATGAGTCTATTCCTATTCACCTTGACTTAAATGAGTCTGATAAGGCCAAATTTTATGTTATTGCTTTTATAAAGGAATACATGCCTTTTTTATGAAGATGATAATCCAATAGAGGCTGGCCAGGCCGGAGATGATCTTACTTTTTCTGATAATGACTTTGAGCCTTTTTACTTTAATATTTGCGAGACCTCCCATGCAGGACATGACCACACTACTTCCACTGACCGATTCATGCATGAACACTCTATGACCACTGAGGATACATTCTTGATCGATCCTGATCATTTTATGTATAATATTGACCTGAACATCGACCAACACCTTGTAAGATACAATCCTCAGCGATCTTGCAAGAAGGTCCGCTTTCGACCGTCTTGACCTTTGTACGTCCACTCCTCTTGTATATTTGCTTTCGTTTACATCTGTACATCCACTATATCGCTCATCCACCTCATTTTCGTGTGTGCCTAACTTAGCATATACTTTATCCTAAGTATAGGGGGGGTCCACCGTCCGTTGCAAGGAGGTGGTGGTCAACTGTAGATGGAAAGGGGGACGTGACGACCTGATATGGAAGTTTCTCGGTTGTTCCAAAAGGGGTAAGGGCTCTGGTTGGGTTGCGGAAGGAGAAGGTGGAGGGTCTTCCAATCGATCATGATTGGGGGGCCACATTTTACCATGTGGCTTTTTTATATTTGTTTTTATTTATGAGTTTATTTTCTTTTCTATTTTTTATAAATTTTGTTATAAAAATTAGACGAATTATAAATGCGAAAATTGAGTGACACGTGGCGGTTCCAGGAGCTACCATATGTCAGCTTCACAAAAATCTAAAATAATAAGCGAAAAGATATATCAAGTGACCTCGGATCAAAAAATTTTCTTCACGAAAGTTTCTCTCTCCATGAGATCTACAAAGAGACTAAAACCAAAATAGATCATTTACACAAAGTGATATTTTTGTGGTACTCAATGTACGCAGAATACCTAGATTTTTGGGTTTTGTAATCTTCTATCATTTTTAATTAAGATACAAAATTAGTAACACAATGATAAAACCAAAGATAAATATTTACACAATACTCTATTTTTTTGTATTTTTATAACTTAAGAAAATGAAGAAATAAAATAATGTGCGAAAAATATGACTTTTGTACATGTTAGTGAACACTCAGACTTGGTTAGTTTCTTTAATTTTGATTTTATTTTAGGTTTAGTTTTTTATGCATTTTAGTAAAACTATTATAAAGAAAATAAATGAAAAAGAAATAAAATAAAAAGATATGAATATGTACATAAAATAATTGGTCAAATCGGGTAAAATACCCAATGTACAAAAGAGGCCCAAAACCCAACATTCACTTATAAGCTCCGATTCAATTAAAGCTGGTATTGTTTTGAATTTAATTGAAATTCAATTTGTTCAAATGCAATAAGGATCAAATCATATTGTATGGGGAAGATATTATCGTTTTGGTCTGATTGTCCTGTAATTAGGGTTTGGGATTTTGGATCACTTATTTCTGTTAGTGTTTTTTTTGTATTTTTTCCCTTTATTCTTATTAGTGATATGCACATAATGGAGCGGTTTTGAGTGATTATGAGTTACTATGAGTTAGTTAAAAATCTGAGGAGTTATCTTATTTTACGGTCAATTGGGCTGGCATTTTTGGCTTCTTATTTTATGCAATTATGAGTACTAAAATGCAATTATTATTTATATATGCATGAATGTTAATTATGCCAGATAATTGATAAAATGGAGATGAATTTTTGGGAACTAAGCTTAATTAATCATTTTTGAAGTGTGAATCACATATTCATCAACCCCGCTATGATCGATGTGCTATCCAAGATAGAGCCACCTCATATTGAAGCAGTTAAGGTCATTTCTGAGACACGTTAGTGACTATATGTGATTCATTAACGAATTCAACAAGATTGCCCATTGACTGGGCTTCTGTGCATGGAGAGTGAGTTTGTTGTTGATGCGAAAGTCCTCCTTGCATTCCATTAGATGAAAGACATGGTTACTAGTGCTCTTGTCTTATAGCCACTTGATTGGTCTCTCCCCTCTGAGATCATGACAGACATGTTAGATTTTGTAGTTGGAGTTGTTTTAGGGTAGAGAAGGGATGGGGTACCATTTGCTATACACTATGCTAGCAAGACTGTAGAGGAGGCATAATGTAATTACACAATCACAGAGAAGGAGATGTTAATAGTTGTGTTTGGATTAGTGAAGTTCAGATCTTAACTCCTTGGTTCGCATGTTATTCTGTATATGGTCGCACTTCCATACAGTACTTATTGGCAAATAAGGATGCCAAACCACACTTTATTAAATGGATCCTTCTTCTTCAGTAGTTTGATTTAGAGATTCAACATAAACATGGAGTGAAAAATGCTGTGCCAGATCAACTTTCCCGCATTACATATGTTGTAACTTCTGAGCAGAGCATGATACCTATCTCTGATACCTTTCTAGATGACACCATTTTGTCTGTGGACCCACTACTACGGTATATTGATATTGTAAACTATCTTGTTTCCAATAAGTGTTCCACAAGATTGGTCGAAGAAAAAGGTACACAGATTCCTGTCACAGATACATTCTACCAATTGGATGATCCGTACATGTTTTGTGAGGGTGCGGATTGTATCTGGATAAGGTGCATTCCTTAGGGGGAATACACTAGCATACTTGAGCATTGTAACAAATGATAGTCTAGTGGGCGTCATTTAGGGAAGCGCACATCAGCAAAGATCTTATTGAGCGACCTATGGTGGCCAACATTATTTAAAAATGCTACAGAGTATGTTCGAGGATGTACTGACTGTCAAAAGATGGGAGGAACTGTTGGTTCCAAAGATACGATGCTCCAAAGATAAATATAGATTTCTGATGTTTTTGATGCTTGGAGCAGAGACTTCATGGGCCCATTTGTTATAAGTAAGGGATATCAATACATCCTTCTTGTCATGGATTATGTTAGTGAATGGGTGGAGGCTATCCCCACCCGAGCGACTGATAGCCGTACGGTGTATTCTTTTCTCAAGGACCATATTATTGCACGGTTCGTGATTTCCGAAATACTCATTTCATATGGGAGAAGCCATTTCATTAATAGAGAAATCAAGAAGCTTGTGAAGGAGTATGCCATTAAGCACAGAGTAACATCTCCTTACCACCCACAAACTAATTGCTTGTCTGAGATTTAAAATCGGGAGATAAGATGATATTACAAAAACTCGTATATCCAGATAGGAAGAACTGGTTCCAAATGCTTGACTCACTTCTATGGGCTTATCGGATGTTGTACAAATCTCCATTGGGTATGTCTCCCTACACATTGGTGTATGGATAGCCTTGCCACCTGCTATTAGAATTAATTCGCAAATCATTATGTGCACTCCATGTGTGCAATTTGGATTATGAGAAAGAAGGAAAGAGCAAGGAGTTAGATCTGAAAAAATTGTTGTAATTCTGAGACTTTGCATACGACTACTCACTTATGTATAAGGAGAAAGTCAAGCATTGGCATGATAGACACATTAGAAAGAAGACTTTCTCTGCTGATTAGAAAGTATTGTTGTTTGATGCCAAATTAACTCTATTCCCAGGAAAATTCGAAAGCAAATGGTCAGGATCGTTCATTGTGAAAATTGTGCATGACATTCGTATTAGTGTCTTATTTGGGTTGTCATCTGACTCAGAACCATTTTTTTGTGAATGGATAGTTGTTGAAGTCATATCTAGATCATGATACATTCTTGTCCATTGTTGATTTATTGGACGATGATTTTTTTGACATCTTCTGCATTTGATGCATGAGTTGAGTATCTCTTGTTTATATCCCTTCATTTTTATTCCATCTTCTTTCGTTTTTATCATTCACGTCTTTCTTGTGTGTGTGTGTTATACACATAGGATTTACTCTATCCTAAGTACATGGGAGGTGTTAGCAATGTGAGCCCGAGGTGAACCATTCCTGCAATAAATGTTATTGTAATAAATGATTTATCAATAAAAGTTATTGATTATATTTCACTCCCTTTATGATATTGAATGAATGAATGCACTATAAGGTCCCTCTGTACAATAAGGGTTATGTACCATGTCCAACCTGATAATCATACAACTGTTGATTCATTAATTAAATCATAGAGGCTGATGCCTGGATGAATATCTAAGGAGCTAGATAGAGGACTCATCAAGCATCATCGAATGATTGTCAAGTGATGATATCTAGACTGAGTAGGAGATGGCAATCCTTTCTTATTAGGCTGATACCTGATCGACCTCTTGATGCAGGTCCTCTACATGGGAATAGTGATTCGGAGGTATTATATTAGTTGAGACAATAGGTTGACTTAACGAGATCGTGATAACCAAAGTCCTATGATGAATACTTTCACATCATAGACAAACATCCTCTAACCAGAGATAGATGTATTGCTATATGTCTGAGTGTGTACATTTGACAGACCAATAGGTTGATGACCTAACCAAGTCTATACACCGACGAGCTGGTGTGCATGTATGGGCATATGAGTAATACGAACTCTCAAAGGGATCATATAGGTTCACTTGTGAACCGGGAGGCATGAGATCACTCATGAGGTATTGGGAGTGATCAAATTCCATTCATGGTCATCATGCTTAAGAAGCATGACAAGAATTTGAAGGTAAGATATATGCTTTGTGAAAGCATATGATCGATACCAAATCCCAAGGACCAAGATTGAGAAACTTAGTGATCAAACCCTGAAGATGAAAGTGTAAAAGTGATCTATATCTTAAGGATGATCATAGGTCTTCCAGTATGCAGGATGTACAGGTATTAGGAATACATGAGGGTGATTTGATCAGAAACGATTGTATAACCCTGACACTTCCATTCCGAGGGAGTGATGAAACAAGTCGGGATTTTAGTGACTCTTCTCAGTAGAGAAGTAACCTAATCTTAGTCCATGTATTGGACATTGATCTGAATGAGATTCAGATGCAATGAGGAGATTAGGTTTACGGCCTTGATTTAATCAAGCGTCTATGAGAGGCCCATGGGATCTGGATTTGAGATGTGATCTCAATATCCAAGTCACTATAGGTGGAACAATACAATCCCCCTATCCTTATCTCCAAGTATCTGAGGAGAAATCACATCATTCTGCATACCATGCTCTCTTGTACATGCTTTTTGAAAGCACATCTCTCTCTCCCTCTCTTTCTCTCTACACACGCCAACTCCGTCTCTCTCTACTTGGTGGTCGTCCAGCAAACCCTAGAGGAGATCATCGTCGTCTCCTACGCCACCGCGCCGCCGCTTCGACGTTCTTCGGTTCTCAGTCATCTTGGAGTGCTATGATCACGAAGAAGACGTTCGATCTCGTATGACGAGATCATGAGTTCACCGTGCTTGGATCATCTTTTTGGATTGCGAGGATCACACGACTCATCCCCGCGCTCGCAAGCTACTTCTCCGACGATCGGACTTGAGACAGGAGGTCTCTTGTCGTAGGGACTTGATCAACCACGCTTCAAGATGTATTGCATTAAACTTGTTTTGGTTATAGATGAAACGATCCGAGAATCGTTTTTGGATCATGTGGTTTCATCGCATGAAAATTTTTTAAATTGCGTTGCACCGAACAACTAGGACGACTAGTTGTTCTTAGTCGTATTCGATACAACGCTCACGCTTCTATGATGTGCTTGAGTATTATTCCATATCCTTCAAGTGGTATCAGAGCCTTAGTTTTAAGGGTTTGGATACGATCTACAGACCTAGGACGACTTGGGTTCGTAGAGGTCGCAAAAGATTTTGTCGCATTTGTTTTTTAGCACTTCTGTTTAGTGAATATATTCGTCCCTTTTTAAATTGTTTAAACACGAATTAAACACTTTTATTTTGTTCCTAATTAAATAAGCAAACCATAGGATCTGAGTTCGTGTAATTTGGATTCCGTTTGCTCGAGATATGGTTGTTTTAATGAACATGTATGCACTGTTGCGGAAACTACAAATCTTAACATGATTAATGAGTTAATTACTGTTATGATCTGCCTGTAAATGCGTGAAATATCACTTAGGTTCTGTCCTCAATCAAATTAGCAATCTTTGAAAATTGATTTTGTCTACTTTGGATTTAAATGATTAAGATATGTTAATTTTAGTAAGAATGGGTTACTGCTGAAATTAAAGTCCTAGTCAAGAACCATATGATTGTCAATTAATGAAATTAATTGTTAATTTCAAGAAATAATTATTGAAAATATTTGAGAAATATTGGAAGATGATTATTTCCTTAATTGACTTGTCCTCAACCAATAAATTGATTAGATTTGATGTAGATCATAATTGGAAACACAATCATCAAACTCCTTGCTTGAATAGGATTCAGAATTTGTCTAACAAATTTCCTTATAATAAAAAATGTTTTGATTATTACTATATAGTATGATTTCGGTTGAAGAACCGATGCTCATCTCAAGTACAAATTGATCTATTTGGTATTATCCTTTCCTGAGGCGGATATGGTGTCTATTTGGAGATCGCTGGAGTTGCGGGTTGCAATGTATGTGGTCCATCCAACTCTCGTCGGTACTGGCCATGACAACGGGTAGGGACTTGATAATGTTGAAGAAATCAATATGTATTTTCTATTTATTAAAATACGAATTAATACGTACTTTGAGAATAATATCATATATATATATATATATTCAAGTAAAAAATCAAGTTTGATTGATTGAATTGGATTGATAATTATTTTAATATGATTGAATTAATTATGTCCAATTAAAACACTATTATGAATAGATGTGTATTTCCCTTGGAAGGATTAATTATATTAATATGATTCATGATAATTAATTCAAATTTGAATAACAGGTGGAGGATCACAAAAGTGACATCCATTGTCTCCCATCAAGGCGAAGGGTTTCCGTCGCCAGGGATTTGTATATAGGAGACACATGTATGAAGTGACAGCTCCTATATACAAGCACATCTGGATCGGGCTCTTTGCTTCTTGAAAGAATAAGGTCGTATGCGTAGTGACCCTAATATCGGATCCTCATATTATTGGGGCGATATTGGATTGCGCATAGCGAGTTCTATTCCTGTTGATGGTTGGTTCAATTAATGATGGGTCAACATCATCTTATGAGTGGTGGGCCCGAGTATTAAATACCGAATTAGGAAATGCAAGTTGGACTTACAAGGCAGAATGTGCTCCCGCTTCTCTTTATTGGAGTTGAAGATTCTCATATTATTGGGATGTAACAAAGATAAAGATGAGATCCCAGTTCTTGCTTGAAATATAACGGTAAATATATCTCTTACTTTGAAAGTGATTAAGGGAATGCACTTTGAAAGTTAACAATGCAAGAATAATTTGATTTAAAAAGCCTTAATCAAATAACATAAATTTTGAATATTTGATTATATGTTCTAATATAGTGCATTCCTAATTTCAGAAAATGAAGTCCATGAACCCACTAAGCAGGCTTCTAGAGGTCAACCAGTTGACCAGACTGAATTACTCGGATTGGATCCATAATTTGGTGCTTGTTCTCTAAGCCGAGCGCATAAGTTATGTGCTCTCAGAAGTCAAGCATACAAATACTAAATCAAAGGAAGAGAAAGCAAACAATGACAAGTACGATGAAGATCATGTCTTGGCTAGATGTTACATCTTGGATTCTCTCTCCAATGTTCTTCAGAAACAACATGTGTAGACTAGTAGTTGCCAGGAGATAGTGCAGAATCTGAATGATATGTTTGGTGACATTAACTGCACCTAGCAGTACAACGTTATGAAAGATCTCATTCGTTGCATGATGCAGGAAGGAACTTCGGTCCGTGAACATGTACTCAAAATGTTGGGTACTTGTCGGAGCTGGAGACTCTTGGGGCAACCATGGATGTAGACATGCAATCTGATTTCATTCTGTTGTCGTTGCCCAAGTCTTTCAATAACTTTATGGTTTCATTCCACATGAACAAGCTGGAATTGACAAATGTTGGGCTTCTTGCTACATTATAGTCTGCAGAAGACGTAATGAAGAAAGATAGTCCCGCTGGCAATGCAATGGTTGCACAGATCAGAGGGAAGCGCGGTCGGAAGCAAAGTTATCAGAAGGGCTTGAACCATAAGAGAAAGAAGAAGGGACAAGGTGTTGGCTCATCTTCCAATGCATCCACTCTAATGGCATCGAAGAAAACCGACGTCTGTCACCACTACAAGAAGCTGGGGCACTGAAGGTGTAATTGTCGTATTACCTGAAGTTGGTCGATAAAGGTAAATCCCCAGCAGGTATGAAATCTACTTTTATCATTGAAACCAGTTTTCTCATTGGACGAGAAGGATGTTGGGTTGTTGATTCTATTACTTCTGTTCATGTATGCAATTTGTTGCATTTGTTTCAGGAAACGAGAAAACTTGAAGAAGGGGAGATAGTCATCCATATGGGATCTGATGCAAGTGTTGCAGCAGTTGCCGTCGAGACATGTCAACTATAATTATCTAGTGGAAGAGTCCTAGTACTTAAAGTGTGTCTTTATGTACCTGAAGTCAGAAGGAATTTGATATCTGTATCTAAGCTAGTTAGAAGTGGATATTCATTCCTATTCTGTAATAAATTATTCATAAATCATTATGATAAATATATTGCGGATGGCATTTTGACTTTTGGAGGACTCTATGAATTATGCATTGATAAATGTGTTATGAATGTTACTTCCATTAATAAAAACCCTAAAAGATCCAGGGAGGATGAAAATCTTTTGAGTGAGATTTGGCATCAAAGGCTTGATCATTTATCTGTTGATAAAATCAACAGATTAATAAAAGATGGACCTTTAGATTTACTACAGGTTCAATCTTTATCTACTTGCAAGAATTGCATTCAAGGTAAAATGACCAGGATGCCTTTCCGTAACAAGGTTACAAGATGCGAAGGTATTATTGACCTAATACATACTGATGTATGTGGTCCCTTCAGTACCGTGACTCGAAATGGATATCAATATTACTTGACGTTTATTGATGACCATTCGTGATACGGGTTTGTTTTCCTATTACGTCATAAATCTGAAATCTTTGAAAAGTTCGAAGAATTCAAGGCTTTGGTTGAGAACCAAACCTATAGGAAGATTAAATGGATTCGATCTGATATAGGTGGCGAGTACCTCTCATATGAAGGAATACCATAAAGAGAATGGAATTGTCTCCAATATCTCTCCTACTGGAACTCCCCAACTTAACAGTGTTGCTGAAAGACACAACAGAACCATCATGGATATGGTTTGTTCAATGATGAGAAAAGCACATTTACCACTTAGTTTCTGGGGAGATGTAGTAGAGACCGCAATATATATCTTGAATAAGATTCCTACCAAATTTGTACCTAAGACTCCTCATGAGCTCTGGTATGGAACCAAACCTAGTGTTAATCACTTGAGGGTTTGTGGTTGCTTGGTTCATGCGAAGAACGTGGATGCAAGTAAGCAAGAATCTCTCTCTCGTGAGTGTTACATCATTGGGTATGTTAGAGATGGTATTGGATACCAACTCTATGACCGTAAGACACAAAAGGTTTTTGTTTCTAGAGATGTGAAATTTCTGGAGAATGATTTCCTTAGGTCAAGATAAATATGAAGTAAAGGAGCTCATTGAATTCCCTGAGGATTCTGAGCTTCCTGAACCGGTAACTGAAGAGATAAATAAAGATGAAACACCCATGCATCATCGAAGGAGTTCGAGGGTGGTTGCACCACCTGAAACGTATGGATTTCATGTATCAAATGAGACTGACAATGATCCTACTTCATTTGATGAAGCACTCGCGGATCATGACATGGATAGATGGATGCTAACAATGAAGTCAACAATTGAATCCATGCATAAGAATGGTGTATGGACCCTAGAGGATCCACCTAAAGGGGTGAAACCCATTGGGAGAAATGGATCTTCAAGTGAAAGAGGGGACCTGATGGGAAAGTAGAGACTTTCAAGGCATGGCTCGTAGCCAAGGGCTACACACAGAGAGAAGGCATCGACTACGATGAGACATTCTCTCCTATGGCTATGCTTATATCCATCAGGACATTGCTAGCTATAGCTGCATATCTTGACTACGACATCTGGAAGATAGACGTCAAGACGGCTTTCCTCAATGGATACCTCGAGGAGGATATCTATATGGAGCAGCCCCAGGGCTTCATAACGGATGATGGCAAAGTATGCAAGCTGAAGAAATCCATCTATGGGCTCAAGCAAGCTTCTCGTAGCTGGAACATCAGATTTGACGAAACCATAAAGAGTTATGATTTTGCGTAGAATCCTGATGAACCTTGTGTGTACAAGAAGTTTAGTGGGAGCGCCATTGTGTTCAACGTGCTTTACGTTGATGACATCCTTATCATTGGGAATGATACATGGATGATGACTAGTGTGACGATTTGGCTATCCCATACCTTTGAGATGAAAGATCTTGGAGAAGCCTCTTACATCTTGGGTCTGAAGTTGTTCAGAAACCGAGAGAAGAGGAATTGGGGTTGTCGCAAAATGGATACATTAAGAAGATTCTTGAATGGTTCCGTATGGATAGTTCCAAGAAAGGATTCCAACCATTAAGACATGGTATCCACCTGCCTAAAGGAATGGCTCCTCAAACTGTTGAGGAAAAGAAAGCCATGGCTGGATGCCCTTATGCATCAGCTGTAGGAAGCTTAATGTATGTTATGATGTGTACTAGGCCAGATATCTGCCATGCAGTGGGAGTGGTAAGTTGTTACCAATCCTGCTATGGAGAACAACACTGGAATGCAGCAAAGAACATATTCAAATATCTAAGACGGATACAAGATTACATCTTGGTCTATGGAGATGGTGATCTCGAAGTCTTGGGATATACAGATTCTGACTTTCAATCAGATATTGATGATCGAAAGTCGACATCAGGGTTTGTATTCCTGTTGAATAGTTGTGCTATGAGCTGGAGAAGCCAGAAGCATGACACTACAGCAGATTCAACAGCATAAGTCGAGTACATTGCCACATCGGATGCTGCAAAGGAGGCAGTGTGGTTGCGCAAGTTCGTGCTGGAGCTTGGCGTAGTTTCCTCTGATACTCCCATCTTGCTACTCTGTGATAACACGTGAGCCATTGCTCAGGCGAAGGAACCAAGATGGCATCAGAAGAGCAAGAACGTGGAAAGGAAATACCACATCATTCGGGAGATTCAAAAGCTTGGTGATATCATCATCACCAAGGTGGCCTCTACCGACAACGTTGCTGATCCTCTTACCAAACCTCTGACACAGAATGTTTTCGACCAGCATGTAATGAGTATAAGTTTAATGATTGTTCCTGAATGGTTCTGAGGGCTAGTGGGAGATTGTTAGCAATGTGAGCCTGAGGCGAACCATTCCTGCAATAAATGTTATTGTAATAAATGATTTATCAATAAAAGTTATTGATTATGTTTCAATCCCTTTCTGATATTGAATGAATGAATGGACTATAAGTTCCCTCTATGCAATAAGGGTTATGTACCATGGCCAACATGATAAACATACAGTTGTTGATTCATTAATTAAATCATAGAGGTTGATGCTTGGATGAATATCTAAGGAGTTAGATAGAGGACGCATCAAGCATTATCAAATGATTGTCAAGTGATGATATCCAACCTGAGTAGGAGATGGCAATCCTTTCTCATTAGTCTGATATCTGATCGACCTCTTGATGTAGGTCCTCTGCATGGGAATAGTGATTCGGAGATATCAGATTAGTTGAGTCAATGGTTTAACCTAATGAGATCGAGATAACCAAAGACCTATGATGAATACTGTCACATCATAGGAAAACATCCTCTGACCAGAGACAAATGTATTTCTATATGTCTGAGTGTGTACATTTGGCAGAGCAATAGGTTGATGACCTAACCAAGGTCTATACACCGGCGAGCTGGTGTGCATGTAAGGGCATATGAGTAATACGATCTCTCAAAGGGATCATACAGGTTCACTTGTGAACCGGGAGACATGAGCTCACTCATGAGGTATTGGGACTGATCAAATTCCATGCATGGTCGTCATGCTTTAGAAGCATGACATGAATTTGAAGGTAAGATATATGCTTTGTGAAAGCATATGATCTGTACCAAATCCCAAGGACCAAGATTTTGAAACTTAGTGATCAAACCCTGAAGATGACAGTGTAAAAGTGATCTATATCTTCAGGATGATCATAGGTCTTCCAGTATGCAGGATGTAAATGTGTTAGGAATACCTGAGGGTGATTTGATCATAAACGATTGTATAACCATGACGCTTCCATTACGAGGGAGTGATGAAACAGGTCTGGATTTTAGTGACTCCTCTCAGTAGAGAAGTAACCTAATCTTAGTCCATGTATTGGACATTGATCTGAATGAGATTCGGATGCAATGAGAAGATTAGGTTTACGGCCTTGATTTAATCAAGCATCTATGAGAGGTCCATGGGATATGGATTTTAGATGTCATCTCAATATCCAAGTCACTATAAGTGCAACAATACAATTGCCATGTCCTTATCTCCAAGTATCTGAGGTGAAATCGCATTATTCTTGATGGGTTCAAGAATAATTCCATAGATCTAAGCATTGAGAAGTTGATATTTAAATGTGATTTAATTATCATGATGTTTGTCGAATTATCCAATATATTTAAATGTCATTTAATAATTATGGATAAGAATAATGTGGATAGCAATATCCAATTATTCATAATATATTTCAAATGTTATTTATAATGTATTAGACAGAGCTAATTATAATTTATATTTGTTGATTAATTATTAATGTGTATAGGATACACATTGTTTAATTAAAATAATAATTATATTTTATTTTGGGTTGTGAATGTGATTCAAAATTTTCCAATGGAAAGATTGCAATATTCTCAAAATTCATTATGAATTATTTTGGAGAATAAATTACAACAAAAGTTGTTGAGATTAAAAAAAGGAGAAATACATGGAGATATGCAATTTCATGAAATCTCATGAGATTGCCTCCACATGGTAACGTGTGGACGGCTACCAAGTCCTACTTGGAATTGATGGCCGTCTACCATGTTGACATGGGAGATGCAATCTCCATGTCATTGCTTCTTTATTTGATTGATTTAATTTTAGGATTGATGTATATTTGATTTGTCAAATATATTTGATCTAAATTAAATCATAAGTTGTTGGTTTTTTACTAACAACAATCTTGACCATTTGATCGACATAAATCAATCTCATCCATTGATTTTATATGTCCCATGGATTGAGATCCATGGATCCTAAAACCCTATAAATAGTGAGGCATACCATGCTCTATTGTACATGTTTTTTTGGAAGCACATCTCTCTCTCTCTTTATCTCCACACATGCCAACTTTGTCTCTCTCTACTTGGTGGTCGTTCACAAAACCCTAGAGGAGATCATCATCGTCGCCTACGCCACCGCATCGTTGCTTCGACGTTCTTCGGTTATCCATCTTCTTGGAGTGCTACGCTCACGAAGAAGACGTTTGATCTCGTACGATGTGATCAGGAGTTCACCGTGCTTGGATCATCTTGTTGGATTGTGAGGATCACGGGACTCGTCCTCGCGCTCGCAAGCTACTTCTCCGACGATCGGACTTGAGACAGGAGGTCTCTTTTTGTAGGGACTTGATCAACCACGCTTCAAGAGGTATTGCATTATACTTGTTGTGGTTATAGATGAAACAATCCGAGATTCGTTCTTGGATCATTTGGTTTCATCGCATGAAATTTTTTTAAATTCCACTACACCGAAAAACTAGTACGACTAGTCGTTCTTAGTCGTATTCGATACGATGCTCACGCTTCCATGATGCGCTTGAGGATTATTCCATATCCTTCAGGAGGAGAATGATTTGAGTTGTTCATATTAGACTTGTTTCATAAATCATGTTGTTGCTTACACTTAGGGATCCATTACACTATATGGGGAGTGATGTTCTTTATACCGTCATTTTTGTGTTTTATTCTCTTTTTTTCTTATGATCTCTTGCTTGTCCTTTATATTGTTGATATTCATTTTCTTTCTTTAGGGAAATTTTATCCTAAGTATAGGATCGAACTATCGAGTCATTTAGTTTTAGTTTGTTCATTCTCTTCCTAAATGTTCCCCATTTGTAGAGTCTTCTGTACTTAGGATTACTTGATCCTACGTATGAGGGAGATCACCGACTTCTATTCTATTCGTCAATTCTTTGAATCATTTGTCTTACTTTCTAGCTCTTTGGTCACTATGAGAATATAGTTCAAGCTAATTATAGGGGGTGCCGTATATATTGTTTATATACTATAGCCATAACTCGTACTTCATTAATAAAATGACTATAAAAAATGTGTTGTAAAAATATTTTCTGTATCAAAACTAGGTATACTAAATGTTCGTAAAACAATTCTGTCATGAGGGATACAAATTATGGGATGTATATATATTTTTAAAACCCATATGTGTATAAAACTTTGATCATCTCCCCTTACGTAAAATTCTTTATTGTATAAATATTTTTATGAAAACTTGTGTTTAAAATCATCTAGTAAAATCTTGTATAAAATTTGTATAATCCATGTATATACTTGTATATATTAAGTTTATTAAACATTTTTCTCGCTTTCAAAAAATGATTAAAATCCATAAAAAAATCTGATGAATACTCATTCATCACTCTTTATTCTTATATTTTAGCTACAAAACCCTTTGTAAATGCATGTAGATATGTGTAAATACAAATAATTACCAAAAGCATGCATTGTGTAAAAACTTATAATTAGCATGTTTTTGTGTAAAAATAAAAGAATAAAGATTAAAAAGAAAAAGAGGGAAATATTTAGAATAAATATTGAGCAACCTAACCCAAGGGAGGGCTCAGCATGGGCCGGACCGCATAAAAGCCAAAGTAAAGGGAGATAGGGGCTCATGTGTGTAAATATATATGTAAATAAAATAAAAGTATTTTCCTCACAAAAATAGGCTTGTAAATATTTCTAATTATAAAATCAAAATAAAAATATAAAAATTAAAAAGAAACCAAAAATCTCATTCATGTACATAAGCACCTTGTACATAGTTTCATCATCCCTATTTATACTTATAAATAAATAAAATTAATTTCCAAAATTTTTGTAAATATCCTATATTATATAGTGTAAATAAATAAAATAAAAACAATTAAAACAAAAACAAAATAAAAATAACAAAATTAAAAACACAAAAATATATTGTAAATATACCATGTATATAAATGTATATATGTATTTATTTCACCTATGTATATAAATAATTAAAATAAAATAAAAATCTCTTTTTATGCCTTATTTTATAATGAAAATAAATAAAATATAAAAGGGGAATAAAATTGTACAAAAATAACAATTAAAAATCAAAAATCAAAATGCTACATATTGTATATATACCTATATATAACCTATTATGTACATACCTTATTTTTATTTTGAAAAATTAATTAAAAATCACTAAAAATAGAAAAAAATAAAATAAAAATATTCCATGTTTTAAGTTTTCACTAAATCGGCCATTTGCTACCCTTAATTTTAAATTCAAAATTCAGCCACGTGGCCTTTTCTCATTGGTCCTGGGATTGTTGACCGCCCGGTCAACTACCCCCCCAGGACCACTTCACACGGGTCCTTAGCGGGTACCCATCTTCTCGGATTTTTCCCCGCTAAACCCGATCGCCTACCACCTAAACCCCGGGTCCGACTCCTTAATGCTACATCCGAGACCCTCGCCGGGGTATCCACATCGGTACCGCACGCTCTATCGCCCTACCCGACCTCTTCTAGCCGGACCCGCACCCATATTTAGCTCGAGCTCCGCCACCTCAAATATCATCTTTGGTCATTTGATTCCACCCCCAGTGAGCTCCAGTGTGTGCGCAAGAGTGACAGCTCGCGTCCGGTGCTGTCGAAGCGAGGAGAGGAAGCGAGACCATCGATCCAGCGAGCTTCACCGCCGTTGCTCTGCCACCAGCTGGAGCCCGAGCCTCGGAGGGAGACGCTCCTCGAGGCAAAGACCCAGAGCTTCCTAAGCTCTTCCCCAGTCTCCTCGTCCACCCAGGTAACCTCTTAGGCCTTCCCTTTTCGTTGATTTCCCCTTTCGCCCAAATCGCCTCTCCGCCGTGTTTCGCTGATTCCGTCCACGACCGACCCCCAGTCGATCATCGGGCTTCACCATCACCCTCGCCTCCTTTCCGCGCACCTTCTCCATATCCCCATCCAACCCAGCTCGCACAGGAGCTGGGGTTCGAGCTCCACCATCCCCCTTTCATCGGAGCTCGCCCACAGCGCCCCATCGTTCACCGTCACTCCGCCTAACCGGGTCGAGGCAGTTTGCCCTCGACCCTCGAGTCTCGTGGACTGTTTTGCAGGTTCAATGAGAGCCAGGAGCTTCTCTTCCGCCAACCTCGCCGGAGCTCTACAGAGCTCGGCTGGGTCATCGGAGGACACCAGCAGCTGCGCAGCGCCATGCCGGAGCTTCTCCGATCCTTAGGCGCAGCAGGGGAGGTCAGGAGCGCACGCACGAGGCCGGCGAACTTCGCCGGCCATCTATTCTTCCTCGACCTTCAGATGCCGTTCGATCAGCCCTCCTGCTCCAGTTCTTATCTGGACCGTCCTTTCCCGGAGCCGCCTTCACCGTCAGATCTGAGGAGGACCGATCCCAGCCGCCCGATGCTCGTGGGTTAGCCACAGAGAGCCACAACCGTTGATCACACCACGTGGCTTAACCCCGAGCGTCGGATCACTTCGAGGACCCCAGTTTTGGAGCGCCAGCCGATCCCCACCGTCGATCCCTCCACGTGGCGTCCATCCTGCGGTCCGCATTAATAAAGGGTAATTTACCCTTAGGCCCTTCTGCTTATTTCATTTCGTATTTAGTCATGTAATTAGTTAGTTTAGTTGTTTAGTTTTTGGGATATTTGCATAGAGACCCTTGTGCTTGCATGTATTTACTGATATGCCCCTGTGTGTGGTCTGACACGTGCATCGACACATGCTCTTCTGGGCTTTTTACATTATCTACCCTGTAGTTCTGGTTGTTATCAATTGAATGAAAGTTTTTGTTTATTTGCATTTATACCCCTGTGTGTATTTTAATTGAGCATGTGCGTTATATATTGGGTTATTTGTAGATAAGCCCTTGGGCTTTTGGTACCTGTTACCAAAAGGCCCTCGGAACTTATTTTTCTCACATTTGGGTCCCTGAGTGCTCAAGTACGTGCGACGCGCGTGACTTCCTGGGTTAATTGCACCAGACCCCCCAGACTCTTGGGTATTTGCACTTTGGTCCCTGTGCACAGTGCCCCTTCTTTATTTTTGGATAAAATTGCAAAATACCTCCAAATCCAACGATAATTGGACACATGACTCCTGCCATAGTGTAAAATCTTCGAGGATTTTTGAGGACATTTTTGTTTTCATTTGATATTTTTAGAAATTCAAAAACATCTATTTTCTTCACTATCTAACTTTAAAAATCACAAAAAAATATTAAATAGTGTCTAAAAATTACAAAAAAATAGTTGACTGTCTATTTTATTGTGTTTGATTTACTAGCCAATTTTGGATATTTTCATTACTGAAAACCACTAAAAATTGAAAACACTTAAAAACTTATAAAAATTCTAATAATTAAATTAAAAATCCAAAAACAATAAAATAGGTGCCTAAATTTTCCTTGTTTTATTCTCTTTACAGGAAAATTACATCCCAGCTAATTTGGGGCCTTTAGATATTTTATCTAGGCCTTTTTAGCTCGACTGGACAGTACCTACTGTTTTAGTTACTTTTTGATTTTTAGAAAATTAAATAAACATCAGAAAATTCTCAAAAATTCACCAAAAACACTAAAAGTTATAAAACACATAAAAACATTTTTGTTTGAATTTTTGGTTGAATTTTAGTGCTTTTAATAAATTGTTGAAGTGTGTGTTTATTTGTTTTTCTTATTTTCTTGATTAACTAAAAATCCAAAAAAATATTAAATAATTAAAAACCACCAAAAATATTTGCTTCTTTTATTTTATTTCTCTTTTTGACTACTTCGTAGGCCGAGAGGCCAACCCGTGCTCCTTGTGTTCGACCCTAGTCGCTATACCAGGTTAAATAAATAGCGAGACTGCTAGCTTATTTTTGATTGATTTTATCTCTCGAGGTGGTCTATTTTTCTTGATTGTTCGTATTTGACTGCTTGGGTCGCAACGACCGATTAGCACCTTTATCCAAGTGGCCATCTTTGCGTTCATCAGAATGGCGCCGTTGCTGGGGAGCACGACTTAGTAGTTTTATTTTTATTTTCGTTTTTGTTTTCGCGACTTTTCTTGGCTCTTTCAGAGCTCGCGGCTTTTTCGCGGCTTTTGTTTATATTTTATTTTTGTTTTATTTTGTTTTTGGTTTTTGTTTTATTTTGAGTGTTTATTTTATTTTGCATTTTTGCAGATATACCCTCATTTTATTTTCATTTATTTTTTTTTTCTTATTTGATTATTTTATTGGTCTGACCACTTGTCTTTTTCTTGCGAGGGCCCGAGGACCGAGACGGCCGATTTCAAGAACCAACGCGACCGAAGAACTCGTAGGCGGCTCCTTTCTTTACGGAGCCGCAAGAGAGAGCGAGAGAGAGAGAGTTGAGTGGGAGAGGTTTAGTTAGATTTTTATTTTTATTTTGACTATTATTGTAATCATACAGGTACTCAGAGACTGGACCTTTGGACTGTGGTTGAACTAGCGGGTCTGTTTCGCCGAGCACCGGTGTGCTCGGGGGACCCTTAGGAGTTTTTCGCGGCTTTTTCGCGGTTTTGTTTTCTTTCCTTTTTACTGCCTTTTCCGGTGTTTACGCGGTTTTTGATCGAGCCCCTAGATTTAGGATTTTATACTTGCTTGTGCCGTAATTAGTAGGGTCCCCACACTTAATTATCTGCATGCTCCTATAGTACGCTTAATTGGACCTACTAATAATCAATTAATAAAAATAACTGACTCATTTTCCTTCGTGGCTTACGTGCCGTAGTCTACCCCACAAAGCGCTTTCTCCTACCCCCGATTTGTCGGGCAGAGGAGGGGTAGACCGAGACCGGACCTTTGGCCTGTAGGACGGTGACCAGTTAGACGGTTCTGCGAGTAGAACTTGCTCATCTAGGACTCGGTTTTCATCGCTGCATCATTTAGGTAGTTTCTTTTCTGTCTTTACATTTATGCATGGATCATATTGCATGTAGAGTGCTGGAGACAGGTACGCCTTTCTGACTTTGCATGCATCATTGATTTATCGTGCATCGGCTTTTTCGTCTTCTCCCCCTGTTTTGGACCTAATAATCAGGAGAACCGCAAAATTCGTTAGGCGTTTGTTTTTATTTGAAAAATATTAAAAAGAAAAAAACCATAAAATTAGGACTGGCTAAAACTATTGACCCTAAAAGATGCTCACCTGAAAAATTTGTCTTGGGGAGAGCAACCCCCTCCTTGTTTTGTTTGATTGCGCGAGAGAGTGACCTGCACCCTAGGTAGAGCCCTCTGGTGCTATTTCCAGCTGACTACCGACTCTTCCGTGCGGGCCAGTCGGTTGGAGTAGTATCGGGAATCCTAACAGGTCACGTAAGCGCTCTAATATCTTGTGTGTTCACCTAATAAAAATTGACAAAATCGGTTTGCATTCTGATCATAGTTTCTCCAGATCCCATCCGCCCTACTCGACCAGATCACGATGATGGGTAGACGCTCTCTTAGGCAGCCTATGGCTGCACCGCTTTTGGGCACGTCTACCCAATCATCTAGGTTGGCCCGCGAGAGCCAAGACCAGTTCTCCGAGCCCGAGTATGATTTCGCCCTGTTCCCCCTCGACCCCCTTTCTTTCGATAAGAGAGATATGAGCCAGAGGAGAGAATGGCAGATTTGACAGCATCTGAGTATGGCTCATATGATTTTGCAGATGTCATGGCCGGTAGTTCAGAGGACCGCTCCAGGACAGAGCACATTGTGATGGACCAAGGAGCGATCAACTCCACCCTGATCGCCTCGTTAGAGACAGTGCAGCATCAGCTGAGGGATCAGGGAGCTTTCATGATTGAGATGAGGAGAGAGTTGGACGACTCAGAGCAGAGAGAGCTCAGAGCGAGCCTGAGGACGGACCAGATGCAGAGGCACGAGCCGCAGCAGCCACAGCAACAGCAGCAGCCGCCGCCGCAGCGGCAGCCGTCGCGGCAGGAGGACCACCGAGACCGATGCAGGAGTTGCACAACCCCGGATCTACACTGATGCATCATTGGTAGTGGTACCTGCTATCGTGGGGGACTTTAAGTTCCCCCCGAACACCTTGCAGATGCTTCCCCTCTTTCACGGACTTGCCACCGAGGAGCCCCATCTCCACCTCCAGGAGTTCTTGATGATCCGCAGTACTGTTCACGACCGCCATGTGGATTAGGATACGATTTGGATGATCGCCTTCCCCTTCTCCCTAGCAGACAGAGCAGCCACCTGGCTGAAGCATTTGGTGAAGTTTGTTTACACCTGGGAGCAGCTCTGCACCGAGTACTTGAACAAGTACTATCCACTCGGGCGGACCAATGCAGCGAGGGCCCTGATCAGCAACTTCTCCATGCTCCCCAATGAGCAATTCCATGAGGCATGGGAGAGGTTCCGTGAGCTCACAGACCGATGCCCGCACCATGATATCTCGAAGCCGAACCTTGTGCAGAGCTTCTTCAGCGGGCTGACACCAGAGCTCCAGGGCCTGGTGAATGCTTCTTGTGGTGGGTCCTATTTCGCCAAGGATCACGACCAGGTCTGGGCTATCTTCGAGGAGATGGCCGAGAACTATATGGTGATGTCCCAGACCCGGTTGTATACACAGGGCAGACCCCAACAACAACCAGGACCCGTGCAGTACCAGAGGATAGCACGGGTCGATGCCGGTTCATCCAGTTCATCCGCAGTTGTAGCAGCACAGGCAGAGTCGTCCGCTGCGGATATGGGTATCATCAGCGAGAAGTTGGACCGCATGGAGCTGATCAAGAAGAAGCAGTGCCAGGGCATCACACAGATGGAGCAGATGGTACAGACTCTGAGCGACATGAAGACCCAGCTCATGTGTCTCCAGGAGGCACAGACGGCTTCCCAGCCCCGTCTTCAGTCGCGAGGCGATACCGGCGGCAGCAGCAGCTCGTCCCAACGCTCCAGCTCCTTTCAGCAGCCTAGACAGGTTCACCTTGTACAGGCGGAGCCGTACCAGTAGTAGCAGCCCTCTTACCAGTCCCCACCATCTCCAGACTTGCAGATGGTGGTATACCAGCCGGATCAGCCTCTGGCAGTACTCCCGCCAGCCCAGTACGACGCAGAGCCGTTGATGGATGTCAACGGGATTTGGTATGACCGTCCCCAGCCCGGGATCCGACGAGACCATCCCGGATTCAGGTGGGGGAGTGGAGGTACCTAGCCCTAGCAGCAGTCATCCGGTCAGGGAGGGCAGTATAGCCAGCAGAGGGATCACCAGCAGCAGCAGCCCCCAGCCTACCAGCCACAACAACAGTCATCCTTCGTCCCTCGTCCCTATCAGCAGCAGGGACAGTCTTGGAGACGTGAGCAGCAGGCTCACCAGCCACACCAGCAGCAGCATCCTACCTCCTACCCCTCTCAGCACCAGCAGCACCAGTTCCAGCAGCCTCAGCACCAGAGAGGCTACCCGTCGGGCTCCCAGGAGAGCCCCGCCTTGGATGACATAGCCCGCATCCTAACAGATCAGCAGGCTACTTTCAAACGGGAGATGGACGAGTTCCGCCAGGAGATACGGGACCTGATGAGAGGGAAGACCGCCATCCCTGCACAGATAGAGCCGAATCCGAACAGCCTGAAACGGAAATCTGAGCAGGTAGTTTCCACTGAGCATGCCACTCCTAGTGATCCATTTGATGATATGTCTTCAGATCTGTTTGATGCTGATTTTGTTACACTTAGGAGAGGTAGAGCACCAGCAGGAGGCGCCTCATCTGAGCGACGACTCGAGGATCCACCTAGGGCGCCAGATGAGGAGGAGGAGAGCGGTACTGAGGCCGCACACGATGATGATGGTGGTACTGATGCCACCAAGGATGTTGATTCCACCGGTGGTACTGAGGCCGCCGCTTCACCAGTTCGAGGAGGTGGTGCTGATGCCACAAAAGTAGCCGAGCCAGCCCGCGGTACTGAGGCCGCGAGACGTCCAGTAGCAGAGCCAGCCCGAGGTGGTACTGAGGCCATCGATGTTCGTTTTGATAGAGATGTTGTTTTCCTTCTGTTGATGTACCTTAGAACACTGTTGTTAATAAAGGAAAAGGTTTAGTTTCTTCTGGTCCCACTGTGCTGATTGATGTATGTGCGGATCCGGCCGTCGGGCCGTCTAGACCTCTTCCTATTCCTTCATCTGAGAAGGACCCTGTGGTCCCCTTCCCTAGAGCCCTTCAGATGGGGAAGGGGAAGAAAAGAGAAAAAGACCCAAAAAAGAGAGAGCAGGAGGAGTTCAGCCAGAGCATGATCGACAGATTTCACATACAGTTGACCCTTCAGGAGGCTTTGCAGCACATCCCCCTTCTTCAACGATCTTTGAGAGATAGGACCACAGTTAGAAGGAGGAGGAGGAACCATCATTCAGAGATACATGTGCTGATGAAAGCCACGTGCTTCGCGATCCAGAACCGTCTGCCGGCCAAGAGGCCAGATTCAGGAGCCCCGTATGTCAGATGTCTGATTAGTGAGCAGAGGTTCGACCGGACTCTTTTGGATAGCGGATCGTCTATCAACCTCCTTCCAGCAGCCCTTCTCGACCGCTTCGAGTTGAGCACTCTTAGACAGAGCAGGACAGTCCTTCAGTTTGCTGATCGATCTGTCAAGAGGCCGAAGGGGTTGTTGCGAGACGTTATCGTCACTATTCAGGGCCTGCAATTCCCCGTGGACTTCGTAGTGTTGGACATGGAGATCCCTGATTCAGTGGCCGATACCCCCATCATCCTCTGTCGGCCGTTCTTGGCCACAGCCAAGGCGGTGACTGATCATGATAGCGAGAAGGTATACTTTCGCATCGAGGGCGAGAGTGTACAAATAGAGACGGTCGAGGACTACAGAGCCAGAGAGAGAGCATGCTCCGAGACCAGCACAGATACAGAGCAGCTGACAGATGCCGGGCTAGACATCCACCAAGACTGTGATTTTGTTATCACAGATGATGAGGCAGCATGGGCAGACCCTGCAGCATAGGCCATCCTCTCATTTCCAGACACCACTGATACAGAGATGACAGCAGAGGAGAGCTTGGAGAGCACAACCCTGGTCCAGGATACTACAGAGGCAGCAGAGCCGGTTCTTGACCGCGACACGGTTTCTAGTGACGGTGGTACTGATGCCACCTTGTTTGATGCAGATCCCTCGGATTCAGAGTCTGATTGGGCAGATTGTGATGACCAGATGCCAGACTTGAGTCCACTTGAGCCTGCAGATGAGGAGGAGGTAGAGGCAGAGCATATCAAAGACAGTACAGTTGAGCAGCCTCCTCCAGATCCAGTTTGCGAGAGTTCGTATTATTTCTCCCAGGCAGATTTGGCAGACTTAGCAGCATTCACACACCTTCTTTCGAGGCCAGATTTGCCAGCACCCAGCTGTCCAGAGCTGAAGCCGCTCCCTACTTCGCTGAAGTATCGGTTCCTTGCGGGCGAACCTGAGATGCACCCAGTCATCATCTCCACCGATCTGACTGGAGAGCAAGAATCCCGTTTGATGGGGGTTCTTGAAAAGAACCGCAAGGCAATCGGATGGAGCGTAGCAGATCTCCATGGGATTAGTCCATCAGTGTGCTCCCACCATATTTATCTCGAGGAGGGGGTGAAGCCGTCGCGTGAGTTCCAGCGGCGACTGAACCCCAACCTGAGAGAGGTCGTGATGAAGGAAATATCAAAATGGTGGAGTGCAGATTTTATTTATCCCATTTCCGACTCCAAGTGGGTCAGCCCCTTGCATGTGGTGCCCAAGAAGACGGGCATCGCGACTGTGATCAGTGAGTCGGGAGAGGAGATTGCTACACGAGTACCCACCTCTTGGAGGGTCTGTGTTGACTACAGGAGACTCAACCAGGCCACCAAGAAGGACCATTTCCCCCTGCCTTTTATTGACCAGATCATTGAGAGACTGGCAGAGAAGAGCCATTATTGCTTCCTGGATGGGTACTCAGGCTACAACCATGTGGCCATCGCTCCTGAGGATCAGGAGAAGACCACCTTTACCGGTCCCTTTGGTACATATGCCTTTCGACGCATGCCATTTGGGCTATGCAATGCCCCTGCGACTTTTCAGAGGTGCATGCTGTCGATCTTTTCGGACATGGTAGGGGAGTGTTTGGAGGTCTTCATGGACGATTTCTCGGTCTACGGCGATGGATTTGACTCTTGTCTTGACTGCCTAGACCGAGTACTCCAGCGATGTATTGAGTACCATTTGGTTTTATCTTGGGAGAAGAGTCACTACATGGTGACTCAAGGGACGGTGCTTGGCCACATCATCTCCAACAGGGGCATGGAGGTTGATCCGGCCAAGGTTGATGTCATTAGAAAACTCGCACTGCCGTCCAATTTGAGGCAGCAACGGTAATTCCTGGGGCACGTTGGATTTTATAGGAGATTTATTCAGGATTTCAGCAGGATTGCCCGGCCGTTGACTGGCCTCTTGACGAAAGACACCGAGTTCCTTGTCGATGACAAGTGTCTTTCGTCCTTTGCGACTCTCCAGCAGTGTGTTATTGAGGCTCCTGTCCTCCAGCCGCCTGATTGGTCTCTCCCATTCGAGATCATGACGGATGCCTCCGATTTTGCCGTAGGGGCAGTGCTGGGACAGAGGAGGGAGGGAGTTCCATTTGCTATCTACTACGCTAGCCGCACATTGGATTCTGCCCAGCGGAATTACACGGTCACAGAGAAGGAGATGCTAGCCGTAGTGTTTGCCTTATATAAGTTTCGATCTTATATCATTGGATCTAGAGTGACTTTGTACACAGATCACACCGCCATCAGGTACCTCATGGCAAAGAAGGATGCCAAGGCCAGACTCACTAGATGGATCCTTCTACTCCAGGAGTTCGACATTGAGATTAAGGATAAGCCTAGAGTCAAGAATGTGGTGGCGGATCATTTCTCCCGTTTAGAGTAGCCTGAGGAGTCTGAGCAGATTGATCCCATTCGATATACCTTCCCAGATGAGGCGATCCTTGCTATCGCCTCACTCCCGTGGTATGCCGATATTGTGAACTTTCTCGTTGTTGGGAAGGTCCCACAAGATTGGCCCAGGCAGAGGCTTGAGACCTTCCTTGCGAAGGCCAAGTCCTACCACTAGGAGGATCCCATCCTTTACCATGAAGGAGGGGATAGCGTCTGGCGTCGGTGCATTCCTCAAGAGGAACACCATAGCGTCCTCACTTACTGCCACAAGCTTGAGGCAGGAGGACATCATTCTGGGAGGAGAACGGCACAGAAAGTGCTCCAATCCGGCTTGTGGTGGCTTACCCTCTTCAAGGACTCAGATGAGTTCGTGAAGAGGTGTACTGACTGTCAGAGGATGGGCACTTTTGGACAGCGTGATATGATGCCGATGTAGCCCATTCACTTCTGTGAGATTTTTGACGCATGGGGCATCGATTTCATGGGTCCATTCCCTAAGAGTCAGGGATTTGAGTACATTCTGTTGGCCGTGGATTATGTTAGTCGTTGGGTTGAGGCTATCCCCGCCCGAGCCGCTGATGCGAGGACAGTTTGCAGATTTTTGAGGAAGCACATCATCACGCGGTTCGGGGTTCCACGAGTTCTGATTTCTGATGGGGGGTCTCATTTCATCAATGACCAGGTGAAGGCCCTTGCTAGCGAGTTCGGTATAGACCATCGTGTTGCTACACCTTACCATCCACAGACGAATGGTCTAGCCGAGGCGTCGAATAGGGAGATCAAGACTATATTGCAGAAAGTTGTCCGCCCTGACCGAAAGGATTGGTCACGGCTTTTGGACTCGGTCTTATGGGCATATAGGATGTCTTTCAAGACTCCATTGGGCACATCTCCCTTTCGCCTCGTATATGGCAAGCCGTGCCATTTACCTGTTGAGCTGAGGCACAAGTCACTTTGGGCAGTTACAGATATTCTTATGGATCCAGATGGTATGGGAGACCAGAGGAGGGAAGAGTCAGCCGCCCTGGAAGAGCTTAGAGATACAGCTTTCTCAAACAGCCTACAGTATAAGGAGAGAGTGAAGGAGTGGCATGATTCTCATATCAGCCACAAGCATTTTGAGATTGGACAGAGAGTATGGCTGTTTGATGCGAGGCTTCGTTTGTTTCCAGGGAAGCTACAGAGCAAATGGAAGGGACCCTACTTGGTCAGAAAGGTACACGACAACGGTAGCATTGATATATCCGAGTTGTCTTCTGAGAGTACCTTTTGAGTGAACGGCCAGCGGCTCAAACGATTTCTAGATCATGAGCCGCGGGTCGCTGATCTTGCCCCTATTCATTTTGTGTGAGATGTGGTCATTGACTCACATCTAATGCATCTCACGCCTGAGTTTCACTGTTCCTCCGCCTTGTATAGATCCATATGTCTATATCACTACATTCTTTAGTCCCACATCCCTTTCTTCATCTTGTGATTATGCTATACTTAGGGTGCACTTTACCCTAAGTATAGGGGGGATGTGAGACCTTTGGGTATTTCTTTTGTTTCTGTCTACCCCTGTTTTTGCTGCCTATACTTAGGGATATTTTACCCTAAGTATAGGGGGTAGACCCTGTACATTCTCCACTCGGTTTTCCCTTAGTAGACAGCCTGCTATACTTAGGATCACTTGATCCTAAGTATAGGGGGAAGACCAGAGATCCTCTTGACTTTTCTATTTCATTCATTCGTCTTTGTATATAGCCTTTCTTTTCACTTCCCTATACCTAGCACGAGTTATGTCTTCTTCATCGCTCTTGACTCTGAGGACATCGTTCGAGCTAAGTATAGGGGGGTGTGTATATATTTCATATATACTTTAGCCATAACTCGTACTTTGTGTGAGTGTGTTAATAAATAAAATGGCTAAAAATAGGGGTGTTCATAATCCTAGGGTCAAATGGGGACCCGCCCCAACCCAGCCATTATGACCCGAATTGCACGGGCACCCGTGACGAGAACTCCGGGTCGGGTACCCGTACATTCGTGACCCGCTAAATCTTCGCAACCCAATGAAAAACCCGGTGGAGGAACCGGGTACCCGGTCGGGTATCAACCCCACCACTTGGAAACCAATCTACCCCTGTCGTGACTATCGTCTGATTTCCTTTTGATTTGCCGCTAGGGCTTCCGGGCTTCCAGTATCTTCTCCACTGCTGCACTCCTCCAGCTATCCCGCAACCCTCCTCTAAGCCACGTCACCTGATGTACCGCTCTGCCCCACCTATGCGGCAGTCAAGAGATAATGCAAATACAGTTTCGCAGATTCATGGTGAAGAAGCACCAACCAGGATATGATGAGTATCGATCGAAGCAACCACCATGGAAATGAGAAGAACTCATCATTCTCACAGCACAAGTCATGATTCGAATAATTGCACACAAAGAGAAATTGACCTTGATCCGAACAGAGGAAGGAGGCGCTATTTGAGGGCGATGGCGTGGTTGCCCTTTTCTCGGTGGGATAATTTTTTATTTTCCAACATTTTTATTGCCCTTTATCCCAAACTCTGTTATTTTCTCGGTAGGATATTTTAGGAAGGCATTTTATATTTATACCCCTAGAAATATATGTAACTACAGATAGGGATAAAATTGTATTACACACCAATGACATCTTTCTACTGCATAACGTGCAGAAGAACATAACACTAGTGATGAATATCTAGATTATTCTTTTCCTGCAATATCAACTATAGGGATGAAGATGCAACACATGATTATAAATGAAGGGAGGCCAAGCTACTTTCATTATATTTTATATATTATCGGATGTTAATTAAACCATTCGTTATATTTCACGGATACCCGCGGGTACCCGCGACCCGTTCAAATAATACGGGTACCCATTAGAACTGGGTACCCATTGTGATGGGTCGGGTCGACCCATGACCCTATAACGATGGGTCGGGGCGGGTCACGATTGAATGGGTCGGGTACCCGCCCCGTGAACACCCCTAGCTAAAAATCACAAAAATTAAAAATTTTTCATGAACATAAACTTCTTTTATTTGCACATAAATAGCTAAGTGTACAAATTATTTTTGTAAAAATGATTTCAAAAATCTTCTGTGTAAAGTTTGTGTAAATATTTTCTTATCAAAATTATGTATATAGTACAAAATTTTTCCAAAATGTTTTGAAAATCAAAAGTTTGCAAAAATCTTGTGTAAATTTGTGTAAATATCTTTTTGCAAAACTTGCACTTCATGCACCATTCATACACGATTTCAAAACATTTTTCAAAAATTTTGCATGATTGTAAAATTTGTGTAAATAGCATCTTTTGTACATATGTATACAGTTTTTCTGGATGATAGTTGACATTTAGACTAGCCTGGAATCAAATTGAGAAATGGAGCTTGATTAAGATCTTAATCCACCTAACTTCTAAGAGGAACCTTATAGGGCTTAGGTTTAAGGCTTTTCAGGTCCATGGTGACTTAATTCTTTGAGTCCACTAGGCTATGATCACATGTCATCTCAATGAGCCTAAGTAGAGCACTTAACAACAACACATGACTCATAGAGATTATGGCTTTACTTGGACACCAGCACTATGCACCGAGCTCTCTACGGATGAGGTGGTGAGGAGGCAGTCTTCCTTGACTTGGGGTAGCATATGAGGGTAGTACTTCAAGGTGGAACCTCTCTTCTTCTTTTAGTGAAGGAAGTGCGTCTCAACTTGGTCTGGTTGCCATGAGGTCTAACAACGGGAGTTGTGGGTTGCGATAAACCTTCAAAAGAGGGATAGTCTACTGGCTCAAGAGGAAAAACTCATTGTATATATGCTGCACATGTATATGTTGTATAGATGCACTTGAAAAAAAATGTGCAAAAAGAAAATAACTCCAAAAAAGTAGTGGGTCTGAGAGAAAATGATAATCCCACCGGAGTATGTATATAGAGTGCAATAAGCAAAGCTTGGTTTCATGATCCACCTGATGTAGCTTGCAGCAGGGAGACTTGGCTACACTGGTCAAACTCCCAAGGGTACTTGGCTACACTGTACTTGACCCATTCTCTTCTTCCTCCTCTTCTTGAGCCAGTTGAACTTGAACTTAGAAGGGAATACCCCGCTCCTCGAGGAAAGAGTGGCCGGATTGCGGTAATAGAGTTACCTTGTTGGGGAGGGTTGTCAAGTTGCCATTTCTGAGGTGGAGAGCTTAGACCTCACTTTCACAGGACAAGAAAAGATTCATGGTCTTCAGGGTTTGTGATTGATGACTTGTTCTGATCTGGAGCATTGAGGAGTCTTGATTATAGATTAGTGGAACATAGAGGCTGTTGAGTTTTAAACTTAAGTCCAAATAAGGTTCCGACACATTAATAATCCAAAGATCTGATCGAGCTCCATACCTTAATTTAATGAAGGCAAGTTTAATAATCAGCCTTGATCCTTGTACATTCTCTTTTTCTTTTTCTTTATTTATTTTTCACTTCTTTTTCAAATAAGTGTTTGCTAAGGGACTAGCAAAGTTAAGTATAGGGGGGTGATGAATACTCATTCATCACTCTTTATTCTTATATTTTAGCTACAAAAACCTTTGCAAATGCATGTAGATATGTGTAAATACAAATAATTACCAAAAGCATGCATTGTGTAAAAACTTATAATTAGCATGTTTTTGTGCAAAAATAAAAGAATAAAGATTAAAAAGAAAAAGAGGGAAATATTTAGAATAAATATTGAGCAACCTAACCCAAGGGAGGGCTCAACATGGGCCTGACCGCATAAAAGCCAAAGTAGAGGGAGATAGGGGCTCATGTGTGTAAATATATATGTAAATAAAATAAAAGTATTTTCCTCACAAAAATAGGCTTGTAAATATTTATAATTATAAAATCAAAATAAAAATATAAAAATTAAAAAGAAACCAAAAATCTCATTCATGTACATAAGCACCTTGTACATAGTTTCATCATCCCTATTTATCCTTATAAATAAATAAAATCAATTTCCAAAATTTTTGTAAATATCCTATATTATATAGTGTAAATAAATAAAATAAAAACAATTAAAACAAAAACAAAATAAAAATAACAAAATTAAAAACACAAAAATATATTGTAAATATACCATGTATATAAATGCATATATGTATTTATTTCACCTATGTATATAAATAATTAAAATAAAATAAAAATCTCTTTTTATTCCTTATTTTATAATGAAAATAAATAAAATATAAAAGGGGAATAAAATTGTACAAAAATAACAATTAAAAATCAAAAATCAAAATCCTACATATTGTATATATACCTATATATAACCTATTATGTACATACCTTATTTTTATTTTTGAAAAATTAATTAAAAATCACTAAAAAATAGAAAAAAATAAAATAAAAATATTTCATGTTTTAAGTTTTCACTAAATCGGCCATTTGCTACCCTTAATTTTAATTTCAAAATTCATCCACGTGGCCTTTTCTCATTGGTCCTGGGGATTGTTGACCGTCGGTCAACTACCCCCCCAGGACCACTTCACACGGGTCCTTAGCGGGTACCCATCTTCTCGGATTTTTCCCCTCTAAACCCGATCGCCTACCACCTAAACCCCGGGTCCGACTGCTTAATGCTACATCCGAGACCCTCGCTGGGGTATCCACATCGGGATCCGCGCGCTCATTCGCCCTACCCGACCTCTTCTAGCCGGACCCGCACCCATATTTAGCTCGAGCTCCGCCACCTCAAATCTCATCTTTGGTCATTTGATTCCACCCCCAGTGAGCTCCAGTGTGTGCGCGAGAGTGACAGCTCGCGTCCGGTGTTGTTGAAGCAAGGAGAGGAAGCGAGACCATCGATCCGGCGAGCTTCGCCGCCGTTGCTCCGCCACCAGCTGGAGCCCGAGCCTCGGAGGGAGACGCTCCTCGAGGCAAAGACCCAGAGCTTCCTAAGCTCTTCCCCAGTCTCCTCGTCCACCCAGGTAACCTCTTAGGCCTTCCCTTTTCGTTGATTTCCCCTTACGCCCAAATCGCCTCTCCGCCGTGTTTCGCCGATTCCGTCCACGACCGACCCCCAATCGATCATCGGGCTTCACCATCACCCTCGCCTCCTTTCCGCGCACCTTCTCCATATCCCCATCCAACCCAGCTCGCACAGGAGCTGGGGTTCGAGCTCCACCGTCCCCCTTTCGCCGGAGCTCGCCCACAGCGCCCCATCGTTCACCGTCACTCCGCCTAACCGGGTCGAGGCAGTTTGCCCTCGACCCGCGAGTCTCCTGGACTGTTTTGCAGGTTCAATGAGGGCCATCTGAGGTCCTTCGACATCGAGCCAGGAGCTTCGCCTTCGCCGACCTCGCCGGAGCTCTACAGAGCTCGGCTGGGTCATCGGAGGACACCAGCAGCTGCGCAGCGCCACGCAGGAGCTTCTCCGATCCTCAGGCGCAGCAGGGGAGGTCAGGAGCACACGCACGAGGCCGGCGAACTTCGCCGGCCACCTGTTCTTCCTCGACCTTCAGACGTCGTTCGATCAGCCCTCCTGCTCCAGTTCTTATCTGGACCATCCTTTCCCGGAGCCGCCTTCACCGTCAGATCTGAAGAGGACCGATCCCAGCCGCCCGGTGCTCGTGGGTTAGCCACAGAGAGCCACGACCGTTGATCACACCACGTGGCTTAACCCCGAGCGTCGGATCACTTCGAGGACCCCAGTTTTGGAGCGCCAGCCGATCCCCACCGTCGATCCCTCCACGTGGCGTCCATCCTGCGGTCCGCATTAATAAAGGGTAATTTACCCTTAGGCCCTTCTGCTTATTTCATTTCGTATTTAGTCCTGTAATTAGTTAGTTTAGTTGTTTAGTTTTTGGGATATTTGCATAGAGACCCTTGTGCTTGCATGTATTTACTGATATGCCCCTGTGTGTGGTCTGACACGTGCATCGACACGTGCTCTTCTGGGCTTTTTACATTATCTACCCTGTAGTTCTGGTTGTTATCACTTGAATGAAAGTTTTTGTTTATTTGCATTTATACCCCTGTGCGTATTTTAATTAAGCGTGTACGTTATATATTGGGTTATTTGCAGATAAGCCCTTGGGCTTTTGGTACATGTTACCAAAAGGCCCTCGGAACTTATTTTTCTCACATTTGGGTCCCTGAGTGTCTCAGGCATGCGCGACGTGCGTGACTTCCTGGGTTAATTGCACCAGACCCCCCAGACTCTTGGGTATTTGCACTTTGGTCCCTGTGCACAGTGCCCCTTCTTTATTTTTGGATAAAATAGCAAAATACCTCCAAATCCAACGAAAATTGGACTCATGGCTCCTGCCATAGTGTAAAATTTTCGAGGATTTTTTAGGACATTTTTGTTTTCATTTGATATTTTTAGAAATTCAAAAACATCTATTTTCTTCACTGTCTAACTTTAAAAATCACAAAAAAATATTAAATAGTGTCTAAAAATTACAAAAAAATAGTTGACTGTCTATTTTATTGTGTTTGATTTACTAGACAATTTTGGCTATTTTTCATTACTGAAAACCACTAAAATTGAAAAACACTTAAAAACTTATAAAAATTCTAATAATTAAATTAAAAATCCCAAAACAATAAAATAGGTGCCCAAATTTTCCTTGTTTTATTCTCTTTACAGGAAAATTACCTCCCAGCTAATTTGGGGCCTTTAGATATTTTATCTAGGCCTTTTTAGCTCGGTTGGACAGTACCTACTGTTTTAGTTACTTTTTGATTTTTAGAAAATTAAATAAACATCAGAAAATTCTCAAAAATTCACCAAAACACTAAAGGTTATAAAACACATAAAAACATTTTTGTTTGAATTTGTGGTTGAATTTTAGTGCTTTTAAAAAATTGTTGAAGTTAGTATTTTTTTGATAATTTTCTTTAATTAGTGTTAGTCATATATATACTATAGAGTTGGTTTTATTAAATGCGGAGTTAGTATAAAGTACATACAAATAGGGAATTTATGGTGAATATACATGTGAATATTTACAAGTGAATTTGGGCTTCTTATTAATGCAATATGAATGCTAAAATGCAGATGTTATCAATGCATGCATTAATGCTAATTTTGCAATATAAGTGGAAATATGCATCTAATTACCCAGGGACTAAGCTCTATTTTCAACTTTAAGAGTGATGAATCACAGATTCATCAACTAGTCAACCAGGTGCTGACATGTGTCAACACCTGGTGCCTTCTTCTTCAAAAAGGTTGGCCGGTGTTTCTGCTCTAACAACCTATTTTCTCTAATTTCTACCCATCATCTTCCACCCTCTTCGTCCAATCCAAAATCTTCAACTCCTCCTTCCAACAACCACAATCCACGCCGGTCGTTGATTCTAAGCAAACTCTTTTCAATTAATCTATAAAAGGTCCTCGATCCAGCCATTAACAAACAACTTTCTCCTAACTAACTCTAGTTTCAAACCACCTGATCAAGACACCAACTTCCTTTTGTGATTCAGGACAACATTGGTGGGGACATCACCCAAGGCCGCTCCCACGTGGAAGGTGGACCATCAGAGCAGAGTTCCAGGGTGGTCATCCACCAAGCATCACTACCACTGCATGCGTCCATCTCCAGGAAGCCGCCACATCGAGCAATGGCCAACCTAGTCATATACTCTGCTATCCCAGGTATTCCATCCATATTTACCATTTAATTTCTCAATTCTCATGCTGTGTTTAGCATCATTAAGGGCATAATTAGATACTTTAAACATCCCTCTTAAAAGCATTCATACAAAATCGCTACCCATTTCTCCCATTTTCACGTTTATTCTATTTCTGGAAAATAAATATTAGATCTTCAAATCTTTAATTCCTTGTAGGATTCTTGCATGAATCGAGCATATAAACCATCATTTGCAGGTCCTTTTCCTAGCTGGAGCGTAGAACTTATCATATGGAGCATATTCCTTGGAGAAGGATCAATTCAAAATGTCCTCCAGGAATCTGACAGTTGCCATCGAACCACCATCTTAGTCGAGGTCTAGCAGCCACATTCCTCAGCCATGGAGCCGCTCAACCGCAGGTGAGCTTGATGCGTGTAAGAGATACCCCTCTGGGCTTAAAGGAGACCAAAGCACTCATTCAGACGTAAGAGAAAAAGAGGAGACAGAGGTGCCACCGCAAACTACTTCAAATTGGGGAAGAACGCTGAGAACAGTTAAACGCCACATGCTACTAACACGTGTCGGTAGTGGATGGTTCAGATCACACTATAGCATTGAATCTTGGCCCCTCAAAAGAAGGGGTAGAACATTTGTGTTAAAGTCGTGGTAGATTCTAGAATTCTAAAGCCGCTCCAAAGTTTTCCAATATTTGCATTTAGATCCCCACACAAGGACCTAAATGCAAATATTTTAGATTTTCTTTCATTTCATTCACTGCCAAGGACCATTTTGTAAGAGAACTTCAATTCTTTTTCTTGCACTTATACAATTGAACTAAAAGGTATTTTTGGAACGTATATTGCTTGTATTTTTTACCAAATTTTCTAGGGTAGTTACACAACTACCTTAGCGACGTTTCTTTCTATTTTTCGTTGATTGTCATTGCATATTTTTTTTAGTTAATTTTAGTTATGCTACTTTTGAGTTCTTTCTTGTTCTTTGTTGTATTCTCAAGAAGAGAATAAACTCCCGAAATTATTTCTTCCCTCAAAAGCCATAGTAAAGGTATTATGCCTCCTCGAGTTCGACCCAGAATAAGTTACTAGGATAAAAATTTGTTTAAAGGATAAAATATGTAAAAAGACGACTCATTTATTTTTCTCTATCTCCTATTTTATCTAGATTTTGTTTGATCAACTCGATTTTCACTAAGCAGTTTTCTACAACTGACATCCCTTAATCGCTACTAAAATTTTGGTTATCACCATGCCATCTCCCAACATCCACATTCTAAGAATGGGATCACTGCCACACCTCTTGTGAGTTGCTCCATCCTTGACTATTCTTGTGATAACTCTCTCCTTGACGGTGATTCGTCAATAAATATAATACCCTTCTTTATGGTACAATATCTTCATCTTGGGCCTCTCAAGAAAATCAGGACAATAGTTCAATGTGCCGATGGATTTATCAAGAGGTCGAAGGGTATTCTAGAAATCATTGTCGTTCTTATTCAGGGCATGAACTTCGCTTATGATTTTGTCGTATTGCCCATGGAGACGTCCACCCCTATGAGAACCTTCCAATCATCCTGGGACGTCCTTTCCTTACCACTGCAAAAGCCTTTATTGATTATGGATCTGGAGAGATTCACTTCTGTTCTGATGTAGGGAGGGATGTGTTGATCACTACACCCATTACTGACCAAAGACCTCCATCTCATGAGAGCGTGACCGTGTTAGACAACCCCAAGGACTTTGACCTTGATGATAATATCAGAGATTTTTGTTATATGTTGGATGATACTGGGACCCAAGAATTCCTCTTTAAGGAAGAAGACTCGGAAAGCATACACCTTGGAGTTTCCCCCTATGGAATGTTGCGATGCATTGATGACATTTGTGTGATTTACACAATAGACACCCTAGAGCGGAAGGCAGACTCTGAGACTAGACAAGACGACATGATTTGACTACTTTCATTGATGAGTCTATTCCTATTCACCTTGACTTAAATGAGTCTGATAAGGCCAAATTTTATGTTATTGCTTTTATAAAGGAATACATGCCTTTTTTATGAAGATGATAATCCAATAGACGTTGGCCAGGCCGGAGATGATCTTACTTTTTCTGATAATGAGTTTGAGCCTTTTTACTTTAATATTTGCGAGACCTCCCATGCAGGACATGACCACACTACTTCCACTGACCGATTCATGCATGAACACTCTATGACCACTGAGGATACATTCTTGATCGATCCTGATCATTTTATGTATAATATTGACCTGAACATCGACCAACACCTTGTAAGATACAATCCTCAGCGATCTTGCAAGAAGGTCCGCTTTCGACCGTCTTGACCTTTGTACGTCCACTCCTCTTGTATATTTGCTTTCGTTTACATCTGTACATCCACTATATCGCTCATTCACCTCATTTTCGTGTCTGCCTAACTTAGCATATACTTTATCCTAAGTATAGGGGGGGTCCACCGTCCGTTGCAAGGAGGTGGTGGTCAACTGTAGATGGAAAGGGGGACGTGACGACCTGATATGGAAGGTTCTCGGTTGTTCCAAAAGGGGTAAGGGCTCTGGTTGGGTTGCGGAAGGAGAAGGTGGAGGGTCTTCCAATCGATCAAGATTGGGGGCCCACATTTTACCATGTGGCTTTTTTATATTTGTTTTTATTTATGAGTTTATTTTCTTTTCTATTTTTTATAAATTTTGTTATAAAAATTAGACGAATTATAAATGCGAAAATTGAGTGACACGTGGTGGTTCCAGGAGCTACCATATGTCAGCTTCACAAAAATCTAAAAGAATAATCGAAAAGATATATCAAGTGACCTCGGATAAAAAATTTTCTTCACGAAAGTTTCTCTCTCCATGAGATCTACAAAGAGACTAAAACCAAAATAGATCATTTACACAAAGTGATATTTTTGTGGTACTCAATGTACGCAGAATACCTAGATTTTTGGGTTTTGTAATTTTCTATCATTTTTAATTAAGATACAAAATTAGTAACACAATGATAAAACCAAAGATAAATATTTACACAATACTCTATTTTTTTGTATTTTTATAACTTATGAAAATGAAGAAATAAAATAATGTGCGAAAAATATGACTTTTGTACATGTTAGTGAACACTCAGACTTGGTTAGTTTCTTTAATTTTGATTTTATTTTAGGTTTAGTTTTTTATGCATTTTAGTAAAACTATTATAAAGAAAATAAATGAAAAAGAAATAAAATAAAAAGATATGAATATGTACATAAAATAATTGGTCAAATCGGGTAAAATACCCAATGTACAAAAGAGGCCCAAAACCCAACATTCACTTATAAGCTCCGATTCAATTAAAGCTGGTCTTGTTTTGAATTTAATTGAAATTCAATTTGTTCAAATGTAATAAGGATCAAATCATATTGTATGAGGAAGATATTATCGTTTTGGTCTGATTGTCCTGTAATTAGGGTTTGGGATTTTGGATCACTTATTTCTGTTAGTGTTTTTTTTGTATTTTTTTCCTTTATTCTTATTAGTGATATGCACATAATGGAGCGGTTTTGAGTGATTATGAGTTACTATGAGTTAGTTAAAAATCTGATGAGTTATCTTATTTTACGGTCAATTGGGCTGGCATTTTTGGCTTCTTATTTTATGCAATTATGAGTACTAAAATGCAATTATTATTTATATATGCAAGAATGTTAATTATGCCAGATAATTGATAAAATGGAGATGAATTTTTGGGAACTAAGCTTAATTAATCATTTTTGAAGTGTGAATCACATATTCATCAACCCCGCTATGATCGATGTGCTATCCAAGATAAAGCCACCTCATATTGAAGCAGTTAAGGTCATTTCTGAGACACGTTAGTGACTATATGTGATTCATTAACGACTTCAACAAGATTGCCCATTGACTGGGCTTCTGTGCATGGAGAGTGAGTTTGTTGTTGATGCGAAAGTCCTCCTTGCATTCCATTAGATGAAAGACATGGTTACTAGTGCTCTTGTCTTATAGCCACTTGATTGGTCTCTCCCCTCTGAGATCATGACAGACATGTTAGATTTTGTAGTTGGAGTTGTTTTATGGTAGAGAAGGGATGGGGTACCATTTGCTATACACTATGCTAGCAAGACTGTAGAGGAGGCATAATGTAATTACACAATCACAGAGAAGGAGATGTTAATAGTTGTGTTTGGATTAGTGAAGTTCAGATCTTAACTCCTTGGTTCGCATGTTATTCTGTATATGGTCGCACTTCCATACAGTACTTATTGGCAAATAAGATGCCAAACCACACTTTATTAAATGGATCATTCTTCTCCAGTAGTTTGATTTAGAGATTCAAGATAAACATGGAGTGAAAAATGCTGTGCCAGATCAACTTTCCCGCATTACATATGTTGTAACTTCTGAGCAGAGCATGATACCTATCTCTGAGACCTTTCTAGATGACACCATTTTGTCTGTGGACCCACTACTACGGTATATTGATATTGTAAACTATCTTGTTTCCAATAAGTGTTCCACAAGATTGGTCGAAGAAAAAGGTACACAGATTCCTGTCACAGATACATTCTACCAATTGGATGATCCGTACATGTTTTGTGAGGGTGCGGATTGTATCTGGATAAGGTGCATTCCTTAGGGGTAATACACTAAGCATACTTGAGCATTGTAACAAATGATAGTCTAGTGGGCGTCATTTAGGGGAGCGCACATCAGCAAAGGATTTTATTGAGCGACCTATGGTGGCCAACATTATTTAAAAAATGCTACAGAGTATGTTCGAGGATGTACTGACTATCAAAAGATGGAGGAACTGTTGGTTCTAAAGATTACGATGCTCCAAAGATAAATATAGATTTCTGAGGTTTTTTGATGCTTGGAGCAGAGACTTCATGGGCCCATTTGTTATAAGTAAGGGATATCAATACATCCTTCTTGTCATGGATTATGTTAGTGAATGGGTGGAGGCTATCCCCACCCGAGCGACTGATAGTCGTACGGTGTATTCTTCTCAAGTACCATATTATTGCACGGTTCGTGATTTCCGAAATGCTCATTTCATATGGAAGAAGCCATTTCATTAATAGAGAAAATCAAGAAGCTTGTGAAGGAGTATGCCATTAAGCACAGAGTAACATCTCCTTACCACCCACAACTAATTGCTTGTCTGAGATTTAAAATTGGGAGATAAGATGATATTACAAAGACTCGTATATCCAGATAGGAAGAACTGGTTCCAAATGCTTGACTCACTTCTATGGGCTTATCGGATGTTGTACAAATCTCCATTGGGTATGTCTCCCTACACATTGGTGTATGGATAGCCTTGCACCTGCTATTAGAATTAATTCGCAAATCATTATGTGCACTCCATGTGTGCAATTTGGATTATGAGAAAGCAGGAAAGAGCAAGGAGTTTAGATCTGAAAAAATTGTTGTAATTCTGAGACTTTGCATACGACTACTCACTTATGATAGGGAGAAAGTCAAGCATTGCATGATAGACACATTAGAAGAAGACTTTCTCTGCTGATTAGAAGTATTGTTGTTTTGATGCCAAATTAACTCTATTCCCCAGGAAAATTCGAAAAGCAAATGGTCAGGATCGTTCATTGTGAAAATTGTGCATGACATTTGTATTAGTGTCTTATTTGGGTTGTCATCTGACTCAGAACCATTTTTTTGTGAATGGGATAGTTGTTGAAGTCATATCTAGATCATGATACATTCTTGTCCATTATTGATTTATTGGACGATGATTTTTTTGACATCTTCTGCATTTGATGCATGAGTTGAGTATCTCTTGTTTATATCCCTTCATTTTTATTCCATCTTCTTTCGTTTTTATCATTCACCTCTTTCTTGTGTGTGTGTGTTATACACTTAGGATTTACTCTATCCTAAGTACATGGGAGGTGTTAGCAATGTGAGGCCCGAGGTGAACCATTCCTGCAATAAATGTTATTGTAATAAATGATTTATCAATAAAAGTTATTGATTATATTTCACTCCCTTTATGATATTGAATGAATGAATGCACTATAAGGTCCCTCTGTACAATAAGGGGTTATGTACCATGTCCAACTTGATAATCATACAACTGTTGATTCATTAATTAAATCATAGAGGCTGATGCCTGGATGAATATCTAAGGAGCTAGATAGAGGACTCATCAAGCATCATCGAATGATTGTCAAGTGATGATATCTAGACTGAGTAGGAGATGGCAATCCTTTCTTATTAGGCTGATACCTGATCGACCTCTTGATGCAGGTCCTCTACATGGGAATAGTGATTCGGAGGTATTATATTAGTTGAGACAATAGGTTGACTTAACGAGATCGTGATAACCAAAGTCCTATGATGAATACTGTCACATCATAGACAAGCATCCTCTGACCAGAGATAGATGTATTGCTATATGTCTGAGTGTGTACATTTGACAGACCAATAGGTTGATGACCTAACCAAGTCTATACACCGACGAGCTGGTGTGCATGTATGAGCATATGAGTAATACGAACTCTCAAAGGGATCATATAGGTTCACTTGTGAACCGGGAGGCATGAGATCACTCATGAGGTATTGGGAGTGATCAAATTCATTCATGGTCGTCATGCTTAGGAAGCATGACAAGAATTTGAAGGTAAGATATATGCTTTGTGAAAGCATATGATCGATACCAAATCCCAAGGACCAAGATTGAGAAACTTAGTGATCAAACCCTGAAGATGAAAGTGTAAAAGTGATCTATATCTTAAGGATGATCATAGGTCTTCCAGTATGCAGGATGTACAGGTATTAGGAATACATGAGGGTGATTTGATCAGAAACGATTGTATAACCCTTGACACTTCCATCCCGAGGGAGTGATGAAACAAGTCGGATTTTAGTGACTCTTCTCAGTAGAGTAGTAACCTAATCTTAGTCATGTATTGGACATTGATCTGAATGAGATTCGGATGCAATGAGGAGATTAGGTTTACGGCCTTGATTTAATCAAGCATCTATGAGAGGTCCATGGGATCTGGATTTGAGATGTGATCTCGATATCCAAGTCACTACAGGTGGAACAATACAATCCCCCTATCCTTATCTCCAAGTATCTGAGGAGAAATCACATCATTCTGCATACCATGCTCTCTTGTACATGCTTTTTGAAAGCACATCTCTCTCTCCCTCTCTTTCTCTCTACACACGCCAACTCCGTCTCTCTCTACTTGGGTGGTCGTCCAGCAAACCCTAGAGGAGATCATCGTCGTCTCCTACGCCACCGCGCCGCCGCTTCGACGTTCTTCGGTTCTCAGTCTTCTTGGAGTGATACGATCACGAAGAAGACGTTCGATCTCGTACGACGAGATCATGAGTTCACCGTGCTTGGATCATCTTTTTGGATGCGAGGATCACGCGACTCATCCCCGCGCTCGCAAGCTACTTCTCCGACGATCGGACTTGAGACAGGAGGTCTCTTGTCATAGGGACTTGATCAACCACGCTTCAAGATGTATTGCATTTAACTTGTTGTGGTTATAGATGAAACGATCCGAGAATCGTTTTTGGATCATGTGGTTTCATCGCATGAAAATTTTTTTAAATTGCGTTGCACCGAACAACTAGGACGACTAGTCGTTCTTAGTCGTATTCGATACAACGCTTACGCTTCTATGATGCGCTTGAGTATTATTCCATATCCTTCAAGTGGTATCAGAGCCTTAGTTTTAAGGTTTTGGATACGATCTACAGACCTAGGACGACTTGGGTTCGTAGAGGTCGCAAAAGATTTGGTCGCATTTGTTTTTTAGCACTTTTGTTTAGTGAATATATTCGTCCCTTTTTTAAATTGTTTAAACACGAATTAAACACTTTTATTTTGTTCCTAATTAAATAAGCAAACCATAGGATCTGAGCTCGTGTAATTTGGATTCCGTTTGCTCGAGATATGGTTGTTTTAATGAACATGTATGCACTGTTGCGGGAACTACAAATCTTAACATGATTAATGAGTTAATTACTGTTATGATATGCCTGTAAATGCGTGAAATATCACTTAGGTTCTGTCCTAAATCAAATTAGCAATCTTTGAAAATTGATTTTGTCTAATTTGGATTTAAATGATTAAGATATTGTTAATTTTAGTAAGAATGGGTTACTGCTGAAATTACAATCCTAGTCAAGAACCATATGATTGTCAATTAATGAAATTAATTGTTAATTTCAAGAAATAATTATTGAAAATATTTGAGAAATATTGGAAGATGATTATTTCCTTAATTGACTTGCCTCAACCAATAAATTGATTAGATTTTATGTAGATCATAATTGGAAACACAATCATCAAACTCCTTGCTTGAATAGGATTCAGAATTTGTCTAACAAATTTCCTTATAATAAAAAATGTTTTGATTATTACTATATAGTATGATTTCGGTTGAAGAACCGATGCTCATCTCAAGTACAAATTGATCTATTTGGTATTATCCTTTCCTGAGGCGGATATGGTGTCTATTCGGAGATCGCTGGAGTTGCGGGTTGCAATGTATGTGGTCCATCCAACTCTCGTCGGTACTGGCCATGACAACGGGTAGGGACTTGATAATGTTGAAGAATCAATATGTATTTTCTATTTATTAAAATACGAATTAATACGTACTTTGAGAATAATATCATATATATATATATATATATTCAAGTAAAAAATCAAGTTTGATTGATTGAATTGGATTGATAATTATTTTAATATGATTGAATTAATTATGTCCAATTAAAACACTCTATTATGAATAGATGTGTATTTCCCTTGGAAGGATTAATTATATTAATATGATTCATGATAATTAATTCAAATTTGAATAACAGGTGGAGGATCAGAAAAAGTGACATCCATTGTCTCCCATCAAGGCGAAGGGTTTCCGTCGCCAGGGATTTGTATATAGGAGACGCATGTATGAAGTGACAGCTCCTATATACAAGCGCATCTGGATCAGGCTCTTTGCTTCTTGAAAGAAATAAGGTCGTATGCGTAGTGACCCTAATATTGGATCCTCATATTATTGGGGCGATATTGGATTGCGCATAGCGAGTTCTATTCCTGTTGATGGTTGGCTCATTAATGAATCTACCATCATCTTATGAGTGGTGGCCCGAGTATTAAATACCGAATTAGGAAATGTAAGTTGGACTTACAGTGCAGAATGTGCTCCGCTTCTCTTTATTGGAGTTGAAGATTCTCATATTATTGGGATGTAACAAAGATAAAGATGAGATCCCAGTTCTTGCTTGAAATATAGCGGTAAATATATCTCTTACTTTGAAAGTGATTAAGGGAATGCACTTTGAAAGTTAACAATGCAAGAATAATTTGATTTAAAAAGCCTTAATCAAATAACATAAATTTTGAATATTTGATTATATGTTCTAATATAGTGCATTCTTAATTTCAGAAAATGAAGTCCATGAACCCACTAAGCAGGCTTCTAGAGGTCAACCAGTTGTCCAGACCGAATTACTCAGATTGGATCCATAATTTGGTGCTTGTTCTCTAAGCCGAGCACATAAGTTATGTGCTCTCAGAAGTCAAGCATACAAATACTAAATCAAAGGAAGAGAAAGCAAACAATGACAAGTACGATGAAGATCATGTCTTGGCTAGATGTTACATCTTGGATTCTCTCTCCAATGTTCTTCAGAAACAACATGTGTAGACTAGTACTTGCCAGGGAGATAGTGCAGAAGCTGAATGATATGTTTGGTGACATTAACTGCACCTAGCAGTACAACGTTATGAAAGAACTCGTTCGTTGCATGATGCAGGAAGGAACTTGTCGGACATTAACTGCACCTAGCAGCCGTGAACATGTACTCAAAATGTTGGGTACTTGTCGGAGCTGGAGACTCTTGGGGCAACCATGGATGTAGACATGCAATCTGATTTCATTCTGTTGTCGTTGCCCAAGTCTTTCAATAACTTTATGGTTTCATTCCACATGAACAAGCTGGAATTGACAAATGTTGGGCTTCTTGCTACATTATAGTCTGCAGAAGACGTAATGAAGAAAGATAGTCCGCTGGCAATGCAATGGTTGCACAGATCAGAGGGAAGCGCGGTCGGAAGCAAAGTTATCAGAAGGCTTGAACCATAAGAGAAAGAAGAAGGGACAAGGTGTTGGCTCATCTTCCAATGCATCCACTCTAATGGCGTCGAAGAAAACCGACGTCTGTCACCACTACAAGAAGCTGGGGCACTGAAGGTGTAATTGTCGTATTACCTGAAGTTGGTCGATAAAGGTAAATCCCCAACAGGTATGAAATCTACTTTATCATTTGAAACAGTTTTCTCGTTGGACGAGAAGGATGTTGGGTTGTTGATTCTATTACTTCTGTTCATGTATGCAATTTGTTGCATTTATTTCAGGAAACGAGAAAACTTGAAGAAGGGGAGATAGTCATCCTATGGGATCTGATGCAAGTGTTGCAGCAGTTGCCGTCGAGACATGTCGACTATAATTATCTAGTGGAAGAGTCCTAGTACTTAAAGAGTGTCTTTATGTACCTGAAGTCAGAAGGAATTTGATATCTGTATCTAGCTAGTTAGAAGTGGATATTAATTCCTATTCTGTAATAAATTAGTCATAAATCATTATGATAAATATATTGCGGATGGCATTTTTGACTTTTAGAGGACTCTATGAATTATGCATTGATAAATGTGTTATGAATGTTACTTCCATTAATAAAAACCCTAAAAGATCCAGGGAGGATGAAAATCTTTTGAGTGAGATTTGGCATCAAAGGCTTGATCATTTATCTGTTGATAAAATCAATAGATTAATAAAAGATGGACCTTTAGATTTACTACAGGTTCAATCTTTATCTACTTGCAAGAATTGCATTCAAGGTAAAATGACCAGGATGCCTTTCCGTAACAAGGTTACAAGATGCGAAGGTATTATTGACCTAATACATACTGATGTATGTGGTCCCTTCAGTACCGTGACTCGAAATGGATTTCAATATTACTTGACGTTTATTGATGACCATTCGTGATACGGGTTTGGTTTTCCTATTACGTCATAATCTGAAATCTTTGAAAGTTCGAAGAATTCAAGGCTTTGGTTGAGAACCAAACCTATAGGAAGATTAAATGGATTCGATCTGATATAGGTGGCGAGTACCTCTCATATGAAGGAATACCATAAAGAGAATGGAATTTGTCTCCAATATCTCTCCTACTGGAACTCCCCAACTTAACAGGTGTTGCTGAAAGACACAACAGAACCATCATGGATATGGTTTGTTCAATGATGAGAAAAGCACATTTACCACTTAGTTTCTGGGGAGATGTAGTAGAGACCGCAATATATATTCTTGAATAAGATTCCTACCAAATTTTGTACCTAAGACTCCTCATGAGCTCTGGTATGGAACCAAACCTAGTGTTAATCACTTGAGGGTTTGTGGTTGCTTGGTTCATGCGAAGAACGTGGATGCAAGTAAGCAAGAATCTCTCTCTCGTGAGTGTTACATCATTGGGTATGTTAGAGATGGTATTGGATACCAACTCTATGACCGTAAGACACAAAAGGTTTTTGTTTCTAGAGATGTGAAATTTCTGGAGAATGATTTCCTTAAAGGTCAAGATAAATATGAAGTAAAGGAGCTCATTGAATCCCCTGAGGATTCTGAGCTTCCTGAACCAGTAACTGAAGAGATAAATAAAGATGAAACACCCATGCATCATCGAAGGAGTTCGAGGGTGGTTGCACCACTGAAACGTATGGATTCCATGTATCAAATGAGACTGACAATGATCCTACTTCATTTGATGAAGCACTCGCGGATCATGACATGGATAGAGGATGCTAACAATGAAGTCAACAATTGAATCCATGCATAAGAATGGTGTATGGACCCTAGAGGATCCACCTAAAGGGGTGAAACCATTGGGAGAAAATGGATCCTTCAAGTGAAAGAGGGACCTGATGGGAAAGTAGAGACTTTCAAGGCATGGCTCGTAGCCAAGGGCTACACACAGAGAGAAGGCATCGACTACGATGAGACATTCTCTCCTATGGCTATGCTTAAATCCATCAGGACATTGCTAGCTATAGCTGCATATCTTGACTACGACATCTGGAAGATAGACGTCAAGACGGCTTTCCTCATTGGATACCTCGAGGAGGATATCTATATGGAGCAGCCCCAGGGCTTCATAACGGATGATGGCAAAGTATGCAAGCTGAAGAAATCCATCTATGGCTCAAGCAAGCTTCGCGTAGCTGGAACATCAGATTTGACGAAACCATAAAGAGTTATGATTTTGCGTAGAATCCTGATGAACCTTGTGTGTACAAGAAGTTTAGTGGGAGCGCCATTGTGTTCAACGTGCTTTACGTAGATGACATCCCTTATCATTGGGAATGATACATGGATGATGACTAGTGTGACGATTTGTCTATCCCATACCTTTGAGATGAAAGATCTTGGAGAAGCCTCTTACATCTTGGGTCTGAAGTTGTTCAGAAACCGAGAGAAGAGGAATTGGGGTTGTCGCAAAATGGATACATTAAGAAGATTCTTGAATGGTTCCGTATGGATAGTTCCAAGAAAGGATTCCATCCATTAAGACATGGTATCCACCTGCCTAAAGGAATGGCTCCTCAAACTGTTGAGGAAAGAAAGCCATGGCTGGATGCCCTTATGCATCAGCTGTAGGAAGCTTAATGTATGTTATGATGTGTACTAGGCCAGATATCTGCCATGCAGTGGGAGTGGTAAGTTGTTACCAATCCTGCTATGGAGAACAACACTGGAATGCAGCAAAGAACATATTCAAATATCTAAGACGGATACAAGATTACATCTTGGTCTATGGAGATGGTGATCTCGATGTCTTGGGATATACAGATTCTGACTTTCAATCAGATATTGATGATCGAAAGTCGACATCAGGGTTTGTATTCCTGTTGAATAGTTATGCTATGAGCTGGAGAAGCCAGAAGCATGACACTACAGCAGATTCAACAGCAGAAGTCGAGTACATTGCCACATCGGATGCTGCAAAGGAGGCAGTGTGGTTGCGCAAGTTCGTGCTGGAGCTTGGCGTAGTTTCCTCTAATACTCCCATCTTGCTACTCTGTGATAACACGTGAGCCATTGCTCAGGCGAAGGAACCAAGATGGCATCAGAAGAGCAAGAACGTGGAAAGGAAATACCACATCATTCGGGAGATTCAAAAGCTTGGTGATATCATCATCACCAAGTGGCCTCTACCGACAACGTTGCTGATCCTCTTACAAAACCTCTGACACAGAAGGTTTTCGACCAGCATGTAATGAGTATAAGTTTAATGATTGTTCCTGAATGGTTCTGAAGGCTAGTGGGAGATTGTTAGCAATGTGAGCTGAGGCGAACCATTCCTGCAATAAATGTTATTGTAATAAATGATTTATCAATAAAAGTTATTGATTATGTTTCAATCCTTTCTGATATTGAATGAATGAATGGACTATAAGTTCCCTCTATGCAATAAGGGTTATGTACCATGGCCAACATGATAATCATACAGTTGTTGATTCATTAATTAAATCATAGAGGTTGATGCTTGGATGAATATCTAAGGAGTTATATAGAGGACGCATCAAGCATTATCAATTGATTGTCAAGTGATGATATCCAACCTGAGTAGGAGATGGCAATCCTTCCTCATTAGTCTGATATCTGATCGACCTCTTGATGTAGGTCCTCTGCATGGGAATAGTGATTCGGAGATATCAGATTAGTTGAGTCAATGGTTTGACCTAATGAGATCGAGATAACCAAAGACCTATGATGAATACTGTCACATCATAGGAAAACATCTCTGACCAGAGACAAATGTATTTCTATATGTCTGAGTGTGTACATTTGGCAGAGCAATAGGTTGATGACCTAACCAAGGTCTATACACCGGCGAGCTGGTGTGCATGTAAGGGCATATGAGTAATACGATCTCTCAAAGGGATCATACAGGTTCACTTGTGAACCGGGAGACATGAGCTCACTCATGAGGTATTGGGACTGATCAAATTCCATGCATGGCCGTCATGCTTTAGAAGCATGACATGAATTTGAAGGTAAGATATATGCTTTGTGAAAGCATATGATCTGTACCAAATCCCAAGGACCAAGATTTTGAAACTTAGTGATCAAACCCTGAAGATGACAGTGTAAAAGTGATATATATCTTCAGGATGATCATAGGTCTTCCAGTATGCAGGATGTAAATGTGTTAGGAATACCTGAGGGTGATTTGATCATAAACGATTGTATAACCATGACGCTTCCATTACGAGGGAGTGATGAAACAGGTCTGGATTTTAGTGACTCCTCTCAGTAGAGAAGTAACCTAATCTTAGTCCATGTATTGGACATTGATCTGAATGAGATTCGGATGCAATGAGAAGATTAGGTTTACGGCCTTGATTTAATCAAGCATCTATGAGAGGTCCATGGGATATGGATTTTAGATGTGATCTCAATATCCAAGTCACTATAAGTGCAACAATACAATTGCCATGTCCTTATCTCCAAGTATCTGAGGTGAAATCGCATTATTCTTGATGGGTTCAAGAATAATTCCATAGATCTAAGGATTGAGAAGTTGATATTTTAAATGTGATTTAATTATCATGATGTTTGTCGAATTATCCAATATATTTAAATGTCATTTTAATAATTATGGATAAGAATAATGTGGATAGCAATATCCAATTATTCATAATATATTTTTAAATGTGATTTATAATGTATTAGACAGGCTAATTATAATTTATATTTGTTGATTAATTATTAATGTGTATAGGATACACATTGTTTAATTAAAATAATAATTATATTTTATTTTGGGTTGTGAATGTGATTCAAAATTTTTCCAATGGAAAGATTGCAATATTCTCAAAATTAATTATGAATTATTTTGGAGAATAAATTACAACAAAAGTTGTTGAGATTAAAAAAAGGAGAAATACATGGAGATATGCAATTTCATGAAATCTCATCAGATTGCCTCCACCATGGTAACGTTGGACGGCTACCAAGTCCTACTTAGAATTGATGGCTGTCTACCATGTTGACTTGGAGATGCAATCTCCATGTCATTGCTTCTTTATTTGATTGATTTAATTTTAGGATTGATGTATATTTGATTTGTCAATATATTTGATGTAAATTAAATCATAAGTTGTTGGTTTTTACTAACAACAATCTTGACCATTTGATCGACATAAATCAATCTCATCCATTGATTTATATGTCCCCATGGATTGAGATCCATGGATCCTAAAACCCTATAAATAGAGAGGCATACCATGCTCTATTGTACATGTCTTTTTGGAAGCACATCTCTCTCTCTCTTTATCTCCACACATGCCAACTTTGTCTCTCTCTACTTGGTGGTCGTTCACAAAACCCTAGAGGAGATCATCATCGTCGCCTACGCCACCGCATCGTTGCTTCGACGTTCTTCGGTTATCCATCTTCTTGGAGTGCTACGCTCACGAAGAAGACGTTTGATCTCGTACGATGAGATCAGGAGTTCACCGTGCTTGGATCATCTTGTTGGATTGTGAGGATCACGGGACTCATCCTCGCGCTCGCAAGCTACTTCTCCGACGATCGGACTTGAGACAGGAGGTCTCTTTTTGTAGGGACTTGATCAACCACGCTTCAAGAGGTATTGCATTATACTTGTTGTGGTTATAGATGAAACAATCCGAGATTCGTTCTTGGATCATTTGGTTTCATCGCATGAAATTTTTTTAAATTCCGCTGCACCGAAAAACTAGTACGACTAGTCGTTCTTAGTCGTATTCGATACGATGCTCACGCTTCCATGATGCGCTTGAGGATTATTCCATATCCTTCAGGAGGAGAATGAATACGATGCTCACGCTTCCATGATGCGCTTGAGGATTATTCCATATCCTTCAGGAGGAGAATGATTTGAGTTGTTCATATTAGACTTGTTTCATCAATCATGTTGTTGCTTACACTTAGGGATCCATTACACTATATGGGGAGTGATGTTCTTTATACCGTCATTTTAGTGTTTTATTCTCTTTTTTTCTTATGATCTCTTGCTTGTCCTTTATATTGTTGATATTCATTTTCTTTCTTTAGGGAAATTTTATCCTAAGTATAGGATAGAACTATCGAGTCATTTAGTTTTAGTTTGTTCATTCTCTTCCTAAATGTTCCCCATTTGTAGAGTCTTCTGTACTTAGGATTACTTGATCCTACGTATGAGGGAGATCACTGACTTCTATTCTATTCGTCAATTCTTTGAATCATTTGTCTTACTTTCTAGCTCTTTGGTCACTATGAGAATATAGTTCAAGCTAATTATAGGGGGTGCCGTATATATTGTTTATATGCTTTAGCCATAACTCGTACTTCATTAATAAAATGACTATAAAAAATGTGTTGTAAAAGTATTTTCTGTATCAAAACTAGGTATACTAAATGTTCGTAAAACAATTCTGTCATGAGGGATACAAATTATGGGATGTATATATATTTTTAAAACCCATATGTGTATAAAACTTTGACCATCTCCCCTTATGTAAAATTCTTTATTGTATCCATTTTTTTATGAAAACTTGTGTTTAAAATCATCCAGTAAAATCTTGTATAAAATTTGTATAATCCATGTATATACTTGTATATATTAAGTTTATTAAACATTTTTCTCGCTTTAAAAAAATGATTAAAATCCATAAAAAAATCTGATGAATACTCATTCATCACTCTTTATTCTTATATTTTAGCTACAAAAGCCTTTGCAAACGCATGTAGATATGTGTAAATACAAATAATTACCAAAAGCATGCATTGTGTAAAAACTTATAATTAGCATGTTTTTGTGCAAAAATAAAAGAATAAAGATTAAAAAGAAAAAGAGGGAAATATTTAGAATAAATATTGAGCAACCTAACCCAAGGGAGGGCTCAGCATGGGCCTGACCGCATAAAAGCCAAAGTAGAGGGAGATAGGGGCTCATGTGTGTAAATATATATGTAAATAAAATAAAAGTATTTTCCTCACAAAAATAGGCTTGTAAATATTTATAATTATAAAATCAAAATAAAAATATAAAAATTAAAAAGGAACCAAAAATCTCATTCATGTACATAAGCACCTTGTACATAGTTTCATCATCCCTATTTATCCTTATAAATAAATAAAATTAATTTCCAAAATTTTTGTAAATATCCTATATTATATAGTGTAAATAAATAAAATAAAAACAATTAAAACAAAAACAAAATAAAAATAACATAATTAAAAACACAAAAATATATTGTAAATATACCATGTATATAAATGTATATATGTATTTATTTCACCTATGTATATAAATAATTAAAATAAAATAAAAATCTCTTTTTATTCCTTATTTTATAATGAAAATAAATAAAATATAAAAGGGGAATAAAATTGTACAAAAATAACAATTAAAAATCAAAAATCAAAATCCTACATATTGTATATATACCTATATATAACCTATTATGTACATACCTTATTTTTATTTTGAAAAATTAATTAAAAATCACTAAAAATAGTAAAAAATAAAATAAAAATATTTCATGTTTTAAGTTTTCACTAAATCGGCCATTTGCTACCCTTAATTTTAAATTCAAAATTCAGCCACGTGTACTTTTCTCATTGGTCCTGGGATTGTTGACCGCCCGGTCAACTACCCCCCCCCCCCCAGGACAACTTCACATGGGTCCTTAGCGGGTACCCATCTTCTCAGATTTTTCCCCGCTAAACCCGATCGCCTACCACCTAAACCCCGGGTCCAACTCCTTAATGCTACATCCGAGACCCTCGCCGGGTTATCCACATCGGTACCGCACGCTCAATCGCCCTACCCGACCTCTTCTAGCCGGACCCGCACCCATATTTAGCTCGAGCTCCGCCACCTCAAATCTCATCTTTGGTCATTTGATTCCACCCCCAGTGAGCTCCAGTGTGTGCGCGAGAGTGACATCTCGCGTCCGGTGCTGTCGAAGCGAGGAGAGGAAGCGAGACCATCGATCCAGCGAGCTTCGCCGCCGTTGCTCCGCCACCAGCTGGAGCCCGAGCCTCGGAGGGAGACGCTCCTCGAGGCAAAGACCCAGAGCTTCCTAAGCTCTTCCCCAATCTCCTCGTCCACCCAGGTAACCTCTTAGGCCTTCCCTTTTCCTTGATTTCCCCTTTCGCCCAAATCGCCTCTCCGCCGTGTTTCGCTGATTCCGTCCACGACCGACCCCCAGTCGATCATCGGGCTTCACCATCGCCCTCGCCTCCTTTCCGCGCACCTTCTCCATATCCCCATCCAACCCAGCTCGCACAGGAGCTGGGGTTCGAGCTCCACCGTCCCCCTTTCGTCGGAGCTCGCCCACAGCGCCCCATCGTTCACCATCACTCCGCCTAACCGGGTCGAGGCAGTTTGCCCTCGACCCTCGAGTCTCGTGGACTGTTTTGCAGGTTCAATGAGGGCCATCTGAGGTCCTTCGACATCGATCCAGGAGCTTCGCCTCCGCTGACCTCGCTGGAGCTCTACAGAGCTCGGCTGGGTCATCGGAGGACACCAGCAGCTGCGCAGCGCCACGCCGGAGCTTCTCCGATCCTTAGGCGCAGCAGGGGAGGTCAGGAGCGCACGCACGAGGCCGGCGAACATCGCCGGCCATCTGTTCTTCCTCGACCTTCAGACGCCGTTCGATCAGCCCTCCTGCTCCAGTTCTTATTTGGACCGTCCTTTCCCGGAGCCGCCTTCACCGTCAGATCTGAGGAGGACCGATCCCAGCCGCCCGATGCTCGTGGGTTAGCCACAGAGAGCCACGACCGTTGATCACACCACGTGGCTTAACCCCGAGCGTCGGATCACTTCGAGGACCCCAGTTTTGGAGCACCAGCCGATCCCCACCGTCGATCCCTCCACGTGGCGTCCATCCTGCGGTCCGCATTAATAAAGGGTAATTTACCCTTAGGCCCTTCTGCTTATTTCATTTCGTATTTAGTCATGTAATTAGTTAGTTTAGTTGTTTAGTTTTTGGGATATTTGCATAGAGACCCTTGTGCTTGCATGTATTTACTGATATGCCCATGTGTGTGGTCTGACACGTGCATCGACACGTGCTCTTCTGGGCTTTTTACATTATCTACCCTGTAGTTCTGGTTGTTATCAATTGAATGAAAGTTTTTGTTTATTTGCATTTATACCCCTGTGCGTATTTTAATTGAGCATGTGCGTTATATATTGGGTTATTTGCAGATAAGCCCTTGGGCTTTTGGTACCTGTTACCAAAAGGCCCTCGGAACTTATTTTTCTCACATTTGGGTCCCTAAGTGCTCAGGCACGCGCGACGCGCGTGACTTCCTGGGTTAATTGCACCAGACCCCCAGACTCTTGGGTATTTGCACTTTGGTCCCTGTGCACAGTGCCCCTTCTTTATTTTTGGATAAAATTGCAAAATACCTCCAAATCCAACGAAAATTGGACACATGGCTCCTGCCATAGTGTAAAATCTTCGAGGATTTTTGAGGACATTTTTGTTTTCATTTGATATTTTTAGAAATTCAAAAACATCTATTTTCTTCACTATCTAACTTTAAAAATCACAAAAAAATATTAAATAGTGTCTAAAAATTACAAAAAAATAGTTGACTGTCTATTTTATTGTGTTTGATTTACTAGACAATTTTGGCTATTTTTCATTACTGAAAACCACTAAAAATTGAAAACACTTAAAAACTTATAAAAATTCTAATAATTAAATTAAAAATCCAAAAACAATAAAATAGGTGCCTAAATTACATCCCAGCTAATTTGGGGCCTTTAGATATTTTATCTAGGCCTTTTTAGCTCGACTGGACAGTACCTACTGTTTTAGTTACTTTTTGATTTTTAGAAAAATAAATAAACATCAGAAAATTCTCAAAAATTCACCAAAAACACTAAAAGTTATAAAACACATAAAAACATTTTTGTTTGAATTTTTGGTTGAATTTTAGTGCTTTTAATAAATTGTTGAAGTGTGTGTTTATTTGTTTTTCTTACTTTCTTGATTAACTAAAAATCTAAAAAAATATTAAATAATTAAAAACCACCAAAAATATTTGCTTCTTTTATTTTATTTCTCTTTTTGACTACTTCGTAGGCCGAGAGGCCAACCCGTGCTCCTTGTGTTCGACCCTGGTCGCTATACCAGGTTAAATAAATAGCGAGACCGCTAGCTTATTTTTGATTGATTTTATCTCTCGAGGTGGTCTATTTTTCTTGATTGTTCGTATTTGACTGCTTGGGTCGCAACGACTGATTCGCACCTTTATCCGAGTGGCCATCTTTGCGTTCATCAGAATGGCGTCGTTGCTGGGGAGCACGACTTAGTAGTTTTATTTTTATTTTCGTTTTTGTTTTCGCGGCTTTTCTTGGCTCTTTCAGAGCTCGTGACTTTTTCGCGGCTTTTGTTTATATTTTATTTTTGTTTTATTTTGTTTTTGGTTTTTGTTTTATTTTGAGTGTTTATTTTATTTTGCATTTTTGCATATATACCCTCATTTTATTTTCATTTATTTTTTTTTCTTATTTGATTATTTTATTGGTCTGACCACTTATCTTTTTCTTGCGAGGGCCCGAGGACCGAGATGGCCGATTTCGAGAACCGACGCAACCGAAGAACTCGGAGGCGGCTCCTTTCTTTACGGAGCCGCAAGAGAGAGCGAGAGAGAGAGTTGAGTGGGAGAGGTTTATTTAGATTTTTATTTTTATTTTGACTATTATTGTAATCATACAGGTACTCAGAGACTGGACCTTTGGACTGTGGTTGAACTAGCGGGTCTGTTTCGCGGAGCACCGGTGTGCTCGGGGGACCCTTAGGAGTTTTTCGCGGCTTTTTCGCGGTTTTGTTTTCTTTCCTTTTTACTGCCTTTTCCGGTGTTTACGCGGTTTTTGATCGAGCCCCTAGATTTAGGATTTTATACTTGCTTGTGCCGTAATTAGTAGGGTCCCCACACTTAATTATCTGCATGCTCCTATAGTACGCTTAATTGGACCTACTAATAATCAATTAATAAAAATAACTGACTCATTTTCCTTCGTGGCTTACGTGCCGTAGTCTACCCCACAAAGCGCTTTCTCCTACCCCCGATTTGTCGGGCAGTGGAGGGGTAGACCAAGACCGGACCTTTGGCCTGTAGGACGGTGACCAGTTAGACGGTTCTGCGAGTAGAACTTGCTCATCTAAGACTCAGCTTTCACCGCTGCATCATTTAGGTAGTTTCTTTTCTGTCTTTACATTTATGCGCGGATCATATTGAATGTAGAATGTTGGAGACAGGTACGCCTTTCTGACTTTGCATGCATCATTGATTTAACGTGCATCGGCTTTTTCGTCTTCTTCCCCTGTTTTGGACCTAATAATCAGGAGAACCGAAAAAATCGTTAGGCGTTTGTTTTTATTTGAAAAATATTAAAAAGAAAAAAACCATAAAATTGGGACTGGCTAAAACTATTGACCCTAAAAGACGCTCACCTGAAAAATTTGTCTTGGGGAGAGCAACCCCCTCCTTGTTTTGTTTGATTGCGCGAGAGAGTGACCCGCACCCTAGGTAGAGCCCTCCGGTGCTATTTCCAGCTGACTACCGACTCTTCCGTGCGGGCCAGTCGGTTGGAGTAGTATCGGGAATCCTAACAGGTCACGTAAGCGCTCTAATATCTTGTGTGTTCACCTAATAAAAATTGACAAGATAATTTGACCGAGCTTTTACGGTCTTCAGCTCGCGTTGCGTTGGTGAACCAGGGATTTGCATTCTGATCATAGTTTCTCCAGATCCCATCCGCCCTACTCGCCCAGATCACGATGATGGGTAGACACTCTCTTAGGCAGCCTCTGGCTGCACCGCTTTCGGGCACGTCTACCCAATCATCTAGGTTGGCCCGCGAGAGCCAAGACCAGTTCTCCGAGCCCGAGTATGATTCCGCCCTGTTCCCCCTCGACCCCCTTTCTTTCGGTTCTGAGAGATATGAGCCAAAGGAGAGAATGGCAGATTTGACAGCACCTGAGTATGGCTCATTTGATTTTGCAGATGTCATGGCCGGTAGTTCAGAGGACCGCTCCAGGACAGAGCACATCGTGATGGACCAAGGAGCGATCAACTCCACCCTGATCGCCTCGTTAGAGACAGTGCAGCATCAGCTGAGGGATCAGGGAACTTTCATGATTGAGATGAGGAGAGAGTTGGACGACTCAGAGCAGAGAGAGCTCAGAGCGAGCCTGAGGACGGACCAGATGCAGAGGCACGAGACGCAACAGCCACAGCAGCAGCAGCAGCCGCCGCTGCAGCGGCAGCCGCCGCGGCAGGAGGACCACCGAGACCGATGCAGGAGTTGCACAACCCCGGATCTACACTGATGCATCATTGGGTAGTGGTACCTGCTATCGTGGGGGACTTTAAGTTCCCCCCGAACACCTTGCAGATGCTTCCCCGCTTTCACGGACTTGCCTCCGAGGAGCCCCATCTCTACCTCCAGGAGTTCTTGATGATCCGCAGTACTGTTCACGACCGCCATGTGGATCAGGATACGATTTGGATGATCGCCTTCCCCTTCTCCCTAGCAGACAGAGCAACCACCTGGATGAAGCATTTAAGGAAGTTTGTTTACACCTGGGAGCAGCTCTGCACCGAGTACTTGAACAAGTACTATCCACTCGGGCGGACCAATGCAGCGAGGGCCCTGATCAGCAACTTCTCCATGCTCCCCAATGAGCAATTCCATGAGGCATGGGAGAGGTTCCGTGAGCTCACAGACCGATGCCCGCACCATGATATCTTGAAGCCGAACCTTGTGCAGAGCTTCTTCAGCGGGCTGACACCAGAGCTCCAGGGCCTGGTGAATGCTTCTTGTGGTGGGTCCTATTTCGCCAAGGATCACGACCAGGTCTGGGCTATCTTCGAGGAGATGGCCGAGAACTATATGGTGATGTCCCAGACCCGGTTGTATACACAGGGCAGACCGCAACAGCAGCCAGGACCCGTGCAGTACCAGAGGATAGCACGGGTCGATGCCGGTCCATCCAGTTCATCCGCAGTTGTAGCAGCACAGGCAGAGTCGTCCGCTGCGGATATGGGTATCATCAGCGAGAAGTTGGACCGCATGGAGCTGATCAAGAAGAAGCAGTGCCAGGGCATCACGTAGATGGAGCAGATGGCACAGACTCTGAGCGACATGAAGACCCAGCTCATGTGTCTCTAGGAGGCACAGACGGCTTCCCAGCCCCGTCTTCAGTCGCGAGGCGATACCGGCAGCAGCAGCAGCTCGTCCCAACGCTCCAGCTCCTTTCAGCAGCCTAGACAGGTTCACCTTGTACAGGCAGAGCCATACCAGCAGTAGCAGCCCTCTTACCAGTCCCCACCATCTCCAGACTTGCAGATGGTGGTATACCAGCCGGATCAGCCTCTGGAAGTACTCCCGCCAGCCCAGTACGACGCAGAGCCGTTGATGGATGTCAACGGGATTTGGTATGACCGTCCCCAGCCCGGGATCCGACGAGACCATCCCGGATTCAGGTGGGGGAGTGGAGGTACCTAGCCCTAGCAGCAGTCATCCGGTCAGGGAGGGCAGTATAGCCAGCAGAGGGATCACCAGCAGCAGCAGCCCCCAGCCTACCAGCCACAACAGCAGTCATCCTTCGTCCCTCGTCCCTATCAGCAGCAGGGTCAGTCTTGGAGACGTGAGCAGCAGGCTCACCAGCCACACCAGCAGCAGCATCCTACCTCCTACCCCTCTCAGCACCAGCAGCACCAGTTCCAGCAGCCTCAGCACCAGAGAGGCTACCCGTCGGGCTCCCAGGAGAGCCCCGCCTTGGATGACATAGCCCACATCCTAACAGATCAGCAGGCTACTTTCAGACGGGAGATGGACGAGTTCCGCCAGGAGATGCGGGACCTGATGAGAGGGAAGACCGCCATCCCTGCACAGATAGAGCCGAATCCGAACAGCCTGAAACGGAAATCTGAGCAGGTAGTTTCCACTGAGCATGCCACTCCTAGTGATCCATTTGATGATATGTCTTCAGATCTGTTTGATGCTGATTTTGTTACACTTAGGAGCGGTAGAGCACCAGCAGGAGGCGCCTCATCTGAGCGACGACTCGAGGATCCACCTAGGGCGCCAGATGAGGAGGAGGAGAGCGGTACTGAGGCCGCACACGATGATGATGGTGGTACTGATGCCACCAAGGATGTTGATTCCACCGGCGGTACTGAGGCCGCCGCTTCACCAGTTCGAGGAGGTGGTGCTGATGCCACAAAAGTAGCCGAGCCAGGACTCGCGGTACTGAGGCCGCGAGACGTCCAGTAGCAGAGCCAGCCCGAGGTGGTACTGAGGCCATCGGTGTACGTTTTGATAGAGATGTTGTTTTCCTTCTGTTGATGTACCTCAGAACACTATTGTTAATAAAGGAAAAGGTTTAGTTTCTTCTGGTCCCACTGTGCTGATTGATGTATGTGCGGATCCGGCCGTCGGGCCGTCTAGACCTCTTCCTAGTCCTTCATCTGAGAAGGACCCTGCGGTCCCCTTCCCTAGAGCCCTTCAGATGGGGAAGGGGAAGAAAAGAGAAAAAGACCCAAAAAAGAGAGAGCAGGAGGAGTTCAGCCAGAGCATGATCGACAGATTTCACATATAGTTGACCCTTCAGGAGGCTTTGCAGCACATCCCCCTTCTTCAGCGATCTTTGAGAGATAGGACCACAGCCAGATGGAGGAGGAGGAACCATCATTCAGAGATACATGTGCTGACGAAAGCCACGTGCTTCGCGATCCAGAACCATCTGCTGGCCAAGAGGCCAGATTCAGGAGCCCCGTATGTCAGATGTCAGATTAGTGAGCAGATGTTCGACCGGACTCTTTTGGATAGCGGATCGTCTATCAACCTCCTTCCGACAACCCTTCTCGATCGCTTCGAGTTGGGCACTCTTAGACAGAGCAGGACAGTCCATCAGTTTGTTGATCGATCTGTCAAGAGGCCGAAGGGGTTGTTGCGAGACATTATCGTCACTATTCAGGGCCTGCAATTCCCCGTGGACTTCGTAGTGTTGGACATGGAGATCCCTGATTCAGTGGCCGATACCCCCATCATCCTCTGTCGGCCGTTCTTGGCCACACCCAAGGCGGTGACTGATCATGATAGCGAGAAGGTATACTTTCGCGTCGAGGGCGAGAGTGTACAAATAGAGACGGTCGAGGACTACAGAGCCAGAGAGAGAGCATGCTCCAAGACCAGCACAGATACAGAGCAGCTGACAGATGCCGGGCTAGACATCCACCAGGACTGTGATTTTGTTATCACAGATGATGAGGCAGCATGGGCAGACCCTGCAGCATAGGCCATCCTCTCATTTCCAGACACCACTGATACAGAGATGACAGCAGAGGAGAGCTTGGAGAGCACAGCCCTGGTCCAGGATACTACAGAGGCAGCAGAGCCGGTTCTTGACCGCGACACGGTTTCTAGTGACGGTGGTACTGATGCCACCTTGTTTGATGCAGATCCCTCGGATTCAGAGTTTGATTGGGAAGATTGTGATGACCAGATGCCAGACTTGAGTCCACTTGAGCCTGCAGATGAGGAGGAGGTAGAGGCAGAGCATATCAAAGACAGTACAGTTGAGCAGCCTCCTCCAGATCCAGTTTGCGAGAGTTCGTATTATTTCTCCCAGGCAGATTTGGCAGACTTAGCAGCATTCACGCACCTTCTTTCGAGGCCAGATTTGCCAGCACCCAGCTGTCCAGAGCTGAAGCCGCTCCCTACTTCGCTGAAGTATCGGTTCCTTGCGGGCGAACCTGAGATGCACCCAGTCATCATCTCCACCGATCTGACTGGAGAGCAAGAATCCCATTTGATGGGGGTTCTTGAAAAGAACCGCAAGGCAATCGGATGGAGCGTAGCAGATCTCCATGGGATTAGTCCATCAGTATGCTCCCACCATATTTATCTCGAGGAGGGGACGAAGCCGTCGCGTGAGTTCCAGCGGCGACTGAACCCCAACCTGAGAGAGGTCGTGATGAAGGAAATATCAAAATGGTGGAGTGCAGATTTTATTTATCCCATTTCCGACTCCAAGTGGGTCAGCCCCTTGCATGTGGTGCCCAAGAAGACGGGCATCACGACTGTGATCAGTGAGTCGGGAGAGGAGATTGCTACACGAGTACCCACCTCTTGGAGGGTCTGTGTTGACTACAGGAGAGTCAACCAGGCCACCAAGAAGGACCATTTCCCCCTGCCTTTTATTGACCAGATCATTGAGAGACTGGCAGGGAAGAGCCATTATTGCTTCCTGGATGGGTACTCGGGCTACAACCATGTGGCCATCGCTCCTGAGGATCAGGAGAAGACCACCTTTACCGGTCCCTTTGGTACATATGCCTTTCGACGCATGCCATTTGGGCTATGCAATGCCCCTACGACTTTTCAGAGGTGCATGCTGTCGATCTTTTCGGACATGGTAGGGGAGTGTTTGGAGGTCTTCATGGCCGATTTCTCGGTCTACGGCGATGGATTTGACTCTTATCTTGACTGCCTAGACCGAGCACTCCAGCGATGTCTTGAGTACCATTTGGTTTTATCTTGGGAGAAGAGTCACTTCATGGTGACTCAAGGGACGGTGCTTGGCCACATCATCTCCAACAGGGGCATGGAGGTTGATCCGGCCAAGGTTGATGTCATTAGAAAACTCGCACCGCCGTCCAATTTGAGGCAGCTACGGTCATTCCTGGGGCACGTTGGATTTTATAGGAGATTTATTCAGGATTTCAGCAGGATTGCCCGGCCGTTGACTGGCCTCTTGACGAAAGACACCGAGTTCCTTGTCGATGACAAGTGTCTTTCGTCCTTTGCGACTCTCCAGCAGTGTGTTATTGAGGCTCCTGTCCTCCAGCCGCCTGATTGGTCTCTCCCATTCGAGATCATGACGGATGCCTCCGATTTTGCCGTAGGGGCAGTGCTGGGACAGAGGAGGGAGGGAGTTCCATTTGCTATCTACTACGCTAGCCGCACATTGGATTCTGCCCAGCGGAATTACACGGTCACAGAGAAGGAGATGCTAGCCGTAGTGTTTGCCTTATATAAGTTTCGATCTTATATCATTGGATCTAGAGTGACTTTGTACACAGATCACACCGCCATCAGGTAGCTCATGGCAAAGAAGGATGCCAAGGCCAGACTCACTAGATGGATCCTTCTACTCCAGGAGTTCGACATTGAGATTAAGGATAAGCCTGGAGTCAAGAATGTGGTGGCGGATCATTTCTCCCGTTTAGAGAAGCCTGAGGAGTCTGAGCAGATTGATCCCATTCGAGATACCTTCCCAGATGAGGCGATCCTTGCTATCGCCTCACTCCCGTGGTATGCCGATATTGTGAACTTTCTCGTTGCTGGGAAGGTCCCACAAGATTGGCCCAGGCAGAGGCTTGAAACCTTCCTTGCGAAGGCCAAGTCCTACCACTAGGAGGATCCCATCCTTTAACATGAAGGAGGGGATAGCGTCTGGCGTCGGTGCATTCCTCAGGAGGAACACCATAGCGTCCTCACTTACTGCCACAAGCTTGAGGCAGGAGGACATCATTCTGGGAGGAGAACGGCACAGAAAGTGCTCCAATCTGGCTTGTGGTGGCTTACCCTCTTCAAGGACTCAGATGAGTTCGTGAAGAGGTGTACTGACTGTCAGAGGATGGGCACTTTTGGACAGCGTGATATGATGCCGATGCAGCCCATTCACTTCTGTGAGGTTTTTGACGCATGGGGCATCGATTTCATGGGTCCATTCCCTAAGAGTCAGGGATTTGAGTACATTCTGTTGGCCGTGGATTATGTTAGTCGTTGGGTTGAGGCTATCCCCGCCCGAGCCGCTGATGCGAGGACAGTTTGCAGATTTTTGAGGAAGCACATCATCACGCGGTTCGGGGTTCCACAAGTTCTGATTTCTGATGGGGGGTCTTATTTCATCAATGACCAGGTGAAGGCCCTTGCTAGCGAGTTCGGTATAGACCATCGTGTTGCTACACCTTACCATCCACAGACGAATGGTCTAGCCGAGGTGTCGAATAGGGAGATCAAGACTATATTGCAGAAAGTCGTCCGCCCTGACCGAAAGGATTGGTCACGGCTTTTGGACTCGGTCTTATGGGTATAGGACGTCTTTCAAGACTCCATTGGGCACATCTCCCTTTCGCCTCGTATATGGAAAGCCGTGCCATTTACCTGTTGAGCTGAGGCACAAGTCACTTTGGGCAGTTACAGATATTCTTATGGATCCAGATGGTATGGGAGACCAGAGGAGGGCAGAGTCAGCCGCCCTGGAAGAGCTTAGAGATACAGCTTTCTCAAACAGCCTACAGTATAAGGAGAGAGTGAAGGAGTGGCATGATTCTCATATCAGCCACAAGCATTTTGAGATTGGACAGAGAGTATGGCTGTTTGATGCGAGGCTTCGTTTGTTTCCAGGGAAGCTACAGAGCAAATGGAAGGGACCCTACTTGGTCAGAAAGGTACACGACAACGGTAGCATTGATATATCCGAGTTGTCTTCTGAGAGTACCTTTCGAGTGAACGGCCAGCGGCTCAAACCATTTCTAGATCATGAGCCGCGGGTCGCTGATCTTGCCCCTATTCATTTTGTGTGAGATGTGGTCTTTGACTCACATCTAATGCATCTCACGCCTGAGTTTCACTGTTCCTCCGCCTTGTATAGATCCATATGTCTATATCACTACATTCTTTAGTCCCACATCCCTTTCTTCATCTTGTGATTATGCTATACTTAGGGTGCACTTTACCCTAAGTATAGGGGGGATGTGAGACCTTTGGGTATTTCTTTTGTTTCTGTCTACCCCTGTTTTTGCTGCCTATACTTAGGGATATTTTACCCTAAGTATAGGGGGGTAGACCCTGTACATTCTCCACTCGGTTTTCCCTTAGTAGACAGCCTGCTATACTTAGGATCACTTGATCCTAAGTATAGGGGGAAGACCAGAGATCCTCTTGACTTTTCTATTTCATTCATTCATCTTTGTATATAGCCTTTCTTTTCACTTCCCTATACCTAGCACGAGTTATGTCTTCTTCATCGCTCTTGACTCTGAGGACATCGTTCGAGCTAAGTATAGGGGGGGTGTATATATTTCATATATACTTTAGCCATAACTCGTACTTTGTGTGAGTGTGTTAATAAATAAAATGGCTAAAAATCACAAAAAATAAAAATTTTCATGAACATAAACTTCTTTTATTTGCACATAAATAGCTAAGTGTACAAATTATTTTTGTAAAAATGATTTCAAAAATCTTCTGTGTAAAGTTTGTGTAAATATTTTCTTATCAAAATTATGTATATAGTACAAAATTTTTCCAAAATGTTTTGAAAATCAAAAGTTTGCAAAAATCTTGTGTAAATTTGTGTAAATATCTTTTTGCAAAACTTGCACTTCATGCATCATTCATACACGATTTCAAAACATTTTTCAAAAATTTTGCATGATTGTAAAATTTGTGTAAATAGCATCTTTTGTACATATGTATATAGTTTTTCTGGATGATAGTTGACATTTAGACTAGCCTGGAATCAAATTGAGAAATGGAGCTTGATTAAGATCTTAATCCACCTAACTTATAAGAGGAACCTTATAGGGCTTAGGTTTAAGGCTTTTCAGGTCCATGGTGACTTAATTCTTTGAGTCCACTAGGCTATGATCACATGTCATCTCAATGAGCCTAAGTAGAGCACTTAACAACAACACATGACTCATAGAGATTATGGCTTTACTTGGACACCAGCACTATGCACCGAGCTCTCTACGGATGAGGTGGTGAGGAGGCAGTCTTCCTTGACTTGGGGTAGCATATTTGGGTAGTACTTCTAGGTGGAACCTCTCTTCTTCTTTTAGTGAAGGAAGTGCGTCTCAACTTGGTCTGGTTGCCATGAGGTCTAACAACGGGAGTTGTGGGTTGCGATAAAGCTTCAAAAGAGGGATAGTCTACTGGCTCAAGAGGAAAAACTCCTTGTATATATGCTGCACATGTATATGTTGTATAGATGCACTTGAAAAAAAATGTGCAAAAAGAAAATAACTCCAAAAAAGTAGTGGGTCTGAGAGAAAATGATAATCCCACCGGAGTATGTATATAGAGTGCAATAAGCAAAGCTTGGTTTCATGATCCACCTAATGTAGCTTGCAGCAGGGAGACTTGGCTACACTGGTCAAACTCCCAGGGGTACTTGGCTACACTGTACTTGACCCATTCTCTTCTTCCTCCTCTTCTTGAGCCAGTTGAACTTGAACTTAGAAGGGAATACCCCGCTCCTCGAGGAAAGAGTGGCCAGATTGCGGTAATAGAGTTACCTTGTTGGGGAGGGTTGTCAAGTTGCCATTTCTGAGGAGGAGAGCTTAGACCTCACTTTCACAGGACAAGAAAAGATTCATGGTCTTCAGGGTTTGTGATTGATGACTTGTTCTGATCTGGAGCATTGAGGAGTCTTGATTATAGATTAGTGGAACATAGAGGCTGCTGAGTTTTAAACTTAAGTCCAAATAAGGTTCCGACACATTAATAATCCAAAGATCTGATCGAGCTCCATACCTTAATTTAATGAAGGCAAGTTTAATAATCAACCTTGATCCTTGTACATTCTCTTTTTCTTTTTCTTTATTTCTTTTTCACTTCTTTTTCAAATAAGTGTTTGCTAAGGGACTAGCAAAGTTAAGTATAGGGGGGTGATGAATACTCATTCATCACTCTTTATTCTTATATTTTAGCTACAAAAACCTTTGCAAATGCATGTAGATATGTGTAAATACAAATAATTACCAAAAGCATGCATTGTGTAAAAACTTATAATTAGCATGTTTTTGTGCAAAAATAAAAGAATAAAGATTAAAAAGAAAAATAGGGAAATATTTAGAATAAATATTGAGCAACCTAACCCAAGGGAGGGCTCAACATGGGCCTGACAGCATAAAAGCCAAAGTAGAGGGAGATAGGGGCTCATGTGTGTAAATATATATGTAAATAAAATAAAAGTATTTTCCTCACAAAAATAGGCTTGTAAATATTTATAATTATAAAATCAAAATAAAAATATAAAAATTAAAAAGAAACCAAAAATCTCATTCATGTACATAAGCACCTTGTACATAGTTTCATCATCCCTATTTATCCTTATAAATAAATAAAATTAATTTCCAAAATTTTTGTAAATATCCTATATTATATAGTGTAAATTAATAAAATAAAAAAAATTAAAACAAAAACAAAATAAAAATAAAAAAATTAAAAACACAAAAATATATTGTAAATATACCATGTATATAAATGCATATATGTATTTATTTCACCTATGTATATAAATAATTAAAATAAAATAAAAATCTCTTTTTATTCCTTATTTTATAATGAAAATAAATAAAATATAAAAGGGGAATAAAATTGTACAAAAATAACAATTAAAAATCAAAAATCAAAATCCTACATATTGTATATATACCTATATATAACCTATTATGTACATACCTTATTTTTATTTTTGAAAAATTAATTAAAAATCACTAAAAAATATAAAAAAATAAAATAAAAATATTTCAGGTTTTAAGTTTTCACTAAATCGGCCATTTGCTACCCTTAATTTTAATTTCAAAATTCATCCACGTGGCCTTTTCTCATTGGTCCTGGGGATTGTTGACCGCCGGTCAACTACCCCCCCAGGACCACTTCACACGGGTCCTTAGCGGGTACCCATCTTCTCGGATTTTTCCCCACTAAACCCGATCGCCTACCACCTAAACCCCAGGTCCGACTGCTTAATGCTACATCCGAGACCCTCGCCGGGGTATCCACATCGGGTTCCGCGCGCTCAATCGCCCTACCCGACCTCTTCTAGCCGGACCCGCACCCATATTTAGCTCGAGCTCCGCCACCTCAAATCTCATCTTTGGTCATTTGATTCCACCCCCAGTGAGCTCCAGTGTGTGCGCGAGAGTGACAGCTCGCGTCCGGTGTTGTCGAAGCAAGGAGAGGAAGCGAGACCATCGATCCGGCGAGCTTCGCCGCCGTTGCTCCGCCACCAGCTGGAGCCCGAGCCTCGGAGGGAGACGCTCCTCGAGGCAAAGACCCAGAGCTTCCTAAGCTCTTCCCCAGTCTCCTCGTCCACCCAGGTAACCTCTTAGGCCTTCCCTTTTCGTTGATTTCCCCTTACGCCCAAATCGCCTCTCCGCCGTGTTTCGCCGATTCCGTCCACGACCGACCCCCAATCGATCATCGGGCTTCACCATCACCCTCGCCTCCTTTCCGCGCACCTTCTCCATATCCCCATCCAACCCAGCTCGCACAGGAGCTGGGGTTCGAGCTCCACCGTCCCCCTTTCGCCGGAGCTCGCCCACAGCGCCCCATCGTTCACCGTCACTCCGCCTAACCGGGTCGAGGCAGTTTGCCCTCGACCCGCGAGTCTCCTGGACGGTTTTGCAGGTTCAATGAGGGCCATGTGAGGTCCTTCGACATCGAGCCAGGAGCTTCGCCTCCTCCGACCTCGCCGGAGCTCTACAGAGCTCGGCTGGGTCATCGGAGGACACCAGCAGCTGCGCAGCGCCACGCCGGAGCTTCTCCGATCCTCAGGCGCAGCAGGGGAGGTCAGGAGCACACGCATGAGGCCGGCGAACTTCGTCGGCCACCTGTTCTTCCTCGACCTTCAGACGTCGTTCGATCAGCCCTCCTGCTCCAGTTCTTATCTGGACCATCCTTTCCCGGAGCCGCCTTCACCGTCAGATCTGAGGAGGACCGATCCCAGCCGCCCGGTGCTCGTGGGTTAGCCACAGAGAGCCACGACCGTTGATCACACCACGTGGCTTAACCCCGAGCGTCGGATCACTTCGAGGACCCCAGTTTTGGAGCGCCAGCCGATCCCCACCGTCGATCCCTCCACGTGGCGTCCATCCTGCGGTCCGCATTAATAAAGGGTAATTTACCCTTAGGCCCTTCTGCTTATTTCATTTCGTATTTAGTCATGTAATTAGTTAGTTTAGTTGTTTAGTTTTTGGGATATTTGCATAGAGACCCTTGTGCTTGCATGTATTTACTGATATGCCCCTGTGTGTGGTCTGACACGTGCATCGACACGTGCTCTTCTGGGCTTTTTACATTATCTACCCTGTAGTTCTGGTTGTTATCAATTGAATGAAAGTTTTTGTTTATTTGCATTTATACCCCTGTGCGTATTTTAATTAAGCATGTACGTTATATATTGGGTTATTTGCAGATAAGCCCTTGGGCTTTTGGTACCTGTTACCAAAAGGCCCTCGGAACTTATTTTTCTCACATTTGGGTCCCTGAGTGTCTCAGGCACGCGCGACGTGCGTGACTTCCTGGGTTAATTGCACCAGACCCCCCAGACTCTTGGGTATTTGCACTTTGGTCCCTGTGCACACTGCCCCTACTTTATTTTTGGATAAAATAGCAAAATACCTCCAAATCCAACGAAAATTGGACACATGGCTCCTGCCATAGTGTAAAATTTTCGAGGATTTTTTAGGACATTTTTGTTTTCATTTGATATTTTTAGAAATTCAAAAACATCTATTTTCTTCACTGTCTAACTTTAAAAATCACAAAAAAATATTAAATAGTGTCTAAAAATTACAAAAAAATAGTTGACTGTCTATTTTATTGTGTTTGATTTACTAGACAATTTTGGCTATTTTTCATTACTGAAAACCACTAAAAATTGAAAAACACTTAAAACTTATAAAAATTCTAATAATTAAATTAAAAATCCCAAAACAATAAAATAGGTGCCTAAATTTTCCTTGTTTTATTCTCTTTACAGGAAAATTACCTCCCAGCTAATGTGGGGCCTTTAGATATTTTATCTAGGCCTTTTTAGCTCGGTTGGACAATACCTACTGTTTTAGTTACTTTTTGATTTTTAGAAAATTAAATAAACATCAGAAAATTCTCAAAAATTCACCAAAACATTAAAAGTTATAAAACACATAAAAACATTTTTGTTTGAATTTTTGGTTGAATTTTAGTGCTTTTAATAAATTGTTGAAGTGTGTATTTATTTCTTTTTCTTATTTTCTTGATTAACTAAAAATCTAAAAAAATAATAAATAATTAAAAACCACCAAAAATATTTGCTTCTTTTATTTTATTTCTCTTTTTGACTACTTCGTAGGCCGAGAGGCCAACCCGTGCTCCTTGTGTTCGACCCTGGTCGCTATACCAGGTTAAATAAATAGCGAGACCGGTAGCTTATTTTTGATTGATTTTATCTCTCGAGGTGGTCTATTTTTCTTGATTGTTCGTATTTGACTGCTTGGGTCGCAACGACCGATTAGCACCTTTATCCGAGTGGCCATCTTTGCGTTCATCAAAATCCAAACTCTTTAAAAACTTTTTCAAAAGATTTTCCTTTTTCTTTCTTTTTTCTAAAAAATGTGTTTTGTATATACTTCTTGCATTTCATGTGCATTTTAAATAATAATATTGACATTTAAACTAGTCTGGAATAAAATTGACGAATGGAGCTTGGTTATGACCTTAATTCACTTAATTTTAGAGGAACCTTATAGGAACTAGACTTGAGATTTTTCAGGTCCTAGGAACTTAATCCTTGGAGTCCGCAAGACTATGCTCACATGTCACCTTGATTAGTCTAAGTCGAGTATTTAACAACACAAGCATGATTCTTCTAAACATTATCTTAACTTGGACAAGCACTCTACCCGTTGCTCTTCATGGAGGAAATGGTGAGGTGGCAGAATCCTCTGATTTGCGGGTAGCACGCGGGTGTATAACAACTAGTGGAAACATGTGTCTTCCTCTCGGGAGGGTAGTGAATCTAAAACCGGTATAGTAGCACTAAGGTCTAACAACAGGATGTTGTGGGTTTGCAATAATGCTCCAAAAGAGGGACAGTCTACTGGATCAATAAGAAAAACTCCTTATGTACATGTTGCACCCTTGTATATATTAAAAAAATGCAAAATCAATAACTCCAAAAAAGAGGACAGACCTGGTTGAAAATAAAATACTTGTGGGAGTATATATGGTCAATAAGACAGGACGAGTTTCAAAGTCAGATTCTTGTGAGCTTGCATCAGGATGACTTGGCTACAATAGTCATGCATCTGAGGACAGGTAGCTACATTGTATACCGTCCATTCTTTTCTCCATCTCCTCTTATAGAGGTTGTTGCACTTGAACATAGAAGGGCATATCCCTGCTCCTCGAGGAAATTGTTGCTAGAAGGGGGGATGAGAGTTACCTTATTGAGGGAGCATGATTCTTTGCCATTTCTAAGATGATGAGCTTTATTTCACTTACACCGTACAAGTAAAGATTCATAGTCATGAGAATTTGTGTATGTAGACTTTTTTTGACCTGATTGTTGAGGCGACTTGAGTAGGAGTCATGTTGACCTTGAGGGCTGTTAGGTTTTAAATCAATTTTTCCACTAAGTTCTCACCATACTAATAATCCGAAGGTTTGACTGAGCTCCATATTACAATATTATGCAGATAAGTTTAATACTCAATATTATTCCACGTTCCTCTTTTTTCCTTCATTCTTTTCTTTTTCTTTTATTCACTTATTCTATCAAATAAGTGTTTGCTAAGGGACTCGCAAAGGTAAAGCATAGGGGGATGATGAATATGCATTTCATCATCTTTATTCATTTATTTTATCTTAGAATCCCTTAATAAACACCTATAAATATCAAGAACTTCATTCTTTTACCAACCTTGATTATGGTGTAAATATTGTAAATTTATTACTATTTTAACCTAAAATAAATAAATAAATAAACAGAAATAAAAAATTAAAGAAAATCAAAGACTATATTTATCCAATTGATACTGGTTTAATCAAACACCGAGAGAAGGTCAAGACTTGACCTGATCGATAAGGAATAAAAGAGGGGGAGAAAATACCAAAAATTCTAGAAATTCATTTGTCACCTGTATATTTTCATCATATGTATAATATTGTCTGTACTACACACTCTTTCAATAATTTATTCATTACAAAATTCTTTATAAATAAAAATTATTTCTTCTTGAAGATTATGCATAAAATTCTTTTGCAAATAATAAAAATGATTATAAATAACAATATGTGTACATAGTGCAAATAACCTCGCCTCTCAAAAAGTCATATAGCTCAACTTTCAAGATCAATATCTACTCCAACAAGACTTCAAATCATCGAACACACTTTCATTGTAATCCAAATTCAATTATCTTTAAAATGGAAGTGATTTCCTAAAATTCAAAGTTAAGGTGTGAAATGTGGCCAATTGGGGTACTAATGTATATTAGACTAATGTATACTATGTATATTATTTAATTATTTTTTCTTGTGCATATTTGTGAACATTGTATTTTTCAAATTTAATTCATATGAAATGCAAATAAATATCACAAAATCAAAAATCAACAAAAAAAATCTTATATATATATATATATTGTATGCGTATCACCATGTATATAATGTACCTATACCTATTTAATTAACCTAATAAAATAAGTCCTAAAAATTCAAATAAAATTTACATTAAAACACATACAAAATATTTAAATAAACAAAAGATTCAATATTGTATATATTTTTATAAATAATTAATTATAAATCAATGTCTTGTATATATAGGTATACCTATAAATAAAACTCTGTATTTATTTTAACCCTTGCATTTATTTTAATTAGTTAAACATCAGTAAATATATATATTTAATCCATCATCTTTACGTTATTTAATTATTTAATTTTATTTTCTATTTTTAATTCATTTATTAAGCTTTGATTTGTTGTTTTGTCATTTTCCCATTTTGCACGTATCTTCGATGCGCTCTGATTGGCCAAACCCGTTTCTGTTGACCCGGGTAAACTCCCCAGTCCCCGCTAATTCTGGCTCATCCGTTCATTAACCATTTCTTTCATACAATTTTCCCATGCACATCACTCCATAACGTCACCCGATTCCTTTGCCAACATTCAAGCCCCATCATTCCTCTCTATCGCTAGCCATTTTGTTTCATCAATCACGCCTCAATCTTCTCGAAATTGAAAATTCAAAATGTCTTTGGACCTGGTTATTATATATACATCCAGATTTTCCACCGTCGCTCTTGATCCGTTTATAGCACCACTTTCTCCCCAAGATTGATTCCAAGATTTAGAGAGAGGTGACAACTCCTCAAAGGTTTTATCAGGAGTGCGAGAGGTTGAGCTAGGAGAGAGATCGACTCCAGATAAGAGCTTTCATCGGAGCTCCACCATGCTCACGCTTCTAGGTAGCTTCCCAACATGTTGAGGCTTAGATTTTAGGAAATTAGATTGGTGTTTTCATACTTAGGATAGATCTAGGTTTTATTTCATTCAATTTCGTTTAGATTTCTGTGTTTTCCAATAATTACGTAGATCAAAGCATTAGGCTCCGATCACTGTTCCTAATTTTGGGCGTGACTTGAGGAGAATCCATTCTGAATCGAGGGAGATCCACATGATCCAAGTTCAAGGAGGAGTAGCTGCTTCACAGTTCTTTCAGGGGTATGCAAAACAACACGATCGAGAACATTTGTCCTAGTTGCGATCTCAACGTTGAAGCTATCCCAAATCTTGGTCGTTGATTAAAGCTTCAAGATCAGATCGAGACCATACAAGCAAGCGGCAATCTACACCGTCCGATCTATTCTGGAAAGCATCAGAGCCGCTCCTCGTGCCACGACATTTTATGGGTACAATTGCATTATTTAATTTTCAAAAAAGTCATCTTGTGGATATGTCTCATCTTGTGATAAATTGAACATTTGCATGTTAGCCCTTAATCTTTATTTTTATTGCATATAAGTCCTGCTTGAATTGTAAGAGATGTGTAACACACGACTTTTGGGTAATTTGCCATATATTATCTGCAGTTTTGAGATATTAATTAGACCTTGAAACTAATGTATTTACATTCTAGTCCATTCCAGTGCACATCATGTGCTTGCACACAAGCTTTCTTGGGTTTTTTTTGCATATTTTGCCTAAAGATTTATTTATTTGCTATTGATTAGTCTGCAAAATTAAAATATGTGTGTTTAAGTCCCTGTGTATCTCCATTTGTTTAGCCTGCTAAAAATTTAATAAAAAATCTCAAAAATTCAAAAAACCTAATAGAAATCCCTCTTTGCATCTATAAATCAATAAAAATTATAAAAATATTTAAAAAAATCTAGAAAAATTCTTGTTTACTTCTTTTGATTTTTTTTAATTTTTATACAATTTATGTAATATTATTACTTATAAAAACAATAAAAAAAGCGTAAAATTATTAAAAAAATTTAAAAATTAATAAAAAAATATTTTATAAATGCAAAAAAAACATAAATTTGCTTTAAGGAAAATATTAAATATATTCATTTATTTTGTATATTTTTTATCGAATTTCTTTTATTTGATATTTTATAATTAAAAACATTCAATTTGTTATATGTTCATTTTATTCCTTGTTTTTTATTTATTCAATTGTATAAAAAATCTTTAAAAAATTAATTGAATTTTATGGTTATTTTTGACATGATTTAAAAATATAAAAATATTGATTGAGTGTTTGTGTCTTGACTTTTCTTTAATTACTCCATTATTTTTACAAATGAAAAACTTTTGCAAAAAAAAATATTAAAAATCAGAAAATAAAATAATAACTAATAAGTAAAAATTCATAAAAATTTACAAAATTTAAATCACAAAAAGTCAAGTATAGTGTGCATAGAAATTCCTTCATTCTTTCGTTGATTTTTCAGTGCATAGATTAACCCTCGGGATTTTTGTAGCCTCCTTATGTTCGATCATGTTGGGTACAAAGGTAAACTAAATATCAAATTTCTCTTGCTACATTTTCTTCAATGATTTTTGCTCGAGATTTGTATAATTTTTTTGTTGAGGGGTTTTTAGGGTTGCAACGACATTAAACATTCATTTCAATATTGAAAACCTAAAATTTTTTGATTCAACAGCATGATCAAACACAAGGAGGTTACAAAAATTCCGAGTCTTATTCAATTTAATAAAAAATCAATGAAAAGAAATAAGGAAATCTAATAACACTAACCTTGGCTTTGTATTTTTGTATTTTTTTATGGAGTTTTAATTTTATATTCTTTAATTCATTTTTTGATTGTGTATTTTTCCATGATTTTTAATTCTAAGAAATAAAATAAAATAATAAAAATAGAAATGAATGAAAGAGATCAATTATAAAAGAAAGAATGTGGTAACTTTTGGATTTTTAGAAAGTGATAAAAATAAACAAAAAATTTAAAAAAATGAGTTTCTTACATTTTAATGTTTTTTTATTTTTTAGAATTTTCCAAACTTTTTAATGTTTTTAGATAAATCAAAAATAGGAAATAAAACCAACATAAATAAATACAGATGTTTTTTGGATTTTAAAATAGCAAATAAAACCAGAAATAGATGAAATATACACAAAATGAAAGACGCATTTTTATATTTTAAAATAAAGGTATTTTAATTTTTTCATTTTTTATATGAACTTTATGAATTTTTATGCTTTTTGTGTTTTATGACTTTTGATTTTTATTACAAATAAAAATTCCAAAATGGTTTAGAAATTAAAGGAAATGAAAATAGATAATCATGACTTTTTCATAATTTTTCAAAAATTTTATAAAAGCAAACATGGAGTTTTTACGACTTTTTCGTTTATTAAAATTAATAAAAAAAAGTTGAAAATATGAAATAAAAATGAAGGATGAAAGATCTATGTAACAATAAGTTGAGATAATTTTTGTTGTATTTTTAATGTTATTTTGATAATTTTCATTTGATTTTTATCATGAAAAATAAATACATAAGCATAGGGATAAATATGCAAAAAAATCTATGTTACTTTGCTAAATGATAATAAATACATAAAAGATGGGGCTTTATTGAATTTTTTTTAAACAAATCATTTATAATTCTGAGCTCGACCAAAATGAAAATAAAATAAGCGTTAGGATATATAATGCAAAATTAATGTACAGAATGTTGACACATATTCAAAGGCGGGCTTACTTGTAAATAAAATAAATGTAGGGCTCAAGCGTAATTATACCCTTTAAATATGTGGCTCAGACAGATGTTATGCTTTGCATCTCTGATCCAACAATTAAAATTGGCGCATGCACGGATGGCGTCGATTAAATCCGGAAGTCGTTCTCACGGCTAAGAATGAGGCTTCTTTAACGGCAGTGATCAAAACTGGAGGACGTGTTCTTAATAGGAGGGCCACGAAATGCTTTAGAAGAACTGGGAAGTAAGCGACCCTTGGTGAGACTCGATTGGTTGATACCCGCTTGTCCTTCAATGTATATGCATTCTGAATGTTTGATCGTGTTCCAGTACATCCCCTCTTCTTATCAAAGGGCTTCGTGAGGATCGGCGTCGCCTAGAATATGATCTGGACATTTGTGTATGTTCTGCTTTAGGCGGAAAGAAATGCTTTCTCGGAGGTCTAGTGAACCTCTAGCGGCTTTGATGAAGCATGAAATATGGGAAAGAGTGAAGGGGGTGGCAGCTTTGACGATGGTGAATAGAAGTGGAGTCAACACTCCGATATGGAGCGATCTAGGAGTGATCAGATGTGATAGAAGATGGAGAAGGTCGGGATGAAGGTGTTGGTCAAGTAGGAATTAGATGAAGGTGAATAGAACCCATCTGATCTTGCGATTAGCGGTTGACGATGATCAGTGGATTTTAGCTAGAACGAAATTAAATAGATAGAACAAAAATGGCAAAATCTGAACTGGCGGTTAAGGTGAACTTAAACAAGGATTTGTAGAACTTGAGGACTGTTAAGGTTGAAATCCTAACCCTAGTTAAGGCTCCGATAAAATGCTTATTTCAGGCTCGATCGAGCTTTGAGCTTCGACTGTTCTCATGAATTGGTTTAGGAAAACAAATTCATTTTAACATGTTTTCCCTTATTCATCAAATAAGTGTTTGCTAAGGGACTAGCGATGTTTAAGTATAGGGGGTTGATGAATCCAAGATTCATGAACATTCTTTTTGCATTTCTGTCTTAAAACCCTTAACAAATACATGTAAATATCTATTAATTTTCACTTTTTAACAAGAACCTATTCATGAATAAAAATGCATTTTTATGCATTAAAAACGAGTAAATAAATAAAATAATAAAAATAAAGAAAACAAAAGAAAGGTAAATTATAGATATGCATATATGTACCATGTGACTTATTAAATAAATATAGCTAAAAGATATATTTATAATCTAATCCCCAATACCAAGTCCACATGGATTGGTCGACAAATACAAAAGTAGGGGGAGATAAGGAAAGAAAACAAATAAAATTAATTAATTCAACACATTACACACTCTTCATTAATTATCGATAAAATACCAAAACATCAATGAATTTTAATGAATTCATATGAATATATTTTACCGAACTCTCTTCCTAATTATTTATAAAAATGTATAGAAAAATGTAAAAATAAGTTAAAATATTATCTTTTATATATACCAAGAAATCCAACTTGTAAATTCGTAGAATCCCAACTTCCGAACATCATAACTTTCTCATACGAACTCCAATTTCACTCTACTCACTTTATATTCATAAAATAATATTCTCTAATTAATGAAGTTGATTTCACTAAAATCGGAGTCGGTTTGCAAAAAGTTGGTTTTGGGACCTAACCACACAGATTTTTGGGATATTTATTTTATCAAGAACAAAATATTTATTATTTTACTAATTTTATAATTTCTAATTATTTTTCTTGATCTTGTATTTTAAGCCTAATTTATTTCATATTTTTTGATCTTATTTACTATTTTAAATAAATAAAATTCCTAATTTATAGGTAAAATTGAACTACATCACTTCTATCCATATTTATTAATATACTTAAAATAATTTATTAAAATGTACAAAAATTCGTATATACTTTATTTAATATCCTAATAAATAATAAAATGTAAAATTTATATACAATTTATTAATTTATTAAATCAAAAATCCATAACTTATTTATTGAGTATTATTTATACCTATTTGTTAATATAATATTTATATTTTGTAACATATTTATTATTTATTAAAAATAATTAGATCATTATTTAGATAAATAATTATTTACAATTTTGGTTTTTATACTTATTTAAAATAACGTTATTTACTATTTAATATATATATTTTAAAGATTTTATTGATACTTGTCAACCAGGTGTTGACACGTGTCAACACCTGTGTCAACACCTGGTGCCTTCTTCTTCAAGAAGGCAGGCCGGTGCTTCTACTCTAACAACCTATTTTCTCTAATTCTACTTATCATCTTCCACCCTCTTCGTCCAATCCAAAACCTTCAACTCCTCCTCCCAACAACCACAATCCCCGCGGGTCGTTGATTCTAAACAAACTCTCTTTAATTAATCTAAAAAAGGTCCTCAATCCAGCCATTAACAAACAACTTTCTCCTAACTAACTCTAGTTTCAGACCTCCTGACCATGACACTAACTTCCTCTCGCAATTCAGGCCAACATTGGTGGTGACAACACCCAAGGACACTACCACGTGGAAGGTGGACCATAAGACGAGAGTTCCAGGGTGGTCAACCACCTTGCATCACTGCCGCTGCATGCGTCCAGCTCCGGGAAGCAGCCCCATCGAGCAACGACCAACAGAGTCATATAGTCTGCTATCCCAGGTATTTCATCCATTCTTACCATTTAATTTCTCGATTCTCATGTCGTATTTAGCATCTTTATGGGCGTTATTAGATACTTTAAACATCCCTCTTAAACGCATTCATTCCACATCGCTACCCATTTCTCCCATTTTCACATTTATTCTAATCCTGGAAAACAAATATTAGATATGCAAATCATTAATTCCTTGGCCGATTCTTGCATAAATCGAGCATGCAAACCTTCATTTGCATGTACTTTTCCTAGATGGAGCATAGAACTTATCACACTGGGCATATTCCTTGAACCAAGATTAACTCAAGACGTCCTCCTGGAATCTGACAGTTGCTGTCGAACCACCATCTTAGTCGAGGTCTAGAAGCCACACTCCTCCACTAAAGAGCCTCTCAACCGCAGGCGAGCTTGAGGTGTGTAAGAGATACCCCTCTGCCCTACTGGAGGCCGAAGTACTCAGTCGGTCGCCAGAGAAAAAGAGGAGATGAAGGTGCCGCCGCAGATAGCTTCAAATTGGGGAAGAATGCCTAGAACAATTAGACGCTACATGCTACTAACATGTGTCAGCATTGGACGGTTCAGATCACGCTGGAGCATTTAATCTTGGCTGCTCAAATGAAGGGGTAGAACATTTGCGTTATAAGTCTTGGCTGATTCTAGTGTTTGCTTTTAGATCCCCACGCAGGAACCTAAATGCAAATATTATAATTGTTCATTCATTTCATTCCCTGCTAGGGATCATTTTGTAAGAAAACTTCAATTCTTTTTCTTGCACTTATACCGCTAAACTATAGGGTATTTTTGGACCGTATTTTGGTTGTTTTTTTTACCGAATTTTCTAGGGTAGTTACACAACTACCTTAGCGATGTTTCTTGCTATTTTTCGTTGATTGTCATCGTATAATTTTTCGAGTTAATTTTTCTAAAGTTGTACTAGTTTTGAGTGCTTTCACGTTCTTTGTTGTATTTTTAAGAAGAGAATATAATCCCAAAATTCTTTCCTCCCTCAAAAGCCATAGTAAAGGTATTTTGCCTCCTCGAGTTCGACCTGGGGTAACTTACCTGGATAAAAATTAGTTTAAAGGATAAAATATGTGAGAAGCCGACCCGTTTCTTTTTCTCTCTCCTATTTTATATGGATTCTATTTGATCAACTCGATTTTCACTAAGAGGATTTCTACAACTGACATCCCTTAACCGCTACTGAAATTTGGGTTATCACCATGCCATCTCTCAACGTCCACATTCTAAGAATGGGAACACCGCCACACCTCTTGTGAGTTGCTCCATTTCTGACTATTCTTGTGACAACTCTATCCTTAACGGTGATGCATCAATCAATATAATACCCTTATTTATGGTATGGTCTCTTTATCTTGGGCCTCTCAAGAAAACCAGGACAATAGTTCAATTTGCTAATGGATTTATCATAAGGCCTATGGGTATTTTAGAAAATGGTGTTGTTTTTATTCAGTGCATGAACTTCACTTCTGATCATCGTATTACCCATGGAGACCTCCACACCTATGAGCACCCTCCAATCATCTTGGGATGTCCTTTCCTCACCTCTGCAAAAGCCTTTATTGATTATGGATTAGGAGAGATTCACTTCTGTTCTAATGTAGGGAGCGATATGTTGATCTCTAGACAAATTACTGACCAAAGACCTCCATCTCATGAGAGTGTGGCCGTGTTAAACAATGCCAAGGACTTTGACCTTGATAATAATATCAAAGATTTTTGTTGTATGTTGGATGATAATGAGACCCAGGAATTCCTTTTCAATGAGGAAGACTTGGAAAGCATAGGCCTTGGAGTTTCCCTTTCTGGAACGTGGTGATGCATTGATGACATCCGTGTGATTTACACAATAGACACCATAGAGCGGAAGGCAGACTTTGAGTCTATACAGGACAACGTGATTTGATTACTTTCATTGATGAGTCCGTTCCTATTCACCTTGATTTAGATGAGACTGATTATGTAAGTGAAAATCAGGTGGTCTTAAGGTCCCCACAAGGCGAGAACTTAGTCGCTGAACTGACCACTCAAAAATCTGAATTACAATCAACAATGAACCGACAACAATATTAATCAAGCAATGAGAAACAAATGTGGAGTCAAATTTATTTTTATCTCTACAATAATGTGTATAGTGCAAGTATGTGTAGAGTGTCGAACTCAGGGAGCAAGCAGGATAAATCAAGCAAAATTGTGCAAAATGTGATATGTGATCAAGTGTCTACAAGTATGCTATTTTTTTGTGGGTTTTAATTTTATCTATTTTTTATTTTTTTATTTTTTTATTTTTATATATTGATTTTATTTTTTTTATATTTTTTATATTTTTTTATTTTCTTTTTCTTTAAATAGAGTATACACAATATATGAAAAGAGGAGGATATGGTTTTTTTAAAAATAGAGAAAAATAGCCAAAATTCAGAAAATCAAATGTTTTTGGTCTTTTTATAATTTTATAATGTTTTTGTGATTTTTACAGATTTTTCCTATTTTTTGGTATTTTGAAAAGTCAAAATACAAGAAAACAATAAACTAAACTACTGGCTGAAATTAAAATGAGGATTAAAAATAGAAATCAGAGCCTAAAAATCCTTAAATTAATTTTAAATAAAAGAGAATAAATCAGAGAAAATTCAGAAACTAAAATTGGATTTTTAGGATTTTTCTTGATTTTTTTAGATTTTTTAGAATATTTTTGGAGTTTTCTTTTTTTTAAGGTTTTTGTTTTGAAATTTTTAATGATTTTTGGTCTGAAGCTAAAAGACACTAAAATAAACCTAAGATAATTTTTTTGGAATTTGTCAAAGAGTTTTGTTAGGTTTTATGGCTTTTGTAATGCAAATAGTGTTGAAAGTGAGTGGTTTTGTATTTTTATAAAAACTAAAATGCGACAAATATGGAAAATAACAATATGGTGTGGAAGAGCAATGCAACAGGAGCCTATGGTATTTTTTGGTAATTTTTCGAGTTAAAATGATGCACGAAATAAATGCAAACAACAAATAAAAATCAAACATCTGGTAGGGACGATTTTGCAATTATGTGAAATTGCGAGGGCCTGAATGTAAAATTTCGAGAAATATATAACTGAATTAAAACTTTGCTGAACTATTTAGAAACTCTCGAAAAAATGAGGGTCCCGCTGCAAAAACGCCAAGGCGCACGTGGCTTGCACGCACGCCTCACAGGGGCCTAAATGCAATTATCAAAAACTTCAGGGCAAAAATGCAAAGTGCCAGAAAGTATGTACTGAATATTAAATTTCTCGGACAACAGATAAATAAGAGAAAGTCTGGGGTAGAACTGCAAAAAGGCTAGAGCTCACGCGCTACGCACGTGAGCCTGGCAAGGGCATGTATGCAATTTTACAAAAATAGCAGGGTCCCTATTGTAAATTCTACAAAAGTTTAAACATGCAGATAAAAGTTTTTAAAAAAAATACAAATAAGGGCCGGGGCGTATCTTGCAAAATACCTTGAGGCACGATCGGATGGCTGTGCGCCGTTAACTTAAGACACGTGGAGCAAATCTGATGGCAGATACCCCTTCGTCTGCAACGGTCGAGATTAGATCGGGAATCAAAGATCGGATGGCTGGCACGTGTGCTTGATCCAATGGACAATGTATGCCTCCAAGAACAGGTGCAGATCTGACGGCGGAGGAGGCCAATGGACGAACTGGGAGGAACCCCATCGTAGCGAAGTTTCTCCGTCTCGATTCTCCTTCCTTGACAATCCTACGTGCTTCAAAACGGCCTAGATCGGTAGCTAAAGGTTCCCTCTATTTCCTGGTGGCCTCAAAAGGTGGCGACGACCACCGGAGTGCGTCGTCGGAGGTGGAGGAGCAGAGCGCCTTCAAATGCCTCCGACGAACTCCCAAAATCGCCCTAGGCGTGCGATGGGCTCCAAAACCTACACAAACAAAGTGACACCGTTGAGGGCAAAATGCTTCGATGATTTGCGAAGCAAATGGTTGTGGGCGACGGGAAAACGAAGTTGGCCGGAGGTAGCTCTGGCTAGAGTATCGATTGAGCGAATCGATAGGCGAAACCCTGAGACTAAAGACGAGAGACGAATCCTAGAACTACAGAGAAGAGAACGGGAGAGAAAGAAGAAGGAGAGGGGGAATACCTCGATGGCTGGGGCCAGAGGTTGAACCTCAACCGTGAGGAGTCTCGCCGGAGGTGGTGGAGCCTCCTCGGGCTTCGCTCAACCCGCTTGAATGACGCCGAAGGGAGCTGTCACCTCCCTTGATCGTTTAGGCACCAAAAGGGGAGCTTAGCTTGAGATTGAGGGGTTCACATTTTTAAAATTGATAAAGGGTGGTTTTTGTAGAGTTGACGGATGGGACTCAAAGAACGAGGAATATTGGGCGAATCGATGGCCCTCTCCCCCAAAAAACACAAGGGCGTGTATCCTTGATCCAAGGGGAGAAAAAGTCGCGAAGGGTTCGACATGAAATGGTGCAAGATAGAGCGTCGAAAAATCGTTGAAAATGGAAAAAAAATGCAGGTCTGACAAGGTCTAGACCTTAGTCAGAGAGTTGACCGAGGTCAACCAACGGAGACTTCTGGTTGGTCCACGTGGACCAACCAGAAAATTCCTCAGAAAAAATCCTTGTAAAATCATTTAAAAATAGAAAATGAATTAGTTGATTTTTAATTATTAAATAAAAAATGTTTATTCTTTTATGAATTATTTTATGGTGATTTTTAATTATTTTTACGAGGTTTATAATTACAAATTACCATTTATATGCTTTATATTTATATATATCTATATATTTTATTATTTTATTTTTATTTCGTATATTTAATTTTTTTATTTTTGTTTATTAATTTATAAATTTATAGAATAATTTTATACACTTAATTATATTTTTCTGATGTGTTTTATACACTTAATAAAATAAAAGTATAAGTTGTATATGTATGTGTACAGGTATTTTACCTATGTAAGTTATATACAACTATTTTATTTTGTGATTCTTTTGTATTTTTATTCTGATTTTAATATACATATTTAGTATAAATAAAACTTACACAATTATAAAAATATAAAATTATAAAAAAAATAAATAAATAATAAAATGAATATTTTAATATGTACAAGTATACAATAGGGGTCCAAAACTCAACTTTCAAACCGTAGTTCCGCAAATGCAAAACCACCGCCATTAAAAAGCTTATTTTAAATTATATACATTTAAAGGTAAGTATGATGCATTTGGAGTTTTTATTTGGGAGACACAGGTCTGGGAAGTTGGGATTCTGGATTTTTATTCAGACCATAACTTTTTATCTGTACATTATTTTTCAGTGAAATCAATTTTGTATTTTTCTTTATTTAATTATTTACAACTTTCATGTCAAAGTTTCTTCATTTGAGGTATAAAAAGTAGAGCCAAAAATAGGTCCCAAAATGAATAAAGAATGAATAGAATCTTTATTGTTCTTGACCCTTATCTCCCCCTACATTATTCCTTGTCGACCTATTCATCGAGATGTCTAGGTCTTGGGGTTCTGGGTCATAAAATATTTACAATATTTTATTCTTTTTCTTTTATTTTATTTATTCTATAATTTTGACTTTAAATACAGTATTTTATACACTATTTACATGCACGTGCGTGAATGCTAGGATGCAGGAATTAAGGGTATTTACACGCATTTGCTAGGCTTTTTGAGGCCAAAATGATAGAATAAAGATGATGAAATGTGGATTCATCATCCCCCTATACTTTACCTTTGTTAGTCCCTAGCAAACATTTATGCAATAAGTGAAGAAAAGAAAAACAAAGAAAAGAAAAAGAAGAAATTTGGATTTAGTTTAATTATCAAACTTGTCTTCACAAGATCAATGCTTGGAGCTTAAGTCAGACATTTGGAATTTTAGTGTGGGCGGAACCTTAATGAGAATCGGATTTGAAATCCAACAGTCCCTGAGAATCCCAAAACTCTGTTCAAGTCTCCTCAATAGCCAGGTCAGAAATATCTCAACTCATACGCATAGTCGTTAGTCATTTTAATTGTGCAAATGTTTTTGGGATTTTTTGAAAGCAAAAAGTTTTTGGATAAAAACTAGGTACAAATATTTACACAAGGATGCTTCTTATATCTACAAGAAGTGAATTTTAAGAATTTACAGGGGTAAGTGATCAATTTTATAGGTTTAGATAAATAATGAATTCGGGTGTGATGTATGTATTCCTCAAACTTATTTCACAAAGGTTTTTCAAACAAAATTTAAAACTATAGTCCAAAATAGTTTTTACAAATATTTTACAAACATGTACACACATTTGAAAATCATTTTGCAAAGGTTTTCCAAACAATATAGAAAGATTTTTCTCATATTTTTGCAACCATTTTTCAAATTATTTGCAAATTATTTTTCAAACACTTTATTTCACACAAAGAAAATAGTTTTTTCAAACCGAAATATTTTTACAAAGGTTGAAAACATGTAACAAAACGTTTTCAAAATAGTTTTCAAAAGATTTTTCACAAATATTTTCAAACTATTTTTCAAACATTTTGCAAAAAACATTTTCACCTGATTTATTAATCAGTATATACAAAAATAATGTGAGAAATAAACAATATCTTTTTAGTATGGTTTTAATGAATTTTAAAGAATTATTAGCAATATTTATTAAGAAAATATGAAAGTACGAGTTATGGCTAAAGTATATATGTAGTATATACGACCCCCCTCTACATAGCTTGAGCTATGTCCTCATAGATCGGAGATAAATGAGAAGACATAACTCATACTAAGTATAGAAAAGTCTAAAGAATAAATAAAGAAATGAACAAATGAGAAGTTGACCGTCCCCCTATACTTAGGATCAAATAATCCTAAGTATAGGAGACTGTACATAACGCAGGGAGGGTCAAGGGTGGGAATGAACAGATCGTACTCAGATTGTCTCCCCCTATACTTAGGATATGATATCCCTAAGTATAGACAAGAAGAGGAGACAATGGAGAGGATCGAAGAATAGAGAAACTCGGGGTGCACACCCCCCTATACTTAGGACAAAGTGCGTCCTAAGTATAGAAAACTGTCTTCAAGGGGCGACACCTTTTTTATACAAAAAGAAGATAGAAAAGGAAAAGAAGAAAAGATATCAACAGATGAAAGAATGATATGGACACATGGATCTATACAGCGAAAGATGGAATTGATCACCATGTATGAGATGCAAATGAAATGAGTCAAAGAACATATATCATATCAGAAGAATGGGGGCAACATCAATGGTCGGCGGATCATGATCTAGATATAGCTTCAGGCGCTGACTGTTAACACGGAAGGTAGAGGAAGATGACAGCTCAGATATATCAATGCTCCCATTGTCATGTACCTTCCTAACCACATACGGACCTTTCCACTTACCTTGTAATTTCCCTGGGAATAATTTCAGCCTGGAATCAAACAACCATATGCGCTGATTGGGCTCAAATTGTTTATGGCTGGTATGAGAATCGTGCCATGTCTTCACTTTCTCCTTATATTGTAGGCTGCTAGAAAAGGCTATGTCTCTCAGCTCCGCCAGGGCAGCCAACTCTGCTTTCCTCTGTTCTCCTATACTCTCGGGATCCAATAATAACTCAGTGACTGCCCAAAGTGACTTGTGCTTGATCTCCACTGGTAGATTGCACGGCTTGCCATAGACGAGATGAAAGGGAGAATTCCCTAATGGATTTTGAAGGAAGTCTGATAGGCCCACAAGACCGAGTCCAAAAGCTGTGACCAATCTTTTCGGTCTGAGCGGACAACCTTTTGTAAGATAGTCTTGATATCCCTATTCGATACTTTGGCAAGACCATTAGTCAGAGGATGATACGGCTGGCAACACGATGGTCAATGCCGAACTCGTCTGCAAGGGCCCTAACCCTATAATTGATATAAGTGAGACCCCCCGTCTAAAATAAAGACTCTAGGCACCCCGAACCGTGAAATGATATTTTTCCTCAAAAATAGACACACAGTCTTAGCATCTGCGGCTCGAGCGGGGATGGCCTCAACCCATCGGCTGACATAATAAACAGCGAGCAAAATGTGCTCGAATCCCTGACTCTTAGGAAATGGGCCCACGAAATCAATACCCCATGCGTCAAAAACCTCACAAAAGTGAATGGGCTGCATGGGCATCATGTCTCTCTGTCCGCAAGTGTCCATCAACTAACAATCAGTACATCTCTTCACGAACTCATCTGAATCCTTGAAGAGAGTAGGCCACCAAAGGCCAGATTGGAGCAACTTTTGTGCTGTCTGTCTCCCAAAATGATGTCCTCCTGCCTCAAGCTTGTGGCAGTATGTGAGGACGCTATTCTGCTCTTCTTGAGGAATGCACCTCCTCCAGATGCTATTTCCTCCTTCATGATAAAGGACGGGATCCTCCCAATGATAAAATTTGGCCTTCGCTAGGAAGGTCTCAAGTTTCTTCCTGGGCCAACCTTGTGGAACCTTCTTGGCAACAAGAGAGTTCACAATGTCGATGTACCATGGAAGCGAGTTGATAGCCAAGATCGCCTCATCTGGGAAAGTCTCAGTGATAGGTGTGCTGGGCTCAGATTCCTTAAGGTTCTACAAGCGGGAGAGGTGATCCGCCACCACATTCTTAACTCCAGGCTTATCCTTAATCTCAATATCAAACTCCTGGAGCAGAAGGATCCATCTGGTAAGGCGTGCTTTAGCATCCTTCTTGGCCATTAAGTACCGGATGGTGGTGTGATCGGTAAAGATAGTCACTCTAGATCCGAGAATATATGATCTATACTTATCCAAAGCAAAGCCTACGGCCATCATCTCTTTCTCTGTCATAGTATAATTCTGTTGAGCGGCATCCAAAGTTCGGTTGGCGTAGTGAATGGAAAACGGAAATCCGTCCCTCCTCTATCCAAGCACAACCCAAACAGCAAAATCAGAAGCACCCGTCGTGATCTCGAATGGGAGAGACCAATCGGGTGGCTGAAGGACAGGAGCCGTGACAACCATATTCTTGAGAGTCTCAAAGGATGCCAGACACTTATCATCTACAATGAACTCGGTGTCTTTTGTCAGCAAATCAGTGAGCGGTTGGGCAATACGACTGAAGTCTTGAATGAACCGTCGGTAGAAACTGACATACCCCAGAAAAGACCACAATTGACGCAAATTGGACGGTGGATTGAGTTTTCTAATGATATCCACCTTGGCTGGGTCGACCTCCATGCCCCTGTTGGAGATGATATGACCAAGGACCGTCCCTTGAGTCACCATGAATTGACTCTTCTCCCAAGACAAGACAAGATTGACCTCAATGCAGCGCTAAAGCACACGGTCTAGGCAGTCAAGACAAGTATCAAACCCATCGCCATAGACCGAGAAGTCATCCATGAAGACCTCTAAACAGTCACCCACCATGTCCGAGAAAATGGACAACATGCACCTTTGGAATGTCGCGGGGGCATTACATAAACCAAAGGGCATCCGTCTGAAAGCATAAGTCCCAAACGGACAGGTGAATGTCATTTTCTCCTGGTCTTCGGGCGCAATGGCCACTTGATTGTAACCGGAGTACCCGTCAAGAAAACAGTAGTGACTCTTCCCAGCTAGCCTCTCGATAATATGATCAATGAATGGTAGTGGGAAATGATCCTTCTTGGTGGCCTGATTCAATCGTCTGTAGTCCACACAGACCCTCCATGAAGTGGGTACTCAGGTAGCGATCTCCTCTCCAGACTCACTCACAACTGTAGTGATTCCCATCTTCTTGGGTACCACATGTAATGGACTAACCCACTTGGAGTCGGAGATGGGGTAGATAAAATCGGCGCTCCACCACTTCGATATTTCTTTCATGACAACATCTCGAAGATTCGGGTTCAGCTATCGCTGGAACTCACGCGAAGGCCTAGCATCCTCCTCAAGATATATGTGATGGGAGCATAGAGCTGGACTAATCCCCTGGAGATCAGCTATACTCCATCATATTGCCTTTCGGTTTCTTTCAAGAACCTCCATCAGAGGAGATTCTTGCTCTCCAGTCAAACCTGCTGAGATAATGACTGGTGCATATCTGTCTCACCCGCAAGGAATCTATACTTCAGCGACTGCTGTAAGGGTTTCATTTCTGGACAACTGGGAGGTGGCAGATCTGGCTTCTGATATGACTGTGTGAAGGCTACCAGGTCTACGTGTGAGAACTCTCGTTGTGCATGAGAATCTAACGAAGGGAACCATGCTGAATCTTCTATGAACTGTACTGGCTCGTACTCCGTCCTAGATATCGGCTCGGAAGGAATCAGACTCAACAAATATTCATCAAAATCATCCCAATCAATGTCTGAATCCGAGGGATCTGAACTAGATGAACAAGAATGAAAATCAGCATCACCACTCGTCCCACAACTGTCAGCCTCAAATGTATCCTCGTCCAGGGGTGTGCTCTCCAGGCTCTCAACTGCCATAAGCTGTAAGTATGGTGAATCTACAGGCAAGGCGAGGGTCTATTCTATGGGATCTTTCCAATTGGGTTCATCATCTGTTATCACAAATCACACTCCTGGTCGATGTCTAGCTCGTCCTCTATCATTTGTGTGGCATTGGTGGACTGCTCTGAGCATGCATATTCTCGTGCTCTGGTCTCCTCGATCGTCTCTATTTGTATGGTTTCAGCCTCTACGTGAAAGCATACCTTCCCACTACCATGATCAGTCATCGCCTTGGCTGTGGCCAAGAATGTGCGTCCAAGTATGATGGAGGCATCTGTTACCGACTCAGGGATCTCCATGTCCAATACAATAAAGTCCACGAGGAATTTCAGGCTCTGAATGGTAACGACCACGTCTCTCAACAACCCCTTTGGCCTCTTAGTCAACCTATCAGCAAACTGAAGGACTGTCCTGCTCTGAAGAAGAGGACCAAACTCGAATCGGTCGAGTAAGGCTTGCCGAAAGAAGGTTGATAGAAGAGCCGCCGTCTAATAGAGTACGATCAAACTGCTGCTCCTTAATCTCGCATCTGACATAGGGAGCTCCTGCATCAGTTCTCTTGGCTGGCAATCAATTTTGAATGGTGCAGCAAGTAGAATGAGTGAGCACATGGATCTGATCTCTGTGGTTCCTCCTCTTTCTACGGACTGTAGTTTTCTCCTTCAAGTTTTTTTGGAAGAGGGGGATGTGCTTAAGTGCTTCCTGTAGAGTCAGCTGAATCTGGAATCTATCAATCATATGGTTGTTGAACTCTACCTGTTGGTTCTTTTTTGTATTTTCTCTTTTATTCCCCTTTGCCAAGCGGAGTGCTTCAGGGAAGGGGATGGTAGGGGCCTCCGCAGATGGAGAACTAGGGATAGGTTTCTGTGCCTGTGAAGGAATAGAATCCATACAATGATCATCATGCAACACATATGGATCTGAAGTGTACACATAAGCCTTTCCTTTATTCATTTTTTTGTTCTTTTTTTTACCACAGTCCTGAGATACAAAAGGTGGCAACACTACATGTGGGAGCTCAAAAAAAGTAGAAGTGGTGGCCTCAGTACCACCAACGGCATCTTTTTTTGGCTTCGTGGCATCAACACTGCGCTCTGGCTCTGCATCAAAAATAGTGGCTTCAGCACCACCTTCTGCATCTAGTGTCTTGACGGCCTCAACACCGTCATTTGGATCTCCATCATTGGTGGCATCAGCACCACCGTCATCAACATCATCAGCGGCATCAGCACCGCCACTCTACTCATCTGGCGCTCCTGATTCCTCGTGTGGTTGTCACTCAAATGAGGCACCGTCGACTGGCATCCTACATCTCCTAGTAGTCAAAAAAATCAGCATCATACAAAGAAGACATGTCACTCAAATAAACACTTGGAGAAGTATCCTCTGTGAACTGTACCTGCTCAGATTTCCTCTTCAGATTGTTCGGATTTGGCTCAATCTGAGCTGGTATGGCAGCCTTGCCCTTGATGATATCCCTCATCTCCTGTCGAAACTCATCCATTTCCTACTGGAAGGATGCTCGTTGTTTAGAAAGCAAGCAGGCAAGGTCATCTAGAGCTGGGTTCTCAAAGGCGGGAGCTTGAGAACTGGAAGTGTTTCCCTGCTGGAAATGAGGATGTTGCTGCTGGTAGTGGGGAGGATGGGAGTATGTCTCGTGAGGCTGCTGACGTTGCCTCCACTGTTGTCCCTGATAGACGGGACGAGGACCCTGCTGGTATTGCTGGTGGGCATACTGGGGCTGTTGTTGCTTCTGCTGCTGGTTGTTCTGATGGCCCTGAGCTAGAGACTGCTGCTGGGATGAGGTGCCACCAGTTGTCCAACGGAATCCGAGGTGATCGCGACAAATCCCGGGCTGCTGTGGGTGCCGGTCGTACCAAATCCCATTGACTTCCATCAATGGTTCCTGCTCAACGGGGGGTGGAAGAACTGCCAGTGGCTGATCTGTCTGATAGACCACCATCTGAGTGTCCTGAGATGGTGGCTGCGATGGGTAGTACTGTAGTAGCGGGACTAGCTCTACCTGGATATGATGGACCTAGCGGTACGAGGTAGAGGGCTAGGTTGAGCTGCTACTGCTGGAATCAGCCCGTGATTCGAGGGGCTGCGCGGACGTCTGTGCTTCCTGAATACACAAGATCTGTGTTTTCAGATCGCTCATGGTCTTCGTCAATAGGTCCATCTGGGCCAGCCCCTAACTCTGCTTCTTCTCGAGGATCTCGAGGCGGTCTAACTTCTCGCTGATAATTCCCACGTCGGCTGCTGCGCATTCGGCTTGGGCTGCGACGGCTGACGGAGTGTGGGGACCGGCATCAATGCGGGAGATCCTCTAATATCCAACTACCTGTGGTGGAAGCTTTGGTTGTGTGTAGACGCGGGCTTGGGCCATGACAGTGGAATTCTTTGCCATACCCTCATAGATCTCCCAAACTGCGCCCTCTCCCGTCGAGAAATACGATCCACCACAAGAGGCATTGACAAGCCCCTGCAGCTCCGGTGTCATCCCACAGAAGAAACTATGAATGAAGTTGGGCTTTGATATGTCGTTATGTGGACACCGGTCGATGAGCTCTCTGAATCGATCCCAAGCCTCATGGAATTGTTCATTCAGGACCATGGTGAAGTTGCTGATCGTAGATCGTGCTGCGCTGGTCCAGACGAGTTGATAGTACTTGTTCAAGTACTCGTGTCGGAGTTGTGCCCAAGAAGTAACGTACCTCCCAAGGTGTTTCAGCTAGTAGGCTGCTCTGTCAGCTAATGAGAATGGGAAGGTGATCATTTTGATCATGTCCACGTCCACTAGTCTGTCGTGGACAGTGCTACAAATCATCTCAAACTCCTGCAAATGGAGATGAGGCTCTTCGGTGGCTATCCCGTGAAATTTGGGCAATATCTGGATGGTCTGCGGATGAAGCTAAAAGTTCCCAATGATGGGAGGAAGCTGAATCCATCGGTGAGTGAGGGTTGCGGGTGGGTTATGCAATTGCCTCATGGTCATCGGCGGCAGCCTCTCATTGTTAGGATCTCCTCCTTCGTCGACTACTTCTGGTATATCACCGCCACCACCCCCAGGTCTTTCTTCTCTTCCTTCTCGCATCTGCGCGATCTCCCTCATGAGGTCACCCATGAAAACTCCATGGTCCCTGATCTGTCTCTTCATGGTCTCCAGGGATGCTAGCAATGAGTTGTTGATGGCAGCTTGATCGTATAGGAATGGTGGGTGTTCCTGCTCATCTGGGTATTCTCCTCTATCTGTCATCTCTGGATTTTTGAAAAGGCAAAAGAACCCATCTCAGGTGTCGTCAAATGATCTGAGCTCTGTGATGTACTAAACTCTGACACTCTTGGACTGATGAAAGGATAAGGGTGGTCGAGGGGGAACAGGGTGGAAGTGAACACAGGCTCGGAGAGTGGGTCTGGACTACCCGAGGTTATCCTAGATAAATAGGGAGAAGTGCTGGATAGCGGTGCCGCCTGAGACGGCCTAAGAGATCTCCTTCCCATCATCGTGATTATTTGAGAAGAGCAAGGTTGAGAAATAAAGAAAGAAGGGGGGGGCAAAAGTGCGCACAATTGTGCGTTGTTTTTGATCTTGACCTAGACCCAACTAGACAATCAAACACAAATCAAGGGGTTCACCAACTCAACACGTGAATCCGTGAAGGATCGTCTATTATCTTTGTAGTTTTTAGATTGAATTCAGGCAATTATATTTCAACGAGTCCTTAGAGCGCTACGCCTATAGGAGAGAGAGTACTGCCAGAAAAGAATCTTGTACTTGTCCTCCTCCTGTGTAACCTGTAGTCTACGCTTTTTAAGGTCCTTGTAATCCTTCCTGGATCCCTACTCGGCAAAAGAAAAGAGGGAGGAAGCCGATAGGCAAAACTGATACTCCGATCTTGCTCGCAACGGAATCACCCGTAAGCGTGCAAGACCCTACTCGGACGCAAGACGATGAGACAGACACACCCGTGAAGGCGTGGCCTATGCTCGATACTTCGGACAAGGTCGATGCTCTACACAATAGACAATCATAATTGGTGACCAAGCCCTACTCATCTACGTACGATAGTAGTGCCAATACTTAGGAAATACAAGTGATACACAAGGCAGCCACAGACTGGGTTTTAAGCTCTAATCCATACGAAGCCGCTCTACTCACTTGGAAGGAGACCTTCCCATGCAACCTGAATACAAGTGAGGGTATTACTCACCCCAAGCAATGAGTCCAATTATCCAATTTTATTTAGGTCAATTTTCTTTAGTAGACCCTTCTTTATTTTTTTGGTGTTATCACTTGTTTTGAGTCTATTCAATACATGCTCCTAACATTTTTGTATTTTTCCTTGATTCCTACTTGATCCAAAAACAGAGGGAGAAGAGTCGGAAAAGCAATGCAAGGCAGCACCAAGATGGAAATCTCACCTTTGTGCCTAAATGATTAATGCAAAGATAGAATATTTACAGCGCCTCCCAGCTCTCTCCATGCAGGATGCAAAACATGAATTTATAAACCTATGTTATAAGTTGATATGCACACGGAAATCGTCCTAGGCAGACAATTGCTAGAGTGAAGAACCACAAGTCGGTCACCGATCTTCAATCCAAGAGTCCGGTCTAGGCTCACCCCTCCTCCTCTCGACACATCGAGTTCACGAGCAGCGCTTGGCAGGGTAGGCTCGTGGCACAAAGGCTCAAAGATGATGAGGTGACTTTTAAGATTAAACTAAGTCCAAAGGGCACTATAGGTATAAGCAAGATATTAGGGTGTTTGGACCTAATTTACTCGATCAAGCAAGCCTAAAAACTAAGGGCTCATTCGACAAAAGTAAAGAAAAGAAAAGAAAATCGGAAAATGAAAAGCGGAAAAACCGATGAAAACCGTGATGAGCCCCCAAGTGTACAAACACTTGGAAATTAGGCCCAAGTGTCCAAGTCCAAATGTACATGCATTATTACAAATTAATAGTGTCTCTCTCTCACAAAAATGAAATCCACTTACTATCCATTCTCTCTCAAATCCTCCTGCTCTCTCCGGCCGGCTAGGCTAGAATAGCTGACTCTGCCTCCCAAGGATGCAGAGGATCCCCTAGGCGATCCTCCTCGATCCGCAGTCCCTCGCAAGAAGACAAGAAAGCAAATGGTCAGATAGCTCAAAAATATATATCAAAAATAGAGAGATCAAGTAAAGAAATGATGTAGAAAATCACAATCACTCAAAAATAAGATCTATACGGTGTTGCTCCCCGGCAACAGCGCCATTTGATGTAAGCGAAAATCAGGTGGTCTTAAGTTCCATACAAGGCGGGAGCTTAGTCGCTGAACTTACCACTCAGAAATCCGAATTACAATCAACAATGAACCCACAACAATATTAATCAAGCAATGAGAAACAAATGTAGAGTCAAATTTATTTTTAACTCTACAATAATGTGTATAGTCCAGTATGTGTAGAGTGTCGAACTCAGGGAGCAAGCAGGATAAATCAAGCAAAATTGTGTAAAATATGATATGTGATCAAGTGTCTACAAGTATGCTATTTTTTTGGATTTTAGTTTTATATTTTTATTTTATTTTTAATTTTTATATTTTGATTTTAATTTTTTTATATTTTGTATATTTTTTTATTTTTTTCTTTAAATAGAGTATACACAATATATGAAAAGAGGAGGATAAGGTATTTATAAAAATAGAGAAAAATAGCCAAAATTCAGAAAATCAAATGTTTTTGGTCTTTTTATAATTTTATAATGTTTTTGTGATTTTTACAGATTTTTCCTAATTTTTTGGTATTTTTAAAAGTCAAAATACATGAAAACAATAAACTAAGCTACATGCTGAAATTAAAATGAGGATAAAAATAGAAATCGGAATCTAAAAATCCTCAAATTAATTTAAAATAAAAGAGAATAAATCAGAGAAAATTCAGAAACTGTAATTGAATTTTTAGGATTTCTCATGAATTTTTTAGATTTTTTGGAAGATTTTTAGAGTTTTCTAATTTTTAAGGTTTTTGTTTTGAAATTTTTTATGATGTTTGGTCGAATCTAAAAGACACTAAAATAAACCTAATGTAATTTTTTTTGGATTTTTTCAAAGAGTTTTGATAATTTTTATGGCTTTTGTAATGCAAACAGTGATGAAAGTTAGTGTTTTTGAATTTTTATAAAAATTAAAATGCAATTAATATGGAAAATAAAAATATGGCGTGGAAGAGCAATTCAACAGGAGCCTATGTTATATTTTTGGTAATTTTTCGAGTTAAAATGATGCACGAAATAAATGCAAACAACAAATAAAAATCACATAGCTGGTTGGGACGATTTTGCAATAATGCGAAAGTGTGAGGGCATGAATGTAAAGTTTCCAGAAATATATAACTGAGTTAAAACTTTGCTGAACTATTTAGAAACTCTCGAAATAAGGAGGGTCCCGCTGCAAAAATGCCAAGGCGCACGTGGCTTGCACGTGCGCCTGGTAGGGGCCTAAATGTAATTATCAAAAAATTCAGGGCAAAAATGCAAAAGTGCTAGAAAGTATGTACTGAATATTAAAGTTCTCAGACTACAGATAAATAAGAGAATGTCTAGGGTAGAACTGCAAAATGGCCAGAGCTCACGCGCTACGCACGTGAGCCTTGCAAGGGCATGGATGCAATTTTACAAAAATAGCAGGGTCCCTATTATAAATTCTAAAGAAGTTTAAACATGCAGATAAAAGATTTAAAAAAATATAAAAAAGGGCAGTGGCGTATCTTGCAAAATACACAGAGGCACGATCGAACGGCTGTGTGCTGTTAACTTAAGACACGTGGCGCAAATCTGATGGCGGATACCCCTTCGTCTGCAATGACCGAGATTAGATCGGGCTTCAAAGATCGGATGGCTGGCGTGCGTGCTTGATCCAATGGACACTGTATGCCTCCAAGAACAGGTGCAGATCCGACGGCGGAGGAGGCCGATGGACGAACAGGGAGCAACCCCGCCGCAGTGAAGTTTCTCTGTCTCGATTCTCCTTCCCCTACGATCCTGCGTGCTTCAAAATGGCCCAGATCGGTAGCTGCAGGTTCCCTCTATTTCCTGGTGGCCTCAAAAGGTGGCGGCGACCACTGGAGTGCGCCGGCAGAGGTGGAGGAGCAGAGCGCCTTCAAATGCCTCCGACGAACTCCCAAAATTGCCCCAAGCGTGCGATGGTCTCCAAAACCTGCACTAACAAAGTGACATCATCGAGGGCAAAATGCCTCGACGGTTTGTGAAGCAAATGGTTGTGGGAGACGGGTAAACGAAGTTGGGCGGAGGTAGCTCCGGTGAGAGTATCGATTGAGCGAATCGATAAGCGAAACGCGAGATTAAAGACGGGAGACGAATCCTAGAACTACAACGAAGAGATCGGGAGAGAAAGAAGGAGTGGGGGAATACCTCCATGGCTGGGGCCAGAGGTTGAACCTCAACGGCGAGGAGTCTCACCGGAGGTGGTGGAGCCTCCTCGGGCTTCGCTCGTCCCGCCTGAAACACGTCGAAGGGAGCTGTCACCTCCCTTGATCGTTTAGGCACCAAAAAGGGAGCTTAGCTTGGGATTGAGGGGTTCAAATTTTGAAAATGGATGAAGGGTGGTTTTTGTAGAGTTGACGGATGGGACTCAAAGAATGAGGAATATCGGGCGAATCGATGGCCCTCTCCCCCAAAAAACACAAGGGCGTGTATCCTTGATCCAAGGGGAGAAAAAGTCGCGAAGGGTTCGATATGAAATGGTGCAAGATAGAGCCTCAAAAAAATCGTTGAAAATGGTCAAGAAACGCAGGTCTGACAAGGTCCAGACCTTGGCCAAAGAGTTGACCAAGGTCAACCAAAGGAGCCTTCTGGTTGGTCCACATGGACCAACTAGAAAATTCCTTGGAAAAAATCCTTGTAAAATTATTTAAAATAAGAAAATGAATTAATTAATTTTTAATTATTAAATAAAAATGTTTATTCGTTTATGAATTATTTTATGGTAATTTTTAATTATTTTTATGAGGTCTAAAATTACAAGTTAGCATTTATACCCTTTATAGGTATATATCTATATATTTTATTATTATTTTTTATTTTGTATATTTAATTTATTTATTTTTGTTTATTAATTTATAAATTTATAGAATACTTTTATTCACTTAATTACATTTTTATTTTATTTTTCTGATGTGGTTTATACACTTAATAAAATGAAAGTATAAGTTGTATAGGTATGTGTACATGTATTTTACCTATGTAAGTTATATACAGGTATTTTATTTTGTGTTTCTTTTGTGTTTTTATTTTAATTTAAATATACATATTTAGTAGAAATAATATTTACAAATTTATAAAAATATAAAATTATAAAAATAATTAATATATTATAAAATGAATAATTTTATCTGTACAAGTATACAATAGGGGTCCAAAACTCAACATTCAAACCGTAGATCCGCCAAATGCGAAACCACCGCCATTAAATAGCTTATTTTAAATTATATACATTTAAAGGTGAGTTAGATGCATTTGGAGTTTTTATTTGGGAGATATAGTTCTGGGAAGTTGGGATTTTGGATTTTTATTCAGGCCATAACTTTTTATCTGTACATTATTTTTCAGTGAATTCAATTTTGTATTTTTCTTTATTTAGTTATCTACAACTTTCATGTACAAAGTTTCTTTATTTGAGGTATAAAGGTGGAGCCAAAAATAGGTCCCAAAATGAATAAAGAATGAATAGAATCTTTATTGTTCTTGACCCTTATCTCCCCCCACTTTATTCCTTGTCGTCCTATTCATCGAGATGTCTAGGTCTCTAGGTTCCAGGTCATAAAATATTTACAATATTTTATTCTTTTTCTTTTCTTTTATTTATTCTATAATTTTGGCTTTAAATACATTATTTTATACATTATTTACATGCACATGCATGCATGCTAAGATGCGGGAATTAAGGGTATTTACACGCATTTGCTAGGGTTTTTGAGGCCAAAATGATAGAATAAAGATGATGAAATGTGGATTCATCAACTGATAAGGCCAAATTTTATTTGATTGCTTTTATAGAGGAATTTGGGCCTTTGATGAAGATGATAATCCAGTAAAGGCTTGCCAGGCTAGAATTTATCTTACTTTTTCTGATAATGAGTTTGAGCCTTTTTACATTGATATTTGTGAGACTTCCCAGGCAGGACATGACCACACTACTTCCACTGACCGGTTCATGCCTGAACACTCTATGACCTTTGAGGATACATTCTTGGTCTATCCTGACCAGTTTATGTATAATGTTCACCTTTATATCGACCTACACCTTGTCAGATCCATTCCTTAGCGATCTCGCAAGAAGGTCCGCTTTAAACCGTCTTGACGCTTTTACATCCACTCCTCTTGTATATTCGCTTTCGTTTACATCCGTACATCCACTATATCGCTCATCCACCTCATTTTCGTGTGTGTCTAACTTAGGATGTACCTTATCCTATGTATGGGGGTAGATGAATCGAGTATTGTTCATATTCGTCATGTTCATCACTTCTATTGCTGCTTATACTTGGGGATACTCTACCCTAATTATAGGGGGAGTGATGTTGTTCATATCGTCTCTGATGTGTTTTTATTCTTCTGATCTCTCGATTGTCCCCCAACATGTTAAAATTATATACATAGGGCTATTCAACCCTATGTATAAGGGACCAAGACGAGCCGTTGAGTTTGTACATTCTCTTCCTCAATTCTCCCAATTTGTATAGTCTTCTACACTTAGGGTTATTTGATCCTGAGTATAGGGGGGATTACCGACTTCTATTCTTTTCATCTTTTCATTGAGTCGTTGTAGCATAGGAGTCTTTTCATTTTTCTATACTTAGCACGAGTTATTTCTTCCATTGCCTCTCTCTGATCACTATGAGGACATAGTTCAAGCTAAGTATAGGGGGGTGTCGTACAAATTGTGTATATACCTTAAACATAACTCGTACTTTTAAATATGATTATTTTAGGAATATGTATATAAATTTGTATAATCCACATGTGTGTATATAGACTTTGGTCATCTTTTATAAAAAACAAAAAAAAACTAAAACTAAAACTAAAACAAAATATGCAAAAATTAAAAAAAAACAATAACCAAAAACAAAAAAAGGAAAGCAAAAAAAATTCTTAAAAACTACGAAACCAAAAGTCTATAAAATAATTTCAAAAAAAATCTCCATACATGTGCATCATTTTCTTCCAAAAATCCATAAAAAATTCAAAATTTGAAATTTGTTTCAAATAAATTGCTTTCTTTTACCAAGTTACATATTTCTCGCATTTGCATATGCATTTTTCAGGATAGCATTGACATTTAAACTAAGTCTTAAAAAATGATGAATGGATCTTAGTTGGACCTTAATCCACATAATTTTAGATGAACCATATAAGAACTGGAGTTAAGACATTTCAGGTCTTAGCGACTTTGTTCTTTGAGTCCATAAGACTATGTTCATATGTCGTCCTTATTAGTCTAAGTAGAATATTTAACAACACACACATGATAATTTCACACCATGGCTTATCTTAGACAAGCACTATACACTTAGCTCTTCTTGGAGGAGGTATTGAGGAGGCAAAATCTCTTGGCTTGGAGTAGCATACGAGGGTAGTACATCTAGGATGAACCTCTCGTCTTCCTTTAGGTAGGGTAGTGCATCTCAACTTGATCTAGTAGCATGGAGGTCTAAAGACAGGATGTTGTGGGATTGCAATAATGCTTCAGAAGAGGGATACTCTACTATCTCAAGAGGAAAAACTCGTTATGTCCATGCTGCAACATGTATATATTTTCAAAATAAAAAGAGAAAAGATGTAGAATCCCCAAAAATGGACAGGCCTGATTGAAAAGTAAATTGACTGTCGGAGTGTATATGCAAGTATAAAAAATAAATGAACAAATAAATAAAAATAATAAGAGCTTCAAAGTCAATTTTTTGTAAGTTGGTAGATGGATGACTTGACTACACTGGTCATGCATCCAAGGACATGTAGCTACACTGGTCACCGTCCATTCTTTTCTCCATCCCCTCTTCTTGAGCTGGTTGTACTTGAAATTAGAAGGGAATATCCCCGATCCTCGAGGAAATAGTTGCCAGACCAGGAGACTAGAGTTACATTGTTGAGAGAGGATGTTTCTTTGCTACTTTTGAGATGATGAGCTATATTTCACTTACACCGTACAAGTAAAGATTCATAATCATAAGAATTTGTTAATGTAGACTTGTTCTGACCTGACTATTGAGGAGACCTATATAGGAGTCTTGTGGAACTTGAAGACTATTACGTTTTAAATCCATTTGCCATTAAGGTTCCGCCACATTAATAATCCAAAGGTCTGATAGAGATCCATACTACAATTTTATGAAAATAAGCTTAATACTCAATATTGTCCTAATTTCTTTATTTTTCCTTTCTTTTTCTTTTATTCAATTATTCTTTCAAATAAGTGTTTGCTAAGAGACTAGAATAGGTAAATCACAGGGGGATGATGAATATGCATTTCATCATCGTTATTCATTTATTTTAGATTATAATCAATTATAAAGCACCTGTATATAATACTAACTCCTTATTCTAACTAACTTGCATCTGTGTGTAATCATTGTGCATATATTATTATTTTAACCTAAAATAAATAAATAAAGAATTAAAGGAAAAATAAAGATAGTAGGAAAAAGACTGTATATATGCAATAGATACATGCTGACCTGAACCCCGTGAGAAGGTCAAGACTTGACCTGATCGACTAGGAATAAAGTAGGGGGAGATAGGGTCCTCAATCAGAAAATCCAAATAAATGCTTTGTAAATACTTTTCTGTGTATATTTGTATAAATTTACAGTATTTTATTTGTACACAAATTGACTTCAAATTAAATAATTTTCAATAGAAAAAGTTTTCAATAAAAATGTTTTCTAAATAATAAAAATAATTGCAAACTAAAATCATGTATAAAATAAAAGTAACCACATCGGAAAATGCCATAAAGAGATAATTGAAAGACAAATTCTGACTCCATATGAACTCGCATTGAATCAAACTCACTTCCATTGTAATCTAAATTAAATTATCTTCAAAATGGTTGTGCTTTCATATTTTTTGGAGTTATGGTTTGAAAGACAGTTTTCTGGTGTGGTTTGTGCAAATTTACCATTCATTTATTATATATATCCATATTTATTTTTATACATAGTGTATTTATAAATATTATTTAAGAATTATTTAAAATAAAATGATAAAATAAAATAAAAAAGCTAATTTCCTTAAATAACCCTCACAAAAAATAAATAAATAAATAAATATATTATTAAATTAAATAAAGTTACGAAAATTAATAAATAAATAAATTATGTAAATATTTTAACACTAACTTCCTTTATTATCTTTTTCTCATTTCAAATTTTCCTTATCTCCATTCAAAATTTAATAATTCAAATTCGAGTTCAATTATTTATCTATTTAATTGGCTCCTCCTCCATCATTCTCACTTGATCAATCTTTTGGAGAGGAGCCTATTTTCCGGTCAGCATCTGAGTCGACACTGAGGCGACCTTCGTCGATGTGATTACGGAATTTGTCCACTCCACGGTGACATCCATTTTTTCTTGTTATTTAATCTCTATTAATTGTAGTTTAATTTTTTGCATCTTTAATTTCGTTGTCATTTTTTTCTAGATCATAGTTAATCAATTTTTTTAATCACCTATCATCTGCCCCTTGATTTAGATTTCATCTCATATTCTTGATCTTGCCACGTTCACGTTCTACCTCACGCAATCTTCCAACTCCTATCGCGTACAGTGGCTGGAGACACGGATTTGATCTCTCACTTTGCCGGATTCGACATCATTCATATTTCTTTTATTACTGTTATTATTCTTTATTTGATCAAGCCGTCTTGCTTGAGTTAGATTTATCTTAGTTTGTTTCAGGTATAGGGATTTAGAAATATATAAAAATTATTGTCAGTTATGGTTTCAACAAAATAGAAAAAATTAAGAAAGTTATTATTCAGATAAAAAAAAATGAGACACCGCTCCGCCTGGGAGTAGCCTCCTTTGCCTCAAAGTCGGTCATAGCCAACCGAATATCCGTCGCACACGAGACATCGTCCTGCGTGTCACCAGTCTCGTCCTTCAACAAACCAACACCTCCATCGATGATGCCACTGCCCTCTGCATGTGCAATCTCTGACTCCTGCTCCACAGCCGACGACCAACTGGAGGAGACCACCATTATCGACCTTTGTCGCGCTGCAGCATCCCCTAATGCTCCTCCAGCCTTCCACCGTCTGTCGACGTCGCAGGTCCGCCGCTCCGCTCCTAGACGCACCGTCCGTGCACAACACTCCTCATCCATGCGAGGAGTCATCCCCGCCGCCCTTCTCTGAACGAAGCCATCGTCATCGTGTTGCACGGTGCGCCACCACCTGCCACCTTCACGCGTGCCCCCGCTCGAGCCGTCCATCTGAGGAGCTCCGAAGCCCATCGCCGCCCTGTGGTGTGAGCAAGAAGAAAGGGGACGACGCACCTCATGTGCCCCTTTTTGTTTTGAGAACGAAGAACATGAAGAGGAAGCCTAGGGAACTTCAATAAAAAATGGAAAATTTTTAATAAAGCCCTCAGAGGTTTGAAAATTAGCAAAAATATCCCTATCACAGCCTCCAGCACCTACGTAGCACGTTTATTGGGTCAATTTCAATAGTTTCACATTTCTTTTATTATTATTACTTTTTCATGTTGAAACTATAAATATTTAATTTTTACTCCTTCTATTTCCAGATTTGAAATTCGCTTGTTCTTTCCATTATAATAAATACTTTTGTTGGTTAATAAATTTTGCAAAAACTGTGTTTTGCTTTTGATGTGTTTCTCTTCATAGTTTATTTCTCATAGCATTATATTGTCATTTGCTATTATTAAAAACTCAAAAACATCATTTTTCCCTATTTGAACTTCGAAAAATCGTAAAAATTCAAAATAAAAAATCCAAAACATTAGATAGGTTTCTTTTGGTTTATTTAAATTTCCATCTTATTTACATGCATTAATTATTTTTAAACCCCAAAAAAAATGTAAAATACTCAAAATACTAAAAAACATATAAAATGTTAGAAAAATAAAAAAAAAATGTTTTAAATTTCTTTTTGGAGATAAGTTTCTCTAGTTTTTAAGAAAAATAATTGTAGTAGTTTTTTATTTCATTTTCTATTTTTAAATTCCGAAATAATTTTGTTTGCTAACTGTTTGCATTTTCTCCTGTTTTTATTCATTTTAAAAATCCTAAAAAAATCTAAAAATCTCTGAAAAAATACAAAAAATAGTAAAAATTAATCAAACATATAAAAAGATTTTATTTGGAAATTTGTGAGATTTTTTTCATATTTTAAAAAATCTAAAAAATGCATCCCTTTTGTGTATAAATTTGTTTTGAAAATTTTATTTTTGAAAATTAAAAATTTGCAAATTTAAAAATCTTTAAAAAATTGAAAATCAAAAAATAAAAAATAGAATTAATAATTTCTTTAAAAAATTTAAAAGATAAAAATTTCACAAAAACAAGGTAGTTAGCATTTGAGATTCCCTTTTACTTTTAAATGATTTTTTTAATTATTTGAATAACCCTCCGGAATTGTAGCCTCCTTAAGTTCGATCTTGTTGCTATAAATGTTATTTAAATATCAAATTTCTCTTGCTACGTTTTTTGTACATAATTTAGCTTGAGAAAAAAATAAACTTTTTTATGACGCTTAATTGGGTTGCGACGACTTGTGAATAATTCAATTAATTACAAACTTGAGAAAAGCGTAATAGCACTTGATCATGTATCATTACATTCAACAGTCCCTAAAGCTGTGTTGGGGCACTAGAACTTCCAGATTTGAAAGTTGACCATGGTAGAGGACGTTGAAAACCTTGACCTCCAAGACGGTATGTTGATCCATGTGATTGTATACATGAAAAAGTTGGTCATACACTTGGTTGATGACCACCTGAGCTGCTGGCAAGTAAGGGACACTTAGCCATGAAATGGCCCGGCTATTGGCAGTGGAAACCCTACGATCTCCTGACAGAGAAAAGGAGCCTCCTGAGACAAGGATATCACCTCTTGTCTTGCAACTCTGGGAGTGTGTAGAAGATCGGAAAGAGGTAGTACCATGACTCGCCAGGCCCCGCTCCAAAAAAAATGTAGGGGCAAACCTATTAGCGACATGAATAGTCGCCACTGGGAGGAAACGATGATCTCTACGAGATCTGTAGAAATCTTGGTGAGTGGATCTTCCCGACTATTATAGCTGGAACTATGACTGGCCTCCCTGAAGCTGACTCTGAATTTCCTCCATCTTGTAGCCTTAGCACCTACCTCCTTGATAGAGTTGAAATCCTATGTAGACAGCTGGTGTTATACATCATCACGCAAACATAGATAAACTTTTGTAAGTTCTCCTCAGGAAAAGTAGTAGTCGCAAGTGAGTAGCGGGAGAGCGCAGTATAATGGATGAGATATTCTTGGGCCATAATCGACCCCCTATTTTAGCTCTGCAAATGACCTTCTCTAGTCTTCTACCAATTGATCGGGGTAGAACTGACTACGGAACTCATCAAGAAATAATTCCCACATTATGAGATCCTCCAGATGCTCCTTGGTGGCATACCAGCAACATTCAACATTGCATGCTTGTGAGAACTCCACAAATGTAAGCCAAGATTCTTTAGTAGCATGGATGATCTATAATACCATGGATATGTGATCTGTCCACAGTGCAGCCTCATCTAGTGTGCATGTGCTGAAGAATTGAGGTACCTTAGACCTCTGGTAGGATGCATAAGTCGTCTGATGTTTCTATAATGCCTCTAAATTATCGGAAACTCCATGGTTTAGAGGCACCGAAGGATGAAGACTGCCCTCTTCCTCATGAGAGGGTTTATAAGAGGAGTCCTCCTGCTTAAGGAGCCTCTGTTCCAATACCTTCTTACATTGTTGTATACCCTGCATGGCTTGAACTAGTAAGCCCAGCCGCTATGCAACATCAGGGTCAACACGAGGTGACATGATCCCCTGCGAGCATAATTATATTAGAAATTGTTTCCATGATCAGAGAGACAATGGAAACATTAAACAAGATTTTAATTATTCTACTTAAACTAATGACAAAGTCAGAAGATCTTGTCACTATATTTATATTTAGAATCTTGTTGATAATCTATGCAAAAGAGGGTATGGAGTATCAGACTCTAATGCCATTTGTGATGCCATTCCCCTCCGACTAGCGAGACCAATGGGACGAGAGGGTCGGACCTACGGTCCAATAGCCCACATGATCCACGATACTCAGCAGGCCATCTTATGCACATTTGATCAATATTTCAAATATAAATAACAATAGGAGAATAATATAAAATGAAAAGAAATTTCAACATCCATTTTCATTGATAATGATCATCAAGTCAATATCCATAGAATGAGATACATCATATAGTTTATAAATTTTATAGAAGAAGCTCTCCAAATATATCACTACAATGTCTCTCAAATAGAAAATAAAATACCACGGAAGTAAATAAGTTACTATAGATAGAACACACCTTGTTTGGTGCAAGTATGATGTAGAATGTCTGATCTCCTCAAAAGTCGTTGTTGTTGCGGCTACTGCTCAGCTGCACCTATTGGCTTCACACGAGGGTAATGTTATGAGTAATTGCCTAGCAAAGAGATAAATACTATAATGATTAATTTATGATAAGCCATGCGTGTGTATTCAACTCTATTCAGTGATATATGCATATATTGTAGAAAGAAACACTAATTTATTCAATTTACACGGAATCACGTGATAACTTATTTTATTTATTAGATTAATAATAAATTGAGTACCATAGTGATCTTAATAATTCTGCCCGTCGACTAGATTTCGCAACAATATACAAATAAAAATCATGTTATCCAATTGTCAAACATTTGTTGTATTATTTTAGCACAAGCGAGTACACGACTAATTCAAGCGAGTACACGACTACACGGGAACTTGTTTTCATTTTGAGTAAATATTCAAGGACCTTCATTCTACTAGAATTAGAAAAAGATCATAATCACGATTTCTCCAACTTCAAACCACATCTCAAAACACCTCTCACAATATTAACACTTGGAGTAAAATTAGATGCGGCCACGTCTAATTTTAAATAGAGTCGTAAAATCGTGCACAAGTGAGAAACCAAGAACGTCATCTGCGCCACCTGCCAACTCTGTCGAGCAGCTCCGGATACTACAGGGCTACTAGGTACAATGCATCACCCAACTCGTCCGTTGGGATCGCGATCTTCATGGTATCTACCCAGTGCCCAAGGGTGCATGCCCAGTCACTTGTAGCACCTACTCCATCTACCCAATTGCTATGAAGTCTAATGCAAAGGACAACAAATCCCCTTTAATAAGAATTGATAGTAGTCTATTGAAATTCAAAATTCTTACACCAGTGGCCAATGTAATTTAATAGTTATACAACTATAATATCCCCACAATACGCTTGTTTTCGTTATAAGTTCAGTTCGATTTTCCTTACATCTGTTTTGTTATACGTACATTAGAGACTTGTAGATGGATATAAAATATGAGATTTAATCTAACAGTAACTAATCACTGTGTGATTAAACAAGTTGTTTGCATATCTTCCATATCATATACAATTTCCTTCATACTGTCTCCATTTTTATTTAAAATTTATTGATTTTTTTTGGTATCTTCATTGATTGCCTCTTTAATTACTATGTATGCATTGTGAGTAGAGTGTACCAAAAGTAACGTTTCTATCTTTTATACTAAACAACTGTTCATATACTTAATATAATATCATGAGGATTATAACATCTGCACCGGAATTACTATTTCTGTGAAATATGACCCTCATTTAAACCGTTTTGATATACTGAGTAACAACAAAAAGAATTTATTGAGAGAATTAAGAGGCTTCAAGATACATGCAAGTGTGGATACAGAATAACGTAAATAACATTAAATATTGCATGGCGGTATTACGTTTATAATGCATGCTTAATGCTATGAGTATTTAATTGTTCAAAATTCATTTTTATGTATCAAACTTGGTAAAAAAACTATGCTTATCGTACTTGAGTCGGTTACATTTCAAAGTAGAGGTTAAATTTCAATAGAATGATAAAGCTCCATTTTTTCTCTGTTTGACAAATCGTATGTAGATAATTATGTGCTTCCCAATTTAGTGGAGAATAAACTCCAATGTGGTTCTGTTATTTTGATATCATTAGAAGAAGACAATAATATTTAAAACTTCCATTATCATCGAGGTTAAGATGATTGTTGTTTAGTTTAATTCAACCTTTTGTTTCCTATCCTTTTTTTTCAACGGAGAATATAGATGTAGGAAGTGTTATTAATAAAAAAATATTTTACCATTATCCCAATATTCCACTCAAAATAGACTTACAATTGTACGATTTATGTTTCAATTATGTGTGATATATATCACGTTGCAATTTAGATATTATGAAAACCTAATTATAACACAGGGGAATGGACAGCCGAGTTTTTTAGATATAATCAATGAATGATCCCGTATCTTTCATCGATTCATATAAAGATGCGAACTGTGTTTAAATATGTTAAAAACTCAAGCATCCAAAAGACAAGATCAATAGTTATAGATCACATCATTGTAAGAGGCAAGGTTAGAGAATTGATCTAGTATTACGATCAGGATTGTTGTATATATAAAAGTTACGCATGCACAATGTAATGTCAACGACAACCTACTAATCATGTCACAAAAATCTCCAAGGCTCTAATGATTTTCAATCATGTAGGTTGAAGAAGATGCGTGGAAACCAACAACAAGAGGGAGGTATTCATCGTTACCTCTGAGGATGTTCTCTCAAGATCACCTCTCATGCGGAAATGATGTTTCCGTCACTCAATCGGAGAACGAACGTGTATACAACTATAACCTTACATCTGTTTTGTGATATATCCATTAGAAGAAGACTTGTGGATGCATGTAATATATGAGATTTAATATAACAGTAACTAATCACTCCGTGATTAAACAAGTAGTTTGCAACTCTTCAATAGCGTATATAATTTCCATCATACTGTCTCCATTTTTATTTCAAATATATGGGAATTTTTTAGGATCTTCAAAGATAGACTCTTTAATTATTGTGTATAGATCGTGAGTAGAGTGTACCATAAGTAACATTTCTATCTTTTGTCCAAAACAATTGTTCACATACTTAATTTAATATCATGTTAGAGGATTATAACTTCTGCACCCAAATTACTATTTCTTTGAAATAGGACCCCTCATTTAAACCTTGCTGATATACTAAGTAACAACAAAAAGAATTCATTGTGGGAATTAAGAGGCTTCAAGATACATGTATGTCTGGATACAGAATAATGTAAATAACATTAAATATTACAGGGCAATATAACGTTTATAATACAGGCTTAATGCTTTGAGTATTTAATTGTTCGAAATTCATTTTTATGAGTCTAACTTTAAAAAAGCTATGCTTATCGTACTTGACTCGGATATATTTCAAAGTATAGGTTTTAGCTACACATATGCTTCAAGTTTAATAGCATGATAAAGCTCCATTATTTCTCTATTTGACAGTTCCTATTTATATAACGATGTGCTTATAAATTTAGTGGAGAATAAACTCCAATGTGGTTCTATTATGATAACAACGTACAAAAAAGATAATAATATTTAAAGCTCCCATTGTTATCGAGGTTAAGATGATTGTCGTTTAGTTGTAATTCAAGCTTTCGTTTCCTATCCGTTTTTTTCAATGTAGGAGATAGATGTAGGTAGTGTTATTAATAAAAAAACATTTCACCATTATCTTCATATACAACTCAAAATATACTTACAATTGTACGATTTGTGTTTCACTTATCTGTGATATATATATATATATATATATATATATATATATATATATATATATATATATATATATCACATTACAATTTAGATGATATGGAGACCTAATTATAACAGAGGAGAATGGACAGTCTGGTTTTTTTAGATATAATCAAATGAGTGATCATGTATCTCACATAGTTTCATATTAAGATGCAACTGTGTTTATATCTTTTAATAACTCAAGCATCCAAACGACAAGATCAACAGTTATAGATCACATCCTTGTATGAAGATGGCTTGGAGAATTGATATAATATTACCATCAGGATTGTTGTATATATAAAAGTTACGCATGCACAATGCAATATCAGCAACAGCTTACTAATCACATAACAAAAATCTCCAAGGCTCTAAAGATTTTCAAGCATGTAGGTTCAAGAAGATGTGTTGAAACCAACACCTAGTGGGAGATATTCATCGTTTCCTTCGAGGACGTTCCCTCAAGATCTCCTCTCACATGGAAATGATGTTTCCATCTCTCAATAGGTGAAAGAATGTGCATACAATGATGACCTCGAGCTCCCCTACATGATGGTGGTCGCGGATCTTTGATTGGAGCAACTTCTCCGACGATGACAGAAGCATTCCGACGATAAAGTAGACGATGATGGTGGTTCTCCAATGAAGGACAAGTGTAGTGGTGGATATGGTTTGAGAGGGTAGTGTACCATGCCTTATTTATAGATGCATTGGTGGAAATGGGTCCAAATTGGGATTCGGTTCAGATCCATATATGGGTCCCGACTATTATATTTAAAATGTTGATAACTTGAGCTAGGTAGCTCAGAATTTGACATTCTTAGGCTCATTGGAAAGATCTCGATGAGCTCTACGAAATGATGTGGTCATTTAAGATTTTTTAGGAATTAGTAATATTACATAATTTAAGACAAAAATACAGGATTTCACATCATAAAAATTGTAAAGGAAGTCTCATCCTCGAGACGTCGGATTTATTGTTCGTGTTTTAAATAAGTCTTGGATCACGACATAAAAATCTTAAAGAGAACGAAACCCATAAAAATCTTTAAGAGATTTGAACTAGGGTTTGGTGATCATTCCTTCAAAAAGATATTTGTATTTCTGTCGCATATCTGCCTTAGGCTCCCATGTGGCCTCCTCAACATTTTGAGTTTGCTACAATTCATTGACCAAAGGGATGTCTTTCCGTTACAGATTCTTAACTGTCCGGTCTAAGATATGCACCGATGCTTGAGGGAAGGACAAATTCAGTTCGACCGCGAGGTCCTCATAGCTAATCACATGCTAAGGGTCTCAAATATAGTTCCGAAGGTTTGAAACATGGAATAAATCATGTACACTTGCCAAGTACGGGGAAGGGCTACTCAATATGCAACCTTCCCAATAAGAGCCGAAGTCTCGAAATGACCAATGAACTGTAGAGGCAGCTTGTCGTTGACACCAAATCATTGAATACTCTTCACAGGAGATACTTTGAAGAATACAAAATCTCAAACCTTAAATTCATGATCACAACAGCTCTAATCAGAGTATCTCTTCTGGCGGATTTGCGCAGTCAATAATTTCTTTCTATCAATTTTGTAACTCTTGTTGAATCAACGATTATCTGAGTGGAATAAATAACTTTGTCACCCACTTCCTGCCATCACAAGGGAGTGGTACATCTTCGCCCATATAATGCCTCAAAAGGTACCATGCCAATACTAGAATGGTAGCTATTATTATAAGTAAACTCCACCAAGGGAAGGTGATCCTTCCAAGAACCTTGCCATTCAGTGGCACATGCTCAAAGTAGGTCCTCAAGGGATTGAATCGTCCACTCTGATTGCCCATCTATCTGCAGATGTAAGGCTGAGACAGGGCACGGTTTGGTTTTTAGGTCCTTCATGAACTCTCCCCAATAATGCGACGTAAAATGAGAGTCTCTATTATATACAATCTCTTTTAGAATCCACTGCAGACGAATAACATGCTCGATATATAATCGGTCAAATCTACCTTAGTGTAAGTCATGTTTACAGGAATGAAATGTACGGACTTGGTCAATCGGTCCACAATAACCTAGATGGCATCATATCCACATACTGTACAAGGTAAGGATGTCAAGAAATCCATTGATAGTCTCCCATTTCCACACAAGTATAGGAAGTTACTATAACAAACTAGGAGGGTGCTTGTGCTCTGCCTTTACTAATTGATAAGTAAGACAACAACTGACATGTTCGGCAACATTCCTCTCCATCCCCTCCCACTGGAAGGATTGACGAAGGTCTTTATACATCTTGGTGCTTCCTGGGTGGATAGATAATCTATAACAATGAGCCTCGTCTATGATATCTCTCATCAATTCATTATCATTAGAGACACATACATGATCTCCCTTCCACAAGATGGACTAACAGACTCTGAATCCATCAAACTCCTCCTTCAGATATCGATGGAATAAGTCCTGTAATTTATGATTAGCATGATGATAATGCACAATCCTATCCCATAATCCGTTGTACTTGGCAGGTACAATTACAACTTCTATAGTACTATCAGATGGGTGCCACTCATTGAGTATCGCGTACATGTCCTAAGTCTGTAGCTATGTTGCGGTACCCTCTATATGTGCTCTCCTACTAAAAGCATCTGCTACTACATTTCCCGTATACAGATGGTTAGAGATCATGCAGTCGTAATCTTTCAACAGTTCTATCTATTGTCTTTGCCTCATATTCGACTCTAGCTGGTCAAAGATATATTTAAGACTCTTGTGATCTGTAAAAATCACAAACGTGTCCCCATATAAATAGTGATACCATATCTTTAATGCGAAGACTATAACTACCAACTCCAAGTCATGAGTAGGGTAGTTCTGTTGTGATTCATTAGTTGGTGTGATGCGTATGCCACAACAAGGCCACGTTGCATCAACCCTTATCCTAAACCCTCTTTTGATGCATCAGTATATACCGTGAAATCTAAAGTACTTGAAGGAAGGGTGAGAATCGAAGCACTGGTCAGTCTCTCCTAGAGGGTGCAAAAACGCAGTTCACACTTGTCGCTCCAAATGAAGGGGACATCTTTCTTTTTTAGATGAGTAAGTGATTGAGCTAGCTACGAGAAGCCCCTAACAAAAAGTCTGTAGTAGCCAGAGATCCTTAAGAAACAATGTATCTCGGTAATTGTCATGGGATGCTCCCAAGACATTACTACATCTATCTTGGCTGGATCAACTACCACGCCTGCTCCCAACATTACATAATAGTGGAAAGCTACCTCGATATGCCAAAACTCAGACTTGTTGTACATTGCATACAACTTGTGTTCTCTGAGTGTCTCCAGAATAGTATGAATATGTTTATCATGTTCATGCTCATCGCGTAAGTAGATCAAGATATCAACCATGAACACCACAACAAAATGAACCAAGTATGGGCGGAAAATTCTGTTTATCATGTCCATGAATGCGGCAGGGGTGTTTGTAATTCCAAACGGTGTGACCAAAAATTCATAGTGGTTGTATCTGGTGCGAAAAGCGGACTTATGCACATCTATTTCCTTAATCCTCAACTCATGATAACACGATTGTAGGTCAATCTTTAAATATATTGCTGCACCTTGCAACTGATTGAGAAGATCATCTATTCATGGGAGTGGATAATGGTTCTTTAACGTCCTCTTTTTCAATTTCATGTAATCAATGCACGATTGCGTAGACCCATCCTTCATCTTTACGAAGATGACTTGTGCTCACCAAGGTGATGTACTGTTACGGATAAATCCCTTCTCCAACAACTCCTGCAATTTTACTTTGAGCTCCTTGAGTTCATCTGGTGCCATTCGATATGGAGTGATGTAGATGGGTTGTGTATCGGGAATCATAGTGATCTCGAACTCGATCTCCCTCTCTCATGGTAGTCCAGGTAATTCATCTAGAAATACATTAGGAAAATCTCTCATACTTCTGACATCTTCAATCATCCGATCCTGTGCATGTAGCTTCACAAAGCATGGTAGAAAACCGATGCAACCTTGATTGAGAAAGTGTTGGACCTTAAGTGTGAGTGCGTTAATAAATAAAATGGCTAAAATCCACTTAGTAAAAATCACAAAAATTTTAAAATTTTTTATACATAAAATTATTTTCTTGCACATGCATAGCTATTTATAAAATTTATTTTTCTACAGAGGTTTCAATAAATGATTTGCTTGTGTAAATATTTTTGTATCAAAATTTTGTATATAGTACAAACTTTTTATTAAATGTTTGAAAATAAAAATTTGAAAAAACCCTAATGTAAATATTTTCAAATGATTTGCAAAATTTATGCATTCAAGCATGCATATATTCAAACATTTTCAAAAAATTTGCACGTTTCCAAATTTTGAAAAATAGAATAAAAAGATTTTTGTATATATTTGTATATTCTTGCGAATCATAGTTGACATTTAAACTAATCTAGAATTAAATTGGAAAATGGAGCTTGGTTAAGACCTTAATCCACCAAATTCTTAGAGGAACCGTATTGGTTTTGGGTTAAGACTTTTCATGTCCATTGGGACTTAATTCTTTGAGTCCACTCGGCTATGTTCACATTTTGTCTTGATGAGCCTAAGTAGAACATTTAACAACGCACGCATGACTCTCATAGATAGTGGCTTTACTTGGACCATCATTTTACACTCAGTTCGACACGGATGAGGTGGTGAGAAGGCAGTTTTCCTTGGCTTGGGGTAGCGTACGAGGGTAGTACTTCTAGGAAGAACCTCTCGACTTCCTTTAGGGAGGGAAGTGCGCCTCAACTTGGTCTAGCTGTGTTGAGGTCTGAAGACATGAGTTGTGGGGTGCAATATTGCTTCAAAAGGTGGATAGTCTACTAGCTCAAGAAGAAAAAGTAATTATGTATATATGATGCACCATGTAGATATGTTGTACATATGCGCATTAAAAATGTGCAAAAGAAAGAAAAACTCCAAAAAAGTGACAGGCCGGATAGAAAATAAAATGCCTGCTGGAATGTATACAACCAAATAAAGCAAAGCACATGTTACACCTTCTCATCTCATGAAGCTTGCAACGGGATACTTAGCTACACTGGGTGGGCTCCCATGGATATGTGGCTACACTGGCCACGGTCCATTCTCTTCTTTCCCCCTTTTCTTGAGCTGGATTAACTTGAACATAGAAGGGAATACCTCGCTCCTCAAGGAAAGAGCTGCCAGACTATGGAATTAGAGTTACCTTGCTGACGGAGGTTGTTGCCTATCATTTCTGAGGTGGAGAGCTACATATCACTTACACTTTACAAGGAAAGATACATGATCATTAGAGTTTGTGTATGTAGACTTGTTCTGACCCGTATTAGTGAGAAATCGTGACCATAGATTGGTAGAACTTAGAGGTTGTTGAGTCTTAAACCTAGATCTAAATAAGATTCTAATAAAGTAATAATCCAATGGTCTGACTGAGCTCCATACTTCAATTTAATGAAGAAAAGTTTAATAATCAATCTTGATTCTCCTTCTTTTTCTGTTCCTATTAGTTTCACTTCTTTTTCAAATATGTGTTTGCTAAGGGACCAGCAAAGGTAAAGTATAGGGGGTGATGAATCCATGATTATCACTCTTTATTCTTTTATTTTAGCTATTTATGTTGGCAAAGCATTATATAAATATGTGTAAAAACAATAAGTTAGCATTCAATATGTGTGTTTTAACATTGTATAATTAGCATGTATTTGTGCAAAAATAAAAATAATAAGGAAAAAAAGGAAGGAGGTATTTAGAATAAATACAGAGTGACTCCAACCCCAAGAGAAGGTCAAGCCTTCATTTGATCGACAAAATAAAATAAGTAGAGAGAGATAGGGCCTACTCTATGTTGTACATATTTCCTATGTATATAAATATTTATTTTTTTTATAAAATGAAAATAAAATATTCTTTTTACCTCTTTGTATATATTCCTAAAAAGAAAACAAAAATACAATGAAAATCAGAAAAATAAAATAAAAATAAAATTGTCTCTCACTTGTATAAGGTACATGTATATAGGTCGCATTCCCTATTAATGTTATACATATAAAAAGATCATAAAATTAAAGGGATTTTTACCCGGCATACCCTATAAACTTTGTCAATCACCTCAATGACCTTTGAAACAACCTAATTCCCCCCTCGATCCGGTAAACTTGCCAACTCCAACTCTTACCCCATGAAGCCTCTAGGTAACATGTTTTAAGCCCGTGGGGGTTCTTGTGGTAATTTATAGGGTCGATGGGGTAATTACATTGTGTAAAGCTCGTAGAGGCATTTTAAAACGTTTATAAGGTTTGTTGTGTAAAAATCCCAAAATAAAATAAAAATGGTTTTATGCTCTTAATATTATGGGGAAAATTAATAAAATAAAAAATTTGGGTATTTGTGTAAAAATAATAAAATAAAATTTATTGTACAAAATACATAGGTATATTATACATGTATACCATACTATATATAAAAATATTTAAAAATAATAGAAAAATAGTTTAAAATTAATTAACATTTTTTATTTTATACACTTTTTTTACTTCATTTACTATTTTTTATTGATTTTGTAAATATTTTGGAATAGCGAATTTTCTTAGTAGTCTAGGAGGGTCTGTTGACCCCGGTCAACCCCCCTAAGCTCGGGTCGGGTCGATTCTTCATTGCCGGAGCATCTTCTCTGATTTTCCTGCCTGATTCTGAGCTCCTATCTCCTCGTGATCCAGACCCGAGATTCCTTGCATATCTGACATTCTCGTAGGTCCTTCAGTTGATCCAAATCTCTCTAGGGTTTCGCATACCATGTCGATCTTTTGGACCCTCAAGTTTGTTATAAAATCTTTTATTCTGCCTCCTGGTGCTGCAGCTCATGCCTCGCTCCTTCTTCCACCTCTAGACACCGGTGGTTGAGTGACAACTACCGAAGAGCGTCTTTGGATTGGAATTTGATGGAGAGAGCATGCAGTTCACCCTTCGTGGCTGGAGATCCACCAAGAGCAACCAACCCATTCGCCGCAATGCGGTTGAGGCCATTATCCTAACGACCACCTTCACCTGAAGTTTAGGAACATGTTTCAACCATCAGGTAACCCTTATTTCGACTTCATTTCCCTGTTCCTTCGAATCTTCCCGTTTGACTACATCGTAGTTCACTTTCTCCGACCACCCTGGTCAAAGCTGCATCTCATCCTCACTTCCTTATCGATTGACCCATCAACGATCACTCCATCTCGCACCACAGACTAATCACCTTTGGACTCAACACTCAGCTCAAGATTAAGGCTAAGACCCCCCTCTTTCACCCTCGCCAGTGATCGAATCCTATCCACCTTCGCTTCTTTCACTTCCAGCTTCAATGACATGGATCAGATCCTCGCTCCAAGTCCTTCTATCCATTGAAGATACCCCAACTTGATAGGAGCTTCTATTTCAGGTTCAGCTACCCAGCGGAGTAGCTCCAAGTAGAGCCCCCCTTATCCAGCACATCTAATCGTTGGCTCCTCCATCAGAGCCTCCCACTAGACGCGGACCATCTTCACGACGATGCAGGACTCCTCTGATCCTTCATCGGAGTAGTGGATCTCGATCCCTACTCTGTTGAAGCTCATCCCCTATGAGTTCTTCCAGCAATCTTCTCCACCGTTGATGAGGGGCTTCGCCTTCCAGATCTGAACATGGTTGTATGCCCATGCTACGATCTTAACGGTCAATCAGAGAAGGCGTCAGATCTGCACCGCACGTCCTCACCATTTTTAGAGTCGACAAATTTGCACTTTAGCAGAGAATCACCCCCGCACGTCCCTGACATCCCCTCCACCGTCAGATCTTAACAGAGGACGATCAGGACCGTTAGAGTCGTCACCTGTGCCTCACGTGCTGCAATGTATATTGCATATTTTATCGCGTACATTTAGGCTTTCTTTGTTAGTCAAGAGAATAAAGTTGTAGTATAATTACTTTTGCAGTTTGGACCTTATGTTTTTAGTATTTGCATTTTCGTCCTCATGGACCTGAGACACGTGCCTGTTCACATGATTTTGTGGGTTATTTTCCTATTCGTTCCTGAACTTTATGAATGTTATGTTTTGAATGGGACTTTTCTAATAATTGCAAATATACCACTTAAAGGATACGGGAGGATCCTTAAGCACATCACGGAAGCATGATGATCGTATCATATACGATCAAGAGTGACTAGTCATACTAGTTGCTCAATGCAACGGAATTTAAAAAAAAAATTAAACGACGAAACCACATGATCTGTAAACCATTTATGAGTAGTTTCGTCTAACCACATAGTATATATAGGAATACCTTTTGTAGTGTTGTTGCAATCGAGCTTCTAAGAGAAGAAGTCTCCTGTCTCATGTTCGACCTTCGGAGGAGATGCTTGCGAGCGCGGGGACAAGTCATGGTGATCTCTCAATCTAAGTAGTTGTCCAAGCAAGAGAACTCCTGATCTCGTCACACGAGATCGTATATCTTCTTTGTGAGCGAGAAGCACCAATGAAGATAGAGTATCGAGAGTCATCAAAGCACAACGCAAGGCGACGATGAGGGCCTTCTTCCATCTAGGGTAGGGTGGACAGCCACCCAACAGAGAGGAGGAAGAGGGCACGAGAGAATGAGAGAGAGAGAGAGAGTAGAGAGACTTCATCAAGTCGGTGTAAGTCGAAGAGCAAGGCATGCCTCTTCTTATATAAGGTTTTGGGAGTCCATGGATCCCAATCTATGGACAACACACAATCGACGGATGAGATTGATTTGTGTTCCTTTCAACGGCTAGGATGTTGTTGGTAAAACAAAACAACAAGAAATTAATAATATTTATAAATCATTACGATTAATCTCAAATAAAATCACATTTGACTAGAGATAGGATAATGAGAAGACCATGGTCTACTCCTAAATAAGGGGGGGATACTCTTCTCCTTATGGAGAGTTGTAGCCTTCCTCTCTTGTTAGATAGGACTTGATCAATCTCCTAATATATCATGAGATCTCATTATCTCATGATATCTCCTATAACTCTTGTCAAAAATAATTTTCACAAAAAATAATTCCAAATTATCTTTCAGAATATATCAATCAAGCTATTGAAAAAATTGTGAATCTCATTCACAACCCAAAACTAAATGTAATTATATTTTCAATTAATTATTCAATGTGAATCCCATCCACATTAACAATTAATCAGCAAATATAAATCACACAAGTCTCTCTCTAATATGTATTATAAATCGTATTTATAATATACATGGATAATTGGATAGTTCTATCCACATTATCCATATCTACATTAATTAAATCACATTTAATTACATTGGATATTAATTCTCATGCATTCAGATAATGTGAATCGAATTCACATTATTCACGATAATTAAATCACATTTATTTTTACATTTCTCAATGCTCACATATAATTCAACCTTTGGAATTATTCTTGAACTCTTTCAAGAATAATGTGCTTTCTCCGTATATACATGGAGATAAGGATAGGGCGATTGTATTGTTCCACGTATAGTGACTTGGATATTGAGATCACATCTCAAATCAAGATCTCATGGATCTCCCAGAGATGCTTAATATAATCAAGGCTGCAAGTCTAATCTTCTCATTGCATCTGAATCTCATTCAGATCAATGTCCAACACTTGGACAAAAATCAGATTGCTTCTCTGCTGAGAGGAGTCACTAAAATCTAGTCCTGTTTCATCACTCCCTCGGAATGGAAGCATCATGGTTATACAATCGATTATCATCACATCACTCTTAGGTATTCCCAATACCTATACATCCTACATACTGGAAGACCTTTTGATAAACCCGAAGTTATAGATCTCTTTAAGACTGTCACCTTCAGGGTTTCATCATTATGATTCTCATTTGATCATTGGGATTTGGTATCAATCATATGCTTTCCAAAAGCATATATCATACCTCTAAATTCTATCAGGCTTCATAAGCGAGACGACCATGCATGGAATTTATCGATCCCAATATCTCATTTGTAAGCTCATGTCTTCCAGTTTAGAAGTGAAACTGTATGATCCATTTGAGATATCGTAGTAATCAATATGCCCTTATATGCACACCAACTCGCCGGTGTATAGACCTTGGTTAGGTCATCAACCTATTTGTTTGCCAAATGTACATACTCAGACATATAGCAGTACATCTATCTCTGGTCAGAGGATGTGTTCCTATCTCTACAGCATACGATGCACGACTTTGGTTATCATGATCTCGTTAAGTCAACCCTTTGACTTAACTATTCTGACACCTCCGGATCTCTATTCCTATGTAGAGGACCCACATCAAGAGGTCGGTCAGATATCAGCCTATTTGAGAAAAGGATTGCCACCTCCTACTCTGGCTGGAGATCATCTCTTAACAATCATTTGATGGTGCTTGATGAGTCCTCAATCTAACTCCTTAGATAATCATCCAAACACCAGCCTCTAATGCAAATTAATTATTCTTCATTTTAGATCAGTGAATGATATTCGCAATAACATTTATTGCATAATGACTCGATGTGGGCTCGCATGTCCAACAATCTCCCACTAGCCCAAAGAGCCATTAATTGGCTAATCATTTAAACCCGCAGTCATGTGACAATCATATGCTATTTAGAAAAATAGCTAGCTAAGCTAATCAGTCTCTCTGTTCGCGAGAGACTACGCCAAGTCCTTTTACGACACTTGCATATCCCCTAGTAACAGTGCTCTCATCCAATGCGAATGCTGCATCTTATGCAACCAATACTCAATCTTGTCAGTTATAGTGTCCTTGACACTACAGCTTACTAATTATTACAACCAGTATTTCCATAATCCTTATCAGAATGCCATGATTCCTGGGGATATCTATCTCCTAAGGTATCCATAGTTAAGACCTTTTAGAACACTATCTATAAAGTCTTAAGTTTTTAAAGATAAGACTTTTTTTAGAGATCACTATCTCAAAAATCTTGTCATCTTCGAAGATATTGTTATTACTGCAATAAAGTGTTCTATCTCCTTAGTAGGATTAGTAACATTTACTACTCCCACTGCATGGCATATATCTAACTTTTGTACACATCTAGCATACACTCAGCTTCTCGTAACTAATGCACAAGGGCAAGTATTTCTATCATCCACTTCCTCAACTCTTTAAGGTGTTATCCCTTTAGATAGGTCAGTACCATATCTTAAGGGAAGGAAGCCTTTATTGGAATTTTCCAGAAAATGGAACATGTCCAAGGTGTACTACTGATGTGATGGTCCCCATTCCCTCTTCTCTTTGCTTCTGAGCATTATCAGAACTAAGATCTAAGAGGTATCCTTGAAATCATATCTCAAGGTATGGAATAGACAATCCATAAAACACTTATTATCATCCTCATATCATTCCAAATGATTTGGATATTATCTACATATAGCATGATGAACACAATGGCACTCCCACTAAGCTTCACATGATACATCAAGATTTTATTTGAAATCATAACAATTATAATTTCATCAAATCTTATGTTCTGACTACAAGAAGCATATTCGAGTCAATAGATGGAGTTTCTTTAGCTTGCACAACTTGCTTTAAGATCCTGTGATTAACCAATGATGCATATAGGGGCTAGAAAATATCCTAGATGTCATGTTTACAATGAAGAAGGGCTAAAAAACCTTAACAACAACAAATATGGAGTCTTAGCAGCGGTCTGGGATGAGTTATGTATCTCCTAAGAGTCTGATAGCGTGGATCTGACTTGTGGTTAATCATGATGTCGGTCTACAAAACCGCAAAGAGAGATCCAGGTTGATCAAACAAAAATCAACGAAAATAGTAGATAGAGAGAGATAATGAAGTGAATAGGCTTCTCTCTTCTATTTTCGTGTACACTATATTATTTTACCAAGTAAGTGTGCCTAGGTCTAACTCAATGAGACAGAATATCAAAAACCTCGGTTTTTTATACAAGAAAGATTTCTCGAAAATGTTCTCTTTATTCTTGATTTTACAAAAGACTAGAAAATTGTCTCAAAACTTGCTCACGGTTGCTAAAATCAAATCGACAAGACAAAGCGAAGAAAAATCGAGGAAAAAACAAAACTTTTCTTGGGTAGTTACATAACTACCCTAAATAAATAACGGAAAAATACAACAAAAATGAGGTCCAAAACATCCCTACAAGCCAGGTGTATATCTGCAAAAAGAAAGTTATATAATATGTTACAAAAAGGTCCCTGACATGGTCTAAAATGCAAAGAGAACTAAATTTATTGCATTTTGGTCCCTACGCGGGAACCTAAATGTAATTCTGGAAAGTATCTGGGACGACCTGTAATTTTGGAAGCTTGCCGAGTTTATATTGCAATTTTTCTACCCCTTCATTATCAACGGTAGGGATTAGAAATAGAAGTGTGATCTGGGCCGTCTGATTATGCCACGTGTCGAGCACCTGTGCATCCTGGGCGTTCTTCTTCTATTCTTCAGTTCTTGCACAGGTTGCGATAGGGCTCCCTTCTCCGACTTCTTCCCATCATCTGGCACTTGATTAGGGCCTCCTGTAGGGCAAGAGGTGTATCTCCTACACCCCTCGAGCTCGCCTATGGGTGAGATTCGCTGAAGGTGATCGTAGTCGGATGGGATTCACCAGCAAAGGTAGTGCTTCAGGTAGACCTAAGGGTTGTTGAATATGGTAATGCTTTCATCGTTCTTCAAAATTTCAAAGCTCCAGATGTTGAATTTAACAATCATGATGTAAGAGTAACCAGCAATGAAATGTTCTTGCTTGATTCGCAAGGAATCAACAAGAAAATTATAGATTTTGTAGATCTCATATAGCTTTCTAGAATCTGTAAAACAAAGCTAAAGCGAGAAGAAGAAAAGTGAATGGGGATGATTTGAATCGGACTTGAGAGTGATTAGAGATGTGTGTATAACTATGAAGATTAGGTTATCTAATGACGTGATTAACTAACCTAATGCTGGCACGATGATCGAGAAATAAAATGGGAAAGCTATGGATTAACTGACATAGGACTCAAAGGCGTAGGACCCTCTGATGATGGCTCGATGAGCGGTCTTCTCGGAGCTGTACGCAGCACGGTGGTGGTGATGCAAGGTGGCGGAGCCTTGGAACCTCCCCTCCAATGATCCTTCTTCCATGCGGGGCGACACTCGGGTGCTGTAACCACCGGAGGTGTCCAGAGCAAGGCAGGAAAATGGAGGACTCGTCCAGGATATTCTGGAACTGGAGCTAGTTATGAGCGATTAGTTTGGAGATGGCGACTTGGAGGTGATTGTATAGGTGAACCATGGAGGTTTGTTAGAAGATCAAGGGTTGGCGTATAAATAGGTTGTTAGGAGAAGAGATATGAGGGTGGAGATCGAAGGAAAAAATAAAGAGGTTGCGTAGAGAAAAGGTTGAAATCGGTTAGTTGAAACCAATTCTGGCCCACCTTCTTAAAGAAGAAGGTCCCAGGTGTTGACATGTGTCAACACCTGGTTGGTCAGGTCCAAGAAATTCATTAATAAGAAATAAATAAATTATAAATCACCTTATTTTAATTTAGTTTAAAAATAAAAAAATGTAGACAAAAAAATTATCAAAATTATGGTATAATTAATTTTAATAAATAATAATTATTTTACTAAATAAAAATATTATATTAAAAAATAAATTCAAATAATACTTAATAAATAGGTTTTGTGTTTTTAACTTAATAAATTAATAAATAGTATATTAATTTTTTAATTTATTAATAATTAAGTTAATAAATAAAGTGTGTACAAATTTTATGAATTTTAATAAATGAATTTAGGTTTATTAATAAATAAAATTATAATTTGCGTAGTTTGTTTATACCTATAAATTAGGGTTTTTGATTTATTTAAATAATAAATAATCTACAAAAATTTGTAAAATAAATTAAGGTTAAAATACAAGAACAAAAAAATAATTAAAATTGTAAAACCATTAAAATGATAAATAGTGTGTTCTAAATAAAATAGATTGCCCAAAAACCTAGTTGTAGTTAGGTCCCAAAATCGACTTTTTGCAAAGGGACTCTGACTTTAGTGAAATCACCTTCATTATTAGAGAATATTATTTTAAGAACTTTAAAGGTGAGTAGAGCGAAATTGATGTTCGTATGAGAAAGTTATGTTGTTTGGATGTTTGGATTTTGAGAATTTACAAGTTTGATTTCTTGGCATATATATAAGGTAATCTTTTTAACTTTTTTTTATATTTTTTTATTCAATTTTAGAATAAAATTGGGAGAAGAATTTGGTGAAAAATATGTTCATATGAATTAATTAAAAATCAGTGAAGATTTGATATTTATTTGATAAATAGTGAAGAATGTACGAAGTATGAAATTATTTATTTTTGTTTGTTTTCTTCTTTATCTCCCCCTACTTATTTATTTGTCAATCAATCCATACTGACTTGGTCTCGAGGATTAATTATAAATAGATCTTTCATCTACATTTATTTTTATAATTCACATTTTACAAATATATATATCTACAATTTGCCATTATTTTTATTTTCTTCATTTTTATTCTTTTTATTTCTTTACATGGTTTTAATGCATAAAAGTGCATTTTATTCATGAATGGAATTTTGTTAGAAAGTGAAATTTAGTGTATATTTACATGTATTTGTTAGGGTTTTAAGATAAAATGCAAACAGAATGTTAATGAATCGTGAATTCGTTAACCCCCAATACTTAAACATTGCTAGTCCCTTAGTAAACACTTATTTGAAAAATAAGGGAAAAAGAAAGAAAGTTAGAATGAATTTGTTGTCCTAAATCAATTCATGACAACAGACAAAGGACAGAGCTCAATCCGGCATAAAACAAACATTTTGTCGGAGCCTTAACTAAGATTAGGATTTTATCCTCAATCGTCCTCAAGTTCCGCAAATCCTTGTTTAAGTTCACCTCAAAGCCAGTTCAGATCACTTATTCAGATCGTTAACTATATCAACCTTGAAGTCAATCTGTACGGTGTGTGAATTGTTTTATCTCTTCTCTCTTTGAAAGAAGCGAAGAAACTGTGCATCCTAGCCATAGAAACTGTGCATCCTAGCCATACACTCCTATTCATTCCTTGTCTAGCTACTCTTTCCTCAGGGAGGGAGGTATTCCCTTGTGAGGCCAGTTTGTGTTATGTCCACAATTGTATACAGAAACGAAGTAGAAGAATGAGAAAATAACTGGAGTGCAACTAGTGTAGACGCATCTCCTTTTGAAGCACGACCGATATAGCTAAGTCTCCACTAAGATGTGCAGGCATGTTTGGTGGAAGCTCGGATCAGTATGGTCGTATTTGTATTTGGTGGCATCTTCTTTGAATTGACTTTGTAACATTGCTTGCACAACATTCATCTCTTTGTGCCTCGATGGATATAGAATCTTTTCATTCCGTCCCTTTTTGAGGTCCTGGAAAATTTGTGTCAGCATATCCTTCCCTCATCCGCAACAACTATCGCAACCCCAATCTCTCCCGTCTTTAGACGTCAATGATGCAAAGACAAGGACAGAAACAAACTACCAAGATGGATTTCTCTTCGTAGCCCCATGCAAGTTGAGATAAGTGCAAAGTGTATGTGTCCAAAATTGGTTCACTGATGAAGAGTTGTACGGATGACACCAAGTGATCTACTTAGGCACTTTTCGAGTTAACTTCCCAAAACTTTGTCTCATGGAACCCAAAGATTTAAGTCAAGGACCTGAAGAGTCTAAATTACATTTGCTAACTAGGATCCTTACAATGATCACGAAAAGCCATAATCATGCTTCATCCTTTAGACTTTCTCAATCATTAGTCCTAGAAATGAAACTTATTCTGAAAAATGCTAATGCAAATGCAACAATTTTTTTGTGAAGTATATTTTCTGAATTTTACTCTTTTTATGGATTTTAGGGATTTTTAATTTTTATGGATTTTAGACTATACATTTTCATAGGTTTTGTGGTTTTTATAAACAATTTATGTACAAGAATTTTACAAGATTATTTACCCATATTTTATTTGGACTTAATAACTAATGTCCTTTACAAATTTTATATACAAGGTATTTTACAAAAAATACATGAATTATACACATATTTTACTATATAGGACTTAAATCACTGTTATACACATTTTAAATTAAGGATTTTAAATAAGGATTTTAAACTTAATTTTTCCTCTTTACAAGGATTTTATAGTTAATTTAATTTAATAGGTGGATTTTAACTTACCCTTACCAACTTTTTTTGAATTTTATAGATATAGAAAATATATAAAAGTACGAGTTATGGACAAAAGTATATATAAAATATATACACATCCCACTATACTTAGCTTGTGCTATGTCGTCATAACATCAAAAGAGAAAAAGGAGGACATACCTCGTGCTAAGCAAAAGTGGGAGAAAAAGAATATGTAAAATGAAGTCAGTCAACCCCCCAATTCTTACGATCTGGTAATTGTAAGTATAATGGAGCAAAAACAAGGTGATTGATGGAAGAGGTATAAACAACCGAGAAAAGAAAAAGAAGAAAGAAAACAAAATCACTGAAATCACTCAGTCCCCCCTATACTTTTGATAAGGAATCCTAAGTATGGAAAAGAGTGTGGACAAAATTAGGGACTAGTGATTAGAGTAAAAAAAGGATATACAAAATAAAAGTAACAAGATCAAAAATTGGAAACAAGAATTGGCAGGCAATCAGTCCCCCTATGCTTAGGATCTTGTATACTAAGAATAGAAGACGAACGAAAATGGGAGCTATTGTGATCTATAATGGATATACATATATGTACTCTAGAAAACCGAATGGCTTCACAAGTCTCTATACAGGATGAGATGATGTGGAAGAATAGTCATGCATCATGCACAAAGTAGATCACTTCGACTCGGGCTAGATGATCAGCGGTCTCCATGAAATGCTTCAACATCTGCCCATTCAGTGTAAATGGTTCTGCACTAGGTAACACATCTGATATAGAAATACTACCATTGTCGTGCACTATTCTTACCATATACAGTCCTTCCCACATGCTCTTCAATTTGCCAGGAAAAATTCTCAACCGTGCATTGAATAACCAAACCTTCTACCCAGGAACAAAGCTCTTGTGTCGGATATGTTTATCATTCCATCATTTCACTTTGTCCTTATAGATAAGGGTGTTCTCGTATGCCAGATTTCGAATTTCTACTATCTCATTCAGATCTAACATTCTATGGGCTCCCGCTTTCTATAACTCTAATGAAATTTCTCTGATAGCCCATTCAGATTTGTGCATGATCTCTACAGGAAAATGGCATGGCTTCCCGTAAACTAATCTGAACGATGAAGAACCCAAGGGAGTCTTATATGCAGTACGATAAGCCCAAATAACTTGGTCTAGAAGCTGTGACCAATTCTTCCTATCTGGTCGTACTATTTTTTGGAGAATAGATTTCACCTCCCTATTCGAAACTTCAACCATGCTGTTGTATGTGGGTGATGAGGGGAAGCTACTCTGTGATCAATAGCATAACCTTTTACTATTTTTTCACCTCCTTAATGTGGCTACCTCCATCTGAAATGAGAATACATGGAATACCGAACCACGAAATAATGTGTTCCCTTAGGAACCTGCATATTGTCTTGCTGTCAGCTGTTCTTGTGGGTATAGCCTCCACCCATCTGCTAACATAATATACAGCGATGAGTATGTACTCAAAACAATTGCTGGAGGGAAACAGTCCCATAAAATCTATACTGCATGCATCAAAGATCTTGCAATTGATAATGGGTCGCATAGGCATGGCATCTCGAGCACCAATTATCCCTACAACTTTTTGGCATTCTGGACAACTCTTCACGAATGTGTAGGCATCTCTAGTAAGAGTCGACCACCAAAATCCTCCTGCCTCTAATGAATGGCACAGAGTGAGGACATTGCTATATTCCTCTCGAGGAATACATCGGTTGTAAATATAATCCGATCCTTCACAAAAAAGAATCGGATCCTCCCAATGGTAATATCGTGCCTCGGACACTAGTCTGTCGACTCTGTCTTGCGGCCAACCTTGTGGAATCTTCTGTCTAACTAGAAAATTCACTATGTATGCATACTTGGGATTTTCAATAACTGCAAAGATATTCTAATCTGGAAATCTCTCTGCAATCTCTGGCGTGTAATCATCTGAAGGCTACTATAATTGTAGACAAGAGAGGTGATCAGCTACAACTTTCTTTACCCCATGCTCGTCTCTAATATCTAAATCAAATTTCTGGAGTAATAGAATCCATCTAAGAAGTCATGCCTTAGCATCCTTCTTTTCCATTAAAAATCAAAAAAGTGAGGAAGGAATGAAGACATTTTTCATCTAATAAGAACTTGATGTCTTACGTTAAAAGTTTAGTTAACGGTCGGACAATCTTAGAGAAGTCCTTGATAAATCGTCGGTAAAAACCAACATGCCCCAGAAAAGACCGTAACTGCTTTATGTTGGATAGTGGATCGAGTTGTTTGATGACATCCACCTTGGCAAGGTCAACCTCCATGCCTTGATTGGAGATGACATGCCCCAACACGATCCCATTTGTAACCATAAAATGGCTCTTTTCCCAAGACAGAATGAGATCGACCTCACAACATTTCTAAAGAACTTGGTCTAGGTCTGCTAAACAATCGTTAAAGATCTCACCATAGACCAAAAAATCATCAATTAAGATCTCGAGGAAATCACTGACCATGTCTGCAACAATGGGAAGCATGCACCTCTGGAATGTAGCAGGGGCATTGCACAATCCAAATGGCATCCGTCTAAAAGCATATGTGCTAAAAGGACATGTGAAGGTGGTCTTCTCTTGATCCTTAAGGGCAATAGTAACCTGATTGTATCCAGAGTAACCGTCTATGAAGCAGAAGTACCCCTTCCCTGTAGACTATTTTATCACTTGGCCAATAAAAGGCAACGGGAAGTGGTCCTTCTGTGTTGCAGCAATGAGCTTTATATAATTCACACATACCCGCCACGACATGGTTACTCTCTTTGGAATCTACTCTCCACTCTCATTCCTAACAATCTTAATGCCCGACTTCTTCGGGACAACATGTAATGGGCTAACCCATTCAGAGTTAGAGATAGGATAAATAAAGCTGGCATCGCACCATTTCGTGATCTCTTTCTTAACAACATCACGTAAGACGGGATTCAGCCAACGCTGAAACTCTTTGGAAGGTATGATGTCATGATCAAGATAGATATGACGAGAACATAAAGAAGGATTTATCCCACAGAGATCGGATACAGTCCACCCAATGTCCTTGCGGTTTCTTTCAAGAATCTCCATCACACGGGATTCTTGTTCTTCAGTCAGATACGCATTGATAATGATCAGAAAATGATGGTGAGGACACGCAAGGAAAGCATATTTCATGTTTGATGGAAGGGTCTTCAGTTTAGGTATGGTCATATCTGGCTTTGCGATATAACCTTCTGATTGAGTTATGAGATCTGTGCTGCTGATGGATGTTTTTGTTTTAAGGTTTTTCACCATCTCAACATGTTCTGAAGTTGGACTACATAAGATGTCTATAACATCATCTGACTCGCTACCGTGCTCTTCCTCAGAATGATTAGACGAAAATAATTCGGCTAAATAAAAATCAGATCTCTGATTCATTTGAGGTGGAGGGATTATGTGAATGTTCTGAATCTAAATTATCTGCAATACATCCTCAGAGTTTTTCTCCATGTAATCATAACCTTCTATGCTAAAATAAAATAGAGTTCCGTTAGAAAAGCTACCAACAGAAGTCTCGGACTCATCCTCTTCTAGGATATATTGGGTCTTTACTTGATACCTCTCGAGGTTGTCAAGGTAAACCTCATCAATGTAATCACATGTGGCTAAGCAACGAAAGGCATCAGAACTAGTTGTAGACGCGGCACTGTATGATTCTCTCTCCATCTCTATATGTACTTTCTTGCCCTCGGTGCGAAAAGATACCTTCCATGTATCATAATCGAAAAGGGCCTTTGCGGTCTCCAAGAAAGTCCTTCCAAGAATGATCGGGGTAAGGTGTAAATGTGTAGGGTAATCCATGTCTAGGATAGTAAAGTCCACTGCGGATTGCAAAACCCTGCACGGTTACGATAAGGTTCCTCAAAATGCCCCTAGGTCTCTTTATGGATCCATCAGCAAACTAAAGGATCGATATGGATTTGTAAAGAGGACCTAACTCGAGCTTGTCGAGTAAATAGGATGGTAGAAGTTTAATAGAGGAACTGTTATCTAGGAGAGTGCGATCGAATGTGGCTTCTGAAATCTCGCATCTAACATAATGTGCTCTTGAGTCCTTTTTCATCTTCGGAAGTATGTTCTGGATCATGCAGGAGGTGGGCATGTCAAAATATGCTTCTCTGTTCGGGATATCTTCTTCCTATGCATTGTACATTTATTTTTCAACTACTATTTAGGTGTAGGAATGTGATCCAAGGCATCATGGAGCGAGATTTTCAAAAATATGTGATCTATTAGTAACTTCTCTGTCTCTGGAGTAACATCATTCTTTTTGGAATTTTTTATGCCTTTTCCAAGCATCAAGAAAAGGAAAAATTTTGGGAAAAAAATTCTCTTTTTTATTACAATCAGGATTAACTAGTACATCAAGAGTATCAGAGTTCTCTACAAAACTCTCTAAAACAGGAAAGGATACATCAACTTCGGGCATGTCTTCTAGGCCTGGCATGTTGTCGTTGTCTGATTTGCCTAGTCCATGCCGACTGTCTCAGCATCGCTTCCTTCTCTCTGATCATCAAATGGTTGATCCCTTTAGTTGTGTTTCTCCTCCTCATTTCATGCATCATGGTCTTCCTTTTGCTCCTCTTCCTGTGCCATCTCCTCCTCCCGATCAGGTGTTTGTGGTGATCTACCGCTCCTAAGACGAATGAAGTTAGATAAAAATTCAGGAAAAGAGATCGTACATGTTATGTCGTCTACCTGATCTGGGTGCTTCCTTATGTTATTCGGATTCTTTTGAGGTTGTGCGGGAAGAGTGGTCTTGGGCACGATTAACTCATCCAGACAATGGTTAACCCGCTCTATCTCGTTCTTGTGCATGGTCTGGACCGTGCTCAACATGTCCATGATTTGTTTCAGTGCCAGGGCTTGCGTTGATATTTCTGGTTCGGTACGATAATCTTGACTCTCATCTCTCTCCTGCCTCTGCATGTGTTGCTGCGGAGCGTACTGCTGAGGAGATCGTTGTGGTGTGAGTGGAGACTTATGCTACTGCTGGTGATAATTGGGCTTTGATTGTGGAGCAGGATGATGAACATAATGTGGTCTCTGATAGACGTTTTAATGAGACTGCTTCTGTATATAGAATTGTCAGTGTTGATATTGCTGACGTCCATGTTGCGGATAATGTTACGACTGATGCTGATGATTTACTATCGGTTGCTGAATCAAAGTGTACCCTATTCCGTTGATCTCAAGAGTAGCTTGAGGCTCAACATTGATGTCTATAGGGCTGGGGATCTAGTTGAGATTGGCATGAGACTGTTCCTCAGATCAATCATTCTGCGGAATCTCTGGCTCGCTCTGGAGAAAATGGATCTGTCGGGTTGGCGGAGCGGGTAAAGTTCTCCGAGCAGATTGAGAAGTCGAAGAAGCTTGAGCCTACTGATACAGAAGATGCAGTTCTGTCACCTTCTTTGTATGATCACTCAGCTATTGAGGTAGAGATGAGAGTTTCTCCAACTCTTGGAGCGGCTGCAAGTCCTGAACTTGCTTTTGAATTACATCTACCAACATCAACTTCTCGTTGATATAACCCATGTTGGTATTGGATTCAGAGTCTGAAATGTTTGCCACCTTATGATGCTCTTGGTGATGCGGTGGCTGAGGGGCCTTCTAAAATGCCCGAGCAGAGTCGACGACTCTCCAGTTTTCTGCCATCCCGTTGAAGATGGACCAGACAGACTCAGCATCCCGATTCAAATATTTTTATTATTATTTTATAAATCCTAATAACATGCACCTAAGTTGCGTGTCCTAGAACTATCTACGAAGGCGCAAGCAGATAGGAATACAAATCGAAAACTCTTAAGAATGTACCAAGCCTCATGAAAAATCATGGAAAACCAGCGATGCGAGAAAAACCATGGGGGGTGCCTTGCTCCCTCGAATGCATGGCACTCGGTGAAGCAGACCCTGAGAAAAAGGGAGGGGAGTCACACTTTGGGATGCCTTTACGAGGCCCCTTTCTACAAAATACAAAAACACGAGCAAGTGCTCCTTTTTTATTACAAAAAAATACAAGAAAAACCCTAGATAATTCTACCCTCAGCAACCAACCCGTAAGAGAAGGGGTCAGTCTCTGCACTATTAACTACTTCGGCTTCTGAAGAAACCGACTAAACCTGCAGGCCCTGCAAAAATTAGTTAGGAAAAGGAACACACGAAAAGCTGTAAAATAAGAATAAAAAAATTAGAAATTCAAAGAAACATGAAAATCGTAAAAACTGAAGAAAAAGTCATAAATAGAAAACCAATCGAAAATTGAGAAAGAAATAAAATTTGTAAAACCAAGAATATCAGAAATTTTTAATGTTAAAGTCAAAAACCAATGTAGCAATGAAGCCTCCCCAGCAACGGTGCCATTTTGATAGCATGGATCTGACATGCGGTTAAAAATGATGTTGGTGTAGAAAATCGCAAAGACAGATCCGCGTTGATCAAACAAAAATCAACAAAAATAGGAGAGAGAGAGATTGAAGTGAATAGGCTTCTCTCTCCAATTTTAGTCTACACTATATTATTTTACCAGGTAAGTGTTCTTGGGTCGAACTCAAGGAGGTAGGATGTCAAAACCTTGATTTTTGATACAAGAAAGAAATCTCAAAAATGTTCTCTTTATTCTTGATTTTACAAAAGACTCACTCGAAACTAGGTCACTATTGCTAAAATCAAATCGACACGACAAAGAGAAGAAAAATCGTTGAAAAATACACGAAAAGTTTCTTGGGTAGTTACGTAACTACCCTAAAAAAATTGCAGAAAATACATCAGAGGTCCAAAACACCCCTATATGCCAAGGGTATAACTGCAACAAGAAAGTTCTATGATCTGTTACAAATAAGTCCCTGGTAAGGATGAAAATGCAAAGAAAACTAACATTATTGCAGTTAGGTAACTGCACAGGGACCTAAATGTAATTCTGAAAAGTACATGGGGTGGCCTATAATTTTGGAAGCTTGCAGGTTTATGTTGCAATTTTTTTACCCCTTCTTTATCAGCGGCAGAGATTAGAAATTGAAGTGTGATCTGGGTCATCTGATTATGCCACATGTCGAGCATTTGTGGATCCTTGGCGTTCGTCTTTTGTTTCTCAGTTCTTGCGTAGGTGGCGACGGGGCTCCCTTCTCCTACTTCTTCCCATCGTCTAAAACTTGACTTGGGCCTCCTATAAGGCAAGATGGGTGTCTACTAGACCCCTCGAGCTCGCCTGCAAGTGAGCTTCACCGAAGGCGATCGTAGTAGAATATGGTAATGCTTTGATTGTTCTTCAATATTTCAAAGCTCCAGATTATGAATTGAATGCTCCTGATGTTAGAATAACCTGCAATGAAATGATTTCTTGCTCGATTCGCAAGGAATCTGCCAAGAAATTATAGATTTTACAGATCTAAAGTAGCTTTCAGAATCTGTAAAACAAAGGTAAAGCAAGAAAAGGACAAGCGAATGGGGATGATTTGAATAGGACTTGAGAGTGATTAAGGATGTTCATCTAACAATGATTATTAGGGTATCTAATGATGCGATTAACAAACCTAATGCGGGCACGGCGATCGAGAAAAAAATGGGAAAGTTATGGATGAACTGACATGGGACTCGAAGGTGTGGGACCCTCTAATGATGGCTCAACAAGCGGTCTTCTTGGAGTTGTACGCGGTGGCGGTGATGCAAGGACGCGTAGCATTGGAACCTCTGCTCCGATGATCCTTCTTCAACGGGGGACGGCACTCGGGGGTTGTGACTACCGAAGGTGTCTGGAGCGAGGCGGGAATGTGGAGGGCTCGGCCATGCTATTCAGAATCTGGAGTTAGTTAGGAGCGATTAGTTTGGATATGGTGACTTGGAGGTGATTTTATAGGTCTACGATGGAGGTTTGTCAGAAGATCAAGGGTTGGCGTGTAAATAGGTTGTTAGGAGAAGAGATCTAAGGGTGGAGATCGGAGGGAGAAGTTAAGAGTTTGCATGGAGAAAAAGATGAAATCGGTTAGTTGAAATACATTATGGCCGACCTTCTTGAAGAAGAAGGTCCAAGGTGTTGACACATGTCAACACCTGGTTGGTCAGGTCCAAGAAATTCATTAATAAATACTAAATAAATACTAAATAACCTTATTTTAATTATGTGAAAAAAATGTAGATAAATAAATTATCTAAAATAAGGTATAATTAATTTTAATCAATAGTAATTATTTTACTAAATAAAAATATTATATTAATAATTAAATATAAATAATAATTAATAAATAGGTTTTGCATTTTTAATTTAATAAATTACTAAATACTATATTAACTTTATATTTTTATTAATTATTAGGTTAATAAATTAAGTATGCACGAATTTTTGTGAATTTTAACAAATTAATTTAGGTTTATTAGTTATAATTTATATAGTTCATTTATACATATAAATTAGTGTTTTTGATTTATTTAAAATAATAAATAATCTACAAAAATTATGAAATAAATTAGGTTAAAATAAAAGATGAAAAATAATTAAAAATTGTAAAAACCATTAAAATGATAAATATTATGTTCTAAATAAAGTAGATAGCCCAGAAACCAGTTGTTGTTAGGTCCCAAAATCGACTTTATGTAAACAGACTCCGATTTTATTGAAATCACCTTCATTAATTAGAGAATATTATTTTATGTACTTTAAAGGTGAGTAGAATAAAATTAGAGTTCGTATGAGCAAGTTATGATGTTCGGAAGTTTGGATTTTGAGAATTTACAAGTTGGATTTCTTGGCATATATATAAAGTAATATTTTTAACTTATTTTTTATAATTTTCTATATATTTTTAGAAATAATTAGGAGAAGAATTTGGTGAAAATTATGTTAATATGAATTAATTAAAAATCAATGAAGATTTGGTATTTATTTGATAAATTGTAAAGAATGTATGAAGTGTGAAATTAATTATTTTTATTTTTTTCTTCCTTATCTCCCCCTACTTATTTATTTGTTGACCAATCCATGATGAGTTGGTCTCTAGGATTAATTATAAATATATCTTTCAGCTATATTTATTTTTATATGTCACGTTGTACATATATACATATCTACAATTTGCCTTTATTTTTATTTCATTATTTTTATTCTTTTTATTACATTACATGATTTTAATGCATAAAAGTGCATTTTTATTCATGAATGGAATTTTGTTAAAAAGTGAAATTTAGTGTATATTTACACATATTTGTTAAGAGTTTAAAGACAAAATGTAGATAGAATGATAATGAATCGTGAATTCATCAGAGACCTACGTTACCTGTGAAGGGTATCTATGAGGCTTACGATCTCCGTAGGAGGTCCTGGAAGCGTTAGGAAGCGCTAGACGGAGGGTTGTGGTCCCCCTAGCGGCGTCCTTCTTGGGTAGATCCAGCAGCATTAGTAGGTGTCGGTGATGCTCCTTTGGAGTCGAGCTACTACACTGGAGGTGATTGGAGGGCCTAGCGCGAGGCCCTAGTTCGAGGAAGTGGCCACACGTTGGCTTTTACGAGGCTTGAAGGTTGGAAGGGGATTTTAGGTTCGAACCCCAGTCTATGAACATTGCTCTAATGCCATGTAGAGAAGAGAAACAAATGATATGTCTATTGTATAGTGCTAGGGTCACTTATATATAAAGAAAAATCATAAATAGTATAAGAGGAAGAATAAATAAATACCCTCAAACGGTTACAGAACCGAAGGGTTACAAATATAGTAATAAATATAATAAATCTAACCACCATCATACCTTAATTAAATACTTTAATTAAGTAGAGAATTAAACTAGAAATCACTCGAATTTATTACATGCGATTCCAACTCCGTTTGCGCAAGATATTCCATATTTAGTGAACATGGGTCGAATGATGATTAAATCATCAAGATTACTTTCTTAATGGGTTTATCATTCAATGTGAAACAAGAAATTATGAATTTGCCATGATTATATTGATGATTAATATTTATGAAAATATTTGATTAAACTTGATTCACCATTGAATGATTGTATCATATAAAATACCCTTGTTTTCCTACAATAGTTGTAGGTCAACTTTTATAAGGAAAATATGTTTGCTTGACATAATTGGAATTTTAAGATCTCAAAATTATTTTATGATGTTTGAGATTTAAGACTGAGTAATATATATACACACACATATATTTGTATCACTTATGTCACCAAGAGTATGTGACCAATAAAACCTCTTAATAAAATTTGTGTCAATTGTGTCATCTTGAATTGATTCGGTGATGTTGTATAGGCCACAGATTTGCTAATGAATTACCTAATTGGCACTCTATACAACAGAGGATGGGCTCACCACTAGTATTATCTATCCAACCTAGTTTGATACATTTCAAGGATGGGTAGCATAAGAAATCTTTTTGTACCTTAAACAAGTAATTGGAATTATACAATTGTACAATGTGAGGATGTATACTATAGAGTAATATTAATCAAACCCTAATTGTTCTTTTGTTGAATTTGATTGATAATAAACTTAATATGATCAAATTAATTAGATAAAAAAAACACTTTATCATAAATAGAGATGTAATTCCCTGAGAAGAATTAACTATGTGAATGTGATTCATAATAATTAATTAAAATTTGAATGATATATGTAAAGGCGAAGAGTTCTGTCACCATAGATTGTACATTGGAGATGCCTATGAGAACTCACATCTCCGATATACAAGCGGACGTGGATCGGGTTCTTTGCTTCTTGAAAGAGTAAGGCCCCAAATATTGTTCCTCACGTAAATGAGGTGGTATTGGATTACACACAGCGAGTTCTATTCCTATTGATATGGGATTCAATTAACACCGGGCTAACATCATCTTAGGGGCAGTGTGCCCGGGTGTTAAAGATCGAATTCGGAAATGCAAGTTGGACATGCAAAGTAGAATGAGTTTGTTTTTTTACCCATGTTGTAATTTCTCATATAATTGGGATGTGACAACGGTAAAAATTAGATCCCCGATCTTGCTAGAGATATAACAATAAGTATATCTCTTGCTTTGAAAGTTTAAGTAGGGAATCGACTTTCAGAGTTTAAGAGGCAAGATTAAATTGATTTAAAAATCAGTTGACTGGACCAAATTATTCAGGTTGACTCTAAAATCTGAAACTTGTTCTTTCTGAGAGCGCATTGCATTGGCCATGAGCGAGCTAAGAATAAGCATGTAAAGCCTACAACATTGAAAGAATGCAAGTAAAATTAAAAATATGAAGAAAATCAATCATTGGATAAGTATTATATTCTTGATTTTTGTCCAATGTGCTTCAGAAGAAACATGTGGACATGGATAAAACCTAACACATAATGTCGAATATGAAAGAGATGTTCGGTGACGTAAACCACACTCAACATTACAATATCCAAAAAGAACTTATTCGCTCCATGGTGCACAAAGGGGCTTCGGTTCGAGAGCACGTAATCAAAATGTTTGGTTATCTCTCAGAACTGGATATCCTTGGGGAACATATGGATACAGATATGTAGTGTGACTTCATGCTATAGTCTTTGCCCAGGTCTTTCAACAACTTTGTGGTAACGTATCACATGAACAAGTTGAGCATGAATAATGTTGAGATGATTTATTAGTTGAAGTCTGTTGAAGATGTCTTGAAGAAATAAAATCTCACAGGTAGTGCAATGGTTGCACATGTCAAAGGGAAGTGCAGTCAAAAGCATGGGGCTTTGATTGGTCCGGCCTAGAAGAAAAAGAAGAAGAAGAGTCAAGTTGTTGGCCCATCCACTCATGCTTCTACACTTATAGCATCCAAGAAGACCAATATTTGTCTTGACTACAAGAAGCTGGGTCATTGGAAGTGTAACTACTCATAATACTTGAAAACTATTGAGAAAGGTAAAGCCCCAACAACTATAAAATATACTTTCATAATTGAAACCAATTTTCTGCTAGGACAAGAAGGTAGTTGGATCATTGATTCCAATGCTTCTATTTGTGTATGGAATTTGTTGCATCTGTTTCAGAAAACTAGGAATCTTGATGAAGGGGAGATTGTCATCCAGATGTGATCTGATGGAACTATTGTAGCAGTTTTTGTCGGAACATGGAGACTATTATTATCTAGTGGGAGATTCCTTGTATTTAAAGAATGTCTTTATGTTACTAATGATAGAACGAACCTTATATCTATATCTAAGTTACTTAGAAATGGATATTCGTTCTTTTTCTGTGAGAAACTTGTCATAAGCCATAATGATAAATATATTGCAGATGGTATTCTAACTTATGTTGGATTAATTGTTCATTGATGAATTAGTCATGTGTGTAACTCCCACTAATAAAAACACTAAGTGATCTAGAGAAGATGAAAATCATTTTATTGTAATTTTGCATAAAAGATTTGGTCATTTATCTATTCATAGTATAAATAGATTGATAAAGGATGGAACCTTACATTTTTTCACAAGTCCAAACTTTACCTACCTATGAACATTGCAATGGAGGTAAAATGACCATAGCACCCTTTCGTAACAAGGTTACACAATGTGAGGGTATTCTCGACCTAATATGTATTGATGTATGTAGTTCCTTCTGTACCACGATCCGAAATAGATATTGATAATATTGTCATATGTCGATAACCATTCACGATAAAATTTATCTATTTATTATGTCAAAAATCTAAGACGTTTAAAAAATTCAAAGAATTCATGGCCTTGGTTTAGAACCAAATCGGTAGGAAGAGTAAATGGATTCAATCTAACCGAGGCGACGAGTATCGCTCACATGAATGGAAGGAATACCTCAAAGAGAGAGAGAGAGAGAGAGAGAGAGAGAGAGAGATTATATACAATCTCACTCCTCCTAGAACTCCCCAACTAAATTGTGTTGTTGAGGACACAACATGCTCATAATGGACATGGTTCGCTCAATGATGAGCAAATAAAATTTACCTCTTAGTTTCTAGGGATATGTAGTAGAGACACAATATATATGCTAAACTAGATTCATAGAAAATATGTACCCAAAACCACTTGTGAACATTCATTTGAACCCAAGCCCAATATTATACACATAAGGATTTATGGTTGCCTGGTCCATATGAAAAATATGGATGCAAGTAAGCTGGAATCTCATACTTGAGAGTGCTATTTAATTGGGAATGTAAAAGATGGTATTGTATACCAATTTTATGGCCCAAAGACTCAAAGGTTTTCATCTCTAAAGATGAACTCATTGAATCCCATGAGGATATTGAGCTTCCTGAACCAAAAACTAAAGATGAAATAATGACAAAACATCAATACCTCTTCGAAGGAGATTGAGGGTTGTTGTACCACCTAAAAGGTATGTATTCCATGTGTCAGATGAAATTATCAATTATTCAATTTCACTGGACTAATCACGCAAGGATCATGACATGGATAAATGGATGCTAGCAATGAAGTCTGAAATAGACTCCATGTACAAGAACGGTGTATGGACTCTAGAGGATCCACAAAGAGGGGTAAAATCCATTGGGTGTAAATTGATCTTCAAGAGGAAGAGGGGACCTGATGGGATGGTAGAGACCTTCAAGTCACGACTCATAGTTAAGGTCTATACAGAGTGAAGGTCTATTCAGAGTGAGAAGGATAAACTATGACTAGACATTCTCTTGTGTCTATGCTTATATCCATCAAGGCACTGCTAGCTACAGCGATATATCTAGAATACGATTTCTGGTAGATAGACATCAAGATAGAGGAAGGCAACGTATGCAAGATGAAGAAATCCATCCACGGTCGGAACCAAGATTCTCATAACTGGAACATCAGATTTGATGAAACCATAAAGAGTAATGCTTTCATTCAGAATCCTGATGAACTATTTGTGTAAAAGAAGCTTAACGAGAGCACCATTGTGTTCATTATGCTTTATGTTTATGACATCTTTATCATTGGAAATGATACATGAATAATTACTAATGTTAATATTTTGTTGTCCTATTCCTTCGAGATGAATGATCTTGGAGAAGCCTCTTATATCTTGGATCTGAAGCTATTCAGAAACAGAGAAAACATGATTTTGGGATTGTCACAACATGGGTACATTAAGAAGATCTTGGAACATTTTCACATTAAGAATTACAAAAAAGGATTCCTTCCCTTAAGACATAGTATACACCTATCTAAAGGGATCGATCCTCAAAGTGTTAAGGATAAGAAAGTCATGGCTGTATGCCCTTACGCACCAGCTTTGTGAAGCCTAATATGCCATGTTGTGCACAAGGTCATATATCTGCCTTGCAGTTGGAGTCGTAACCTGTTACCAATCTTGCTATGGTGAACAACACTAGAATGTATTGAATAACTTCTTTAAGTATATAAGATGGATGCAAGATTACATCTTTGTCTATGGAGATGGTGACATCCAAGTCTTTGGATACATAGATTCAAACAACCAATCTGATATAGATGACCAAAAGTTAACTTCAGGGTTTGTGTTCTGTTGAACGGTGGTGTAGTAAGCTTGAGAAGCAAGAAGCTAGACACTATGACTCATTCAGCAACAGAAACCCATAGGTAGAAAAGAAGGTGGTGTGATTATGCAAATTCATCTTGGAATGTAGCATAGTTTCCTCCAATACTCATATCTCGCTTATCTGCAATAACATGGGAGCCATAGCTCAGGGGAAGGAACCAAAATGGCATAAGAAGAACAAGCACGTGGAAAGGAAATACCATGTGATATTTAAAATACGTGGTGACATCATCTCACCAAGGTGGCCTCTGCCACTAATGTTTCTGATCCCCTTACCAAACGTTTACACCAAAAGGTTTTCGACAAACATGTACTGATCATGGATTTAAAGATTGCACCTAAATTCTTCTTAGGTCTAGTGGGAGATTGTTAGCCATGTGAACAAGAGGATAACCATTTCTATTATAATTTTTATTGTAATCTTTGATATATAAATAAAGGTTATTGAAAATCATCAAAGTTGGGGTACCTAACGTCTAGTCTTGTAAGGCCTGCAATGTTCGACATGTCGAATCCGAAGATTGTTGTATTGGTACTTCTCTTAACTCTCAACACCCAACACCAAGTGACAAATTCAATAATTAACCCACAACAATGATTAAGCAATAAAGGTAGGTGAGCTAAAATTTATTATACTAAAAAAGAATGTGTATAGATGACAAGCAATATGTGGTAGACTATAATGGAGCACACAAGATAGAGCAACAAAAATGAATAGACAACTTAGGAATTTTTCCTATTTTTAATTGATAGTATTAATTTATGTGTATATTCTTAGTTTTTAATTTTGCAAATTTTTAATTTTGATTTAGAGATTAAATATAATATAATATATAAACACACACTGTATACAAAAGGAATAAAAAACAATGTTTTTGTATATTTAAAATATAACAAATAAACTAAAAATCAGAAATAAAATGTTTGGTGATTTTTAGATAATTTATGAGATTTTTAATGCATTTCTACATAATTAAGTACTTAAAAAAATAAAAATAGTATATCTAGTAACCTGAAATGGGCTTAATATATATCTGTCAAATATAATTGTGCCAATTTCAAAATTTCCAACATACTAGATAGTAAAAAGAAAACTTAGAACTTTAAAACATATTTTTGTGAATTTTTCTATGAAATTTTAGAATTTTTATAATTTTATTTCTTTTTATGATTTTTAGGATTTTTCTTTTATATTTTGCAAAGAAATGGTCAAAAAATCGAATACGATTGAATAAACATACAAGAAATATTTTTAGGAATTTTTCAAAATTTTTTGTATTTTTTATTGAATTTTAAAGGATAAATATTAGAAATTACGATGTTTTTGAAATTTTATAATTAAAAAAAGTTTCAATTGCCATAAGAAAAATATGTGTGATACAATATGGTACCATGCACTTAAAAAATTTCTTATAAATTTAAACGCAAAATGATAATTATAATAATTAAAATACAACACATAATTTAATATGTAATACAAGTATCTAGTTGCAATTTAAATGAAAGTTCAGATCATTCAATAACACTTTTAATAAGTCGAGAGGCATAAATGAAATATTTCCACATTTAAATATAATACACATACTAGCAGGGGTTCATAACTAAATATTCAATACAATAGGACCAATCAAGAAATATACCGAAAAAATTAAACGAATATTAACATTTTCTATACCAAATAATAACACACAAAATTCTTGCATCCTCACGCATACATGCACGTAAGGTGATGTGGAATCGACTAAAGTACAAATACAAGAAATCTCAACGTCCTGAATGTAAATATTACAGATGTTTTATAAATATAGATGAAATTTCATATACTAAAGAATAAATACAAAATGGCAGAGCGGAAAATATGCAAAATACCCCTTATCACGTACAGGCGAACGACTGTGGTTGATACACTTATCCATGTGTACAACCCCGATGCACGCAAATCAGTTCACCAATGGATGCCTCTGATTAGTTATTGGAGCAAGATAAATGCCAAAACTCAATTGGCATGTGACGAATATGATCAAAACTGGAGCACAAATTTTGATCGAATGGTCCCTCCTCTTAACAAAGATCAGGGAAGAACTAAGTGCCCAACCTTCTTTCTTCCGTCAACACTTGAACATCCATCGGTGAATGTAGCTCAGAGATGGGACTATGGCTCCCAAGAGGTCGTATAAAGTTGTTGGTGTCGTCATATTAGTACGAATCATGTTGTGATGAAATTTGGAGCTCGAAGAAGACCTGCTCTACCTAGAACATTAATCGAACGTGATTCCCCTCATATGCTCTTCTCCTGGGCTGACACATGCACCAAAAAGCTAAATGCTCGAAGACGATTTTCCTTGATCGTTTGGTGATACAAAATAAAGGGAGATGGAATGAGGATGAGGAGCTTCTGTCTATGGAGGAATATGAAGCTCGAGGACCCGATCTATGCAACATCATGCGAACCAGGGAGATCAGAATTATTGAGATGAACGCTGGGGCAAATTGATGAGTTTTAACACTGGACAGAGGCCTCGATCTAGAGATCTCGAAGTGCAAAGATCTTTGGGATTTTTGGATTTGAGAGTAAATCAAAGGAAATTAAACTTGCCAATGTACTAGGAATCCAAATGTGAAGGAAATGAACTCAAGAATAGGGCCTTACATGCTCGGGAACAAAGAGACAAAACCTGGCGTTGGAGCTCCACCTGACGGGGTTGAATTGCCTCCGTCCAACCAACTCATCATTGTGGGATGACAGATAACACCTTTCTAACACGAATGTGACTTCCAAGCTTCAATCTAAGGGCCTATGAAGCATATATGAGGGAATAAAACTTGGATTTAAGGTGGAGATTTGTATTTATAAGAATGGCAAGGAGGCATGGTTGCATTAGGGTTTACCCCCAAATTGATGATCATTTGACCAATATCTTGGTCTGGCATGGAAGATCAGTTATCGACGGACAACTTTCATGAAATCGTAAAGTTGATTTGACAAATGTAGCGCGAAGGAAAAATTGGTAAAAGAATGGAGTCGGCGCTTCTGACAAGGCTAGAAGGTAGGTTGCCTCAGTTGACCGTTGGGTCAATCGAGGGTAGCTACTAATTGGTGAACGTAGGAGCAAGTCAGGAGAAAATATAGGGAAAAAATAAGAACTATGTGTAAATGAAAAGAAAGTGATTTTATTAAATAATACTTAAAACATGAAAGTTCTTCCTAATTTTATGTACTATTTTTATGTGATTTTTATTGACATGTTTTTTTAGGTATTAATTTTTACGAGTATCATTATAGGTATATATACCTATATATTGTGTATTGATTTTTTTTGTAGTATATTTAAACACCGGAATTCAAATTTTTATTTTGTTTTTCTGAGTTTATTTATTTATTTAAATAAATACATGCATTTGTAATATAGGTATAATATACAAATATAATTTATGTCATCATTTATTTAATGAAATTTTAATGGTTTTTTTTATATTTATATTTTTAACATATTTCAAATAATATTTACAAGTATTGAGAAATACAAGAAGGCTAAAAATATAAAGAATGAATTGATTGAATAAAATATAATTGTATAAGGAATAATGGGACCCAAAAAGCTAACTTTGTTTCGTAATTCTAATTTTTTGAAAGCACCTTCAATAGATAGATAATTTAAGTTAGTGTCCAATAAAGGTGAGTTTAGTCAACTTTTGTACATATGAAAAGATATTGATCTATGATGTTTTATTTGCAACTTTTTCATATGTGTCCCAGTCATACTGTATATTATTTTTATGTGCATTTATTTATTTTTCTATGCATTATTATGTACATGTTTTGTATTGAAAATAACTTCATTCAAAGTGTGTAGAAGAGTATAAATTAGTGTAAGTTTTAGCTATATGTGTAGTGTACTGGGCACCAAGGGTTTCAAGTTGATACTGTGATTTTGTCTATGTGCATTTTCCGTTATCTCCACCTATGTTTTTCCCTGACCACCAAGTAAATATTGACTTACTCTTGAGGTTTAGGGTTAGTCAGCATATATAATAATTCCTTTATTTTTATTTTCTTTTCTTTATTCATTTTTTTACATAAATACATATATTTAAGCATTGTCTAAAAACAACAGCTAGTGAGTTGATTTGTATAAGTTGGATATATTTACATGCATTTGGATATGGTTTTAAAGAAAAAATAAAGGAATAAATGTGCATGAATGTGTATTCATGACCCCCCTATACTTACCTTTGCTTGTCCCTAGAAAACACTTATCCTTTGGAGAATAAGTGATGCAAAAAAGAAAATAATGAAACGGTAAATAAGGAAGGTAGAAAAATTAAGAAAAGTTTGGAGCTCAGTTAAGACATTTGGACTATTATTGTGTTTGGAACCATGTTCAAGTTAGAATTTGTGACTTAACAACCCATATATTCTATGTTCCTTTGTCTCATTCAATTCAATAGCTAGCTCAGAACTGTCCTTTCAACCACATACTCTTGTAACCTTGAGATGACATACACCAAGTGTGTGAGTTATGCTGTCTCTTATTAGATAAGTAGTTGAGCTACCCAATTTTCTTCTCCTCATGTAACTCACCCACAGGGAGACAAATATTTCCTTCTAAGTTCAGGTACATGCTAGTGCACAACAAATTAGCGAGAAGCTAGAAAGAAGAGAAAATAAGTGAAAATATAATAGGGTAATCAAATTTCCTTTTAAAGCTCAACCATTGTCACCAAGTCTCTGCTAAGAAGTCGGCCTTTTCTAAAGCTTGAATTTTGTATTTTTGGGTATAGGCTTCTATGGGATATTTTCTTGTTTTAGCAAGGCACTGCATTCTTGTTTTGCGCCAACGGATATTGAATATTTTGCTTCGCCCTTGTTTTGTGGTATTAGAAAAAAAATCATGCTAGCAGACCCTTCCTCATACGAAGCTTTATTTCAGTCCTATCTTCAGTTGTTAGATGTCCTTGCTACTAGAAAAATAGTAGGTTAAAGTATTGGTTTTGGTATTGCAAAAGAATTGTTTTTGAGCCACCCTTGACAAATGAGCCAAGTATCGTCGAGACTTAGACTCCTAGTTCTTTCAACAATCCATCTTGGTAGAGCTAAGAGATAAGTATGAGGTCTCAAGACAAACCATTGTCTGAAGAGTTGTATAGATGATATGAAGAGTTCTAGTTAGTCATATTAAATTGACTCATGAACACATTTTCAGAGAAACTGGAGAATAAAATTGAAATGACCTGAAGCTTCTCAATTCCAGTCCTTAATAGGTTCATCTGAAATTAACTGGATTAAAGACTATGCAACGATCAAATCTTCATTTTTATTTGGAAACATTCAATTATCCAAACCATTCAGAAAGATGCTAATGCAATCTAGTGGAATATTTTTGTGAAGACATTTTCTGGATTTGAACTTTTTATAGATTATCAAAAAAATGCAAATTTTTATGGGGTTTTTGAAAAAGGTAAAAGAGTTAGTGCATTGGTGGTATGCGTAGGTTTCATATGAATGTTATTATTTACAGTTGATTTGTCATATACCCTTACCCAATATATTAGCCATATTTATTAAAAATATGAAGGTATGATTTTTGGCTAACATATATATATATATATACATACATATATACAACCCATATACATAGCTGGACTATATCCTCATAGTAGTCAAAGAGTATGATGAAAGACATAACACATGCTAAGTATAGAAAATCCTAAATTACAATGACCCAACGAATGTAAAGTTGACTACCCCACTATACTTAGGATTAATTAATCCTAAGGATAGCAAACTGTACATAAAGAGGATATGGTCGAGTGTCTAAATGTACAAAATCGTTGGCTCAACCTGTCTTCCCTTATACTTAGGGTAAGGATGCCTTAAGTATAATGAAGAACTATCAAGAAGTTCGGAGACATGTACGGAATAAAAGAATGAACACCCGAGTCAATCACCTCCATACTTAGGATGAAGCATATTCCAAGTATAAGATTGATGAAAGGGATGTCTGAGTAAACAAAGGAATAAAAAAAGAAATGAAAAGAAGGAAAGAAGAAAAAGAAATGATATCTTTGAGATTTTATCTGTCAGATCCATCTGCACCAAGTATCTCTTCTTGTTATATCACATGAACAGAATCAACATCGAACAGAAAAGTGTGATGCTTAAGATATGATCTCAATAGTTGTCCATTGACTACAAAAGTTTGTGCATCATATGACAAGCCTGACGTCACGATGCTATCATTGTCACATACATTCTTCACGATGAAAGGTCCTGATAGCTTGCTATTCTGTTTGCTTGGAAACAACATGAACTTAACAACAAACAACCACACTTTATGATTTGGCTCAAAAGGTTTTCTTCTAATGTGTTTATTGTGCCATCTCTTGATTTTTCTGTGTAGATAAGGTTGTTGTCATATGCAGAGTCTCTGAATTCCAAGAAATGATCCAGGTCAAGTTTTATGTCCTTTCTAGTTTTTTCTTCATCCAGATTGCATACACTGACTACCCATAATGATTTATGAATGATTTCTACAATAAAATGACATGGATTTATGATGAATCCACATTTCATGATCTTTATTCTACCATTTTGGCCTCAAAAACCTTAGTAAATGCATGTAAATACCCTTAATTCCTGCATTTTAGCATTCATGCATGTGTGTGTAAATACTGTATAAAATACGGCTTTTAAAGCCAAAATAAAAGAATAAAGAAAAGAAAAGAATAAGGATAAAATATTTCAAATATTTTAAGACTCGAAACCCCGAGACCTAGGCATCTAGATGAATAGGTCGACAAGGAATAAAGTGGGAGGAGATAAGGGCCAGATACCAATAAAATCTCTTTTTATTTTATTCATTCTTTATTCATTTTGGAACCTATTTTAGTTCCAATTTTTATACCTCAAGTTAAGAAACTTTGTATATGAAAGTTGTAGACAATTAAATATAGAAAAATACAAAATTGATTTCACATAAAATTAATGTGCTGATAAAAAATTATGATCTGAATAACATTCCAAATTCCCAACTACCCAGACATGTATCTCTCAAATAAAAACTTCTATCAAAATCACCTTTAATTGTATATATTTTAATAATCTATTTAATGAAGGTGGTTTCATATTTTTCGGAGTTACGGTTTGAAAGTTGAGTTTTGGACTCCCATTGTATAGCTATACTTATTAAAATATTCATTTTATTTATTATTCATTATTTTTATAATTTTATATTTTTTAAATTTTGTAAATATTATTTATAATATAGGTATACATTAAAATAGGAATAAAATACTAAATAAAATATAGAAATAAAATACTTGTATAAAATATAAAGGTATAATACCAATATACCTATAAAGAATATACCTCTATTTATTTAATTGTACACAATAATTCAGAAAAATATAATTAAATCATATTTAAGTCTATAAAATTAATTTATAAATATATAAAATAAATAACAAAAAAAAAATAAAATTAAACATACAAAATAAGAATAAAATATTAAAATATATTGATAAATATATCTATATGGTCCTTAAAAGGTAACTTGCAATTACATACCTCAAAAAAATAAAAAAAATTACAATAACATATTTTAAAAATAATAAAAAATTTTCATATAATAACCTAAAAATATTAACATCGTTTATTATTTTTAAACGAATTAATAAAACTCTTTGCCAATGAATTTTTTGGTTGGTCCACGTGGACCAACTAGAAGCCTCCGTTGGTTGACCTCGGTTAACTTTCTGACAAAGGTCTGGCCTGTGTTAGAACTGCATTTTTGGCCAACTTCAACCTTTTTTCGAGGTTGTTTCTTGCACCTTCTCATGTCGATCCCTCTTTGACTTTTGTGCCTCGTTCTTTGCTCTTACACGCCTAAGTCTCTCCAAGGGCTGAGGACCATTGATTTGATCGATCTCCCTCAATCTTTGGAACGCCAGAGCCACTTTGTCAAACCATTCATATACCACCTCCAACTTCCCATTCGAATTTGAACCCCCATTTTGACCAGTTCATCCACCTCTATCTTGCACGGTGACCAGCTGGTGGTGACAGCATTAGTTCCAGCCATCGTGCGATGTCCTTGACGGGTCGTTTGGCAGTTTCCACCACCTCCGGCGAGCTTCGCCGTCGAGGTCCTTCCTCAAGTGATCCCACCTTCGAGGCTCCTTATTTTCCTTATTTTTTTGTATTTTTATTTTTCCATTGTCGTAGGATCGAAATCCCATCGTCCATTTCGTGTCTCACCCGATCGATGACCTAATCTACCTCTTTGCTAGAGCTCTAGCTCCGACGAGACTCCACTTCACCATTTCCGCTACCCCACGCTCCTATTACGCCGTGTGGGGTCAAGGCAACTTCCCCTCTTCCCTTTAACTCCTTTTCTTGCAGGTCAACGCACCCAGACGCCCAGCTGCACCGTTTTGTTCCCCGCCGGAGACACTTGGAGGCACTCAGCTCGGCCACCTTCGTAGTTGCACTATGACGCATCTCCGACGATTCTGAGGGTACCAGCTTCGAGAGGACACCTACAGGAAGATGCCCGACCCATTTTGAAGCTTTCATCGTTATGGAGGAGGAGGAGCGAGGCCGGGGAAGTTCGTCGTCCACAGCCTTCTTCCCCATTCTTCATCTTTGTCTTCCGGTTGTCGGATCACAGGGCCCTCTCCAGATTGCACAGCCACCGTCCGATCTCCGCCAGTCGCGACCGTTCGATCAGCCGCGAAGATATAATCTGGATCATCCACACAAACCGTCATCGGGCCCGCTTGTGCTACCATGTGTCCTAAGTGAAGCGTCGCCTGCCGTCGGATCTCTCCCTCTTGGGTATTTTACACTTTTAACCCCTACCATTTTTGTATTTATTTAATATTTCATAAACTTTCATCTGTAGTTCATTAGTGTTGTAATATTTACAAAACACCCCTGTAGTTTCCATATTTGCTCCAAGGTCCCTATCCACGTCACCTCACGTCACTTGCGCACGTAGGGGATGGGGTATTTTGTAGGGGGGCCTCTAGATTTGTGTTATTTCACTGAGGTCCAGAAACTTTCAGATTAAGTTGTAATATTTTTGGTAAAATTGCAACATAGTCCTCAGGTTTTGGTTATTTGTGAATATGTCATTGCTAGGTCACGTGCTTCGTGCATGTGGTGCTTGGTTTTTTTCAGGAAGGCCCCTAGGGGTTTGGTATTAGTGATTGGTCCTGAAAGTTTGTTAATCAGTTCTATTTTTCTGAAAAATTGCATTTGTGCCCCTTGACTTTTGCATATTTACAAATATACCCCTACTAGTAGTGTAATTTCTTTTTATTGCCTTTATTTATTTCATGCATCTATTAAATTAAAAGAAAATTCAAAAAATACCCTGGCCTACTGTTGTATTGTGCTTCCATGCTATATTTTTATTTTGCATTTTTGTCACATTTTAGTATTTATAAAAATTCAAAAACATGGATTTTCTTCACTGTTTGCATTAGAAAATACATAAAAATGAGAAAAACTCTTTGAAAAATTGTAAGAAAATTATATTTTGTTTGTTTCTGTGTGTTTTAACTTCAGACCACACTAAAATATATAAAAGAAAACTCCTAAAAATTATAAAATCCCTAAAATCTTCATAAAAAACTTAAAAATTCCGAAAAATCCTAAAAGCCTAATTTATGTTTCTAAATTTTCCTTATTTTATTATCTGTATTTTAAAGTTAATTTGGAGAATTTTGGTTCCTGTTTGATATTTTATTTATCCATTTAATTTTGGATTTGTAGTTTATTCACTATTTTCATTATTTTTGACTTTAAAATACCCATAAATTTAGGAAAATTATAGAAAAATCATAAAAAAAAATTAGAAAATTATGAAAGGCACAAAAATATTTTACTTTATATATTTTACTTATTTTATCTACCTTTATGAATATAGTATCTCTCTCCTACCCTTATTGCATATATCTTATTTTACAGAAAAAGAAAATATAAAATCAGAAAATTAAAAATCAAAACTTAAAAATATAAAATTAAAAATAAATTTAAGAAAAGATTAAATTAAAAACCCACAAAAATAGCACTTATAGACAAAAACATCACATCACTCTTGTGTATTGATTTCGTCTGATCTGTACTGCTTGTTCCATGTGTTCGACCTCTACATACTTGTTTATATACATCTTTTATGTAGAGTTATAATAAATTTTAACTCCACATCTTGCTTGTCATTGTTTGATTATCTGGTGTGGGTTGATTGTTGACTTAACCTGGATTTCGAGCAGTCACCTCAGCGACATCGTGGTCCCGCCTTATGTGGACTACTTTAGACCGTGCGACATTTAGGTTAATCAAATGGCACCGTTGTCGGGGAGAAATAGCGCATAGATCAGATTTCGTTGAGATTGATTGTGATATTATTTTTCTATATTTTTGTTTCATTTATTTCCTTTATTTTTGATATATATTGTTTGAGCTGTCTAACCCCTTCTCTTTGTTGACTTTGTTCGATGTACCTCGGATCGAGGGTGGCACTCGACTCTAGGCGTCTACGCACCCACGTGAAGCTGGCTCTGGCTTGCCATTCGTGCACCAAGGAAGACTTATAGAGATTTTACAGACTTAGCTCTAGTTTTTATTTTTTGTAACTATTTTTGTAATTTGAAGTGAGAGAGTGACTCTTAATTGTAATAATTTGGACTCCCAGGACACTTCGACACTTCATGATGTCCATTGCCCGAGGGATTGTTCCCTTGGGGGCCTCATCTGTTTTTGCGGTTTTCTCGTTGGTTTTGTTTTATTTGACTTTTCTTTTATTTTAATTCACGTGGATTTAGCCCCCAAATTTAGGAGATTTATTGATTGTGACGTAATTAGCTAAGGCCCCACACATAATATCATTCCTGCAACTATATATCGTAATTAGACTTAGCCAAAAATCTTTTAAAAAGCTATTTTACTTGGGTTAGAGACCATGTGCCGAGAGAGGTCGTATACAACGCTGGAAGGATCCACTGTGGTGGACACCGATCGGCCTCCCAGACCAGACTCTGGTTTCTCTTCATAGTTGATAGCTACTTGTGCTTCACGATCAATAAAAATTGCTCATCTAGGGACGGTTTCCTCGTGCATCATATAAGTAGTTTATTTTCCTGTCTTTAAATTTATACGTAAATAACCGTACATGTAGAGTGCTGGAGCAAGGTACGCATTTCTAACTATGTATGCATCATTGTGTTTGATCGTGCATCAGCTTTTCCGACTTCCTCCCCCGTTTTATTGGACTCAAAATAACCAAGGAAATCAGAAAATTTGTTAGGCGTTGTTTTTCTTCAGAAAAATACTAAAAAAGAGATAACCAAATAAAATTGAGACTGCTAATGCAAACTTGACCTTAAAACTCACCTCACTCAAAATTTCGTCTTGAGGTGAGTAACCCCCTCCTTGGTTGATTTATCTGCAGTGAGAGAATGACCCGTACACTAGGATAGAGCCATACCTGAACTCCTCTTAGACTACTGTTCTGGGGTTAGTCGTTCTCCAGTGAGGATCTCTCCGGTAACCGGTAAAGCAGACTGTGACGTCCTTTGTACAGTAAATTGATCGGGTAGCCGATAAATGGTCCGCAGTTCATACTGGATGGGAATGATCTACACTTAGATCGGGACAGTCTCCTAGGAGCATAGGGTTCCTACCAGCTCACTTAATCGCTCTTATAGATTGATTGATCTCCTAAATAAAATTGAAAAGATAATCTACCAAGCCTTTACGGTCATCAGCTGAAGCATTGCGTAGGTGAATCAGGGGTTTGATTTCTCATGTTGTTTGCATTCCAGATCTCATTTGCTCTTATCTCCAGATCACGATGATGGGAAGAAGATCCCTTAAGCCATGTCTGGTGGCACCGCTATCGAGCACTCCTTCCTATTCATCTAGGTCGGCTTTAGGGAGCTTAGACCCACTCTCCAAGCCTGAGTTTACGTCTACCCCGTTCCCTCTCGACCACCCTTCTTCTTCAGTCAGTCCTGTGGTGTTAGAGTTTAGTGCAGCACAGATTTCTGGACATTTGACGACACCTGAGATGGGCACTTTTGCCTTTGCAGAGACCCAAGATATGAGCAGTAGTGAGGGACACCCACATGAGCAGGGACATCCTTCATATGTATATGATCAGACTGCCATCAACAATTCTTTGTTAGCTTCCATGGAGAATAAGAAGAGACAGATTAGAGATCATGGAGCCTTCATGGGTGACATCATGAGAGAGCTAGTGTAGATGTGAGAGGACAGAGGAGAAAGACCCAAGGGCGGTGGAGAGATACTAGAAGTATGAGGCGGAGCAGGAGAAGGACATCACCAGGAGGGTCCACCACTGAGGACCATGAGACAATTGCACTACCCTGCTGCAACCCTCACTCAACGATGGATCCAACTTCCTCCTATTGACAGGAACTTCGAGCTTTGCCCCCAAACCATCCAGTTGTTGCCCAAGTTTCATGGGCTGGCCATCGAGGAGCCTCATCTCCATCTGCAGGAATTCGAGATGATTTGTAGCACTGTCCACGACAGACTGGTGGACGAGGATACTATAAAGATGATTGCCTTCTCGTTCTCATTAGTTGACAGAGCAACCTATTGGCTAAAGCATCTAAGAAGGTATGTCACATCTTGGGAGCAGCTCCGGATCGAGTACTTGAACAAGTACTATCCACTTGGCCGGACCAACGTAGCGCGAGCTATGATCAGCAACTTCACTATGATCTCGAATGAGCAGTTCCATGAGGCTTGGGAAGGATTTAGAGAGCTCATTTACCGGTGCCCACATAACGAGATATCAAAGCCCAACCATGTTTAGAGTTTCTTTTGTGGGCTGACACTGGAGCTGTAGGGGCTTGTTAATGCCTCTTGTGGTGGGTCCTACTTTTCCAAGGATAAAGACCAGGTTTGGGCCATCTATGAGGGGATGGCAGAGAATTCGATAGTGATGACCCAAGCCTTGGTATACACGCAACTGAAAGTCCCACTAGAGGCAGTTTCATATCAGAGGATTGCACGAATCAATGCTGGTACCCACACTCCGTCAACAGCAGCAACTCAGGCCGAATCCGTCGCTGCTGACATGGGGATCATTAGCGAGAAGCTAGACTACATCGAGATCCTTGAGAAGAAGCAGAGCCAAGGGATTTCATAGATGGACTAGTTGACGAAGACAATGAGTGACCTGAAGACTCAGATCCTATGCATTCAAGAGGCACATATGACTATACAGCAACCTCCTAGGTCACATATTGATTCTAGCAGTAGTAGCTCCACCCAGCCCTCTGCCGCATACCGCCATGTTCACCATATCCAGGCAGAGCTGGTATAGCAGCTACAACACTACCCATCGTTGCCACTATCTCAGGACACTCAAATGGTGGTCTACCAGTCGGATCAGCCACTGGCAGTTCTTCCTCCACCATCCTTGGAGCAGGAGCCATTGATGGAAGTCAATGGGATATGGTACGACCAGTACACACAGTAGGCCGGGATTCGTCGTGATCACCCTGGATTTCGTTTGGACCACCTGAGGCACCTCATCCCAACAGCAGCATCCCACTCATGGAAACCAGAACAGCCAGAAACAGCAGCCCCATCACTCCCACCGGTAGTACCATTAGGGTCCTCGTCCCTTTTATCAGGGACAGCAGTGGAGGCAGCGTCAGCAGCCTCACAAGCCATACTCCCAGCCGCCCCCTCACTATTCATAGCAACGACAACCTCATTTCCAGCATGGGAACACTTCCAGTTCTCCGACACATGCCTTCGAGAACCCATCTCTTGACAACCTCGCCCGCTTGCTCACTGAAGAACAAGCATCCTTCCATCGAGAAATGGATGAGTTTTGGCAGGAAATGAGGGATATCATCAAGTGCAAAGCTGCCATACCCGCTCAGATAGAGCCCAACCCGAGCAGTTTAAAAAGGAAGTCTAAGCAGGTACAGTCTACAGAGGATACCACTCCTAGTGACTCTTTGCATTACATATCTTCTTGTATGTTTGATGCTAATTTCGTGACAACTAGGAGCGGTAGGTTGCCAGCCGGCGGCACCTCGTCTGAGCACCAACCACACAAGGAACCTGGAGCGCCAGACGAGAAGTGTAGCGGTGCTGATGCTGTTGATGATGTTGATAATGGTGGTGCTGATGCCACCAAGGACAGAGATACAGTTGACTGTACTGAGGCTATCGTGACTCCAGATGCAGGCGGTGGTACTGAGGCCACCATTTCACTTGATGCTGAGCCAGAGCACGGTGCTGATGCCGCGAAGACAGATGCCATGGGTGTTACTGATGCCTCCACTTCTATTCCTGTTGTGCTTCCATCTGCTGTGTTGCCACCTTTTTTATCTCGGGACTGTGGTAACAAGAAAAAGACCAAAAATATGAATAAAGGAATGGTTTCTTCATCTACTTCGAGTCCATATGTGTTGCATGATGATCTTGGTATGGATTCCATTTCTTCACAGGCACATGAACCTCTTCCTAGCCCTACATCTGAGGTGGGACCAGCCATCCCCTTCCCTCAAGCACTCCGCTTGGTGAAAGGGAATAACATGAAATATCCAAAAAAGACACATCAGTTAGAGTTCAACCATCATATGATTGATAGATTTCAGATTCAACTGACTCTACATGAGGCACTAGAACACATCCCCCTCTTCCAAAGGAACTTGAGAGAGAAGTCTACCGTACGTAGGAAGAGGAGGAACCACAGAGGAGAAATCCATGTGCTCACACGTGCCACATGCTTTGCCATTCAAAACCAACTTCCAGCCAAGAGACCTGATGCAGGAGCTCCCAATGTCAGATGCAAGATTCAAGAGCAGTAGTTCGATCGTACTCTAGTAGACAACGACTCTTCTATCAACCTCCTTTTGGCAGCCTTACTTGATTAATTCGAGTTTGTCCCTCTCCATCGGAGTTGGACAGTCCTTCAGTTTGCTGATAGGTTTATTAAAAGGCCGAAGGGGCTGTTGAGAGACATGGTCGTTACCATTCAGGGCCTGAAATTCCTTGTTAACTTTGTTGTATTGGACATGGAGATCCCTGAGTCAGTGAAAGATACCCCCATCATACTTGGACGTCCATTCTTGCCCACAACCAAGGCAGTATCCGACCATGATAGTGGGAAGGTGTACTTTTGCGTAGAGGGAGAAAGTATACAAATAGAGACGATTGACGAGACCAGAGCGTGAGATTCAGCCTGCTCAGAGAAGTTCAGTGACACAGAGTAGATGACAGTGGCTGAGCGAGACGTCCACCATGAGAGTGACTTTATGATGACCGACGATGAAGCAATTTGGGCAGATCTAGTAGCACAAGCCCTGCCTTGCCCACAGATTCAACGTACTTACAGCTTATGGCAGTCGAGAATTTGGATAGCACCCCCATGGCAGAGGACACATTAGAGGCCTACAGTTGCAGGCTGAGTGGTGAAGCAGAGTTTCATTCATGTTCTTCTGATTCAGATCCCTCAGATTCAGACATCGATTGGGATGACTTTGATGATTACTTGCCATGTCTAATTCTTTCTGAGCCGACAGCAAGGTCGGAGAGTGAGCTAGCATAGTTTATAGATATTTTAGTAGGGTTCCCTTCGTCTGATTTTTCACATAAAGCGAGAGCTCTCTCATGCAGATCTGGTAGCCTTCACTCAGACATATAAGAAGCTAGATTTGCCGGCTCCCAGTTGCCTGAAATTGAAGCCCTTACCGCAGTCACTGAAGTATAGATTCCTTGCGGGTGAGCCAGATATGCACCCAGTCACTATCTCAACAGATTTGATTGGAGAGCAAGAATCTCGTTTGATGGAGGTTCTTGAAAGAAACCGCAAGGCGATAGGATGGAGTATAGCTGATCTCCAGGGGATTAGTCCATCTCTGTGCTCTAACCATATCTACCTCGAAGAGGATGCCAAGCCCTCGCATGAGTTCCAACGACAACTAAACTCGAACCTTTAAGATGTGGTCATGAAGGAAATATCAAAATGGTGGAGCGCGGATTTTATCTACCCCATCTCCGACTCCAAGCGGGTTAGTCCATTACATGTGGAACTCAAGAAGACGGGTATCACTATAGTTGTGAGTGAGTCTGGAGTGGAGATAGCTACCCGCGTACCAACTTCTTGGAGGGTTTGTGTGGACTATGGACGATTGAATCATGCCACCAAGAAGGATCATATTCCACTTCCATTTATTGATCAGATTATCGAGAGGCTCGATGGGAACAGTCACTACTATTTTCTTGATGGGTCCTCCGGCTATAACCAAGTGGCCATTGCGCCCGAAGATCAGGACAAAACAACATTCACCTGTCCATTTGGGACATATGCTTTCAGACGGATGCCTTTTGGTTTGTGTAATGCCCCAGCAACATTCCAAAGGTGCATGTTGTCCATCTTCTCAGACATGGTGGTTGACTATTTAGAGGTCTTCATGAATGATTTCTCGGTCTATGGCGATGGGTTTGATGCGTGTCTTGACTGCCTAGACCGTGTACTCCAACGCTGCATAGAGGTCAATGTTGTCTTATCTTGGGAGAAGAGTCACTTCATGGTGACTCAAGGGACGGTCCTTGGTCATATCATCTCCAACAGGAGCATGGAGGTTGATCCGATCAAGGTGGATATCATCAGAAACTCAATCCACCGTGCACTCTACGACAATTATGGTCTTTTCTAGGGCATGTCGGTGTCTATCGACGATTCATTCAGGACTTCAGTCGTTATTGCCCGACCGCTCACTGATTTGCTGACAAAAGACACCGAGTTCATTGTAGATGATCAGTGTCTTGCATCCTTCGAGACTCTCAAGAACCTAGTTGTTACGGCTCCTGTCCTTCAGATACCCAATTAGTCTCTCCCATTTTAGATCATGATGGATGCTTCTGATTTTGCCAAAGGGGTTGTGCTTGGATAGATGAGAGACGGATTACCGTATGCCATTCACTACGCTAGCCGGACTTTGGATACCGCTCAGCGGACTTACACTGTGACTGAGAAGGAAATGCTAGTCGTAGTCTTTGCTTTAGATAAGTACATATCATATATTCTGTGATCAAAAGTGACTATCTTTACAGATCACACCGCCATCCGATACCTCATGGCACAGAAGGATGCCATAGCTCGACTTACCAGATGGATCCTTTTGCTCCAGGAGTTTGATATTGAGATTAAGGATAAATTGGAGTTAAGAATGTGGTGGCAAATCATCTCTCCTGATTAGCGAACCTTGAGGAATCTGAGCCCATTTCACCTATTACTGAGACATTTCCAGATGAGGCGATCCTTGCTATAGCATCACTCCCATGGTACACCGACGTTGTGAACTATATTGTTGCCAAGACGGTTCCACATGGTTGGCCCATGCAGCGACTTGAGACCTTCCTTACGAAGGCCAAGTCATACCATTGGGAGGATCCTATCCTTTATCATGAAGGAGGGGATAGTATAGGGAGGATGCGCATTCCTCTAGAAGAGCAACATAGCATCCTCACCTACTGCCACAAAATTGTGGCAGGAGGACGTCATTCCGGGAGACAGATAGCGTATAAGGTGCTCCAATCGGGCCTTTGGTGGCCTACTCAATTCAATGATTCCGATGAATTCGTGAGGAGGTGTACTGACTGCCAGAAGATGGGTACATGTGGACAGAGGTATATGATGCCCATGTAGCCCATTCACTTTTGTGAGGTTTTTGATGCATGGGGCATCGATTTCATGGGCCCATTTCCTAAGAGTCAAGGATTCGAGTACATTTTGCTTGTTGTGGATTATGTGAGTCGTTGGGTCGAGGCCATCCCCACCCGAACCACAGATGCTAAGACAATGTGTCGATTTTTAAGTAAAAATATCATTTCATAGTTCAGGGTACCTTGAGTATTGATTTCAGATGGGGGGGTCTCATTTTATCAACGACAAGGTAAGGGCCCTTGCAGATGAGTTCAGCATTGACCATCGTGGTTGCTACTCCATATCACCCTTAGATTAATGGTCTTTCTGAAGTATTGAACAGGGAAATCATGACTATTTTACAGAAGGTAATCCGCCGAGAACGAAAGGATTGGTCATAGCTTTTGGACTCGGTCTAGTGGTCCTATCGGAATTCCTTCAAGAAACCATTAGGGACATCTCCCTTTCGTCTCGTCTATGGCAAGTCGTGCAACTTGCCAATGGAAATCAAGAACAAGTCACTATGGGCAGTTACATACTTATTATTGTATACCTAGAGTATAGGAGAGCAGAGGAAAGCAGAGTTGGCAGCCCTGGAGGAGCTGATAGATACAACCTTTTCAAGTAACCTACAGTACAAGGAAAAAGTGAAGATATGGCACGATTCTCATATCAGCCATAAACAGTTTGAGCCAGTTGAGCATCATTGGTTGTTTGATTCTAGGATGAAATTATTTCCAGGGAAATTATAGAGTAAATGGAAAGGTCCTTATGTGGTCAGAAAGGTACATGACAATGGCAGTATTGATATATCCCAGTTGTCATCTTCCTCTACATTTCGAGTTAACGGTCAGCGCCTGGAACTATATCTAGATCTTGATCCGCCCCCTGTTGACGTTGGCCCTATTCCTTTGGTATGAGATGTGCTCATTGACTCACATTACCAGCATCACATGGTTATCACTTCCATCTCCTACTGTATACATCCATATGTCAATATCATTCATTAATTCATTCCTTATGTCTGCTACCTGATGAGGCTAAGAATCGGTTTCGCAGCTTTTTATTTGATGGAAATAGTCGGTTGTAGCAAAAGCCGCGAAACAAGATCGGTTCCTGAAACCTATCAAACAATTACGGTTTTTGGTCGGAAAACCATTCACTAATATTTTACCAGGCAAGCGTTCCTGGGTCGAACTCAAGGAGGCAGAATAAATTCCCTAGATTTTTATCTTCGTAATTTTATTTTTTAATTCTTCTCTAAGTGATCAAGTCAAAACCCTTTTTTATTGATTTTTTTATTTTTTTATTATTTTTATTGGATTTTATTATTTTCCAATTTTTATTTAATTTTCAAAAAAGGGATATTTTTTAAAAGATTTATTTATTATATAATAGGTGGATATTATATAGGTGATACTATAAAGTAAAGTGATCGGGGTTCGAGCCGCGAACTCGAACTACATAAGAAATCAAAACAAAACGAAGTGCGATTCGACAAAATCAAAACACGTCGAAAACACGTCAAAAATCCACGAAATCTTTATACGAGGTAGTTGGGTTAGTTGTGTAACTACCCTCAAGAAACCGTCAAAAATCGAGGTCACAAGAAGTAGACCCCTACAGCCCAGGGGCATAAACGCAAGAAAAAGATATTTAAAATGTCTTCAAAATGGTCCTCAGGGACTGTTCTGTAGAAAAAGTATATAAAACTTTACATTTAAGTCCCTGCGGAGGGACCTAAATGCAAATATAGAAAACTTGTGGGGCGGAGTGAAAATGCTGGAAGTTGCTGGGTTTACTTTGTAAATTTTCCACCGTTTCGCGTTACACGGCTAGGATTAGAAGTCGGCGCGCCAATCTGACGGTTCTGCCTATGCCACGTATCGTGATTCTGCTCCTCTTCTGTTCTTGAGGTTGTTGAGCTCCAGGCGAAGAGCTCGTCTTCTCCGATTTCTCACGACCAAACTCATGCGTCTTTGGCACACCTGCGGGGCCAGAGGGGTGGCTCCTCCACTCCTCGAGCTTGCCTGCTGAAGGACGGCGGCGGAGGCTGCTCCGAGCGGCGGTGATGCGCTGATGAAGATGGCGACCTCAACACCTGGCAGTCGATAGAGTTCTGACGAGGCTCCATTCGATACGAATTTTGATGACGATCAAAGGTTTCCAGTGGCGAAGAAATGCCTCACGACGAACTTGGATCTGCAAAGAACACAATCGTATGCTCGATTCGCTAGGAATCGGTCGAGGGTTAAAGATCTCAAGCTCCAAAGATGATGAAAAACCTTAGATTCCAGACAAGCAACCAGCTGCGTGAAGACAACGATGGAAAGATGATCGATTTGAAATGAATTTGAAATGGTTTGAGATGAAATTTTGAATGGAGTCGAATCTAGAGGGTTAAGTGTCCTAATGACACAATTAACCTTGCTATTTCCTACACGAGCATCGAGAAACAAAAACGAGAAATGGATGAAAAAGCCTGTGGAAAGTCTAGGTATATTACCTGGACGAGATGCTCAACGGCGGCCTTGACCGGAGCGAAACACGGCGTAGAGCGATGATGCAAGGCTCGATGAAGCCCCGGAACGATCCTCCGACGTGCCCTCCTCCTCGCGAGCTCCTCCACGGCACTGTCACCGCCTTAGTTTGGACGGAGCAAGGCTTGGAAGTAAGGGGGGTCGAACAACCTGGAGCTGGGCTCTGGGTAGTTGGAAAGTTATGCTTTAATGGCGACCTTAGGGGCTATTTATAGGACGATTACTAGGGCTTCACGCCCAGATCTAGGGCTGGCGATGGAGGTGTTTGTTAGGAGAAGGGATTCGACGATGGAGATCAGTCAGAAGCTTCTGGAGTAACGCGGGATAAATGCTTGAAGTCGGCCGGTCGAGCAGGCGGGCATACCAGAATCTTGGGGGAAGAAGACCTAGGTGCTGACAAGTGTCAGCACCTGGTTGGCCCAGAGGCGAATTTAGCTTGTAAAATAGATAATAAAAAGTAGATAAACTTATTTTTAATAATTATAAACGCAAGAAATGTAAATAAATTAATTTTCTAATTTATGGTATAAATACTTTTTATAACTAATAAATATTATTTATAATATAAATATTATATTAATAAATATGTATTTATAAATAGGTTTTAGATTTTTAATTTAATAAATAAATAAGTAAAAATTAATTTTATATTTTCTTAATTATTAGAATATTAAATAAAGCTTGTACAAATTTTTATAGATTTTAATAAGTTAATTTGTATATTTTAATAAATAGGGTTAGTATCTAAGTAGGTCATTTATACCTATATTTTAGGGTTTTTGATTTTATTAAAATAATAAATATTCTCCAAAAATTTATGAAATTAATTATAGTGAAACTACAAGATCATGAAATAATTCAAAAATTATAAAATTAAGAAAATAATAAATAATGTGTGTTACATAAAATAAATAGCCCAGAAACCCCGTTGTCTTTTGGTCCCAAAACCGTCTTTTTGGAAACGGACTCTGAATTCGATGAATCCACCTTTATTAATTAGAGAATATTATTTTATGAACTGTAAAGGTGAGTAGAGTGAAATTGGAGCTCGTATGAGGAAGTTATGATGTTCGGAAGTTGAGATTTTGACAATTTGCAGGCTGGGTTTCTTGGCATATATACAGGGTAATATTTTTAACTTATTTTTATATTTTTATATACATTTTTAGGAATAACTAGGATAAGAGTTTGGTGAAAAATATATTCATATGAAATAACTAAAATTCTTTGAAGTTTTGTATTTATTGTATAAATAATGAAGAGTGTATATGTGTGTGTTAATTTATTTTTTTATGTTTTCTTTCCTTATATCCCCCTACTTTTTGGTTTGTCGACCAATCCATGCTGACTTGTTCTCGGGGGTTGGGCTATAAATATATCTTACAGCTATATTTATATTTAAGTCATATTGTATATATATACATATATTCAATCTGCCTCTTTTTGTTCTTTTCTTATTCTTGATTTATTTACATGATTTTAGTGGTTAAAAGTGAATATTTACACACGAATGGTGTTTTGTTAAAAGATGAGATTTAATGGATATTTACATGTATTTGTTAAGGGTTTTAAGACAAAATGCGACAGAAAAGTTAATGAATCATGGATTCATCAACCCCCTATACTTAAACTTTGCTAGTCCCTTAGCAAACACTTATTTTGAAAAAGTAAGTGAAAAATAAAGAAAGTTAGAATGAATTTGTTTTCCTAAACCAATTCATGAGAACAGACAAAGGACAGAGCTCGATCGGGCCTGAAACAAGCATTTTGTCGGAACCTTAACTTGGATTAGGATTTTGTCCTCAACAGTCTTCAAGTTCCATAATCCTTACTCAAGATCACTTCATCGGCTAGTTCAGACTCACTTATTCATATCGCAAACTCAATCATCTTTGAAGTCAACTTGTACAGTGTGTGAATTGATTTAGCTCTTCCTGCTTAGAGAATCGAAGAAACCGTCAATCCCGGTTATACACTCCTATGGCTTCCTCATCCCGCTACTCTTTCCTCGGGGAGGGAGGTATTCTCTTCTGAGTTCAGTTCTGCTATGTCCACAATCGAATATAGGGAGAAGTTAGAAGAATGAGAAAAGAAGTGGAGTGCGACCAGTGTAGACGCATCTCCTTGTGAAGCCCAACCGGTGTAGCTGAGTCTCCACTAAGATTTGCAGGCATATTTGGTGGAAGCTTGGACCATTGTGGTCTTATTTGGTGGCTTCTGTGGCTTTGACTTTGTAATTTGCTTGCACTGCATTCATCTTTTGTGCCTCGACGGATATAGCATCTTTTTAGTCCGTCCATTTTTTGAGGTTTTAGAAAAATTGTGTCAGCAGATCCTTCCCTCATCCGAAGCAACTATCACAACCCCAATCTCTCCCGTCTTTAGACGTCAATGCCGCAAAGATAAGGATAGGAACGCACTACCAAGGTGTACTGCCCTTCGGAACTCCATGCGAGTTGAGCTAAGTGCAAAGTGCATGTGTTCAAGATTGGTTCACTAGTGTAGAGTTGTAAGGATAAATCCAAATGGTCTACTTAAGCTCAGATGACTTGATTTCCCGAATATGGTCTTACGGAACCCAAAGATTTTAAGTCACCAGACCTGAAGAGTCTTAATTCCAGTTCCTAATCAGGCTCCTTACAATGAACATTAAAGGCCATAATCAAGCTCCATCCTTTAGACTAGACTCAGTCCTTAGTTCCAGAAATCAAACTTATTCTGAAAAATGTGAATGCAGATGCAACCATGTTTTTGTGAAGTATATTTTCTGAATTTTACTCATTTTTATGGATTTTAAGGATTTTGTAATTTTTACGAATTTTAGGACTTTGTATTTTTTATGGATTTTATGATTTTTATAAACAAGGTTTTATTCAAGAATTTTACAAGATATATTTTATTCAAGTTAAGTATCTAATGTATTTTACAAATTTTATCTACAAAGTATTTTACAAGGGTTGAATGGTTTTTGTACATGTTTTAATAAATAGGATTTTAACTAAGTATTATACACATTTTAAGTACAAATTTTAAATACAAAGTTTAATTACAAGTTTTAATTACAAATTTTAACCATATTTTACTTATTTACAAAGATTTTATAAATAAAAGAGTGGATTTTAAATTAACCCGTACTCAATTTTTTATAGATTTTATAGATATAGAAAATACATAAAAGTACGAGTTATGGATGAAAGTATATATACAATATATACACACCCCCCTATACTTAGCTTGAGCTATGTCCTCATAGCGTCAAAAGAGAAAAAAGAGGACATAACTCGTGCTAAGTAAAAGTCGGTGAAAAAGGATATCGATCACAAGTCAGTCATCCCCCCCTATACTTACGATCAGGTCATCATAAGTATCAAGGGAGAGCAAAAACGGGATGACTGAATTAAAAGGATAAATAAAGAAAGTTCAAAAGGAAAAGAATACGAAATCATCGAAATCACTCGGTCCCCCCTATACTTAGGATAAGGCATCCTAAGTATAGAAAAGAGTGTAGCCAAAAATTGGGGACCAGTGATTTGTGAAAAAGAATGGCTATACAAAAGGATTAGTACAAAAAATAAAACGTAAATCAGCGAGCAATCGGTCCCCCCTATACTTAGGATCTGGTATCCTAAGAATAGAAGACGAGCAAAAACTGGGGACGATTGTGGTCTACGAAGAATGTACAAGTGTTGTGAATCTCCTGAAAAGAATGGCTCAAAAGAATTTGTACAGGAAGAAGTGAATGAATGATCATGATTCCTGTACAAAGTAGATCACTTCAGTACAGGCCAGATGATCAGTAGTCTCTACAAAGTGCTTCAGCATCTGCTTGTTAACCACGAACGGCTCTGCACCAGGTGACACATCTGATATCGCAATACTGCCATTGTCGTGCACCGTTCTGACTATATACGGTCCTTCCCACTTGCTTTTCAATTTGCCGGGAAAAATTCTCAACCTTGCATTGAACAACCAGACTTTCTGCCCAGGGACAAAGCTCCTGTGCCGAATATGTCTGTCATGCCATTTCTTCACTTTGTCCTTATAGATGAGTGTGTTCTCGTATGCTTGATTTCGAATTTCTACCAGCTCATTCTGATCTATCTTTCTCTTGGCCCCTGCTTTCTTTTCATCCATCAGTATTTCTCGAATTGCCCATTCAGATTTGTGCATGATCTCTACGGGGAAGTGGCACGGCTTTCCATAAACTAGCCTGAATGGTGATGTACCTAAGGGAGTCTTGTATGCAGTACGATATGCCCAAAGAACTTGGTCTAGAAGCAGTGACCAGTTCTTCCTATCCGGTCGTACTAGTTTCTGAAGTATTGATTTCACCTCTCTATTCGAGACTTCAGCCATGCCATTCGTCTGTGGGTGGTAAGGAGAAGCTACTCTGTGATCGATGCTGTATTGTTTCACTAGCTTCTTCACCTCCTTATTAATGAAATGGCTACCCCCATCAGAGATTAGAATATGAGGGATCCCGAACCGCAAAATGATGTATTCCCTTAGGAACTTGCAAACGGTCTTACTGTCTGCGGTTCGTGCAGGTATAGCCTCCACCCATCTGCTAACATAGTCTACAGCGAGAAGAATGTACTCAAAGTCGCTGCTAGAAGGAAACGGTCCCATAAAATCTATGCCCCATGCGTCAAAGATCTCGTAGATAATGACGGGTCGCATCGGCATTGCATCTCTGGCACTGACTGTTCCTAGAGCTCTCTGACAATCTGGACAACTCTTCACGAATGTGCAGGCATCTCTGGTAAGAGTTGGCCACCATAATCCGCTTTGTAGTACCTTCTGCGATGTCCTCTTCCCTGAATGATGTCCTCCTGATTCTAGAGAATGAAACAAAGTGAGGACACTATTATATTCCTCCTGAGGAATACATCGCCTGTAAACACAATCCGGTCCTTCGCGAAAAAGAAGCGGATCCTCCCAATGGTAGTATCGTGCCTCGGAAACTAGTTTCTCAACTCTGTTCTTCGGCCAACCCTGAGGACTTTTCTATGTGACCAGAAAGATCACTATGTCTGCATACCATGGAAATTCTGTAACCGCAAAGATGCTCTCGTCAGGAAATCTCTCTGCGATCTCTGGCGTGTACTCATCTGAAGGATGATCTGTCTGTAATCGGGAGAGGTGATCATCTACCACATTCTTTACTCCAGGTTTATCCTTAATATCCAAATCGAATTCCTGAAGTAAGAGAATCCATCTAAGAAGGCGTGCCTTGGCATCCTTCTTTTCCATTAAAAATCTGATAGCTGAGTGATCTGTGTAAACTGTGATTTTTGAGCCAAGCAGATATGATCGAAACTTGTCTAATGCAAACACTACTGCCAACATCTCCTTTTCTGTAACTGTGTAGTTTCTCTGAGCATCATCTAAGGTTTTGCTGGCATAGTGAATAGCTACAGGAAGTCCATTCCTCCTCTGCCCTAATACAGCCCCGACCGTAAAATCTGAAGCATCCGTCATGATCTCGAAAGGTAGAGACCAATCAGGCGGCTGTAGGACAGGAGCACTGATTATCTTTTCTTTTAATGTGAGGAAGGCATTAAGACATTTGTCATTTAAAAGGAACTCGATGTCTTTGCCTAACAATTCAGCTAACAGTCGAGCAATCTTGGAGAAATCTTGGATAAACCGTCAATAAAAGCCGACGTGCCCCAGAAATGACCGTAACTGTTTGATGTTGGATGGTGGTTCGAGTTTCTTGATGATATTCACCTTAGCAGGGTCAACCTCCATGCCTCGCTGGGGGATGACGTGCCCCAACACGATCCTGTGAGTAACCATGAAATGGCTCTTTTCCCAGGACAGAACGAGATCTACCTCACAACACTTTCAGAACCTGGTCTAGGTGCGCTAAACAATCATCAAAGGACTAACCATAGACCGAAAAATCATCCATAAAAACCTCTAGAAAATCACCGACCATGTCCGCAAAAATAGCGAGCATGCACCTCTAGAAAGTTGCAGGAGCGTTGCACAATCCAAAGGGCATTCGTCTAAAGGCATACGTGCCGAACGGACAAGTACAGGTGGTTTTCTCCTGGTCTTCAGGAGCAATTGATACCTGATTGTATCCGGAGTAACCGTCAAGGAAACAGAAGTACCCCTTCCCTGCCAACCGTTATATGACCTGGTCTATAAAAGGCAAAGGGAAGTGGTCCTTCTTCATCGTAGTGTTCAACTTCCTGTAGTCAACACATACTCGCCACGACGTGGTTACTCTCTTTGGAATCTCCTCTCCACTCTCATTTTTCACCATTTGAATTCTCGACTTCTTCGGGACAACATGTAATGGGCTAACCCATTCGGAGTTGGAGATGGGATAAATGAACCCTGCGTCGCACCATTTCGTGATCTCTTTCTTGACAACTTCTCGTAAAACCGGATTCAGCCTACGCTGAAACTCTCTGGAGGGTTTGCTGTCATGATCGAGATAGATATGATGTGAACATAAAGCAGGATTAATCCCGCAGAGATCGGATATAGTCCACCCAATGTCCTTGCGGTTTCTTTCTAGAATCTCCATCAGATGAGATTCTTGATCATCGGTCAAAGTTGAGCTGATAATGATCGGAAACCGTTGATGTGGACCCGCAAGGAAGGCATATTTCATGTTTGGTGGCAATGTTTTAAGTTCTGGTAAGGTAGTATCTGTATCTGCTGAAACATCATCTATAGTTGTATGGGGATCTGTGTTGGTAGGTGATGTGTCTGCGATTTGATTCTCCACCATCTCAATGTGCTCTAGAGTCGGACTATAGAAGATGTTCAAGACATCATCCGACTCCTCAGAATGATCAGAAGAGAATAATTCAGCTAGATAGAATTTTGATTCATCTGAGACGGAGGAATTGTGTAGAGTTTCTGATTCTGAAAGATCTGCATTGATTTTGTCAGAAGTCTGATCCCTTTGCTTTTCATCATCCAGACTGAAGTATAAGATCCCGTAGGAAGAATTACATCCTGAGGTCTCGGACCCGTCCTCTGTAAAACATTCTTGGGTCTCTACCTGATATCTTTCGAGGTCGTCAAGACGAACATCATCCATATAATCGCAGGAGGCTAAAGAGCTCATAAAAACTGAAGATGCATCACTGAAAGTGTTTGATTCTCTCGCCATCTCTATATGTACCTTTTCGCCCTCGGCACGAAAAGATACCTTCCCTGTATCATAATCGAAGAGAGCCTTTGCGGTCTCTAGAAAAGGCCTCCCGAGAATGATCGGGGTAAGGTGTAACGGTGCAGGGCAATTCATATCTAGGACTGTAAAGTCCACTGGAAATTGCAGACCCTGCACGGTTACGATAACGTTTCTAAGTATACCCTTAGGTCTCTTTACAGATCTATCAGCAAACTGAAGGATCGCGCGGGATTTGTAAAGAGGACCTAACTCGAGTTTCTCGAATAAGGAAGCGGGTATCAAATTGATCGAGGAACCGTTATCTAATAGAGTGCGATCGAACTCGGCTTTTGCGATCTCGCATCTGACATAATGTGCCCCTGGGTCTTTCTTCTTTTTGGGAAGCTTTTTTTGTATCGCACAGGATGTTTCCTTAGTCAAAACATGCTTTTCTGTTCGTGATCTCTTTTTCCTACGCATGGTGCATCTGTTTTTCAATTGATTCTTGAGCGTAGGAAATTGATCTAAGGCATCATGAAGAGGGATCTTCAGAAAGATGTGATCTTTGAGTAACTTTTCAATCTGTGGAGATTCGAGATTATTTTTGGTCTTTTTCTTTCATTTTCCAAACAAAGCATCAAGAAAAGGAATAAAGTCAGGAGTTAGAAAATCAGAAGTTTTATTCAACTCAGAATCAACATTTACATCGAGAGTCTCAGAATTATTTACAAAACTCTCTAAAACAGGAGAAGAAATGTTTTTGTCCGGGCTCTCTGCCTGATCTGGCGTGATGTCATCATCTGAGTCGCAAGTATCCATATCTGATGTGTTGGCATTGCTCCCGTCTCTTGATTCTGCGTCCTCATCCTCTTGCAGTTTCTCCTCCTCGGCATCAGGATCATGCTCGTGCTCCTCTAGTGCCCTCTCCTCTTCTCCAGCAGGTGCTTTTGGTGATCTACCGCTCCTGAGACGAATGAAGTTAGATAAAAATTCAGGAAATGAGATCTTACATGTAGTATCTACCTGCTCCGGATGCCTCCTCTCGTTATTCGGGTTCATTTGAGGCTGGGCTGGGAGAGTAGTCTTTAGTACGGTTAACTCGTCCAGACGACGGTTAACCTGCTCCATCTCAGTCTTGTGCGCTAGCTAGAGCGTACTGAGCAAATCCATAATTTGATTGAGCGCCTGGGCCTGTGAAGACATTTCCGGTTCGGTGTGGTGGCCCTGGCTTGCTCCTCTCTCCTTCCTTGGCATGAAATGCTGAGAGGTGGAAGGCTGGGAGTAGCGCTGAGCTGTGGAGGAAGACTGCTGCAGCTGCTGAAAAGAATAATTCGGTGAAAACTGGGCAAGGTGCTGATATGAAGGCTGCGGTCTCTGATGGTAGACTTCGGATGAGACTGTTGTGGCGTGAAGCTCTGGCGGAGATGAAATTTTGGACGTCCATGCTGCGGATGACTGTACGGCTACTACGACTGCTGATTCGGTATACTCGGCTGCTGCATCAGAGTATACCAAATCCCGTTGATCTCAAAAGCGGATTGCGGCTCCACCTCCATCTCTGCAGTGTTGATGATCTGGCTGGAATTGGCATGAGACTGATCCTCATGCAAATCAATAAATCAATCTACGGAATCTCGGGCTCGCTCTGGACATAGTGTATATGACGGGTGGGTGGAGCGGGTGCAATCCTCTGTGCTGATTGTGCGTTCGAAGAAGTCTGGTTCTGCTGGTACTGGATCTGAAGATCAGCGACCTTCTTCGATAGATCACTCATCTGCTGAGGTAGAGATGAGAGTTTCTCCAACTCTCGCAGCGGCTGTAGGTCTTGGACTTGCTTGTGAATCACATCCACCAATGTCAATTTCTCGCTAATGAAGCCCATGTTGGTGTTGGATTCAGAGTCCGAGATATTCGCCACCTTATGATGTTCTCGGTGATGTGGTGGCTACGGGGCTTTCTGAAATGCCTGAGTAGAGTCTACGACTCTCGAGTTCTCGGCCATCCCTTCGAAGATGGCCCAGACTGACTCAGCGTCCTTGTTCAAGTAACAGCTGCCACATGCGGCACTCACGAGCCCCTGTACTTCCGGCTGGAGTCCTCCGAAGTAGTTTTGTACGAGCACCTTCATCGGGATCTCATTATGCGGGCATCTCTCCGTCAGGTCCTTGAATCGATCCCATGCCTCATGAAATGATTCGTGCGGCAGTTGCGTAAAATTGGAGATCTGACTCCTCATCATGTTCGTCCTTCCTAGAGGAAAATACTTGCGCAGGAAGGTGGACTTCAGGTCGTCCCACATAGAAATTTCCCTCCCCAAATGACTCAGCCAATAAAGGGCCTTATCGGCTAAGGCGAAGGGGAAGGCCTTGAGGCGCACGGCTTCCTGCGTCACTCCTGGATAACAAGCCGTTCCGCAGATCATCTCAAACTGCTGTAAAAACGTGAACGGCTCCTCTGCGGCATTCCCATAGTACTTGGGAAGCAAGGAGATGAAGGACGGTCGGAGTTCGTATGGCCCTTAACGTTCGAGCGTCCGGGTCATACTCGTCCCGTAAGGTTGCGGGAACCGCAGGCGGTAACTGCTTCCCGGCCCCTGCTCTCAGTGCGGCTATTTCAGCCCCCAGTTCGGTCTGAACTCTATACTGTTCTCGAATCTGTAGATTCATCTGTTGTAATGTATCGAGAATACCTGTCGTGACATCTCCATTCAGCTCTGGTCTTCCCTCCTGATTGTCCCCAGCTGGTGGCCTCTCGTCTGCTGCTGGTCCTTTTCCGCGAGCCATCTGATCGACTCTAAAGTAAAAAGTCTCGTAAGAACTCAGTGAAGAGTACTCAGGAGATCTAGATGATGTATTGAGGCCAGGGTCTGCCTCAATAGTCTGGCCAAGAGGCGAGGGAGTCTGGGTCTGACTCACCTCGAGATCTGATGGGACCAGCTCGGGAAGAGGGTCATTCCGAGCCTGTGAAGACATACGCTCGACGGTGGACGGTCGAAAGCTCACAGAGTCTGAGCCAAAAAACCGTCGAGACGTCATCTTCGATGTCAAAAGGATGTCGGGAGAGCACGTGTACAATTCAAATGAGGGAGAAATGCGAAAGCCGTGGAAAACCCACGCCCCGCAAACAAACACAAAGCAAACCCCATTTTCACCAATTGAACCCTGATGAAGACCGTAAGAGTTCGGTCTTTTTATCTTTTTGGTTTTAGGGTTGTGATTAGCAAACGTTTCGACTACGCGGGCTGAGCATGCCAATAGGTGCCCGATAGTTTCCTCGAGACACTAGCCCGAATCCTTAAACGAGACCGCTCGCACTCAGCCAGTATGGGAGTAAGTACGGACCGTTTCCGGCTACCCGTGTTACTTGAGGACGGAGCCTTGCGCAGTGTCCTCTAAACCTCCCACTCTGCTAAGTAAACCCGGACTGTTTCCGGCTACCCGAGCTTACCCACTGAGGAACATCGATAAAATGTATGGACCTAGTAGTATCCCACAAGAAATACGGGGTTTGGGCTCTATCCTTAAGTGTCGGCTCTCGAGCTCACGCACTTTGAGAAATGTGCGGGGGTTACTCTCCCGAAATAACTTGAGTCGATTTTACGGTTTTTTTTAGTCAGATAGATTTAGCAGTCCCGATTTTAGTTTTGCAATTTTTATGGGTTTTTTCAGTCAACGTCTATTGATTTTTTTTCTTTTTATAAAAACCCTAAAGGCATGCACCTAGGTTGCGAGTCCTAAGACTAACTACGCAACACAAGCAGATAGAGTAAAAACCTAAACAAGCACCTAGAAAAACCGCAGAAAACCGATGAGCGATAAAAAGCCACGGTGGGTGTCCTGATCCTCGGATACACGATATCCGGCGAATCAGACCCCAAAAAAAATTGGGGGGGGGGGGTTGTTTATTGTAATTACAGACTCTCTCTCCCTTTCTCTCTCTTTTACAAACAAAAGTATACTAACTACTCTGCTCCTCTGCAGTCGACTCGTGAAGAAGGAGCCGACCTCTGCTCTTTCAACTGGCTCGGCTTCCGAAGAAGCCGTTTCATCCTACAGGCCCTGCAAAGATGGTTAGCAAAGAAAAGCCGATCGAGAAAGCCGTGAAAATCGTGAAGTCGAGAAAGCCGTAAGAAAACAAAAGAGAATCTTAGAAAATGAAACACGAAAAAAAACCGTACTAAAAACCGTACGAAAAGCGAAACAAAGAGAAGAGAAAAAATAAAATCACGAGAAATGAAAAATCAAAGAATCTAATGCCTCCCCGGTAACGGCGCCATTTTGATGAGGCTAAGAATTGGTTTCGCAGCTTTTTATTTGATGAAAGTAGTCGGTTGTAGAAAAAGCCGCGAAACAAGATCGGTTCTTGAAACCTATCAAACAATTACGGTTTTCGGTCGGAAAACCGTTCACTAATATTTTACCAGGCAAGTGTTCCTGGGTCGAACTCAAGGAGGCAGAATAAATTCCCTAGATTTTTATCTTCGTAATTTTATTTTTTAATTCTTCTCTAAGTGATCAAGTCAAAACCCTTTTTTATTGATTTTTTATTTTTTTATTATTTTTATTTGATTTTATTATTTTCCAATTTTTATTTAATTTTTAAAAAAGGGATATTTTTCAAAAGATTTATTTATTATATAATAGGTGGATATTATATAGGTGAAACTATATAGTAAAGTGATCGGGGTTCGAGCCGCGAGCTCGAACTACACAAGAAATCAAAACAAAACGAAGTGCGATTCGACAAAATCAAAACACGTTGAAAACATGTCAAAAATCCACAAAATTTTATACGAGGTAGTTGGGGTAGTTGTGTAACTACCCTCAAGAAACTATCAAAAATCGAGGTCATAAGAAGTAGAAACAACCCCTACAGCCCAGGGGCATAAGCGCAAGAAAAAGATATTTAAAATGTCTTCAAAATGGTCCTCAGGGACTGTTCTGTAGAAAAAGTATATAAAACTTTACATTTAGGTCCCTGCATAGGGACCTAAATGCAAATATAGAAAACTTGTGGGGCGGAGTGAAAATGCTGGAAGCTGCTGTGTTTACTTTGTAAATTTTCCACCGTTTCGCGTTACACGGCTAGGATTAGAAGTCGGCGCGCCGATCTGACGGTTCTGCCTATGCCACGTGTCGTGATTCTGCTCCTCTTCTGTTCTTGAGGTTGTTCAGCTTTAGGCGAAGAGCTCGTCTTCTCCGATTTCTCACGACCAAACGCCTGCGTCTTTGGCACACCTGCGGGGCCAGAGGGGTGGCTCCTCCACCCCTCGAGTTCGCCCGCTGAAGGACGGCGGCGGAGGCTGCTCCGACCGGCGGTGATGCGCTGATGAAGATGGCCACCTCAGCACCTGGCAGTCGATCGAGTTCTGATGAGGCTCCTTTCGATACGAATTTTGATGACGATCAAAGGTTTCCAGTGGCGAAGAAATGCCTCGCGACGAACTTGGATCTGCAAAGAACACAATCGTATGCTCGATTCGCTAGGAATCGACCGAGGGTTAAAGATCTCAAGCTCCAAAGATGATGAAAAACCTTAGATTCCAGACAAGCAACCAGTTGCGTGAAGACGACGATGGAAAGGTGATCGATTTGAAACGAATTTGAAATGGTTTGAGATGAAATTTTGAATGGCGTCGAATCTACAGGGTTAACCATCCTAATGACGCAATTAACCTCGCTAGTTCCTACACGAGAATCGAGAAACAAAAACGAGAAATGGATGAAAAAGCCTGTGGAAAGTCTAGGTATATTACCTGGACGAGATGCTCGACGGCGGCCTTGACCGGAGCGAAACGCGGCGTAGAGCGGCGATGCAAGGCTCGATGAAGCCCTGGAACGATCCTATGACGTGCCCTCCTCCTCGCGAGCTCCTCCACGGCGCTGTCACAGCCTTAGTTTGGCTGGAGCAAGGCTTGGAAGTAAGGGGGGTCGAACGACCTGGAGCTGGCCTTTGGGTAGTTGGAAAGTTAAGCTTTAATGGCGACCTTAGGGGATATTTATAGGACGATTACATGGGCTTCACGCCCAGATCTAGGGCTGGCGATGGAGGTGTTTGTTAGGAGAAGGGATTCGATGATGGAGATCGGTCAGAAGCTTCTGGAGTAACGCGGGATAAATGCTTGAAGTCGGCCGGTCGAGCAGGCGGGCATACCAGAATCTTGGGGGAAGAAGACCCAGGTGCTGACAAGTGTCAGCACCTGGTTGGCCCAGAGGCGAATTTAGCTTGTAAAATAGATAATAAATAGTAGATAAACTTATTTTAAATAATTATAAACGCAAGAAATGTAAATAAATTAATTTTCTAATTTATGGTATAAATACTTTTTATAAATAATAAATATTATTTATAATATAAATATTATATTAATAAATATGTATTTATAAATAGGTTTTAGATATTTAATTTAATAAATAAATAAGTAAAAAATAATTTTATATTTTCTTACATATTAGAATATTAAATAAAACTTGTACAAATTTTTATAGATTTTAATAAGTTAATTTGTATATTTTAATAAATAGAGTTATATCTAAGTAGGTCATTTATACCTATATTTTAGGGTTTTTGATTTTATTAAAATAATAAATAGTATCCAAAAATTATGAAATAAATTATAGTGAAACTACAAGATCATTAAATAATTTAAAAATTATAAAATTAAGAAAATAATAAATAATGTGTGTTACATGAAATAAATAGCCCAGAAACCTCGTTGTCTTTTGGTCCCAAAATCGACTTTTTGCAAACGGACTCCGAATTCGATGAAACAACCTTTATTAATTAGAGAATAATATTTTATGAACTTTAAAGGTGAGTAGAGTTAAATTGGAGCTCGTATGAGGAAGTTATGATGTTCGGAAGTTGAGATTTTGGCAATTTGCATGCTGGGTTTCTTGGCATATATATAGGGTAATATTTTTAACTTATTTTTATATTTTTATATACATTTTTAGGAATAATTAGGAGAAGAGTTTGGTTAAAAATATGTTCATATGAAATAATTAAAATTCTTTGATGTTTTGTATTTATTGTATAAATAATGAAGAGTGTATATGTGTGTGTTAATTATTTTTTTATGTTTTCTTTCCTTATCTCCCCCTACTTTTTGGTTTGTCGACCAATCCATGCTGACTTGGTCTCGGGGGTTGGGCTATAAATATATCTTACAGCTATATTTATATTTAAGTCATATTGTATATATATACATATATTCAATCTGCCTCTTTTTGTTCTTTTCTTATTCTTTATTTATTTACATGATTTTAGTGGTTAAAAGTGAATATTTACACATGAATGGTGTTTTGTTAAAAGATGAGATTTAATTGATATTTACATGAATTTGTTTAGGGTTTTAAGATAAAATGCGACAGAAAAGTTAATGAATCATGGATTCATCACTACCCCGTCATCATCTAATTATTTTGATATACTTAGGATACACCCTGTCCTAATTATAGGGGGTGCACACTCTGAGTTTCTCTATTCTTTGATCCTCTCCATTGTCTCCTCTTCTTGTCTATACTTAGGGATATCTTACTCTAAGTAAAGGGGGAGACAGTCTGAGTACAATCTGTTCATTCCCACCCTCGACCCTCCCTGCATTGTGTACAGTCTGCTATACTTGGGATTATTTGATCCTAAGTATTGGAGGGGCGGTTGACTTCTCATTAATTCATTTATTCTTTAGACTTTTCTATACTCAGCACGGGTGACGTCTTCTCTTTTTCTCTCTGATCTATGAGGACATAACTTAAGCTATGTATAGGGGGGTCATTTATACTACGTATATACTTTAGCCATAACTCGTACTTTTGTATGTTCTTAATAATTATAGCTAAAATTCATTAAATACACCTTAATAAAAAGATGTTATTATTCCACAATTTTTTTCTATATGCTAATTAATAAATCAGGTGAAAATGTTTTTTGCGAAGTGTTTGAAAAATAGTTTGAAAATCTTTTTGTAAAATCTTTGAAAACTATTTGGAAAACATTTTGTTCAAAATTTTCAACCTTTGTAAAAACGTTTTGTTTGTAAAATTTATTATCTTTGTGTGAAATAAAAATGATTGAAAAACTATTTGCCAATGGTTTGAAAATAGTTGCAAAAATATTTTGAAAAATCTATCTATACTATTTGAAAAACCTTTGCGAAATCTATTTCTAATGTGTGTACATGTTTGTAAAAATATTTATAAAAATGATATTGGACTATAGTTTTCAAACTTGTTTGAAAAATATTTTTCAAATAAGTTTAAGGAATATACACTTCACACCAAAATCAATTATATATACCAATAAAATTGACCACTTACCCTTGTAAATTCATAAAATCAACTTCTTGTAAATATAAGATGTATCCTTATGTAAATATTTTAACCTAGTTAATTGCCAAAATCTTTTCTTTTCAAAAATACCAAAAACATTTGCAAAACTAAAAATCCAAAAACATTAGAAAAATCCTTTTTTAAAAATTTTAAAAAATGCATATGCATCATCTTTTCGAAATTCCATAAAAAGTTCAAAATCTTTGAATATTGCATCACAAAAATATTTTCTGGATTCTGCATAGCATTTGCATAGCATTCACAATTTTCGGATGGAGTTTGAGGGTTAAACAAGTCTAAATAATATCTGGAGATTGGAGCTTGATTGGACCTTAAAATCTACCTAATAACATGAACCTTATAGGAGCTGAAATTGAGGAACTTCTGGTCTAGATGACTTAATTCTTTAAGGATCACGAGACATGGTTCAATGGATTCTTTATTGCCTAAGTAGATTATTTCAGAGAACACGCACAACATTTGTTGATAATGACCTAACTTGGACACCTGCACCTTTCACATGGCTCAACTCAGTTGGAGTGGTGATGGGGATGGATTTGCCGGTATGAGACGTACACAAGTGGAAATATTTGTCCTCCTCTAGGGAGGGAAGTGCACCCCTACCCGTCCAGTGATGAGGAATTCTAAAGACAAGAGAGTGCGGGTTGCAATAAAGCTTCAAAAGAGGGATAGTCTACTGGCTCAAGAGGAAAAACTTCCTATATAAATGCTGCTGTATATAGTATTTCAAAAAAAAACTCCAAAAAAGTGGACAGGCCTGCACAAAAATAAAATGCATGTTAGAGTGTACATATGTTGTATAGTCAATAAGCAAGCTTGAGCATCAAAGTCAAATCATGTGAGCCAGCAGCTGGATGACTTGGCTACATTGGTCTTACAACCTACGATAGGTAGCTACACTGGCTATTGTCCATTCTTCTCCACACCCCCTCCTCTTGAGTCGGTTGCTACTTGAACATAGAAGGGAATACCCCGCTCCTTGAGGAAGGAGTTATTGGATTGGGGGATCATTGGGTTGTCATGCTAGAGAAGTCAGTCTCTTTATCACTCTAGTTGGGGAGAGCCACCATTACTTACACTGTACGAGTCAGATTCATTGTGGTAAGGGTTTGGGTATGAGTTGAAATATTTCCGACCTGGCTATTAAGGAGACTTGAGCAGAGTATTGGGATTCTCGAAGGCTTTTGGATTTCAAATCCGATTTCCATTAAGGTTCTGCCTGTACTAAAATTTCAAAGGTCCGACTTAAGCTCCAAACTTTGATTTTGTGAAGACAAGTTTGATAATTAAACTTAATCGAAATTTCTTCTTTTTCATTTCTTTGCTTTTATTTTTCTGCACTTAGTACATAAGTGTTTGTTTGGGACTAGCAAAATCAAGCATAGGTGGATGATGAATCCACATTTCATCATCTTTATTCTATCATTTTGGCCTCAAAAACCCTTGTAAATGTTTGTAAATACCCTTAATTCCTGCATTTTAGCATTCATGCACGTGTGTGCAAATATTGTATAAAGTATGATTTTTAAAGCTAAAATAAAAGAATAAAGAAAAGAAAAGAAAAATAATAAAATATTGCAAATATTTTATGACCCGAAATCCTGAGACCTAGCCACGAGATTAATAGGTCAACAAGGAATAAAGTAGGGTGAGATAAGGGCCAAATACCAATAAAAATCCCATTTATTTAGTTCATTCTTTATTCATTTTGGACAAATTTTTAGTTCCACTTTTCTTACCTCATATTAAGAAGCTTTGTAAATGAAAGTTGTAGATAATTAAAAATAGAAAAATACATAATTGATTTCACACAAAATTAATGCGTACATAAAAAGTTATGATCTTAATAAAATTCCAAATTCCCAACTTCCCATACATGTAATTGTTTATAAAAACTTCTCAAATAAAAACTTGAAATCTATCAAAATCACCTTTAATTGTTTATAATTTAATAAGCTATTTAATGAAGGTGATTTCGTATTTTTCGGAGTCACGATTTGAAAGTTGAGTTTTGGACACCCATTGTACAGCAATACTGATTAAGATATTCATTTTATTTATTATTCATTATTTTAAAATTTTATATCATTATAATTTTGTAAATATTATTTATAATATTGGTATACATTAAAACTAGAATAAAATACTAAATAAAACATAAAAATAAAATACGTGTATAAAATACATAGGTATAATACCGATAAATAAACCTATAAAGAATATACCTCTTTTTATTTAATTGTACATAATAATTCAAAGAAATAAAATAAAAATATATTTAAGTATGTAAAAGTAATTTATAAATATATAAATTAATAAACAAAATAAATAAAATTAAATATACAGAATAAAAATAAAATATCGAAATATATAGATAAATATACCTATAAGGTCCTTAAAAGGTAACTTGCTATTAGATACTTCGAAAAAAATAAATAAAAATCACAATAAAATAATTTACAATGTAATAAACATTTTTCATTTAATAACCAAAAAATAATAAAATCATTTATTATTTTTAACCGGATTAATACAACTTTTTGCCAAGGAATTTTCTGGTTGGTCCACGTGGACCAACCAGAAGCTTCTGTTGGTTGATCTCGGTCAACTCTCTGACCAAGGTCTGGCCTGTGTCAGAACTACATTTTTGGCCAACTTCAACCTTTTTTCGAGGTCGTTTCTTGCATCTTCTCATGTCGATCTCTCTTTGACTTTTGTCCCTCGTTCTTTGCTCTTACACGCCCAAGTCTCTCCTAGGGATGAGGACCATTGATTTGATCGATCTCCCTCGATCTTTAGAGCACCAGAGCCTCTTTTTCAAACCATTCATATACCACCTCTAACTTCCCATTCAAATTTGAACCCCATTTTGACCATTTCATCCACCTCTACTTTGCACGGTGACGAGCTGGTGGTGACAGCAACAGTTCGAGCCTTCATGCGAGGTCCTTGACGGGTCGTTTGGCGGTTTCCACCACCTCCGACGAGCTTCATCATCGAGGTCCTTCCTCAGGTGATCCCACCTTCGAGGATCCTAATTTTCCTTTTTTTCTTTGCGTTTCTTTTGTCATAGTCGTAGGATCAAAATCCCATCGTCCTTTTCGCATCTCACCCGATCAATAACCTAATCTACCCCTTCGCCGGAGCTATCTCCATTTCTGCCACCCCACGCTCCTATTACACCGCTACGGGGTCGAGGCAACTTTCCCTCGACCATTTCACCCCTTTTCTTGCCGGTCAACGCACCCATACGCCCAGCTGGACTATTTTGGTCCCCGTTGGAGACACCAGGAGGTACTCAGCTCCGCCACCTTCGTAGCTGTGCTACGATGCATCTCCAGTGGTTCTGAGGGTACCAGCTTCGAGATGACACCTGCAGGAAGACACGTGGCCCGTTTTGAAGCTTTCATCGTCACGGAGGAGGAGGAGCGAGGCCGGGGAAGTTCGTCGTCCAGGGCCTTCTTCCCCGTTCTTCGTTATTGTCTTCTGGCCGTCATATCACGGGCCCTCTCTAGATTGCACAACCACCATTTGATCTCTGCCAATCACGACCGTTCGATCAGCCTCGGAGATCTAATCTGGACCATCCACACGAACCGTCATCGAGGCCGCTCGTGTTGCCATGTGTCCTAAGTAAAGCATCGCCTGCTGTCGGATCTCGCCTGCCTGGGTATTTTGTACTTTTAACACCGGTTGTTTTTGTATTTATTTACTAGTTCATAAACTTTCATCTACAGTTCATTAGTTTAGTAATATTTACAAAAACACCCCAATAGTTTCCATATTTGCACCAAGGTCCATGTCCACGTCACCTCACGTGACTTGTACAAGTAGGGGACGAGGTATTTTGCATGGGGGCCCTGCATATTTATGTTATTTCACTCACATCCAGAAACTTCAGACTGTGCTGTAATATTTTTGGTAAATTTGCAACATAGTCCTCATGTTTTGGTTATTTGTGAATAAATACTCGCCAGGTTACGTGCTTCGTGCACGTGGGGCTTGGTGTTTTTCCATGAAGGCCCTTGGTCCTGAAAGTTTGTTAATCATTTATATTTTTCTGAAAAAATGCATCTATACCCCTTGACTTTTGCGTATTTATAAATATACCCATGTTGGTAGAGTAATTTCTTTTTGTTGCCTTTGTTTAAATCATGCATCTATAAAATTCAAAAAAATCCCAAAAAATTACCCTATCCTTCTGTTGTATTATGCTTCCACGCCATATTTTTATTTTAATTTTTGTCGCATTTTAATATTTATAAAAATTCAAAAACATGCATTTTTTCAACTGTTTGCATTCGAAAATACATAAAAATTAGAATAACTTTTTGAAAAATTCCAAAAAAATCATATTTTGTTTATTTTTGTGTGTTTTAACTTCAGACCAAAATCGCTAAAAAATTCCAAAAGAAAACTCCAATAAATTATAAAACCCCTAAAATCTTCATAAAAAAATTTAAAAATTCCAAAAAAATCCTAAAAATCTAGTTTCTATTTCTGAATTTTCCTTATTTAACTATCTTTATTGTAAAATTAATTTTGGAGAATTTTGTTTCCTGTTTGATATTTTACTTCTCCATTTTAATCTCGGATTTGTAGTTTATTCACTATTTTCAGTATTGTTGACTTTAAAAATACCAAAAAATTTGGAAAAATATAGAAAAATTACAAAAACATTTAAAAATTATAAAAAGCACAAAAATAGTTTATTTTCTGTATTTTGCTTATTTGTATCTTCTTTTATAAATATATTATCTCTCTCCTTCCCTTATTGCACATATCTTTTTTATAGATAAAGAAAATATAAAATCAGAAAATTAAAAATCAAAAGATAAAAATATAAAATTCAAAAAAAATTAAAAAATAGATAAAATTAAAAACTCACAAAAATAGCATTTATTGACAAAAACCACACTCACTCTTGTGTATTGATTTCGCCTGATCAGTCCTGCTTGTTCCCTGTGTTCGACCTCTACATATTTGCTTCTATACACATCTTTTATGTAGAGTTATAATAAATTTTAACTCAACATCTTGCTTGTCATTGTTTGATTATCTGTTGTGGCTTGATTGTTGACTTAACCCGGATTTCGAGCGGTCGCCACAACGACATCATGGTCCCGCCTTGTGTGGACTACTTTAGACCGTGCGACTTTTGGGTTAATCAATTTACAAACACTAAGAACAAGGGAGACATGCTAAAATGGGACTTGTACTCTATCTGGTAGGCCCGTAGAATTGAGTTAAGCAACTATGGCTATCTCTTTCTGTCAAGATGTACAAGTTTCTGCAATATTGTCCTGATTTCCCTATTTGAAAATCCTGCTAAGCCATCGGTCTGCAGGTGGTAGGGATAAGAGAGATGATGTTTAATGTTATCCTCCTTTGTCAACTTCTTGACTTATTTGTTTTTGAAATTTCTTCCCCCATATGATATTAGTATTTCCATAATCTCAAATTGTGCAATGATGTTATGTTTGAGAAACTGCCATACTTTGCAGTTGCATGCTGCTCAAGTGGAGATAGCCTCCACCCATTGACTGACGTAATCGATAATAAGCAAGATTTAATTAAAACCCCGACTATTTGGAAATGGACCCATGAAATCGACACCCCATGCATCAAAAAAGACATAGATTTGAATATACTTGAGCAGCATGGTATCTCAGGAATTGATGGTGTAGCCCATCTTCTAGCAGTTAGTACATACTTTAGCATATTCTGTTGCATCTACGAAAAGAGTCGTCCACCAAAGGCCGCATTGTAGCACTTCAGTTGTTGTCTGCTTTCCATAATAGTGTCCACCTAATTCGAACTTGTGATAATGGTTCGAGACACTTGTATACTCCTCCTCAAGAATTCTCCTTCGCCAGACATAATTTGTAACTTCAAGAAATCCATACGGATCCTCCCATTAGTAAAAATGTAAGTCAAACATGAACTTGTCCACTTTCAGCTTCGATCAATCTCATGGGACTTGCTTAGAAACAATGTAGATCATGATATTGTTGTACAAAGGGAGCGAGGTGACTGACAATATATCTTCATTTGGGAAGGTTTTAGTGATCGAAATGTTGACCTACTCTGAAGACTCTGATTCAGTAATTCTTGAAAGCTGATCTGCCATAATATTTTTGACTCTAGGTTCATCTCGTATCTCTAAGTATTACACATAGAGTAGAAGGATAAAATGAAGCAAGCATGAATTTGCATCCTTCATGCTATGTATGTATCGTATGGTAGAATGGTCAGTATATTCAATCACTTTGAATTCATGCAAATGCGACCAGAATTTTATAGCATGAAAACTACTGCTAGTAGTTCGTTATCTATCATTGTGTAATTCCTCTAGGCTTCAACCATAGTTACATAGCATAGCGAATTTCAAACATCCATCCAACCCATCCTTGTCCCAACATAGCCATAGTAACATAATCAGACATGTCCGACATGATCTCAAATGGGAGAGACTAATCTAGTTGCTGTAAGACATAAGCCTTGGTAATTATTTCTTTCACCTATCGAAAGGCGTGGAATACCTTATTGTCTATAATAAATTCAATGTCCTTTACAAGAAGCTTTGTCAACAATCATGCAATCTTGCTGAAATCTTTGATGAACCTTCAGAAAAATCGACATGCCCCAAAAATGACCGAACTTGTTTCAAAGAAGTAGGTGGCTTAGGTTTCGATATATCTTCCACCTTGGTCGGGTGACAAACTGAAGAATTGCCACTTCTAATTGATGAAAATTAACTATGTTGTCGTAGTTGTTGTAGTTGGGAAATCTAGGAACCATCAATAATGACCACACAGAGGAATAAATATGGAAAATTAATACTCAATAAGGTTGAATTATTTTTTTTCTTGGGTAAGTCCCAATGTCGAGCTGAAGGAGATAATATTAGGGTTCAGAATTTATCTATAAATGATTTAGAAAAGTAGATTTTCAAAGAAGAATAATTATTTTTGTTTTTTTATTTTTTAATATTTTTATTGATTTTAATAGAAAATATGTAATTAATTAGTTAATGAAAGAAATATGATGCATGGCTCTACCAATAATTTTAATGTAATATAAAATAAAGAAATGCTACGTGGTTCCTAATAAATAAATAAACAAATGCAACCTTTTTGTGATTTTTAAATTATGCAGTGATAAGTGAAATGTTGATGAAAGGTGTTGATAAATGTAGAGTAGGTGAAGCAAGCGAAGCCTAGTAGAATGCCAAGCGAATTAAATAAGTCCAAAATACGAACCTCAATGATTAGTTATAGAGACATGTTCAATCAAAGTCCCTAAGTTAGGTATTCAAACGATGGAGATAAGTTTCATAAGATATTATCGGAGATGGAGATAACGTGGCAGTTGGATTTCTAGCATACATCAAGCTTCTCATAACTAATGCACAAGGGCAAATAGTTTTAGCATTCACTTCCTCAACTTTTAGATGTGTTATCCATTCAGATAGGTCAGTACCATATCTTAAGGGAAAGAAACCTTTCTTGGAATTTTTCAAAAAATGGAACATGTCCAAGGTGTACCACTAATGTGACGGTCCTGATACCCTCTTCTCATTGCTTCTAAACAACTTTAGAACTAAGATCTAAGACGTATCCTTGAGATCATATCTCTAGGTATGGAATAGACAATCTATAAAACACATATTATTGTCCTTATATCATTCCAAATGATTAGGATATTATCGACATTTAGCATGATGAACACAATGGCACTCCAACTAAGCTTCACTTGGTTCATCAAGATTCTATCTAAAGTCATAACATTTATAATTTCACCAAATCCAATGTTCCAACTACAAGAAGCTTATTTGAGTCCATAGATGAAGTTCCTTTAGCTTGCACACCTTTCTTTCCTCAACCCTGAAGCCCTAGGGATACTTCATGTGAATTTCCTTAAAGAGTTATTCACAGAAGAATGCAATGTTGACTTTCATCTTTAAGATTTCATAGTCAAGTTGTGTAGCTATAGTTAGTAATAATACGAAGAGTATAAGTATGGTCACTATAAAATAAGTTTCATCGCAAGTGATGTCTTCTTTCTGTGTCTTGAGGATACGAAGTGTGCTTTGAAGGTCTCTACCTTCTCATCATTTTCCCTCTTTCTCTTGAAGATTCATTTGCACCTATGTTTTACCCTTATATGTGGATCCTCGAGGGTCCATATACAACTCTTGTATATGAAGTCTACTTTAGACTTTATTGCTAACATCCATCTTTCCATGTCACGATCTTCATAAGCTTCATCAAGTGAAGTAAGATCATTTGTCATACTTAACTAACACACGGAATCCATTCTCAAACTCATTTGAAGTGTTATGTGTGTTTCATCTTTAACTGTCCTATTAATTTCCGATTTTAGGATCCTCATTATCTTAACAAGATGAAATGAGTTCCTTCACTTCATTTTCATCTTGATTCTCAAAAAAGTCATCTTCTTAGAATCATATCGTTAGAGATGAAATCTTTTAAGAATCTCAAGGTCCTAAAGTAGGTATCCAAAGCCATCCTTTATTTTCCTAATGAAGTAGCACTCTCTTGTGCTAGATTCCAACTTACTTGCAACCATGACAAAGTTATGGACCAAGCAACCCTAAATCCTTATGTGTCCAACAGTAGGCTAGGTTCCAAGGATATGGGGAGATTCTTAAGCGCATCATAGAAGCGTGAGGATCGCATCGTATGCGATCGAGAGCGACTAGTCGCACTAGTTGCTCGAGGCAGTGAAAAATAAAAAATTTTCATGTGAGGAAAACACATGATCTAAGAACACTTCTCGAATTGTTTCGTCTAAACTACAAACAATTAATAGGGTTACATCTTAAAGCGTGGTTGCGATCGAGACTCTAAATGAAGAGACCTCCATTCTCAAGTCCGATCCAACGGAGGAGACACTTGCGAGCATGTTGATGAGACATGTGCTCCTCGCAATCCATGTTGATGATCCAAGCGATGGATCTCCTGATCTCGACACACAAGATTTGAAGTCTTCTTCATGAGCGAGGCGCATGAAGGAGACGGAGATCCACGAGAAAACAATCAGGTAGCATAACGACGACGCTGCGACGATGGAGACTCTATCTAGGGCATCCATGGTAGAAGACCATGAGAGACGAAGAGAGAGGGCGTGTATAGAGAATGATAGAGAGAGAGACTTGTGTTTCTCACTAGCAAGTTAAGATCAACGGGTGCCATTCTATTTAGAAATTTTGGGATCCATGGGCAACACAAATCCAATGGATCTCATTGATTTGTGTTTCTTTTAATGGCTAAGATTTGTGTTGGTAAAAACCAACAACAATTATTTTAATTTGTATTAAATATATGTTGATAAATCAACACAATTTAATCACAAAATTAAATCAACAATACATAGAAGAGAGAGTGCCTCCTTCCATATGGAGAGGGGGGACGACCACCCTTTCCTAATATGAGTGGTGGCAATCCACCCTCCCTCTTTAGGAATGTGGCATTTTCATCTTCCATGTAATCTCAAGGAATTGCAACAACTTTTGTTGTAAATTATTCTACAAAAATAATTCATTATTATTTTAAGAATATTGAAATCTTGCCATTGGATATTTGTGAATCACATTCACAACCCAAAACAAAATGTGAATTACATTTTCAATTACTTGTCGAATGTGAATCCAATTCACATCAACATTTAATTAACAAATATAAATTTCAAATTTCTCTCTCTTATAAATCACATTTATAATATATATGATTAATATGGATAGTGCTATCCACATTATTCATATCCATGATAATTAAATCACATTTAATCATCTTGGATCTCTATTCTCATGTGCCCAAATAATGTGAATCATATTCACATTATTCACATCATAGATAATCAAATCTAATTTAATTATCTAAGATAACTCCCTTATAATATGAGTCAAATACATATTATTCATGAAAATTAAAACACATTTAATTATCCATTTTATCAATGCTCGGATATATATATATATATATATCAATAATGAAATTATTCTTAACTCTTTCAAGGATAATGAGCTTTCTCTGCGGATACTTGGAGATAAGGACATGGCGATTGTATTGTTCCACGTATAGTGACCTGGATATTGAGGTCATATATGAAATCCAGATCTGAGGCCTCCCATAGGTGCTTGATTAAATCAAGACCACAAATCTAATCTTCTCATTGCATCTGAATCACACTCAGATCATTGTTCAATATTTGGACTATGATCAGATTACTTCTTTACTGAGAGGAGTCACTAAAATCCAGACACGTTTCATCACTCCCTAGGAATGGAAGCATCATGGTTATACAACCGTTTATGATCACATCACCCTCAGGTATTCCTATTACCTGTACATCCTGCATACTGGAAGACCCAGAATAATCCCGAACTATAAGATCAATTTTACACTGTCTACTTCAGGGATTTATCATTAAGTTTCTCATTCGATCATTGGGAGTTCGTATCGATCATATACTTTCCAAAAGAATATATCATACCTTGGTGTTGATCACATAATTTTAAAAAGTATATATCAATCCTTACAAATTTAGTCAAGCATCCAAAGCGAGACGATCACGCTTGGAATTTGGTTCTTCCCAATACCTCATGAGTGAGCTCATGTCTTCCGATTAAGGAAATGAACCTATATTATCCCTTTGAGAGATCATATTACTCATATGCCCTTGTATGCACACCAGCACGCTGGTGTATAGATCTTGATTAGGTCATCAACATATTGGTCTGCCAAATGTACATACTCAGCCATATAGTAATACATCTGTCTCCAGTCAGAGGATATGTGCCTATATCATTAAAGCATATGACATAGGACTTTGGTTATCTTGATCTCGTTAAGTCAAATCTTTGACGTAACTAATCTGAGACCTCTGAATCTTTATTCCCATGCAGAGGACCTACAAAAAAAGGTCGGTCAGATATCAGCCAAGTGAGAAAGGATTGCCATCTCCTACTCAGGCTAGAGATCCTCTCTTAACAATCATTTGACTATACTTGATGAGTCCTCAATCTAACTCTTTAGATATTCATCCAAGCACCAGCCTCTATGATTCAATAATTGAATCAACACCTGTATGATCATTAAGACATCCATGGTACATAACCCTAATTGTACTAAGGGACCTATTATGCAAATTGGTTATTCTTCATTTCAGCTCAGGGAATGATATTCGCAATAACATTTATTGCATAATGGCTCACTGTGGTCTCGCATGTCCAACAATCTCCTAGTAGCCCCAAGAGCCATTAATGGGCTAATCATTTGAACCCACACTCATGTGACAATCACATGCTATTTAGAAAATAGCTAGGTAAGCTGATCAGTCACTCTGTTCCCAAGAGACTATGCCAAGTCTTTTTACGACACTTGCATATCTCCTAGGGACAGTGTTCACATCCAATGCGAATGTTGCATCTCATGCAACCAATACATAACCTTGTCAGTCTTAGTGTCCTTGACACTACACCTCAATAATTATTATAACCAGTATGTAATTTCTATTGTCCTTATCAGAATACCCTTATTCCTGGAGATCTCTATCTCCTATGGTATTTGAAGTTAAGACCTTCTTTTTCTCCATCTATAAAGTCTTAATTTCTTGAAGATAAGACTTAGAGATCACTTTCTCTAAAGGCTTTCCATCATTGAAGATATTGTTATTACTGCAATCAAGTGTTCTATCTCCATAGTAGGATTTGTAACAGTTTACTACTCCCACTGCATGGCAGATATCTGGATTTTGTACACATCTAGCACACACCCAGCTTCTCGAAACTGATGCACAAGGGAAAGCAATTTTAGCATTCACATCCTCAACTCTTTGAGGTGTTATCCCTTTAGAAAGGTCAGTATCATATCTTGTGGGAAAGAAGCCTTTCTTGGAATTTTCTAAAAAATTGGAATGTGTCCAGGGTGCACAACTAATGTTACGGTCCCAATACCCTCTTTCTTTGCTTTTGAACAACTTCAGAACTAAGATCTAAGAGACATCTTGAGATCATATCTCAAGGTATGGAACAACCAAATTATAAAACACATATTATTTTACTTATATCATTCCGAATAATTAGGATATTATCTACATTTAGCACGATGAACACAATGGCACTCCCACTAAGCTTCATACGGTTCATCGAGATTCTATCTGAAATCATAACATTTATAATTTTTTCAAATCTTATATTCCAAATACAAGAAGCTTATTTGAGTCCAAAGATGGAATTCATTAGCTTGCACATCTTGATTCTCTCAACCATGAAGACATGGGGCTACTTCATGTGAATATCCCCGGAGAGGTATTCATAGAGGAATACAATCTTGACCTCCATCTTAAAGATGGCAAAGTCAAGTTGTGTAGCTATAGTTAGCAATATCGCGATTGTTTTAAGCATGGTCACTGACGAGAAAGTCTCATCGCAAGCGATGTCTTCTCTTCGTTGTGTTGCTCATGGCTATGAACCGTGCTTTGAAGGTCTCTACCTTCTCATCAAGTTCCCTCTTTCTCTTCAAGATCCATTTACACCTTAATGGGTCTTACCCATATAGGTGGATCCTCGAGGGTCCATATACAACAATTTTATATGAAGTCTACTTTAGACTTTATTGCTAACATCCATCTTTCCACGCTATGATCTTCATAAGCTTCATCACATGAAGTTAGATCATTGTCATACTCAACTGACACATGAAATCCATCCTCAAACTTATTTGAAGAGGTATTAGTGTTTCATCTTTTATTGTCCTCTTAGTTTACAATTTTGGAGCCTCATTGTCTTCTCAAGACTAAATGAGTTCCTTTACTTCATTTTCATATTGATTCTCAAGAGTTTCATCGTCTAAGAATCATATTCTCATATATGAAATCTTTTAAGAATCTCAAGGTCAAGAAGTAGGTATCCAATACCATCCTTTATTTTCCTAATGAAGTAGCACTCTCAGGTGCTAAATTTTAGCTTACTTGCCTGGAACCTTATTAAGGATATATATTGTGGTCTCTACTACCAATACATATACCTTGGAAACTAGGAGATAATTATGCTAATATTCATCATTGATCATATCATGTCACACATGATCCAATTGTATCTCCCTACACCTCCATTGAGTTTAGGTTTATTAGGAGGAGTGAGATAGAAATTATATTCATATCTCTATAAGGTATTCCATGAATTCATCTAATAGGTACTGACTACCTAGATTAGATCAAATTCATTTTCATCTTCATTCAAGCTTTGGTTCTAAACCAAAATTGTGAAATCTTTGAACATTTCAAAGCTTTCTAAGGTGAAGAGAAGAAATCATATATCACAAATAATCATCGAATGATATCACATATCATCAATGTTTATCATGATTTAGATGATCCACATACATCAATATGTAAGAGATATTGAATACCTTGACATCTTAATCCATTCATAGAGAAGGGAGCTTTGGACATTATTATATTGAATACAATATTCACAAGTATGTAAGATTTGAAATTTTAGACATTCTAAAGTTTAATCTCTTACTTGTCTATTGATCTCATCAACATACTTATGTCCAAGGTTTGATGCCAGATCATTATCAAATGATCTTAATCCTCCTATTGATCTTCAAAGGTTTAATTTTCAGTATTAGAAATGTTAATGAACCATTCATTAATTTTCTAATTTAGTAGAGTTCACTAGATTTTAGATTACATTCTGAAATATCTCCATCGTAACTCTTTATGATAGGTCTATTACAAAATTCATGTTTATTTCCAACATTTAGAAATAAACAATGAGTGTATTCTAATATGTAGGTCATAGAGACATTCTCTAAGACTAAGAGCTCTCCTACTGAATTTATGAAGTCTATCTGTCCAACAAATATTGTTGCACCAATTGCATCAATATCCATGTGGATGACTATTAAACCTTAAGATAAAAATTTATAGTCTTAAAAAAAACATATGCAACCAATTTCAAATGTTATTATAAGAATGAGATACAATTATTAGACTTTGATCTTATCAAATAAGAAAGTCCATTTTATTGATTATATGTAGATGTAGATTATTCCGATGCACCATCTGGATCCTTCTCTAAGGATCCTATATAGACAAGATAGTCACACTATCAGTACATCGACTTATTGCAGTATTGGCATTCATCCAACTCTTTAAATGTCATATGGAAGTCACAGAAGTACAATCAACTTTTTGGCTTTCCTTCTTACTTGGGTCCAACCCATGTTTCCACTACGCTCCCTTTATCTATAAACAACCATTGTTTAAGACAAAGGAGCTCTTATATTGAATACAAAAGATTTAAATATAAGAGCATTTCAACATTTATCCATGCTTCATTTCAATTCATAAAATATGAATATTATGGTACTTCATAAAAGAATATAGTATAGACATTAGAATGATGCCATTCTTCATATCTACAAACATCTTAACTCATAAAGACTTTTGGTTCAGGCGAGTACTCAAACAATTTGAATACATAATCTCTTATAAAACTACCATTCTGCATAATGCAGAGAACCATGTCATTCATGATTAAATGTCGAGAGCAAATATGCATACCAAAACATCTTATTAGATTTTATAAGGATTATTCGACAGTTACGATCATCATTGACATATCACTTCCAAAGTACATTGGATGAGACATCAAGACTGTAGAGACATACAAACCCTAGGGTTGTAGTTCTATTGTCTATTTAATTTTCATTCCTCGTTATTATGAGGAAACTTGCACATTGCAACCACATACATTATGTGTTCAACTACAAATACAACATCTTGATCATGGATCTAATCCATGATATTATACTGGTTATTATAGTATTGAGTGGGTTTAATTAAGTATTATATGAAATAAGAAATTTGCATAAATGTCTGTGAATATACATTTTTACTTTGATTCAGGAATTTTTATATCAAAGTTGTCTTGCCTTGTCAACATTGAAAGTTCATTCCCTTAATCACTTTCAATGTAAGAGATATACTTACCATTATATCTCAAGCAAGATCTAGGATCTCAATCCTTATCTTTGCTACATCCCAATAATATGAGAACCTATAACTCCAATAAAAAGAAGAGGGAACATATTGCGCCTTTCAAGTCCAACTTGCATTCCCAATTCGATCTTTAACACCTGAGCCCACCACCCCAAAGGTGATGTTGACTCGTCATTAATTGAACCAACCATTAACAGAATACAACTCGCTATGCGTAATCCAATATCGCCCCAATAATATGAGGACCCGATATAGGGGTCACTACGCATACGTCCTTACTCTTTTGAGAAGCAAAGAGCCCGATCCAAATGGATTTAATGCAGGAGTTGTCACTTCGAACAGGTGTCTCCTATATACAATATTTGGCGATGGAACCCTTCCCCTTGATGGGAGACCATGGATGTCACTTATGTGATCCTCCATATCATATTCAAATTCGAATTAATCATCATGAATCATATTCATTATGATTAATTCTTCCAAGGGAAATAACATCTTTATTAAAATTAGAGTGTTTAATTTTAATTGGATTCCAATTAATCTAATTATATAATATTAATGATCCAATTAATGTCCAACAAACAATCTTTATTTTTACTTGAATTATGATATTATCTCAAATACGTATTATTCTAAATTTTAATAATTAGAAAAATACACTGTGATATCTCCTACATTATCGAGTCCCTACCCGTTGTCGTGGCCTGTACCGACGAGAGTGGGACAGACTGCACATGGTGCAACCTACTACCCCAACGCTCCCCAACTAGACACCATATCCATCTCGCGAAAAGATAATGCCAAATTGATCATTGTGTACTTGAGATTATAATCGGTTCTTCAATCGAAGTTATACCATATATAATAATAATAATCAAAACATTTTTTTTAACATTATAAGGAGATTTGCTAAACAAATACCCAACCCTATTCAAGCAACTTTGTTTGTTGGAAAGTAGATTGTGTAACGAATTATGATCTAGATCACATCTATTCAATTATTGCTTAAGGCAATGTCATTTAAGGAAATAATTATCATTTATTATTTTATAAATATTATCCATAATTATTCTAGGAAATTAAGCCATTTAATTTCAATAAATTATTAAATGACAATCACAAGGTTCTTGATTAGGAATGCAACTTCCAGCAGGGACCCTCACAGACTAGAATAAACATATCTCAATCAATTTTAATCCAAATTAAACAAAGTTTCTAAAGTTTGCTGATTTGACTTATAATAGAATCTAGATGATTTTCACGCATTTCAATGTGCTTATAAATAGTAATTAACTTCTTAATTACGTTAAGATTCGCAGTCCCCGAAATTGTGGATACATGTTCATTGATTTGATCTTAACTTGAGCAAACAGATTCGAAATCACGTAAACTCAGATCCCACGGTTTCCTTAATTAATCAAAGTTTTTTTTCATGTTTAAACAATTTAAACGGGGCTGAAAAAAAGCACTAACGAAGATGAGAAAATGAAATGCGATAAAAAATTTTGCAAACCCTAACGAACCCAAGTCGCCTTAGGTTTATGGATTGTATCTGAAACCTTCGACCTATGGTTCTTATACCACGTGAATGATATGGAGAGATCATTAAGCGCATCACGAAAGTGTGACGATCGCATTGTATGCGATCGGGAGCGATTAGTCGCACTAGTTGCTTGAAGCAGCGGAAATTAAAAAAAAATCATGTGAAGAAAATACATGATCCAAGAACACTTCTTAGATCATTTCATCTAAACCAAAAAGAAATAATAGGGTTACCTCTTGATGCATGGTTGCGATCGAGTCTCTAAACGAAGAGACCTCCTGTCTCAAGTCTGATCCGACGGAGGAGACGCTTGAGAGTGTGTTGATGAAACACGTGCTCCACGCAATCCATGTTAATGATCCAAGCGGCGGATCTCCTGATCTCGACACATGAGATCTTATGTCTTCTTCACGAGTGAGGTGCACGGAGGAGACGGAGATCAACGAGAAAACAGTCCGGCAGCAAAACGACGACGTTGCGGCGATGGAGACTCTCTCTAGGGCATCCATGGTGGATGTCCATGAGAGAGAAATAGAGAGGGTGCGTATAGAGAATGAGAGAGAGATCCTTGTATTTCTCATTAGCATGTGAAGAGCATGAGGTGCCCTTCTATTTATATTATTTTGGGATCCAAGGATCTCAATCCATAGGCAACACATATCCAATGGCTCTCATTGATTTGTGTTTCTTTTAGTGGCTAAGATTTGTGTTGGTAAAAACCAACAACAATTAATTTATTTGGATTAGAAATATGTTGATAAATCAACACAGGCGGTGGGAAACTCACAAAATTAAATCAACAGTACATGGAAGAGAGAGTACCACTTTCCATGTGGAGAGGCGTCCACCCTCCTCCTTTAGGAAGGTGGCATTTTCATCTTCCGTGTAATATCTAAGATTTGGAACAACTCTTTTTTTGCAAATTATTCTACAAAAATAATTCATAATTATTTTTTGAATATTGCAATCTTGCCATTGGAAATTTATGAATCACATTCACAACCCAAAATAAAATGTGAATTACATTTTCAATTAATTGTCCAATGTGAATCCAATTCACATCAACATTTAATTAACAAATGTAAATTACAAATTTCTCTCTCTTATAAATCACATTTATAATATATACGTTTCATATGGATAGTGCTACCCACATTATTCATATCCATGATAATTACATCACATTTAATCATCTTGGATCTCTAATCTCATGTGCCCAAATAATGTGAATCACATCACATTATTCACATCTTTGATAATCAAATCTCATTTAATTATCAAAGATAACTCTCTTTATAATATGAATCAAATTCATATTATTCATGATAATTAAATTGCATTTAATTATCCATTTTCTCAATGCTTGGATATATATATATATATATCAACAATGAAATTATCCTGAACTCTTTCAAAGATAATGCACTTTCTTCGCGGATACTTGGAGATAGGGACATGGCAATTGTATTGTTCCACATATAGTGACCTGGATATTGGGATCACATCTCAAATCCAGATCTCGGGACTCCGCTAGATGCTTGATTAAATCAAGATCTCAAATCTAATCATCTCATTGCATCTGAATCACATACAGATCAATGTCCAATATTTGGACAAAGATCAGATTACTTCTCTACTAAGAGGAGTCACTAAAATCAATACCCATTTCATCACTCCCTAGGAATTAAAGTGTCATGGTTATACAACCGTTTATGATCACATCACCCTTAAGTATTCCTAATACATGTACATTCTGCAAACTGGAAGACCTAGAATAATCCCGAAGTATATGATCAATTATACACTGTCTACTTCATGGATTTATCATTAAGTTTCTCATTCGATCATTGGGAGTTCGTATTGATCATATACTTTCCAAAAGCATATATCATACCTAGGTGTTGATCATATACTTTCCAAAAGTATATACCAATCATTACAAATTCAGTCAAGCTTCGAAAGCGAGACGACCGCACGCAGAATTTGGTTCTTCCCAATATCTCATGAGTCAGCTCATGTCTTCCAGTTCAGGAAATTAACCTGTGTGATCCTTTTGAGAGATCGTATTACTCATATGCCCTTGTATGCACACCAGCACGCCGATGCATAGACCTTGATAAGGTCATCAACCTATTGGTTTGCCAAATGTACATACTCAAACATATAGTAACACATCTGTCTCCGGTAAGAGGATGCGTGCTTATGTCATGACAGCATAAGACATAGGACTTTGGTTATCTCGATCTCATTATGTCAACTCTTTGACCTAACTTATCTGACACCTCTGTATCTCTATTCCCATGCCGAGGACCTGCATCGAGAGTTCGGTCAGAGATCAGCCAAGTGAGAAAGGATTGCCATCTCCTACTCAGGCTAGAGATCCTCTCTTAGTAGTCATTTGATGGTACTTGATGATTCCTCAATCTAACTCTTTAGATATTCATCCAAGCACCAGCCTCTATGATTCAATAATTGAATCAACAATTGTATGATCTTTATTACGACCATGGTACAAAACCCTAATTGTACTATTGGACCTATTATGCAAATTGGTTCATCTTCATTTCAGATCTGGGAATGATATTCGGAATAACATTTATTGCGTAATGGCTCGCCGTGGGCTCGCATGTCCAACATATATATACCTGGAAACTAAGATGTAATTATGCTATGATTCATCATTGATCAAATCATGTCATACATGGTTCAATTGTATCGCCAAACAACTCTATTGAGTTAAGATGCATTAGGAGGATTGAGATAGGAATGATATTCCTTCTCCATAAGGTATTTATTGAATTAATCTAATAGGTACTTTATACCTTGATTAGATGAAATTCTTTCAACATCCTTCAAACTGTGGTTAACCAAAATTGTGAATTCTTCGATCATTTCAAATCTTTCTATGGTCAAGGGATGAAATCACGTATGAAAAATAATCATTGAATGATATCACGTATTATCAATGTTTATTATGATACAGATGATCCACATACATCAGAATTTATGCGATCTTGAATACCTTGACATTTTACATCATACCCAAAGAAGGGTGCATTGGACATTTCTACTTGGATACAATATTCACAAGTATGTAATATTTGAAATTTCAGACATTCTAAAACTTCATCTCTTACTAGTCCATTGATTTTATCAATAGACATATGTCCAAGGCTTGATGTCGGATCATTGTCAAATGATCTTCATCCTTATATTGATATTATATGGAATAATTTTCAGTATTAGAAATTTTAATGAACCATTTAGTAATTTTCTAATTTAATAGAGTCCTCTAGATGTAAGATTACTTTCTAAAATATATCCATCATAACTCTTTATGATAGGTCTATCTTAGAATTCATGTTTATTTCAAACATTTAGAAATAAACAATGAGTATCTTCTAATATCTAGGTTATAGAGCCATTCTCTAAGACTAAGGGTTCTCCCACTGAAAATATGAAGTTTATTTATCCAATAGAGGTTGTTGCAACAATTGCATCAACATCCATGTGGATGATTATTAAACCTTAAGATCAAATTTTCTAGTATTCTGAAACATATACAACCAATTGCAAGTGTTTTGAAGAATGAGGTACAATTATTATACTTTGATCTTATATAATAAGAAAGTCAATTTAAATGAGTATATGTTGATTATACCTATGCAATATCATAGTCCTCTAAGAATCGTAGATAGTCTAGATAGTCACACTATTAGTACATTGGCTTATTGTAGTATTGGCATTTATCCAACTCTTTGGATGTCATAAGTGTGGAAATCATAGAAGTACAGTCAACTCTTTGAATTTCCTTCTAACTTGGGTCCGACCCATGCTTCCACTACGCTCCTTTCATCTATAAACAACCATTTCCTACGACAAAGAATCTCTTATGTTGAATTTGAAATATTTCAATATAAGAGCATTTCAACATTTATGCATGCTTCACTTATTTCATACAATTTGAATATTACGAGGCTTCATGAATGACTTGAGTATAGATAACGTAATGATGACACTAACTCTTAAAGACTTAGGTTCAGGTAGGTATTCAAACATTTTGAATACATCATCTCTTATAGAGTCACTATTCTATATAATGACGTCAACCATGTCATTCATGACTAAATGTCGAGAGCACATATCTTTGCCAGAGCATATTCTTATATTTTATAAGTATTGTTTGATGATTACGATCATCATCGACATGTCACTTCCATAGTACATTCGATGAGAGATTAAGACTATAGAGACACAAAAACCCTAGGTTGTTGTGTTATTGTCAATTTAATTGTCATTCTTTGTTATTTTGAGGAAACTTGCTCAATGCAACCACATACATTATGTGTCCAACTACAAGTACAATATCTTGATCATGGATCTAATCCATGATATTTTGCTAGTTATTATTGAGTATAATATTGAGTGGGATCAATGAAGGATTATCTGTAATAAGAAATTTGCATAAATAAATAAATATATACATATTTTACCTTGATTTAGGATTTTTTATATCAAAGTTGCCTTTCCTTGTCAACATAGAAAATTCATTCCCTTAATCACTTTCAATGTAAGAGATATACTTACCATTATATCTCAAGCAAGATATGGGATCTCCTTTCTTATCTTTCTCACTTCCTAATAATATGAGAACATGTAACTCGGATAAAAAGAAGCGGGAACACATTCCGCCTTGCAAATACAACTTGCATTCCCAATTCTATCTTTAAAATATAGGCTCGCCACCCCTATGTTGACATGTCATTAACTAAACCAAATGTCACCATGATTATAACTCATTATGCGCCATCCAATATCGCCCCAATAATATGAGGACCTAATATTAGGGTTACTACGCATACTACCTTACTCATTCAAGAATAAAAGAGCTTGATATAGATGCGGTTATATGCAAAAGCTGTCACTTCGGACAGGTGTCTCCTACGTACAATCCCTAGCGACGGAACACTTCATCTTGACGGGCGACCACGGATGTCACTTACGTGATCCTCCATATAGTGTTCGAATTCTAAATAGTTATTATGAATCATATTCACATAATTAATTATTCCAAGGGAATTACAACTCTATTCATAATAGAGTGTTTAAATTTTAATTGGATTCCAAATCTAATCACATTAAATCAATGATCCAATTAATATCCAACACACATTCTTTATTATTACTTGAAACATGTTATTATCTCAAATACTTATTACTCGAATTTTTATAATTTGAAAAATACATCATGATCCGTTCAAACATTATCCCTTCCTTACGCGTTGTGATGTCCTATACCGACGGGAGTTGGATAGACTGCTCACGAAGAAACCAACTACCCCAACGCTCCCCAACTAGACACCATATTCACCTCAGGTCAGGATTATGCTAGTTGATCACATTGTACATGAGATGATAATTGATCTTTCAACCGTAGTTATACTATATAATAATAATCAAATTGTTTTTGGTTAACATTATAAGAAAACATGTTAAACAATTTCCAAATCCTAGTCAAGCAAGTTTGATTGTTGGAAAGAAGATTGTGTAACCAAATTGTTCTCTAGATCATATCTAATAAATTTTTAGTTTATGAAATGTCATTTAAGGAAATAATTATCACCAAATAATTATTAAATATTTATTCATAAATCTCGAAAATTAACCATTAATTTCACAAATTGATTAAATGGTAATCACATTGTTCTTGATTAGGAATGTAATTTTTAGCAGTGACCATCATTTACTTAAATTATCAAATATCAATCAATTTAAATCCAAATCAAGAAAAATAAGTTTTCAAATTTTTCTAATTTGATTTACAACAGAATCCAAGTGATTTTCACATATTTCTTAGTGTTTTAAATAGTATTAAGTCTTTAATTACATCATGATTTGCCATCCACGAAATAGTGGATACATGTTCATTAAAATGATCATAACTAGAGCAATCAGATTCCAAATCACACAGACATAAATCCCACAATTTCATTATTTAATGGGAAAAATAATCCAAGTGATAATTTAATTTTTAAGCAATTCAAAAAGGGCCACAAAAACTCACAAAACAGGGCCACATGAATGAAATGCGATAACATTTTCACAAACCCTAATGAGCCCAAGTCATCGAAAGTTTATGGACCTTATCCAAAACCTCCAACATGGTTCTAATACCACTTGAAGGATATTGAAGAATCCTCAAACTCATCATGGAAGCATGAGGATCACATCATATACGATCAAGAGAGACTAGTCGCACCAGTTGCTCAAGGTAGCGTAGTTTAAAATTTTTGTATCAATGAAACCACATGATCCAAGAACATTTCTTGGATTGTTTCATCTCATAGTAGATAAAGGAATACCTTTTGTAGTGTGGTTGTGATCGAGACATTGAGAGAAGAGACATCCTGTCTCATGTTTGATCCATTGGAGGAGACGCTTGCGAGCGCCAAGATGAGTCGCATGCTTCTGGCAATCCAAGTTGCAATCCCACGAGATCAAACGTCTTCTTCACGAGCGAGACACATCATAGAAGATGGAGACCCAAGAGTTGTCGAAGTGGTAAAACAAAGGCGATGCGACGATGACGACGACCTTCTCTCTAGGGAAGGAGTGGATGACCACTCAAGGAGAGACAGAGAGAAGGATTGGCTTGAGAATGAGAGAGATATAGCAGTTGTGTTGTTGTCGTTGTTGTAGCTCAGTGAGTAAGGCATGCCACTTCTTATATAACGCTTTGGTAGTCCACGGATCTCAATCCATGGACAACACTAAATCAATGGATGAGATTTATTTGTATTTTTTTCAATTGCCATGATGTTGTTTAAATACACAACAAAAATTATTTTGATTTTATTTAATATATATTAATAAATCAATATAATTTAATTCAAATAAAATCAACTTGACCTTGAAGATAAGGGAGGAGAAGATTGCCCTCATCCTAAAAAGGGGGGGACGAGTAACCTACTCCTAATGGAGGATGATGGCCATCAACCCTCTTGTGGTGGATGGGTCAATCTCCTCATTATCTCAAGAGATCTCATTATCTAATGATATCTCCATGATTTACAACAACATTTGTTGTAAATTATTTCACAAAAATCATTCATAACTATCTTGTAAACATTGCAATCATGCCATTGGAAAATGTGAATCTCTTTCACACACCAAAATAAAATGTAAATTATATTTTCCATTTATCATCCAATGTGAATCCAATTCACATCAATAATTGATTAAAAAATATAAATCACACTAGTCTCTCTATAATATATTATAAATTAAATTTTATAATTTGTGTGAATAATTGGATAATACTATCCACATTATTCATATCCATAAAAAGTAAATCACAATTAATTACCCATTTCTCAATGCTTAGATATAATTCAACTATGGAATTATTCTTGAGACCTTTTAAGAATAATGTTGTTTCTCAGCAGATATTTGGAGATAAGGACAGGGTGATTGTACGTTCCACATATATTGACTTTGATATTGAGATCACTTCTCAAAATCCAAATTTCATGGACCTCTCATAGATGCTTGATTTAATCAAGGTCGTAAATCTAATATTTTCATTGCATCTATTTCTTATTCAAATAAATGTCCAACACTTGGACCAAGATTAGATTACTTCAGTACTGAGAGAAGTCACTAAAATCCAGACCTGTTTCATCACTCCCTCGGTATGGAAGCATCATGGTTATACAATCGTTTATGATCACATCACCATTAGGTATTCTTAATACATGTACATCACGAATACTAGAAGACCTATTATGGACCCAAGGATATAGATCAATTTTACACTATCATCTTTAGGGTTTCATCATCATGTTTCTCATTCTTAGACAATGGGAATTGGTATCGATCATATGATTTCCAAAAGCATATATCATACCTACAAATTCTTGTCATACTTACAAAGCACGACAATCATGCATGGAATTTGATCGGTCGCAATACCTCATGGGTGAGCTCATGTCTTCTAGTTCACAAGTGAACCCACATGATCCCTTTGAGAGATTGTATTACTCATAAGCCCTTGTATGCACACCAGCTCGCCGGTGTATAGACCATAGTTACGTTATCAACCTATTGGTCTGCCAAATGTAATAGTAACAAATCTATCTCCGATCAGAGGATGTTTTCCTTTATCGTGACAACATACAACATAGATCTTTGGTTATCTCGATCTTGTTAAGTCAACTCTTTTACCTAACTAATCTGACACCTCTAAATCTCTATTCCCATGCATAGGACCTGCATCAAGTGGTCAGTTAGATATCGGTCTAATGATAAAGGAATGCCATCTCCTACTCAAGCTTGAGATCAACTCTTAAAAATTATTTGACGGTGCTTGATAAGTCCTCAATCTAACTTCTTAGATATTCATCCATGCACCAGCCTCTATGATTCAATTATTAAATCAACTGTTGTATGATCACTAAGACAGTCGTGGTACATTACCCTAATTGTATTAAGGGACCTATTATGCAAATTAGTTATTCTTCATTTCAAATCAAGGAGTGATATTTCCAATAACAATTATTGATTAATGGGTCTTCATGGGCTCGCATATCCAACATATACATCACAGGTACAAGACACCATTGACTCGTCGACTAACTAATCTAATAGATCTATCAAAAATACCAAAAAATTTTGAATAACTGAAAATTCAAAACAATTGGACAACACTGATATGGAAGCATTTTGTAAAAGTCTAATCTTAGAGCTTCCATAAATCTAGGCCATAGAGTGTGTGTCCGATCTTCAGAGATTTATGAAGAGTCGATTATCATCGAAGAAGGTCGAAAGAGATCTATAAGTGATTTTTTTAATCACTATGGCTAGTTCAATGGTAATGACCCAAAAGAGCAAAAGGTTGAGTGTCAAATGTTTGACTAGGGATACCAGTGAAATTAAGAACATCAAGTTTACTCACTTTCGATGATGATTCCACCCTCAACATCTTCTCGAAGTTCGTGTTTGACTAACTCGAACTGAGACCGCTCAAAAAGACTAGAGTAATCATTCAGTTCAAGATCGATCCACTAAAGGACCAGTGTGATTCTTCATATCCTTATTCCGTCCCACAACACGCCAGCAAAAAGTTTTATCGAAAGCCTCCATGAACTCTGTACATTCTCTCCTGATCCTATCGGTTCCCTTTGTACTTCTTCTATACTAAGGCTAAAGACTAAGTATTGGGGGGCTACTACCCACCTTGTTTATTCCCACATTCACTCCTTTTTCCATCTACCGTCTCATTTTTCTTTCTTTTATACTTAGGTTGACCAAGAGATTAAGTATAGGGGCTTCTACCCTTCTCTTATTTCTTCTTTTACATCCTTCTGTACTTAGCATGCACTAAGTATTAGGGGATGAGTCACATTTGTGTATATAGTCTACAATGCATTGTACTATCTGGTATGTGTTTTCTGTATCTAAGACCAACATGGGTGTTGGTAATTTTTGTGAAACATGTGAAAATTTGTCTAATGCATAGAAATTTGTACAATGCGAGTGATGTGAATTAAATTATATAAAAAAGAATAAAAAAGATAAAAAAAGGAAAGAAAAAAATAGAAAAAGAGAGAAAACAGAATGTAGATGAAAAAGGAAATGAAAAAGAAAATTTTCAAAAGAAAATGTTTGCTCATCAAGCAATTGCACTTCATATGACATTTCATTCATCTACATTGGTGAAAAGCCATGGGTTCCAAACCAAGTTGTGAATAGGAACCGAGAGTGGTCTTGATATCTACCTACTTTTTAGAGGGACTTCACCATGAAATATGATTTTAGAAGCTTTAGGTCATACATAGACTCAACTCTTCGAGTTCCGCATAATAATGTCTAGACTTCAACTTTTAGTGTCTAACTTAGTCGCCTCATTCTGAGTACGACTCTTGATTAGGGAATTAATATGTACTCTAGCACTATGCACTTAGCTCAAATAAAATGGGGTGTTGGAAGACTGTGTAAGTCTCTTTTTAGTAGCATGAAAATCTAATGACATGAGTATGGGTTGAGATAAAGCATCGGATGAGGGATGAAATACTAGCACAAATTTTCTAAGACCCCAAAAAATTGAATAAAATATTATATATCCCTCGGTGCACAAAAGATCCATGTAGAGCAACAAAAAATCCATACCAAAATAAGCCAACAACTAAATAAATATTTGATTAAGATGGTCCAAGCATCAGACATCCTACATATCTTAGTGGAAACTTGGTTACACTGGTCTAGCTCTAGAGGAGATGTGACTACACTAATAACACTCCAATTCTTTTCTCAACTCCCCTAAATTTTTCATTGCACATATTTGTTGAGAACTGGCACATATCTAAACCTAGAAGGAAATACTTGACTCCTCGAAGATTTTTTATTGGAAGAGAGGGTTATGTGGTAGTCCGACATTTTTGATGGGAAGTGCTAACACCATTCACACACATGAGACAATTGTTCAATGTCCATGGGTATGCTTTGGGAGGAGGAATGATCTAAGATGATTTCTTAACCAAAACTATTGCACTGATGTGTAGAATGTAGAGATTGTTGATTTTGAAACCCTAATTCTCACAAGAGTTTTGCCAAACTATTAATCCAAAGATCTGGTCTCTCTCCATTTTCACCTTTCTCTCATGATCTTGGTATGGGACCCAATTTCATTTCTCCTTTTCATTTTAGTTACTTAGGGACAAGGGTTTTTATATAGGGGGTTTATGAATTTCTGATTAATTAATCTAATTAGATGAAAATAGAGTTTCTACCTGAGAAATTAGGTCCTTTCACTTGTTAATATCATAAAACTAACTTCCATGAACTTGTAATTAGTTTGCATATATTAGCTTACAATTCTGCATTCATATTAATCTTCTAATTTTCACCTAATTCACTTATTTACATCTAATTCATGTTAACTTTAATTGACATGAAACTGACATCATTGTGTACATATCACTAATATTAGTTAATGAAAATCCTAAAAAAATGATAACTAGTATATATTCAAAATAATCCCAAACACTAATTTAAAGACAAAAAACTGCAAACACTTATATCCCTCTCATACAATGTCCAATTGTACTCTATTCAATTTTGAATTAATGTATACTCAATTAGCTACAAACAAAGACCAAATTCAAAAGAAACAGGGTTCATTTGTGAAAATAGGATTTTGGGACCTAACAGTGCATTGTACATTTTTACTAATTTTGACATGTCATTTCATGTGCTTATTTCAAATATTTTTATTATTTTCTTTTTCATTTATTTAACTTAATGAGCATTTTAACTAATCACATAACATTGGAAATCTCAAAAGATCAGAAAAGAAATTAAAAATATCAGTTCTGACTTGAGCTTGTTAACTTGGTCCACCTTTATATGTCTTACTTCCATAATTTTTTCTAACCATAAAGTAATCCACAAAAATAAAACAAATCACATTAGAATCCATTGCATCATTTCATAGCATGTTTTGTTGTTGCATACATTAATCTTAGACAAAAAATAAAATAAAAAAATCCGAACATAAACAGTGGTATTTTATATACATAAAATATTACCAAAAAATGCATATCTTTCATTCCACATTTCATTGGCATATGATTCCTTCATGACTTTTGTAGCTTTCATTTAGATCTAAACTTTTCATTTTATGCATTTTTGCATTTGAATCCATTTATTATTTATTTCTTAATTATGTATGCATTTCTTTACAACTGTCAAAGGTTGGTCAACAATCGCGTCGCATGGTGCCATGTTGTTGGTCCACCAAACCCTCGGTCAACATTGCATATCCCAATCAATGTCCTATCTTCTCCTGTAGAGCCTTCCATCTATGGTCGTTGGATCAAATCTGATTCATTGACCATGTTCATTCCCGCCTTCTCCCCATGCCCGCATGTGCAAGGCATGTACCCCCCATTTCCCTCCTTCTCACCTGCCCTGTAGATGAGGGTCTTCCCCTCCACAATAGCACCTCCTCCATTTCTACCGGCCACCCTCTACTCCATCGATCATCACCACAATCATCTACGGACTCGACCATCATCATCACCCCTTCCGATATCTTGCTCCCTAATTTGTTGACATACTCACCTGATCACCTTATCCTCTTCATAAGCCACTCAACCCAAACCCCTTCAATAGATGTTTACAAAAGTCAAATGTCTGCCAACCAATTGGAGTAGTAAGTTTTTACTAATCCTACTATGAAGATAATATACTTGATTGCAGTAGTAACAATATCTTCAAAGATGACATGACTTTAGAGATAGTGATCTCTAAGTCTTATCTTCAAAGAACTTAGGACTCTAGAGATAATGATCTAAAAGATCTTAACTGTGGATACCTTAGGAGATAGAGATTTTTAGGAATAAGGGCATTCTAATACGGAAAATAGAAATTGCATACTTGTTATAACGATTATTGAATTGTAGTGATAAAGACACTATAATAAACAAGATTGACTATTGGATGCATAAGATGCACCATTCGCATTGGATGCGAACACTTTTACTAAAAGATATGCAAGTGTCGTAGGACATGGCATAGTCTCTAGGGAACAAAGTGACTAATGAGCATACCTAGCTATTTTTCTAAATAGCCTATGATTGTCACATGAGTGAAGGTTTAAAGATTAGATAATTATTGGCTCTTTGGGCTAGTGGGAGACTGTTGGACATGTGAGCCCACGACGAGCCATTATGCAATAATTTTTATTGCAAATATCGTTCCCTAATCTGAAATGAAGAATAACTAACTTGCATAATAGGTCCCTTAGTATGATTAGGGTAATGTACCATGATCGTCTTAATGATCATACACCTGTTGATTCAATAATTGAATCACAGAGGCTTCTGCTGGGATGAATATCTAAGGAGTTAGAATAAGGATGCATCAAGTACCGTCAAATGATTATTAATAGATGATATCGAACCTGAGTAGGAGATGGCAATCCTTTCTCATTAGGTTGATATATGACCAACCTCTTGATGTAGGTCCTCTGCATGGGAATAAGGATTCAGAGGCGTCAGATTAGTTAGGTCAGAGAGTTGACTTAACGAGATTGAGATAACTAAAGACCAATGTCATATGTTGTCACCATAAAGGCACACATCCTCTCATCAATGATAGACTATGTTACATACCGCTCTTCGCGGTGGGGAACATTATGACAAAGGTAATATCATGAATTCATTAAGGAATTAAAATGTAGCTGAAATGATAAATTTAGAGACAGTTGTAACTAGTGTTCGATACATAGCAAATTATTTCATTCATTTTTGAATAATATGGTCATAGGTAAAAAGTACTTGCAATCATATAATAATTTAAATAAGCTATAGAAAGAGATTATAAGCATGTTGGAAGATCATAAATATTATCACTATAGGCATTACATTTAACTTAATGCATATAAAATTTTAGAAATAAAATTTTACAATTACATTAATTGGCTAAAAAGATATGTAATATAAAGCTGGAGAAATATTAAGCACTTTACAAATATATTTATATTTGCAAGTTATTTATTATTAAATTTAAATCTAAGTTTCTGTATATTGACATAAATTGTTATTTATGATTTTAAAATATATCATTTATTTAAAAATCCAGTGACAAACAATATTTTGTATTACATGTAACAAATGATAGTTGTCATTATGTATTCAAAATATGAATAAAATTAAAAAAGTTCATAATAGTTTCATTTGGTGGATTTTATTAACATCAACCCCAACAAATATTATTTTAAAATATTTATCTACAACCAAGTATATTGGTACTATTTCGTACTACACATATGTATATAAGTGTATAGGGTAGACTATATTTAAAAAAGTCTACTCTTGACAAAAATATGTACAAAATACCAATATAAATTAAACATTATTTTCTAGAAAATAAATTTTGTATAAATTAGGACAAAAATTTTTTCCTTAGTCCTTTATGAGAATATATTTATAGGTAATTTTTAATTTAATAAACTATATTAAAGGAAAAGGAAAAAGAATGATATATTAGAGAGGGAGAGAGAGAGAGAGAGAAAGAGGGAAGAGAGGAGAATGAGAGTGAGGGAGAGAGAAAGAGGGAGGAATTGAGACATCAAATGAAGAGAGTGAAGGATATGGTTAGAATCCACAAGCGCATCACCGAAGCATGAGCGTCGTATCGAATACGACGAGGAGCGACTAGTTGCACTAGTTGCTCGATGCAGCGGAGTTTAAAAATTTTCATGCGACGAAGCCACTTGATCCAAGAACACTTCTCCGGTCATTTCGTCTAAACCACAAACGAGTAATAGGATTACCTCTCAAAGCGTGGTTGCGATCGAGTCTCTAAACGAAGAGACCTCCTGTCTCAAGTCCGATTCGACGGAGGAGACGCTTGCGAGCGTGGGGATGTACCACGTGCTTCTCGCAATATATGTTGATGATTCAAGCGGTGGATCTCCTTATCTCGACACAAGAGATCCGACGTCTTCTTAACGAGCGAGGCGCACCAAAGGAGACGGAGATCCACAAGCAGACGATCGGGCAGCATAACGACGATGCTGCGGCGATGGAGACTCTGTCTAGGCATCCATGGTGGACGGCCATGAGAGGGAGAGAGAGTAGGCATGTAGAGAGAGAGATGTGCTTCAATAGCATGTGAGTAAAGAGAGCATTGTATGCCTCTCTATTTATAGGGTTTTGGGATCCATGGATCTCAATCCATGGGACATATAAAATCAATGGATGAGATTGATTTATGTATAATCCAATGGTCAAGATTATTGTTGGTAAAAACCAACAACTAATAATCTAATTTAAATCAAATATATTTGATACATCAAATATAATTCAATCCTAAATTAGATCAAGCAATTAAGGAGAAATTAGCTTCGAGATTACTCCCTATAAGGAAAGGGGGGGACGGCTACCACATTCCTTGTGGGAATGTGTTGTCGTTCACCATGTCTTCATGGTGGAGGCAATCTCATGCAACATGAGATTTCATATCTCCATGAATTTCACCCATAATTTCCAACAACTTTTGTTGAGATTTATTCTTCAAAAATAATTCATAATTAATTTTGAGAATATTGCAATCTTACCATTGGAAAATTGTGAAAATTCAAAATCGAAAACAAAATATAATTTACATTTTCAATTAATTACACAATGTGTATCCAATACACATCAATAATTAATTAACAAATATAAATTATAATTGTCTCTCTCTAATACATTATAAATCACACTTATAATATATTATGAATAATATGGATAGTGATATCCACATTAATCATATCCATGATAATTAAATCACATTTAATCATCTTGGATCTCTATTCTCATGTTCCCAAATAATATGAATCACATTCACATTATTAACATCTTTGACAATTAAATCACATTTAATTATCTTAGATAACTCTCTTTATAATATGAATCGAATTCATATTAATCATGATAATTTAATCACATATAATTATCCATTTTCTCAATACTTGGATACATTTTATCAACAATGAAATTATCCTGAAATCTTTCTAGGATAATGCGCTTTCTCCGCGAATACGTGGAGATAAGGACATGGCGATTGTATTGTTCCACGTATAGTGACTTGGATATTGAGATCACATCTCAAATCCAGATCTCGGGCCTCCCATAGATGCTTGATTAAATCAAGACAGTAAATCTAACCTTCTCATTGAATCTGGACCACATACAAATCAATGTCCAATATTTGGACCAAGATCAGATTACTTCTCTACTGAGAGGAGTCACTAAAATCCAGACCCATTTCATCACTCCCTAGGAATGGAAGCATCATGGTTATACAATCGTTTATGATCACATCACCCTCAGGTATTCCCAATACATGTACATCCTGCATACTGGAAGACCCAGAATAATCCTGAAGAATAAGATCAATTTTACACTGTCTACTTCAGGGATTTATCATTATGTTTCTCATTCGATCATTGGGAGTTGGTATCGATCATATACATTCCAAAATCATATATCATACCTGGGTTTTGATCATATACTTTCCGAAAGTATATATCAAACCTACAAATTCAGTCTAGCTTCCAAAGTGAGATGACTGTGCACGGAATTTGATTCTTCCCAATATCACATGAGTGAGCTCATGTCTTCCGGTTCTGTAACTGAACCTGTATGATCCCTTTGAGCGATCGTATTACTCATATGCCCTTATATGCACACCAGTGCACCGGTGTATAGACTTTGATTAGGTCATCAACTTATTGGTCTGCCAAATGTACATACTCAGACATATAGTAACACATCTATCTCCGGTCAGAGGATGCGTGCCTATATCATGACAACATACGACATAGGACTTTGGTTATCTCGATCTCGTTAAGTCAACTCTATGACCTAACTTATCGAACACCTCCAAATCTCTATTCCTATGTAGAGGACCTGCATCAAGAGGTCAGTTAGATATCAGCCTTTAGAGAAAGGATTGTCATCTCCTTCTCAGGCTGGAGATCATCTCTTAACAATCATTTGACGGTGCTTGATGAGTCCTTAAACTAACTCTTTAGATATTTATCCAAGCACTTGCCTCCATGATTCAATAATTGAATCAACATCTGTATGATCATCAAGATGGCCATGGTACATAACCCTAATTGTACTAAGGGACCTATTATGCAAATTATTTATTCTTCATTTCATATCAGGGAATGATATTTGCAATAACATTTATTGCATAATGGCTCGTCGTGGGCTTGCATATCCAACAATCTCCCACTAGCCCAAAAAGCCATTAATGGGCTAATCATTTAAACCAACACTCATGTGACAATCATAGGCTATTTAGAAAAAAGCTAGGTAAGCTGATCAGTCACTCTATTCCCAAGAGACTACGCCAAGTCATTTTACGGCACTTGCATATCCCCTAGTAACAGTGCTCACATCTAATGCGAATGTTGCATCTCATGCAACCAATACTCAATATTGTTATAGTGTCCTTGACACTGTAGCTCGATAGTTATTATGACCAGTATGCCCCTAATCCTTATCAGAATACCATTATTCCTAGAGATCTATATATCGTAAGGCATCTATAGTTAAGACACTTATAGCTCGCTATCTACAAGGTCTTAAACCTTTTAAGATAAGACTTTGAGATCATTATCTCTAAGTTTCATCATCTTTGAAGATATTGTTAGTACTGCAATCAAGTATTTTTATCTTCATAGCAGGATTAGTAACAGATTACTACTCCCACTACATGGCAGACATCTGGCTCTTTTGTACATCTAGCATACACTCAGCTTCTCATAACTGATGCACAAGTGCAAGCAGTTCTAGCTATCACTTCCTCAACTCTCTGAGATGCTATCCCTTTAGATAGGTCACTACCATATCTTAAGTGTAGGAAGCCTTTCTTGGAATTTTCCAGAAAATGGAATAAGTCCAAGGTGTACTACTAATGTGACGGTCCCAATACCATCTTCTCTTTGCTTTTGAACGACTTCAGAACTAAGATCTAAGTGGTATCCTTGAGATTATATCTCAAGGTATGGAACAACCAAATTACAAAACACTTATTATTATCCTTATATCATTCTAAATGATTAGAATATTATCTACATTTATCATGATGAACACAATAGCACTCCTACTAAGTTTTACATGGTTCATCAAGATTTTATCTGAAATCATAACATTTATAATTTCATCAAATCTTATGTACCAACTACAAGAAGCTTATTTGAGTTCAAAGATGGAGTTCTTTAGCTTGCACACCTTTCTTTCCTCAACCGTGAAGCCCTGGGGCTACTTCATATGAATATCCTCAGAGAGGTATTCATAGAGGAATGCAATCTTGACTCACATCATGAAGATGTCATAGTCAAGTTATGTAGCTATAGTAGCAATATTCTGATGGGTTAAAGCAAGGTCACTGCAGAGCAAGTCTCATCGCAAGCGATGTCTTCTCTTCAGTGTGTAACTCATGGCTACGAACTGTGCTTTGAAGGTCTCTACCTTCTCATCAGGTTCCCTCTTTCTCTTGAAGATCCATTTACACAATAATGGGTCTAACCCTTATAGGTGGATCCTCGAGGGTCTATATACAACACTTGTATATGAAGTCTACATTAGACTTTTATTGCTAACATCCATCTTTCCATGATATGACTTTCAGAAGCATCATCACTTGAAGTCAGATCTTGTCAGATTCAACTGACACATGGAATCCGTCCTCAAACTTATTTGAAGAGGTATTAATGTTTCATCTTTAATTGTCTACTTAGTTTCCGATTTTAGGAGACTCGTTATCTTCTCACGATTAAATGAGTTCCATTTACTTCATTTTCATCTTGATTCTCAAGAGAGTCATCCTATAAGAATCATATTCTCAAAGATGAGATATCTCAAGGTCATAAAGTAGGTATCCAATACCATCCTTTATTTTCCTAATGAAGTAGCACTCTCTAGTGCCAGATTCCAGCATAATTACATGGAATCTTATTAAGGATATATAATGTAGTCTCTACCACATATACATATACTTGGAAACTAAGAGATAATTATGCTAAGATTAATCATTGATCAAATCATGTCACACATGATCAATTGTATCCCCCTACAACTCTATTGAGTTAAGGTTCATTAGGAGGGGTGAGAGAGAAATGATATTCATATCTCTTTAAGGTATTCTATGAATTCATCTAATAGGTACTGACTACCTAGATTAGATCAAATTCATTTAATATTCCTTCAAACTATGGTTTTAAACCAAAATTGTTAAATCTTTGAACATTTCAAAGGTTTATAAGTGAAGAGAAGAAATCTCATATCACAAATAATCATCAATAGATATCACATATCCATAATGTTTACTATGATATAGATGATCCACATAGATCAATATGAATGAGATAGTGAATACCTTAACATCTTACACCATTCCAAAGAAGGGTATATTGGACATTTTACTTTGAATACAATATTCATAAGTATGCAAATTTTGAAATTTTAGACATTCTAAAGTTTCATTACTTATCCATTTATCTCATCAACAGACATATGTCCAAAACATGATGCCAGATCATTGTCAAATGATCTTTATCCTCCTATTGATCTTTTAAGGTTTAATTTCAGTATTAGAAAAGCTAATGAACCATTCATTAATTTTCTAAATTAGTAGAGTCCACAACATTTTAGATTACTATCTGAAATGTCTCCATCACAACTCTTTATGACAGGTGTATTACAGAATTCACGTTTATTTCCAACATTTAGAAACAAACAATGAGTGTATTCTAATATCTAGGTCCTAGAGACATTCTATAAGACTAAGGGCTCTCCCACAGAAGTTATGAAGCCTATCAATCCAATAGAGATTGTTGCAACAATTGCATCAATATCCACTTGTATGAATATTAAACCTTTAAAATCAAATTTGTAATCTACTAATACATATGCAACCAGCAAGTGTCATTAGAAGATTGAGATACAATTACTAGACTTTATCTTATCAAATAAGCAAGCCAATTTCAATGATTATATATAGATTATTCTGATGTACTATCCGAGTCCTTCTCTAAGGATTCTAGATAGATTTGATAGTCATACTATCAACACATCAACTTATTGCAGTATTGGCATTCATCCAACTCTTTGGATGTCATATGGATGTCACAGAAGTACAGTTAAGTCTTTGACTATACTTCTCACTTGGGTCTAACCCATGCTTCCACTGTGCTCCCTTTATCTATAAGCAACCATTGCTCAAGACAAAGGATATCTTACGTTGAAATAAAAAAATTCAATATAAGAGTATTTCAACATTTATACATGCTTCATACAATATGAATATTCTGAAGCTTCATGAATGACTAGAATATAGATAGTAGAATGAAGACACTCACCGTATCTACATCGATATAAACTCTTAAAACTTAGGTTCAGGTAGATACTCAAACAATTTGAATACATCATCTCCTATAGAGCCACCATTCTGCATAATGCAGAGAACCATGTCATTCATGATTATAAGTCAAGAGCACATATGTATGCTAGAACATCTTCTTAGATTTTACAAGGATTATTTGATAATTACGATCATTATCGACATGTCACTTCAAAAGTGCATTCGATGAGATCAAGACTTATAAACATTAGGGTTTCAGTCCTATTGTCTATTTAATTATCATTCCTCATTATTATGAGGAAACTTGCATATTGCAACCACATACATTATGTGTCCAATTGCAAGTACAATATCTGCATGGGTCCAATCCATGATATTCTGTTGGTTATTATTGAGTATAACATTGAGTGGGATTAAAGAAGGATTATCTGAAATAAGAAATTTGCATAAAGCATATATGAATATATAATTTACATTAATTTAGGATTTTTTATATCAAAGTTGTCTTGCCATGTCATAATCACTTTCAATGTAAGAGATAAACTTACCATTATATCTCAGCAAGATCTAGGATCTCCTTCCTTATCTTTGTTACAATTCAATAATTTGAGAATCTACAACTCGGATAAAAAGAAGCGGGAACATATTCTGCCTTACAAGTCCAACTTGCACTCCCAATTCGATCATTATCACCCAGGCCCATCACCCCTAAGGTGGTGTTGACCCGTTGTTAATTGAACCAACCGTCAACATGAATAGAATTCGCTATGCGCAATCCAATATCGCCCCGATAATATGAGGATCAAATATTGGGGTCACTACACATACGACCTTACTCTTTCAAGAAGCAAAGAGCCCGATCCAGATGCGCTTGCATATAGGAGCTGTCACTTCGGACAGGCATCTCCTACATACAATCCCTGGCGACGGAAACCCTTCGCCTTGATGAGAGACCATGGATGTCACTTATGTGATCCTCCATATCAGACTCAATTTCTAATTAATTATCATGAATCATATTCACATAATTAATTCTTCCAAGGGAAATAACACATCTATTATAATGGAGTGTTTTTAATTGGATATAATTAACTTACTCATATTAACTTATTTTTCAATCCATTTCAATCAACAAACTTGATTTTACTTGAATATATGGTATTATATCAAAATACATATTTATTCAAATTTAAATAATTAGAAAATACATCACGATCTCTCACGCATCATTCGTTCCCGACCCGCTATCATGGCCAGTACCTGTGAGAGTGGGACGGACCGCATCCGATGCAACCCGCTACCCCAGCGATCCCCGACTAGACACCATATCCGCCTCAAGAAAAAATAATGCCGAGTCAATCACTTTGTACTTGAGATGATCATCGGTTCTTCAACCGAAATTATACCATATAGTAATAATCAAAATAATTTTGATTATAAGGAAATTTGCTAACCAAATTCCCAATCCTATTCAATCAAGGAGTTTGATGATTGTGTTTCCAATTATGATCTTGATCAAATCTAACCAATCTATTGGTTGAGGCCAAGTAAATTAAGGAAATAATCATAATCAAATATTTTTTAAATATTTTGTATAAATATTTCATGAAATTAACAATTAATTTCACTAATTGACAATCACATGGTTCTTGATTAGGACTGCAATTTCAGCAGTGACCCTACTTACTAAAATTAACATATCTCAATTAATTTAAATCCAAATTAGACAAAATCAATTTTCAAAGATTGATAATTTGATTTAGGACAGAATCTAAGTGATATTTCACGCATTTCGAGGCGTTTTTAAACAGTAATTAACTCCTTAGTTATGTTAAGATTCGCAGTTCCTGTAACAATGAATACATGTTCATTAAAACGACCATATCTCGAGAAAACAGAATCCAAATTACGTAAACTCAGATCCTATGGTTTCCTTATTTAATGGGAAAAAAATCAAAGTTTTATTTTCATGTTTAAACAATTTAAACAGGGCCGAAAATAATCACTAAACAGAGTTGCGAAAATTTAATGCAATAAAACTTTTGCAACCCTAACGAACCCAAGTCGCCTTCGGTTTTATGGATCGTATCCAAAACCTTCGACCTAAGCATCTGATACCACTTGAAGGATATGGTTAGAATCCATAAGCGCATCAAGAAAGTGTGAGCGTCGTATCAAATACAACGAGGAGCGACTAGTCGCACTAGTTGCTCGATGCAGCGGAATTTAATAATTTTCTTGCAACGAAACCACATGATCCAAGAACACTTCTCAGATCATTTCGTCTAAACCACAAACAAGTAATAGGATTAGCTCTTGAAGCATGATTGCGATCGAGTCTCTAAACGAAGAGACTTCCTGTCTCAAGTCCGATCCGACGGAGGAGATGCTTGCGAGCGCGGTGATGAACCGCGTGCTTCTCGCAATCTATGTTGATGATCCAAGCGGTGGATCTCCTGATCTCGACACACGAGATCTGATGTCTTCTTCACGAATGAGGCGCACTGAAGGAGACAGAGATCCATGAGCAAACGACCGGGCAGCATAACAACGATGCTGCGGCGATGAAGACTCCCTCTAGGGCATCCATGGTGGACATCCATGAGAGGGAGAGAGAGTAGGCGTGTAGAGAGAAAGAGAGAGAGAGATGTGCTTCAATAGCATGTGTGTAAAGAGAGCATGGTATGCCTCTCTATTTATAGGGTTTTGGGATCCATGGATCTCAATCCAAGGGACATATAAAATCAATGGATGAGATTGATTTATGTCAAATCCAATGGTCAAGATTGTTGTTGGTAAAAACCAACAACTAATAATCTAATTTAAATAAAATATATTTGATACATCAAATATAATTCAATCCTAAATTAGATCAAGCAATTAAGGAGAAATTAGCATGGAGATTACTCCCCATAAGGAAAGCGGGGGACGGCTACAACATTCCTTGTGGGAACGTGTAGCCGTCAACCATGTCCTCATGGTGGAGGCAATCTCATGCAACATGAGATTGCATATCTTCATGAATTTCTCTCATAATTTCCAACAACTTTTGTTGAGATTTATTCTTCAAAAATAATTTATAATTAATTTTGAGAATATTGTAATCTTTCCATTGGAAATTTGTGAATCACATTCACAACCCAAAACAAAATATAATTTACATTTTCAATTAATTACACAATGTGTTTCCAATACACATCAATAATTTATTAACAAATATAAATTATAATTGGTCTTCTCTAATACATTATAAATCACATTTATAATATATTATGAACAATATGTATATTGCTATCCACATTAATCATATCCATGATAATTAAATCACATTTAATCATCTTGGATCTCTATTCTCATGTTCCCAATAACATGAATCACATTCTCATTATTCACATCTTTGAAAATTAAATTATATTTAATTATCTTAGATAAGTCTCTTTATAGTATGAATCGATCATATTAATCATGATAATAAAATCACATTTACTTATCCATTTTCTCAATGCTCAGATACATTTTATCAACAATGAAATTATCATGAACTCTTTCAAGGATAATGCGCTTTCTCCGCGAATACTTGGAGATAAGGACAGGACGATTGTATTGTTCCACGTTTAGTTACTTGGATATTGAGATCACATCTAAAATTCAGATCTCGGGCCTCCCATAGATGCTTGATTAAATCAAGATCGTAAATCTAATCATCTCATTGAATCTGGATCACATTCAGATCAATGTCCAATATTTGGACCAAGATCAGATTACTTCTCTACTGAGAGGAGTCACTAAAATCCAGACCCGTTTCATCACTCCCTAGGAATGAAAGCATCTTGGTTATACAATCGTTTATGATCACATCACCCTCAGGTATTCACAATACATGTACATCCTACATAATGGAAGACCCAGAATAATCCCAATGTATAAGATCAATTTTACACAGTCTACTTCAGGGATTTATCATTAAGTTTCTCAATCGATCATTGGGAGTTGGTATCGATAATATACTTTCCAAAATCATATATCATACCTAGGTCTTGATCATATACTTTCGAAAAGTATATATCAAACCTACAAATTTAGCCAAGCTTCCAAAGCGAGATGACCGTGCACGGAATTTGATTCTTCCCAATATCTCATGAGTGAGCTCATGTCTTCCTGTTCTGTAACTGAACATGTATGATCCCTTTGAGAGATCGTATTACTCATATGCCCTTATATGCACACCAGCGTGCCAGTGTATAGACCTTGATTAGGTCATCAACCTATTGGTCTGCCAAATGTACATACTCAGACATATAGTAACACATCTGTCTTCGGTCAGAGGATGCGTGCCTATATCATGACAGCATACGACATAGGACTTTGGTTATCTCGATCTCGTTACGTCAACTCTTTGACCTAACTTATCTAATACCTCTGAATCTCTATTTCTATGCAGAGGACCTGCATCAAGAGGTCAGTTAGATATCAACCTTTAGAGAAAGGATTGCCATCTCCTTCTCAGGCTGGAGATCATCTCTTAACAATCATTTGACGACGCTTGATGAGTCCTCAATCTAACTCTTTAGATATTCATCCAAGCACTAGCCTCTATGATTCAATAATTGAATCAACAGCTGTATGATCATCAAGATGGCCATGGTACATAACCCTAATTGTACTAAGGGACCTATTATGCAAATTATTTATGTTTCATTTCATATCAAGGAATGATATTCGCAATAACCTTTATTGCATAATGGCTTGCCGTGGGATTGCATGTCCAACAAAGAGATGGAGATAGAGACTAAGTGGAGGGAGAGATAAAGGGAGAGAGAGAGAGAGAGACAGTAAGTGGACGGAGAGAGAAAGGGAGAGAGGGGGGCCATTTGAGGAGAGAGAAAATAAGAGAGCGTGGAGAGAATGAAGAGGGAACTGTGGGGGTGGGGAAAAGAGGGGACACGTGGCAATGAATGGGGAGATAACCCAGTAATAGTAGGAGTATAAATGTGTTACTATATGTCTAAGTATGTACATTTGGTAGACCTATAGGTTTCTGACCTAACCAAGGTCTATACACCAGCGAACGGGTGTGCATACGAGGGCATATGAGTAATACGATCTCTCAAAGGGATCATACAAGTAACTTGTGAACCGGAAGATATGATTTCACCCATAAGGTATTGGGACAGATCAAATTCTAAGCATGGTCGTTGTGCTTTAAAAGCATGACAAGAATTTGAAGGTATGACATATGCTTTTGGAAAGCATATGATCCATAACAACTCCAAATGACCAGAATGAGAAAATTGACGATAATACCCTAAGGATGACAGCGTAAAATTGATCTACATCTTCAGGTCCATCATTGGCCTTCTAGTATGCAGGATGTACATGTATTAGGAATACCTGCGTTGATGTGATCATTAACGATTGTATAACCACAATGCTTCCATTCCGAGGGAGTCATGAAACGGGTCTGAATTTTAGTGAGTCCTCTCAGTAGAGAAGTAATTTGATCTTGGTCCAAGTGTTGGACATTAATCTGAATAAGATTCAGATGCAATGAAAAGATTAGATTTATAGCCTTGATTAAATCAAGCATCTATGAGAGGTCCATGAGATCTGGATTTGAGATGTGATCTAAACATCCAAGTCAGTATACATGGAACGTACAATCAGCCTGTCATTATCTACAAATATATGCGGTGAAACCACATTATTCTTGAAAGAGTTCAAGAATAATTCCATTATTGAATTATATGTAAGCACTGAGAAATGTATAACTAAATGTGATTTAATTTTCTTGAATAATGTTAATTTTATTAATAATATTTTTATGCATGAGAATGATTATCCAGTATAATTAAATGTGATTTAATAATTATGGATATGAATAATGTGGATAACACTATCCAATTATTCACATATGTTATAATTGTGATTTAGAATATATAAGAGAGAGACAATTGTGATTTATATTTGTTACAAATTATTGATGTGAATTGGATTCACATTGGATGATTAATTGAATATATAATTTACATTTTGTTTCGGGGTGTGAATAAGATTCATATTTTTCCATTTGTATGATTGCAATGTTCAGAAGATAATTATGAGTTATTTTTGTGAAGTTATATACAACAAGTGTTATTGTAAATCTTGGAGATATCATGAGATGATAAGATATCATGAGATAATGTGATCTCATGAGATAATGAGGAGATTGACTCATCCACCACAAGAGGGTGGACAACCACCAACCGCCATTAGGAGATGGGTGGTTGTCCCCCATTTTAGGGATGGGGGCAATCTCCTCCTCCTTTATATTAAAGATCAAATTGATTTGATTTATATTAGTTTATATTTATTTATCAATATGATAAATTAAATTAAATTAAATTAAATATTTTTGTCTTTTTACAACAACATCATGGCCATTGAAAGAAACACAAATCAATCTCATCCATTGATTTTGTGTTGTCCAGTGATAGAGTTCCGTGGACTCACAAAACCCTATATAAGAAGAGGTACCCCTTGCTCTTCGAGTTACAACAACGTCAACAACAACATAACTCCTCTCTCTCTCGCTCACTCTCATTCTCACGCCAGGCCTTCTCTCTCCTTGAGTGGCCGTCCACTCCATCCCTAGAGAGAACTTCACCGTCATCGCCGCATCATTGTTGTGTTGCCGCTTCGACAGCTCTATGATCTCTATCTTCTTTTGTGAGTCTCGCTCGTGAAGAAGATGTCCTATCTCGTAGAATGAGATAAGAGATCCATTGCTTGGATCAACAACTTGGATTGCGAGAAGCATGCAACCGATCTTTGTGCTCGCAACCGTCTCCTCTAATGGATCGGATTTGAGAAAGGAGATCTCTTATGAACATTGAAATCATACCACAACCACTCTACAAGAGGTATTCCTTGATTCTGAATCTTAAATGTCATGCCAATGGAAAACTGATCATACCCGGGAAGATGATCATCTCGAGTATAGAATGGTTCGAATAGTGAATTCTCAATCACAATCGAGAATCATGTTTCTCTATCAATTTATATTATGCACATGTCCATCCTCGAATTTGCTCGCTTCAATGTGTCCAGTTAATATTCATTCAGTTCTGTAAGTTGTTCATATCTTGATAGCTGATGAATCTCCATTTCATCACCTTTATTCTATCATTTTGGCCTTAAAAACCCCAGCAAATGCATGTAAATAGCATCAATTTGTATATAATAGCATTCATTGTTTCCTGTATTTATTGTACATTAAATAAGGTTTTTAATGCCAAAATTATAGAATAAAGAGAAGAAAAGAAAAAGGAATAAAATATTGCAAATATTTTATGACCCTAACCCCGAGACTAAGGCCAGCATGGAATTGGTCGACAAGGAATAATGTAGGGGGAGATAAGGGCCGATCAGACAATAAATACCTCATTTATTTATTCACTTATTTATGCATTTTTGACATGTACATAATTATTTATTCATCAAATAAAGAGACTTTGTTCATGAAAGTTGTAGATAATAATATAAATAAAATTACAAAATTGAGTTTGTACAAAAATGATACTCAGTGTACATTTTATACACAAAATAAAAAGCCAAAATCTCAACTTCACAGACCCATATCTTGCAAATAAAAACTCCAAACCACCCAAACTCACCTTTAATTGTATATAGCATTCCAAGAACTATTTTATAAAATTGGTTTCATAATTTTTGGAGTCCATCTGTGGGAGTTAGGTTTTTGGCCCTTCTTGTACATAATACCTGATTAAAATATTCATTTTATTCAATGTCTATTATTTTCACAAATTCATATTTTTAGAATTTTGTAAATAATGTATATACTAAATGTACATATTGAGATTAAAAGAAAACTAAAAAAGAATTTGTGAAATAAAATAAGTCTATGTATAACATAAGCAAAATACCTATGTTAAGAATGTATATAAATAAAAAGAGATTGTATTCTTTTAATCCTTCATTCATTTATATTTTCTAATAATGAATATATTATATATAACTTATTAAAAATACAAATCCAAAATAAAAACAAATGAAATTCATTAAATAAATAAAATGTATATAATATATAGGTATAATACCTATAAGTATACCTACATATACACAAACACAGTTATTTAAAAATATAAATAAACTCATAAAAATCAAATAAAAATATATTTATACTAATAAAAATAAGTTATAAATTTATAATATAAGTCAATAAAATAATAAAAGAAAATAAACAAATTAAAAATAAAATACATAAAAATACATGTAAATACATACATATACACATTATTCAAAAAAACTATAATAAAACACCTCGAAAAATTCAATAACAATCATAAATAAATACTACATAAAATAATACACATTTTTTATTTTATAAGCAAAAATTAATAAAATCATTTACTCAGCTAAATAAATCAATTTATAATAAGGTTCCCTGTTTTGGCGGTTAGCGGCTGAGGTGGTCCAATCAGGTCCTTCCGCGAGTTGACCCCAGTCAACTTGACCTCCAGCCGCCTGACTTGACGTAAACCATCTTTTCCCCCGATTTCTTGCCTTTTTTTCGCTCGATCTATCGCTCCATCAACAACAATCACTTCACGAGATTTGCTCTCCCTTCATCCATGATCCCCGCCGATCATTCAGATCCATTGTACATAGCCCCGATTCTTTAATAATCGCTGCTAACTGGGGGTCCCTTGGAATGTATATAAATAACTCATCCCTCCTCCTTGGCCGAATTTGGCCAATTTCATCCCCTTCTTTGAGCTTGAATCAGCTCCTGGTGGAGCCCTCGTGACAGGAGGCGCTTCCCAGCACCTCGATTCAGCCATGGCGGAGGGCAATTTTGTCGCGGTTGCGCTCCGGCGGCCACCCTGCTCCTTGGCGGCCCCCAGGTATAAGAGCTGCGCTTTTTATATTTTTAGGTAGTATTTACTTCCAACATTTCATTTCTGCAATTAGTTTTAGGTTTCGCTTATTAGTTTAGCGTAGTTTAATGGTTTCGTAGTTCGCCGGAGCTCCGCTCCGGCGAGCTTTTCACCGTGTTTCCGACTGTGTCCGACCACCACTACGCCTCCACTTCGTTCCCCTACGCCTTCTCCACCTTCCAGCCACCTCCTATCATCCAGAGCCTCCTTGGTTCCGCGAATCGAAGCTCCTCCACCGCCTTCCGCCGGAGTTTCTCCGCCCACCATCATCCACGTGCTTTCAGCTTCAAACATCGGGTCGAGGGTGACGCCCTCGAGCCCCTCTACCTTCTTGTGCAGGTTAGGTGCGCCAAAGAGCACCAGGAGTCGAATCGCACGCGGGCGGAGGTACCTGGAGCCGCGTTTCTTCACCGAGCTCGTGGCGCCGCTCCAGGGTGCTTCCGGCCGATCCAACACCTCCAGCAGATCAGGAGACCTTCCAGGAAGCGATTGGGACCTTCAGGTGCGGCAAAGACCGGCGAGGGAGCGAGATCGAGGAGGAAGAAGCTCGCCCCGGCGAGCGTTCTTCCCTGTTCTTGCACGTGTGCTCCCAGCCGTTGGATGAAGAGCAGGTCCCAGTTTCACTCACAGCCGTTCGATGGGGCCATGTCCAGACCGTCAGATCTCCCACGAGATCTAATCCGCACCGCTCATTGGCGAAGCGTCATCGGCGCACGTGGAGGCGCCACGTATATTAGTGACTCACATCAGCCGTCGGATGAAGCGCCTATTGGGGGTAATTTGCATATTCCACCCCCGTCATTTTTGTATTTAATTTTTAATCTTGTAAAATAAATTGCACGTTGTAAATAAATTGGAGTTTTTGAAGAAAGGACCCTGTGCTTTTTATAATTACATTTAGGTCCTTCCGCGCCTCACGTGCAGTCCCACGTGAGGTGCATGAAAATTGCATGTAACCCCTGGCGGTTTTTGTATATTGTAAAATAGTTCTAAAAATTTAAATAAATATTTATTTCTGTTGTATTTTTGCACTGATGCCCCTGGAATTTATTTTAATTGCAAAAATGCCCCTGCCAGGCTTAATTATTTTTGTGTCTTTATACATTTATTAAAAATAGCTAAGTGGCTTCTAAAAATTAACAAAAATTAGGGTAGATGTTTTATGCCATGCTCTTCCATGCCACATTTTGTTTTGCATTTTTTCGCATTTTTCCTAATTATTAAAAATGAAAAAGAAGCCATTTTTGTACTGTCTAAATTAGAAAATACAAAAAAATTAGAAAATGTTTTTGAAAAATTCTAAAAAATTATATATGGTATAATTATATATATTGAATCCAGAAACTGAAAAAACCTTAAAATATGAAAAAGAAAATTAAAAAAATCAGAAAGCTCCAAAATCCAACAAAAAAATAGAAAAATCCTTAAAAATCCCAAAAATACATTTTTTTTCTTTTATAATTATATATATTACTATTAATATATTAAAATTAATTTGGGGAATTTTTAGTGTTTATTTCATATTTTTAAAACCCAAATTATATTCGGCCATTTATTTAGTCCTATATTGTGGACATTTTTGGAAATTAAAAATACATAAAAACTAGAAATATATCAGAAAAATAACAAAAAAATTAGAAAAATATTAAAAAGCTAAAAAATTATATTTATGTATATATATACTATATTAATCCTCTCTCTCTCTCTTCTTATATATACATCTCTTTATATATATCTTATATATCATATATGTATATATATATCTATATTCTATGCTTAAAAAAATTAATAAAAAAAGTATAAAATATAAAAACAAAATAAAAATTATAAAAACAAAAATATAAAAAAAATTACAAAACCCAAAACCCACTAAAACAATAAAAGGACATGAACCAATGATTGAATAATTGAATGATACAACACATACATTCCCTTCGCCTCCCAGTGTTCGACCTCTACCTGTACCTACACCTATACACATTTGCATGTAGAGTTATAATAAATTTTAACTCCACATTTTTGGATATTCATTGCATACATTTATTGTGGGTTAATTGTTGATTGATATGTGGTCTTCTGTCGGTCGCATCAGCGACATTGTGATCCTGCCTTGTGCGGATTACTCTAGACCGATAGAAAATCCCCTTTCATCAATATCTCAAGAAAGGAAGTAGTGGTGTGGTAGAATGAGATTGGAGTGGATGATGGCTGGGGAAGAACTGACTCAAAGAGAAGGTTTTCCTTATATGAGAATGAAGATGAAGATAGTCGGGATTTGATCATGTAAGCACGACCCACTAAGTCTGGGTGTGTGTACCAATATTTCGACATCTTCGGAAATGAAGGTGAATGATTTATGAACCTTGATGCAAGTGTAATGAGATTTGAATGCATGTAATCTAATACACAATGTAAAACCCTTAATTCACCAACTTTACAAAGTGAAAGCCATGAAAGTTCAACTGATTATCTTTTCTATTTTAAATCCAGGTTAAAAATCTTTGAATATGTTACATACAATGTGTATCCTTGAGGCCTAGATGTGGTTCTACTACCCCTCAATCAAAGAAGTGGTTTTCTCGGGCAACAGGGATATATCCCACCCTAAAGGAGATGGTAGACAGAGACACCCAAAACATCGACTATGGTCGGAGGAGAATGCTTGTTGTTGCACATGTGAGCCCACGTGGAGCCATTATGCGATAAATGTTTTTGCGAATATCATTCCCTCATCAGAAATGAAGAATAACTAATTTGCATAATAGGTCCCTTAGTACAATTAGGGTTATGTACCATGGCCAACTTGATGATCATACAAATGTTTATTCAATTATTGAATCATAGAGGCTGCTACTTGGATGAATATCTAAAGATTTAGATTGAGGACTCATCAATCACCATCAAATGCTTATTAAGAGAGGATCTCCAACCAGAGTAGGAGATGGAAATCGTTTCTCATTTCGATGATATGTGACCGACCACTGGATGCATGTCCTCTGCATGGGAATAGAGATTCAGAGGTGTTAGATTAGTTAGGTCAATGAGATGACTTAATGAGATCAAGATAACCAAAGATCTATGTCGTATGATGTCAAGATATAGGCATGCATTCTCTGACCAGAGATAGATGCGTTACTATATGTATGAGTATGTACATTTGGCAAACCAATAAGTTGATGAACTAACCAAGGTCTATACACCGACGCGCTATTGTGCATGCAAGGGAGTAGGAGTAATACGATATCTCAAAGGGATCATAGAGGTTCATTGCAGAACTAGAAGACATGAGCTCACTCATGAGATATTGGGAAAAATCAAATTTTGGGCATGGTCGTCTCTCTTTGGAAGCTGGACTGAATTTGTAGTTTTGATATATACTTTTGGAAAGTATATGATCAACACTTGGGTATGATATATGCTTTGGGAAAGTTGATATCGATACCAACTCCCAATAGTTAAATAAGAAACTTAATGATAAAACCCTAAAGGAGACAGTCTAAAAGAGATCTAAAACCTCGGGTTTATTCAGGGTCATCCAATATGTAGGATGTACATGTATTAGGAATGCTTGAGGGTGATGTGATCACAAACGATTGTATAACCATGACGCTTCCAGTCCGAGGGAGTGATGAAACAGGTCTGGATTTTAGTGACTCCTCTCATAGAGAAGTAATCTGATCTTAGTCCAAATGTTAGACATTGATCTGAATGTGATTCAGATGTAATGAGAAGATTAGATTTGAGGTCTTGATTTAATCAAGCATCTATGGGAGGTCCGCAATATCTGGATTTGAGATGTGATATTAATATCCAAGTCACTATACGTGGAACAATACAATTGCCATGTCCTTACTCGAAGTATTTGCGGAGAAAGCGCATTATCCTTGAAAGAGTTCATGGATAATTTCATTGTTGATATATTTATCTGAGCATTGAGATATTGATGATTAAATATGATTTATTTTTCATGAATAATATGAATTTGATTCATATTATAAGAAGAATTATTTGAGATAATTAAATGTGATTTAATTATCAAAGATGTGAATAATGTCAATGTGATTCATATTATTTGGCCACATGAGAATTGGGATCCCATATGATTAAATGTGATTTAATTATCACTGATAAGAATAATGTGGATAACACTATCCATATTATTCAGGTACATTAGAAATGTGATTTATAATCTACAAAGAGAGCATATTGTGATTGATATTTGTTGATAAATTGTTAATTTGAATTTGATTCACATAGAATGATTACTTGAAAATATAATTGCATTTTTTTGGGATATGAATGTGATTCACATTTTTCCAATGGCATGATAGCAATGTTGACAAGATATTTATGAATTACTTTTGTGAAATAATTTACAACAAATGTTGTTGTAAATATTGGAGATATCATGAGATAATGAGATCTCATGAGATGTTGATGAGAAAGATGAGGTCCACTTGGTGGTCATCCCCCCTTTTTAGGGGATGAGGTCTATCTCCTCTTTGTCTCCAAGGTCAAAGTGGTTTAATTTTGAATTGATTTATCAATATATATTAATTTAAATTAATGTAATTGTTATTGTGTTTTTTACAACAACATCATGGCCATTGAAAGAAACACAAATCAATTTAATCCATTGATTGTGTGTTGTCCATGGATTGAGATCCATGGACTCCCAAAACCCTATATAAGAAGAGGCACCCCTTACTCTTCGAGTTACATGTTTACGACAACAACATATGCTCTCTCCTCTTATTCTCTACATGCAAAATGCTCTCTCCCTCTCTCTCTTATGACCGTCCAACATGGAGCCATAGAGAGAGTCACCATTGCTGCAGCATCGTCGTTATGCTGCAAGAGTATTTGCTCGTGTATCTCCGTCTCCTTCAGTGTGCCTCACACATGAAGAAGATGTCAGATCTCCTATGATGAGATAAGGAGATGCACCACTTGGATCAACAACATGGATTGCGAGGAGCACGCGTCTCATCAACGAGCTCGCAAGCGTCTCCTCCGTTGGATCTGACTTTTACAGGTGATGAATCTGCATTTCATTATCTTTATTCATTTATTTTAGTTTGAAATCCCTTATAAAACACATGCATGTAACACTAACTCTGTATTCTTACTAACTTGCATCTGTGTGTAAATATTGTACACTATTTTACCATTTTTACCTAAAATAAAAAAAGAAAGAAGGAAAGGAAAAATAAAGAAAAGAAATAAAAAAGAAGGAAGGCTGTATATGTGTCTGATCCGAACCCCGAGAGTAGGTCAAGTCTTGACCTGATCGACCAGAAATAATGAAGGGGAGATAAGGTCCTTAATCAGAAAATCCATAAAAAAATTGTGTGCTATGTATATTTGTAAACTACACTATTTTCTTTGTACATAAATTTACCTTAAATAAAATATTTTTTAATACAAAGTTGTAAATAAAAATGTTTCCTAAATAATAAAAATAATTGCACAATCAAATCATGTACAGAATAAAAGCAGCCATACTTGAAAAAAGCAACTAAGCAAAAATTGAAAGCCCAATTCTAGCTCCATATGAACTCAAATTGAATGAAATAAACTCACTTCCATTGTATTCTATATTAAATTATCTTTAAATTGGCTGTGATTTCATAATTTTCGGTGTTACTGGTAAAAAGTTGGTTTTCTGAGGTAGTTTGTGCAATTTTACCCTTTATTTGTACATATTGTATTTTGTAAATATGTTTATATATTTTAACTAATTATTTAAAATAAAATAAAAAATTCAAACAAAAAAATAATTTCCATATATAACTATGTAAATAATGTACTATATGTATATAGTTTTTGTATATAGTTAATTTTCTTAAATAACTACCATAAAAAATTAAAAATTAACATTTAATTTTCAAATTAATAAAGTAACGAAAATACAAAAAAATAGTTATTTTTGTAAATAATTTTAATGCTAATCTTTTTACTTTATCTCATTTCAAATTTTTTTCTCTCTTATCTCTTATCTTCATCCAAAAATACAAAAATTCAAATTGCAATTCCTATCTTTTCCATTTATATGGCTCCTTCTCCATCATTTCAATTTGATCAATCATTAGTGAGAGGAGCCCGGTCTGCGAGAGTCTTCTTGTCGCAGAATGGTGCTTAGCCTCTGAGCCGTCCGGTGATAGCGAGTCGGCCTTTGTCGAGGTGATCAAGGTCTTTTCCGCTCCTAAGGTGACATCCACATTTTCTTCTCTTATTTTTAATCTAGGTTAACTTACATTTATTTCTCGCAATTTTATTTCATCATCCTTTTTTCTCTAGATTTTAGATTCCATCACGATTTGATTTGACTCTGATCTGATTCTTCACCTTCACATCGTGATCTATTCGTGTTCTTATTCTACTTCACAGAATCTTCCAACTCTGGTTGCGTACGGTGGTCAGAGACACGGATTCGATCCACATCACAAGGTTCCACACCTACTCACATCTCCATTTGCTTTTTCGCATTTCGAATAATCGGGACCAAGTCATTATGCTCGCGTCCTAATTTGTTTATAAATAAAAATAAAAAAATACATTTTTTTCTCGAACATTTGTTTTGCATGAATTTAAAAAATTAAAAAAAGTTTTTTTCTTCTCTATTATATTTCTACAAAAATAAAAAAAATAAAAAGGGGCTAGTGGATCGCCCGCCTCCTCCATCTACTGTGACCCGACAATCAGTCGACCTTCATAGACCACTGCTCTGCCTGGGAGGAGCATGCCAACGAGCTGCAACCTTCGTCATCGCCTCTCTTCTACTTTGGCACCAGAACAGCCGCGCACTCGCGCGAGGCTCCCAGCCACCGCTTGAAGCGTCCATCCTCCAGCAGTCACGATCCCATTCTGAAGTCCCGAACCATCGACGGCACCATCACCCATTCGTTGCCCTTAGCCGATCGCCGATGCCTGCGCCCAGTAGTCCTCCTCCCTCAACGCCGGTCGCGCTCGCACGAGGCCCCCAACCGCACCTGGTTGCACCGCTCCTCCTCCTCAGATGCGGGTCACCACCCAAATCTGCACTCCTCTTCCAGGATCACCCTCGCCTGGAAAAGTTGGCCAACTGCTGCCTTTCGACTCTCCCTTAATTGGAGAGAAGGAAGGGTGGCACGCAAGCCCCCCTTTGCTATTTTTTTGAAGAACCGAAGGGAACGAACAGGGAACCCTAGGGTTCATTAAAAAATGGAAAATATCATAAAAGCCCCAGGATGTTCTGCATATTGCAAAGAAGACTCCTGAAGCATAATTTAGTGGAAATTTCATCTGAGCCCCAGGAATTTTTCATAATTACAGAAAGGCCCCACTCTAGCTATCGCTTGCCCTCCTGGGTAAATTTCATTTTCTATCCCGTGTTTTTTATTATCATTTCATGTAAAAACTTTTAACATTAGCATTTCAGTACCTGTCTTTCAAGACCTAAAATTTGCATTCTCTTTTCATTGGAATAAATACTTTTATTGCTCAATAAATTCCCCAAAATTCATGCTATGCTCCTGATGTGGTATCTTTCTAGCATAAAATTTTCATTGCATTTTGAGTTCATTTATTTTAATTAAAAATTGAAAAATGGTGTCTTTTTCTCTTTCTGAAATTCAAAATTTTATAAAAATTCGAAAATTTCTCAAAACATTCTAAAAAACCTGCTTTATTTTATTCGATTGTCTTTTAATTTTTATGCAAATTTCATCATTAACTATTTATAAAACCCCCAAAATGGAAAAATACTAAAAATGTTATAAAAATCATAAAAACTTCTACTAAAATCAAATAATCATGATTTCAGTTCCTATTTATAGATATTTACCTATATTTCATCATAAAATACTTTCTAGGAGTTTTGGGCATTCAAATATTTTTAAGTTTGCAAATTACTCCTGGTTGTGCACTGTTTATATTTTTTGCCACAGTTTGATTTTAAAAATAAAAACATCGGAAAATTCTGCAAAATTCCAAAAAACTCTTCAAAGTCTTTAAAACACAAAAATATTTTCTCTAGATTTTTTGAGCATTTTTGATATAATTAAAAAATATAAAAATAGTGTGGTGAGTATATTTCTTATCTTGAGCATATTGCTCCTAATTTTTGAAATTAAAAAAAGTACAAATTTAAAACCACTAAAAATTTATAAATCAAAAAAATAAAAAAATAGAAATAAAAAATAAAAAAAATTCCACAAAAACCAATGATAGTTTTCCTTTTAGATTCCTGCTTTTTCTCTTAATTATTTTTTTTCGTCGATTATTTGAATAACCCTTGGGAATTGTAGCCTCCTTGAGTGGGATGATGTCTGTTCTATAGGTAAACAAGTAGAAAAAACACTTCTCTTGCTCCACATAATTTTCTGTTATTATTTTGCAGTGACAGAATGAAAAAATTGTTTGTTTGATTATGGATTTTTTGGGGATAACGATGACATCATATTATTAATAATAACCTATCCTCAAAGATTCTGTAGCAGAAAATTAACACCTTTACTTGAGAGGCATGGTTAGGGTAGTCAGATTTCACTTTTGACCTTGTATTCTTAGTTTAACATATCTATTTATATTCTTCACCAAGCTGCGAGATAGCGTGAGAGGAGGAGAAGAAGAATTGGAGACCAAAAAAATACTTTTATTTATTTATTTTTTAGCATTTGAACCATTGTAAACAAACATTCATTTGATGCGAGGTCTGTTTCGCCAAGTATCGGTGCACTTAGGGGACCTCACTAGTTTTGTTTCCATCGCCTTACTTTCCTTTGTTTCCGGTGGATTTCATGATCTACCTATTGATTGTTTAATTAATTTGCTTGAGCTAGGTAATTAGTTAGGTCAAAACACCTTAAACAAGAATTTATGTACCTCTAGACTAGATCGTAGTTGGACTTAGTCAAATTAATATGTTCTTGCCCGTTAATAGAAGCTATTGATTAGGATGGTTCACTTGCATTTGCATATAGGTGTGTTTATTTTTCTGTATTTCAATTCTGCGCGGATCACTGAGTGCTGGCGACAAGGTACGCATCTCTAACCTCAGCATGCATCATTGTGTTTAATTCTGTATTGGCATTTCCATTCTCCTTCCTTCTCTCACTCACATAAGTTAAAAAGGAAATCAGACACTGGGTAGGCGATTCAATGAAAATACTCAAACCAAGTGATAACTACCTAAAATCGGGACTGCAAAAGAAAACTCAACCCTAAAATAAACGTAAGGAAAAATCATTGTTTTGGGGAGACCCCATCTTGTTTGATTTATCTGCAGCAATAGAGCAACCCGCACACTCGGATAAAACCATGCTCAAACCCTCTTCAAACTACTGTCTTGTGAATAGTTGTTCTCCAATGAGGACTTCACCAGGTAGTCGGTAATCGGTCCGGGATTTCCTTAGCAGAGTGGGCAGTTCGGGTACCCGATAATCAGTACACACCCATACTGGCTGGGAAAAACTAGTTGTAAGATTGGAGCAACCTCTTGGGAGCATTGGGTATCTAACAGCTCGCTTTAACCACTCTGATAGATTGTATTCCCACCAAACTCTAAAAATTGACAAGATAATTGACCTAACCTTAATGGTATTCACATTGCGTTGAGTTGGTGAACTGGGGTTTGTATTGTGTTTGATTGCTTGTGTGCATACTAGACCCTTCTGCGCATTTGCGCCTTTTTCTCCATATCTTTTGAATTGACCCTCATGTTCTCCAAATCCCATCTTTTGTTTCGGAGATGGCTGACTGGAGTTATTTTAATCCGATCTTCACTGATCCCTCGTACCCTCCAGCCGATCCACCTACCTTTTTCATGGAGGATTATCCTCCTGATTTTTGTGCATATCCTCCTAACCCATTATTTCAGAAATCGAACGATGATTTTACCCACCATCTTTCCACTCACCTGACCCTGTGATTTTGGAGTCACCTTTCATGGTGTCCATACTTGATACCCTGAACGAGATGATGGAGCATATGAATTCAAGGATTACCAATCTATTTGACATAAATAAGAGCCATAATGTTTCTCCACTACTTGAGGATATGGATTCAATAGAGGATAATCATGAAAGCTTGCAATCACGCCAAATACAAAAAATAGAAAATTTTAAAAATCCAAAAAGATTTCAGGAGACACATTGTAGATTTATTTGTGAGGAGAGAGCATCCATGCCAAACCATTTTCCCACACATTCGTTCATCACATGTTCCACCTTTCACCCTGAGGATTCCACTATACAGACTACTCTTGTCAATCCTCATGTATAAGCTGATTCTGATCTCCTCCCTTGTATGGAGGAGGTCGAAAAATTAAAAAATATGTTAGTTGAACCTGAAGTGATGGCCACCATTCACGATATCATTAAAGTCCCACTTCACCATATCATGACCCATTTATCTTTTCTTTAACAAAAGAAGAGAAAGTGGAGGAGCATATTTGAGCCTTACATCTTGACTATGGATACTACCTACACCATCTCCTACCATCCACATTTTAAAAAAGGGGAGACTGCCACACCTTTTGTGGGTTGCACCATATCTGACTATTCTTGTGATAACACCCTCCTTGACGACGGTTCGTCAATCAATATAATACCCTTTTCGATGGTACAATCTCTTCATCTTGGGCCTCTCAAGAAAACCAGGATGATAGTACTAATGGATCTATCAAAAGGCCAAAGGGTATTCTAGAAAATGCTATCATTCTGATTCAGGGCATGAACTTCACTTCTGCTTTTGTCGTATTGCCCATGGTGATCTCCACCCTTTTGGAGCACCACGCAATCATCCTAGGATGGTGTTTCCTCACCTCTACGAGAGCCGTTATTGATTATGGATCAGGAGAGATTCGCTTCCGTTCTGATGCAGGGATCGATGTCTTGATCACTACACCCATTACTGACTAGAGACTTGCATCTCATGAGAGCCCTCCTTTGTTAGCCAACCCAAAGGAATTTGACCTCGATGATAATATTAGAGATTCTTCTTATATGTTGGATGATAATGAGACCCAATGATTCCTCCTCAAAGAGGAAGACTCAGAAAGCATAGACCTTGGAGTTCCCCCTTCTCGTATGTGGAGATGCATTGATGACATCCGCAGAATTTACACGATAGACACCCTAGAGCAGAAGGCAACTCTGAGACTAGAAAGGACGGACATGATTTGACTACTTTCCATGATGAGTCCGTTCCTATTCACCCTGACTCAGATGAGATTGTTAAGGCCAAATTTCATTTGATTGCTTTTATTAAAAAATTTGGGCATTTTGATAAAGATGATGATCTTGTAGAGGCTCACTAGGGTGGAATTGATCCTACTTTTTCTGATAATAATTTCGAGCATTTTTGCTTTGATATTTGCAAGACTTCCCAAGCAGGACATGACCACACTACTTCCATTAACCGATTCGTGCCTGCACACTCTGAGACTGTTGGGGATACATTCTTGGTTGATCATAATTAGTTCATGTCTAATGATGACCCCAATATCGAACTACACCTTATCAAATCAATGCCTCAACGGTCCCACAAGAAGGTTTGCTTTCGACCTTCTTGACCTTTGTACATCCACTCCATTTGTATTTCCTTTCGTTTCATTCATTCATCATTTGTTTTATCATTCACCCTTTTTCCGTGTGTATGTGTATATTCTATACTTAGGATGTGTTTTATCCTAAGTATAGGGGGTAAATAATTTGTGTTGTTCATATTCGTCCTGTTCATCACTCTTGTTGTTGCCTACACATAGGTATAGTCTACCCTAAGGATAGGAGGGGTGATGTTGTTCATATTATCTTTTTTGTTTTTGTGTCCGTACATTCTATGAATCAGTTTTCCCCCTTTGTGCAGTCTTCTATACTTAGGATTACTTGATCCTAAGTATAGGGGAATCACCGACCTCTATTGTTTTCATTTTCTCATTGAGTCGTATCATAGTAGTCGTTTCACTTTTCTATACATAGCACGAGTTATGTCTTCCTTTGCCGCTCTCTTATCACTATGAGGACATAGTTTGAGCTATGTATATGGGGTGTCGTTTATATTGTATATATACTTTGGATATAACTCGTATTTTTAATAATTTTTTTGGGATATGTATATCAATTCCTAAAATCCACATGTATGTGTGTATAGAGTTTGATTTCATTAAAAAATAACAAAAAACAACAAAAAAACAACAAAAAAACAAAAAAAACAAAAAAAAACAACAAAACAAAAAAACAACAAAACAAATAGAAACAAAAAAAAATCCTTGTATATACTTATATTTATTTTACTAACTATTTTTCCTTTTTGAAAAAAAAACTACAAAACCAAAAATCTATAAGAAACTGCATAATAAAAAATCTTTCTTTTCACATGTGCATCATTTTCCGTTCTTTTCAAAAAATCCATAAAAAGTTCAAAATTATAAATTATTTCTAAAAAATTCCTTTCTTTTTGCATTGTACATATTTATTGCATTTGCATGTGCTTTTTTTCAGGATAGTATTGACATTTAAACTAAGTATGGAATAAAGTTGAAGAATGGAGCTTAGTTGGACCTTAATCCACTTAATTTCAGAGGAATCTTATAAGAACTAGAGTTAAGACTTTTTAGGTCCTAGTGACTTAATTCTTTGAGTCCATAAGACTGTGTTCACATGTCATATTGGTTAGTCTAAGTAGAACATTTAAAAAGACACGAATGATTCTTTCAGACCATGGCTTATCTTGGACAAGCACTCTACACGTAGCTCTTCATGGAGGAGGTAGTGAGATGGCAGAATCATTTTGCTTGTAGTAGCATACGAGGGTAGTACTTCTAGGCGGAACCTCTCGTCTTCCTCTACAGCGGGAAGTGCATCTCAACCTGGACTAGCGATGTTGAGGTCTAAAGACAGGATGTTGTTGATGAATCTACGATTCGTCATCTTTATTCATTTATTTTAGCTTAAAATCCCTTATAAAACACCTGTATATAAAATAACTCCATATTCTTACTAACTTGCATTTACGTGTAAATATTGTACACTCCTTACGAATTTTAACCTAAAATAAATAAATAAAGGAAAATTAAAGAAAAGAAAATAAAAAACGGAAGACTGTATACAGGTTGACCCAAACATTGAGAGAAGATCAAGACTTGACCTGATCGACCAGGAATAAAGTAGGGGAGATAAGGTCCTCAATTAGAAAATCACAAAAAATGTGTGCTGTGTATATTTGTATATGTCACTATTTTATTTGTACCTTAATTGACCTCAAATCAAATAACTTTCAAAATCAAAATTGTAAATAAAAATGTATTCTAATTAATATATGTAATTGCACAATTAAATTATGTATAGAATAAATGTAACCACACGTGGAAAAAGCCAATAATCACTAATTGAAAGACCAATTCCGGCTTCATATGAACTCAAATTGAACCAATCTCACATCCATTGGATTCCAAATTAAATTATCTTTAAAATAGTTGTGATTTCATAATTTTTGGAGTTACGAGTAAAAAGTTGGTTTTTCGGGGTGGTTTGTGCAATTTTCCCATGTATTTTATACATATTGTATTTGTATATATTTTTAAATATTTTTACTAATTATTTAAATTATAAATAAAAATAAAGATGCGAGAAAACCGCTTAAGATGGTTTGGTAATTTGCAAAGAAGGTCAACTGATGCACCGGTTAGGAGATGCGAGTGTTGGGATGTTGAGCCGGCGAAGAGAGGACGAGGACGGCCCAAGAAGTCTTGGAAAGAGACTATACGAAGGGGTCTTAGTTTTTTGGATATAAATCCGAGATTGACCCAAGATAGATCTGAATGGAGGCAAAGAATCCATGTAGCCGACCCTACATATTTGTGGGAAAAGGCTTTGTTGTTGTTGTTGAAAAATAAAAATAAAAACTTTGAAATTTTTAAAACAAAAAAGTCTAATTTCCTCAATTACCCTTGTATACAATGTCATATATGTATATAGTATATGTATATAGTTGCTATTTTTATTTAACCACCATAAAAAATAAAAAAAACATTTTTTAATTCAAATAAATAAAGTGACGAAAATTCAAAAAATTAAATAATTTTGTAAATAGTTTTATGTCTTTTTATCTTTATCTCATTTCAATTTTTCTCTCTCTTATCTCTTCCAACAAAAAATTCAAAAATTCAAAAATTCAAATTTTATCTCAATCTTTTCTATTTATATGACTTCTTTTCCCTCATTCCAACTTGATCAATCTTTAGAGAGAGGAGCCCGATCTCCGAGAAAGAAAATTTCGTCGAGAAAGGTGCCTAGTCTCCAAGCCATCCGGTTATAGCGAGTCGGCCTTGTCCAGGCGATCACGGTCCACTTCCGCACCTAAGGTGATATCCACATTTTGCTTATTTTTTTCTTGGTTAATCGTTGTTTTATTTCTCACTCTTTTATCTCATTATCATTTTTTATCTGGATCTTAAAATCCATCACGTTTTTTGATTCGCCATCGATCTCGAGTTTTCATCTCATTCTCTCGATCTGTCCACATTCTATTTCTAATGTCTAAGATCTCTCAACTCCGGCCGCGACCGGTGGCCGGTGATCGGATTCGAATCACTCATTACCGCCAGATCGTCGCTCATTTTCCAGAGTTGTAAATAAAAAATAATAAGAAAACCATTTGTTTTCTTTATTTCTAACGTTTGTTTTGCATGACCACATAAAAAGAAAACAACAAAAAATAAAAAAATAAAAATAAATAAAAAATGTTTTTTTATTTATGTTTACATTCTATTTCAAAAAAAGGAAAAAAATTCTTTTTATCAAAGCAGCTGTTTACAAAAAAACAAAATAAAAAAACAAAAAAAATTAAAAAAAAAACATCAGCAAGCGGCAGGGTCGCCACCCCCGCAGCCGGCCCTGCAACGCACCAACAGCCCGTGTCTTCGGCGCCTCCACGCTAGCTCCGCTGCACGAGAATCTCGGCCCAGCCACCATCAGCCGACACCTATATATACCCCGCACAACCCCTTTTCTTCACGTCACCGTCGCATGGGCTCGCTCTAGGCACGACCCCTCCGCCATCCAACAACCCTCCAGACTGCCCCTCCGCACTCCAGCGGTCGCCTCCCTCCGCAGCGCCGCATCAACCGCGATGCTCTGACCTACAGCCGAACGAAGGTCGTCCCCCTCCGTCGAGCCCCAGCACCGCCCATGCCCTTCTCTTCAAAGGCGGCGACATGGCCGCCCCTATGCCTCTTGTTTGCTTGGAACGAAGAAGCCCTAGTTTTGATTTAAAAATTTTTTTAGGCAGGTTGCAATAAAACGACTGGAAGTTCTCAAATCTACAGCAAGGATGCAAACAGAATAAAGAATAATATTGAGAAAATTACGTGAATGTCCCAGACATTTTTAGATTTGCAGAAACGTCTCCTACTAGATTCAAGTCACGTGCGTGGCACGAGCATGTTGGGTAAATTACATATTTTCACTCTGTTATTTTTTTCTTATATGTTTAATACAGGGACCTAAACTATTTACATTTCAGTCCCTGTTATTCATGCTCAAATTTGCGTCATTATTATATTGAAATAAATGTTTTTATTAGTCCAAAAATTCTCAAAAATCAACATAGACTCTTGTAGGATGCATATTCATTGTATAAAATTGCATTCAATTTTGTCTTCATTTAATATTATTAAAAAATGAAAAATATTTCATTTTTATCTTTATGAAATTCGAAAATTAAAAAATTGAAGATAACTCCAATAATTCAAAAAAAATTAGGGTAGGTTTATTTCATTGCTATTTAATTTTTATACAATTTCGTTCATTAATTATTTATAGAACCCAACTAAATTTAAATTAAAAATACCAAAAAAAATATAAAAATCTTAAAAAATTCTACAAAAATCAAAAAATTGTGATTTCAGTCTCTGATTCTAGATATTTGCTTGTAGTTTGTAATAAAAATAATTGCCAAGAGTTTTGGGCATTGAAATATTTTTAAGTTGCAAATTACTCCAGGATATGCACAATTTCGCATGTTCTCACTGTTTGATTTATTAGAAAAATACAAAAATATCTAAAAATTCTACAAAAATTCCCACAAACATTTCAAGACTTTTAAAACCAAAAAATATTTTCTCTGAACTTTTCTGAGCATTCTTTAGTATAAATAAAAAATACAAAAAATAGATGTGCATATTTCTTGTGCTTGTGCATATTGTTCGTGATTTGAAAAATAAAAAAAATGCAAAAATTAAAATCAATAAAAATTGAAAATCAGAAAATACAAAAAATATATAAATAAACAAAGTTATTAAAAATTATAAAAGATTAAAAAATCACAAAAACCAAGGATAGTTATCCTTTGGGATTCATGTTTTTCTCTTAACTGATTTTCAATTAATTGAATTACCCTCAGGACTTGTAGCCTCCCTGAGTTCGACCCTGTCCACTATACAGGATAATAAGTAGCAAAAATAAAAAAAAATGTTTGTCGCTGGATTTTTGGTGATAGCAATGACCAACATATTTATCAATAATATCCGTCCTTGAGAAATACCGTGTCAACAAAATGGCGTCGTTTCTGGGGAGGCACGACGAGGGTAGTTAGGTTCCTCTTTTGACATGCTATTCTTAGTTGTAAATATCTGTTTACATTTTTGCCATTCACTTCATTGTTCATATCACTGCATTTGATTCATTTTTTCTGTCATATTTGATAATTGTATTTCTTACACATTCTCTTTTCTTTTTCTTACGAGGGCCCGTAGAGCGAAGGAGGCGATCCTAGGAGAGCTGAAGGACCCAAGCGACATGGAGGTGGCTTGATTCTTTACCAAGCCACAGGATAGCGTGATAAGAGAAAAAATGAGAGTGAGAGAGGGTTTTTCTTTTCTAGTGTTCGAACACTTGTAAACAGACATTCATTGGTTGCGGGGTCTGTTTCGCCAAGTGTCGGTGCACTTGGGGGACCTCACCGGTTTTGTTTTCATCACCTCTATTTTTCTTTGTTTCCCGCGGATTTCGTGAGCTACCTCTTGATTGCTTTAATTAGTTTGCTTGAGTCAGGTTATTATTTAGGTCCAAACATCCTAAACAAGAATTTCTGTGCCTATAGAGTAGAGCGTAATTTGGACTTAGTCAAATTAACTTGTTCTTGCCCGTTAATAGAAGCTATGATCAAGGCCGGTTCACTTGCATTTGTATATATGATAGTTTATTTGAATTCTGCGCAGATCACTTGCATAGAGTGCTGGCGACATGGTATGCATCTCTAACCCTTGCATACATCATTGTTTTTAATCGCACATTGGCAATTCTGATCTCCTTCCTTGTTTTCACTAACATAAGTTAAAAAGGAAATTGGACACCTGGTAGGCAATTCTTTGAAAGTATTTTAATGAAGTGACAACTGCCTAAAATACGGGACTGCTAAAGAAAACTCGACCCTAAAAAATACAAGGAAAAATCATTGTTTTGGGGAGAGTAACCCCCTCATTGTTTAGTTTGTTTGAGCGAGAGAGCGACCCGTACACTAGGATAGAGACGCGCCCGAACTATTTTCAGACTACTATGTTGGGTTAGTCGTTCTCCAGTGAGGATCTCTCTAGTAGCCGGTAAAGAGGCACGTGACGTCCTTAATAGATTGAATTGATTGGGTAGCCGGTAAACGGTCCACAATTCATACTGGCTGGGAAAGGTGTAACTTTGGGATTGGGCCAGTCTCCTGAGAGCATTGGGTTCCTAACAGCTCGCTTTAACCGCTCTGATAGATTGTATTCTCACCAAACTCTAAAATTGATAAGATAATTGATCCAACCTTCATGGTCTTCACATTGACTTGAGTTGGTAAACTGGGGGTTTGTATTGTGTTTGATTGCATGTGTGCATACTCGATCCTTCTGTGCATTTGTGCCTTTTTCTCCATATCTTTTGAGTTGACCACTCATGCTCTCTCGATACCATCTTTTATTTCGGAGATGGCCGACTGGAGTTATTTTAATCCGATCTTCACGGATACCTCGTACTCTCCAGACGATCCACCTTACTTTTTCCAGGAGGACATTCCTCTCGATTTTTGTGCATATTCACCTAACCGATTATTTCAGGAATCGGAGGACTTTGATTTTCACCCACCCTCATTCAACCCACCCGATCCTGGGATTTTGGAGTCACCTTTCATGATTTCCACACTTGAGACATTGAACCAGATGATGGAGCATATGAATTCGAGGATTAGCAATCTGTTTAACATAAATACGAGCCAGAACGCTACTCCACTATTTGAGGATATGCATTCACTTGAGGATAATCATGAGATCTTGCAATCGCCCAAAATACAAAAAATGAGAAAATTTTAAAAATCCAAAAAGATTATGGGAGTCACATTACTGATTCATTTTGTGCGGAGAGGACCCAAATGCCCAATCATTTACCCATACATCTATTCACATCATGTCCCAACCATGACCCCGAGGATTCCATTATACAGACTGCTCTTGGAAATCCTCATGTAAATGTTGATTCCGACCTCCTCCCCTGTATGTATGAGGTCCAAAAATTAAAAAAAATATTGATTGAACCCGAAGTGGTGGCCACCCTTCATGAGATCATTAAAGCCCCACTTCAACAGGACATGACAGATTTATCTACTCCTCAAAACAAGAAGAGAAAGCTAAGGAGAAGATCTAAGCTTCACATCTTTACCATGGTCATTGCCTACACCATCTCTCATCGTCTGTATTTTATGAAAGGGAACACTGCCACACCTTTTGTGAGTTGCTCCATATCTGACTATTCTTGTGATAACACTCTCCTTGACGGAGGTTCATCAACCAATATAATACCCCACGCTATGATACAATATCTTCATCTTGGGCCTCCTAAGAAAATCAGGATGATAGTTCAATTTGCTGATGGATCTATCAAGAGGCCAAAGGGTATTTTAGAAAACACTGCCATTCCTATTCAAGGCATGAATTTTACTTCAAATTTTGTTGTAATGCCCATGGAGACCTCCACCCCTGTGGAGCACCCTCCAATCATCCAGGCACAGCCTTTCCTCGCCTCTGCGGGAGCTGTTATTGATTATGGTTCAAGAGAGATTCGCTTTCGTTCTGATACAGGGAGCGATGCGTTGATCACTACACCCACTACTGACCAGAGATCTGCATCCCATGAGAGCCTGCCCGTGTTGGCCAAACCCAAGGAATTTGACCTTGATGATAATATCAGAGATTCTTATTATATGTTGGATGATAATGAAACCCAGGAATTCTTCTTCAAGGAGGAAGACTCGGAAAACATAGACCTTGGAGTTCCCCCTTCTGGTATGTGGAGATGCATTGATGACATCCGCAGAATTTACACGATAAAGACCTCAGAGCGGAAGGTAGAACCTGAGACTACACAGGACGGACATGATTCGACTACTTTCATTGATGAGTCCGTTCCTATTCACCCTGATTCAGATGAGATCAATCAGGCCAAATTTTATTTGATTGTTTTTATAACGGAATTTGGTCCTTTTTGATAAAAATGATGATCCAGTAGAGGTTCGTCGGGCTAAAATTGATCCTACTTTGTGTAATAATGATTTCGAGCTATTTTACATTGATGTTTGCGAGACTTCCCAGGCAGGACATGACAACACTACTTCAAATAACCAATTTAAGCCTGCACAATCTAGAATCGCTGAGGATACATTTTCGGTCGATCCTACTCAGTTTATGTCTAATGATGATCCCAATATCGACCTACACCTTGTCAAATCCATTCCTCAGCGGTCTCGCAAGAAGGTTCGCTTTCGACCTTCTTGACCATTGTACATGCACTCCTCTTGTATATCCTTTCGTTTCACTCTTTCTTCTCCCGTTTTATCATTCATCCCTTTTCCGTATGTGTATATATGCTATACTTAGGATGTGCTTTATCCTACGTATAGGGGGGGCTGTATGATTTGTGTTGTTCATATTCGTCATGTTCATCACTCTTGTTGTTGCCTATACTTAGGGATACTCTACCTTAAGTATAGAGGGGGTGATGTTGTTCATATCGTGTGTGTTTTTATTTTTTGAGTCCGTACATTCTCTTCATCGGTTTTCCCCTTTTATACACTCTACTATACTTCGGACTACTTAATCCTAAGTATAGTGGGGGATCACCAACTTCTCTTCTTTTTATCTTTTCTTTGAGTCGTTGTAGCATAGGAGTTTTTTCACTTTTCTATACTTAGCACGAGTTATGTCTTCCTTTTTCGCTCTCTGATCACTATGAGGACATAGTTCGAGCTAAGTATAGGGGGTATCGTTTATATTGTATATATACTTTAGACATAACTCATACTTTTAAATACATTTATTTGGGGGGTTATGTGTATAATTTTGTAAAATCCACGTGTGTAAAAAAACAAAAACAAAACAAAAAAAACAAAATAAAAAAAGACACAAATAACACTAAAAATATCATCTATATACTTGTAATTTTTTAATACTAACCCTTTTTCCTTTAAAAAATACTATAAAATGAAAAATTTATAAAACTTGCATAATAAAAAAAACTTTCTTTTGCATCTGCATTTTCATCCAAAAATCCATAAAAAGTTCAAAATTAGAAAATTGTCTAAAAAAATGTTCTTTTCACATGTTTATCATTTCTTTTCAAAAAAAACCCTCTTTGCATTGTTCATATTTTGCATTTGCTTCGGCATTTTTCAAGATAGTATTGACATTTAAACTATGTATTGAATAAATTGAAGAATGGATCTTAGTTGGACCTTAATCCACCTAATTCTCTGAGGAACTTCACTGAGAAATAGGATTTTAGAAGCTTAAGATCTTTGACTTAATTCTTTGAGTTCCACATGACAATGTGCAACGTTTGACTCTTAGTGTCTAACATGATCTCTTCATTCTGGGTAGAACTCTGGAACAGGGAATTAATTTGTACTCCCACACTATGCACTTAGCTCAACTCAGACGAGATGTTGGAAGACTGTTTGAGTTTCTTTTCTGATAGCGTGGAAATCTAAAGACCGGAGTACAGGTTGAAATAAAGCTTCGGAAAAGGGATGGACGACTGGGCACAATTTTTTCTAAGACTCCGAAACATGTACGGAAACAAAAAGATTCTATATCTGTAGGAGCATATCAAGATCCAAGCAGAACCACCAAAAATCCAAATACAAAGAATCCACTACCAAATAAATATCTGACCAAAAAGGTCCAAGCTTCAAGAAAACCTGCAGATCTAGGTGGAGACTCGGCCACACTGGCCAGCTTCACAAGGAGAGGTGACTACACTGACCACCCTCCAGTTCTTTTCCCCTTCATCTAACTTCTCCCCCAATTCGATTGTGAACACAACGCAACAGACCTTAGAAGGAAATACCTGACTCCCCGAGGACGAGTTACTGGAGAGGATATTTTCATGGTAGTATGTCATTTTGGATAGGAAAAGCTAAAACCTTTTACACACATGAGTCGATTGTTGAATGTTCATAGGGTATGCTTTGGGAAGAGGATTAATCTAAGATGACTTTTGAGCCGAAACTGTGACAATGATGTGTAGAACTTGAAGGTTGTCGGTTTTAAAATTCTAAGTCTCACAGAAGTTCCGAAACACTAATAATACAAAGGTCTGACAGAGCTCCAAACTATAATTTTATGAAGATAAGTTTAATACTCAATATTGTCCTACTTTCTTTATTTTCCCTTTCCTTTTATTTTTCTTTACTTATTCTTTCAAAAAAGTGTTTGCTAAGGGACTAGCAAAGGTAAATCATAGGGGGATGATGAATCTGCGATTCATCGTCTTTATTCATTTATTTTAGCTTAAAATCCCTTATAAAACACCTGCATATAACACTAACTCCATATTCTTACTAACTTGCATTTGTGTGTAAATATTGTACATTTCTTACAAATTTTAACATAAAATAAATAAAGAAAGAAAGAAAGGAAAAATAAAGAAAAGAAAATAAAAAAAGGAAGACTGTATACAGGCTTACCCAAACCCCGAGAGAAGGTCAAGACTTGACCTAATCGACCAGGAATAAAGTATGGGGAGATAGGGTCCTCAATTAGAAAATTCAAAAAAAATTGTGTTGTGTATATTTGTATACGTCACTATTTTATTTGTAACTTAATTGACCTTAAATCAAATAACTTTCAAAACCAAAGTTGTAAATAAAAATGTGTTCTAATTAATAAAAATAATTGCACAACTAAATCATGTACAGAAGAAAAGTAACCATACTTGGAAAAAGCAACTAAACACTAATTGAAAGACCAATTCTGGCTCCATATGAACTCAAATTGAACCAATCTCACTTCCATTGGATTCTAAATTAAGTTATCTTTAAAAAGGTTGTTATTTCATAATTTTTGGAGTTACGAGTTAAAAGTTGGTTTTTCGGGATGGTTTGTACAATTTTCACATGTATTTTGTACATATTGTATTTGTATATATTTGTAATTATTTCACCAATTATTGAAATTAAAAATAAAAAAATTAAAATTTTTAAAACAAAAAAAGAGGCTAATTTCTTCATTAACCCTTGTATATAATGTCATACATGTACATAGTATATCTATAGTTGCTATTTTCAATTAACCACCATAAAAAAACAAAAAAATAACATTTTTTTTCAAATAAATAAAATGATAAAAATTCAAAAAATTAGATAATTTTGTAAATAGTTTTATCTCTTTTTATCTTTATCTTTTTTCAATTTTAATCTCTCTTATCTCTTCCACCAAAAAATTCAAAAAACCAAATTTCATCTCTATCTTTTGTATTTATATGGCTCATTCTCCCTCATACCAACTTAATCAATCTTTAGAGAGAGGAGCCTGATCTTCGAGAGAGAAAATTTCATCGAGAAGGGTGCCTAGTCCCCAAGACATCCGGAGACAGCGAGCTGGCCTTGTGGAGGCGATCACGGGCCATTTCCGCTCCTATGGTGAGATCCACATTTTTCTTGCTTTTTTTATCAAAATTAATCGTAGTTTTATTTGTTGCACTTTTATCTCGTTGTCATTTTTTATCTAGATCTTAAAATTCATCACGTTTTTGATTCACCATCGATCTCGAGTTTTCATCTTATTCTCTCGATCTCTCCAGGTTCTATTTCTATCGTCTACGATCTCTCAACTTCAGCCGCGTACGGTGGCCGGAGATCGGATTCGAATCTCTCTTTTTCGTCGGATCCTCGTTCATTTTTCCGAGTTGTAAATAAGTAAAAAAATTATAAAGTTATAAAAAACCATTTGTTTTCTGTATTTCTAACGTTTTTTTTGCAGGATCACATAAAAAGAAAACAACAAAAAAATAAAAAAATAATAAATAAAAACATTTTTTATTTCTGTTTACATTTTATTACAGAAAAATGAAAAAAAAATACTTTTTATTATAGCTGCTATTTACATAAAATCAAAATAAAAAAAACAAAAAAAAATAAAAAAACATCAGCAAGCAACAAGGTCGCCACCCCCACCGTGGGCCGTACAACGCGCCACCAGCCCACGCCTTTAGCGCCTCCACGCTAGCTCCACCGCGCGAGAATCCCAGCCCAGCCACCGTCAGTCGATGCCTATCCATCCATTGCGCGGCCCCTTTTTCCTCGCAACGCCGCCGCGCAGGCTCGCTCCAGGTGCGGCCCCTCCGCAATCTAGCATCACTCCTGGACGTCCCCCCGCGCTTCAGCGACCTCCACCCGCCGCGCGCCGCATCAACTGCGCTGCTCCGACCACCAGCCGCACGAAGGCTGTCCCCCTCCGCCGAGCCCCCGCGCCGCCCGCGCCCTTCTCCTCAAAGGCAGCGGCCCGGCCGCCCCTATGCCTCTTGTTTGCTTGGAACGAAGATGTCCAAGATTTGATTTAAATTTTTTTTGCCAAATTGCAATAAAACAAGTAGAAGTTCTCAAATCTACAACAAAGTCCCTAACAGAATAAAGAATAATCTTGAGAAAATTATGTGAACGTCCAAGACATTTTCAGATTTGTAGAAACGTCTCCTGCTAGAGTCAAGTCACGTGTGTGGCACGAGCATACTGAGTAAATTACTTTTTTTCACTATTTATTTTTTGTTATATGTTTAATGTAGGAACCTAAACTATTTACATTTCAGTCCCTATTATTCAAACTTAAATTTGTGTGATTATTATATTGAAATAAATGTTTTTATTAGTCTAAAAATTCTCAGAAAATAAACTTAGAGTCTTGTAGTGTGCATATTCATTGTATAAAAATTTCATTTAAATTTGTCTTCATTTATTATTATTAAAAAATCAGAAAAACCATGCCATTTTTATCTTTCTGAAATTCGAAAATTCATAAAAAATCAAAAATAACTCCAAAAATTCAAAAATAATTAAGTAGGTTTACACTTCCATTTAATTTCTGTACAAATCTTGTGCATTAATTATTTATAAAACCCACAAAAAATTAAAATTAAAAAAACCAAAAATCTTATAAAAATAAAAAATGCTACAAAAATCCAAAAATTGTAATTTTAGTTTCTCATTGTAGATATTTTCTTGTAGTTTGCATAAAAATAATTGCCAGGTGTTTTGGCCATTGATATATTTTTAAGTAGCAAATTACTCCACGATGCACACAATTTCACACGTTCTCATTGTTTGATTTTTTAGAAAAATACAAAAGCATCTGAAATTTACACAAAAATTCTCACAAACATTTCAAAACTTTTAAAACACAAAAATATTTTCTCTGGATTTTTTTGAGCAATCTTTGGTATAATTAAAAATTACAAAAAAAATTGGTGTGCATATTTCTTGTGCTTGTGCACATTGTTCGTGATTTGAAAATTTAAAAAAAATGCAAAATTAAAATCAATAAAATTGGAAATCAGAAAAAAACAAAAAATATAGAGATAAAAAAAAGTTTAAAAAATAAAAAGATAAAAAATCACAATAACCAAGGATAGTAATCCTTCACGATTCCTTTTTTCTCTTAATTGATTTTCAATTAATTGAATAACACTCGGGATTTGTACCCTCCCTGAGTTCGACCCTGTCCACTATACAGGTTAATAAGTAGCAAGAAAATTGTTTGTCATGGTATTTTTGGGGATAGAAACGACCAACATATTTATCAATAAAATCCGTTCTCGAGAAATATTGTGTCAACAACTGTGGGGTTGCAATAATGCTTCAAATGAGGGATAGTCTACTAACTCAAGAGGAAAAACTCCTTATTTACATGTTGCTCCTTGTATATACTTTAAAAAAAAAGAAGTAAAAAATGCAGAATCTCCAAAAGTGGACAGGCCTGATTGAAAAGTAAAATGCTTGCCGGAATGTATATACAAGGATAACAGAAAACGAAATTAATAAGAGTTTCAAAGTTAAATATTTGTAAGCTTGCAGCTCGATGACTTGGCTACACTAGTCATGCATACAAGGATATGTAGCTACACCGGTTACCGTCCATTTATTTTTCCATCTCCTCTTCTTGAGTTTTTTGTACTTGAACATAGAAGGAAATATCCCCGCTCCTTGAGGAAAGAGTTGCTATACTGGGGAACTAGAGTTTCCTTGTTTAGGGAGGTTGTTTCTTTGCTACTTTTGAGATGGGGAGCTATATTTCACTTACACAGTACAAGTAAAGATTCATAGTCATAAGATTTTGTGTATGTAGACTTGTTCTGAACTGAATGTTAAGGAGACATGAATAGGATTCTTATGGAATATAGAGGCTGTTAGGTTTTAAATCAATTTCACACTAAGGTTCCGCCACACTAATAAACAAAAGGTCTGATAGAGCTCCATACTACAATTTTATGAAGATAAGTTTAATATTTAATATTGTCCTAATTTCTTCATTTTTCATTTCTTTTTCTTTTTATTCACTTATTCATTCAAACAAGTGCTTGCTTAGAGACTAGCAAAGATAAAGCATAGGGGGATGATGAATCTAAATTTCATCATCTTTATTCATTTATTTTATCTTAAAATCCCTTATAAAAGACATGTATATAACATTAACTCCATATTTTTACTAACTCGCATCTGTGCGTAAATATTGTACACTTCTTACCATTTTTACCTAAAATAAATAAAGAAAGAAAGGGAGGAAAAATAAAATAAAAAAGTAGGAAGAATATATATGTAATAGATACTGGCTTACCCAAACCCCGAGAGAAAGTCAAGTCTTGACCCGATCGACTTGGAATAAAGTAGGGGGATATAGGGTGCTTAATCAGAAAATCCAAAAAAATGTGCTATGTATATTTGTATACTACACTATTTTATTTGTACATAAATTGACCTCAAATAAAATAATTTTCAAAAACAAAAGCGGTAAATAAAAATATTTCCTATATAATAAAAATAATTGCACAATCAAATCATGTACAGAATAAAAGTAACCACATTTGGAAAAACCCATTAAGCAATAATTGAAAGACCAATTTCGGCTACATATGAACTCAAATTGAAAAATACTCACTTCCATTGTTTTATAAATTAAATTATCTTTAAAATAGCTGTGATTTCATAATTTTCGGTGTTACGGATGAAAAGTTGGATTCTGTGGTGGTTTGTGCAATTTTATTACATATTGTATTTTGTAAATCATTGTAAGTATTTTTATTAATTATTTAAAATACAAATAAAAAAATAAAATTTTTAAAACAAAAAATAATTTCCTTATTTAACTATGTAAATAATGTAATATATGTATATAGTTTATGTATATAGGTAATTTTCTTAAATAACTACCACAAAAAATAAAAAAATTACATTTATTTTTCAATTAATAAAGTGACGGAAATACAAAAAAATAGCTTATTTTTGTAAAAATTTTAACACTAATCTTTTTACTTTATCTCCTTTCAATTTTTTTCTCTCTTATCTTCATCTAAAAATTAAAAAATACAAATTTCAATTCCTAAATTTTCTATTTATATGGCCCCTTATCAATCATTTCAATTTGATCAATCTTTGGTCAGAGGAGCCCGATCTCCGAGAGTCTTCTTATCGCAGAAGGGTGCCTAGCCTTCGAGCCGTCCGGTGACAGCGAATCGACCTTCGTCGAGGTGATCAAGGTCTTTTCTGCTCCTATGATTAGACCCAAATTTTCTTCTCTTATTTTAAATCTAGGTTAATTTAGTTTATTTCACGTATTTTTATTTCATCTTCATTTTTTCTCTAGATTTTAGAATCCATCACGATTTAATCCAACTCCGAGCCTTTTCACCTTCACATCCTGATCTATTCGTCTTCTTCTTCTACCTCACGCAATCTTCCAACTTTGATTGCGTATGGTGGCGGAGACATGGATTCGATCCACATCGCAAGGATCCACACCCACTCACATCTACATTTGATTTTTCGCATTTTGAATAATCGAAACCGAGCCCAACCGCCACTTGAAGCGGCCATCCTCCAGCGGCCGCGATCACATTCTGGAGTCCTGAACCATCAAAAACAACACCTCCCATTCACCTCCCTTAGCCGACCGCAGATACCTGCACCCAGGAGTCCTCCTTCCTCAACGCCGGTCGTGCTTGCACGAGCCCCCAACCGCACCAGCTAGCATAGCTCCTCCTCCTCAAATGCAAGTCACCACTCAGATCTGCACTCCTATTCCAGGATCACCCCTGCCCAGAGTTACTGACCAACCGCCTCCTGTCGATGCTCCCTTGGGATGAGATGTGATCAGCATTGCAAACTGCAGTGCTCTATACATATAACGTTCAGAAAATGAGTGAGCTTATAGATTCAGGTCTGTCAGGTTTCAGGGTTTAGCTCTCCTTACTGCTCGTAGAGAGGCTTTCGATGCACCTCTCCTCCGGGCGGCTTCTTGATTTTCTCCTGGGCTATCTATATACTTTTTAAACAAATTTTTGGTAAAATATCATAAAAGCCCCTAGAAGTTCTACATATTACAAAGAAGACCCTTGAAGCCAAATTTGTGCGAAATTACATCTGAGCCCTAAAAGTTTTCAAAATTATAGAAAGGCCCCCACTCCAGCAATCATGTGCTTCACGCATGCCCTCCTTGGTAAATTTCATTTTCCATTCCACATTTTATTTTTATTATCATTTCATGTAAAAACTTTTAACATTTGCATTCTAGTCCATGTCTTTCCAGACCTTAACTTTGCATGATCTTTTCAATGGAATAAATACTTATGTTGCACGATAAATTCCCCAAAAATCATGTTATGCTCCTGATGTGTGTATCTTTCTAGCTTAAATTTTTCATTGCATTTTGAATTCATTTATTATTATTAAAAAATAAAAAACAATGTCTTTTTCTCTTTCTGATATTCAAAAATTCATAAAAAAAATCGAATATTGCTCCAAAATTTCTAAAAATTTAGATTATTTTTATTTTATTGTCTTTAATTTTCTATGCAATGTTCATGCATTGACTATTTATAAACTCAAAAAATGAAAAATACTAAAATTCTTATAAAAATCATAAAAAAATACTTAAAAAATCCAAAAATCGTGATTTCAGTTTGTGGTTGTAGATATTTGCCTATACTTCGTATAAAAATAGTTGCTTGGAGTTTTGGTAACTTAAAATATTTTTAAGTTGCAAATTACTCCAGGTTGTGCATTGTTCATCATTTTTGCCATTGTTTGATTTAAAAATAAAAAACATCGAAAAATTCTATAAAAATTCCCAAAATAATTTCAAAGTCTTTAAAACAAAAAAATATTTTCTCTGGATTTTTCTGATCATTTTTCATATAATAGAAAAATACAAAAAGAGTTTGGTGTGCGTATTTCTTATCTTGTGCATATTGCCCCTTATTTTTGAAAAAAAAATATTGCAAAACTAAAATCAATAAAAATTTTAAAATCAGAAAATAAAAAAATAGAAATAAAAATTAAATTAAAAAAAATTCCACAAAAACCAAGAATAGTTTGCCTTTGAGATTCCTGCTTTTTCTCTCAATTGATTTTTCATCGATTATTTGAATAAACCTCAGGAATTGTAGCCTCCCTGAGTTTGATCATGTCTGCTATGCAAGTAAATACGTAGAAAAAACAATTCCCTTGCTCCACATTATTTTTTGTAATTATTTTGCAGCGAGAGAAGAAAAAAATTGTTTGTTTGATCCGGGATTTTTTGGGGATAACGACGACTTCGTGTCATTAATAATAACCGATCCTCAAAGATTCCAGCTCAACAACATGAGGTCTCTTCGTTTAGAGACTCGATCGCAACCACACTTCAAGAGGTAACCCTTGTACCTATTTGTCGTTTAGATGAAACGATTCAAGAAATGTTCTTGGATCAAGTGGTTTCATGACATTACATTTTTTAAATTCCGCTGCTCGGAGCAACTTGTGCGACTAGTCATTCCTGATCGTATTCGATGCGATCCACACGCTTCCGTGATGCGCTTGAGGATCTTCCCATATCCTTCAAGTATTAGAGCTAGGTTGGAGGTTTTGGTTTCGATCCATAAACCGAAGAAGATTTGGGCCCCTTATGGTTCGCGAAGATTTTATCGCATTTCATTTTTTGCAACCTTGTTTTGATTGATTTCGGCCCCTTTTAAATGTTTAAACACAAAACTATCATTTGGATAATGGTCACAATTAATTAAGGAAACTGTGGGATTTGAGTTTGCATGATTTAGAATCCGATAACTCAATATATGATCATTTTAATGGACATATATCCATTGTTTTGGGGATGGTGAATCATGACATAATTAAAGAGTTATTTACTGTCTTGAAACGCCTAGAAATGCGTGATTATCACTCGAGTTCTATTATAAATTAAATTAGCAAACTTTGGAAAATCACTTTGCTTAATTTGGATTTAAAATGATTGAGATATGTTAATTTTAGTAAGTAGGGGTCACTGCTAAAAATTGCATACTTGATTATGAACCATGTGATTGTCATTTAATTTTTAATGGAAATTAATGGTTAATTTATTGATATAAATATTGATAAATATTTTTGAAATATTTAAAAATTATGAGTATTTCTTGAATGACATTTTCCCTAAACAACTTGATTAGATATGATCTAGATCACAATTGGTTGCTTCACACACTTTCCAACAAAATTGGTGCTTGAATAAGATTGGGGATTTGTTTGGAAAATCTCCTTATAATGTTAATCAAAATGGTTTTGATTATAATTATTATATGGTATAACTTCGGTTGAAAAACCGATTATTATCTCAAGTATAAAGTGATCGACTTGGCATTATCTTTTTCCGAGGCAGGTATGGTGTCTAGTCGGGGAGCATTGGGGTAGCAGTTGCATTGGGTGTGGTCTGTCCCACTCCCGTCGGTACTTGCCATGACAGCAGGTAGGGAACGGTAATGCTTGAGAATCATGATGTATTTTTCTAAATTTTAAAATTCGAAATAATACATATTTGATATAATACCATATTTCATGTAGCAATAAAGAATGTTTGTTGGATATTAATTTGATAATTAATTTTATATGATTAAATTAATAGAAATCCATTTAAATAAAATCACTCTATCATGAATAGAGTTGTAATTCCCTCGGAAGAATTACTCATAATGAATATGATTCTTAATGATTAACTAAAATTTGAATATGAGGTGGAGGATCACACAAGTGACATCCATGGTCTCCCGTCGAGGCAAGGGGTTCCGTTACCAGAGATTATACATAGGAGAGACCTGTACGAAGTGACAGCTCCTACAAACAAGCCTTTTGGATCAGGCTCTTTGCTTCTCGAAAGAGTAAGGATGTATGCGTAGTAACCCCAATATGGAGTCCTCATATTATTGGGGCCATATTGCATTGCGCATAGCGAGTTGTATTCCTATTGACGGTTGGTTCAATTAATGACGAGTAAACATCACATTAGGGGTGGTGGGCCCGTGTGTTAAAGACCGAATTGGGAAATGCAAGTTGGACATGCAAGGCAGAATGAGTTCCCGTTTCTTTTTATCCAAGTTGTATGTTCTCATATTATTGGGATGTTCAAAGATAAGAAATGAGATCCCAGATCTTGCTAGAGATATAATAGCAAGTATATCTCGTACATTGAATGTGATTATGGGAATGAACTTTCAAGGTTGTCATGGCAAGACAACTTTGATATAAAATTTCTTAATCAATGTGAAATGTGTATATATATTTATATGCATTTATGTAAATATCTTATTTCATATAATCCTCATTAAACCCACTCAGTACTATACTCAATAATAACCAGTAAAATATCATGGATTGGATCTATGATCAAGATATTGTACTTGCAGTTGGACACATATTGTATGTGGTTGTAATGTGCAAATTTTCTCATAATAACGAGGAATGACAATTAAATAGATAATAAGACGACAACCTAGGGTTTGTATGTTTCTATAGTGTTGATCTATCATCGAATGTACTTTGGAAGTGACATGTTGATGATAATTGCAATTGTCAAATAATCCTTATAAAAAATCAAAGAAGATGTTATGGCATACATTTGTGCTCTCGACATTTAATCATGAATGGCATGGTTCACTGCATCATGCAGAATGGTGGTTCTATGAGAGATGATGTATTAAAATATTTGAGTACCTACCTAAACCTATGTCTTTAAGAGTTAATATGTATGTAGATATGATGGGTGTCATCATTCTACTATCTATAATCTAGTCATTCATGAAGCTTCATAATATTCATATTATATGAATTTAATGAAGCATATATAAATTTCAAAATACTCTTATATTGAAATCTTTTGAATTCAACATAAGAGAACCTTTGTATTAAGAAATGGTTGTCTATAGATCAAAGGAGCGCGGTGGAAGCATGGGTCGGACCCAAGTTAGAAGGAAAGTCAAAGAGTTGATTGTACTTTATGGTTTTCCACACACATATGACATTCTAAGGGTCAGATAAATGCCAATACTGCAACAAGCTGATGTATTGATTGTATGACTATCAAGTCTATATTGGATCCTTACGGAAGGACCCAGATAGTGCATCGGAATAATCTACATCTACATATAATCATTGATATTGATTTTCTTATTGAAGAATATCAAAGTATAATAATTGTATCTCATTCCTCAATTAACACTTGCAATTGGTTGCATATGTTTTAGAAGACTACAAATTTGATCATAAGGTTTAAAAGTCATCCAAATGGATGTTGATGCAATTGTTGAAACAACCTATATTGGATAAATGAACTTCATATTTTTAGTGGGAGAGCCCTTAATCTTAGATAATGGCTCCATAACCTGGATATTAGAATACACTCATTGTTTATTTCTAAATGTTTGAAATATACATGAATTCTAAGATAGACCTATCATAAAGAGTTATGATAGATATATTTTAGAAAGTAATCATGGATCTAGAGGACTCTATTAAATTAGAAAATTAATAAATGGTTCATTAAAATTTCTAATAATGAAAATTAAACCCATATATTAGAATATACTCATTGTTTATTTCTAAATGTTGGGAATAAACATGAATTCCGGAATAGACCTATTATAAAGAGTTATGATGGATATATTTCAGATAGTAGTCTGACATTTGGATGACTCTTCTAAATTAGAAAATTAATGAATGGTTCATTGTCTTATCTAATACTAAAATTAAACCTTAATAAGTTTAATAGGAGGACGGAGATCATTTGACAATGATATGGCATTAAACCTTGGACATATGTATGTTGATGAGATCAATAGACTAGTAAGAGATGAACTCTAGAATGTCTAAAATTTTAAATCTTACATACTTGTGAATTTTGTATTCAAAGTAAAAGTTGTCTAATGGACCCATCTCTGGGAATGGCGTAAGATGTCAAGGTATTCAAGATCTGTTACACATTGACGTATGTGGATTATCTTTGTCATAATAAACAATGATGATATGAGATATCATTCGATGATTATTTTCGATATGAGATTTCTTCCTTCACCTTAGAAAGCTTTGAAATGTTCAAATATTTCACAATTGTGGTTCAGTACCAAAGTTTGAAGGAAGATGAAATAAATTTTATCTAATCAAGGTAGATTATGCCTATTAGATAATTCAAAGATTACCTTATAGAGAAAGGAATATAATTCCTCTCTCAATCCTCCTAATACACCAAAACTCAATAGAGTTGTTGGGAGATACAATTGGATCATGTGAGAAATGATTTGATCAATGATGAATATTAACATAATTACCTTTTAGTTTCCAAGGTATATATGTAGTAGAGACTACAATATATATCCTTAATTAGGTTTCATGCAAGTAAGCTGGAATCTAGCACAAGAGAGTGCTACATCATTAGGAAAATAAAGGATGGTATTGGATACCTACTTTATGACCTTGAGATTCTCAAATGATCTCATCTCTATGGATATGATTCTTAGAGGATGACTCTCTTGAGAATCAAGATGAAAATGAAGTGAAGGAACTCATTTAATCTTGAGAAAATAATGAGGCTCCTGAAGTCAAAAACTAAAAGGACAATTAAAGACGAAACACTAATACCTCTTCAAATGAGTTTGAGGATGGATTCCATGTGTCATAGAAATCTGACAATGATCGAACTTCGTGTGATGAAGATTCTGAAGATCATGTCATGGAAAGATTGATTGTAGCAATAAATTCTATAGTAGACTTCATATACAAGTTTTGTATATGGTCCATCGTGGATCCACCTATATGGGTAAGACCCGTTGAGGTGTAAATGGATCTTCAAGAGAAAGAGGGAACCTAATGAGAGGATACAGAACGTCAAAGCATGGCTCGTAGACGTGAGATACACACTGAATAGAAGACATAACTTGCGATGAGACTTTCTCTCCAGTGACCAATCTTATACTCATCAGATTATTTTCTAACCATAGCTACACAGTTTGACTTTGACATCTTCAAGATGGATTTCAAGATTGCATTCTTCCACGAATATCTCTCCGAGGATATTTACATGAAGTAGCCCCAAGGTTTCATGGTTTAGGAAAGCAAGGTGTGCAATCTAAAGAAACTCCATCTATGGACTCGAAATAAGCTTCTTGTAGTTGGAACATAAGATTTGAAGAAATTACAAATGTTATGATTTCAGATAGAATCTTGATGTACAATGTGAAGCTTAGTGGGAGTGCCATTGTGTTCATCGTGCTTAATGTATATTATACCCTAACCATTTGGAATGACATGAGGATAATAATAAGTGTTTTATAAACTAGCTATTCCATACCTTGAGATATGATCTCAAGGATACCTCTTATATATTATGTCTGAAGATGTTCATAATTAATGAAAAGAGTGTATTGGGACTGTCACATTAGTAGTACACCTTGGACATGTTCCATTTTCTGGAAAATTCCAAGAAAGTCTTCCTTACTGACATATCTAAAGGGATATCACCTCAAAGAGTTGAGGAAGTGATTCTAGAACTACATGCCCTTGTGCATCAGTTACGAGAAGCCGAGTGTATGCTTGATGTGTACAAAAGTTAGATATCCGCCATGCAGTGGGAGTAGTAAATGTTACTAATCCTACAAAGAAGATAAAACACTTGATTTCATTAATAACAATATCTTCAAAGATGAAAAGATTTTTTAGATAGTGATATCAAAGTCTTATCTTCAAGAACTTAGGACTTTATAGATAATGATCTAAAAGGTCTTAACTGTGGATACCTTAGGAGATAGAGATCTCCAGGAATAAGGGTATTCTGATAAGGATTATGGACATACTGGTTATAATAGTTATTGAAATGTGGTGTCAAAGGACACTATAACTGACAAGATTGAGTATTAGTTGCATAAGATGCAACACTCGCAATGGATGCGAGCACTGTTACTAGGGGATATGCAAGTGTCGTAAAAGGACTTGGTGTAGTGTCTCGGGAACAGAGTGAATGATCAGCTTACCTAGCTATTTTTCTAAATAGCCTATGATTGTCACATGAGTGCAGGTTTTAAGATTAGCCCAATAATAACTCTTTAGGATAGTAGGAGATTGTTGGACATGTGGGCCTATGATGAGCCATTATGCAATAAATATTATTGTGAATATCATTCCCTGATATGAAATGAAGATTAACTAATTTGCATAATAGGTCCCTTAATACAATCAGGGTTATGTACCATGGCCATCTTGATGATCATACAACTGTTGATTCAATTATCAAATCATAGAGGCTGGTGCTTGGATGAATATCTAAAGAGTAAGATTGGGGACTCATCAAGCACCGTCAAATGATTATTAAGAGAGGACCTCCATCTTGAGTAGGAGATGGTAATCCTTTCTCACTTGGATGATATATGACAAATCTTTTAATTTAGGTCCTCTGCTTGGGAATAGAGATTCAGAGGTGTCAGATTAGTTAGGTCAAAGAGGTGATTTAATGAGATCGAGAAAACCAATGACCTATGTCGTATGCTGTCACGATATAGGCATGCATCCTCTGACCAAGGAAAGATGTGTTACAATATGTCTGAGTATGTACATTAAAAAAACCAATAGGTTGATGACCTAACCAAGGTCTATATAGCAGCACACTGGTGTGCATGCAAGGGCATATGAGTAATATGATCTCTCGAAGTGATCATACAGGTTCATTGTTGAACCGGAAGACATGAGCTCACTCATGAGATACCGGGAAGAATCAAATTTTGTGCACGGTCGTCTCCCTTTGGAAGCTTCACTGAATTTGTAAGTTAGGTATATACTTTTGGAGAGTATATGATCAACATGCTTTTGAAAAGTATATGATCGATACCAACTCCCAATAGTCAAATGAGAAACTTTATGATAAAACCCCAAAGGAGTCAGTCTGAAAGAGATCTAAAACTTCAGGTTTATTCTTAGTCTTCCAGTATGTAGGATGTACAAGTATTAGGAATGTCTAAGGGTGATGTGATCATAAACGATTGTATAACCATGAAGCTTCCATTCTGAGGGAGTGATGAAACAGGTCTAGATTTTAGTGACTCCTCACATAGGGAAGTAATATGTTCTTAGTCCAGATGATGGACATTGATTTGAATGTGATTCAGATGTAATGAGAAGATTAGATTTGTGATCTTGATTTAATCAAGAAACTATGGGAGACCCGCAAGATTTGTATTTGAGATGTGATCTCAATATCCATGTCACTATACGTGGAACAATACAATCGCCCTATCCTTATCTCCAAGTATTCACAGCGAAAGCGCATTATCCTTTAAAGAGTTCATGGATAATTTTATTATTGATAGATTTATCCGGCCATTGAGATATTGATGATTAAATGTGATATGGTTATCATGAAATTATGAATTTAATTTATATTATAAGGAGAAATTATTGACATAATTAGATGTGATTTAATTATCTAAGATGTGAATAATGTTAATGTGATTCATATTATTTGGGTAAATGAGAATTGAGACCCAAAATGATTAAATGTGATTTAATTATCATCGATAAGAATAACGTCGATAGCACTATCCATATTATTCAGATATATTAAAAATTTGATTTATAATATAGTAAAGAGAGCATATTATGATTTTTATTTGCTGATTAATTGTTCATGTGAATTGGATTCACAATGAATGATTAACTAAAAATATAATTACATTTTGTTTTGGGATATGAATGTGATTCACATTTTTCCAATGTTATGATTGCAATGTTCACTATATAATTAGGAATTATTTTTGTCAAATAATTTACAACAAATGTTGTTGTAAATCTTGGGGATATCATAAGAAAATGAGATCTCATGAGATGTTGAAGAGAAAGACGAAGTCGACTTGGTAGTCGTCCCCCATTTTTAGGGGATGAGGTCTATCTCCTCTTTATCTCCAAGGTAAAAGTGATTTACTTTTGAATTGATTTATATTGATTTATCAGTATATATTAATTTAAATTAATTTTATCGTTGTTGTGTTTTTTACAAATCAATCTCAACCATTGATTGTGTGTTGTCCATGGATTGAGATCCATGGTCTCCCAAAACCCTATATAAGAAGAGGCACCCCTTTCTCTTTGAGTTACACGTTTGCGAAAAAAACATATGCTCTCTCCCTCTCACTCTCTACATGCCAAATGCTCTCTCCCTCTCTTTCTTATGGCCATCCACCATGGAGACAAAGAGAAAGTCGCCATCACTGTATCATCGTAGTTATGATGCTAGAGTATTTGCATGTGGATCGCCATCTTCATCGATGCGCCTCGCTCGTGAAGAAGATGTCAGTTCTCGTGTGATGAGATCAGGAGATAAGCCACTTTGATCATCAACATGGATTGCGAGGAGCACGCGCCTCATCAAGCCGCTCGCAAGCGTCTCCTCCGTTGGATCGGACTTGAGATAGGAGGTCACTTCATTTAGAGACTCGATCGCAACCACGCTTCAAGAGGTAACCCTTGTACCTAATTGTGGTTTAGATGAAATTATCTGAGAAATGTTCTTGGATCCAGTGTTGCATCACATTAAAATTTTTTAAATTCCACTGCCCGAAGCAACTAGTTCGACTAGTCACTCTTGATCGCATTCGATGCGATCCACACGCTTCCGTGATGTGCTTGAGGATCTTCCCATATCCTTAATTTGCTACTCCCAAATACGCAAGAGTCAGATCTAGAGAGTTAAGGCACAATTCCATGGTTCTGGGCTCTCACCATAAGGTGTGTCCTCACCTACTGAAAGTCTGGAAGTATGTACTTGTGCACAAGGATGGGGTTGCTCACCCACAATATATGATTTTCAATTTTTATCTGATTTTATTTAATCAATAATATTAGTATAACCCTTGTTTTTATCACTTTGAATTTGAGGGGAGAACGAAACATGTCTACACAGGTATTCCAATTTCCTTTAATTCCTAGATGCGTGAAAATTGATGGAGAATCGAGAAAGTCTTGAAGCGAGAAACAAGATGATGAATGCAATATATACTTATAGTGATTTGTCACGATCTCCGTGCATGGTGGTAAACAGAATTAAAATTCCTCTAACAAATATGTCTAATGCATGCATGTGAAACCACATCTAGAACAAGAATTTCTATTAGCTAGTGAAAGAATAATTTAGTTTAGCTAAATGAGATTCGATCTAGTATGTCTAATTATTGTGAAAGTACGGTCCTAGTCTTATGAATCTGTGATTTATCACCCTAAAAGAAGAAAATAGAGCTTTGTTCCCATGTATTTAGCTACATTTAATCATCTATTTTTGATTTTTGTCATTCATGCAGTTATAAATAATATCTATATTTTAGCATGCATAATTGCATAAAATAAGAAGACAAATTTTTTTGTATACTATCACCTATAATTACCCATATTTTTTCCTATATATTTTTTCACTAACTCAGAATTAAATAAGATAAACTCTCTAGTCTAAATAATACTAACACAAATAAAAAGAAAATACCAAAAAATACTAACTTATAAAGATGCTAAATAAAACCAAAACCCTAGATCGAGATAGAAAGACATAAAAATTGAATATCTTCATCATGTACACTCCTATGGACCCCTACTCACTTTTAAATTAATGCATTCAAAAATATAAAAAACACAAGACCTAATTCAATAGAATCTGAGTTCTATGTGAAAGATGGGTTTTGGAGCCTCATTGTATATTATATATATTGCATAATTTGACCCTATTATTTTCTTTATAAAAATAACCCTTTTTATATATTTATTTTCTTTTATTTATGTTTTAATAAAACATTCAAAAATACAAATAAAAATTGAGGCACCAGTCAAAGAAAATAAATCACCCCGAGTCTGTATATAGAGTATGTAAATATGTCCTGTTTATTTTATTTTTTTATTTTTGTAATTATTAAAAATACAAAAATATTAATATGTAAGTATTTATTCTATATTTTATCTGATTTTATTTCAATTATTTCCTTATTTAAAATTTATTTTTTTTACAAAATACACAAATTTAATATTTATATATATAGAATACCACAAAAAATACTTTTTTAAAAAGATGATCCCTTTTGACTTTTGGCCCTTAATAAATGTTGTAGATCTCGTCCATATGAGCAACTTCTTATAGACTGCGTTTTGATTTCAATTAATTTGGTGTTTTTCTTGGGTTTTCTTTTGATTTATTATTTTTTTATTTTTTTGGGAGTGACACGTGACAGCTCCTAGAGGTACCACGTTTCACCCAAAAATTTATTTTCATTTTATGTTATTTATTTATTTATTTATTATTTTAAGAACTATTTTAGTTTCTTTCCTTCATTCATTTTTTTATTTTACTTATTTACTATTTGAATTAGTATTATTTGTTTATTTGTTTATTTATATTTATCCTATTATTTTTTTTATTTTTATTTTTTTAATATATTTTTTTCTCGTCACGTGGCCGCATCACCATGCACCACATGGCGCCACCTTCTTCCACCATATTCATCTCCTCTCTCGCTTGCCATACCCGCTCTCCACGATGTCCAAGAATTGCCACCCGTGCCCTGCACCTCTGCCTTTCCTTCTTCCTTTCTACGTTCTTTGTCCAACCACCCACAACCTCTGTCAACGTCTTGTGGTGACCACGACCTCCGACAGTAACAACCACAACTTAATCCCAACAACCTCATTCACCCGCCTGGCGCACAACCTACACCCTTGCATTCTCTCTCCCACTTCCCTCTCTCCACACCCACGATCCCTAACCTCCCCCCTTATCCCTCGCCAACCAACCAAATTAGTCCTCTGCCACCCAGCTCCATCAGCATTTGCCTTTCTTGTGAAAGTACAGAGAGAGGTCCCAATCGTGTCGATGACAATGAGCACGACCTTCCAGTCAAGGAAAACCCTCTATATCTCCGACAAGATCCGTGGATCTATAGTCCATGTCGCAGCCACTCCGAGTCATTAATCTAGATTCGAGCCAACCTTGTTGTGGCTCTTGAAGTGATGACTGGAGAAGAGATATGTCGAGAAACCTCCTTACATTTGATGAATGGTCAATCGATATTATTAATATCTTTCGTTGTAGCATAAGCCAATAAATAATTAATACAATTGAGAGAAAATCTGCATTAATAGTTCTTAGTTCAAATTTTTACTTAGGTAAGTCCAGGGTCGAACACAAAGACACAAATAATTATTTAATAAAATTTATATGCTAATTAATTAGTTTAGTGATGTATATATCCTAGGTCAACTCAATGCATATAGACATAAAGAGTATGCAATTTTTCAACACATTTTTATGCAATTATTTAACATGACAAACAATCATACAATGAATACATAAGAACATGAAACACAAAGTTAAGGACCAGATTAAATAAATTTAATACTTGCTAGATCAATTAATTAGTTAATGAGAAATCAATGACAAGTGGAAAGCAACATCAACCTATTTGTAATTCATTTTAATTCAATATTAAAGAAGAATAGTTAAAATGAAATCTCTAAAATTCAATGTGTAAGATATAGGTAAACACTGTTATGTAAATGTATTATTTAAGAGCGTGAAATAAGCTTTCCAACAACACCAATTTCATTAAATTTAGATCAATTGTTCACAAGTTATTGATGAAATATTGTAGGGGCATAAATGGATGAAAACATATCTTATTTTATTACAAATAAGTTCAAAATGGACTATAATGGAAATACAGATACCCGCTTGTGTATTTGTGGAATATTCCTTGAAGGCGGGACTTATCTACAATTCTAAAGAAATCTTTGGGAGTCTTTGCAAAATTACCAACATCACGTCCACCTTGTACATGACTTGGGGAGTCTCGGTTTGGTGATTCGGCTACACATGGTGTGGTCGTGTTGGCTCGCCTTAGGCTTGGATGCTCTAAGCCTTATGAGTGAAATGTTACCTTGGGAGGAGGCTCGGAATGAATATCTACCATTGGATCCGATCTATGGAATCAGATCGGATGGTGGATGCTCTCCATGATCATCACCAACTTCCATGGATTGTGGAGTTTGGGTGGATCTCCTATGTCAAAATCTGAAAAACTGAATTTGGACTAAAATGCAAATCTTGAGTGAGTATGGGATGAATTGCAAAATCTGTACTTTTTCAGTTTTTAAAAATTCAAATAAGAAGTCCATTACGTAATGCTCGTCGAGATCTTTTCAAAGAAACCAAGAATGCAAAAATCCGAGTTCGGGAGCCCAAGTTATGGTCAATTTAGTGAGCCGGGGTCCAGTTCCATTTCAGACATGAACCAAGATCCGAACCAAGATACCCAATCATGCAGAAACCCCAAATCATCTTTCCCACTCCCAAAAATGCCAAAATCCTTTGACCGGCCCTCTTCCTCTGCCCTCTCCCTCGTTGGAGCGTAGCTCACCGGAGCGCGTGGGTCAATGATCCGGAGTTGCAATCACGTTGAGGAGGTCTAGGCAGCCCACAGGACGGTTTTTGCGTCGTCATCGGAGCACTGATTGCTTCGTTTCTCCATGGGCGGAGTTGCCGAGGAATCGGGTTATTGTGGTACGATGTTCCCTCCCTTATTGTTGCAGATTTCACATGATTTTCACCCTATATTCGAATATCTTTAGAACCTCGGGGTGATTTTGAACCTATGTCTGGACTTAGAACAAACTATGAGCCGAGTGAGAATATATAGATAGGAAACTGCTCTCCCTCCCTTCCGCATAATGCCCCATCTCGCATGCACTTGAAATCAGAAAAAATCTTTATGTTTTTCAGCAATGAGCAATTTAAAAATTCCCTCGATTGTTTCCTCTTTCAGTTTCCTTCCCCTAAGCTTCTCTTCAGATCTTTAGAGGATGATAGACGGTGGAAAATTATCCTTACAATCATGTATTTATTGATCAGATTGTTGCTGATATTTTGAAGTTTTGTTGTGAAGATCAGATTTTTACCTTTTTAGCTTTGTTCTAGTCATGGATCTGAGATGGATATAATTTTGTCTCACATAGTGAAAGATGGACTTTGTCATATGGGGATTTTGAATCCAAGGAGTTGTCTTAATTTGACCTTCTTGTTTATTATTTTGATTGCAGCAGACTTCTATGATAGTGGGACAAAACAATAGCTGATTACATTTCATGTTCTCCCTTATCTCAAGGAATTAACTCATGCGTCCTCCTAAACAATGAGCATCTACATATGACCCATATGTAACAATGGTTGGTTCCACAGTGTTCTGACCCATATTCTCCACATATTCTGGAGCTCCTTTCATATTACCCATTTTGCAGTTAGCATAAATGGAGATAGTTAATGTAACTACATATGGGAATATGCCACAAACTGTCCTATTATGAGAACGATTGCAACATCTTCAATATTCCAATTCTTGCAGCAACATTACACAATATATTATAACTGAAGATATCAGGTACGATTCCATTGCCAATCATGAAATTGAAGACCCTCTTTGTCGTGTCCATGTGCCATATTAGACAATAACCATGCCCAAATTGTTGTAGAAGATCTCTGTGGGTGTTGCTCTTCTTCTAGCCATTGAATCAATAGTGCATGTGCCTTTTCAATCCGCATAATCATGCTTAGAGTATCCAAGTATGTGGTGTTGTCATTTTTAAATGGATGTCGTATTTTGTGGATTTCTGCCTTAGTTGATTTTTTTTGTGCAACTAAAATAAGGAGTCAGGTGCTTATGTTATTAGACCTTGTTTTGACTGTGAGTTACTTTCTGATTTCTAATTAAGCAGGAAGCTACGACATGTGTTTTTTCATCTTTACTCTCATTGCGTTGATATACATTAAAATTATTGTGTCCGAATTTTAGGGAAAAAATGAATATCATCTCGCGGGTCAGATTCTCTTGATGAACATGTAGATGGAGTCAAGTGTCGCCAAGGTAGGGGAATGCACTCTTGGGGCCCCAGGTAGAATCTTAGATAACCACGATCCTAACTACTATTGTAGTAGTGATGGTTGGGGGACGTTGCATGTCACACCAAGGTGTTTGTCTGATGGTGTTGGCATCAACACTTGCGTGCTTTAGCCCAGTGCTCGAGCGCGAGCCAATTAGTTATGGTTGGTTTACTAGTGCTTTGCTTGTTACTTAGATTTAACACTCGTGTACGGGCCAATATAGGCCAACATTGGTCGGTATTCTGAATGGGAGCGCTAAGTGGGGAGTTCCGAGAAATGTGGATAGTGATGTAGGGAAGAAGAGATATTTCTCCTAGGCATATGGAGGATTGGGTTGTCACAAGGATTGCGAGTTGGAATCTAAATTCTGAATAGGAAGTATCATTGAGAAGTGGGGTGGAGTGGACGTGTTGGGAACTTAGTTTGGTTGCATTGTACCACACAGCATGCCAACAGAGGCGCCCCAACCCTAAGGCTTTCTTTTTACCTTAGAGTCATATTGTGAGGTATCACATAGACCAAGACCACAGACTATCCACAATGCTTGGTTACTTATATCCATATCTAATGCTAACAACTAGAATGTAATTCATTATGAGATTAGTTATCCAATTTGTTTCTCTTTTGCACACATTTAAATTATATCTTGCATTTCTTTTTGTATAGTTTCGTTTAAAATCATACTGTCAACTTTGCTCGTACCGTAGCTATGTGTGGACCCATAGGTTCGCAGTAGTGATTTGTTATAGACACCATCAATTTTTGTGCAGCTTCACCTTCTTTTATGGTACAATGGTTGGTAGTTCATTTATTGTTTCATGTACTTAGTTTCTTTTTGAGAGACATGGCATGTAAAATGTATAATGTATGTGTGGACATCTTTTATTATGTATACATGTATACTTTTGTGGACATGGATGGAAAATGGAAATACATGAAATGTGAACAGGTTGAATGAGAAGCAAAAATTTTAAATTCATAAGCATGTTGCTATTTTGTCCTACTTTTGTAACTGATAAATATTCGAATGTGGAATGTATTTGCGTTGATTGGTTATCTGAGTACCCGGATCCTAGATGGGGACGGGTTGTCTCAGCTTGTTATAAGAGCAGTGGTACTCCATTCCATTCCACACATATCATTCCTCAAAGGTATTTGAATACCAGATAGTGTGAAGTCTTCTGACCCAACACATGTCCACAAGAGAATAGCATTATTTCATCCATGTCCACATATTTCTCTAAATGTCTCTATTAATAAAATCAAGTACTAATGCCTTTGTTCTTTATGCAGAACCATGCCGCCTCACGTAGACCAGGATGTGGCACAACAGTTGGCTCTCCTTGTACAGGCAGTACAGGGGATTCAACAACGCCAAGAGGTGATGGAGCAGTGGCTCCAGCAGTAGGATGACTCCTCCTACCGTCCCTCTCACAACGTTGGAGAGTATCAACTTGTCATTTTCTTTGGAGCCTGAGCAGCCAGAGGATGCAGATGCTTGCAGCAGCATCAGAGCACTTACGCAACATACCAGTGGGTGGCGGTACACATTTCCTTGGTACCACCACCCCTGAACTAGCTAACTAGCTATGCAGAGCGGTGATGGAATGCCACCAAGGAGCACTGATGAATACTCCATTCATCACTCTTTATTCTTATATTTTAGCTACAAAAACCTTTGCAAATGCATGTATATATTTGTAAATATAAATAATTACCAAAAGCAAGCATGGTGTAAAAACTAATAATTAGCATGTTTTTGTGCAAAAATAAAAGAATAAAGATCAAAAAGAAAAAGAGGGAAATATTTAGAATAAATATTGAGCAACCTAACCCAAGGGAGGGCTCAGCATGGGCCTGACCGCATAAAAGCCATAGTAGAGGGAGATAGGGGCTCATGTGTGTAAATATATTTGTAAATATAATAAAAATATTTTCCTCCAAAAAAGAGAGACTAAAATGGGCTTGTAAATACTTGTATATATTTATAAATATAAAAATCAAAATAAAATGGAAAAATAAAAAGAAAACAAAAACCTTCACCTTCTGCATATTCATCATGTACATAGCCATTCCTATATTTATTTCACCTTACACAATAAATAAAATTAATTTTTATTAAATTTGCATTTATTCTACTTTTTATGTGGTAAATAAATAAAATAGAAACAATTAAAATAAAAACAAAATAAAAATAACAAAATTAAAAATTATAAAATACATTTTAAATATACCATGTATATATATGTACATATGTATTTATTTACTCCTTCTATATAAATAATAAAAATAAAACAAAATACCCTCTTATTCCTAATTTTATGCTATAAATAAATAAAATATAAAATAGGAATAAAAATGCACAAAAATAACAAATTAAAAATCAAAAATTAAAAAGAAATATTGTGTAAATACCTATATATAGTTATATAGTGTAAATACCTCATTTTATTTTGAAAAATTAATTAAAAATCACTAAAAAATAGAAAATATCAAAACAAAAATATTTTCATTAGTTTTAATTAAATCGGCCATTTGCTATTTTTAATTTAATTTCTAAATCTTTTCCAGATGGCAGCCTCCCAATGGTCCAAGGGGGTTGTTGACCGCCCGGTCAACTCCCCCCCCAGGACCACCTCTCACGGGTATTAGGCGGGCGACCCGATTTCTCCCGATTATTGCGCCTAAACCCGAACACCTCACACTTAAACCCCGTCTGTGTCACTCACCTCACATCCAACAAATTCGCCGGTACACCCGCCTCGGGGTCCGCGCTCCACATTGCCCTACCCGATCAAATCTTGCCGGACCTGCACCCGTATAAAGGCTGAGCTCCGCCACTTCATTCCTCATCTTTGGCTCATTTGTTCACCACCCCGTGACCTCCACCGTCTTGGAGAGAGTGACAGCTTGCTCCAGAGGGTGTCGCAGCGATGAGGGAGCAAGGAACCACTGATCCGGTGAGTTTGCTCCGCAGTGCGCCGCCTGGAGGTAGCGCCAGAGCCTCGGGCCACGACTACCCACGAGGCTAGGACCTGGAGCACCAGTTGCTCGCCCACAGTCGACTCGACCGCCCAGGTAGCTTAGTTTCTTTCCCATTTTCTCTGATTTTGATTTAGCCCCAAATCGCCCCGTCGCCGACCACCTTCGATTCCGGTCACGTTCGCCTCCCATTCGATCAGCGGGTCGCACCATCCCATTCGCCCTTCCCCCACGCACGTTCTACGCCCCTCCATTCAACCCAGCTCGCACAGGAGCTGGGGTTTCGAGCTCCTCCGTCCACCCTCGCCGGAGCTCGACCGCTCCGCCTCACCAGTCACCTTCACCCCTTCTGACAGGGTCGAGGCACTTTGCCCTCAGCCCGCGAGTTTGCTGGTGCACCTTGTACGTACATTCGAGCCCATCTGAGGGCTTGGACCATCTAGTCCAGCAGCTTCGCCTCCGCCTGACTCTCCCGAGCTCCTCGAAGATCCGTTAAGTCATCGAAGGCCACCGTTCGACGCGGAGGGCCCGCAGCTCCCTTCTCCGTTCATCATAGGCCTTCCAGGAGGAGCCCAGCGCCGTCACGAGCCCAGAGAAGTTCGCCGGAGCCCAGTTCTTCCTCCATCCTTCAGAGACGTCCGATCGACCTCAACGCTCCAGATTTGATCCTGTTCGTCCATTCGAGGAGCTGCACTGACCGCCATATCCTTTGAGGGTCGATCTCCACCGTCGGTTCAGTGAGGTTCACGCACCACGGCCATCCACCGTTTGATCTTCCACGTGGCCGCGCCTGGACCGATCGATCAGCGTCGAAGACCCAGCGTTGGGCGCCACCCCTTCCTAGCCGTCCGATCATCGACGTGGCGCCCATCCGTCGGCTTGCGTAATAAAGGGTAATTTATACCTTAGTCCCTTAATTTAGTTTAATTTCAGTTTAGTCCTGTAAATATTTTTAGGATTTTATTTACGTTGGTACATTGGCACTTTGGACCCTGTCTTGTTTGCTTATTGCATATATACCCCTGTGTGTGGCGTAGCACGTGCATCGACACGTGCCTTTTTTGGATATTTGCATAGTTAACCCTGTAGTTCTGGAGTGTTCTGAAATGAATGAATCTTTTTAGGAAATTGCATTTATACCTCTGTGCGTGATTTATTTGTGCATGTGCGCTTATTTGTGGGTAATTTACAAACAGGTCCTCGGAATTTTGGTACCTGTTACCAAATAGCCCCAGAACCTTGTTTTCTTTGCATACAGGTCCCTGAGTGCCCCAGACACGCGCTGCACGCGTGATTTCATGGGATTTTTGCACCGGACCCCCCAGATCATTGGATATTTACGCACAGGTCCCTATACACTATACCTAGGTTTTATTTTTGAATAAAATATCAAACCTACTCCAAATTCCATGAAAATTGGATACATGGCTCCTGCCATGTTGAAAATTTTTCTAGAATTTTTGGAGACATTTTTGCTTTTATTTGATATTTTTAAAAAATCAAAAAACCCTTTTTCCTTACTGTTTGATTTTAAAAATCACAAAAAAATATTAAAACTTATCTAAAAACTACAAAAGAATTAGCTACTATTTCTTGTGTTGTGTTTGATTTTCTGACCAATTTTGGTCATTTTTCATTTTATAAAACTCATAAAAATTACAAAACACCTAAGAACTCATAAAAATTCTAATAAATAATTTACAAATCCTAAAATAATAATTCCAGTGCCCTAATTTTCCTTAAACTTTCTAGTTTATTGGAAAATTACCTCCAGGAGCTAAATAGGCCCTTTTGCATTTTAAATTGGCCTTTTACTCCTGACTGGACAGTACCTTCATTTTCATACCTTGTTTAATTTTTAGAAAATTAAATAAAAATCCATAAAATCCCAAAAATTCACTAAAAACAGTAAAAATCATAAAAAGCACAAAAACATTTTTACTTGAATTTTTGGCTGATTTTTTATGCATTAAATAAATTGTTGAATTGCCTTCTTTCTTTGTTTTCTTTATTTTCTTAATTCTTTAAAAATCCAAAAAAAATAAAACAATTAAAAATCTACCAAAAACACTTCTCTTTTATTTTATTTTATTTTTAAGACTACTTTGTAGGCCGCAAGGCCATCACGTGCTCCTTGTGTTCGACCCTGGTCGCTATACCGGGTTAAACTAATAGCAGGATCGCTATTTGATTTTGAGTTGATTTTATCTTATTTGGTGGTCTCTTTTTCTTGATTGACACACGAGCGATTGAGGTCGCAACGACCACTAGAGATATACCTGATCTACCTCGCTTGCTCTGTTTCCGTGTCATCAGAATGGCGCCGTTGCCGGGGAGCACGGCTTAGTAGTTTTTGTTTTTTTTCATTTTCTCTTGGTTTTATTTTTCGCGGCTTTCCGCGGCTTTTTCTGAGTCTGCGGCTTTTCGCGGCTTTTTATTTTTCTCTTCTTTTTGCTTTATTTTGTTTTATTTTATTTTCTTTTGTTTTTGTTTTTGTTTGACTTTTGTTTGTTTTATTTTGCATTTTTGCACATATACCCTGTTTTATTTTCTTGCTATTATTTGATTATTTTATTAGTCTGACCACTTGTTTCTTTCTTGCGAGGGCCCGAGGACCGAGGTGGCAGCTTTCGAGAAGCTGGCGCAACCGCGAGACTCGGAGGCGGCTCCCTTCTGTACGGAGCCGTAGGAGAGCGTGAGAGAGAGGCTGAGTGGGAGAGGATTAGAGTAGGATTAGTTTAGACTTTATATTTATTTTTATTTGATTATTGTAATAATACAGGGAAAGACTCAGACACTTTGGACTTGGCTTGACTAGCGGGTTTGTTTCGCCGAGCACTGGTTTGCTCGGGGGACCCTTAGGTTTTTCACGGCTTTTTCGCAGTTTTTGGTTTTCTTGCTGCCTTTTACGATTTTACGCGGTTTTTCTCGAGCCCCTAGATTTAGGATTTTCGGCTTGATTGTGCCGTAATTAGTAGGATCCCTACACCTAACTATCTGCCTGTTCCTATAGTGCGATTAATTGGACCTACTAATAAATCACTAATAAAAATAACTGACTCACTCCCTTCGTAGCCTACGTACCGTAGCCTGCCCTGCCAAGCGCTGCTCCTGAACCCGATGTGTCGAGAGGAGGAGGGGTAGACCGAGACCGGACCTTTGGCTTGAAGGATCGGTGACCAGTTAGACGGTTCTTCGAGTAGAATTGCCTGTTTAGGACTCGGGTTTTCACCGCTGCACCATATAGGTAGTTTCTTTTCTGTCTTTACATTTCTGCGCGGATCACTTGCATGTAGAGTGTTGGAGACAGGTACGCATTTCTGTCTTTGCATGCATCATTGATTTCTTCGCGCATCGGCTTTTTCGTCTTCTCCCCCCTGTTTTTGACTTAATAATCAGGAGAACCGAAAAATTCGTTAGGCCTTTTGTTTTTACTGAAAAAGATTAAAAAGAAATACCATAAAATTGGGACTGTTTAAGCTATTGACCCTGTAAGACACCTGATCTTAAAATTTGTCTTGGGGAGAGCAACCCCCTCATTGATTGGTTTTCTTGTGCGAGAGAGTGACCCATTCACTAGGTAGAGCCCTCCGGTGTTATTCCCGACTGATTATTGACTCATTAGTGCGGGACAGTCGGTTGGGGTAGCATCAGGTATCCCAGCAGGTCACGTAATCGCTCTGATACATTGTTTGTTCACCAAAATAAAATTTGACAACATAATCCGACCGAGCCTTTACGGTCTTCAGCTCACGTTGCGTTGGTGAACTGAGGGGTTTGTATTCTGATCATAGTTTCTCCAGATCACATCCTCCTTACTCGCCAGATCACGATGATGGGTAGACGATCACTTAGGCAACCTCTGGCTGCACCGCTTTCGGGCGCGTCTACCCGTTCATCTAGGTTGGCTCGTGAGAGCCGAGACCAGCTCTCCGAGCCCGAGTATGATTCCGCCCTGTTCCCCCTCGACCCCCTTTCTTTCGGTTCTGAGAGACATGAGCCAGAGGAGAGATTGGCAGATTTATCAGCACCTGAGTTCGGCTCATTTGATTTGCAGACGCCATGGCCGGCAGTTCAGAGGATCGCTCCTGAGGTCCACAGCCTGAGCACTTTGTGTTGGACCAGGGCACGATCAACTCCACCCTGATCACCTCCCTCGAGACAGTTCAACAGCAATTGAGGGATCAGGCAGCATTCATGCTTGATATGAGGAGAGAGATGGAGCAGATGCGAGCAGAGAGAGATCAGAGGAGAGACGGGTCGAGGATCCCGGATGATACAAATGCAGCAGCCGCAGCAGCCGCCGCAGCAACAGCAGCCGCCGCAGCTGCAGTAGGAGGACCACCGAGACCGATGCGGGAGTTGCACAACCCCGGATCGACGCTGATGCACCACTGGGTCGTACTTCCAGCTATCGTGGGGGACTTCAAGTTCCCCCCGAACACCTTGCAGTTACTCCCCCGCTTCCACGGACTCGCTACTGAGGAGCCCCATCTCCACCTCCAGGAGTTCCTCATGATCTGCAGTACTGTCCACGATCGTCAGGAGGACCAGGATATGATTCGGATGATGACCTTCCCCTTTTCCTTGGCAGACAGAGCAGCCACCTGGCTGAAGCACTTGGGGAAGTTTGTTTACACTTGGGAGCAGCTCCGCACCGAGTACTTACACAAGTACTATCCACTCGGGCGGACCAATGCAGCAAGAGCCCTCATCAGCAACTTTTCATGCTCCCCAACGAGCAGTTCCATGAGGCATGGGAGAGGTTCCGTGAGCTGACTGATCGATGCCCGCACCATGATACTTCGAAGCCCAACCTTGTGCAGAGCTTCTTCAGCGGGATGACACCAGAGCTCCAGGGCTTGGTGAACGCTTCTTGTGGCGGGTCGTATTTCGCCAAGGATCACGACCAGGTCTGGGCCATCTACGAGGAGATGGCCGAGAACTATTTGGTGATGTCCTAGACCAGGTTGTACACTCAGGGCAGACCCCAGCAGCAGCCAAGACCCGTGCAGTACCAGAGGATAGCACGGGTCGATGCTGGTCCATCCAGTTCGTCCGCAGTAGCAGCAGCACTGGCAGAGTCTTCAGCTGCGGATATGGGCATCATTAGCGAGAAGTTGGATCGGATGGAGCTGATAGAGAAGAAGCAGTGCTAGGGCATCACTCAGATGGAGCAGATGGCACAGACTCTAAGCGACATGAAGACCCAGCTCATGTGTCTCCAAGAGGCACAGACGGCTTCACAGCCCCGTCTTCAGTCGCGAGGTGATCACGGCAGCAGCAGCAGCTCGTCCCAACGCTCCAGCTCACACCAGCAGCCTAGACAGGTTCACCTTGTACAGGCAGAGCCGTACCAGCAGTCGTAGCCCACCTACCAGTCACCACCATCTCCAGACTTGCAGTTGGTGGTATACCAGCCTGATCAGCCTCTAGTAGTACTCCTGCCAGCCCAGTACGATGCAGAGCCATTGATGGATGTCAACGGGATTTGGTATGACTTCACTCAGCCTGGAATCTGATGAGACCATCTCGGATTCAGGTGGGGGAACGGAGGTGCCCAGCCCCAGCAGCAGCCATCTGGTCAGGGAGGCCAGTACATCCAGCAGAGAGATCACCAGCCGCAGCAGCAGCCCCCAGTCTACCCTTCACAGCAGCAGCAACAGTCATCCTTCGTTCCTCGTCCCTATCAGCAGGGACAGTCTTGGAGGCTTGAGCAGCAGCCTCATCAACAGCAGCATCCTCCCACTTACCCCTCTCACCAGCAGCAGCACCAGTTCCAGCAGCCTCACTACCAGAGAGGCTACCCGTCGGGCTCCCATGGTCCACCATACGAGAGCCCCGCCTTGGACGACATAGCCCGCCTCCTCACAGACCAGCAGGCTACTTTCAGACGGGAGATGGACGAGTTTCGCCAGGAGATGCGGGACATTATGAGAGGGAAGGCCGTCATCCCTGCCCAGATCGAGCTGAATCCCAACAGCCTGAAGCGGAAGTCTGAGCAGGTAGCCTACACTGAGCATGCCACTCCTAGTGATCCATTTGATGATATGTCTGCAGATCTTTTTGATGCTGATTTTGTCACACTTAGGAGCGGTAGGACACCAGCCGGCGGCGGCGCCTCGTCTGAGCGACATCACGAGGACACACCTAGGGCGCCAGATGAGGAGCAGGAGAGCGGTACTGAGGCCATTCATGTTGATGATGGTGGTATTGATGCCACCAAGGATGCTGATTCCACAGGCGGTGCTGAGGGCACCATTTCACCTGTTTGAGGAGGTGGTACTGAGGCCACTCCTGATGCCGAGCCAGAGCGCGGTACTGAGGCCGCGAGACGTCCAGTTGAGCCATCCATTGGTGGTACTGGGACCACCAGAGTTCATTTTGAGAGAGCTGTAGTTTTTCGTCATTCTGATGTATCTCGGAACCATGTCGTGAATAAAGGAAACGGTTTGGTTTTTTCTGGTCCCACTGTGGTGCTTGATGTATGTGCGGATCCGGATGTCGAGCCGTCTAGACCTTTTCCTAGTCCTTCATCTGAGAAGGACCCAGTGATCCCCTTCCCTAGAGCCCTTCAGATGGGGAAGGGGAAGAAAAAAGAAAAAGATCCAAAAAAGAGAGAGTAGGAGGAGTTCAGCCAGAACATGATTGATAGATTTCACATACAGCTGACCCTTCAGGAGGCTTTGCAGCACATTCCCCTTCTTCAGCGTTCGTTGAGAGATAGGACTACAGTCAGGAGGAAGAAGAGGAACCACCACTCAGATATCCATGTGCTGACAAAAGCCACGTGTTTCGCGATTCAGAACCGTCTGTTGGCCAAGGGGCCAGATTCAGGAGCCCCTTATGTTAGATGTCACATTAGAGAGCAGAGGTTCGACTGGACTCTATTAGATAGCAGATCGTCTATCAACCTCCTTCCGGCAGCCCTTCTCGACCGCTTCGAGTTGGGCACTCTTAGACAGAGCAGGACAGTCCTTCAGTTCGCTGATCGATCTGTCAAGAGGCTGAAGGGGTTGTTGCTAGACGTTGTCGTCACTATTCAGGGCCAGCAGATCCCCGTGGACTTCGTAGTGTTGGACATGGAGATCCCTGATTCAGTGACCGATACCCCCATCATCCTCGTTCGTCCGTTCTTGGCCACAGCCAAGGCGGTGACTGACCATGATAGCAGGAAGGTATACCTTCGTGTCGAGGGCGAAAGTGTAAAAATAGAGATGGTCGAGGACTGCAGAGCCAGAGACAGATCATGCTCAGAGACCAGTTCAGATGCAGAGCAGCTGACAGAGGCCGGGATAGACATCCACCAGGACTGTGACTTTGTGATCACAGACGATGAGGCAGTATGGGCAGACCCAGCAGCACAGGCCATCCTCTCATTTTCAGACACTGCTGATGCACAGATGATAGCAAAGGAGAGCCTGGAGAGCACAGCCCTGGTTCAGGATACCATAGAGGCAGCAGAGCAGGTTCTTGAACGCGACGCGAAGTTTTATGACAGTGGTGCTGATGCCACCTTTGTTGATGCAGATCCCTCGGATTCAGAGTCTGATTGGGCAGATTGTGAGGATTACATGCCAGACCTGAGTTCCACAGAGCCTACAGCTGAGGAGGAGGTAGATGCCAAGCATAGCAAAGACAGTCAGTCAGAGCAGCTTTCTCCAGTTCCCGAGATTGAGAGAGAGTTTCAGTTCTCCCATACAGATTTGGCAGCATACACATAGACACTTCAGAGGCCAGATCCACCAGCACCCAGTTGTCCAAAGCTGAAGCCGCTCCCTACTTCGCTGAATTATCGATTCCTTGCGGTCGAACCTGAGATATACCCAGTCATCATCTCCACCGATCTGACTGGAGAGCAAGAATCCCGTTTGATGGGGGTTCGTTAAAAGAACCACAAGGCAATCAGATGGAGCGTAGCAGATCTCCATGGGATTAGTCCATCACGTTGCTCCCACCATATCTATCTCGAGGATGGGGTGAAGCCTTCGCGTGAGTTCCAGCGGCGGCTGAACCCGAATCTGAGAGAGGTTGTCATGAAGGAAATCTCAAAATGGTGGAGCGTAGATTTTATTTTTCCCATTTCTGACTCCAAGTGGGTCAGCCCCTTGCATGTGGTGCCCAAGAAGACGGGCATCACGACTGTGATCAGTGAGTCGGGAGAGGAGATTGCTACACGAGTACCCACTTCTTGGCGGGTCTGTGTTGACTACAGGAGACTCAACCAGGCCACCAAGAAGGATCATTTCCCCCTGCCTTTTATTGACCATATCATTGAGAGACTGGCTGGGAAGAGCCATTACTATTTCCTGGATGGTACTCGGGCTACAACCAGGTGGCCATCGCTCCTGAGGACCAGGAGAAGACCACCTTTACCTGTCCCTTCGGCACATACGCCTTCCGACGCATGCCATTCGGGCTATGCAATGCCCCTGCGACATTTCAGAGATGCATGTTGTCGATCTTTTCGGACATGGTAGGGGAGTGTTTGGAGGTCTTCATGGATGATTTCTCGGTTTATGGCGATGGATTCGACTCCTGTCTGGACTGCCTAGACCGAGTACTCCAGTGATGTATAGAGGTTTACTTGGTGCTTTCTTGGGAGAAGAGTCACTTCATGATGACTCAAGGGACGGTGCTTGGCCACATCATCTCCAACAGGGGCATGGAGGTTGATCCGGCCAAGGTAGATGCTCGCACCGCCGTCCAATTTGAGGCAGTTACGGTCATTTCTGGGGCACGTCGGTTTCTACCGACGATTTATTCATGATTTCAGCAGGATTGCCCGGCCGTTGACTGACCTCCTGACGAAAGACACCGAGTTCCTTGTCGATGACAAGTGTCTTTCGTCCTTCGAGACTCTCAAGCAGTGTGTCATACAGGCTCCTGTTCTCCAGCCACCGGATTGGTCTCTCCCATTCGAGATCATGATGGATGCCTCCGATTTTGCCGTAGGGGCCGTGCTGGGACAGAGGAGGGATGGAGTCCCCTTTGCTATCCACTACGCTAGCCGCACATTAGATTCCGCCCAGCGGAATTATACGGTCACAGAGAAGGAGATGCTAGCCGTAGTGTTCGCCCTAGATAAGTTTAGATCTTATATCATTGGATCTAGAGTGACCTTGTACACTGATCACACCGCCATCCGATACCTCATGGCAAAGAAGTATGCCAAGGCCAGATTGACTAGATGGATCCTTCTACTCCAGGAGTTCGACATTGAGATCAAGGATATGCCTGGAGTCAAGAATGTGGTGGCGGATCATCTCTCCCGTTTAGAGCAACCTGAGTAGTCCGAGCATATTGATCCCATTTGTGAGACCTTCCCAGATGAGGCGATCCTTGCTATCGCGTCACTACCATGGTATGCCGATATTGTGAACTTTCTCGTTGTTGGGAAAGTCCCACAAGATTGGCCCAGGCAGAGGCTTGAGACCTTCCTTGCGAAGGCAAAGTCCTACCACTGGGAGGATCCCATCCTTTACCACGAAGGAGGGGATAGCGTCTGGCGTAGGTGCATTCCTCAGGAGGAGCACCATAGCGTTCTCACATACTGCCACAAGCTTGAGGCAGGAGGACATCATTCTGGGAGGAGAACGGCACAGAAAGTGCTCTGATCCGGCTTGTGGTGGCCTACCCTCTTCAAGGACTCTGATGAGTTCGTGAAGAGGTGTACTGACTGTCAGAGGATGGGCACTTGTGGACAGCGTGATATGATGCCGATGCAGCCCATTCACTTCTGTGAGGTTTTTGACGCATGGGGCATCGATTTCATCGGTTCATTCCCTAAGAGTCAAGGATTTGAGTACATTCTGTTGGCCGTAGATTATGTTAGTCGTTGGGTTGAGGCTATCCCCGCCCGAGCCGCTGATGCGAGGACAGTTTGCAGATTTTTGAGGAAGCACATCATCACGCGGTTCGGGGTACCTCAAGTATTGATTTCAGATGGGGGGTCTCATTTCATCAACGACCAGGTGAAGGCACTTGCTAGCGAGTTCGGCATAGACCATCGCGTTGCTACACCTTACCATCCACAGACGAATGGTCTTAGCCGAGGTGTTGAACAGGGAGATCAAGACTATATTGCAGAAAGTCATCCGCCCTGACCGAAAGGATTGGTCACAGCTTTTGGACTCGGTCTTGTGGGCATATAGGACGTCTTTCAAGACACCAATGGGCACATCTCCCTTTCGCCTCGTATATGGCAAGCCATGCCATTTACTTGTTGAGCTGAGGCACATGTCACTTTGGGCAGTCACTGAGATACTTATGGATCCAGATGGTGTAGGAGACCAGAGGAGGGCAGAGTTAGCAGCCCTGGAGGAGTTGAGAGATACCGCCTTCTCAAACAGCCTACATTATAAGGAGAGAGTGAAGGAGTGGCATGATTCTCACATCAACCACAAGCATTTTGAGCCTGGACAGAGAGTATGGCTATTTGATGCGAGGCTTCATTTATTTCCAGGGAAGCTACATAGCAAGTGGAAGGGACCCTACTTGGTGAGAAAGGTACACGACAACGGTAGCATTGATATATCCGAGTTGTCTTCTGAGAGTACCTTTCGAGTAAACGGCCAGCGGCTCAAGCCATTTCTAGATCATGAGCCGCGGGTCATTGATGTAGCCCCGATTCATTTTGCGTGAGATGTGGTCTTTTGACTCACATCTATTGCATCTCATGCCTGATTCTCACTGATCGTCCAACTTGTATTGATCTAGATGTCCATATCATCACATTCTTTAGTCCCACATCCCTTTCTTCATCTTTTGATTATGCTATACTTAGGGTGTACTTTACCCTAAGTATAGGGGGGATGTAGGACCTTTGAGTTTCCTTTTGTTTATGTCTACCCCTATTTTGTTTCCTATACTTAGGGATATTTTACACTAAGTATAGGGGGGTAGACCCTGTACATTCTCCACTCGGTTTTCCCTTTGTGTACAGCCTGCTATACTTAGGACTACTTGATCCTAAGTATAGGGGGAAAAGACGAGAGTGTTTTGACCTTCTATTCATTCCTTCGTCTTCGTATATAGCCTTCCTTTTCACTTTCCTATACCTAGCACGAGTTATGTCTTCTCCCTCTCTCTTGACTCTGAGGACATCGTTCGAGCTAAGTATAGGGGGGTGTGTATATATTTCATATATACTTTAGCCATAACGCCTACGTTGTGTGAGTGTGTTAATAAATAAAAATGGCTAAAAACCCTAAAAATCACAAAAATTAAAAATTTTTCATGTACATAAACATTCTTTTATTTACACATAAATAGCCAGTGTACAAATTATTTTTGTAAAAATGATTTCAAAAATCTTTGGTGTAAAGCTTGTGTAAATATTTTCTTATCAAAATTATGTATATAGTACAAAATTTTTCCAAAATGTTTTGAAAATCAAAAGTTTGCAAAGTCTTGTGTAAATGTGTGTAAATACCTTTTGCAAAACTTGCACTTCATGCATCATCCATTCATGATTTCAAAACATTTTTCAAAAATTTTGCATGTTTGTAAAATTTGTGTAAATAGCATCTTTCGTACATATGTATATAGTTTTTCTGGATTATAGTTGACATTTAAACTAGCCTGGAATCAAATTGAGAAATGGAGCCTGATTAAGATCTTAATCCACCTAATTTCTAAGAGGAACCTTATAGGGCTTAGGTTTAAGGCTTTTCAGGTCCATGGTGACTTAATTCTTTGAGTCCACTAGGCTATGATCACATGTCATCTCAATGAGCCTAAGTAGAGCACTTAACAACACCACATAACTCATATAGACAATGTCTTTACTTGGACATCAGCACTTTGCACCGAGCTCTCTACGGATGAGGTGGTGAGGAGGCAGTCTTCCTTGACTTGGGGTAGCATATGAGGGTAGTACTTCTAGGCGGAACCTCTCTTCTTCTTTTAGTGAAGGAAGTGCGTCTCAACTCGATCTGGTTGCCATGAGGTCTAACGACGGGAGTTGTGGGTTGCAATAAAGCTTCAAAAAAGGGATCGTCTACTGGCTCAAGAGGAAAAACTCCCTGTATATATGCTGCACATGTACATGTTGTATAGATGCACTTGAAAAAAATTGATGATAATAACTCCAACAAAGTGGTGGATCTGAGAGAAAATGATAATCCCACCGGAGTATGTATATAGAGTGCAATAAGCAAAGCTTGTGTTTCATGTTCCACCTTATGTAGCTTGCAACAGGGAGACTTGGCTACACTGGTCAAGCTCCCAAGGATACATGGCTACACTGGCCATGGTCCATTCTCTTCTTCCTCCTCTTCTTGAGCCGGTTGAACTTGAACTTAGAAGGGAATACCCCGCTCCTCGAGGAAAGAGTGGCCAGATTGAGGTCATAGAGTTACCTTGTTGGGGAGGGTTGTCAAGTTGCCATTTCTGAGGTGGAGAGCTTATACCTCACATTCACAGGACAAGGAAAGATTCATGGTCTTCAGGGTTTGTGATTGATGACTTGTTCTGATCTGGAGCATTGAGGAGTCTTGATTAGAGATTAGTGGAACTTAGAGGCTGTTGAGTTTTAGGCATAAGTCCAAATAAGGTTCCGACACATTAGTAATCCAAAGATCTGATTAAGCTCCATACCTCAATTTAATGAAGGCAAGTTTAATAATCAACATTGATCCATGTACATTCTTCTATTTTTCTTTTTCTTTCTTATTTTTCACTTCTTTTTCAAATAAGTGTTTGCTAAGGGACTAGCAAATTTAAGTATAGGGGGGTGACTAATACTCATTCATCACTCTTTATTCTTATATTTTAGCTACAAAAATCTTTGTAAATGCATGTATATATTTGTAAATATAAATAATTACCAAAAGCATGCATGGTGTAAAAAGTAATAATTAGCATGTTTTTGTGCAAAAATAAAAGAATAAAGATCAAAAAGAAAAAGAGGGAAATATTTAGAATAAATATTGAGCAACCTAACCCAAGGGAGGGCTCAGCATGGGCCTGACCGCATAAAAGCCAAAGTAGAGGGAGATAGGGGCTCATATGTGTAAATATATTTGTAAATATAATAAAAATATTTTCCTCCAGAAAAAAAGAGACTAAAATGGGCTTGTAAATACTTGTATATATTGATAAATATAAAAATCAAAATAAAAATGGAAAAATAAAAAGAAAACAAAAACCTTCACCTTGTGCATATTCATCATGTACATAGCCATTCCTATATTTATTTCACCTTACACATAAATAAAATTAATTTTTATTAAATTTGCATTTATTCTAATTTTTATGTGGTAAATAAATAAAATAGAAACAATTAAAACAAATACAAAATAAAAATAACAAAATTAAAAATTATAAAATCCATTGTAAATATACCATGTATATATATGTACATTTGTATTTATTTACTCCTTGTATATAAATAATAAAAATAAAATAAAAATACCCTCTTATTCCTAATTTTATGCTATAAATAAATAAAATATAAAATAGGAATAAAAATGCACAAAAATAACAAATTAAAAATCAAAAATTAAAAAGACATATTGTGTAAATACCTATATATAGCTATATAATGTAAATACCTCATTTTATTTTGAAAAATTAATTAAAAATCACTAAAAAATAGAAAATATCAAAACAAAAATATTTCATGTTTTGAGTTTTAATTAAATCGGCCATTTGCTATTTTTAATTTAATTTGTAAATCTTTTCCAGGTGGCAGCCTCCCATTGGTCCAGGGGGGTTGTTGACCGCCCGATCAACTCCCCCCAGGACCACCTCTCACGGGTATTAGGCGGGCGACCTGATTTCTCTCGATTATTGCGCCTAAACTCGAACACCTCACACTTAAACCACGGGTCCGTGTCACTCACCTCACATCCGACACCTTCGCCGGCACACCCGCCTCGGGGTCCGCGCTCCACATTGCCCTACCCGATCAAATCTTGCCGGACCTGCATCCATATAAAGGCTGAGCTCCGCCACTTCATTCCTCATCTTTGGCTCATTTGTTCACCACCCCGTGACCTCCACCGTCTTGGCGAGAGTGACAGCTTGCTCCAGAGGGTGTCGCAGCAAGGAGGGAGCAAGGAACCACTGATCCGACGAGTTTGCTCCGTCGTGCGCCGCCTGGAGGTAGCGCCAGAGCCTCGGGCCACGACGACTCGCGAGGCTAGGACCTAGAGCACTAGCTGCTCGCCCACAGTCGACTCGACTACCCAGGTAGCTTAGTTTCTTTCCCATTTTCTCTGATTTTGATTTAGCCCCAAATCGCCCCGTCGCCGACCACCTTCGATTCCGGTCACGTTCGCCTCACATTCGATCATCGGGCTGCACCATCGCATTTGCCCTTCCCCCGCGCACATTCTACACCCCTCCATTCAATCCAGCTCGCACAGGAGCTGGGGTTTCGAGCTCCTCCGTCCACCCCTCGCTGGAGCTCGACCGCTCCGCCTCACCAGTCACCTTCACCCCTTCTGACAGGGTCGAGGCACTTTTCCCTCGACCCGCGAGTTTGCTGGCGCACTGCAGGTACATCCGAGCCCATCTGAAGGCTTGGACCATCTAGTCCAGTAGCTTCACCTCCGCCCGACTCTGCAGAGCTCCTCGGAGCTCCGTTGAGTCATCGGAGGCCACCGTTCGACGTGGAGGGCCCGCAGCTCCCTTCTCCGATCATCAGAGGCCTTCCAGGAGGAGCCCAGTGCTGTCACGAGCCCAACGAAGTTCGCCGGAGCCCAGTTCTTCCTCCATCCTTCAGAGACGTCCGATCGACCTCAACGCTCCAGATTTGATCATGTTCGTCCATTCGAGGAGCAGCACTGACCGCCAGATCCTTTGAGGGTCGATCTCCACCGTCGGTTCAGCGAGGTTCAACCACCACGCCAGTCCACCGTTTGATCTTCCACGTGGCCGCGCCTGGACCGATCGATCAGTGTCGAAGACCCAGCATTGGGCGCCACCCCTTCCTAGCCGTCCGATCATCGACGTGGCGCCCATCCGTCGGCTTGCATAATAAAGGGTAATTTATATCTTAGGCCCTTAGTTTAGTTTAATTTCAGTTTAGTCATGTAAATATTTTTTGGATTTTATTTATGTTGGTACATTTGCACTTTGGACCCTGTCTAGTTTGCTTATTGCATATATGCCCCTGTGTGTGGTTAAGCACGTGCATCGACACATGTCTTTTTTGGGATATTTGCATAGTTAACCCTGTAGTTCTGGAGTGTTCTGAAATGAATGAATCTTGTTAAGAAATTGCATTTATACCCCTGTGCATGATTTATTTGTGCATGTGCGCTTATTTGTGGGTAATTTACAAACAGGTCCTCGGACTTTTGGTACCTGTTACCAAATAGCCCCAGAACCTTGTTTTCTTTGCATATAGGTCCTTGAGTGCCCCAGACACGCGCTGCACCCGTGATTTCGTGGGATTTTTGCACTGGACCCCCCAGAACTTTGGATATTTTCGCACAGGTCCTTGTGCACTATACCTATGTTTTATTTTTGAATAAAATACCAAACCTACTCCAAATTCCATGAAAATTGGACACATGGCTCCTGTCATGTTGTAAAATTTTCTAGAATTTTTGGAGACATTTTTGCTTTTATTTGATATTTTAAAAAATCAAAAACACCCTTTTTCCTTACTGTTTGATTTTAAAAATCACAAAAAAATATTAAAACTTATCTAAAAATTACAAAAAAAATTAGCTACGGTTTCTTGTGTTGTGTTTAATTTTCTGACCAATTTTGGTCATTTTTCATTTTATAAAACTCATAGAAATTACAAAACACTTAAAAACTCATAAAAATTCTAATAAATAATTTACAAATCCAAAAATCATTAATCAGTGCCCTAATTTTCCTTAAACTATCTAGTTTATAGGAAAATTACCTCCAAGAGCTAAATAGGCCCTTTTGCATTTTAAATTGGCCTTTTACTCCTGACTGGATAGTACCTTCAGTTTCTTACCTTGTTTCATTTTAGAAAATTAAATAAAAATCCAAAAAATCCCAAAAATTCACTAAAAACAGTAAAAATCATAAAAAGCACAAAAACATTTTTACTTGATTTTTTTTCTGATTTTTTATGCATTAAATAAATTGTTGATTTGCCTTATTTCTTTGTTTTCTTTATTTTCTTAATTCTTTAAAAATCCAAAAAAATTAAAAACAATTAAAAATCCACCAAAAACACTTGTCTTTTATTTTATTTTATTTTTGAGACTACTTCGTAGGCCGCAAGGCCATCACGTGCTCCTTGTGTTCGACCCTGGTCGCTATACCAGGTTAAACTAATAGCAGGACCGCTATTTGATTTTGAGTTGATTTTATCTTATTTGGTGGTCTCTTTTTCTTGATTGACACACGAGCTGAGGTCGCAACGACCATTTGAGATATACCTGATCTACCTCGCTTACTCGGTTTCCGTGTCATCAAGCACTTGATCTGACCCATCATGTTGGAGACCTTCTTTGATGAGTTCCGTGCAGAGTACCACCTAGACCAGTAGGTGGAAGATTAGAGGAGGCAGTTTATTGAGTTGAGACATGGGTCAATGATGGCCCAATAGTACTTGATTTGTTGCACAGAGCTCTCTCGCCATTCCCCTGCTACGACAGCCTACCCTAAGGAAAACTTGCACAAGTTCATCCAGGGAATGCGCGACGTGGTACATCAACGGCTCTCTACCTTAGACCTCACCTCCATCAAGGAGACCATGACAAAGGCGACAAAGTGGGAGGCTTCACAACACCGCTTACAGAGGAGTCAGTCATGATTGCCTCCACCTCAGCCTAGTAGGGTGGTGCTACGGGACTTCTCTCAATTCCGTGGAAACCACCGCCGCCACCTGACAACGATAGCAGCACCTACCAGTCGGTTCACACCTACCTTGGGACAGGCCTTGGTCAGACGCAGTTCAGTTTCTTCCCGCCCCTCTACGCAAACATATAGCCGTTGGCTTGAGGGTGACGATTTTGCTTCTGGTAGGAGCTTGTCACAAGCAGGTAACCGTACTTGTTACATTTGCATACAATCGGGCCATTTCAAGGCCCAACGACCTTTGCGTGTCAGCAGCTCGGGCGTACAACATCAGCAGAGCGCGGAAGACCAGTTGTGTCTTCCGACCATTTTCAAAGATCAGGATCCCATTAAGGAACCAGTGACTTCCAACGAGCCCCACAGCAGATGGTCAGTATTGCGGGGTCTAGTGCTTCACGACGAGGGCATGTGAATGCAATGACACAAGAGCATGCACATGCTTCTGAATCGGCCACTATAGGTATGATTTTAGCCCATGGGATTTCTTTACATGCATTGTTTGATTCATGGGCCACACATTCCTTCCTCGCACATCGTATGGTGCACACATTGGGCAAGTCAACGATGGAGGTTGCTTCCCCGTACTACATCAAGGGCCTAGGGGGTCAATTGTTCATCATCTGTCGGGCAGTGGAAGATGTGGCTGTGCATATAGGTGGGCAAGAGATGACCCCATTCTTATTGTTGATACCGTTAAACGATTTTGACATCATTCTGGGCATGCACCGGTTAGAGAGGCACCACGTGTGTGTGGATTGTTTTGGGAAGATGGTGATCTTCCGCTTACGGGATTGAGTTCATCTCCACCTTAAGGGAACAACAACTTCTTAGATGTTAGAGTTGTATATCAATTCCCTAATGTATTTATAGATGAAACTACCAGGATTACCTCTAGTATGAGAGATAGAGTTTGAGATCATGCTATTACACTATACACAATCGATCTTTATCCCTCTATATTGGTTGTACCAGCCGAGATCAAGGAGCTTCTAGTACAGTTGCTGGAGCTGTTGGAGAAGGGATTCATCCGCCCCAATACATCACCATGGGATGCACCAGTCCACTTTGTGAAGAAGAAGGATGAATCCCTAAGGATATGCATAGACTACATGCAGTTGAACAAGAGAACAGTTAAGAACTGTTACCCACTTCCAAAAATAGATGATCTATTTGACTAGTTGCATGGTACAGCAGTGTTCTCTATGATTGTCCAGATGTCGAGATACCACCAGTTGATGATCTAAGAGGCCGGTGTAGTGAAGTCTGTATTCCGCACTAGATATGGCCACTGTGAGTTCTTGGTGATGCCATTTGGACTCACGAATGCACCTACTGCATTCAAGGATTTAATGGACCAGGTCTTCCATCTGCATTTGGACAGATTCGTGATTGTTTTCATTAACGATGTTCTAGTTTACTTTCATGATGAACACGAGCATGAGTCTCACCTTCACAACATACTAGAGATGCTCCGAGAGAACCATTTGTATGCTAAATACAGTAAGTGTGATTTTTGGCTTTCTGAGGTGGTTTTTCTTGTCCATGTGGTTTCAGGGGTGGGGATGTCAGTTGATCTTTCTAAGAAAGAGCCAGTGGTGTCTTGGCAGCAACCCAAGATAGTTACGGAGATTTGTAGCTTCCTTGTCCTCACTGGGTACTATAGGAGGTTTGTTAGAGGGTTCTCTCAGTTAGATCTACCCCTTACCCGGTTGATGTAGAAGGATGTCCCATTTGTTTGGAGCGAGAAATGCAAGTTGAACTTCTGAACGCTAAAGGAGAGATTGACTTCTGTACCCATTCTCACCCTTCCTTCTTGTACCTTGGACTTCACCGTGTACATAGATGCTTCCAAGGAGGGCTTGGGTGCAGTGTTAATGCATCATCTACATGTTGTTGCGTACGCATCACGACAACTGAAGCACCATGAATGCAGCTACCCCACTCATGACTTGGAGTTGGCGGTTGTAGTCTTTACGTTAAAGATATGGCGTCATTATTTGTATCAGGTGACATTTGAGATCTTAACAAACCACAATAGACTTAAATACATTTTTGATCAGAAGGAATTGAATATGAGGCAAAGGCGATGGATGAAACTGCTAAAAGATTATGATTATACCATCTCCTACCTTCCTGATAAGGGTAATGTGGTAGCAGACGCCTTGAGTAGACGATCATAAACTAAGGGTTCGATATACTGGTTGTAGATGTGGGATATACTCACTACACTTAGTGAGTGACACCCATTTGAGGGGACATCTGATGTAGTAAATGTGCCAGCCTAGTATAGTTGCTTGTGGGACCGGATTGTTCAGGGCCAACAGACAGATATGAGGATCTAGGAGCTGTACCACATGTGCTTGAAGGATGAATTTGACGAATTTTGAGTCCGTGGATCCATCGTATGGAAGGAGGACCATGTGTGTGTCCCAAATGACAAGAAGCTGAGGAGAGAGATCCTAGATGAGGCACATAGCTCGAGACTATCCATACATCCAGGTGGCACTGAGATGTTTAAGGATCTCTGTCAACACTTTCGATGGGAAGGCATCAAGAAGGATGTAGCTGAACATGTTACCAAATGTCTTACTTTTCTAGATGGTGAAGGCAGAGCACTTGAGGCCTCCTAGTTTACTACAGCTTCTTCCCATCCCGGTATAGAAATGGGAGAGCATCACAATAAATTTTGTCACATGATTGCCGCGCAGCCTTGGAGGGCATGCTACGATATGGGTCATCATTGACCGATTGACCAAGTCAACCCATTTCATCCTGGTCAACATGACATATACACCAGTACAACTAGCCATATTATATGTTCAGCACATCATTCGGTTGCATGGGATAGCCAAGAAAGTAGTGTCAGATAGAGATTCATGTTTCACGTCACACTACTGGGGAGAATTTATGAGAGCCTTGAGGACATAGCTACATATGTGTTCAGCCTACCATCCACAGACAGATGGGCAGTGTGAGAGGACCATTCAGACCTTGGAGGATCTACTATGATCCTGCGTGGTTGAGGGGAAGGGATGCTGGAAGGATCACTTTCCCCTAGTTGAGTTCACGTACAACAATAGCTACCAAATGCGTGTATAGGCATGGAGCCATTTGAGGCATTGTACGGGAGGCGGTACACCACTCCTTTGTGTTGGTAGCAGGTTGATGACAACACCATGTTCACCCCGTAGATCATTGAGGAGACCTCCAGGGTAGTGGAGACTGCTAGGGGGAAATTGCTGATCTCGTAGAGCCGTTAGTAGAGTTATGCCAACTAGCAGCGTAGAGACCTTGTGTTTCAAGTATGTTATCCAACATTGCTGGCCTAAGGGGAGTAGTTCTTTGCCAATCCCGTGTGACTAAGCGTTTCTCATGATCATAGGTTGGGGACTTCGTGTTCTTAAGTGTGTCCCCAATGAGCGGAGTACAACAATTCGATGCCAAGGGCAAGCAAGCACCATGTTTTGGGGACCATTTGAGATTTTGGCCGTGTTGGGAAAGTGGCCAACAAGGTGGCCCTTCCCCCACATCTCGAGGGCATCCATGATGTGTTTCACGTGTCTAATATGCGGAAGTACATACATGATCCTCGATAAGTGATTAGCTATGAGGACTTGGTGGTGGAGCCAAACATCTCCTTCCTAGAAGAGTTAGTGCAGTTTTCTAGACCATGCGGTCAAGAGGGTGAGGCGGAAGGATATCCCTTTGGTCATGGTCCTATGGTGAAGTCAAAATGTCAATGAAGCTACATGGGAAACTGAGACGAACATGAGAGAGAAATACCCTCATCTGTTCACAGGTATGGAATTCAAACCATTGTCAAGTTCGCTTTGTGATTTTTATGGGTTTAGCTCTCTTTGAGATTTTTATGGGCTCATTTCACTGTGATACTTAGATTCCATTGGTCTCGTGCGTTGAAATCAATCAGAATCATCTTAATTCTCGGGGACGAGAGTTCCTTTGAGATTTTTATGATGTGAAAACACCGAAAACTGAACATGGACTAAAATGCAAATCTTGACTGAGCCTGGGATTAATTGAAAAATCTGTACTTGTCTAGTGACTATAAAATTCAAATAAGAGTCCATTACGCAGTGCTCGTCGAGATCTTTTCAACGAGTCCTAGAACGTGAAAATCCGAGTTTGGAAGCCCGAGTTATGGTCAATTTACTTAGTAAGGGTCCAGGTCCATTTCAGACCCGAACCAAGATCCGAACCAAGATACCCCTTCATGCAAAAACCCCCAAATCAACTTTCCTCACCCAAAAATGTCAAAACCCTTTAACCGACCCTCTTCCTCCTCCCTCTCCCTCGTTGGAGCCTCGCAGGAGCTCATCGGAGCACGCGGGTAAAATATCCGGAGTTGCAATCACTTTGAGGAGTTCTAGGTAGCCCTCGGGGAAGATTTTTGCATCGTCATCGGAGCACCGATTGCTTTGTTTCTCCACGTGTAGAATTACCAAGTAATCAAGTTCTTGAGGTACAATGTTCCCTCCCTTATTGCTGCAGATTTCACGCAGATTTCACCCTATATTCGAATATCTTTAGAACCTCAGAGTGATTTTGAACCTATGTCTGTACTTAGATCCAACTATGAGTTGAGTGACAATATATAGATAGGAAACTACTCTCCCTCTTTTCCTCATCACGCCCCATCTCGCATGCGCTTTAGATAAAAAAAATCTCTATGTTTTTCAGCAGTGAGCAGTTTAAAAATTCCTTTGATTTTTTCCTCTTTCGGGTTTCCATACCCCAAGCTGCACTTCGGATCTTTAGAGGATGCTAGAAGTTGGAAATTTGTCCTTACAATCTTGTCTCTCTTGATCAGAATGCCAATGATATTTCAATTCGGGTTTCAAAATTTTTGTTGGGAAGATCGGATTTTTACCTTTTTAGCTTTGTTCTAGTCATGGATCTGAGGTGGATATGATCTTGTCTCATATAGTTAAGGAGGGGATTTATCATCTAGGGATTTCGAATCCCAGTTGTTGTCTTAATTTGACCTTCTTTTTTGTTTGATTACAATATACTTCAATGATAGTTGGGAGAAAAACAATATCTGGTTTACATTTCATATTCTCCCTTATCTCAAGGACTTCACTCATGGGTCCTTTTAAACAATGAGCATCTACATAAGAACCATATGTAACAATGGTAGGTTCCACAGTGTTCTGACCAAAAATCTCCATATATTCTGGATCTCTTTTCATATTACCCATTTTGCAATAAGCATAATGGATATAGTTAATGTAACCACGTGTGGGAATATGCTACAAACAGTCCTATTACTGAGAATGGTTACAACATCTTCAATATTCCAATTCTTGCAGCAACCATTGCACAATATATTATAACTGAAGATATCAGGCACGATTCCATTGCAAATCATGGAATTGAAGACCCTCTTTGTCGTGACCATGTGCCATGTTAGACAATAACCATGCATGAAAATGTCGTAAGAGATCTTTGTGGGTGTTGCTCTACTTCTAGCCATTGAATCAAATAGTGCATGTGCTTTTTCAATCCATATAAACATGTTTAGAGTATCCAAGTATGTGGTGTTGCCATTTTTCAATTGATGCAGTATTTTGTGGATTTCTACCTCAGTTGGTTTTTGTGTGCAACTAAAATAATAAGTCAGGTGCTTATGTTATTAGACCTTGTTTTGACTATGAGGCTTTCTAATTTCTAAGTTTAGGAGGAAGCTAAGACATGTGTTTTTTTCATCTTTACTCTCATTGGGTTCGTATACATTAAAATTATTGTGTCCTAATTTCAAGGGAAAAATTAATATCAGGGTGAACAGGTAGATGGATTTAAGTGTCACCAAGGGAGTGGCATGCACCCTTAGGGCCTCGGGTAGAAGCCTAGCTAACTGTGATCCCAACTGCTATTGTAGTTGCGATGGTTGGTGGACATGTTGCTTGGTACACCGAGGTGCTAGTCTGACGGTGTTGTCCTCAGCACTTGCGTGCTTTAGCCCGGTGCTCGAGCGCAGGCCAAGTAGTCATGGTTGGTTTAGTAGTGCTTCCCTTGTCACATAAAGTTAACTCTCATGTACGGGCAAATGTAGACCACATTGGTCGGTATTCCGAGTGTGAGCATTAAGAGGGGAGTTCCGGGAAATGTGGTTTATGAAGTTGGGAAGAAGAGATATTTCTCATTGGCGTAAGGATGATTGGGTTGTCGCGGGGATTCGTGGGATGGAATCTAAATTCTGAATAGGACATATCATTGGGAAGTGGGGAAGAGTGGACGTGTTGGGAACTTAGTTAGGATGCATTGTATCCCACCGCATGCCTACAGAGGCACCCCAACCCTAAGGCATTCTTTTTGCCTTATAGTCGATGTGTGAGGTCTCATATAGACCAAGACCGCAGACTATCCACGAATCTTGGTTACTCATATCCATATCTAATACTGATAACTAGAATCCAATTCTATGTGAGATCAGTTATCCAATTTCTTTCTCTTTTGCACACATTTAAATTATATCCTGCATTTCTTTTTGTATAGTTTTATTTAAATAGTATTGGGCAACATATCTGATAACGTACCTATGTGTGGCCCTGCAGGTTTACATCAGTGATTTGTTGGAGGAACCATCAAATTTTGTGTAGCTTCACCTTCTTTTTGAAGGATATGGTTAGATCCTCAAGCGCATCACGGAAGCGTGAACGTCGCATCGAATACGACGTGAAGCGACTAGTCGCACTAGTTGCTCGATGCTGCGGAATTTAAAAAAATTTTATCACGACGAAACCACATGATCCAAGAACACTTCTCGGATCGTTTCGTCTAAACCACAAACAAGTAATAGGATTACCTCTTGAAGCGTGGTTGCGATCGAGTCTCTAAACGAAGAGACCTCCTGTCTCAAGTCCGATCCGACGGAGGAGACGCTTGCGAGCGCGGGGATGAACCGCGTGCTTCTCGCAATCCATGTTGATGATCCAAGCGGCGGATCTCCTGATCTCGACACACGAGATCCGACGTCTTCTTCACGAGCGAGGCGCACCGAAGGAGACAGAGATCCACGAGCAGAAGAACGGGCAACATAACTACGATGCCGCGGCGATGGAGAACCTCTCCATGGCATCCATAGTGGACGGCCATGAGAGGGAGAGAGGACTGACCTCTAGAGAGAAAGAGAGAGAGAGAGATGCTTCTCAAGCATTATGTGTTAAGAGAGAGCATGGGTATGCCTCTCTATTTATATGGTTTTGGGATCCATGGATCTCAATCCATGGGACATATAAAATCAATGGATGAGATTGATTTATGTCAATCCAATGGTCAAGATTGTTGTTGGTAAAACCAACAAATTTAGGTTAAAATATATTTGACAAAATCAAATATAAATTAGTCCTAAATCAAACCAATAAATAAGGAGAGAATACATACATGGAAATCACAATTCCATGTACAACATGGTGGACGACCACCCATTCCAAATAGGACATGGGTGCCGCCCACCCCTTTCCTAATGGAGGGCAATCTCATGATAATTCATGAGATTGCATATCTCCATGGAAATTCTCTCTTTATTTATTTCCAACAACTTTTGTTGGGTTTTATTCTTCAAAAATAATTCACAATTATATTTGAGAATATTGCAATCTTGCCATTGGAATATTGTGAATCAAATTCACAACCCAAAACAACATATAACTTACATTGTTAATTAATCACACAATGTGTATCCAATACACATAATAATTAATCAACACATATAAATTATAATTAGCTCTCTCTAATTATAAATCATATTTATAATATATAATGAATAATTGGATATTAATATCCACATTATTCTTATCCATAATAATTAAATCACATTTAATTACATTGGATAACTTATTCTCATGTGCTCAAATAATATGAATCACATTCATATTATTTACTTCTTTGATAATCAAATCACATTTAATTATCTAAGATAGCTCTCCTTATAATATGAATCAAATTCATATTATTCATGATAATTAAATCACATTTAATTATCCATTTTCTCATTGCTCGGATACATATATCAACAATAGAATTATCCATGAACTCTTTCAAGGATAATGCGCTTTCTCCGCGAATACTTGGAGATAAGGACAGGGCGATTGTATTGTTCCACGTATAGTGACATGGATATTGAGATCATATCTCAAATCCAGATTTCGGGCCTCCCATAGATGCTTGATTAAATCAAGACCGTAAATCTAATCTTCTCATTGAATCTGAATCACATTCAGATCAATGTCCAACATTTGGACTAAGATCAGATTACTTCTCTACTGAGAGGAGTCACTAAAATCCAGACCCGTTTCATCACTCCCTAGGAATGGAAGCGTCATGGTTATACAATCGTTTATGATCACATCACCCTCAGGTATTCCTAATACCTGTACATCCTGCATACTGGAAGACTCAGAGTAAACCCGAAGTATTAGATCAACTTTACACTGTCTACTTCAGGGTTTTATCAGTAAGTTTCTCATTCGATCATTGGGAGTCGGTATCGATCATATACTTTCCAAAAGCATATATCATACCTAGGTCTTGATCATATACTTTCCAAAAGTATATATCAAACCAACAAATTCAGTCAAGCTCCCAAAGCGAGACGACCGTGCACGGAATTTGATTCTTCCCAATATCTCATGAGTGAGCTCATGTCTTCCGGTTCAGTAGTGAACCTGTATGATCCCTTTGAGAGATCGTATTACTCATATGCCCTTATATGCACACCAGCGCGCCGGTGTATAGACCTTGATTAGGTCATCAACCTATTGGTCTGCCAAATGTACATACTCAAACATATAGTAACACATCTGTCTCCGGTCAGAGGATGTGTGCCTGTATCGTGACAGCATACGATATAGGACTTTGGTTATCTCGATCTCGTTAAGTCAACTCTTTGACCTAACTAATCTGACACCTCCGAATCTCTATTCCTATGCAGAGGACCTGCATCAAGAGGTCGGTCAGATATCAACCTAACTGAGATAGGATTGCCATCTCCTACTCTGGCTGGAGATCATCTCTTAATAATCATTTGACGGTGCTTGACGAGTCCTCAATCTAACTCATTAGATATTCATCTAAGCACCAGCCTCTATGATTCAATAATTGAATCAACAGCTGTATGATCATTAAGATGGCCATGGTACATAACCCTAATTGTACTAAGGGACCTATTATGCAAATTATATACTCTTTATTTCAGATCAAGGAGTGAATTGCAATAACATTTATTGCATAATGGCTCGCCGTGGGCTCGCATGTCCAACAATCTCCCACTAGCCCAAAGAGCCATTAATGGGCTAATCATTCAAACTCACACTCATGTGACAATCATAGGCTATTTAGTAAATAGCTAGGTAAGCTGATCAGTCACTCTGTTCCCAAGAGACTACGCCAAGTCCTTTTACGGCACTTGCATATCTCCTAGTAACAGTGTTCGCATCCAATGCGAATGTTGCATCTCATGCAACTGATACTCAATTTATAGTGTCCTTGACACTACATCTTTATAATTATCATAACCATTATTCCCATAATCCTTATTAGAACACCTTCATTCCTGGAGATCTCTATCTCCTAAGGTATCTATAGTTAAGACCCTTATAGATCACTATCTACAAGGTCTTAAACCTTTGAAGATAAGACTTTGAGATCACTATCTCTAAGTTTCATCATTCTTTTGAAGATATTGATATTACTGCAATCAAGTGTTTTATCTCCATAGTAGGACTAGTAACAGTTTACTACTCCCACTGCATGGCAGACATCTGGCATTCGTACACATCCAGCATACACTCATCTTCTCGTAACTGATGCACAAGTGCAAGCAGTTCTAGTATTCACTTCCTTAACCTTTTGAGGTGTTATCCCTTTAGATAGGTCAGTACCATATCTTAAGGGATGGAAGCCATTCTTGGAATTTCTAAGAATAGAATATGTCCAAGGTGTACTATGAATGTGACAGTCCCAATATCCTCTTCTCTTTGCTTCTGAACATCTTCAGAACTAGGATCTAAGAGGTATCCTTGAGATCATATCTCAAGGTATGGAACAATCAAATTATAAAACACTTATCATTATCATCCTTAGATCATTCCAAATGATCAGGATAATATCTACATTTAGCACGATGAACACAATGGGACTCCCACTAAGCTACACATGGTTTATCAAGATTCTATCTGAAATCATAACATTTATAATTTCATTAGATCTTATGATCCAGCTACAAGAAGTTTATTTGAGTCCAAAGATGGAGTTCTTCAGCTAGCACACCTTGCTTTCCTCAACCATGAAGCCCTGGGGCTACTTCATATAAATATCTTCAGAGAGGTATTCATAGAGGAATGCAATCTTGACTCATACCATGAAGATGTCATAGACAAGTTGTGTAGCTATAGTTAGCAATATTCTGATGGGTTAAAGCAAGGTCACTGGAGAGCAAGTCTTATCGCAAGCGATGTCTTCTCTTCGGTGTGTAGCTCATGGCTACGAACCGTGCTTTGAAGGTCTATACCTTCTCATCAGGTTCCCTCTTTTTCTTGAAGATCCATTTACACCTTAATGGGTCTGACCCATATAGGTGGATCCTCGAGGGTTCATATACAACACTTGTATATGAAGTCTACATTAGACTTGTATTGCTAACATCCATCTATCCATGTCATGATCCTCAGGAGCTTCATCACATGAAGTCCAATCATTTTCACATGGAATACATCCTCAAACTCATTTGAAGAGGTATTAGTGTTTCATCTTTAATTGTCCTTTTAGTTTCCAATTTCAGGAGCCTCATTATCTTCTCAAGATTAAATGAGTTCCTTTACTTCATTTTATCTTGATTCTTAAGAGAGTCATCCTCTAAGAATCACATTCTCAGAGATGAGATCCTTTAAGAATCTCAAGGTCATAAAGTAGGTATACAATACCATACTTTATTTTCCTAATGAAGTAGCACTCTCTAGTGCTAGATTCCATCTTACATGCATGGAACCTTATTAAGTATATAATGTAGTCTCTACTACATATATATGCCTTGGAAACTAAGAGATAATTATGCTAGGATTAATCATTGATTAAATCATGTCATACATGATCAATTGTATCTCCCTACAACTCCATTGAGTTCAAGTTCATTAGGAGGATTGAGATAGGAATGATATTCATATCTCCATAAGGTATTTCTTGAATTCATCTAATAGGTTCAGGCTACCTTGGTTAGATCAAATTCATTTCATCTTCCTTCAAACTTTGGTTCTAAACCAAAATTGTGAAATCTCTGAACATTTCAAAGTTTTCTAAATGAAGAGAAGAAAACACAAATAACCACTAATAGATATCACATATCCACAATGTTTATTCTGATATAGAAGATTTACATACATCAATATGTATAAGATCTTGAATACCTTAACATCTTACTCCTTTCCCAAAGAAGGGTGTATTGGACATTTTTTACTTTGAATACAATATTCAAAAGTATGTGAGATTTGAATCTTTAGACAATCTAAAGTTTCATGTCTTACTAGTCCATTGATCTCATCAACAGACATATGTCCAAAAAACTTGATGCCAGATCATTGTTAAATGATATTTGTCCTCCTATTGATCTTTATAGGTTTAATTTTCAGTATTAGAAATCTTAATGAACCATTCATTAATTTTCTAATTTAATAGAGTCCACTAGATTTTTAGATTACTATCTGAAATATCTCCATCATAACTCTTTATGATAGATTTATTACAGAATTCATGTTTATATCCAACAATTAGAAATAAACAATGAGTATATTCTATAGGTCATAGAGACATTCTCTAAGACTAAGGGCTCCCACTGAAAATATGAAGTTCATTGATCCAATGGAAATTGTTGCAACACTTGCATCACTCCCAACATGATGATCATTAAACCTTAAGATCAAATTATTCTAATACAGATGCAACCAATTGCAAGTGTCTTTAGAAAACTGAGATACAATTATTAGACTTTATCTTATCAAATATGTAAGTCAATATCAATGATTATATGTAGATTAATCTGATGCACTATCTGATTCCTTCTCTAAGGATTCTAGACAGATTTGATAGTCATACTATCAACACATCAACTTATTGCAGTATTGGCATTCATTCAACTCTTTGAATGTCATATGGAAGTTACAGAAATACAGTCAACCTTTTTACTATATTTCTTACTTGGGTCCAACCCATGCTTCCACTGCGCTCCCTTTATCTATAAGCAACCATTGCTTAAGACTAAGGACCTCTTATGTTAAAATCAAAAATTTCAATATAAGAGTATTTCAACATTTATACAAACTTTATTTAAGTTCATACAATATGAATATTACGAAGCTTCATGAATGACTAGAGCATAGACAGTAGAATGATGACACTCATCATCTACATCCATCTAAACTCTTAAAACATAGGTTTAGGTAGGTATTCAAACAATTTGAATACATCATCTCTTATAGAGCCACCATTCTGCATGATGCAGAGAACCATGTCATTCATGATTGAATGTTGAGAGCACATATGTATGCCAGAATATCTTTATTGATTTTATAAGGATTAATTTGACAATTGCGATCATCATCAACATGTCACTTCCAAAGCACATTTGATGATATCAAGATCATAGAAACATCCTAACCCTAGGTTTGAAGTCCTATTATCTATTTAATTGTCATTCCTCGTTATTTTGAGGAAACTTGCATATTGTAACCACATACATTATGTGTTCAACTGCAAGTACAATATCTGGATCAAGAGTCTATCCATGATATTTTACTGGTTATCGTTGAGTATAGCATTGAGTGGGTTTAATGAAGGATTATCTGAAATAAGAAATTTACATAAACTTATATAAATATATAATTTACTTTGATTTAGGAATTTTTATATCAAAGCTGTCCTGCCATGTCAACAATGAAAGTTCATTCCCTTAATCACTTTCAATGTAAGAGATACACTTACCATTATATCTCAAGCAAGATCTGGGATCTCCTTCCTTATCTTTGTTGCATCCCAATAATATGAGAACCTACAACTCAGATAAAAAGAAGCGGGAACACATTCCGCCTTGCAAGTCCAACTTGCATCTCCCAATTCGGTCTTTAATGCCCGGGCCCACCACCCCTAAGGTGATGTTGACCCGTCATTAATTGAACCAACCGTCAACAGGAATACAACTCGCTATGCGCAATCAAATATCGCCCCAATAATATGAGGACCCGATATTGGGGTCACTACGCATACGTCCTTACTCTTTCGAGAAGCGACGAGCCCGATCCAAATGGATCATGTGCAGGAGCTGTCACTTCGGACAGGCGTCTCCCACATATAATATCTGGCGACGAAACCCTTCGCCTTGACGGGAGACCATGGATGTCTCTTATGTGATCCTCCATATCTTATTCAAATTTAATTAATTACTATGAATCATATTCATATAATCAATTCTTCGAAGGGAATTATTAACTCTAATCATATTAGAGTATTTTCAATTGGATATAATTAACTTAATCATATTAAATTAATTATCAATCCAATTTAATCAATCAAACTTAATTTTATGCTTGAATATACATATATGATATTATTCTCAAAGTACGTATTAATTCGAATTTTAATAATTAGAAAAATACATCATAATCCAGCGGACATTATCCCGGCCCTACCCGCTGTCATGGCCAGTACCGGCGGGAGTGGGGCGGACCACATACGTTGCAACCCGCTGACCCAGCGATCCCCGACTAGACACCATATCCACCTCGGGAAAGGATAATGCCAAATTGATTATTTTGTACTTGAGATGATCATCGGTTCTTCAACTGAAATTATACCATATAGTAATCAAAACAATTTTGATTTTAAGGAAATTTGCTAGGCAAATTCCCAAGTCCTATTCAAGCAAGAAGTTTGATGATTGCAATTCCAATTAAGGTTTAGATCAAATCTAATCAACTAATTGGTTGGGGCCAAGTCAATTAGGCAAATAATCATGTTTCAATATTTCATAAATATTTTTCAAGATTATTTCACGAAATTAACAATTAATTTCTCTAATTGACAATCACTTGGTTCTAGATTAGGAAAGCATTTTCAGCAGTGACCCCTACTTACTAAAATTGACATATCTCAATCATATTAAATCCAAATTAAGCAAAGTCAATTTCTAAAGTTTGCTAATTTGATTTAGGACAGAACCTAAGTGATGTTTCACGCATTTCGAGGCAAGTCTAAACAGTAATTAACATTTTAATCACGTTCAGATTCACAGTTCCCGCAACAGTGCATACATGTCCATTAAAACGACCATATCTCGAGCATACGAAATCCGATTTACGCAAACTCAGATCCTATGGTTTCCTTATTTAATGGGGAACATAATACAATTATAAAATTCGTGTTTAAACAATTTAAACAGTGCCGAATTTATTTATTAAACAGATCTGCGAAATCAAATGCGATGAAAACTTTCGCGACCTAAACGAACCCAAGTCGTCCTCGGTTAGCGAATCACTATTCGAAACCATCGACCTAAGGCTCTGATACCACTTGAAGGATATGGTTAGATCCTCAAGCACATCACGGAAGCGTGAACGTCGCATCGAATACGACGTGAAGCGACTAGTCGCACTAGTTGCTCGATGCAGCGGAATTTAAAAAAATTTTATCACGACGAAACCACATGATCCAAGAACACTTCTCTGATCGTTTCGTCTAAACCACAAACAAGTAATAGGATTACCTCTTGAAGCGTGGTTGTGATCGAGTCTCTAAACGAAGAGACCTCCTGTCTCAAGTCCGATCCGACGGAGGAGACGTTTGCGAGCGCGGGGATGAACCGCGTGCTTCTCGCAATCCATGTTGATGATCCAAGCGGCGGATCTCCTGATCTCGACACACGAGATCCGACGTCTTCTTCACAAGCGAGGCACACCGAAGGAGACAGAGATCCACGAGCAGAAGAACGGGCAACATAACTACGATGCCGCGGCGATGGAGAACCTCTCCATGGCATCCATGGTGGACGGCCATGAGAGGGAGAGAGGGCTGACCTCTAGAGAGAAAGAGAGAGAGAGAGAGATGCTTCTCAAGCATTATGTGTTAAGAGAGAGCATGGGTATGCCTCTCTATTTATAGGGTTTTGGGATCCATGGATCTCAATCCATGGGACATATAAAATCAATGGATGAGATTGATTTATGTCAATCCAATGGTCAAGATTGTTGTTGGTAAAACCAACAAATTTAGGTTAAAATATATTTGACAAAATCAAATATAAATTTGTCCTAAATCAAACCAATAAATAAGGAGAGAATACATACATGGAAATCACAATTCCATGTACAACATGGTGGACGGCCACCCATTCCAAATAGGACATGGGAGCAGCCCACCCCTTTCCTAATGGAGGGCAATCTCATGATAATTCATGAGATTGCATATCTCTATGGAAATTCTCTCTTTATTTATTTCCAACAACTTTTGTTGGGTTTTATTCTTCAAAAATAATTCACAATTATATTTGAGAATATTGCAATCTTGCCATTGGAATATTGTGAATCAAATTCACAACCCAAAACAACATATAATTTACATTGTTAATTAATCACACAATGTGTATCCAATACACATAATAATTAATCAACACATATAAATTATAATTAGCTCTCTCTAATTATAAATCATATTTATAATATATTATGAATAATTGGATATTAATATCCACATTATTCTTATCCATAATAATTAAATCACATTTAATTACATTGGATAACTTATTCTCATGTGCTCAAATAATATGAATCACATTCATATTATTTACTTCTTTGATAATCAAATCACATTTAATTATCTAAGATAGCTCTCCTTATAATATGAATCAAATTCATATTATTCATGATAATTAAATCACATTTAATTATCCATTTTCTCATTGCTCGGATACATATATCAACAATAGAATTATCCATAAACTCTTTCAAGGATAATGCGCTTTCTCCGCGAATACTTGGAGATAAGGACAGGGCGATTGTATTGTTTCACGTATAGTGACATAGATATTGAGATCATATCTCAAATCCAGATCTCGGGCCTCCCATAGATGCTTGATTAAATCAAGACCGTAAATCTAATCTTCTCATTGAATCTGAATCACATTCAGATCAATGTCCAACATTTGGACTAAGATCAGATTACTTCTCTACTGAGAGGAGTCACTAAAATCCAGACCTGTTTCATCACTCCCTAGGAATGGAAGCGTCATGGTTATACAATCGTTTATGATCACATCACCCTCAGGTATTCCTAATACCTGTACATCCTGCATACTGGAAGACTCAGAGTAAACCCGAAGTATTAGATCAACTTTACACTGTCTACTTCAGGGTTTTATCAGTATGTTTCTCATTCGATCATTGGGAGTCAGTATCGATCATATACTTTCCAAAAGCATATATCATACCTAGGTCTTGATCATATACTTTCCAAAAGTATATATCAAACCAACAAATTTAGTCAAGCTCCCAAAGCGAGACGACCTTGCACGGAATTTGATTCTTCCCAATATCTCATGAGTGAGCTCATGTCTTCCGGTTCAGTAGTGAACCTGTATGATCCCTTTGAGAGATCGTATTACTCAGATGCCCATATATGCACACCAGCGCGCCGGTGTATAGAACTTGATTAGGTCATCAACCTATTGGTCTGCCAAATGTACATACTCAAACATATAGTAACACATCTGTCTCCGGTCAGAGGATGTGTGCCTGTATCGTGACAGCATACGATATAGGACTTTGGTTATCTCGATCTCGTTAAGTCAACTCTTTGACCTAACTAATCTGACACCTCCGAATCTCTATTCCTATGCAGAGGACCTGCATCAAGAGGTCGGTCAGATATCAACCTAACTGAGATAGGATTGCCATCTCCTACTCTGGCTGGACATCATCTCTTAATAATCATTTGACGGTGCTTGACGAGTCCTCAATCTAACTCATTAGATATTCATCTAAGCACCAGCCTCTATGATTCAATAATTGAATCAACAGCTGTATGATCATTAAGATGGCCATGGTACATAACCCTAATTGTACTAAGGGACCTATTATGCAAATTATATACTCTATTTCAGATCAAGGAGTGAATTGCAATAACATTTATTGCATAATGGCTCGCCGTGGGCTCGCATGTCCAACACTTTTGTGGTACAGTGGTTGGTAGTTCTTTTACTGTTTCTTGTACTTTGTTAATATTCGAGAGACATGACATGTAAAATGTACAATGTATGTGTGGACATCTTTTATTATGTATACATATTTACTTTTGTGGACATGGATGGAAAATGGAAATGTATGAATTGTGAAAAGGTTGAATGAGAAGTAAAAAATTTTAATTCCTAAGCATGTTGCTATTTTCTCTTGCTTTTGTGAATGACAAATATTCAAATGTGGAATGGATGTGCGTGGATTGGTTTGTCGAGTACCCAGATCCTAGAGGGGGATGGGTGTCACATCCAATGACACTCGATCTCCTCCTCTGTCCATTGCAGCTAAAGATGAAGGTTGCAAGACCTTCCTTGAGTCGTGGCGAATAAGATGGAGGAAAGTTGTTGGTAATAATCACGCTGGAAGGCCCTACATACGAAGTGACTCTGACGGATAATGTCAAGATTAGAAATCAATGAATATTACTATCAATCAAAGTCCTCTTCACCTTCAAGTGTAATGCAAACAAAGACCGATGCTATGAAAATCTTTTCAAATGCAGATATGGTGGAATGAAGGGTTGAATGTAGATGGAACAAGAAACCCTATATGGTTCTTCTCTCTTGTATAGAGAACAAATGGAGGAAATGAACAACACAATGAAGAAGTGGAAAAGGGAGTATGAAATGTACATGTAAAAGAATGGATGTCAACATTGGTATCCAATTAGATTAAGTAGATCATGATAGTATGATACAAAAAAATGGAAAAACATGAAGAAGCTCTGGTCTGAAGCATACCTAGAATGGAAGATGATAAATAATCGAATGATGGAAAAGGAATGTGAAGCATGGTTGAAGCTTAGAGCTTCCAATTGTCACATGAGATCTCCGTCGAAGAGATTGATCTAAAGCATCTCCTGAACTAGGGTCTGATACAAGGTAATTACACATTGGATCTCGCCAGCCAAGAACCTCCCTCGTCAGTCACCAAGGGTTTCTCTCTGTCACAATGAAGGTTAGGAGATAGGGGCTTAGCATAAGAATGGCAGATAACCGATGCCATGGCTGGACGGTGGAGTTTTATTGGGTGAAAATTGGAAGTTCTAGGTGGTTCGGGTGTAGGTTTCAATCCACAGTTATTGAAGAACTTGAGGCAGATGAGGAGGTTTGGAGGTTTAGCGAAGGTCATGGTCGATTGAGGAAGTGAATGGCAATGGGAGTGGGTAGTTAGAATATATCATGTGGTAGCAGGAAATTGGTGAAGAAGGACAGAAGCGGAGGGTCACATCACTTCATACTTGAAGTTAGAGGTTCACAAGGAACCCTCATCGTTGATCTTAAGATCCAACAGTTGGGAGTGCAACGTGATGCAGCGGAGAGGTAGGGCCACATGGTGCATTCTGATCGTGCCACGTGGCCCAATGAGGATAAAGATAAATACAAAAATAGGCTAAAATAGAAAATAAATTAAATGAAAAAGAATTAGAAAAAATGTTCCACATGAAATTGTAGATCTTGATGAGATCTACAACTTTCATGTCGAATCAAAGAGAAAATAAATTATCTATACACAAAATATTTTGTGACTAATTTAATTAATTAGGTTACATAATTTTATTTTCTTTTCTCATTTTTTTTGATCTTTATTTTATGAATTATGTAATATTAATCTATTTTTTTATAGTATTTTCAATAAATTATAAATACATAAATAATAGTACAATAATAGGGTTAATAATATGCAATAATAATAGATATTTATTCACAACACATAGTTAATTAATTTATATTATTAATTATGAAATTTTATTGGTTTTCTTAATCAAGTGAGATAATATTCGAAAATAATGTAGTTGAATCTGGGAATCATCCACCCCATATACTTAAGATAAGCTCGTCCTTGAGATAAATAAATAAAGAGTAAATTAGAGAATGAAAATTAATCAATGAATTCCCTGAGATGTTCATGTGAAGAGACAAGTCTTAAAAAATTTAGAACACTTGGTTCTAGAGATCCTAAGACTCTGAGCTCAACCTAGTCCTAATCAACAGGAATTCAACACCACTCATTATTAGACTCTCAATGTATACATATATGTAAGAGGTATGACTTAGTGTGTTGACTGCATTTATAAGAGTAGAATTGAATTGTCACTTGAAGTTCCAATACCAAAGATTCTTCTAAGGAACCAATCCTCAATGCTAGGCATTAAATCTAGTCTTCCTTCAATCCCCGGTCTCTTTAGTTTGTTAGATATCCAAGTGTGGATGGCAGGGCAGATAATGGAGATATAAGGATGGTGTAATTTCTTTTCTCCCTCTCATTGGAACACGATATGACAAGTGCATTATTAACCCTATACAATTTTTTTCTTGTTAATCATTGCATCTGTCAAAAGAAGTTGAGCCATCTGTACTTGTTATCTAGTGAGTGCATAAAGGTACGTCTTCTTTAAGTATCTAATATACTTGCACCTAGACTTGTATCGTTTATGATGTAGAGCCCTTTTGAGGTACTAGCCTGACTCATAAATGCTTAATAATTTTGTCCAACTGGACATTTAAATGTTGGAAGTGGCCGCCTTTTGTGTAAGCTCATATGGATGTAACTTTACAATGCTTTGAGATTTTGTTTTCATCATAATCATTTCTTTTTTTCTAGCTCCGCTGCTTTTACCAAGGATTGGCACATACTGATCAAAAAATTAAGTTAATGATTTACATACCCTAGATATTAGGTTTTTGCCAAGAGATGTATGAGAACCATGTCCCATACTGACTAAGATGCTGATACTCGAGATTCATGAAGCATTCGTTAATCTTATCTCATCCTCATATATAATAAAATCCGGTCCAAACGTGAATTTCAAATTCTAATTCCTCAAGTGAAACCTCAACTCATCTCAATCATGAATGCAATCATAGATGTGAGTGATGGTCATATTATTTAAAGAGGAGATTAAGCATGCAATATAGCACACAAATCTTTTTAACTAGGGAAGTTTGAATTTTTAAGTCTAAGACCTTAATAATTAAGATAGTTTAACTTTATGTCTTTGGACCTCGTAAGCCAAGTGCTAAAGATCTCAACAAGCCTTGAGTGCATAGTAAAAGTGTCACAGAAAATCACTAATCAATAAGTTTATTGTTTACAAAGATTTTTTAAGATTTTTTAATTAGAAAGAGAAAGAAAACGATAACCTCAAGTAACAAGATAGAACACAACAGATACTTCAAGACAATACAAGGATACCCACACAACATTATAAACTTCAGACTCTCAAAGATTAGTCTTGAATATTCAGGGCTTAAAAACACAGGATCCGCTATTCCTTACTTGCTTCTTCTTCATAGAGTAAACCTCAAAATTAGAAGAAGAAAGATCTAAATTCTGATCCATGTGGAAATGAATATCTCAGAATTATTCCACTTTTCCTCAAATGTAATATCCATGTCCACGTGGGAATATCTAAAATTCTCTAAAATAGAGGGAAGACAAATCCAACTTGTAGATCCTGCAACAGACTTATGTGTTTTCTATAAAGTGAAAAACTAGACACAAAAGGTAAACCTAACTTACAAATAATGTGACACTCAGATGATTGAATATCCTTAAGAAAAGGTGTAGGTTCCTTCATATCTAACTCTTCTAATAAAATATTATCTTCCTTAAGTGACAACACTCTCTTCAAAGAATTTTTTATCGACTTTATCTTCTAAAATATAGAGTTTAAATCCAAACATTCTTCCATGCTTTTCTATAAAGATCTGGATCAAGGAAACCTTATTTAGCTAAAGAATACGACGATTCAAATCCAATCGTTTCACCCAAGGAAACCTTTAGTCCCTAAGACTTCCCTTGGAAAACTGAAGCAAGGTTTTATTTTTAAATTTTTATATTTTCTATATATATTTTATTTTCTAAAAAAGATTATTTGTAAATATATACATAAAATATTTAGTATAAAGTCAAAGCACAACATGAACCCCTTTGAAATGAATTTGCAAAACATTTTACAAACCAAGTAGTGTGTGTATATATATATATATAACTTTTCCAGACATTTTCCAAAATAATTTTACAAACTATTTTCAAATCCCCATGTACGTAGCCCAAAATAAATATACAAAATATGGAAAAGTACGAGATATGAAAAAAATTATATATGTAATATATGCAGACAACCCCTATACTTAGCTTGTGTCATGTCTTAATGGCACAAAGTGAAATGACAGATATAACTCATACTAAGTAAAAAGAGGATGGTGAAAAGGCATGGATAAAACAACATGTCGAACCCCTTATACCTAATCTTTGAATAACCTAAATTGAGGATTGGAAGAAATCTATTTTGGGTACAAAACGTTAGTTTCAAAAGAATTGCAGGGGCTCAGTCGCCCCTATACTTGGCTTGAAGAATAGGCTAAGTATTAAGAATGAATATATTATTAAGAGATTGATGAGAATATACAAGATATTGGGTGGAAATCCCCTTATATATAGGCTTTTACAAGCCTAAGAAAGGAGTAAGAAAATAATAAGTAAAGAATCCACCATCAGAAAAGATTACGGTCAGAGAATAGATGAATGTCAAAGATAATTAATTTTTATGATCTGAATCTTTCAGTTGCACATCATGTTGTATCTGAAATACATGCAAATGAATCAATTGGATGAAGTCGATTACTTCAACAGGAGTGAGCCATTCTTTAGATTCCATAAAAATGTTTCAATAGCTTCTAGTTGACTAAGAATGAATGTGCACGATCCGTGAGATCAAATATATCTAACTTCCTTAACAATATAAGGACCCATCAATTTAGACTTTACCTACAGAAGATCTCTAACTTCGTATTAAACAACCATAGCTTTGGTCTAGGAGCAAAGTTTATGCATATAATATGCAAATCATGCCACTTCTTAACTTTGTCCTTAAGATCATGTTGTTGACATATGCTCTGTAGAGGTTCTCCACAAACTCATTAAGATTCAAGTCTCTACACAATTTTCTTAAGTTATAGCTCCAATTGATCTTCTTTATTGTCCACTCAAATATGTGAATCAATTCAATGGGCAAATGACACGACTTGCCATAAATCATTCGAAAAGGTGAACTGCCAAAAGGGTCTTGTATGGCGTCCTATAGGCGCACAGAACTTGGTCGAACAATTGGGACCAATTCTTACTTTTGGGATGGACTAGCATCTGATGTATACTCATCACCTCCCTATTTGAAACCACTGCCATGTCGTTCGATTGAGGTGGTAAGTACTAGTTATTTAATGCTCAAATTGATTGTCCTAAGCTAATGTTTTCATCTCTCTATTCACAAAATGGCAAATCACATTAACTATTAACACTATTGAGAATGCTAACCTTGAAATTATATGATTGTTAATTAATTTACAAACATTCCTACTATTTGTGGCTCAAGTTGGAATAGCCTACACCCAACTTGAAAGATAATCAATCACTAACAATATGTACTCAAATCCATTGTTGTTGTGAAATGGGCTCAAGAAATCTATGCCACATGTATAAAAAACATCACAGAAAATCATAGGATGCGTGGCATCTCATCTCTGTAGCAATTTATCTTTCCCATCCTTTGACACGACCATAAAAAATCAGTGGCATCTCTATATAAGGTTGACTAAAAGAGTCAACATTGAAGTACCTTGTGAGCAGTTCTTTTTCATGGATGGTATCCTCCAAGCCTCAAGAGAATGACAATACATGAGGACACTCTAGTATTCTCCTGAGGAATACACCTTCTCCCGACACAATCAAAAAAATTAATGGATCCTCCCAATGGTAGTTCCTCGAATCTGACTTCAGTCGGTCAATAATGCTCCTAGTCCAACCATGGGGAACTTGCTTGGAGATGAGATAGTTCACCATGTTGACATACCATAGAAGTGAGTAAACAACACATATCGACTCATCTGGGATGGTCTCTCTGATTGGTTCTCCATTAGGAGAACCCTTCATCTCTAATCTTGACAGATGATCAATCACTACATTAGCAACACCATCTTTATACATATTATCCAAATCAAACTCTTAGAGCAATAATATCCAGCTAAGAAGACATTCCTCCACATCCTTCTTTTCCATGAGATACCTAATAGCCGAATGATCTGTATAAATTGTAACTTTTTATCATTAGATATATGAACTAAATTTATCCAAAGGCCATACTAAATCAAGCATTTCCTTTCTGGTCATGGTGTAGTTATTCTGAGTAGTGTCTAAAACTTTGGTCGCGTAGTGAATGGCGAACGGAATCTGATCTCGCCTTTGCCTCAATACAGCTCCTATAGCAAAATCCGATGCATCAGTCATGATCTCAAAGGGAAGAGACTAATAAGGAGCTCGCATAATAGACGAGTCACAAATCTTTCTCTTAAGGAGCTCAAAAGCCTCCAAACACCTGTGATCAATAACAAACTATTTGTCTTTCCCTAAACGCTCATTCAGGAGACATGTAATCTTCGAAAAATCTTGAATGGATCTTCTATAAAATCCAACAAGCATTAGAAATGATTGCACTGACCTGAAGTTGATATATGGATAAAGTTTCTTGATCACACCCACCTTTGCATGGTCAACCTGCATTCCCTTTTTGGAGATGACATGTCCCAACATGATACCCTCCTTAACCATAAAATGGCTCTTTTACCAGGAGAGGACAAGATTGACCTGCCTACATATTTGAAGAACTCGCCCCAAGAGCGCTAAACATGAATCAAAAGAATCACCATGACCGAGAAATCGTCAATGAAGAACTCCATGAAATCCCCCACCATTTCAACAAATACGTCGATCATGCACTGCTGAAAAGTATCTAGGGCATTTTAAAGACCAAAAGGCAAGCGCCTGAATGTGTATGTGACAAGTGAAAGTGGTCTTTTCTTGGTCATTGCAAGCGATGTCTCCTTTGTTGTAGCCAGAGTACAGGTCAAGAAAACATAATAACTTTTTTGCGCTAATTTCTCCAAAATCTAATAAATAAAAGGTCGGAGAAAGTGATTTTTCTTGGTCACAACAATCAACCATCTGTAATCAACAAAGATAAACCACGATGTGGGTACTCTTGTTGTGATCTCAACTCCCTCTTTGTTGGTGACCATTTGAATTCCCGACTTCTTCGGGACAACATGTAGCGGGGGCACCCACTTGGAGTTAGAGATGGGGTATACGAATCATGCTCCACACCAGTTCTTAATTTACTTATTAATAACTTCCCGAAGATTTGGAATAAGTCTCCTCTAAAATTCACGGAAATGTCTAGTATTATCCTCAACATATATGTGGTGTGAGCAATGAGCAGTGTTAATACCTGCTAGATCCGACACAATCCATCCTATTGCCTTGCAGTTTTTCTCAAGAACTTCTAACATCATAGACTCATGTTCTATAGTTATCATAGAACGAAGGATGATAGGAAATCTATTCTTAAGTCCTGCAAGAAAGGAATACTTTAGTGTAGGACGTAGTAGCTTTTGCTTTGGTAATGGGGAATCGTCAAACAAATATGGATGAACTATCATTGAGTTTGGTTCCATGTTGCATGAAGGCCATGTTGATTATGTAGTGCTTGCAACCAACTAAACTAAACAAGGAGTCAGATCACCAAAGAAACACGGTAGTTCGGCCAAAGCCACGCCTGGATCTAAATCTAACTCCATTGATTATTCATTAGAGATTGGAACTAACACATCTACAAAGATCTATGTGTCATCAAATGAATAAATAGATGATTCTTCTATCAAGAATCTTGTCAACACCTCGTAAACTGTTATTACGCGTGCTATTTTCAGGTTTTTTTATGATGTTTTATGAACAAATGTCGTCGTAACCCAATCAAGCGTGAATAACAATTTTATTTGATTCTCAAGCTGAAATAAATACAAAAATCTAGCAAGAAAATTTTGCTATTTAATTTACCTGTATAGCAATAGGATCGAAGTCATGGAGGCTTCAAATCCCATGGGTTATTCAAATAATTTAAAAGTCAATTAAAAGAAAGAGGAAATTCAAATGCCAACTATCTTGATTTTTGTGAGAGTTTTATCTTTTTGTTTTTTTTCTTTGATTTTAATATTTTCTGATTTTTTGTTTTTTGGTTTTTATTTTTTATATTATTTTAATTTTCAAAAATAAAATTTACTTTATACGAAATGAAGGAGGTCTATTTTTGTAAATTTTAGAATATATTAAAAATGGTAAAAAATTTCGAAATATTTTTTTGTGTTTTAATATATCTTTACTTTTTTTAGTGATTTTTAGATGATTTTTTGAATTTTAGTGATTTGTAAAATGCAAAAATAAAACATGAGAAAAATCAAACAATCGACAGACAAGACCTTTTTTCAATTTAAAATATGAAACAAAATAAAAATTTAATGGATTTAATTTTCCTCAAAACTATAATAATTGTCTAGAAATATAAAGTGAAATAACAATTTTTGAAAAATTCCACAATTTTCTAAGAATTTTATAAGATTTTTAGTTATTTGGAAATTTTTTGAGTTTTAAAAATAATTAATGTGTGAAATTTGCATAGGACATAAAATAACCAAAAAACAAACTATTCTATTTTTTTTGGAAATTTTAATGCAATATTTGGATTTTATGGTTTTCTAATTACAAACAATGAATAATATGATGATTAGATTATTTAATAATTACAAATATAATTAAAATGCAATGAAAAAAATATATAATGAATAGGCACATAGTAGGAACGTAACTTGTGTTTTAGAGAATTATTGAACATAAAAAATATTTATTTTAATAAGGAAAGCATGCAAAATAAATGTCTAGAGTATAGGGATTCCAAAGTAATAACTCAAAATCTTTTTATTAAAATATAACAAGCATTACAAAAGAGGGAAAAGTGAAAATTACCAAAGAAAGTGTGCACTCCACGTGCGTTTACAAGTAGTGGGGGTTTTTTTTTTATATAATCATGATCTTTAGAGGTTTTTATTTTTATTTACCCAAAATAGTGTTTTAAAAACGGGTCTTAAGCATTCTATTCATTCTCTCGTTCCATGCCAAAAGGGGAAGGGGTCGCCACCCCTTCCTTCCTCTCCAAGTAACAGAGGGTGCCTCCCATTTTCTTCACCAAGTGAAAGGGGCAGTGGTGGTGATCGAGGTGATGTCAACGATCAGTAGTGGGAAAGGCGATCGGGGGCGGCGGTACGCACGAGCAAATGTGCAGGTGGAGGGATTGTCGATTGCGGTGGGCAGAATTCCCTCAAGCAGAGGAGCTGAGCTACGATGGTGAGGAGGTGATAGCCCTAGTTGGCGAAGGATCCTCTAGGGAAGAGGAACGTGGCTGGAGATGTTGCTACCAATGGACGTTGTGCTCAAGGTGAATGGTCAGCGAAGAAGTAGGCCTCACATAGAGATGGAACTGCAGCTTGGGCCATCGACGGTGGTCCGCAGCTCTATGGCAAAGTGTTCGTAGAGCGGTGGAGCTTGGGGTTCTCCTTCACGAGGGTTTGTTGGGACTCATACAGAGGAGTTTCTCCTCTCCATGGAGGTTGGATATCAAGATTTCAGGGTGGTGCGGCCAGCAGAGGAGGAGGAGGGCATCGCTCAAGGCGGCGGTGGTAGTGCCGCCCAATTTTTTTAAAAGAAGAAGATGTTTCTTTTTTTGTATTTTCTATTTTTTTTGAAATTCCTATACCTACAATAAAATCAAATTAAAAAACAAAAATTCGAGCATGACGACTCGGACTGAAAAAAATTTGATCACGAATTAGGTGAATGGAGATGGACGTGGGCGGTGATTGTAAATTGTCAGATCTGGGAGATAGATATAAATGATGGGAATTCGAAGGTGGCTGTGATGATCGGAAATTAGGGGAGGATCTAATCATGATGATTGATTAAGAAAGATAAGGTAAGACCTAAAGTTAAAATTTGACAATGAAATCAAAACGAAAATTAAATCTAAAACTATCTAGATGAATGACAAAAAGATAAAGTGGATCTCACCAAGGAGTGGATGAATGTCGTTATGGCCTCGACGAAGGCCGACTCGCTGTTACCGGACAGATGGGAGGATATGCACCTTTCTACCACGAGGTTGCTCTTGGAGAATAGGCTCCTCTCCCAAAGGATTGATCAAGTTGGAATGAGGGAAGAGGAGCTAAATAAATAGAAAAAGAATTTGAATCTCAAAAAAATGAATTAATGGATAAAGAAAAAGAATGAAAGTTATTAATGGTGAAACTAAATTAATTAAATTAAAAATTGAAATAATTTTAGAAATTATATTAATTAAAATAATAACAAATACTGAGAACTTAATGAGCAACCATAATGGCAGGATAATAAAGGAATTATTTTAATTATATACATATGCTACAAATTTACATCATTAAATAAATGAATAAATTATTTTCGTCATTTTATTAATTTAAATAATAAATGCTAGTTATTTAATTTTTTGGTAGTTATTTAATGTAATTAAATATATACGTATGGTACACTATATACGTAGTTAACTAAGAAAATTATCCTATTTTATGTTTTATAATTTTTTAATTTTTATGTCTATTTGAGGTAAGTATTAGAAAAATATTTACAATTATTTATAAATACATTATGTATAAAAAATAAATTTGGATAAATATATACAATAAATAAATAGTAAAATTGCAAAAACCACCCTATACAATCGCCTTTCAAATCGTAACTCAAAAAATTATGAAAACACTGCCATTTTAAAGATAATTTAATTTAGAACACGTTGGAAGTGAGTTTAATTCAAATCATATTTATATGGAAGCAGAATTGGTCTTTCAATTATTACTTTACGACTTTTTCCAAATGTGATTATTTTTATTCTATACATAATTTTATTTTTGCAATTATTTTTATTTATTAGAAAATATTTTTATTTACAACTTTTGTTTAGAAGATTAATTTGTGGTCAATTTATGGAGAAATAAAATAGTGTATCTTTTATACAAATATATAGAAAATAAAGGAAACATGTTTACATTTTTGGATTTTCTGATTAAAGACTCTATCTACCCGTACTTTATTCCTGGTCGATCAGGTCAAGTCTTAACCTTCTCTCGGGGTCGAGGTCAACCTGTATCTATTATAGGTATATAGTCTTTTTATTTTTTTTATTTTTCATTTATTTCTTCATTTATTTATTTTAGGTTAAAATAATAATAAATGTACAATATTTACACACTAACACATGCTAGTAAGAATATGAACTCAGTAATATATACAGATGTTTTATAAGGTATTCTATGCTAAAATAAATGAATAAAGATGATGAAATGCAGATTCATCATCCCCCTATGCTTTACCTTTTGTAGTCCCTTAGTAAACACTTATTTGAAAGAATAAGTGAATAAAATAAAAAGAAATGAAAAATAAAGAAATTAGAACAATTTTGATTATTAAACTTATCTTCATAAAGTTGTAGTACGGATCTCTGTCAGACCTTTAGATTATTAGTGTGGGAGGACCTTAATGGAAAATGGATTCAAAACCTAACAGCCTTCAAGATCCATAAGACTTAGGTCTCATAAACAGTCTAGTCATAACAAGTCTACATACACAAATTCTTATGACTATGGATCTTTACTTGTATGGTGTAAGTCAAATATAGCTCTCCATCTCAAAAGTGGCAAAGAAACAACCTCTCTCAACAAGCTAACTCTAGTCCTACGGTCTAGCAACTCTTTCCACGAGGATCAGGATATTCCCTTCTAAGTTCAAGTACAACCAGATCAAGAAGTGTAGATGGAGAAAGGAATGGATGGTAACAAATGTAGCTACCTATCCTTGGATGCATGACTAGTGTAGACAAGTCATCCAGTTGCAAGCTTACAAAAATTTTTACTTTGAAGCTCTTCTTATTTTTCCTATACATGTATATACACTCCGGTAGGCATTATACTTTTCAATTAAGTCTATCCACTTTTTGAGATTCTGCATTTTTTTCAAATATATACAAGGTGCAACATGTATATAAGGAAATTTTCTTCTTGAGATAGTAGACTATCCCTCTTTTGAACCATTATTGCAACCCCACAACATCTTGTCTTTAGACCTGAATGCTACTAGATTAGGTTGAGATGCACTACCCTCCCTAGAGGAAGATGGATATTCCCACTTATTTTTACATACCTGTGTGCAACCCCAAGCCAAAAGATTATGCCTCCGCACTACCTCCTATACAAAGTGCTACGTGTATAGTGCTTGTCCAAGATAATCCTTGGTCTAGAAGAATCATGGATGTGTTGCTAAATATTCTACTTAAACCAATCAAAACGACATGTGACCATAGTCTTTTGGATTCAAAGAATTTAGTCGCTAGGACATGAAAAGTCTTAATTCCATTTATTGTAAAGTTACTATGAAATTAAGTGTATTAAAGTCTAACCGAGCTTTATTCTTCAATCTTAAATGTCAATATTATCCTGAAAATTTTACATGTTAATGCAAGAAATATATATAAAGAATTTTTTTGGAGAGATTGTTTTAATTTTCTTAAGAGAAAAAGGGTAAAATATATACAAGTATATACACGGGTTATAATTTTTTTATAAGAGGATTTATTTGTGTTTTTATATCTGTTTCTATTTTTTTTTATTTTTGTTTTGTTTTGTTTTTTTAAGATAGATGGTCACCAAAGTCTACATACACACATGGCTTTTACGTATTTATACACATATCCCAAAATAATCATATTTTTAAAAGTATGAGTTATGTCTAAAGTATATATACAATGTATATGACACCCCCTATAACTTAGCTCGAACTATGTCCTCACAGTGATCAAAGATTTCCATAGGATGACAGAACTCATGCTAAGTATTGAAAAGTGAAAATAACACTATACAACAACGATCCAAAGAATGAATAGAAGTCGGTGATCCCTCCTATACTTAGTATTAATTAATCCTAAGTATAAAAGATCGTATAAAAGGGAAAATCGAGGAAAAGAATTAATGGACTCAACGACTCGTCTACCCCCCCCCCCCATACTAAGGGTAGAATTCTATATCAACAAGTTGAAGGACAAGTTAGAAAACAGAAAAATAAAAACACCAAAGAGAAGATATGAACAACATCAATCCCCATATACTTTGGGTAGAGTATCCCTACGTATAAGTAACAACAGGAGTGATGAACATGACGAATATGAACAACTCAAATCATTCACCCACCTATACTTCGAATAGAGTACATACTAAGTACAACACATAGATATACACAGAAAAGAGGTGAATGATAAATCAAGACGTGCAATATATATATAAGGTAGACATTGTTGAGGTGCCTCTCAACAAGCGCTAGAGTTTACACCCCTAGTTGGGCACAAAGGCAAGGACAACGAAGTATCAAGGTTGTGGACGACATCCGTAATGCGAATACCGTATTGTAGATGTTGTCTCATTGTGAGAACAACAACATGGTCAACAGTGTGAATGGTGACACCCACATAAGCAATCAAACGGGTGCCTGCTACCATGTGAATAGAAGAGAAAGTGAAGTTGGAACCAGTAGCACAAAAGAAATCTTTACCTCATGGTCAGAGTGGAGTGAATGGTTAGAGCTGAAAAAGTGGAACATGGAGAAGGAAGGATCTGTCATGGAATCCTCCACGTCAAACACCATCTCAAAAATGTATGGAAAGTTAAGATCAAGAGACTCAATAAGAAAGTAGATATCCGATGCATGTTATGAAGAGAAATCATGTATAACATCGAATAACTCAAGGGTCAGATCACCCTTACGAGGGTCGTCAGGGAGATAAGAAATATAAAACACATAAATATCAAAAGTATCTGAAGAATAAGAAAACTCAGATTGATCAGTAAACTCAGTCTCGTGACCAATAGATCGGACACACAACCAGGGAGTGAAATCGAGTACAGAGAACACATCACCCGCAGATAACCCTCATGGAGATGTGAGAAATTATGATTATTCGTTGAAGAAAACAAATGACTATATTCAAATAACGAGTTCTCTCTCAAAATCATAGAAAAACCATCCAATGTATCAGGAGATGCAAGCTCATTGAAATATAGGTCCAGGTCAAAGAGATCATTTTTCTGCCAAAGTGAAGAGATCATAGCCGCATCCAAAGGACTGATGCACTCTAAAGGAAGAGAACTTGTGGTTCCCACCGTGATGAGCAACCATATCAGAATAGGTTGGGAGGGAGGGATTAAGGAGAATGTGACTACTAATGATCTATAGAGGATGATCGTAACCAACTCAAAACCAAGCACAATGCAAACACAATGCAAACCCTCGATTCACCTACTCAACTCGGTAATGACCGCTAAGGATTGGTTGTTAGTCTTGTCAATTTTAGAGTTAGGTGATCAAACACAAAGTTGTACATTCAAGTAGGAAGGCCTAGGATTGGGGGACAAATCCTTATTGCATACTTGGTAAATAAAATGTGAATACAATGATGGGGTTGCTATCCCAAAATAATGATATGAATCAATTACATTTAATTTTAAGGGTCCAAGTGATATTAGAAGTCCCAATTTTTAATTTTTTCAATTTTCTCTTTTTTTGATATTTTTGAAAAAACATGTCGAGATTGTTTCGATTTCCATTACTCCTATATCCATAAAATAGAAAGAGGAAAATGAAAAAGATGATGCATGAGAAAATATGAGATGCAAATGCTAGAGAAAGAGATGTGTACCTGACTCCAGCACTCCACATGCAATAAGATCCGCGCATAAAAATAAAACTAAACTATATGCATATGTAAGCGAGAACTGTCCTAAGCATTAACTTCTATTCGGGAAGAACCAAGATATTATTTGCCTAAGTCCTAATGTCTATAGGAACAAAGACTCTTTTAGGGATTTAGACGTAATAACTACATGGCTCAACCTAATAAAACCTAAGGTTAGGTCTTAACTCATAGACAACAAAATAAAATAAAGTCAGAAATCACAAACTCACGAGAAACAAATAAATTAAAAGCGATAAAAGCAATGAGAAAACAGTAATGAGGACGCCCAAGTGCTCCAGCACTTGGCGAAACAGACCTCGAAAACAAGGTATACAATGTCCTTTTACAAATGTTTGAATGAATAAGTAAATGCTAAAATCTATCTAATCTATCTATGCTCCAAATGATGGCTCTTCTAAATCTTCTACTCCTCCTACGCTCTCATGCAGCTTTGGGGAGAATCAAGCTTCCTCTACTTCACTAGAGTGTAATGACGCTCCTAAGTATGCCGCTCCAGCTCGTCATGCGCTCGTATGAAAAAGGAAAGAAAGAATGTGTAAGAGGCATAAATATAAAAAAATATGAGCAAGAATTAATGAGTTAGAGATAGTGGATATGAATAATGAATGAATGTAGAAAAATATAAGCAGAATTTTACAACCAAGAATAGTAGGTCAAATAAAAAACCTAACCATCCTCTTCGTGCCTCCCCAACAATGACACCATTTTGTTGGACGGTTATTTTTGGGTTTTTATTTATTATGTTTTATGAACAAGTGTCGTCGTAACCCAGTCAAGCGTCAACAAAAACTTTATTTGATTCTCAAGCTGAAATTAATAATGTATCAAGAGATCTTTGCTTTTTAATTTACTTGTATAACAACAGAATTGAACACAAAGGCTACAAATGCTGAGAGTTATTCTAATAATTTAAAAATCTTTTAAAATAAAGAGGAAATCCAAATGCCAGCTATCATGGTTATACGAGAGTTTTATCTTTTTGTTTTCTTCATTGATTTTTTTATTTTTATTTATATTTAGTTTTATATTTTTTTTTAATTTTAAAAAATGCAACGTACAAAGAAAATTTATATACAAAAATCAAGGAGAACTATTTTGTTATTTGTAATATATAGTAAAAATGATCAAAAATGCCAAAAGAATTTTTTTGTGTTTAAATATACTATTACTTATTTTAGTGATTTTTGGATGATTTTTCGAATTTGAAAGATTTTTGAAATGAATAAAAACAATAAAAAAATGAAACAATGAACAAACATGTTTTTTTTTCAATTTAAATATATCAAAAAATACTCCATCTCTTTTTCCTTAAAACCACAACAAATTATCTACCAACAAGAAGTGAAATCACATTTTTTTTAACATTCTATGATTCTTATAAGATTTTTTGTACTTTGCATTTTTTGGTTTAAAAAAGAAATAATGCGTGAAATTTGCACCAGAAATAAAATACACAAAAAGCTAACAAATGTAAATTTTTATGGAATTTTTATGTTGTATTTGTATTTTTATGATATTTATTAGAAATAGTGAAAAATATGACGATTCTGATTTTTTAGTTATAGCAAATGTAATTAAAATGCAACGAAAGTTTTATATAATGAAAACGCACATATGAGGAGCATAACATAATTTTTGGTGAATTATTGAACTTGAAAAATATTTTTTTAATTAGGAAAGCATGCAAAATAAATGTTTGGAGTACATGCATTCAAAACCATATATTCAAAGTCTTCGCACTAAAATAAAAATAGAATTAGAAAAGATGGAAAAGGGCAAATTACCCATGAAAGCGTGTACTACACGTACGTTTACTCGTAGCAGGGGATTTTTTTTACAAAATCAAAAACTCTGGATGGATTTATTGATATTTATCCAAAACGAGGTTTTTAAAACAGGGCTAATGTGTTTTGTTCATTCTCTCGTTCCATGCTAAAAGGGGAAGGGAGCGCCGCCCCTTCCTTCCTCTCCAACTAACGACGGGCGTCGTCCCCCTTCTTGTCCAAGACAAAGGGGAAGCAGCAGTGATCTAGGTGATGTTGGTGGCCGACTGTGGGAATGGCGATCGAGGACAACAACGTGCATGAGTGGAGGTACGGGTAGAGGGACTGACGATGGCTGCGGGCAGAACTCCCTCATGTGGAGGAGTTGAGCAGCGGTAGCGAGGAGGCAGTGACCCTAGTTGGAGAGGGTTCCTCGATGCATGAGCAACAAGGCTGGTAGTGCTGCTCCCGGTGGAGGGCATGCTCCACGTGGATGGTCGACGAGGAAGTTGGCCTCGAGTGGAGATGGAAGTGCGGCTTGGGTGGTTGGCGATGGTCGGTTGCTCTACGTCGGAGTGCTCGTTGAGCAGCTGAGCTTAAGGTTCTCCTTCGTATGAGGTTGTTGGGCCTCGCACAGCGGAGCTACTCCTCTCCACTGAGGTCGGCGATCGGGATTGCGGGGCAGTGCGGCCAACGGAGGATGAGGAGGAGGGCGTTGCTCTAGGAGGCAGCGGTAGTGCTGCCCAATTGTTTTTTGTAAAATAGAAGATGTTTCCATTTTTGTATATTTTCTCTTTTTTTTGAAATTCCTATAGCTTCAATAAAACCAAAAGACATAATAAAGACTCGAGCATGACGGCTCGGTCTGGAAAAAAATTGAACACGTATTAGGTAAATCGAGATGGTTCCAACTATTGTGATGAACGGGAACCGGGTCTCCGACCAACATATGTTGCCGGAGATGGTCAAATTTATGAGATAGATAAAAAAACGCTGGGAATTCGAAAATGGGTGTGATGATTGTAAATTAGGGGCGGATCAAGTCATGATGATTGATTAGGAATGAGAAGCTTAGACCTAAAATTAAATATTGACAAGGAAATCAAAATGAAATTGAAATCTAAAGGTCTCTAGTCGAATGACAAGAAAAATAAAGTGGATCTCACAGTGGAGTAGTTGAATGTCGTAGTGGCCTCGATGAAGGCACACTCGTTGTCACCGAATGGCTCGGAGTCTAGGCACCTTTCTACCACAAGGTTGCTCTTGGAGAATAGGCTCCACTCCCACAGGATTGATCAAGTTGGAATGAGGGAGGAGGAGCCAAATAAATAAAATAATTAAAATTCAAAAAAATGAATTAATGGAGAGTAAATAAAAGAAAATAAGTTAATGGTGAAATTAAATTAAATAAATTAATAAATTAATTAATAATAAATACCAATAACTTAATGAGCCACATTAATGGTGGGTTAATTAAGGAATTAATTAAATCGCATACATAGGGTATGATATTTACCTAAACAAATAAATAAATAATTTTCATCATTTTATTAATTGAAATAATAAATGTTAGTTATTTAATTTTTTGTTGTGGTTATTTAAGTAAATTAATTATATACATATAAAATTGACATATGGTACATTATATACATAACTAGATAGGGAAATTATGTTATTTTATGTTTTGTAATTTTTTTATTTTATTTTAAATAATTAAAAAAATATTTACAATTATTTACAAAACAAATTATGTATAAAAAATATGGATAGATATATACAATAAATAAATGGTAAAATTTTAAAAACCACCCTTGAAAACCGTCTTTCAAACTGTAACTCCAAAAATTATGAAACCACTGCCATTTAAAAGATAATTTAATTTAGAATCGATAGTTGTGAATTTCATTCTATTTGAGTTCATATGAAGCAGGAATTAGTCTTTCAATTATCGTTTTAAAGCTTCGTCCAAATGTGACTATTTTTATTCTGTACATGATTTAATTTTACACTTATATTTATTATTTACAAAACATTTTTATTTACAACTTCTACTTAGTAGATTATTCAATTTGAGGTCAATTATGGAAAAATAAAATAGTGTAAGTTTCATAGAAATATACACAGAATAAATGAAACATGTTTATAAAACAATTTTTCGGATTTTCTTATAAAAGGCCCTATCTCAGGTCAAGTCTTGACATTTTCTCAAGGTTTGGGTCAGCCTGTATCCATTACTTATATATAATATTTTATTTTCTTTATTTTCCCTTTATTTCTTTCTTTATTTATTTTAGGTCAAAATGGTAATAAATGTACAATATTTACACACAGATGCAGGTTAGTAAGAATATGGATTTAGTAATATATAAAGGTATTTTATAAGGGATTTTAATCTAAAATAAATGAAATAGATGATGAAATGCAGATTGAACAACTACATTATGCACACTAACATCTCTAGGTGAGAGGGTCTCGCTCAGTCCTATCGGGCTCTCTTTCCATATCCTAACTTTGCTAACAATTAAGCAATCTTCCTTAGATGTTGAAGATAAATCTAAACTTGACTTGGAGTCAGGACGTTTCCTTTTTATATACTTCACTTTGAGTTCCACTTCTCTGCCTGGACAACATAACTTCATCATACCTATCTAATACTTAAATGAAGCTCCAGCGGTCCTATGAAAAGGCCACCCAGGGATGATCTATGAATCTCAACAATGATTGGGTATATCCATATGAAGGATAGTGGAGTCCACTCTATTGTATTGTCCCTTAATCGATATGATAACATCCTTGACCTCTCCCTTTTCCTTCGTAGATTTATCTACAAACTGGTGTAATGCTCTTGATTTTCTATGTTGACTCAACTCCAGTTTCTCATATAAGGGAAAAGGAAGTATGTTGATCGAAGAACCATTATTGAGGAGAGAGTATGCAAATGCTTTGTCATCATTATGACTTATAACATGCATCAAGATATCTCTTCGTTCTTAGTAGCTATTGGTTCTTAATATAATAAGTAGTGGCAACTGACAACACATGTGTCTTGACATATTCATTTTCTTCTTGATAACCTTGCTCAGTGTACAACATATCTTCAAGTATTTCTAGAATGCAGGATAACATGCCACATACTCATCTGATTTCACTTTTACCATAATGTTGATTTACAAAATCGTATCATTTTGATATCATCTTTCTGAATCTTCTTGATATTGTGCTTTCCGGCCATCAGAGCACGGGGAAATGGGTTTGAACATGCAATAGATGAATGTGAAGATCTGAAACATAAACAGAAACATTCAAAATTGAGTTCTTCACAACTGAATCTTCTACAAACAATATGGAAGCATAAATACTTGTATCTATTAAAGTTTAGGGACTGTCTGCTGAAAGTACATTCTCCTCAACCGTAGGCGTATGGTCCTCCATAGAGTATTAATCTTCTTCATGGTACAATGAAGCTCTCTTAGTCCTCATCTATCTTCTCGTTGGTGTCTTCAACTCATGGTGAAGAAGTTGCTGGTGATGAATGGCCTCATCATCCTCTGAAGACTCCTCGATGTGAGCTTCAAAAGTCCTCCTCATCTCCCTTGCCCAATCGGACAGGACCATTGTCTTTCCGCTCCTGAGGAACATGTGATTAATATAATAAATAGGAAGGACCTCATGCTCAGATTGGTGAAAATCTGATTAGTATACCCGATCATGTATATGTTGATGCTGAATATTGTTAAGTCTATCAGGGTAAGCCTGAACCTAGGGAGGAATGGATGTAGATGGGGTAGTCTACTCATCATGTATGCGGGACAAGCAGTCGAGGTAAACTCTTAAATCATGTATATCGTTCTAGTAGGAACATAACTCATCAAGAATTTGCCACTGAAAATCTATGGCACTGGATGATGATGGTTGTTGCTATGAAGAAGGGAAAGATTAAAGTCAAGACCAGCCAAGATGGCCTTGGTATTGTTGTTACTATTGGGAACGATGCTACACATGTTGGACCTGGCCCTGGTGGTATATCTGTTGGTTGACATATTATTGTTGTTGCTACCTCAGTGCCTAGTAACAATAAGCTCCAAAGCTCTGTAGTGTTGGAAGAGGTGTAGGAGTAAATAACATATTGTAGAAAGTCGGGGGACACTGGTAAGAGAAATGGTCCACTGAACTCCGCTAGCTAGAAGGGTCATGTGCGTACCATACACCATTTACCTCATCACTAAGTAACCGTTTCTATAGATGGTGGTTGCTGCTGACAAGAATGGGTAAGAGTCTGGTCCTCTACCCACAGCTAAAGAGGCATTGACATATGCTGCTTCAGAATATTTTTGAAACACGATACACTAGAGCTGCAGATGCAGTCACATCAAGTATCCTTATCTTGGACACCTTCTCAAAAAGCTCTTCCATCTGCTTCAGTGGTTTGGGCAAGTTGTTGTCCAACTCATACTTCCTTTTGTCGATCCTCTCTACGACTTTTAATTTGCCTACAAAGATAGGAATGATCAACTATAGTTTTCGCCCCCCCTCTTGGTAAGAGTGGTATGGGGGTCTCTATCTGATATCTGCTAACGTTCTATGCTCGGCTCCTCTCATCCATCCTCTCTATCATCTTCTAGATAATGTCCATACCATGTGATGTGTATCTGCCTCCACACGTAGTACTAACCGAAACTTGTACCTCGAGATTTAGACCGCAAAATACTTACTGAACCAGGATAGATAGATCTAAATCGTGATAAGGAAACTTTTGTAAGATGTCTTTGAATCTCTCCCAAGTATCACAGAATGCTTCATTGGGAAGTTGGGAGAAGGTAGTAGAAACTAGTGATGTGTGAGCACATCAAGTTAGTTCTACTCAAAGGATAGAACTTCTTCAAGAAGAAATCCTTGAACTGAACATAGGTTGTTACAACAACCTCCAAGTTCTTAATATAATAATTCGCCTTACCATTCAAGGAAAAAAGAAGGGATTTGAGCCTAATGTAGTTCTAACTAACCCTAAGATGCCTAAGGTTAGAGCAGACCAACTCAAAGTACCTAAGGAATGCGTACAACTCCTTATGTGCATTCACGTGGAAGTGATGCAACAAACTAAAAATTTACGGCTTCAACCCTTACTCAACTTCTGGTACAATAGGACTCAACCAATTAGTTGGTATTGACCAGGGTTATAAGATGCGTCCATGGGTGCAACTATTCCCTTATTCGACTTGCAATCTACTATCTCATCAATACAACAATCTACTCAGAAGTTGCTCGCCTGGCAAGTAGCATTTCTGTTGGGTCTTCTCACTCTTCCTCCTCTCCATTCTGTTTCTTAAGAGGAATCGTGAATGAATCTTCTAAACCTTCGTCAAAAAGAGGATTGGAGTTATATATTGATGAAGACATTGAAATCAAATTAGTCTCACCAAGGCAATGGTCTTCCTTGGTGAGAAGAGAATAAAGAATGTGATCAATTGGAATGTAACTGCTTCCTAAGATTGAATCATGATACACTGGATCGGATTAAGGGTTATTTTGGGTCTGGGATGGACCCGTAAAAGAAGTTGGTTGGACCTTGGAAGACATGATAATTGGATAGTTCAATGAAAGGTTCACGATGTCCGAACAAAAATCCAACCAACTATTCATCTTTTATATCAAGAATGTTATGAAAAAAATAGCACACTGATTCAAAAAAAGAACCCACAAAGTAAGGAGCACGTAAATATGCAAAAGCAACTTACACAATTCAATGAAAATAAACCTCTTTGAATAGATTCACCAACTCATCCCGTGAAAGTCAAAAGAGTTCGACTTGCTTTTATCTTGGAAATTTTAAAATGGTGATTCAAACAATCTTGTGAAACCACACAAGTAGTCTCCTACTACACCCATATTAAGTCCTATAAGAACTCAATCAATGGATTGAATATTTATAGGCTGCTAGGTTTAATATCACATCCTCAAAGGAACTTATAGGCACATACAACCAAAATCTATTTCTATAATTGGAGGCAACCACTTGCAGCTCACATAATATGTAAGAGTCCGACCTAGATCTTTAGGGAGTAAGTCCAAAGTTTTGGGATCCAACCTTATGGATCCTTCATTACCTACTCTTTTCTGGGGTAAGTACCTGTATGCAATTAGTGTTTTCATGTCCGTAATTCAAGGATAGTTTTATTCCAAATTATATTGTTCCACTTGCATAATTTGTTCAAAATTTTATTATATGGTTATCACTTGAATCAAGGTAATTTTTTAAACCGCAAAAGTCTCATAACATATAGTCCCCTTTTCCTTTAATCCTAGTTAGGAAAAAATCGATGGAGAAGACGAAAAATGAAATGCATTTAGAAATCGATGATGAGTGCAATAATTTAGGAATACTTACGTGATTCCTAACACTCTCCATGTGAATTCAAGACTGATTTTGTAAATATTACACTATATGATGCAAGTCAAGAAGCCACACCTAAGCAAGAGTTCTATTAGAAATGAAGAATATCCATTAATTTTGGTTATAGATAGAACGGAATTTACGTTCGTCTCAATGAATCTCCGAATATTTTTGCAATTGTGAATCTAATGAGATCATGTGGTACGTCCTAAGTAATGAAATAGATCTCTCAAAAAAGACCTAAGATATGTCTATTTGAAGTATGGTCCTTGACCTAAATTTCCACTGAAGTCAAGAATAACTCTCGACATAACAACACAATTGATAAAAATAAAGAGGCTTTTTTTACATACACGAGAACTCAATCGAGAATTGATGTAGTTTAGGAAATTAATCACAATTTAATAAACAAATTATATAAATAAATACTGAACAATATAGTATAACACAAAAATGATGTTTATTATTTTAACTAAAAATCATCTGTAGAGAATTGCCTTGCGATCTCTTCAGCAAAATCTCCAAGCTTCTCGCCTTCATGATCCTCCAAGCATTGTCGGCTCTGCGATCCCAACACAAAACAATAAGAGTGTCAAAAATAATCTCAAGATAATTTAACAAATAAAAAAACTACAAATTGTAGAAAATAAAATGAAGATAATAACGAACACAACAAGAACTTAACTAGGGAGATGTAGAAATCACAAAAATGATTAATTAACAATAAATATAATGCAATAATGTATCGATTCCATGACAACGATGCCATCTAATGAATGGTCAATCGTAAATATTAATATGCTCTCATTGTAGCATAGGCCAATCGGTAATCAATTGAACTAAGAGAAAATCTCCATTAGGAGTTCTCAATTTTAATTTTTACCTAGGTATGTCCAGAATCAAAAACATGGACAAATAAATTATTTAATCACATTAAGATCATAATTACTTATGTGATTTTTTTATCTTGGGTCAATCTCAATGCAAACAGACACAAAGAATATTCAATTTTTCAACACATTTTTATGCTATTGTTTAATATGACAAAGAATCAAACAATGAATATACAAGAACCTGAAGCACAAATCATGATCATGATTAAATATATTTAATAATTGTGAGTTAAATTATTAAATTAATGTAAAATCAATGACAAGCGGAAATCAACATCAACTTATTTGTAATTTATTTTACTTCAGTATTGAGGATGAATAGTCGAAATAAACCACCTAAAATTCAGTGCGTGGGATATAGATCAACACTGTGATTTGAATGTGCTAAATTGAAAAGCATGAAAGAAGCTTTCCAACAACATCATCTTCATTCAATTTGGATAAATGGTTCGCAAGTTATTGATGAAATACTATAGGGGCATAACTGCAAGAAACATGTTTTTATTTTATTACAAGTAAGTCCAAAATGGAATAAACAGAAATACAAAAACCCGCTTGGTAATTTATGCAATATTTCTTGAAGGTAAAACTTATCTAAAATTCTGAAGAAATCTTTGGGCTTCATTGCAACTTTACCAACATCACGTGTGCCTTTCACGTGACCTTGGGAGGCTCAGGTCAGCAGTTTACGTACACGTGGCAAGATCTTGCTGGATTGACTTAGGCTCGGATGCTTTAAGAATTTGGACTGAACTGTTGCCTCAGGAGGAGGGTCAGAATGAATGTCCATTGTTGGATTTGATCTGGAGGATCAGATCAGACGATGGCTACTCTTCGTGTTTTTACACCTCCTTCCCAAATGGTGGAGCTCAGGCGGATCTCCAGCGCCAATCGATCTCCTCCTATGTGTGTCTCTACTAAAGCCAATGTTCTCAAGACCTTCCTTGAGTCATGGCGAAGAAGATGAAGGAACGTTGATGGTTAGAATCGTGGTTGAAGGACTTGTCGATGAAGTGATTCCGGTAGATAATGTTGATATAAAAAATCAATGAATATTCTGATCCATCGATGTCCTCTTCACATACAAGTGTTTAGAAAACAAAGACCAAGGATATGTGAATCTTTTCGAATGCTAATAAGTTGGAATGAAGTGTTGAATGTGGATGGAAGAAGAAGCCCTATGTGGCTCTGCTCTCTTGAAGACACAAGAAATAGAGGATGTAGTCAACACAAAGTGCAAGAGGGAATATGAAATGTACATATGAAAGAACGGAGGTCGACAATGGTATCCAAAAACTTTGATTAAGCAGATCATGATAGCACGATACAAGAAAATAATGCCAGAACATGAAGATTCTAAGGTCTGAAGCATACCTGGAACTAAAGATGATAAGTAGTCGAAGGATGGAAGAGGAAAGCGATGCCTAGTTGAAGTTTGGAGTTTCCGGTTGTCGTGTCAGATCTCCAGCAAAGAAATTGAGCTCAAGCATCCTATGAATCAGTGTCTGCAGCAAGGTAATTACACCTTGGATCTCTCCAACAATAAACCTTTGTCGTCGCTAACGAACAGTCTCTCTCTATCATAGGGAAGGTTAGGAGCTAGAGGCTTAGGACAAGAATGGCGAATAACCATTACCATGGTCTGAGGGTTGAGTTTTGTTTGGTGAAAATTAGATGTTCCAGGTGGTTAGCTTGGAATTTTCAACCAACGATCATTGAAGCTAGTAAGGGAGATGAGTAGGTTTGGAGTTTGTATGAAGGTGATGATTGATTTAGAAAGAGAATGGCGATGGGAGGGGTGGTAAGAACACGTGGTGTGGTTGTAGGAAATTGGTGAAGAGGGACATGCACTAAGAGTCGCGTTGCTTCAGAGTTGAAGCTGGAGGTTGATAAGAAATCCTAGCCATTGGATCTGTTGGGAATGCAGCACGATGTAGAGAAGAGGCGTGGTCATGTGGTGCATTTATATCACGCCACATGGCCCGATGAGGATAATGATATATACAAAAAATGATAATTTTTTAAAAAATAAAATGATAAAGAATTAGAACTAATGCTCAATATTAAAGTTGTAGATCTTGTGGAGATCTACAACTTCCAAGTAGAACATAAAGAGTTAAATTACTTAAATTTTATTTTCCTTTCTTGTTTTTTTGGATTTTTATTTTATAAATTATGTTCAATTAATTTTGTACAATATTATTATAATTTGTTGTTGGATTTTTAATAAATAATAAGTACATAAAATAATTGCACGATACTAGGGTTAATAATGTAAAATAATAATATGTATTTATTCACAACACATAGTTAATTAATTAATGTTATTAGTTATAAATTTTTATTGGTTTTCTTAAGCAAGAGAGATAATAATAGAACATAATGTAGATGAATATGGGATTCATCACTAGGCGAACAAACCTAGGTAGAATTCTTTCTCCCTCTCTTCCTTCCCCTTCTTCCTCTTTCTTTTCATCTTGTGCCCTCTCTCTCCCTGCTTCTTCTTTTTGTGCTCCTCTTCCCTTTTTCATTATCGTTAATCGCTTATGGCCCTTCCTTTTGGCTTGATTTCCACCTCGGTGCCATCACCCTCTTCAAAGCATCAACCACCATCACACCATATCACATCTTCCTCTACCTTCGCACTCGATAATTTCCACACCATTAAGCCGATGACACACAATTCCCTGCCTTGGGGTACACTCCTGCACACGCTTCCCCATTCATGACTACAAATAGTCGTGCACCACCACCTTATGATCGTAGGGTAGTCGTGCCCCACCGCACATTATCGTTGCTCTGCCTCGATAAGAAGCAACGCTGTTCTATCAATTTACTGTCGTCTCCTTCAGCCACCTCGTGTCATGTGTTGATCAGGGGAATAACCTTCACTTGATCGATCCATGGCTCCATCTCCACTCCAACACCTCTAGCGACATGTAGTGTTTCATCTCACATCAAGTAGCTCCTCCTTATCTCATCTCCTCTCTGCATCTATCGGTGCACCACCTCAACCCTTTGCTCCATCAACTGCTCGAGCTCCTCGGTTGTGTGCCAACCACCCTCTCCTCAACCGACACTGCCTCCTACCTTAAACGTTGTGTCAACTGCCCTAGCATCCCCTAGATATTTGTGCTTTCACCCATGTAGATCCAACAAATATCAAAAGAGCACCGCTAGCTTGGAGGCACGTGCGCGACACATGCCCCTTGGAAAATTTACATACGACCACCCAGTGTCTCGGTAATTGCATTTACATTTTTGTATTTTTTTTATCATTCATATTGCATTTAGACCGTACATTATAGTCTTATTTTGTGTGTCATTTTGACATCATATTTAAATTCTAAAAATGGCACAATATGGAACTGTTTACTCTCTTTCTTGTGGATATTTTATTGAAATTTTGTGAGCTTTGGTTGATTTAAAAAATTTGTATATTTTCCTAATGCATGATATTAAATTTTTGTTTTCTACAAAATTTTCAAAAAAATTCAATAGGTAGAATTAAGTGTGTATTACATTATGCCAAATAATCATTCAATTTGCATGCATATTAAGACTCAAATAAATTAAGTGGTGATTTTAGTAATTAATTTTAAAAGTAAGTAGACCTAATATTTTTAGGATCTATTATTTTTCTTGGATACCTCTCACATAGACTTATCTTAGATAATTTTATTTTTGAGAATAAGCGGGTCTTCTATTTATTATAATAAATTTATGAAAAATCACCCAACATGCATTTTTATTTCATAATCATTTCATTTTGATATGGAAATTCCAAAAAAAGACATTGCATTAATTTCATCATTTTCCTTATTCTGACCAAATTTTAGAATGTTCGGAAATTATTTGATGAAAAATTATTTTTTAACCCCTAAACTTGCCTGAAATTGCATTTCATAATGAATTGCATAAAATTTATAAATAATTTCCCTCTAAAAACCAAGCATTTATATTGTCTATCAATCGAACTAAGGAGATAGTGGCCTCCCTGAGTTTGACTTTGGGCTTGCCCAAGTAAAAAATCTAACTGCTAGCTTTAATTGTAGAATTAATTAAGTGGTATGAATGATTGATCCTAAATGCTTGACTGCATAATAACTCGACAAAATTAACTATGGTACTTCAGGGTTCATCAGATGGCGTTGTTGTCGATGCATGAGTTGGGTTTCTTTATAGAGAATTTAGACATTTAGTTTTCCATCCCCAAAGTAGGCTGACCCCGACCTTTTTCTAGTAAATTTTAGTCCTTTTATGTTATTGCATTATATATATATGTATATTATTTTAGTTTGTGTATCTCTCTAATTACCATCTTATTTATGTGTGAGGGACCCGACGTGACAGAGCGAATGCTTAGGTGGTCGAGTTACTTAGGAGCATTAGATGTCGATTTTTCAAGCAATAAGGTGACTGAAGGTATTGCATAAATTTAAGATCGAGTCAAGTCGTGAGAGTGTGTATAGTCCTAAGGATTTTTATTCCAACATTTATTTAATTTTTGTAATTAATTTGTAATAATTTAGGTAATTGCCTATTTCCAACAGATTCTGTTTGGAATATCGCATGTGTACCCGAACATGACTTTGGACATTCTTCTGCTATTTATGGTGTGTCGAGACTTGTTTCACCCTTGTGTAAAGGGTGTGGCTCGACTTGAGTGAAAATTTTAATGTTTGTGCTCGTACTCTATTAGCATCATGATGAAACACAATTTCCCTACTTTAATTACCGTGAATTATTATGTTAAATTTGCCTTTTCGTTGTAGGTGGGTAATCAGAATCAATCAGAGAATAACCATAATTAATTTATTCACTTTTAATCAGAGTGTTTTTTATGTTTATTTTACTTGGGCATGTTCCAAGGTTGAACTCAATGAGGTAAAAGAACAACATTGATTTATGTCTGTCGAATTTCGTGTGTGGTTTTTGATAAGGAATATTTTTGGTATTTTTAATGGAATTTTGGAATGAAAAATGCAAATAAGGTTGATTTTTAGGACTAGAATGTAATTATTAGTTAAACGGAGTCCAAAAGTTACGAAACTTGGCCGAGATGTAAATATTGATGAACACACTGTATTTTTTTGTAATTTTTGGATGCAATATGAATATTCCATGAATTAATGACTGCAAACGAAGTGACTTTCAATAATTCATTGTAATAAATATTCAACTACATATTTTCAAAGATAAAATTACCCAAGATCTATCACTAAGTGATTTATCTTTGAAAAATCCAAAACCTTGAAAAAATGAGATTTAGTACCTATTAAAAATTAAAGATTGAAATCCACAAAATGATTTTTATAGAGCGAATCATGCATCGAAACACAATTATTTCTGGCACAATGTAACTAACTATTAATTCTATGATCCTCGATTTTTCGATAATTTTTGGAACTATGGTTATTTAAATATGAAGTTCAACGTACAGAATGGGTAAAATATGCAATTTTCCATGAGAATATTAATTATTAATTAACCATAGAGCATAAAAAATAAAGAGCATGCTACTATGTAAAGAATTTTTTGTAGAACACCATGCTAAATTTTAATTAATAAAAAGATGCAAAAATAATATTTAAAATGATAGAAGAAGTCATGGTTCTTTTTGCAATATTACAATGTTAAAATAAAATGAAACTGTAGAATAGGGACTAAAAGTTAATTATTGAGACCTATGAGGGAGAGGTTGCAAAATTTCCAACAGGTCATGTCGCATGTGACCTCTAGGCTGAGGGTTCTTTCTGCACTATGGCGATCCTCCATAAAGTTGGATGAAAATTTTCCAAGGGTATGGAGATTTAGCAAACTAGGGGGGAGTAATTGCAAATGTCCCACTCTGCGCACATGGGATCACGCGAGGCACTCCTTGGAACTCACACTCTAGTGAAGGGAGGTGAGGTGCCTGGTGGAATTGATGGCAGCGACGATGAAGAAGTGGAGGCGACAAAGCTCCTAGATGATTGAACTCGATTGCTCGGGCGGCTGGTGGAGTGGGCTACGAAGCCTCCAGTTGGTAGAGGAGTGGTGGATGATGATGGTGGTGCATGTGAAGCTTCTAGAAGAGGGAGCGGTGAAGCTCGATCATGTGAATGCCTGGAGGAGCTCCCTCGTATGATGACTGGCATGGATGTGAAGGCTCGGAGGCTGAAGTCGATGATGGTGGCCGAGGAGCTCGAGCTAGTAGAGGAGCCGAGCTCTGATGAAGATTAGATGGGTCGAAGGCTCGATCCACAATGGGCGAGCGGGGTTGTTCGCGCAAAGGGGATGGCGGTATTGCAATGGTGTCGCAAGGAGGATGGCAACACCAGATCTTGTTGAGGAAGAACTGAGGGCATGTGTTGTCACCAGCTGCACCTTCCTTCTTCAATTCAATCGGCGGATGACTTTAAAGGGATAGCGGTGATGGAGTTAAATAGTGTATCAGGTGACATAAGTTTAGATGAATATGGAAGGGGATTGAGGATGGTTGATGATCTGATTAACAAGGGACACTCTTGGAGATTGGATTGCGAAATCGATGGAGGTCATGCGACTCTCGCTTTGGGAAAGAGGGCGAGATGATGCAGGTACGGTGCAACGAAAATGCAAGAAAGTGGTAGAGACTATGCTGGAGGGAAAGTGACAAGACCCTTATTGAATTTGGAAGGTGGAGATGACGGGCGTGACACATGCTGGCACATGGGGTGGAGGCACGTGTGCGACACATGCGGTGGTTTATTATTTATTTTTTAATTTTCTTCTTATTATTTTTAATATTTTTATTTTTTTAATAAAAATAAATGAAAAATAAAGGTAAAAATTGGTGACACTTAGTAGCTCCAGAAGCTGCCACACGTCATCAGAAAATTTAAAAATAAATATACAAAGAAAAATCAGAATAAATTGTAAATGTCCTCATATCGAAATTTTTTTGAGCTTTTATCAGCTATGCCCCTTGAGATATTGCATTTTTAGTTTTGCACTTCTATTTTTTGAAATATCAGTTTTGCTCCTACCTTCTTGCAAAAATTCACAGTTCAACCTTTTTGTTAAGGTAAGGTTGGGGCATAAGTTATATTACAAAAGGTAGAACTGTGAATTTTGCAAGAAGGTAGGGGCACAACTGATATTTCAAAAAATGGAGGGGCATGACTGAAATTGCAATATCTAAGAGGGGCACAAATGATAAAAACCCAAAACTTTCTTTACAAAACTTGCTCATCTAGATGAGATAAAGTTCATGTAGGGACCAAAACCAAAATAGGTCATTTGTGTAAAGAGATTTTTTTGGGGTACTCTACGTGCATAGAATGCTTTTATGTTTTCTAATTTTTTGAACTTTTTAAATAAGATAAAAATTGGGAAAATTTACAATAAAATCAAGGATAAATATTTACACATTTTTTTTATTTTTCTTTATTAGGAAAGTAAAGAAATATAAAAATACGAGAAAGGAGACTTTGTACAAACAGTCAGTAAAGACTCGGACTTAGTTAGTTTCTTCGATTTCAAGCTCATTTTGGATTTGGATTTTTAAGCATTTAAATAAAATTTTTGTCAAAGAAAATAAGCGAGAAAGAAATATAATAAAAAAAGATAATTATGTACATAAGATAATAGGTCAAAATCAGGTAAAATACAAAATGTACAAATGAGACCCAAAACCCAACTTGAACATATGAGCTTCGATTCACTTGAACTTGGTCTTGTTTTGAAGGTATTTGAATGTATAGTAGTTAAATGGTGAGTAGGATTAAATCGGACACTGTATGATGAAGATAATAGCATTATAGTCTGGAAATCCTAGAATTAGGTTTTGAATTTCTTGTCCACTTATTTATGTTAGTGATTTTTTTAAATTTTAAAGTTATTTTTATTAGTCATATGTACACATTGTAGGTGGTTTCAGGTCATTAGGAATTAGAGAGAATTAACTAAAAATAAGGGAAATTAGGCTGATTTACATGTGAATTTAGCTGTGATTTTTGGCTTCTTATTTTATGCAATTATGAGTAATAAAATGCAATTGTTATTTATTTATGCATGAGTGCTTATTCTGCATGACAAGTGAAGAAATGCCAATGAATTTTGGGGATTTGAGCTTAATTAGTCACTTTTAGAGTGACGAATATGAGATTCATCATCCCCCTATACTTAAACTAGGCCCATCCCCGAGCATCTAAAGAAATGCAATGAGATGAAATGAGATCGAGTTCCATACAAAGACCATGAGTAAAAGGTCTAGATCTAATGTTTGGATTATTAGTTTGGCGGAACTTCTGTGAGACTTATGGTTTTAAAATCAACAACCACCATGTTCTATATATTATTGTCACATTACAGCTCAGAAATCATCTTAGATCAATCCTCCTCCCAAAGCATACCCCATGAATATTGAACAACTGACTCTTGTGTGTGAAAAGTTTTTGGATCTTCCCATCTAGAATGTTAGACTACCATGAAAACCTCTTCTCCAATAACTCGTCCTCGGGGAGTCAGGTATTTCCTTCTAAGGTCTAACGTGATGTGTTCACAATCGAAAAGAGGGAGAAATGAGTAGAAGTAGCAAAAACTATAGGGCGACCAGTGTAGTCAACTTTCCTTGTGAAGCCAGCCAGTTTAGCCAATTTCTTGGATCTTGGACCCTTTCTTGTCAAATATTTATGGTAATAGGATTCTTTGTGTTTGGATTTTTGGTAACTCTGCATGGATCTTGTTGTACCGCTACGGATATGGAACCATTTTTCCATACATTTTTTGGGATCTTAGGAAAAATTGTGGCCTGCCGTCCATCCCTTTTCCCAAGATTTATTTCAACCCGTACTCTGGTCTTTAGATGTCAGGGTTACCAAAAAAGAAGCTCACATGGTCTTCCAATGCCCCGTCTGAGTAGAGATAAGTGCATAGTGCGAGAGTACAAATTAATTCCCTATTTAAGAGGCATACCCATAATGAGATGACCAGGTTAGACACCCAGGCTTCATTTCCTACTTTGTATTGGCTCTCTTCCTTTCTCTCATTTGACCTATTATGCTTTCCCTTTTTTCCTCCTAATCGTGATAGTGGATCGTGGTTTCCAGAAAAAACAAACCTAGGGGCGTCATCCAAGGCTCAGTACTGGAGCCGCATTTTCGGGGAGTAGTGATTGACACATACATTAAGGGAGCCATACATTAATGTTGCGATACATACATCAAGGGAGCCATCGAAAGGTGACAGTAGTGATTGACAGCTTTTTGAGTTGGGAAGAGGAGCCGGATTGGAGCGAGCTAGGGCTCGAGTACGAAATTCCAGCAGTGAAAGATGACTTTTATAGAAGTAGAAGCAAGGCCCGAATCTGCTTTTTGTTTTACTCCCCGTAACTCTCTCTCAGCCAGGCTTGGGCAGAATACCAAGTTCGGGGCATTTTTGGGGAGTAGCCCCTTTCTTCAGACACTTCTTGGCACATACATTAAGGGAGCCATCGAAAGGTGACTGAAACAACGCCGTCAGATGGTTGGTCGTTGGATTGATCTCCGTGCTATTCTGTGCTCTCTTGCTTCCTTGGGTTTCCCAGAGTGCAACAGTTAGCATTTAGGCCGGGTCATTTATTATTTCTTAATGTAGAACTCATTGAACTGCAACTAGCAGGTAAAGCGGGATCCCCACCAATTCTTCAAAAATCAGTCAAAATCTGTACATTGTCATGCAAAACATGAAGAATTAACTCAAAGGCTCAAACCTTCTAAAATCCTTTTTCTCGGTGAAGTTCCTCTGAAAATTAGGCAGATTAAGGTCAGGTCTAGATCACTCTCTGTTGCTGCTAAAAACTCGATTCAGAACCCAAGGGTTTTCACAAATGCAAATGCATGTAATGCTGGATGAAGTGTAAATGTATGGAATGCTGACATTTTTTGTGACTTCTTTCTTTCTTTAATTTTTTGTTGAGAGATGTTTCTATACAAGATTTTTTTTGGTGCAAAAATAAATCAGATGCTATTTTCAAAAATTTTTGGGTTGGGAAAATGGATACAGTTAGTGTTAGTTGCAAAACTCTTTTCTTTTTATTTGTTTTCTTTTTTTTTAAGTTAGTTACCCATCCCGTAAATACATATAGACTTATGGGAAAGCATGAGATATGTATAAAATATATAAACAATATATATACGTACCTCCCTATACATAGCGAGTGTTATGTCCTCAGAGCAGAAGAAGTGTAGAGAAGACATAGCTTGGGTTAAGCGTGAGATAGTGAGAAAAAAAATCAGCTTGTTCCTATACTTAATCCGAGAATCGTCTAAGTATAGAAGAATGTCAAAGAATGCGGTGGGAGAGGATGTGGAATTTGAATGAGGAGAGTATATACAGTGGGTATCAGGTCCCTCTATACTTAGGCTTTGATCAATCTAAGTATGGAAGAAGGGTGACAATGGGGCGATCGAGAGAAGGATTAGATGAGGAGAATGGTATATACAGATGGCATAGGTCCCCCCTTATACTTAGGCTTTGGAATAAGTAGAGGAAGAAGATGTACGTGGAGATCGATGGGTGTTATATGGTTTTTCCAAGGTTCTAAACTCAATATATGAAATAAATGCGCAGAGGTCATTGCAACCCAAATATCACGTAACAAAAAATCTATATTTTTACTTCTCAAGCTACAAATTTAATTGCAAAAATAATGAAGCGAGAGAAAACTCTTGCTACTTATTTACCTGTATAACAACAAGATTGAACTCGGGGAGGCTACAATTCCTGAGGGTTATATAATTAATAAAAAAATTAATTAAAATAAAACAAAATTCACAATGTACACTATGCTTGGTTTTTGTTTTGATGTTTGTCTTTTAATTTTTCTCTTCAAATTTTTTATTCCTATTTTATGTATTTATATTTTTAAATTTTAAATGATTTTAATTTTTTCAATTTTTTAAATTTCAAAATATATGATTTTTGAAACAATTTCATGCACAAAAGAAATACATTTTTTTATTTCTCAAATATATCAAAAATACTAAAAAATGTTCAAAGAAAATATTTTTTAATGTTTTTTACTTTTTTTACTTTTCAATGATTTTTATATTTTTTAGAATTTTTCAAATGATTAAAAGAAGGGAAAAAGCAAATAGTGAATAAACGTGACTATTTCATAATTTAAAAATATTAATGAAATCAAAAATCAAGAAAGTTATTTTTCTAAGAAACTAAATGAAATTATAAACAAAAAGGAATTAAACTGACATTTTTTCGATTTTTCTACAATTATTTATGATTTTTATAAGAATTTGGGTATTTTGCAATTTTTTGGGTTTTATAGATAATTAATATGTGAAAAGTATACAGAAAATAAAAGACATAAAAAAGTAAACTACACAATTTTTTTAGAATTTTTAAGAAATATTCGAATTTTAATGATTTTACAAAGTTAAAAAAGAGAAAAATGTATCTTTTTTTATTTTTAGTAATTTTAAATGATGATAAATAGCAATGAAAAAATTATGCTAGAAAGATACACACATCAGGGATATATAAAAAATTTTTATAAAATTTCCAGAGCAATGAAAACATTTATTTCAATGAAAAGTTCAAGCTACTGAAATGCAATTTTATTCAATGTTTGTTCATAAACATAACAGAAATAAAATTGCAGGAGAAAAGTGGCAATTTACCAAAGAAATGCATGTGACGCACGTGATAGGCTGGAGAAGGGGCTTTATTCAATTTCAAACACCTTAGGGGGGTGAATTACAGTTTTTCCAATTTTTAATTTCCCCCTTAGGGTTTCACTATTTTTCCTCTTTCGCTATTTGTTAAAGGAGGCATCATCGCCACAATTTTTCTTTCTTCTCACGTCGTGGGTGGCGGCTAGCTCGGTGGGGAGGAGCGATGTTGGTCAGTAGAGAAAGTTGGCCGAGGTGGAGTGGCGGGCACCGGCGCGTGTGCTCGGCGATGCTGGCGGTGAAGCGGTGGAACGCACGAGTGGTCAGGAACGGGCAAGAGCGGTGGCGCACGCGGAAGCTTCATATAGTTGGATGAAGTCGGCTGCCAGTCGTTCGCACGGAGCAGCTGGTTGGACGGTGGTGCTGGACGACGTCGACGGCAGTCGAGGCTGAAGGGCCGATGGTGGGGCTGCGCTCCTTTGGGTGGTGGGATTTGTCGTCCACATGTTGGCGGTGGGCGGCGGGGTATGGTCTTCGTGCAGGGATGGTGACTGGCTGCTGGATAGCGGTGGGCACACACGCTGGCGGTGTGTGGGTGGTCGTCCAGGTGATTGAGAGGGGACGACGATCTGAGTCGTTCTGCGGTGGCGCGCTCCTCGTGGCAGCAAGGTGGCCGTTCGCGATCGATGGAGCGGGCTCCTAGTGAAATGGTCGGGGGGTGGCGCCGCCTGCTCATATGTGTTTTTTTTGTAAAACGTAGAAAGAAAAAAACTTTATTTTTTTGAAATCAGGAAATATAGAAATTATATATATATGTATGTATGTATGTATATGTAATCTTTTTCTTTATTCCTGCAAAACAAATGTTAGAAAGAAAAACTATGTATTTTTTTATTTTTTAGTTATTTTTTTATAAAAAATTTAGGATGCGAGCACGACGACCCAATTCCAAAATCAAAACGGAATACGTGAATGGGGATCCATCAAAAAATGATGTATGGATCCATGTCTCCGGCCACCATACGCGACCGGAGTTGGAAGATTGCATGAGGTAGAATAAGAATGCGAATAGATAAAAAAATGAGATGAAAAATCTGATCAGATTCAGATCAAATCATGATGTGTTCTAAGATCTAGAAAAAAATGACAACGAAATAAAAATGCAAAAACTAAACTACGATTGACGTAGGTTAGAAATAACAGAAAATGGATCTCACCTGAGGAATAGAAAAGACCGTGATCGCCTCGACGAAGGTCGACTCGTTGTTACCATACGACTTGGAGGCTAGGCACCCTTCTGTGACAAGATGGCTCTTAGAGAATGGGCTCCTCTAACCAAAGATTGACCAAGTGAGAATGAGGGAGGAGGAGGCAATTAAATAGAGGATTAATTGAATTTGAATTTGAATTCGAATTTAATATTAGAATGGAGACAAAGAGATAAGAAAAAAACTGAAATGAGATAAAGATAAAAAAGAAATTAGTGTTAAAATTATTTGCAAAAAAAACTTTTTTGTATTTTTGTCAATTTATTAAATTGAATAATAAATGTTATTTTTTTTATAAGGGTTATTTAAGAATATTAACTATATACATATACTATGTACATATAGTACATTATATACATAGTTAAATAAGGAAATTAGTTTTTTTTGTTTTCAAATTATTATTAGCTTTTAATAATTTAGTTAACTTATTTACAAATATTTACAAATACAATATGTACAAATAAATGGTTAAAATTTCACAAACAACCACAGAAAACTAACTTTTCAACTATTACTCTAAAAATTATGAAATCACAACCATTTAAAAGATAAATTAATTTAGAATATAACAGAAGATAGTTTGGTTCAATTTGAGTTCATATGGAGTCTGAATTGGTCTTTCAATTATTATTTTATGGCTTTTTCCAGATGTGGTTACTTTTATTCTGTACTTGATTTTATTTTGCAACATTTTTATTATATAGAAAACATTTTTATTCAAAACTTAGATTTTGAACATTATTTAGTTTGCGTCAATTTGTGTACAAATAAAATAGTGTTAAGTATACACATATACACAACACACATTTTCTTTTTTGGATTTTTTTGATTAAGGATCCTATCTCCCCCTACATTATTCTTGGTCGATCAAGAAAGTCTTGACCTTCTCTCGGGGTTCGGGTCAGACTGTATCTATTACATATATTCAGTCTTCTCTTTTTTTCTTTTATTTTTCTTTTCTTTATTTCTTTATTTAATTTTAGGTTAAAATAATAATAAGTGTACAATATTTACATACAGATGCATGTTAGTAAGAATATGGGGTTACTATTATATACATCTGTTCTATAAGGGATTTTATACTAAAATAAATGAATAAAGATGATGAAATGTAGATTCATCAGTAGGGTCAGGAGGGAGGGAGGGTTGTTGATGATTAAGGTGGTTTTAGACAGATCTTTTTGTGAGCATGAGGTGGGAGATCATAATGATGGAAGAAGATGAAGCACATGAGTCCCAACCATCATCATCGTTAATCTCATAATAATCATGTTGGAGAGTAGATGAAGCATATGAATCCGATGATATACAACCATCCTCAGCGTTATCCTCAAAAGAATAATACTTGAAAGTGGATGCACTCTAGATATTCTTGTTCTTAAGTTGCCTTTTCAGGTTGTGCTTAGTCTTGGGGTCAAGTTATAAATCCTCGGATGAATATTTTGAGTCGCTAGTCCCAGTATTGGCATATGAAATAATTCTGGTATATCTGATGAGACCAGGAGAATCGGCTCTAGACAAATAATAGTGAGGGGTTGGAGTCATCCAATGGTGGTTGATATTTGGTTGCTTTCTCAAATAGGGTTTCAGATCCACTGAACTGAACTCACTCATAACGATCACCTTGTCGAGACCGGATGAGACGATTCCTTTTTCGACATTTCAAAGGCGGCTTTCTTTCTAGATGATGGAGCAACAAGAATTGGCATTTTGGTTCGCGTTGTTTGTGAAGGTGCTAGTGCTAGGAGTGAGGTGTTGATAACCGAGTCTCCAGATGAATAATCATTGAAATATTCCTCCCTCGTCAGTGTACGTCCCATGTATTTGTTCTTAGTTGTCTTAATGTTGATGTACTCATGAGTCTGATTAATTTGATCAAGATGTTCAGATAAGATCACGTCTGACTCAGGGTGAGCCCATGCATATGTTTCAGGACCATATAAGAAGTCATGTATTTGGTGTTCTTCCATAGGAGTTGTAATAGCATCGGGAAATGGAAGAGTGGGGATATTCTCTGAACCAGTGGTCAATTTAGCAGCCACTATCTCTGGTGTTGCAGTAGTGTAGGGCTCTTCTACTACTTTGTGGTTACATCTATTGACGTCTTCGTGGGCCGCCTCAGAATATCATGGTTCCTCAAAGACTGAATGAGATCAAAGTTCTCCCAATGTTATACAATTGATTTCTCGAGTCTCGCACTCTATAATTGCCTTAGCTAAGGATAAGAATGGCTTTCCGAGAATGATTGGAGACTGAGTGAATTCTCCTTGATGCTCAATTTTGATGATCATGAAGTCTACCTTGAGCGGAACACCTTGGAATGTAATGATGACTGAAATGGTTCCTCTCGACTGCTTTATCGATTGATCAGCCAGTTGAATGGTCTCTCTTATCTTCCTGATAGGTCCGAGTTTGATCTTATCAAATACATAGGTCAGGAGGATATTCTTTGGTGTGTCATCAACAGTTCAAGTGTGGGTAAATGTTGTGTCTTGGATTCCACAGTCAAATCAGGGCAACCATTTCACTCTGCAGTTCTTGTTCTTCCTGCTCAACACCAAGGAGGTGGCCATTAACAAGATATGTCTTTCAGTGTTGGAGCTCATCCTGCCTGACTTTTTCATCATTACTTTGCTCATTACAAATCCTTTAAGGTCGGGGAAGTGTTCAATGGCCTGTATAAAGGGAAATTCAAAAATCAATCTTTTCTCCAGTGCTTCGCTTGGAGTAGAATTCAAATTCATTAAATCCTACTCACTTTCAATGTTTATTATTTTTTCTGGATCATCGATTTCTTGAATGTTTTTTAATATTTCGATTTTTTGGTAATTTTGATGTGGTGTGTAGATGTACTTCTTTTTGTAGATGAGGAGGGGTTTTGATAGCTGACTAAGAGTCAGAATCAAGGTCATCACTATGGGAATAATATGTAGAGGTATCACTATCAGAGTCATCCATAGGGTGAACATAGTCTATGGGTTCTGAATATCCGTAGGGTTTTCAATAGGAGATCATATCTTTTCATCTTCCATTTTTATCCAAGATCTAGGAGAAGATCCTTTCTAAGTAATCGAGATATGATTTGACTTGTTATTTTCTGAAATTCTCTCCTGAGAAATTATGGATGGAGTCGCTCTGTTGGCGGGAATCTGTAGCTCTAATATTCAAAAAATCTTGACTAGGGAATGTACTGCTAGGTTGAGTAGATTCCATATCCTTGATTGAGATTAGTAACTTCTCATAAAATGGAGTTATACAGGGATCATGTGTGTCCATATCATCGGTTTCGTCCTCTGTATGAGTAGGCTGACCGAAGGAGTGGTATAGTGGTTGGTCAATATATATTTTATCATTAGGGTCAATCCAGTATGGTTGATCATTAGGTGCGGACCTCTTCTTGGGGTTTAATCGGGCCATCATGTTATTCCCTAAGGTCCAGTATGGATGTATTTCTGTGAATTGTGGAAATGTCCCAAAGAGATCGTGAGGAAAGAATGAAGGCAGTTGGGTTTGGTGTCTCGACCAGTCATGTGTCTCAAAAGTGATTTGATCTTTAAATGTTTCATGCGTTTCGACGAGAAATCGAGAATAAGATGGTTCAATCCAGGATGGAAGTTGATTATGTGTGGTCACATGTAGTAGAGGTGGGAAATATGAAGTTTGATTGAATTTGATCAGATGATTCGAGTAAAATGGATTGGAATTCATCGAGTGGGTTGGATTAATCCGGGATTGAATGTCTCCAACAAATGTTAGAGGATTCTTGATAGAGTATTTAGATGATTTGGGTTTAACCAACACAAATTCATTTTCATAGTATAGATATGTTGGTACTCAGACCTATGTCGTGTCTATGTCAAAGGGTATTAATGAGTTGACATAGTTGATCTTGGTGCAAGTACACATGATACTCACTAGAAGAAACCCAAATTTTCAAATCAAGGGAGAGTGATGGCACAAGTGTTTGATATTTGATCATCGAATTCAGTTTATGCACAATAATAAAAACGCAATACAAACCCCAGTTTCACCAACTCACACAATGAAGCCGCAAGAGTTCGGTAAATTATCTTTTTAATTTTAGTTATTGATAAATTAAATCTTGGAAAAGATTTAGTGAGCTGTTAGGTGCCAGAAATTTTCCTAATGACTGGCCCGAATTCTTACGACTAGTTTCACCTAATTTCCGCCACTATGGGTGTAAGTACGGACCACAAAACGACCACCCGTTACTTAAGGACAGAGCCTTACAAAGTGTCCTTTAAACCACCCACTCTGCAAAGGAAATTCAGATCGTTTGCCAGCTACTCGTATTTCCTCACTGAGAAGTAGCTAATCGTTTTATAGAATCAGTGGTCAATATGAAAATTTGGAGATGGGCGCAAGCTTTAAGTATAGTCTCTCGCTCACTCAGAATAATAAATCAATCCAAGGATAGGATTTCTCTCAAACAAAAAAAATGATTTTATGAGTTAACTAAAGTCGGCCTTGTTTAGTAGTCCCAATTATTATAAGGTGATCACTAAAAAGTTTGGGTGAGCAAAAATGTGTGTTTACCATCCAGTCCCAATGTCCTTTAAATTTTAATTGACTAAATAGGAGGGAGAAATTCGGGAAAAGTCGATGCATGTGAAAACGATGATGTATGGTTAGTTAAAAGACATATAGTGATTCCTCGAAATCTCCATGTGGGATGCAATACAAGAATTGAAAATTAATCTTTACGAATGAAAGCCAACAAAAATCGCACCTATCAGAAAGTTCGATTAGCCGTGAAGAATTGAGCTAAATTTTTTACCAAATTGAATGATCTAATGTGTGTCTCTATTAATTGAAGTGGTCCTAGGTTCTACGAGCACAAACAATAAAATCCCAGATGCTCTAATAGCCGTTTGTGCAGGTCTAACCTACGAGCGACTCAAGTTGAGCCCCGCCCTCAGCGAAGAGTAAAACAAGCCATGACACACCACAGAAAAAGTTTAGGTCTTATTACACACGTCGGAGTCCAAATGGACACCGTTGTAAATGAGCAATTAATTAAAAAAAATTAAATATGCAAAAGTTAAAATCCAAGACTCTACGCTCTCTTATGACTCGACTCAATCTTAATTATATTTGCGACTTTTCAGGCATCATTGAAGATGCGTCGGTGTTGGGAACTTGCATAAAAAAATAAGAGAGAGAGAGAGAGAGAGAAAGAGCGTAAGAAAGTGACATAAAAATAATCAAAATGAAAATAAGAAAATAAATGCTGATAGAATAAAATATAATAAAAAATTGCCAGAAAAAAATAGAAAATATACAACGAAGATTCTGGGGTCAGACTGTCTCAATAAGGAAATCGTTACACTTATTTTTTCTAGAAAAAATAAGATTTTTTCCTCCCGGGCAACGACGCCACCTGACGAACTGTGATTTCCCTACTTTAACTTGCGTGAATTATTGTGTTAAATTTGCATTTTCTTGTAGGCAAGTAATCGAAATCAATCAAGAAATAATAATAATTAATTTAATCAATTTTAATCAGAGTAGTTTTTATGTTTATTTTACTTGGGCAAGTCCCAAGGTCGAATTCAAGGAGGCAAAGGAACAACTTCGAATTATGTCTATCAAATTTCATATGCAGTTTTTGATGCGGAATATGTTTTCTATTTTTAATGCAATTTTGGAATGCAAAATGCAGATGAGGCCGAATGTAAGGAATAGAATGCAATTATCAGTTAAATGGAGTCAAAAAATTACGAAGCTTTGATGGGAGGTAAATAAATATCAAATGAACACACTATTATTTTTTTGAAATTTTTGGATGCAATATGAATATTCTATAAAATAATGACTGAAAATAGAGCGAATTTCAATAATTAATTATAATGAATATTAAACCTATTTTATTTCAAAGGATAAAATTATACAAGATCTTCACTATGTTATTTACCATAAAAAAATCATAAAACTTGAAAATACGAGATTTCATATCTATTAAAAATTAAAGATTGCAATCTAAAAAATGATTTTATAGAGCAAAACATGCATGCAGATCAATTATTTTTGGGCAAAATGTAACTAACAATCAATTCTATGATTCGGAAATTTTTGTCAATTTTTGGAACTATGGAATTAAATACAAATTTTGATATACAAAGTGGAAAAAATATGAAATTTTCCACAAGAATATAAATTACTAATTAATCACCACAGTGCATAAAAATATAAAGAGCATGCCACTATGTAAAGAATTAATTGTAGAACACCGTGCTAATTTTTAAATAATAAAAAGATTCAAAAATATTTTTTAAAATGAGAAAAAAAGTCAGGTTTCTATTTGCAATATTACAATGATAAAATATAATGAAATTGTATAATAGGGCCTAAAAGTTAATTACCGAGACATCTAAGGGAGAAGTTGCAAAAATTTCAATAGGTTATGTGTGGAGCAAGCGACCTCTGCGATGAGGGTTCTTTCTGCAATATGTTGATCCTCTAGGGAGTTGGACGCAAATTTCCAAGGGGCACTTGCATAGTACGTTCCCTTAGATGGAGGGGCTTTTTTGGATATTTAGCAAAATGCAGGGGCACTATTGCAAACGTCCCTCCCCACGCACGTGGGATCATGGGAAGCACTCCTTGGAACTCACTCTCTAGTGAAGGGAGGTTGGGCACATGGTTGAATTACACTGGTGACAATCAAGCGACATAGAAGACAAAGATCCTAGATGATTGAACTCAGTGGATCAGGTGGCTGGTAGAGTGGGCAAGAAAGACTCCTGTTGACACAGGAGCGACGAAGGAGCGGTGGATGACTTTGGTGGTGTCTGTAAAGCTTCTAGAAGAGCGAGCGGAGAAGCTTGATCGGGCAAAGGCCTGGAGGAACTCCCAGGAGTAGTGACTAGCATGGATGTAAAGGCTCTGAGGCTGAAGTCGATGATGGTGTCCAAGGAGCCAAAGTTGGTAGAGGAGCCGAGCTCCGATGGAGATGAGATGGGTCGAAGGGTCGAGCCACAAAGGGCAAGTGGGGAATTTTTGCACAAAGGGGATGACGGTGTTGCAACGGTGTCGTGAGGAGAATATTAACACGGGATATCATCGTGGAAGAACTTAGGGGCGGTGATGTCACTGCCTACGCCCTCCTTCTTCATTGCAATCGATGGATGACTTGAGAGGGTTAGTAGCGATGGAGTTAAATAGCGTATCAGGTCGTGGAGGTTTCGATGAATATGGAAGGAGATCGTAGATGGTTGACGATCTGATTGACGAGGTAGATGATCGGAGATTGGATTGCGAAATCGAGGGATGTCATGCGGCTCTCGATATGGGAAAGATGGCGAGTAGATGCAGGTGACAGTGCAGCGAAAATGCTGGAGAGTAGTGGAGATTGAGTTAAAGTGCAAGCGACGAGGCCCGTTCTAGATTTGGAAGGTGGAGACGAAGGGCGCAGCACGTGCTGGCATGCGCAGTGGAGGCACGCGCGCAACACATAAGGTGGTTTATTATGTATTTTTTTAGATATTTTAATTTTTTAAAAATTTTATTATTTTTATAATTTTTTAATAAAAATAAATGAAAAATTAAGGTAAAAAATGGATGACACGTGGTGGCTCCAAAAGCAGCTACAAGTCATCACCAGAAAATTCAAAAATAAATATACAAAGAAAAATCATAATAAACAATAAACAACCTCTGATCGAAAATTTTTATTAATAAAAGTTGCTATTGTCGATGAGATCCACAACTCTCATGAAGGGATTAAAACCAAATTAAGTCATTTGTGTAAAGTAATTTTTTTGGGGTACTCTTTGTACATTAAACACCTAGAATTTTAGGTTATCTATTTTCTGACTTTTCTAAATAAGAGAAAAAAATTAGGAAAAACTTACGATAAAATCAAAGATAAATATTTACGCAATAATTTCATTTTATTATATCTTTATTATTTATGAAAATAAAGAAATAAAATAAAATACTAGAGAGAAGACTTTTGTACAAATAGTTAGTGAAGACTTGGATTCAGTTAGTTTCTTTAATTTCAATATCATTTTGGATTTGGATTTTTGTGCATTTTAATAATACTTTTATAAAAGAAAATAAACAAAAAGAAATAAAATAAAATGAGATAATTATGTACATAAATATTAGGTTAAAATCAAGGACAATACAAAATGTACAAAAGAGGTCTAATACCCAATTTTTACATATGAGCTCTCATTAACTTGAACATGGTATTGTTTTCAATGTATATCAGTTCGAAAGTGAGTAGGATCAAATCAAGCACTGTATGAGGAAGACATCAGCATTTTAGTCCGTAAATCCTAGAATTAGGTTTTGAGTTTCTGGTACACTTATTTATGTTAGTGTTTTTTTTTTGCATTTTTCATTTATTCTTGTTAGTCAAGTATACATAGTGGAGGTATCATGTATCTAAAAATCAGGGAAATTATGCTTATTTACAGGTCAATATGTCTGTGATTTTTGGCTTCTTATTTTATGCAATTATGAGTAATAAATGCATTTAATATTTATATATGCATGAATGCTAATTATGCACGATAAATGAAGAAATGGCAATGAATTTTGGGGTTTTGAGCTTAATTAGTCACTTTTAGGGTGATGAACCTGAGATTCATCAGACCACACTACACATAACTAGATGCAACCTAGATCGTTCAATCAAATTCAAATCCATTTCTTCCCGACTAATAGAAATTACTTCTTGGAGCGGTTTTTATCAGCTTGCAATTCATTTAGAGTAATATTCAATTATTTGTTTTGCTTCCGACATCAAGAATGCGAGGAAGCACTGTAAGTCTCCTTAACTGTGCATACCATCGTTGTTTTTCACGTGCATTGGCTTTTCTTGGTTCCTACCCTTGATTTTCTCACATATATCTAAAGAGGAATTGGGACAGTATGTAGTGGACATGATTATTTTGGCTCATTAACTATTTCAGTTATAACTACTTTAAAATCAGGACATCTAAACAAGGCCAACTTAAATAAAAGGAATAAAATCAACAATTGTACTCGGAAGAGTAACTACATCCTTGGACACGGGTATTTACCCGCAAAATGATTGGGTGATGATGCAACCACTAAAGTTAGAGCCCAAATCCCTGTTTTGCCCTCAAAGTCTCCATTTCTGACTCTCAGGGATTTGGAAGTTGCAATGGCTTGTCATTAACCTTAGACTATGTTTTTGTTTTGTAAGCATGTGTGTCTCCTTTGGGTTGTGATATTGAACCCCACAACCCGGGAAGATCACCTCATTGATTGGGAGCACACATGAGCACTGATGGGTGTAAGGCTACACATTGTGTGTAAAGGACACATAATATTATTTCATGACCAACATAAAATAAGAAAGATAATTTGCCAAACCTTTGTGGCTTTCATTGTGCAGTTGGTGAAAGTGGTGTTTGTATTGTGTTTGCATTGTGTGTGTCTATCAAAGATCACACACTTGTGCCTTCACCATCTCTCTTGAATTCAATATTTGTGATCTCTCTCCAAATCACTAGACATTGAGAATAGAAGATTGGGGTGATGTTTTTTCGTACTTTGCGAACCTCTCACTGACAACCCCAAACTGACCGTCCCCGCAGGCCATGGTTCACTCTCACCTGAAGAGCTTGTTGTTCCATGGAAACTCTTCCCATGGGGATCCAACTAATAAGTCACCTTTTCTTCTTAATGGTGGTCAGACATGTACTATTCCTCCTTTCTCGCACCACATTGAGGAAGTCCCTTACCTCGATGATTCTAAATCTAACTATTTCAACACTATTAATTCCAATCCTCTTTATTTCTGAATGTGAAGAAGATGAACCAAAGATAAAGATGCCTCCTAAGAGAAACCTTGACAAAGAGGATCACAAAGATGACCCCATGCAGCAAGTCCGTGCCCATTTGGCTAGATGTGAGTAGTTGAATGTCAACCTTATGGCTTTAATGGGACATGTTATTGAGGTGGGTGGATTGGACGGACCTATGGTGGATACTTACAACCCAACAGAGAATGGAATGCATAGTTGGCTAGGTCTGAATTTTCCATTTGATGCATTTTAGCTGAAATCCCATTTACTTGGGTTGTTATCGAAGTTTAATGGGAATGCAACATAAGATACACATGCGTTCTTGAGAGACTTTGAGTTTGTATGTAACAACCTTAGTCATCCAAGGGTTGGACATTATTATATCAAGTTGAAGGCTTCCTCGTTTGCCGCATATGAGACCTTGCAACAAAAATCTAAGGCCATCAATAACATCAAAAAGGTTCAAGATCATTATCTCTTTGTACATTCCCCAACCCCACGGTTCTCACACTGACTATTTTCCTATACTTAGCCCGACCTGAGCTTAACTATAGGGGGACTGGTACCCACCCAGTCTATGTATTCATCCACTTTTCGCCTTGACATCCCCCATTTTTGCTCTTCTTATACACTTAGGCCGATCAAAGCCTAAGTATAGAGGGGTAGGTCAACTTCTATACTTTCGTTCTTTTTCCCTGTCCTACGCTTAGTACGAGCTATGTCATTTCCTCAATTTCCGTGCTCTGAGGACATAACACATGCTTAGTATGACTAGTGTGTATATATTACATATATACTCTACCCATAGCTCATACTTTTGTGTATTTTTATATATATATTTTTAATAAATATGGCATGGGTAAAATTAGTATTTTTTTTAAAAAAATATTTTTGTAAAAAACTTGTGTAAAGAGTATATTGTATACAAGTTATAAAATCGGTATAATGTGTTTATACTCTATGTAAAATTTGTATAATCTTGTAAGTTCCTATAAATAATACCTTTGTGACATTGTTGTAAAGTTGGAGGTATATATAATAGACTTATGTCAAATAAAAAGGGCTTCTTATTCGTTCTTGCAAATACTCCTTGCAAGCATTCAAAAAATTCATTTTACACTTCATCCACTTGAATTTCATAACATATGAATTTAATGTGCATACCATGCACGTATAAAGTGGAAAGTCGATGGGTTCTTAACTGAGTGATGAATATAAATAAATTATGGACTTTATGTGACCTTAATCTATTTAAGTTTCAGAGGAATTGTTAACAATCTGAGCTGGAGGCGAATCATTTCTGCAATAAATGTTATTGTAATAAATGATTTATCAACAAAAGTTATTGATTGCGTTTCACTCCCTTTCTGATATTGAATGAATGAATGCACTATAAGGTCCCTCTGTACAATAAGGGTTATGTACCATGACCAACTTGATAATCATACATCTTTGATTCATTGATTAAATCATAGAGGCTGATGCTTGGATGATATCTAAGGAGTTAGATAAAGGACTCATCAAGCATCATCAAATAATTGTCAACTGATTATCTCCAACATGAGTAGGAGATGGAAATCCTTTCCCATTTGATTGATATATGATCGACACTTGATGCAGGTCCTCTGCATGGGAATAGTGTTTTGGAGGTATCAGATTAGTTGAGTTAATGGGTTGACTTAATGAGATCTAGATAACCAAAGACCTATGTTGAATACTGTCACATCATAGGCAAACATCCTCTGATAAGAGATAGATGTATTGCTATATGTCTAAGTGTGTACATTTGGCAGACCATTTGGTTGATGACCTAACCAAGGTCTATACACAGGCGAGCTGGTGTGCATGTAAGGGCATATGAGCAATATGATATTTCAAAGGGATCATACAGGTTCACTTGTGAATCGGGAAACATGAGCTCACTCATGAGGTATTGGGACTGGTCAGATTTCATGCATGGTTGTCATGCTTTGGAAGCATGACATGAATTTGAAGGAAAGATATATGCTTTGTGAAAGCATATAATCTGTACCAAATCCCAAGGACCATGATTGAGAAACCTAGTGATCAAACCCTGAAGATGATAGTGTAAAAGTGATCTATATCATCAGGATGATCATATGTCTTCCAGTATGCATGATGTACAGGTATTGGGAATACCTTATGGTGATTTGATCATAAACGATTGTATAACCATGACGCTTCCATTCCGAGGAAGTGATGAAATAGGTCTGGATTTTAGTGACTCCTCTCAGTAGAGAAGTAACATAATCTTAGTCCATGTATTGGACATTAATCTTAATATAATTCAGATGTAATGAGAAGACTAGGTTTACAACCTTGATTTAATCAAGCATCTATGAGAGGTCCATGGGATCTGTATTTGAGATGTGATCTCAATATCCAAGTCACTATACATGGAATAATACAATCGTGCTGTCATTATCTCCAAGTATCTGAGGAGAAATCGCATTATTCTTGAAGGGTTCAATAATAATTCCATAGATCTAACCGTTGAGAAGTTGATAATTAAATGTGATTTAATAATCATTATGTATGTGGAATTATCCAATATATTTAAATGTGATTTAATTATTATGGAAAAGAATAATGTGAATAGCAATATCCAATTATTCATAATATATTATAAATGTGATTTATAATATATTAGAGAGAGCTAATTATAATTTATATTTCTTGATTAATTATTAATGTGTATTGGATACACATTGTTTAATTAATTAAAAATATAAATTATATTTTGTTTTGGGTTGTGAATGTGATTCACTATTTTCCAATGGCAACATTGCAATATTCTTAAAATTAATTATGAATTATTTTAGAACATAAATCACAACAAAAGTTGTCGAGATTAAATAAAGGAGAAATACATGGAGATATGCAATCTTATGAAATCTCATGAGATGGTAACATGTGGACGGCTACCAAGTCCTACTTGGAATTGGTGGCCGTCCACCATGTTGACATGGGAGATGTAATCTCCATGTCATTGCTTCCTTATTTGATTGATTAAATTTTAGGATTAATGTATATATGATTTGTCAAGTATATTTGATCTAAATTAAATCATAAATTGTTGGTTTTTACCAACAACAATCTTGACCATTAGATTGACATAAATCAATCTCGTCCATTGATTTTATATGTCCCATGGATTGAGATCCATGGATCCTAAAACCCTATAAATAGAGAGGCATACCATGCTCTCTTGTACATGCTTTTGGAAGCACATCTCTCTCTCTCTCTCTCTCTCTCTTTCTCTCGACACACGCCAACTCTCTCTCCCTCTCCTTGGTGGCTGCCCACCAAACCCTAGATGAGATCATCGTCGTCGCCTACGCTACTGCACCGCCGCTTCGACGTTCTTCGGTTCTCCGTCTTCTTGGAGTGCTATGCTCATGAAGAAGACGTTCGATCTCGTACGAATAGATCAGGAGTTCACCATGCTTGGATCATCTTGTTGGATTGCGAGGATCGCACGACTCATCCCCGCGCTCGCAAGCTACTTCTCCGACGATCGGACTTGAGACAGGAGGTCTCTTTTCTTAGGTACTTGATCAACCATTCTTCAAGAAGTATTGCATTATACTTGTTGTGGATATAGATGAAATGATCGGATAATCATTCTTGGATCATGTGGTTTCATCGCATGAAAAATTTTAAATTCCGTTGCACAGAACAACTAGTACGACTAGTCGTTCTTCGTCGTATTCAATACGACGCTCACCCTTCTGTGATGCACTTGAGGATTGTTCCATATCCTTCAAATGGTATCAGATCCTTAGGTCGATGGTTTTGGATACGATCCGCAAACCTATGACGACTTAGGTCCGTAGAGGTCGCAAACGTTTTTTGTCGCATTTGTTTTTCGTACTTCTGTTTAGTGAATAAATTAGGCCCTGATTAAATCGTTTAAACATTAATTAATCACTTGGATTTTGTTATTCATTTAATAAGGAAACCATAGGATCTGAGTTTACGTAATTTGGATTCCATTTGCTCGAGATATGGTTGTTTTAATGAACATGTATTCACTGTTGCGAGAACTGCAAATCTTAACATGATTAATGAGTTAATTACTGTTATGATCTGCCTCGAAATGCATGAAATAATACTTAGGTTCTGTCCTAAATAAAATTAACAATCATTGAAAATTGATTAGATATGTTAATTTTAGTAAGTAGGGGTCACTGCTGAAATTACAGTCCTAATCAAGAACCATGTGATTGTCAATTAATGAAATTAATTCATAATTTCAATAAATAATTATGAAAAATATTTGACAAATATTGGAAGATGATTATTCCCTTAATTGACTTGCCCTCAACCAATAAATTGATTAGATTTTATCTAGATCATAATTGGAAACACAATCATCAAACTCCTTGCTTGAATAGGATTGGGAATTTGTCTAGCAAATTTCCTTATAATAAAAAATGTTATAATTATTACTATATGGTATAATTTTGATTGAAGAACCGATGATCATCTCAATTATAGATTGATATATTTGGCATTATCCTTTCCCGAGGCGAATATGGTGTCTAGTCGGAGATCGCTGGGGTAGCGGGTTGCAACGTATGTGGTCCGTCCCACTCTCGTCGGTACTGGCCATGACAACGAGTAGGGACTTGATAATGCTGAAGAAATCAAGTTGTATTTTCTAATTATTAAAATATGAATTAATACGTACTTTGAGAATAATACCATATATTTATATATATTCAAGTAAAACAATCAAGTTTGATTGATTGAATTGGATTGATATATAATTTAATATGATTGAATTAATTATGTCCAATTAAAATACTCTATTATATTTAGAGTTGTTAATCTCCTTGGAAGAATTAATCATATGAATATGATTCATGATAATTAATTAATATTCGAATAAGAGGTGGATGATCACATAAGTGACATCCATGGTCTCCCGTCAAGGCGAAGGGTTTCCGTCGCCAGGGACTGTATATAGAAGACACTTGTATGAAGTGACATCTCCTATATGCAAACGCTTCTGGATCAGGCTCTTTGCTTCTCGAAATAGTAAGGCTGTATGCGGAGTGACCCCAATATCGGATCCTCATATTATTGGGGCGATATTAGATTGCGCATAGCGAGTTCTATTCCTGTTGACGATTGGTTCAATTAATGACGGGTCAACATCACCTTAGGGGTGGTGGGCCCGTGTATTAAAGACTGAATTGGGAAATGCAAGTTGGACATGAAGGCAGAATGTGTTCCCGCTTCTCTTTATTGGAGTTGCAGATTCTCATATTATTGGGATGTAACAAATATAAAGAGGAGATCACAGTTCTTGCTTGAGATATAGCGGTAAGTATATCTCTTACTTTGAAAGTGATTAAGGGAATGAACTTTCAAAGTTGACAATGCAAGAATAATTTGATTTAAAATACCTTAATCAAATATCCTAATTTTGAATATATGATTATATGTTATAATATAGTGCATTCTTAATTTCAGAAAATGAAGTCCATGAACCCACTAAGCAGGCTTCTGGAGGTCAACCAGTTGACTGGACCAAATTACTCGGACTGGATCCGTAATTTGGAGCTTGTTCTCTCAGCTGAGCGCATAAGTTATGTGCTCTCAAAAGACAAGCATGAAAACCCTAAATCAAGGGAAGAGAAAGCATACAATGACAAGTATGATGAAGATCATGTCTTTGCTAGAAGCTACATCTTGGGTTCTCTCTCCAATGTTCTTCAGAAACAACATGTGGAGATGAGTACTTGCCAGGAGATAATGCAGAATCTGAAAGATGTGTTTGGTGACATTAACCGCACCTAGCGGTACAACGTATTGAAAGAACTTGTTTGTTGCAAGATGCAGGAAGGAACTTCAATCCGTGAACATGTACTCAAAATGTTTGGTTACTTGTCAGAGCTGGAGACTCTTAGGGCAACCATGGATGCAGACATGCAATCTGATTTCATTCTGCTATCGTTGCCCAAGTCTTTCAATAACTTTTTGGTTTCATTCCACATGAACAAGCTGGAATTGACAAATGTTGGGCTTCTTGCTACATTAAAGTCTGTAGAAGACGTAATGAAGAAAGACGGTCCCCCTGGCAGTGCAATGGTTGCACAGGTCAGAGGGAAGCGCGATCGGAAGCGAGGTTCTCGGAAGGGCCCGACCCAGAAGAGAAAGAAGAAGGGACAAGGTGTTGGCTCGTCTTCCAATGCATCCACTCTAATGGCATCGAAGAAAATCGACGTCTGTCACCACTGCAAGAAGCCGGGGCACTGGAGGCGTAACTTCACAGATTACCTAAAGTCGATCGACAAAGGTAAAGCCCCAGCAGGTATGAAATCTACTTTTATCATTGAAACCAATTTTCTCATTGGACGAGAAGGAAGTTGGGTTGTTGATTATGGTGCTTCTGATCATGTATGCAGTTTGTTGCATTTGTTTCAGGAAACTAGAAAACTTGAAGAAGGGGAGATAGTCATCCAGAGGGGATGTGATGCAAGTATTGCAGCAGTCACTGTCGGGACTTGTCGACTATCATTATCTAGTGGAAGAGCCCTAGTACTTAAAGAGTGTCTTTATGTACCTGAAGTCAGAAGGAATTTGATACTTGTATCTAAGCTAGTTAGAAGTGGATATTAATTCATGATATGTAATAAATTAGTCATAAATCGTTATGACAAATATATTACGGATGACATTTTGACTTCTGGAGGACTCTATGAATTATGCATTGATAAATGTGTTATGAATATTACATCCACTAATAAAAACCCTTAAAGATCCAGAGAGGATGAAAATCTTTCGAATGAGATTTGGCATAAAGACTTGGTCATTTATCTGTTTATAAGATCAATAGATTAATAAAGGATGGACCTTTAGATTTTCTACAGGTTCAATCTTTACCTACTTGCAAGAATTGCATTCTAGGTAAAATGACCAGGATGCCTTTCCGTAACAAGGTTACAAGATGCGAAGGTATTATTGACCTAATACATACTGATGTATGTGGTCCCTTCAGTACCATGACTCGAAATGGATATCGATATTACTTGACGTTCATTGATTACCATTCACGATACGGGTTTGTCTTCCTATTACGTCATAAATCTGAAACCTTTGAAAAGTTCAAAGAATTTAAGGCTTTGGCTGAGAACCAAACCGATAGGAAGATTAAACGGATTCGATCTGATCGAGGTGGAGAGTACCTCTCAGATGAATTCAAGGAATATCTTAAAGAGAATGGAATTGTATCCAATCTCACTCCTCCTGGAACTCCCCAACTTAATGGTGTTGCTGAAAGACGCAATAGGACAATCATAGATATGGTCCGTTCAATGATGAGCAAAGCACATTTACCACTTAGTTTCTGGGGATATGCAGTAGTGACTACAATATATATCCTGAATAAGATTCCTAGCAAATATATACCTAAGACTCCTCATGAGCTATGGTATGGAACCAAACCTAGTGTTAGTCACTTGAGAGTTTGGGGTTGCTTGGTTCATGCGAAGAACGTGGACGCAAGTAAGCTAGAATCTCGCTCTCGTGAGTGTTACTTCATTGGCTACCAACTCTTTGACCCTGATACACAAAAGGTTTTATTTTCTAGAGATGTAAAATTTCTGGAGAATGATTTCCTTAAAGGTCAAGACAAAAATGAAGTAAAGGAACTCATTGAATCCCCTGAGGATTCTGTGCTTCCTGAGCAAGAACCTGAAGAGATAAAAAGAGATGAAACACCCATACCTCTTCGTAGGAGTTCAAGAGTGGTTGCACCACCTGAAAGGTATGGATTCAATGTGTAAAGTGAAATTGATAGTGATCCTACTTCATTTGATGAATCACTCGCGGATTATGACATGGATAGATGGATACTAGCAATGAAGTCAGAAATTAACTCCATGCATAAGAATGGTGTATGGACCCTAGAGGATCCACCTAAAGGGGTAAAATCCATTGGTCGTAAATGGATCTTCAAGAGAAAGAGGGGACCTGATGGGAAAGTAGAGAATTTCAAGGCATGACTCGTAGCCAAGAGCTACACACAGCGAGAAGGCATCAGCTACGATGAGATATTCTCCCCTGTGGCTATGCTTAAATCCATCAGGACACTGCTAGCTATAGCTGCATATCTTGACTACGACATCTTGCAGATGGACGTCAAGACGACTTTCCTCATTGGATACCTCGAGGAGGATATCTATATGGAGCAGCCCCAGGGCTTCATAACTGAGGATGGCAAAGTATGCAAGCTTAAGAAATCCAACTATGGGCTCAAGCAAGCTTCTTGTAGCTGGATCAGATTTGATGAAACCATAAAGAGTTATGATTTTGTGCAGAATCTTGATGAACCTTGTGTTTACAAGAAGCTTAGTGGGAACGCCATTGTGTTCATCGTGCTTTACGTAGATGACATCATTATAACTGTCAATGATATAGGGATGATGACCAGTGTGAAGATTTCGCTATCCCATACCGTTAAGATGAAAGATCTTGGAGAAGCCTCTTACATCATGGGTCTGAAGTTGTTCAGAAACTGAGAGAAGAGGATATTGGGATTGTCACAACATGGATACATTAAGAAGATTCTTGAACGATTCCGTATGGATAGTTCCAAGAAAGGATTTCTACCCTTAAGACATGGTATCCACCTGTCTAAAGGAATGGCTCCTCAAACTGTTGAGGAAAAGAAAACCATGGCTGGATGCCCTTATGCATCAACTGTAGGAAGCTTGATGTATGCCATGATGTGTACTAGGGCAGATATCTTCCATGCAGTGGGAGTGGTAATTTGTTACCAATCCTGCTATGGAGAACAACATTGGAATGCAGTAAAGAACATATTCAAATATCTAAGACAGACACAATATTACATCTTGGTCTATGGAGATGGTGATCTCCAAGTCTTGGGATATACAAAATCTGACTTCCAATCGGATATTGATGATCGAAAGTCGACGTCAGGGTTTGTATTCCTGTTGAATGGTGGTGTTGTGAGTTGGAGAAGTAAGAAGCAGGACACTACAACAGATTCAACAACAGAAGACAAGTACATTGCCACATCGGATGATGCAACGGAGGCTGTGTAGTTGCGGAAGTTCGTCCTAGAGCTTGGCGTAGTTTCCTCTGATACTCCCATCCCGCTAATCTGTGACAACACGGGAGCCATTGCCCAGGCGAAGGAACCCAGATGGCATCAAAAGAGCAAGCACGTGGAAAGGAAATACCACATCATTCAGGAGATTCAAAACCGTGGTGACATCATCATCACCAAGGTGGCCTCTGCCAACAACGTTGTTGATCATCTTACCAAACCTCTAACACAGAAGGTTTTCAACCAACATGTAATTAGTATGGGTTTAAGGATTGTTCCCTAATGGTTCTGAGGGCTAGTGGAGATTGTTAGCAATGCGAGCCCGAGGCGAACTATTCTTGTAATAAATGTTATTGTAATAAATGATTTATCAATAAACGTGATTGATTATGTTTCACTCCCTTTCTGATATTGAATGAATGAATGCACTATAAGGTCCCTCTATACAATAAGGGTTATGTACCATGGCCAACTTGATAATCATACAGCCGTTGATTCAATGATTGAATCATAGAGGCTAATGCTTGGATGAATATCTAAGGAGTTAGATAGAGGACTCATCAAGCATCATCAAATAATTGTCAAATGATGACCTCCAGCCTGAGTAGGAGATGGCAATCCTTTATAATTAGTCTGATATCAGATCGACCTCTTGATGCAGGTCCTCTGCATGGGAATAGTGATTCTGTGGTATCAGATTAGTTGAGTCAATGGGTTGACTTAACGAGATCGAGATAACGAAAGACCTATGTTGAATATTGTCACATCATAGGCAAACATCCTCTGACAAGAGACACATGTATTGCTATATGTTTAAGTGTGTACATTTGGCATACCATTAGGTTGATGACCTAACCAAGGTCTATACACCGACAAGCTGGTGTGCATGTAAGGGCATATGAGTAATACGATCTCTCAAAGGGATCATACATGTTCACTTGTGAATCGGGAGACATGAGCTCACTCATGAGGTATTGGGACTGATCAAATTCCATACATGGTTGTCATGCTTTAGAAGCAGGACATGAATTTGAAGAGAAGATATATGCTTTGTAAAAGCATATGATCTGTACCAAATCCCAAGGATCAAGATTGAGAAACTTAATAATCAAACCCTGAAGATGACAGTGTAAAAATGATCTATATCTTCGGGATTATCATAGGTCTTCCAATATGCGGGATGTACATGTATTGGGAATACCTGAGGGTGATTTGATTATAAACGATTGTATAACCATGACACTTCCTTTCTGAGGGAGTGATGAAACAGGTCTGGATTTTAGTGACTCCTCTCAATAGAGAAGTAACCTAATCTTAGTCCATGTATTGGACATTGATTTGATTAAGATTTAGATGCAATGAGAAGATTAGGTTTACGGTCTTGATTTAATCAAGCATCTATGAGAGGTCCATGGGATCTGGATTTGAGATGTGATCTTAATATCCAAGTCACTATACATGGAACAATACAATCGCCGTGTCCTTATCTCCAAATATCTGAGAAGAACTCGCATTATTCTTGAAGGGTTGAAGAATAATTCCATAGATCTAAGCATTGAGAAGTTGATAACTAAATGTGATTTAATTATCATGATATTTGTGGAATTATCTAATATATTTAAATGTGATTTGATTATTATCGATAAGAATAATGTGGATAGCAATATCCAATTATTCATAATATATTATAAATGTGATTTATAATATATTAGAGAGAGCTAATTATAATTTTTATTTGTTGATTATCTATTAATGTGTATTGGATACACATTGTTTAATTAATTTAAAATGTAATTTATATTTTATTTTGGGTTGTGAATGTGATTCACAATTTTCCAATGGCAAGATTGCAATATTATCAAAATTAATTATGTATTATTTTTGGGAATAAATCACAACAAAAGTTTTTGAGATTAAATAAAGGAGAAATACATGGAGATATGCAATCTCATGAAATCTCATGAGATTGCCTCCACATGGTAACATGTGGACGACTACCAAGTCCTACTTGGGATTGGTGGTTGTCCACCATGTTGACATGGGAGATGTAATCTCCATGTCATTGCTTCCTTATTTGATTGATTTAATTTTAGGATTGATGTATATTTGATTTGTCAAGTATATTTGATCTAAATTAAATGATAAGTTGTTCGTTTTTACCAACAACAATCTTGACCATTGGATTGACATAAATCAATCTCATTCATTGATTTTATATGTCCTAATGGATTGAGATTCGTGGATCCTAAAACCCTATAAATAGAGAGGCATACCATGCTCTCTTGTACATGCTTTGGGAAGCGCATCTCTCTCTCTTTCTCTCCACACACGCCAACTCTCTCTCCCTCTACTTGTTGGCCGTCCACCGAACCCTAGAGAAGATCATCGTCGTCGCCTACGGCACCGCGTCGCCGCTTCGACGTTCTTCGGTTCTTCGTCTTCTTGGAGTGCTATGCTCACGAAGAAGACGTTCGATCTCGTACGACGAGATCAGGAGTTCACCGTGCTTGGATCATCTTGTTGGATTGTGAGGATCACACGACTCATCCCCGCGCTCGCAAGCTACTTCTCCGACGATTGGACTTGAAACAGGAGGTCTCTTTTCGTAGGGACTTGATTAACCATGGTTCAAGAGGTATTGCATTATACTTGTTGTGGTTATAGATGAAACAATCCTAGAATCGTTCTTGGATCATGTGGTTTCATCGCATGAAAATTTTTAAATTCCGCTGCACCGAATAACTAGTACGACTAGTCGTTATTCGTCATATTCGATACGATGCTCACGCTTTCATGATGCGCTTGAGGATTATTCCATATCATTCAGGAATTTCATTTGGAAGTAGGATTTCATAAACTTCAGGTCATAGTCTTATTGCTCCAAATTCACAAGACAATATCTAGACTTGACTCTTAATGTCTAACCTGATTGCCTCATTCTGAGTAGACACTTGGATAAGGAATTATTCTGTACTCTACATTGCACACTTAGCTCGACTAAGAGAAGGTGTGTTTCTTTCTTTGGTATCGTGGACATACAAAGATCAGAGTACCAGGTTGAAATATAGCTTCCAATGAGGAATGGACTGCTTGCACAATTGTTTCTAAGATGCCAAAACGTGGGCAGACCAAAAGGATCTATATCCTTCGTGGCATAGAAGATCCATGCAGAGCAACCACAATTCCAACCAAAAAGTAAATAACACAAGAAAATCAAATTCAATGCTTTATAAAGCCTTCAAATCTAGTGGAGACTTGGCTACATCGGCAAAGCTTCAAATGAGTGCTGACTACACTAGTCACTCTTCACCTCTTTTCCCCTCCTTATATACTTCTCCCCCCACTTCTTGTGAACTAGCACATTTCTTAACATAGAAGGAAATACCTGACTCTTCGAGGACAATGTATTGGAGGAGGAGGAGATTGCATGGTACTTCGTCATCTTAGATGGGAAGAGCTAATACCCTTCACTCACTAGAGATAGTTATTCAGTGTTCGTGTTGGATGCATTGGGAGGGGTTTTATCTAAGATGACTTCTGAGTTGGTTCAGGATATTAACTTGGGCATACTTCGATGTTGTTGTTATTAAAACCCCAATTCTCATAAGTAATTTTGCACATTATTAATGAAAAGGTCGAGTCGAGCCCCATTTCACCTTTTCTTCATGACTTTGGCATGAAACCCAATCTAATTTGACTTCTGCATTTTCATTTCAGTTTCTTTGGGACGTGAAAGGTTTAAGTATAGGGGGTTTATGAATATGTGATTTATTACTCTAGAAAATGAAAATAGTGCTTTGTTCCCGAGTATTGAGCTGCATTTAATCATCTATTTTCATTTTTATCATTCATGCACTTGTAAATAATATCTATATTTTAGGATGCGTAATTGCATTAAATAAGAAGCCAAAATTCTTTTGTATATTGTCTCCCATAATGACCTATATTTTCTACTATTTCTATTTATTTTTCACTAACTTAGAATTAAATACGATCAAATCTCTGTTGTATATATTACAAACTCTAATAAAAGAGAAATACCAAAAAATTACTAACTTGCAAATTTACCCAATAATGCCCAAACCCAAGTTTGAGACAAAAAGACGTAAAAAGTGAATATCTCCATCATACAGTATCCTACGAACCCGTACTCATTTTTGAATTAATGTGCGCTCAAATATCTATAAAACAATACCAAATTCAAAAGAATCGAAGTTTATATGTAAAAGTCGGGTTTCGGCGCCACTTTGTATATTATATATAATGCCTAATTAGACCCTATTATTTTATGTATAAAAATAATCCTTATTTATTTATTTATTTTGCATTTATTTTATATGTTTTATATTTTAATTAATCATGTAAAAATCCAAATAAAAATTGAGGCAAAGCAAAAGAAAAGAAATCAACATGAGTCTATATATAGAGTCTGTAAAATATGTACCAATATTTTATGTCATTACTTCAATATATATTAAATCTATAAAAATTATATTATTGTTTAAATATTTATTATATATTTTATCTTATTTTATTTTATTTTTATCTTATTTAATAATTATAAAAAATATTACGAAATAAAACGTTCGATATTATATATAGAGAGCACCACCAAAAATACATTTTACACAGATGATCTCTTTCGGTTTTAGGTCCTTCACCTTGCCACGTGGTCGCATAACCGCACGCCACATGGAACCTCCTACTTCCACCTTCTACCTCTGCTCTCTCACTTGCCAGACCCACTCTCCACGGTGGCCGGTAACTTCCACACGTGCCCCGTGCCTCCGCCTTTCCCTCTTCCTCCCCACGTTCTCCATCCAACCACCCAAGGCCTCCACTCGCATCTTGTAGCACCCACAACCTCCAACCACAACCACTGTAGCTTGGAAGTAACTGCCTCATTCACCTGCCTAGCCTGTGACCCGCTCCCCCATGATCTCTTCCTACTTCCCTCTCTCCTCACCGACAATCCTCAAAAGCCCATCGTAAACCTCGACAACCAACCATAAAAGACATCTGCTGCCCAATAGTGACAGCATCCACCATTATTGTTAGAGGAGAGAGAAGGCTCATAACTACATCGAGGACAATGAGTGCAGCCCTCTGGTCGAGCCATGCCCCTCTTCATCTAAGGCAAGATTAGTGGATCACTAGAATATGTCGCATCTGCTCCAAGCCGCTGCTCTAGCTTTGAGCCATCCACGCCACACCTCTTGAAGTGACTACCAGAGAAGATCTCCATCGAGAAACCTCCTCCCAGGTGAACAACCCCAGGTAGACTTCTTTCTCTTCTGCTTTTTCTCTCCCTCCTTCTTCTCGTGCTCCTCTTCTCTTTTTCATTGCCACTGATCGCTCACCACCCTGCCTCCCACCCTAATTTCCACCGCGACGCCATCACCCTCTTCGATGCATTAACCACCATCCCACCATATCACATCCGCATCCACCCGCACACTTGACAATTTTCACCACTTTCACATCGACGACTTGTACCATTCTCTGCCTTGGGTTACATAGCTGCACTAACCTCACCGTTTGTGAGTACAGACATCCGTACTCCACTGCCCTACGATCACAGAGCAGTCTTTCTCCACCGCATTTGAACAGAAATTTCATTTCTGATGGACTAAGACACTGATTGTAGAAAAAAATCCAAAAATAACCAAAAATTCATCGATAGTAGAATTAATTGTGCATTACAGTGTAACCAAAATGATTTGTATTTGCCTGCATATTTTGCTATATAAAAATAATTTTGTAGATTTCAATATTTAATTTTTAATAGGCATTAAACTCCACATTTTTATGGTTTAAGATTATTCTAGGATATTTCATTTATTGATATATCTTGGATAATTTTATTACTTAAGACTAGGTAGTTTAATATTTATTATAATTAAATTTTGAAATTCACGTTATTTGCAATCATAAATTCATTTTTTATTCATCTTGCATCCAAAATTTCCAAAAAAATGTAGATCACTCCTTTCACCATAATTAACATCTTGTCTTTGTTTTTAAATTTTTAGACATCGTTTGATCAATAATAATTTTTCTAGTCTTTAAAATCGGCTGCATAATCATTTGCTTTCACAAATTACATTAACAAATACCAATAATATCCTACCTCGAAAACTATTCATGAACTTTGATAGACATTAATCTTGCTTATTCCTTTACCTCCTCGAGTTCGACCTTGGGGATTGCCCAGGCTAAATAAACATAAAATAGCTCCGATTAAAATTGATTATATAATTAAATGGTTGTTTCTTGATTGATTCTGATTACCCTCCAACAACGAAATGTTGACATTTAATTTATTCAGGCAATAATTCCCATAAATTAACAAAAGCGTGTATTATTGGACTCGTCATATGGCTACATTTCCAGGGAGGCAAAAAACTTAGATTTTTTGTCTAGAAAATTAGTGTCATGTTTTCCACATAATTGGGCAGCCAGAGCGCCGAACCTCATCACTATACATTTATTTTTTATTTTTTTTCTTGTATTTATTTTTTTTTTTGAGCATTTAATTTTTATGCTTAATTTTTGATTATTTTTATGTCACTCTCTTACACACACTCTCTCTCTTTCATGTGAGGTACAGGGCTTACGTGGAGTGGTTTCTTCTAAAACAAACGCATCTTCACCGCCTTCGGATTAACCACATAAAATAAAGATCGTGTCGAGTCGTGGCAGAGTTTAGCGTCTCGAATTTTAATTTCTTCAATTTTATTTTTGTGATTATTTGTAATAATTTCTCATTTACAGCGGTGTCCATTTGGACACTCGCGTGTGTAATAAGACTCAAACTTTTACGGTTGTGTGTCGTGACCTTTTTCACTCCCTGGTGGAGGTGGGGCTCGAATTGAGTAGTTCGTAGGTTAGACCTGCACTTACAGCTATGAGAGCACTAGGATTATTTTCTATGCTCGTGGAACCTAGAACCACACCGCACATTAATTGAGACATACATTAGCTCGTTCAACTTTGTCAAAAAATTAACTCATTTCTTACCGGCAAATAGAACTATCTACCAGGTGCGATTTTGTTGGCTTGCCTATCATATGGAATAATTTTTAAATTCTTGTTTTGTATACCATATGAAGATCATGAGGTGTCACCGTAAGTACTCTAACTGAGCATACATCATCATTTTCAGCGTGCATCAACTTGTCCCGAATTTCTCCCCCTATTTTGTCACTTAAAATTTGTAAAGAGAATTGGGACTGGATGGTAGACAAATATTTTTGCTCACCTACAATTTTCATTGATCACCTGATTAAAATTGGGATTCTAAACAAGGTCCATTAAATTAAACAATAAAATTGAGAATTTTTATGGGATAACAACCCCATCTTGGATTAATTTATATGATTGAGTGAGCGAGAGACGACACTTAAGGCTAGAGCTAAGCTCCAGAATCTTCGTTCGGACTAGTGATTCTAAAAAGGACTAGTTACCTCTCAGTAAGGGAACTACGGTCTCCCTTAGCAGAGTGGGTGGTTAAAGGATGACGCGATTAACAACGTCAATAAGTAACACATGTAGTTGTTTTATGGTCCATACTTACATCCATAATGGCTGAAAGTAGATGCAAGTATCCATATGAATTCGAGACAGTCTTCAAGAAAATTTCTAGCACCTAACAACTCGCTAATTATTTTACATGATTGAAATTATCACCAATTAAAATTAACAATATAATTGGCCAGACGCGTTCGGCCATTACTATGTGAGTTGGCGAACATAGGGTCTATATTGCATTTGCATTGGTGTGTTTGAATCGAGTTTGAATATCAAATACCGCACACTCGTTCCGTCTCTCTCCTTGATTTAAAAATTAGGGTTTCTTCTGTTGAGTATTCCATGCACTTGAACATTTTCAACGAAAATCCATTATGTCAGCTTATCCACCTCCTTTGAAATTGATGGGGCATTGGTCTATGTATTCACTGGATTATTTCTTTTCGATCAAACCAAAATCCCCAAAACCCTCTTCTATCTGGCATCCTCCAACATTCACAGGAGACTAACCCACGGATGAATCTGGTACGTTCTATGAATTCTAATACATTTTACTCAGATCATCCGACTGAATTCAAAACTTTGTCATATTTCCCATCTCCCTCAACTTTTTCTACAAATGATCAAATTCCATCTTGGGTTGTCCCATGTTATTTTTGATTTATTGCGAGAACTCATGAACCATTTAAAGAACAATCTAGTATTGAGACAAATGACTGGCGGAGACATCAACCCCAAATGACTTCATTTTCTCATCACAATCTTTTTGGGATATGTCAACAATTCACTGAAACACATTCTGACTAGACCTTGGGGAATAATGTGATGACCCAAACAAACTGAATGGAGCGCCCTGCACTGATAATCATCTGTATTGATTTGACCCCAATGATCAAATATCTCTTTACCGACCCATATACCACTCATTCCGACAACCTACACATATAGAGGATTGGATTGATGATATCAACACACATGAACCTTGTTTGTTGACTTGAGAATATAAGTTTATGACCATTCACGACCGCATAAATAGATTATACTCAACCCAACTTTGCATGCCAGAGTAACGTTATGTTGAGTATGAGACCTACATATTTCTGCAGAATCCTCCCATAAAGCAGACTCCGTCCATGAATAATCATGAATTTTTTTCGAGGATTATGAGTTAAGACAAAGAGGGGATATGTCGAGAGAATTTCCTCCTAGCTCATGGATGAAAATGGAAGATGAAATGATTGGATATCAAGTTTAAAATCCAAAAAATATCCAGAAACCCACGAACTGCGTATACCCTAGCGATGACTTTGATAACAACACGTCTACATATTACTCCCTAAGTTATGACTCTGACTTTGATCAAAACCCATCCTCTGTTGTGGAGAGCAGTACATCTACACATCACAATTAAAAGACAAAAAAATCGAAAATTTTAAAAAAACATAGAAAATATTGAAAAAACAGAAAAACCATTAAAATCGAAAGTGGAGAGGATTTAAGGAATTGGGATCCTACTCTCAGGGAAGCGCTAGATAAAAGATTAATTTTTGAACATCCCATAATTCAAGCCATTGAACACTTCCCCGATCTTAAAAGATTTGTCAAAAGTAAATTAATGCCAAAAAGATTTGGCAGGATGAGAACAAAGAACAAAAGACATATATTGTCAATGGACAACTCTGATGATTAGAAGAAAGACCAAGAGTCATAGAGTGAAGCAGTTGCCTCATTTTGACTGGGGAATCAAAGATACAACATTCGCCCATATACCTAAATTGATGACGACTCACCGACCAACATCCTACCGACGTCTGTATTCGACACACTAAAACTCAGACCAATTAGGAAATCAAGAGAGATCGTTAGCTGACTGATCCATCTATAAAATGACCGAGAGGAACAATTGCAATCATCATTACATTCCAAGGTCCTCTGCTCAAAGTAGACTTCACGATCATCGATATTGAGCATCAAGGAGAGTTCTCACAATCTCAAATCATTCTCGTAAAGCCATTATTAGCATTAACTAATACTATTATAAAGTGCGAGACTCGAAAAATCAATTTTACCACATTGGGAGCACTTCAATCACATACAGTCTTTGAGGAAACATGATGTTCTAAGGCAACCCACAAAGCCCTCAACAACTGTAAACATCAAGCGGTGGAAGAGACCTACCCCTCTGCTTCAATTGAGATAATGACTGTTGAGCAGACTATTGGTCCAGACACTCATCCAATACTCTCATTCCATATTGCTTGCACCTCGACCACTATCATGACAAAACCTACGGAAGAACACCAGATATAGGACCTTTACCATATGAATGGTGCATATGATGATGAAACACAAGCCTGAGCTTACCCTGAGTCAGACAATACCTCCTCTAACTACCTTCATCAAATCGATTAAACACAAGAATGCACCAACATCAAGTTAATTGAGATCAAATATGTGGGTAGTCCACTGACTAGGAAGGAATATTCCAATGTTATTCATCTGAAGACTCGACTATCAGCATCTCACTCCCAGGACCTACACCTTCACAGACAACATGGACAAAAATGCCCATTCAGCTGCTCCTTCATCTAGTTGGTTATCTGGTAAATCGATTAAGAAAGTTGCTTTTGACACATGTGAAGTGGAATCTTCTGATAATTCCTCATCAGGTTCAGATAAGATAATCTTTATGAGGGAGCTCAGTTTGGCAGCATTGGCACCCTATCTAAGCAAGCAGTTGAATATCGACTCTCGTTGGATGACTCTTGCCCCTCACCACTTCCTCAAGAGCCGACTATCATGTTCTCACTAATATATTGGAATAATCTCTTATGACCATACTGAGACTAGTGCTTCCGAATATTCATCATTCGAGGTTGAGGAAATTGACCAGAAGACTTAGCATATCTTGATAAAGCATCTTAAATATAAGAATATTTGGAGTACCTCAACCTTCAAGTATTATTCTTTTGAGGATAATTTTGAAGATAGTTGGCAATCATATAATTCATATGATTAATATCTTCTGACTCTAGCATGATTCTTTTGAGGATAACACTGGTGATAGCTGGGGCTCGTCTGCTTCATCTTGTTTCAATGATTGTGACCTCCTACCACATGCTCCCAAAAAGATTTTCCGAAAACCTCCATAATCATAGGCAACCCTCACTCCCAACCTCATTGGTTACATTTTAATTCTTCTTCCAATATTTAGGATAAGGCCCAACTATGGGGGGATCGATGCCATATGCATACCACTCTCATCATCCACTTCTTATCTCGATCGCACTATTTTAACCCTTATTCCATACATAGGCTGACCAGAGATAAGTATAAGGGACTCGATGACCATTGTACATACTCTCCTCATTCACTTCTTATCCACCTTATTTTCACTCTTCTTCTATACTTGGACTCTTCACAACCTATGTATTGGGAGGCAGACCGACTTCTTTGTCTATTTTCTTTCCTTTTCCATTCTCTTAAACTTAGCATGTGCTATGTCTTCTCTGTGCTTCTTGTGCTCTGAGGACATATCACTCTATATGTATAGGGGGCATGTATATACTCTGTATATATTTTACCCATAGCTCTTACTTCCGCCTAAGTATATATTCTTATTTACGTGATGGGTAAGTAACTTGTAAAATCCACAAAAATAAATAACTTTGTATTTTTTGCCACTAATATTGTGTGTGTAACAAAAGTTTTGAAAAATGGCTTCTTATTCTTTTTTTGCAAAAATACTCTCTTGCAAAAAACATAAAAAATCTCATTATAAAAAGGAATTTTGTTAGCATTTCAGCATATGCACTTCATCAAGCATTTCATGCATTTGTGAAAAGTCCTTGGGTTCGGAACCGAGTTGTGAGAAGAAATCGAGAGTGGTCTTGACTTGACCTTAATCCACCTAATTTTTCAAGGAACTTCATTGTGAAAGATGATTTTAGAAGTTTCAGTTCTTTGACTTAATTCTTTGAGTTCCATATGACAATGTGCACAATGTGACTCTTACTATATAACATGGTCGCCTCATTCTCGGTACGACTCTTAAATAGGGAATTAATTTGTACTCTCACACTAAGCACTTAGATCAACTCAGACGAGTTGTTGGAAGATTGTGAGAGTCTCTTTTCTGGTAACATGGACATACACAGACTAGAGTACGGGTTGAAATAAAGCTTCAGATAAGGGATGGATGGTTGGGCACAATATTTTCTATGACCCAAAAACATGCACGAAAAAAAAGATTCCATATTCGTAGTGATACAACAAGATCCACGCAGAGCAACCAAAAATCCAAACAAAAAGAAGCCAACTATGAAAGAAATATTTAACTAGAAAAGGTCCAATCTTCAAGACAACCTGCACATCTTGGTGGAGACTTGGCTAAACTGGCCTGCTTCACAAGGAGAGATGACTGCACTGGTCACCCTCTAGTTTTTCCCCTTCTTCTAATTTCTCCTCCTTTTAGGATTGTGAACACAAAACAACAAATCTTAGAAGGAAATACCTGACTCCCCGAGGATGAGTTATTAGAGGAGAGTTTTGCATGGTAGTCCTACATTCTTGATGGGAAGAGCTAAAACGTTTCCCACACATGAGCCAATTGTTCAGTGTTTATGGGGTATGCTTTGGGAAGGGGACTAAACTTAGATGACTTATGAGCCGAAACTGTGATAGTGATATGTAGAACTTGGATATTGTTGATTTTAAAACCCTAATTCTCACACAAGTTCTACAAAACTAATGATTAAAAGGTCGGGTTTAGCTCAGTTTTCACCTTCTGCTTATGATCTTGGTATGGAACCCAATCTCATTTCACCTCACTTCATTCATATGGATGCTCGATGATGAGTGTGGTTTAGTATAAGCAGTTAATAAATCTCATATTCATCACTCTAAAAGACATTAATTAAGCTCATCTACCCTAATTTCTTTGGCATTTCATCCTCTATACTTCATAATTAACATTCATGGACATGTTAATAAGAATTACATTTTACCCAACATAATTGCATAAAATAAGAATCTAAAATTCTCAGAGCAATTGACCTGTAAAATAAGCTAACTTCCCAAATTTTTAATTAATTCTTGATAACTCCAAATCACTTGAAACACTACATTGTGTACACATGACTAACAAAAATAAAGAAAAAATAAAAAAAACTAACGAAAATAATTAAGAAATAAACCCAAACCCTAATTTCAAATATGGTAGACTAAAATACTAATTTCTCTCTCATACAGTGTCTGATTTAATCCTACTCACTTTTAAACTAATGTATATTTATTTACCTTCAAAATAAGACAAAGTTCAAGTAAATCAGAGCTCATGTAAAAGCTGGGCTTTGGCCTCTTTTGTACATTATGTATTTTACCCGATTTTTACCTATTATTTTATGTACATATTTGAATCTTTTTATTTTATTTAGTTATTATTTATCTTAGTTGTTAAAAGTTTTGCTAAAATTCATAAAAATGCAAACTTAAAAAAATCTAAAATCAAAGAAACTAATTAAGTTTTAGTGTCCACTAATTGTATATTCAAAGGTGCTATTTTCGTACTTTATTTCTTCATTTTCTTAATTAATAAAAATCATAAAAAATAAATTAATGTGTAAATTTTGATATTTTATTTTATCATATTTTTTGGATTTTTATTTTATTTTAAATGATAAAAAATTATAAACCCAAAAATCAAGTTATTCAATGTACATAGAGTACCCCCAAAAATATCACCTTGTGAAAATGACCTATTTTGCTATTGATCCCATCATGAAATTTGTAGATCTTGTCGAGAAGAGCAACTTTCGTGAAGAAAAATTTCGATCCGAGGTTGTTTGATTTTTTTCGATTTTTGTTTTCTTTTGTTTATCAATTTTTCTAGAGCTGACATGTGGTTGCTCTTGGAGCCACCATGTGTCACTCATTACTGGCATTTATTTTATTTCACTTATATAATAAAAAATATTAGAAAAAACTTCACTACGTGCTGGTCACGTGCCTCCATCGCACGTGCCCGCCACGTACTATTGTCTTCTCCTCTTTGGGCAGCGCCGTCCCCGATTCCATCTCCCCCTCCTCTCTTCGCCACCTTCCAATCCCAAATCCAATCACCATCCTGACCTCCACATCAGTAATCATTTCCAAATATGACAGTCGTCGCTCGTGAATCTCCAATCAAATTTCATATCTGATCTCCCAACCAGTCCTTGCCCTCATCAGATCTTCCATCACCAGTCATCTTCCTCTTCTGCAGCTCCATCGTACCACCTAGTTAACCCCAATGATGCACCCTTCAATTTCGTCCGCTAACAGAACCCATAGTAGAGGAGGATCAGTGGTGACAACCCGACTCTCTTGCTTCCTCGATGAGGTCTAGCCCTTTAAGGCCGTTGTAGAGCTCCTCGAGCTGCTGCCCACTCGCTCCGGTCTTCGGTCGTCGAGCCAACTCCTTCATTTTCCTCGACTTAACCAACCAACATCGCAACCTGCATCACCTCGACTACGCCGCTACAGCAACAACATTGCAACTCAAGGATCGCGGAGCCCATCATCTCCATCGACCAAGGCCCTCCTCCATATCGATTGGTGCTCCGCCCCTCTCCACCGTGATGCCTTCGAACCACTCCAGCAGAGGAGTTCGTCCTTGAAATCACAATCGGGTCCCAGGTCCTCTCACTGGACAACCTCAGCCCTGCTCTGTTGACTTCCTCCTTCTAGTGAAGTTGGGCATGAGATCTGTGACCCTCCCCATGTGCGCAACATGTGCAGGGGAGGGAACTTTGCACTTCAACGCCTGGAGTATCTCCATATCACACGCCCCTTGGGTCATTTGCAGATCCGGTCTTGTCAGATTACCAAATCGCAGAACAACCGCTAACCACCCAAGGGTAATGTACGTTGCACGTAACTAGTTGGACATTTTGCAGACCCCCCTCCGGGGTTTAGGTAATCATCTTTAGGTCCTTTACTTTGCATTTTTATCTTATTCTATTTATTGTTTTTTCAAATAGACCTTTGTATTTCACTTGTTATTTAATCAATATTTTTGCATCATTTTATTATTCCAAAGATATCATAAAAAGTTCTACCGGTAATTCACTACATTGTGACATGATTGTTATATTTTTATGCTATGTAGTTATTTTTATCAATTATTTTTCTGGAAATATTCTGATTTTACCCTATTTGTGCTTAGAGTCCTCTTTGTTATATAGGAACGTCGAGTAGACTTGCTTCTTCCTCGCTCTCAGAGCCTTCAGGAGGCTTTGGTCTAGCTTCACAGTCCTTTCCTCTCCCTTATCGAGTGGCTTTGGTCTAGCTTCACAACTAAGAATTAAGCTGAGTTAGATGCACCCACACAGAACAGAAGAACTTATCCTTGTAGACGCCCGCTGGATATGTCCCCTTTCAGTACATATGGAGCAGAGCACACTGACCACTCGACAAAGATAGAGGCTGATTATTCATGGAATTAATTAACCATTGCTGCAAAAATTACGAAACATTCATGGATAGTAAAATTAATTGTGCTTTACATTGTGCCCAAAAAGATTTGCATTTGCAAGAATATTTAACTCTATAAAAATAATTTTGTATATTTAAATATTAAATTATTAATAGGCATTAAACGCCACAATTTTTAAGGTTTACGATTGTTCTAGGATATTTCATTTATTGATACACCTTAAATAATTTTATTCCTTGAAAATAGATAGGTTTAATATTTATTATAATAAATTTTTGAAATTCACCTAGTTTGCATTAATAAATTCATTATATATTCATCTTTCATCCAAAAATTCCTAAAGTTTGTAGATCATTCCTTTAACAATAATAAACATCTTGGCCAAGTTTTGTAATTTTTAAACATCGTTGATCAATAATATTTTTTATAGTCCTTAAATTGGCCATGTTCATTTGCTTTCACAAGTTACATTTTAAAATACCAAAAATATTCTGCCTCGAAAATCATATGCGAACTTTAATAGACATTAATCTAGATTGTTCCTTTGCCTCCTCGAGTTTGACCTTGGGGCTTGCCCATTCTAAATAAACATAAAACTACTACAATTAAAGTTCATTAAATAATTAAGTGGTTGTTATGTGATTAATTCAGATTACCCGCCTACAACGAAATGACGACATTTATTTTTATCACCCATTAATTCCCACAAATAAAATAATGAGGATATTATGAGAATAGTCAGCACACAACATGCGTAACCTGCGGTTCTTGTTAATTCTTGGAAACACGGTGCGTCTTCTATTAATTTTGCCATATGTACGTGAAATGTACGTGATGTGGGTTTCCTTGGGTGACAGTACGAGTGCAATCATCCACGCATACGTGTCTTGTTGCTTTGGATCTTCCACATATCATAGCTCAGTTGTTTGCTCCACCCAAAGCATGAGGTACGATGGAGTGTTTCTGGAAAGAATCCAAGACGTTTGATAATCATGATCTAGTGGTCTGGATTTGTATGAAAAGGATGGATCTGATTCTCTATGTTCTTGATCGACGGATCTGATTCTCTATGTTCTTGATCATGCGCTTCCTATAGCTCAGACCTGGGATCTCTTATTTGTCTTTGTTGTTGCCGACGATGAAGATGTTGCTCCTAGTGTGGCTTGCCTTGCATTGAGAGGAGTGGGTAGTGGCTCTATGAGGTGTGTATGAAACTTTGATTGACGGAGGGTTGCATAAGTTATAATAGCTGGAAGAGGTAAGAATGAGGTGGGTGCATCGATGGTCGAAGGGAATTTGGGGTTTTGGGTGAAGGAGGAATAAGAAGTGGATATGGTGTCTAATCGGAGATCGTTGGGGTAAAACATTGCACTGTGAGCATTTTGTCGCACATCTTTTCTATACTGGCCATGACACAGGGTAAGGAAAGGATAATTCTTGAAATGATCATGATGTATTTTTCTAATTATTCAAATTTGAATAATAAGTATTTTTGATATTATACCATCCTTCAAGTAACAATCAAGATTGTTGTTTAGTTGATTAAATTGGATTAATGATTGATTTGATATGATTAAATTAATTAGATCCAATTATACACTTTATTATGAATAGAGTTATAGTTCCCTTGGAAGAATTATTTATATGAATATGATTCGTAATAATTAATTAAATCTTGAACATGATATGGCAGATCAAATATGTGACATACATGGTCTCTCATTAAGGCGAAGAGTTCCGTTGCCATGAATTCTATGCAGGAGATGCTTGTCCAAAGTGATAGCTCTTGCATACAAGTGCACAAGGATCGTGCTCTTTGCTTCTCGAATGAATAAGTCTGTATGCCTAGTGACACCAATATCGAGTCCTCATATTATTAGGGTGATATTGGATTATGTATAGTGAGTTCTCATCTCATTGACTGTTGGTTCAATTAATGATGGGTCAACATCATCTTAGGGGTGGTGGGCGCAGGTGTTAAAGACCAAATTGGGAAATGCAAGTTGGACTTTTAAGGAGGTATGAGTTCCCGCTTATTTTTATCAAAGTTACAAGTTCACATATTATTTGGATGTTACAAAGCTGAGAAGGAGATACCAGATATTGCTTATGATATAATGGTAAGTACATCTCTTACTTTTAAACTGAATAAATGAATGAATTCTGAGTTTACAAGGCAAGACAACATTGATATAAAAATCCTAAATCAAATTAATATATGTATGCAAATATTTGTTGTTTCAAATAGCTTTCATTAAAACCACTCAAAACTATACTTAATAATAAATAGTTAAATTATCATGAATTGGATTCATGATCAAGATATTGTACTTACAATTGAACACATAATGTTTGTGATTGTAATGAGCAAGTTTCCTTATGAGGGATGACAATTAAATAGATAATAAGACAACAACCTAGGGTTTGTGTGTCTCTATAGTCTTCATTTTTCATCAAATGTGCTTTGGAAGTATCATGTCGATGATGATTGTAATTATCAAAAACCAGTATCAAACCTAAGAAGATGCTTTGGCATACATATGTGCTCTCGACATTTGATCATAAATTACATGGTTCAATATATTATGTAGAATGGGATCTCCATATGATATAATGCACTCAAAAAGTTTAAGCACCTACCCGAATCAAAGTCTTTAAGAGTTAAGATGGATGTAAATATGATGAGTATCATCATTCTACTATCTTTACTCAAGTCATTCATTAAGCTTCATAATATTCATACTGTATGAATTGAATGAAGCATGTAAAAAAGTTGAAATACTCTTACATTGAAATCTTTTAAGCTCATCATAAGAGAACCTTTCTATTGAGAAATGGTTGCTTCTAGATAAAGGGAGCGCAATGGAAGCATGGGTTGGATCCAAGTAAGAAATAAAGTTAATGAGCTAACTGTACTTCTGTGACTTCCGTACATATGACATCTAAAGAGTTAGATGAATGCCAATACTACAATAATTCGATGTAATGATAGTATGACTATCTAGACTATCTAACATCCTTAGAGAAGGTCTCAGATAGTACATCGACATATTTTACTTTTACATATAATCATGTTGACTTTCTTATTAGATAAGACTAGAAGTTTGATTATCGTATATCCTTCTAATAACACTTGTAATTTGTTGGATAAGTTTTAGAAGATTATAAAATTTGATCTTCAGGTTTAATCGTCATCCCTATGGGAGTTGATGCAATTGTTGCAGCAATCTTCATTGGATAAATGGACTTCCTATTTTCAGTGGGAGAGCCCGTAGTCTTAGAGTGTCTATATGACCCAGATATTAGAATACATTCATTGTTTATATTTAAGTGTTATAAATAAACATATATTATGGAATAGACCTATCATAAAGAGTTATGATGGATAGTAATCTAACATCTAGAGGACTATACTAAATTGGAATATTAATGGATGGTTCAATAACATTTTAAACCTTAAAAGATCAATATGAGGATGAAGATCATTTGACAGTGATCTGGCATCAAGCCGTGGAAATATATTTGATGATAGATGAGTAAGAGAAGAAACTTAAGACTATCTGAAATTTCAAATATTACATACTTGTAAATATTGTATTCAAGGTAAAAATATCCAATACACCCTTCTCTGGGTACGGTGTAGGATGCCAAGGTATTCAAGATCTCATACATATTAATGTAAGAGGATCTTCTATATCATAAAGACATTGATGATATGTGATATCATTCCATGATCATTTGTAATGTGAGATTTCATTCCTTCACCTTAGAAACCTTTGAAATGTTCAAAGATTTCACTTTCGGTTTAGAACTAGAGTTTGAAGGAAGATGAAATGAATTTTATCTAACAAAGGTAACAAGTACCTATTATATGAATTCAAGGAATGCCTTATGGAGAAAGGAATATCATTCCTATCTCACTCCTCCTAATACACCTAAACTGAATAAAGTTATAGGGAGGTACAATTGGATCATGTGTGACATAATTTGATCAATTATGAATCGTAGCATAATTACCATTTAGTTTCAAGGTATATATGTATTAGTGACTACAATATATATCCTTAATAAGATTCAATGTGAATCTAAACCCGAAAATCCTCATAAGTTATGGTTTAGAACCTAGCCTAGTAATCGTCATTTGAGCATTTTGGGTTACTTTGTCCATAACCATCTCATGGATAAAAGTAAGTTGGAATCTAGCACCTGATATTGCTACTTCATTAATAAAATAAAGGACGACATTGGATACCTACTTTATAACCTTGAAATTTCTTAAATAGTTTCATTTCTAACGATATGATTCGTAGAGGATGACTTTCTCGAGAATCAATATGAAAATGAAGTGATGGAACTCATTTAATCTTGAGATGATAATGAGTCTCCTGACATTGGAAACTAAAAGGTCTATTAAAGATGAAACACTCATACCTCTTCAATTTAGTTTGAGGTTGGTGTAAACACATAAAGGTATGGATTCCATGTGTTAGATAAGTTTGACTATGATCTGTCATATGATGAAGCTTCTAGGGATCATGACATGGAGAGAGGGATGTTAGCCATGAAGTCTAAAGTAGACTTCATATACAAGTTTTGTATATTGACCCTTGAGGATCCAATTATAAGGGTAAAACCTATTAGGTGTAAATGGATCTTCAAGAGAAAGGGAAAACCTGATGAGAAGGTCACCTTCAAAGCACAACTCATATCCAAGAGCTACACAAGACGAGAATACATCCCTTGCGATGAAACGTGCTCTTCAATGACCTTGCTTAAACCCATTATAATATTGCTACCTATAGTTACATAACTTGACTATGATATCTGCAAGATGGAAGTCAAGATTCCATTCCTCTACAAATTCCTCATCGAGGATATTTATATGAAGTAGCCCCATGACTTCATAGTTGACAAACACATAGTTTGTGAGAGAACACCAACGTTGAACTTAAATAAGCTTCTAGTAATCAGAACAATAGATTTAATGAAATTATAAAGATTATAATTTCAAACAAAATATTAATGAACCGTGTCAAGCTTAGTGCGAGTGCCATTGTGTTCATTATGCTAAATGTAGGTAATATCCCAATCATTTGGAATGATATAAGGATGAGAATAAGTGTTTTATAATCTGGTTGTTCCATACGTTGAGATATGAACTCAAGGATACATCTTATATATTAGTTCTGAAGTTGTTCATAAATGAAGAGAAGAAGGCTTTGGAACCATCACATTAGTGGTACAACTTGGACATGTTCCTTTTTTTTGGAAAAACCCTAAGGAAGCTTTTTTCCCTATAGATCTGATATTGATCTATCTAAAGGGATATCAACTCAAGAGTTGAGGATATGAATACCAATGCTACATGCTCTAGTGCATCAGTTATGGGAAGCTTAGTGTTTGCTAGATGCGTACAAAAGTTAGATGTCTTCCATGCAGTGGGAGTAGTGAACTGCTACTAATCCTACCATGGAGATAAAACACTTGATTGCAATAATAACAATATATTCAAAGATGACAAGACTTTTTATAAAATGATATCAAAGTCTTATCTTCAAGAACTTACGACTTTATAGATAGTATTCTTGAAGGTCTTAACTGTAGATGCCTTATAAGACTTAAGACTGGATCTTAGTCTTTAGGAGATAGAGATATCCTAGAATAAGGGCATTCTAATAAGGACAATAGAAATTACATACTGCTTGTAATGATTATTAAGTTTTAGTGTCAAAGACACTATAACTGCTTTAACAATAATAAGTACTGATTGCATACGATGCAACATTCGCATTGTATGCGAGCATTGTTACTAGGAGACATGCAGGTACTGTAAAAAGACTTGGCATATTATACCTAGTTATTTTTAAAATATTTTATGATTGTCAAATGAGTGAAGATTTAAAGATTAGCCCATTAATGGCTCTTTGGGCAATTATGAGATTGTTGGACATGCAAGCCCACGACGAGACATTATGCAATAAATAATATTGGAAATATCATTCCCTGATCTGAAATGAAGAATAACTAATTTGCACAATAGTTCCCTTAGTACAGTTAGGGTTATGTACCATGGCCATCTTAATGATCATACAACTGTTAATTCAATTGGTGAATCATAGAGGTCGGTGCTTGGATGAATATCTAAAGAATTAGATCGAGGATTCATTAAGCACTGTCAAATGACTATAAAGAGATGATCTCCAGTCCGGGTAGGAGATGGAAATCCTTTCTCTTTTGGTTGATATTTGACCGATCTCTGGATGATGGTCCTTTACATAGAAATAGAGATTCTGAGGTGCTAGATAAGTTAGGTCACGGAGTTGATATAACGAGATCGAGATAACAAAGACCTATGTTGTATACTATCTTGATATAGGCACATATCCTTTGACCAAAGATCAATGTGTTACTTAATATTTGAGTATCTACATGTGGCATATCGATAGGTTGATGCTCTAATCATGGGTCTGTATAATGACAAGTTGTTATTCATACAAGGTCTTATGAGTAATACAATATCTCAAAGGGATCATACATGTTCACTACTAAACCGGAAGACATGAGCTTACTCATGAGATATTGGTATCAAATTTTGTGCATGGTCTTCCCTCTTTGAAAGCTTGACTGAATTCGAAGGTTTGATATATGCTTTTGGAAAATAGATGATCAATACTTACTTATGATATATGCTTTTGGAAAGTATATGATTGATGCCATATCACAATGATGGAATGAGAAACTTAATGATAAAGACCTAAAAGAAAACAATCTAAATAGGATCTAAAATTTCAGTTTTATCTTAGGTCTTCCCGTATGCAAGATGTACATGTATTATGAATACCTGAGGGTGATGTGATCATAAACGATTGTATAACCATGTCGCATCGGAAACACATTGAACTCTAGAAGTGTGACATAATAACCCTTAGATTCCATACTTCTATCACCCAGTTCAATTCACATCCATGTTAGAACCATGCTCTGAGTGACATACTCTTGCTACCTTGAAATGATAAAATCGAGTGTGTGAATTTGTTCATCTCTTCCAAGACAAAACCATTGAACCATCAACGCCTCTGCTCTTCTGATAACTCATCCTCATGGAGACATATATTCCCTTCCAAGGTTAAGTGCTCCCGGACTTTACAACCTAATTGGGGAGAAGTTTAGAAGAATGGGAAAAGAAGTGGGAATGGACCAGTGTTGTCATCATGCCCTTGTGAATTCGGTCAGTGTAACCGATTCTTCACCAAGAAGCAAGCTTTTTCTGAAGCTCAGATTTTTGTGAAAATTTTTGTATATGATTCTTTGGATATTTTCTTTGAATTTGTACACCTTCTACAATCTTGTTTATGCCATGGTGGATATGGCATCTTTTTTTCATAGTAAATCACAGCCTCTAGAGTACGCAAGAATGGTCGTCCTAGGATAATTGCTGTCTGGAGTAATGATGCAAGAGAGACCATATCAAGAACTAGAAAATTAACTGGAAACTGCATGTCCTACACCTTCCCACAATGATTTCCATCATACCTCAGGGTTGCTTGATGGATCAATCAGTGAACTGAAGGATCATGCGTGTCTGCTTCATCCTGAATTCTTGCAGTAGTGATGAGGGCAAGAGGTTGATAGAAGAGCCATTGTCAAGCAAGATTCGCTCGAAGACTTGGTCAAAGGTTCACCATATGATCAAAGGTGCTTGTTTATCTTGCTTTTCTGAGGGGGATTGCTGATGGCTGCAACTATGACCATGGTAAGGATGTGCTTCTCAATTTGCTAGCGTCTTTTGTTGTGGTTCGACCGACACTTGTTTGTACATGCTTCCTTCAAGCCCTTCTACACAACGAGCGTATATTCCTGGGCTTGCATTAATGGTAATTCAACCATCAAATATTATAGAATATTCATAACACATGGATTAGATGATGCACTTTTTCTTTTTGCAAAATTTTTGGATTATTGTATTGATAATGTACTTTTTCTTTTTGCAAAATTTTTGGATTTTCTCATTGATCCGGAAAAGGAATATATACAGAACTAAAATCAAAAGCAGTGTTCTTATTTACAACTGAATTCTTGTCCATTACTATGTACATCCAGTCTGTAAAAAGGTGTACATTCTGGAGATGATGGTATTGTTGCTTGTGGACATGCAAAAAGTGCAGTATCCACTCCGTCGACTAGCACTAGATTCGTTGCTGGTGCTAGCTCCTCCATGGTTGGTGATGAACCTCCATTTCATCTCCTTTTCCCTATCATTTTGGCCTCAAAAACCCTAGTTGATGCAAGTATATAACATTATTTTGCACAATGTAACATTCATTATTTAATCCATTTAGTGTACATATAATATTGATTCAGTTCCAAAATTATAGAATAAAGGAAAGAAAATAAAAATAATAAATTACCAAAGGTATTTTATTAACCTAAACACCGAGATGAAGTCAGGAATTCATCTTGTCGACAAGGAATAAAGAAGGGTAGATAAGGGCCAACTATAAAATAAAATTCCATTCATTTATTCATAAATAAAGCATTTTTGGGACACTTCTATTTTCTAATATTTGTACATCAATAAAAAAACTTTGTAAATAAAAGTTGTAGATAATAATAAAAAATTACAAAATTAAGTTTGCACAAAAATAATACTCAGTGTACATTTATATCCTAAATAAGAATCCAAAATCTCAACATCCCAGACCCATATCTCCTAAATAAAAACTCAATATTATTGAATTAAACTATAATTGTATAGAAATTTTAATAAGCTATTTAATGAAGGTAGTTTCATATTTTTTTTGAGTTATGGTGTGAAAGTTAAGTTTTGGAACCTTATTGTATAGTATACTTGATTAAAATACTCATTTTATTTATTCTTTATTATTTTTATAAATTTATATTTTTTATAATTTTGTAAATATTATTTATAATACACGTACATATTAAAACTACAGTTAAACCACAAAAGAAAACACAAAAATAAAATATCATATATAAATATATAGTTAAAATACATATACTTATATATATAATATATACCTCCATTTATTCATGTATACAAATAACATCAGAAAAATAATATAAAAATATATTTATGTGTATAAAGAAAGTTATAAATATAAAAATTAAGAATATAAAATAAAAAATTCAAACTACAAAATAAAAATAAAATACCCAAAACATAGATGAATATACCTATAAATATACCTTTAAAAATAACTTGTAATAAATAAACCCAAAAAATAAATAAAAATCATAATAAAATACAACACAAAAAAATAACTATTTTATAAAAAATAAAAAAATATTTACTATTATGAATTACCTATTTTTGAATAAAATGGATTTTTTTGTCCTTTAGTTTCCTTCGTGGACGCATCCCGGCACTCTGTTTGTTGACATCTGTCAACTCAGCCTCTAGGGCCTCTTACTCATCAGGCTTGTCTTTTCCCCACATTTCTGCCATTTTTCCCACTCCATCGACACTTTTCATCATTTTTCCTTGCCACAATCTACCTCAATCATCACTGATCTTCGCCTAACCCCTAGATCCCACGTACAAAGACCTAATCTCTCCCAAACCCTAGGTCAATAAGGATTGTTGCTTTGTCTAGAAGTAAAAACCTTCGCTCCTCCATTACCTCTTGATCCCTCCTGGAGCCCTAGATTCCATCCTTGTGTGAGTGCCGATGGCCACATGACAGCTAAGACCTTCCCCGTCCCTGGAGAGCGTCAGAGCAAGGAAGCGTGGCAATACACAGTGGCTCTCCGGCCACTCTACTCCCTGCTCCATTGTAAGTATATCTATGCATTTTTAATTCTATTAGGTAGATTTAATTAATCTCTCTCATTTTCTGCACTTTCTTTTGCGTCTTAGTTAATGATTTAGGTTAGGTTAGCTTAGTCACATCGATGGAGCTCTAGAGCTCTGGCCACTGTTTCGCCACTCGTGCCCACTATTCCGACCAGCACGTTCATCCCATCATCTTTCCCATGGCATTCTTCATCTGACTGATCATTTGGACCAACCTGATCACACTTCGATCAATGAATCGAAGCTCACCATCCGCCTTACACTGAAGCTTTACCATCCACCTCAATTTTCAAGCTACACAGCTTCAAACCTGAACGAGCGTATTCGTCTCAAGCCGTAGAATTGTTTTGTGCATGTCCCAGCTTCCAAGTACCACTTGTGGGTCGATTGTGGACATGCGAGGAAACTCTAGGTGCCTTGTGCTTCGATCAAGCTCCAAGACCCCAACATTGGGTCCCAGTTTTATGAGGGCATCCCTAGGTGTGGAAGACCTCCTCGGACATGTCGAGCCCAATATCATCAAAGAAGACTTCCGGATGGAGGAGGAATAAAGGATCGATGCTCGGAGTAAGGTACATTCTTCCTTGTTCTTCGTGCTAAGAAGCAACCCCTGGATCAAGCCATCATCCCAGTTTTAATCATGGTTGTTATCCACCGCCCGATTCATCCATCCAATGGAAGACCAGATGCAATCCCGACTGTAGATCGATGAAGCGGTATCAAGCCTCCTCGTGTTGCCACGTGTTTAATTGAGGTGATCAGCAACGTTCAATGGTGAGCTTTTAGGGTTAAGTTGCATATCTTTCCCCGACCATTTTAGGTATTTAATTATTAATCTTGTAAATATAATGTATAGTTTAGATAAATGTGAAACTTTTTCATAGTTAACCCAGATCTAATTGTAAACAGCTAATGGGTCTAGTTCAGCTCAGCTCACGTGTTGTCCCATGTGAGCTAAGAAAATTGAATGTATACCCTTGCAGGTTCCTGTATTTCTTTGTAGTCCATTGAATTTAAATATATAGTGTATATTTTTGTGAAAATTGGACATGCACCCATGATATTTATTTTAATTACAAATATTCCCTTCCTAGTATAATAATTACTGTTCTTGAATTTCATCTATTAAAGATAGTACCCTTGCTCCAAAAATTATGCAAAAATAAGATTAGATGTCTGATAGCATGTATATTCATGCTCTATATTTATTTTGGCATTCTAGGTAATTTTATTATTTATTAAAAATCAAATGAGCTTGCTTTTGTCCCTGCCTAAATTAGAAAATACCAAAAAATAGAAAAATGCTTTTAAAAAATCCAAAAAAAGAATATGTTGCTTATTTTAGTACTTTATATTTATAGACTAAAAATTCCCTAAAATAGAAAAACAAACAAGCAAAAAATAAAAAAGCTCCAAAATCCAAGAAAAAATGATAAAAATCACCCAAAAACCCAAAACCATTTATTTGTGTTCCTGATTTTTCTTCATATAATTAGCTATATTCTGAAATTTGAAGAATTTTGGACATTATTTGATATTTTTAATCTTCATTTCACTTAAGACTTTTTATTAAATCCCTGATTTGGATTTTTTTACTTTAAAAATGCATAAAAATTTGCAAAACTTCCAGGAAAATCACAAAAACATTATTATTGAAAACCCATAAAAAAATTTATTCCTTGTATTTTATTTATTTATATTATTATTTATGTTTGTATAATCCTATATTGTATATATAGCATTATATGACCTTATATTATATAATTAATTAAAAAGTAAAAGAAAATAAAAAAATCTGAAAATATATAAAAAGGTACTATAGTTATGCGTGCTTGTGTATATATATATATATATTAACAAAATAAATATCTATGGATATGTACATAACTGAATACCATATATGTATATCTTTACCTGTGTGTGTATATATATGTACATATACGTATTAATCTAATATATATATATATATATATATTATAAAATATACATATATACTCATTATTAATTTTATTAAAAAATAGAAAAAATTAATAAATAAACCCACATAATGAATAATGATACACATGTGCATAATATACATTGATTAGAAATAATCGTTGTCAACCAAACTTGCTCTTTGTGGTTCAATCTCTACATGCTTACGTGCTATACAATTTGTGTTGTAGAGAATAATAATACAATTTGTATAATACCCAAAAAAAAGTGAAAACCCAAAAAATCTAAAACAAGGGGACTGCTAAAAAATTTGACCTTAATTAAAATTTGTAATGGACTTTCATTGCCTTGGGTTCATAAAGCCCTCATTTTTTTCAGGTACCTTAGGAGGGGGCCAAAACCCCTCCCACGAGTGAGGCACGACCCACTAAGGATTAGAGCCAAAAACCTAGTCTGTAACTGCCTTGTGAATCGCCTGGATTTCCAAAGTATTGGTGCTTCTATCATGCGTGACCAAGCTTGGCCCTGCCATCGATGGTGTTCCCGCCTTGTGTGGAACATCAACTTGGTCTGAAGTACTGAGCTTAGGCAATGCCCTCACGGGTGTGTCTGTCTCATTCGTTTGCTTCCAAGTAGGTCCTTGCACATTCACCGGTAATTCTGTTACGAGTGAGGTCCGAAGTAGTGGCTTTGCCTTTCGACTTCAACTCTCTAATTCTTTAGCAGAGTAGGGATCCAAGAAGGGTTACAAGGACATCAAAAAATGCAGACTACAGGTTAATAAGGTGGGGGACAACTACGAGATATTTTTCTGGCAGTACTCTCTCTCTCCTATAGCATTAGCGTGCTAAGGACTTGTTATAAAATATGCCTGAAAAAACAACTCTAAAAATGAAAAGATAATAAATAGTTGATGCCTTACGGCTTCACATGTGTAGAGTTGGTAAACCCAATTTTATACTGTGTTTACATGATTCTAGATTAAGGTTCAAAGATGAAGTCCCGTGTACTTGCGAAAATTTGGTCTATGTGTTCTCTCTTTTGACCCCCTACTTGTTTCGAGCTTTTCTATTATTTTATATTCAATTTTATTTCTAGTTGATCACAATATCCTTCCTCCTACATCGATCTTCTCTTTCTCTATGATGTCGATCCATGTATGGTTTAGTGGAGACTCAACCAACACTTACATCGATTCCATGGACTCATCATCATCAATAATTTGAGGTGATTCCGGAAAACCTGGTTCAGACCTTGCAAACCGATCTCCTGACTCCTTATTTACTTTCCATCTTGCTCTATCACCCAATAAACCAAGACCAATCTTGTCCGCCTTTCACCCGTTGTGAGTGGAGGTCGAGTACAGTCTACATCGTATACTCCATTCACAACTATCTGGGATTGACCCTAATCCCATATTCCTCTTGGAAGCTATAATTCAACTTTAAGTGGTCTGATTGAGATTCTCACATATTGCAGATAGAAGTCCATCCTGGATCCCAATCCATAACTCATTTCCTTAGACTCAGACCAAGAGATGGCTCCTCAAGGAAAAGGCAAAGGTCAACATCTGCCCCAACCAGAGCAGGGGAACATGCCATATCAGAATTAAGTGAATGCTCATTTTCTTGCTTCCATCTAAACCACACAAATAAAAATTGACTGAGCAGGCCTTAGCACATACTACATTTTAGGATATGCTGAATGATTCATGCGACAAACCAGCATAAGGATGAGGTTGAGAAATACCCCACGAGGATGCATATGAGGAGCCAAGGAATGAGAAACCAAAACCTATAATGGAGGAGACATATAATCTTGGAGATAGCCAGATGATCGAGTGGATCCGCATCGCTTCGTTTCATGCTCACTTCGAGCTCAAAGCCCAGTTCCTTGCGCTCCTTCCCTCATTTCATGGGAACACCAATGAGGAGTCGTACATTCACTTACAGTAGTTCTGTCGCATCTGTAGGACTACCCACTACCCGAACATCCCATTGGATGTAGTGAAGATGAATGTGTTCCCCTTCATCTTACAACAGAAGGCCCTCAATTGGGTCAATCATTTGGGAAAGGTCGTGACGACCTGGGAGGAATTTAAATCTACGTTCCTTCACAAGTTCTACCCTCTCGGTCGGCTCAACCAGATTCGAGTCGGGATTAGCAACTTCTTCCAGGCTACCCATGAGTCTATCCATGAAGCTTGGGAGCAATTTACAAACCTGCAAGGGAAATTCTCCCACCATGTTATACCGAGGACCATCCTGGTACAACAATTTTTCGGGGGCCTGAATGTAGAGAGCCAGAGACTAGTGGAAGTTTCATATGGAGGATCCCATTTAACAAGGATGAAGACGTGGTATGGCAGATTTTTGAAGAAATGGTTGAGGGAGAGGTCACCCTAGCTTCATCGCGTGCATATTAGAAATAGCCTCAGTTCCTCTGGAAGTCAGTTCACATGCTAGCGTCCTGAGAGGCAGAGAGAGAGAGAGAGAGATGAGAGAACCAAACTCGACATCATTGGGATCCATCACTCAAAGGTTGATATCATCGATAAGCGATCGTAGGATCTTGAGAAGCACGTTGTGATCGAACAATGGACTAAGAATTTGGACAAGCTGGAACGAATCACCAAGCAGTTTCAGCTACTGGTGCCAAATCACAAAGCAGTTCGTGTCAGTCGGATACCCTAGCATCAGTGACTCTTGTTAAGAAGAAGGATAATCCCTCACCACCATAGCAACCTCAGCCGAGTACGCAACAATTCATAGTCCGGCAATTGTACCACATGCATGCACCCGAGAAGGCCCCACCGCAGCAACAGATGGTGGTCTACCAGCAAGACTACCTCCTATCTTCTGGTCTAGTATTTCCACCACCACCACAGATCCAAGAAGTCAATGGTATATAGAGTAATGATGCATAATTGACCCGTCTTACAAGAAAACACCAGGGCCAGCTACTAACTAGCCTTGCCACCAACCTTAGGGAGGTCATTTTGCACCGTCCCTTCAACCTCAGCCTCAATACCACCAGCATCACCTGTCTCCATGGTACCAAGGAAACTAGGGACCGTCTTAGTAGTACCCAAAGCCATAGTATTGTCATACACAACCATACCATCAGTACACGGCTGGACAACAACAGTACCCCCCTCCTCCATACCAACAATATTATCTACCTCCTCCTCCACAATCACATCAGCAGTCCCAGCTTCAGTCTCCTAACTATCAGCCACACGAGGTCAACACGCTAAATCATCTGAGGTAGTTCTAGTAAACCCAACCTTAGATTGCTTGGCCCAACTCGTGATGTACCTAGCAGAGATGACCAAGAAGCTAGATGACCTGACAGCTGATAACCGAAATCTGAGCTGTGGTTTTTTGAGAAATGTGTTCGTGTAGAAGAACCACGAAAATCAGATCTCAATTAATCAAACAAAAATCAGATAAAATAGGAGAGAGAAAGATAAATAAGATGAAGTAAAGAGTTGGCACTCCTATTTTATCCTTAAACTAATTATTTATCCAGATAAGTTTCCCTAGGTCAAACTCGAGGAGGCAGAATACCTATATTATGGCTTTTGAGATGAAGAGAAAGATCGTGATCTTTATTTCTTCTTGAAAAAGGAAACAAAACACTTAAAATTGATACAAAATTAGAAAAATCAAATCAAGCAAATACAGGATGAAAATCAATGAAAACTATCAAGAAGATTCGCTAGGGTAGTTGTGTAACTGGCATAGAAAATTTGATGAAAAACAAAGTCAAAAAGATGTCCAAATTGTCTCTACAATACATGGGTAGAAATGCAAGAAAAGAAAAAGCATATGTTACAATATGGTCCCTATTGAGGGACTGAAATGAAAGAAAAACAAAAGTTATTACATTTAGGTCCCTACTTGGGCACCTAAACATAATTTCCTAGAAACATTCTAGAAAAGGATAATTTCTAGAAGGTGTAGGGCTTCTTATGCAATTCTTGCACTGGTTCACAGTCAAGGCCAAGATTAGAAGTGAAGGGTGAATCTGGGTTGTCTGTGGCTGGACACGTGTCGACCAACAGTACGCCTGGAGTTATTCTTGTTTTTCTTCCCCTTTTGATGTGTGTGGCGACGATGACTTCTTCTCCGATTATTCTCCAGCGAATGGATGGATGCTCCGGCCTCCTGTAGGGCTGGAGGAGTGACGCCTTCACCCCTCGAGCTCGCCTATGGGTGAGCCAGCGGTGAGGATGACCTAGTTGGTTGATAGTCATCAAAAAAGATGCTCCTATGCGTGAAGGTGAAGCTACGAATGTTGAAATCCCTGTGGCTGGAGATGTTGCCTGATTGATCTAAGGAGAAGCTCCAGAAGCATTATTTTTGCTCCAAATAAATGAAGGAGCCTACAATGGAGATTTAAATGCTCAATTTCGAATGAAATCGACCAAGAGTCCTCATAGATTTGGAGTTCAAAGTATGTTACCAGGAAATGTTATAAGAATGAAAATAGAAAATAGATAGAGGAAAAATTTGAGTGAATCGGAACAAATTTGAGGAATGTGATTGAAATGGTGATTAGTCAATCTAAAAATGTAATTAGCTAAGATAATTATGTCATGTACATTGGGAAATAAAAATGGAAATGATGGAGGAAATACTTGGGATTGTAGGGTGTATAACTCTGTTATCTTCGCTCGATGGGACAACTTTCCTAGAACTCCACGCCAATGGTGACGGTGATGCAAAGCCACGGTTGGCCTTGGAACTTCTCCTCCTATCGACCTTCTTCTACGTTCGGGCTTCATATGGAGCAGTCACCTCCGGATCAGGGTGGAGCAAGGATAGGGTGTTGGGTTGACGACCAGGTTGGTTTTTGGCACTTGGAAGTTGGAGAGTTCAGGAGAGTTAGTTTGTGAAGTACGAAGTTCATGGCTTTTTATAAAACGATCAGAAGGGAGTTAGGTGGAATCCAAGGGCTTGCATGGATTAGAGTAGTTAGGATAGGAGAGTAGAGCATTTGTATTAGATTTTGGAAGAACGATGGCATGTGTAGAGATTATAGAAGATGGTTCGTTAGAACTGAAGAACGAACTAGTTTCTTGAAGAAGAAAGACCCAGGTGCTGACACTTGTCAGCACATGGTTAGCTAGTTTGTATAAATATCTTAATAAATAGGGAATAGATAATAAATGACATATTTTAAAAATATACGAACGAAAAATATCGACAATTAATTTATCTAAATTATGGTATAATTATTTTTCATAAATAATAAATAATTTATGTAATATAAATATTATATTAATAAAGAAATACAATAAATATTTGAAAAAATAGGTAATTGATTTTTAATTCAATAAATTAATAAATAGTATAATATTTTATATTTTATTAACTAATAAGATTATAAATAGAGAACTTGTGGATTTTTGTATATTTTAATAAATTAATTTAAATATATTAAAAAATACGGGTATTAGTTATACAGTTCAAATTTACCTATAAATTAAAGTTTTGATTTATTGAAAATAATAAAACTCTAAATATTCTGAAATAAATTAGTGTTAGAAGACAGGATCAAGAAAATATTTAAAAAATATAAAATCATTAAACAATAATTAATGTGTTCTAGAAATAATAAATATCCCAGAAACCCGGTTGTGGTTATGTCTCAAAATAAACTTTTTGCAAACAGACTCTGATTTTAGTGAAATCACCTCCATTTATTAGAGAATATTATTTTGTGATTTTAAGGGTGAGTTGAGTAAATTGGAGTTCGTATGCGAAAGATATGATGTTTGGAAGTTCAGATTTTGATAATTTACAAGTTAGATTTATTTGGCATATATACAAAATAATATTTTTAACTTATTTTTATATTTTTCTATACATTTTTAGAAATAAGTCGGACAAGGGTTTGGTTAAAAATATGTTCATATTAATTAATCAAAAATCATTGATGTTTTGATAATTATTGCATAAATAATGAAGAGTGCGTGAAATGTATAATTAATTCATTTATGTAGTTTCTTTCTTATCTCCACCTACTTATCTGTTTGTCGACCAATCTATGTTGACTTAGTCTCGGGGGTTGGTTTATAAATATATCTTTGAGCTATATTTATTTTATAAGTCATATTGTACATATATACACATCTACAATTTGCCATCTTTTTGTTTTATTTATATTTATTCTTTTTTTATTTACATGATTTTAATGCATAAAAGTGTATTTTTTTCATGAATATTATTTTCTTAAAAGATGAGAATTAAGGAATATTTACATGTATTTGTTAAGGGTTTTAAGACAAAATGCAATAAGAATGTTAATGAATCATGGATTCGTCAACCCCCTATATTTAAACTTTGCTAGTCCCTTAGGAAACACTTATTTGAAAACTAAGGGAAAATTAAAAAAAGTTAGAATGAATTTATTTTCCTAAACCAATTCATGAGAACAAACAAATGACAGAGCTTGTTAAGTCCTGAAACATGCATTATGTCAGAGCCTTAACTTGGATTAGGATTTTAGTCTCTACAGTCCTCAAGTTCCACTGGTTTAGATCCACTTATTCATATCGCTGACTCTGTCAACCATGAATTCAATCTGTACTGTGTGAATAATTTTGTCTCTTCCTACTCTAAAGAAGCGAAGAAACCACCCATCACAATAATACACTCCCACTTGACCCTTATCCAGCTACTCTTTCCTTGAGGAAGGGGGTATTCCCTTCTAAGGTCTGGTCGTGCTATGTCAACAATCGAATATATAGAGAAAGGAAAATAATAAGAAAAGAACTGGAGTACGACCAGTGTAGACACATCTCCTTGTGAAGCCCAGCTAGTGTAGCTTTGTCTCCACGAAGACGTACTGGCTTTTTAGTGGGAGCTTGTACCGTTGTGGTCATAATTGTATTTGGTAGCTTCTTCATTGAATTGGCTTTGTATTTTTTCTTGCACTACATCAATCTTTGTGCCTCAACGGATGTAGTATCTTTTCTTTCTATCCATTCTTTAGGGTCTTTGAAAATATGGTGCTAGCTAATCCTTCCACCATCCGAAGCATTTATTGCAACCCCAATCTCTCCCGTCTGTAGACGTCAGCGCCACTTGACAAGGATGAAAATGCACCACTAAAATGGATTGCCCTTCGCAGCACCATGCAAGTCAAGCTAATGCAAAGTGCTTGTCCAAAATTGGTTCACCAATAAAGAGTTGAGAGGATCACACCAAGTGCTCTACTTAGGCATGCTTAGGTTGACTTCCAAAACATGGTCTCATGATACCCAAAGATTTTGGTCAAAGACCGGAAGAGTCTAAATTCCAGTTCCTAACTAAGCCCTATACAATGAGAGTTAAAGGGTATAATCAAGCTCAATCCTTTAGACTATTCCTAATCTTTAGTTCTAGAAATCAAACTTATTTTGAAAAATGCTAATGCAAATGCAACCATGTTTTTGTGAAGTACATTTTATGAGTTTTACTCATTTTTATGGATTATAAGAATTTTGTAATTCTTATGAATTTTTTGACTTTACATTTTTTATGGAATTTTTTTTTATAAACAAGTCTTTGTACAAGAATTTTACAAGATAATTTACCCAAATTTTATTTGGATTAAATTACTAATGAATTTTACAAATTTTATATACAAAGGATTTTACAAGGATTGCAAGAAATTTACACATATCTTAATAAATAGGATTTTAAAAGCGTATAATACAAATTTTAAATACATATTTTAAATGCATATTTTAATTAAGGTTTTATATAAGGATTTTAGGCATATTTTACTTATTCACATGGATTTTATAAATAATAAATAAAGAAATAGATTTTAAATTATCCCTCACCCCTTTTTATTTATTTTATAGATATAGAAGATACATAAAAGTACGAGTTATGTACGCAAGTATATATACAATATATACGCACCCCCTATACTTAGCTTGTGTTATGTCCTCATAGCGTCAAAAGAGAAAAAGGAAGACATAACTCGTGCTAAGTAGAAGTGGGTGAAAAGGAACAAAAGAATAGAAGTCAATCAACCCCCCAATACTTACGATTAGATTATTGTAAATATAGTGGAAAATAAAAATGAGGTGACTGAGGAAAAGGAATATAAAATCGAAGGATCGAAAGAAAAAAGAAAAATGAAATCAACAAAATCACTCTGTCCCCCCATACTTAGGATAAGGCATCATAAGTATATAAAAGAATGTGGCCAAAATTAGGGACCAATGCTCAATGAAAAAGAAAGGAAAGTAAAAGAAAAGTAAGAAGATCAAAATCGAAAGGCGAGAATCAACGGGCAAATGGTCTGCCCTATACCTATGATATGGTATCCTAAGCATAGAAGACGAGAAAAAAATGGGGACGATTGTGATCTACAAAGGATATACTGGTGGTGTACTCCAAAAAAACTGAAAGACTCAAAGGTCTTTGTATAGGATGAAATGATGTGGAAGAGTAGTCATGCATCCTGTACAGTGTAGATCACTTCAACATGGGCCAGATGATCAGAACAAAGTGCTTCAGCATCTTCCCAATCACAACAAATGGGTCTGCACCAGGTGATACATTAGATATAGCAATACTACCATTGTCGTGCACCATTCTGACAATATACGATCCTTCCCACTTGCTCTCAAGGAAAAAATCTCAATCATGCATTGGACAACCATAATTTATGCCCATGAATAGAGATCTTGTACCGGATATGTCTATCATGCCATTTCCACACTTATTCATTATAAATGAGGGCGTTCTCTTATGCCTGATTTCGAATCTCCACTAGCTCATTCAGATCCATCCTCCTCTTGGCTCGTGCTTTCTGCATATCAAGTGAAATTTCTCTAATATCCCATTCAGATTTGTGCATGATCTCTTCGAGCAAATGGCATGGCTTCCCATAAACTACTCTAAAGGATGAAGTACCTAAGGGAGACTTATATGCAGTACGATATGCCTAAAGAACCTGGCCAAGAAGTTGTGACCAGTTCTTCCTTTCTGGTCGTACTAATTTCTAAATAATGGATTTCACCTCTATTTTTGAAACATAGGCCATGTCGTTCGTCTGTGGGTGGTATGGAGAAGCTACTATGTGATCGATGCCATAGTTCTTAACTAAGTTTTTCACCTTCTTATTAATGAAATAGCTACCCCCATCTGAAATGAGAATACCTGGAATATCAAACCGTGAAATAATATGTTCCCTCAGGAACCTGCTAATTGTCCTATTGTCAGGGTTCGTGTGAGTATAGCCTCCACTCATCTACTAGCATAATCTACAGCGAGAAGAATGTACTCAAAGCAATTGATAGAAATAAACTATCTCATAAAATCGATGCCCCATGCGTTAAATATCTCGTAAATAATAAAATATTGCATAGACATCGCATCTCTAGCACCGGCTATCGCTACTGCTCTCTGACAATCCAGGAAACTCTTCACAAAATTGCAAGCATCTATAGTAAGAGTCAGCCACAGAAATCCACTCTGAAGTACCTTCAGCGCTATCCTCTTCCTTGGATGATGTCCCCCGACCTCTATGGAATGGCACAGAGTGAGGACACTATTGTACTCCTCCTTAGGACTACATCACCTATAAACACAATTCGGACCTCCACGAAAAAGAATCGGGTCCTAACAATGGTTGTATTGTACTTCGGACACTAGCCTATCGACTTGGTCCTTCAGCAAACCTTGTGGACTTTTCTGTGTAACTAGAAAGTTCACTATATCTTCTTACCATGAAAGCTCTATAACTGCAAAGATACTCTCTTCTGGAAATCTCTCTGCAATCTCCGTTGTGTACTCATCTAAAGGATGCTCTATCAGGAGAGGTGATATGCTACCACATTCTCTACTCCAGGATTATCTATAATGTCCAAATCAAACTCATGAAGTGAAAGAATCCATCTAAGAAGGCATGCCTTGGCAACCTTCTTCTCTGTCAAAAAACTGATAGCTGAATGTTCTTGTATATACTATAATCTTTGAGCCAAGAAGATATGATTTGAATATATCTAATGCGAATACCACTGCCAACATCTCTTTCTCTATTACTGTATAATTGTGTTGAGCTTCGTCTAAAAATGGTTGGCATAGTGGATAACAACTAAAGTTTATTCCTCCCCTGTCCTAATATAGCCACGGCCGTAAAATCTGAAGCGTCTATTATGATCTCAAAGGGAAGAGACCAATTAGGATGTTGTATAACAGGAGCACTGATAATCATTTCTTTCAATATGAGGAAGGCACTAAAAAATTTATGATTTAAGAATAACTCCATGTCTTTGCCTAATAATTCAGTTAATAATCGGGCAATCTTAGAGAAATCCTAGATGAACCGTCTGTAAAGCTGACACGCCCAAGAAAAGACCGTAACTATTTGATGTTTGATGTTGGTTCGAGCCGCTTATTAGCAACCATCTTGGTAGGTTCAATCTCCATGCCTTGCTTGGAGATGACATGCCCCAACACGATCCCGTTTGTAACTATGAAATGGCTCTTTTCCCAAGACAAAACGAGATCTACTGCACAACATTTCTGAAGAACTTGGACTAGGTGCGCTAAACAATCGTCAAAGGACTCACCATAGACCAAAATATCATCCATAAAGACCTCAAGAAAATCACCAACCATGTCTGCAAAGATGGCAAGCATGCACCTCTGGAATGTAGCAGGGGCATTAAACAATATAGAGGGAATTTGTTTAAAAGCACGTGCTAAAGGGACATGTGAATGTGGTCTTCTCCTGATCTTCAGGCACAATTGTAACCTGGTAGCATTCGGAGTAACCATCAAAGAAACAGAAGTACTGCTTCCCTGCCAACCTCTCTATGACTTAGTCTATAAAAGGCAACGGGAAGTGGTCTTTCTTTACCACGATGTTCAATTTCCTGTAATCAACGCACACCCGCCATGAAGTGATTACTCTCTTTGGAATCTCCTCTCCACTCTCATTCTAAACCATATGAATTACCGACTTCATCAATACAACATGTAATGGGCTGACCCAGTCAGAGTTGTATATGAGATAAATAAACCCTACGTCACACTATTTCATAATCTCTTTCTTTATAACATCTCATACAACAGGATTCAGCCGACGTTGAAACTCTATAGAAGGTATGCTGCCATGATCAAGATAGATATGGTGAGAACACAGAGAAGTATTTATCCCGCAGAAATCAGATACACTCCACAAAATACCCTTACGATTTCATTCAAGAATCTCCATTACACGAGATTCTTGCTCTTCGGTCAAAATATGAGCTGATAATGTTTGGAAACTTTCGATGTGGACCCACAAGGAAAGCATACTTCATATTTGGTGGCAAAGTCTTCAGTTCTCATAAGGTACGATCTGGATTTGCTTTAACATCATCTGAATGTGTGATGGGTTCTATGCTGGTGGTAGACATGTCTACAATATGGATATCAACCATCTCAATATGCTCTAGAGTCAGACTACAGAAGATGTCTATAACATCATCCGACTCGCTACTGTGCTCATCCTCTGAATGACTAGAGGAAAATAACTCAACTAAATGAAACTTAGCCTCTAAATTCTCTAAAGTGGAGGAATCATGTAAACTCTCTGAATCTGAAATGTTTGCAATAAAATCATCAATTATCTGTTCTATGTGATCATCACAATTCATGTTAAAATAAAGTGTACCATCAGAAGAACTGTCAACTGTAGTCTTGGACCCATCCTTTGCTAGGATATCCTTGGTCTTTACTCGATACCTCTCAAGGTCGTCAAGACGAACCTCATCGTTGTAATTGCAGGTGGCTAAAGAACTCAAGGCATCGAAACTGGTTATAGCCAATACACTGTATGCGTGCGATTCTCTCACCATCTCTATATGTACCTTCTTGCGCTCGGTGCGAAAAGCTACCTTCCTTGTATCATAATCGAAGAGGGCCTTCGCGGTCTTCAAGAAAGGCCTCCCAAGAATGACCAGGGTAAGGTGCAACTGTGTAGGGCAATCCATGTAAACGAATGTAAAGTCCACTAGGAATTGCATGCCTTACACTGCCACGATAACGTTCCTCAATATGCCCCTAGGTCTCTTTACACATCTATCAGCAAACTGAAGGATCGAGCAGTATTTGTAAAGAGGACCTTACTCAAGCTTGTCGTGTAAACAAGAAGGTAATAGATTGATGGATGAACCGTTATCTAATAGAGTGCAATCGAATACAACATGTGAAATCTCGCATCTGATATAATGTACTCATGAATCCTTCTTCTTCTTTATTAATCTATTCTGAATAGTGCATGATGTAGCCTTGGTCAAAACTTGCTTCTCTATACGTCATCTCTTCTTCCTACGCATGGTACATCAATCCTTCAACTGTTGCTTGAGGGTAGGGAAGTTCTCCAAGGAATCATGCAGTGGAATCTTCGAAAAAATGTGATCTTTTAATAACCGCTCAGTCTCTTGAGTACAAACCTTCTTTTTGGGTTTTTTATTCAATTTTCCATACAAAGCATTGGGAAAAGGAATAATTTCATGAACAACAAAATTCTTTTTATTCAATTCAGGATCATCATTTACATCGAGAGTCTCAAAAGTGTGTACAAAACTCTCTAGAATTGGAGAAGAAACATTTTCTTGGGGAGTATCTACATGGTCTGGCATGGTATCATCGTCTCTCTCGGCTATGTCCATGTCAACTATCTTGGCATCGCCCCCTCTATCTTGTCATCAAGCTGGACGTCATGTTGTCAGCATCATCATTGTGATCCTCCTCCTCAACATCAAGATGTGTATCATGGATCGGCTCTCACTCCTCATCTTGTGCCCTCTCCTCTACTCTATTAGGTGCTCGTGGTGATCTACCACTCCCAGATGAATGAAGTTATATAGGAATTCATGAAAAGAGATCGTACCTATCATGGTGTCTACCTAATCTGGGTGCCTCCGCTTATTGTTTGGGTTCCTCTGAGGCTGTGCTGGGAGAGTGGTCTTGGGCATGGTTAACTCATCCAGACAATGGTTACCCGCTCCATCTTAGTTTTTTGTGCAATCTGATGCATGCTCAACATATACATTATTTGGTTTAGTATCATGGCCTGTGAAGATATCTCAGACTCAGTGTGATGACCATGGCTATCTATTCTCTCATGCTTATGAGTGTGCTGTTGTGGAGCCTACAACTGAGGAGATCTTTGTGGTGTATACAAAGTCTATTGCTGCTGGTGGTGATGATATGGTTGTGAATGTGAAGCAGGATACTTAAAAGAATGTGGTATTTGATAAGCGTGCTAGTGAGACTGTTGCGGCATGTAATGCTGGCGGTGCTGGAAATGTGGGAGTCCAGGTTGTGGATGATTGTAGTGTGGTAGCTGCTGGTGTATGCTCTGATGGGTAAATGTATCGAAGGCTGAATCGAAGCACACCATATCCTATTGACCTCAATAGTGGCTTAAGAATCAACTCTAGCATCTCTTGGGTTGGTGATCTGGCTCGGATCAGCATTGGACAGATCCTCGTGACAATCAATCTGCAGAGTCTCAATAGGATGCACTGGCTCACTCTGAACAAAATGAATCTAACGAGTGGGTGGAGCGAGTAAAGATCTCTGAACAGACTGAGAAGTCGAAGAAGGACATGACTGCTGATATTGAAGCTGCAACTCCGTCACCTTCTTTGTCAGATCGGACAACTGCTAGGGAAGTGATGAAATTTTCTCCGACTCTCACAACGGCTGCAAATCTTGAACTTGCTTCTGAATCACGTCCACTAACGTCAATTTCTCACTAATAAATACCATGTCGGTCTATGATTCAGAATCTGAAACATTCGCCGCCTTTTGATGCTCTCAGAGGTGTGGTGGTTGCGAGGCCTTCTGTAATGCCCGAGTAGAATCGACAACTCATGAGTTCTCTACCGCCCCCTTAAAGATGGACAAGATAGACTCGGCATCCTGATTCATATAATTGCCTCCGCATACAGCACTTACTAGGCCGTGTACATCCGGCTGGAGTCCTCCAAATTAACTCTGTACAAGCACTTTAGTGGTATATCATGATGCAGGCATCTCTCAGCAAGGTTCTTAAATCGATCCCATGCCTCATGGAATGATTCATGTTGTAAATGCGTAAATTTGGATATCTAACTCCTCATCATGTTTGTCCATCCTAGACAAAAATATTTACGTAGGAATGTGCACTTCAGATCGTCCCAAGTAGAGATCTCCCTCCCCAAATGACTAAGATCGTAAAGTGCCTTATCTACTAAGGTGAAGGGGAAGGCCTTGATGCGAACAACCTCCTGCATAACTCCTAGATAACTAGCCATACCGTAAATCATCTCGAATTGCTGCAAAAAGGTAAAGGGCTTCTCTAGTGCATTCTCTTAGTACTTGGGAAGCAAAGAAACAAAGGACAATCTCAGCTAGTATGACCCTTGATTCTGTGGTAACCGAATCCAGTAGTATAGCTTCCTAGCTCCTGGGTCATAATCATCTCGTAGTGTCGATGAACTACATCAGGTAGTGGTGGATTTCTGGCGCCTGCTTTCAGTGCAACGATCTCAGCTCGCAGCTCAGCCTAGATTCTACAATGGTTTCTGATCAGTCAGTTAATCTGCTATAGTGTATTAAGAATCCCGGTAGAAATATATCTTGTTGGATTGGGTATATCCTTAGTGTGTCTCTCCCCAATAGGTCGGTCCTCAACTGTTCGGTCCTCAACCGGTCCCTTACCTCTAGCCATTGTATTTGAATCCTCAGGGAAGGAAAAAGTCTCATAAGAACTCTGTGAGAAATGTGCAGGAGAAATAGACAAAATTTTGAGAAGCGAGCCGGCCTCAACAGAACGGTTGAGAGGTGAGGGAGTCTGGGTCTGACTCTCATCGTGTCTAGTTGGGATCGGCTCGAGAAGAGGGTCATCCTGAGTCGTTGAAGATGTACGATGGACAATGGATTATCGAAAGCTCGTGGATTCTGAGTGCAAAATCCGTCTGGTCGTCATCTTCGATGTCAAGGAGATATCTGGAGAGAGGACGATGTCAAGTCAAAGAAGACGAGTGCGAAGGCGTATAAGACGTGGTATAACGCTCACCTCTCAAACGAACACAATGCAACCCCAAATTCACCATCACAACCCGATAATGACCGTAAGAATCCAGTCGTTTATCTTTTCGATTTTAGGGTTATTAGGCAAACATGTCTTTTCATAGATTAACGTGAGCTAATAGTTGCCAAAATTTCCCCAAAAGATTGTCCCAAGTTCTTACTAGAAATCTCCTATTGTAAGCTAGTATGAGAGTAAGTATGGATCGTTTCCATCTATCCGTGTTACTTGAGGACCATGTTATTACGGGGTCCTCTAAACCTCCCAAACTACTAAGGGAACTCAGATCATTTCTTGCTACCCAAGAGTCCCCACTGAAGATTAGGTGGTTAAGTGTGTGAACTAAGTAGTATTTCGAAGGAAATCTAGACAATGGTTTACCTTATGTGTCATCCCTTGCTCATAGATCTGGGATGTACCTACAATCCATTCGTTGGGGGTTACTCTCCCAAAACAAGTGAATCCTTTATGTTGATTTTAGGTCAAATATATTAGCAGTCCCAATTTATTTTTTCGGTTTTCACTTTTTTCGGATATTTTCAAGGCACGTCTAACAATTTGTTTTCTTCTTTTTATTTTCCTAAATAAGCATGCACCTAGGTCACGAGTCCTAAAACTAACTACGAAGGTACAAGCAGAGAGAAAAAATCGAAAAAAACAAAGAAAGTACCTAACCTTGAAAAAGCCGCAAAAAAACGTCGATGCTAGAAAAGTCGCGGTGGGTTCCCTACTTCCTCAAGTGCATGACACTCGGTGAAATTGACCCTGAGAAAGGGAGGGAGGAAGGTACATGTCGTGACGGCCTTACAGGTCCCCATCTAGAAAAACAGAAAAACGTGCAAGTGCCCTTTATCTTTTTACAAAAAAGTACAAAAAAACAAAAAATGCTAACTAATTCTGCTCGTATGCAACCAACTCGTAGAGAAAGAATCGGTCTCTACACTCTCAACTAATTTGACTAAAAGAAGTTGATTGATCTTGTAAGCCCTGCAAAATTCGTTAGAAAATACACACAAAAATTCGTAAAAATAAAAGAACACAAAAAAACCATATAAAGCAAAGAAATCAATGAAAACTGTAAAAGATGAAGAAAATCAATAAAAGCCGTAAAAACTGTAAGAGTCGTAAAACAAATCGAAACAACATCTGAAAAATTAATCGAGAAGAAAGAAAATCATGAATTAAATTCAAGAACTGATGTATAGCTAACACCTCCCTGGAAACGGTGCCATTTTGATAACTGAAGTTAATGTGTGGTTGTCGAGAGTGACTCAAAAATAGTGAAGAAATGGACTATTGCTGAGTACGAGTCAGAAAATCAAAGACTCTCTAGATCGTCCCCGGCAACGATGCCATTTTGATAACCGAAATCTGACTTACAGTTAATTAAAGAAACGTATCGGTGTGGAAGAACCGTGAAGATCATACTATGATTGATCAAACAAAAATCAGATAAAATAGGAGAGAGAAAGACAAACAATATGAAGTAAAGAGTCAACTCTCCTATTTTATACTTAAACTAATTATTTATCAAGGTAAGTTTCCCTAGGTCGAACTCGAGGAGGCAGAATACCTATACTACAGCTTTTGAGATGAAGAGAAAGATCATGATTTTTATTTCTTCTTGGAAAAAAAACAAAGCACTGAAAATTGATACAAATTTAGAAAATTCAAATAAAGAAAAATATGCGATGAAAATCTACGAAAACTATCAAGAAACTTTGTTAGGGTAGTTGTGTAACTACCCTAGAAAATTCGATGAAAAACAAATTCAAAAAGATGTTCAAATTGTCTCTACAATACAAGGGCTAGAAATGCAAGAAAAGAAAATTCATCTGTTTCAATAAGGTCCCTGTACAGGGACTAAAATTAATGAAAAACAAAAGCTATTATGTTTATGTCCCTGTGTGTGGACCTAATGTAATTTCTTCGAAACTTTCTAGAGAATGATAGTTTATGGAAGACGCATGGCCTCATATGCAATTCTTCCACTAGTTCGCATTCAACAGCCATGATTAGAAGTGATGGGCGAATCGTGGTTGTCCGTGGTGATGAATATGCATTTCATCATCTTTATTCATTTATTTTAGCTTAAAATCCCTTTTAAAACACATGTATATAATACTAACCCCATATTCTTACTAACTTGCATCTGTTTGTAAATCTTGTAGACTTATTACTATTTTGACTTAAAATAAATAAAGAAAGAAATAAAGGAAAAATAAAGAAAAGAAAAAAAAGACTGTATATATGTAATAGATACCGGCTTACCCGAACCCCGAGAGAAGGTCAAGACTTGACCTGGTCGATCAGGAATAAAGTAGGGGAAGATAGGGTCCTTAATCAGAAAATCCAAAAAATGTGATGTATATATTTCTATACTTACACTATTTTATTTGTACATAAATTGACTTCAAACTAAATAATTTTCAAAACAAAAGTTGTAAATAAAAATGTTTCCTAAATAATAAAATGTTTGCAAAAATAAAATCATGTACAAAATAAAAGTAACCATATTTGGAAAAAAAACCATAAATAGACAATTGAAAGACCAATTTCAGCTCTATATGATCTCAAATTGAACCAAACTCACTTCCATTGTATTGTAAATTAAATTATCTTTAAAATAGTTGATTTCAAAATTTCTGGAGTTACGGTTTGAAAAACAATTTTTAGGTGGTTTGTGCAATTTTATAATTTATTTGTACATTTTGTATTTGTAAATACTTGTAAATATAATTAATAATCATTTCAAATAAAAAAAAAATAAAATAAAAAATTTAAAACAAAAAAACTAATTTCCTTATTTAACAATGTATATAGTGTATCATATGTTTATAGTATATGTATATAGTTGATATTTTAAAATAACCACCGCAAAAAATTTAACATTTATTATTCAATTTAATAAAATGACGAAAATACAAAAAAAATTAATTTTTGTAAATAATTTTAACACTAATTTCTCATTTTATCTTTATCTCATTTCAAATTCTTTCTTATATCTTTATCTCCATTCAATTTTTAAATCCAAAATCAAATTCATATTCAATTATTTTCCTATTTAATTGACTCCTCCCTCATTCTCATAGGATCAATCATTGGTGAGAGGAGCCTATTTTCCTAGAGCCATCTTGTCGTAGAGGGGTGCCTAGCCTCCGAGTCGTCTAATGACAATGTGTCGGCCTTCATCTAGGCCATAATGGCATTTATCTGCTTCCATTGTTGAGATCCATTTTGTTTCTCATCTTTCATTTAGGTTAATCGTAGTGTAATTTTTGTTTTAATACCATAGTCAATTTTTTAAGTTACTAAGCATAGTTCTTACGCATCCTCAAATTTGAATCCGATCCAAACCAATATCTATCATCATATCATTTTCGATTTCCCATCGTTTCATATCTACCTCATATTGTCTTTCAACTCCGACCACGTACAATGGCTGGAGATCCGGATCCATTCCTCATATTTCACCGGATCCCAGTTCACATATTCTGTTTTGATATTGGGATTGAGTCGTCGTGCTCTCGTCCTAATTTTCTTATAAATAAAAAAATACATAGTTTTTCTTTCTAACATTTGTTTTGCAGAATCAAATAAAAAAAATAATAAAAAAAGTTTTTCTTGTTTCTATTTAAATAAAAAATAAAAAAATAAAAATATATGCGACAGCAGGCGTCGCCCTTCCCAGGCATAGGAGGCGCATGCTGCCCACTCTTCCTTCGCTTCGCTAGGCCTGTAGCCAGCCCACACATGTCGTCCTTCTCTATGGTCTCATCATGGCTTCCTCAAGTTGGAGCGGACTTTTGCCAGCCATCAGTCTGTTAGAGGATCCCCCTCTACGCTCCTACCCATCACCAGCAAAGCTCCAACAGTGTGTGTCACCCCTCCACCGGCACCACCCTCCGCCCAGACGCATCACCTGCGCAAAGCTCCTTCCACCGTCGACCAGACCACAGCCCGACCCTCCTGGTCCCTTCCGCGGGTGCGCGCCCAGTCGACTCTGTTCACCAGCAGCAGCGCCCGCTCCATAGGACCATCATTAGCCATCGCTCCCCCATAGGAGCCCCATGATCTGGAACGTGCTACCCACACCTCCAACAGAACCGCTACGCTCCATTGTCGACCTCTGATCGTCGCATCCTGCCTGCAACTTGAGAGAGAGCAAAGAAGAGGGGCGCCATCCCCTTCTCCTCTACGGGAACGCACGAAAGAACGATGAACCTTAAGAGGATATAATTTTTTGGAAAAAATTACATTAAAGTACCTGGAAGTTTTCATAATTGCAAAGACGTCCCCACCTCAACTAGATGACGTGTACATACTGCACAACTTCGATAATTTGCACGTTGCTATCTGCTCTTATTGATAGTTATATTTTAATGCAGAAATAATAAATCTTTTCAAATAAGTCCATGTTATCTAGACTATTTATTATGTTGTCTTTTATATTTAAATAAATGTTTTTATTGCTCTGAAAATTCTACAAAAAATTGTATATATTCCTGTTGCGTTTCTCTTCATTGTATATAAATGTCATTGCATTTGTTACTTGCTATTATTTAACAATAAAAAACTCTGCATTTTTTCCTTGATCGAAAATAAAAAAAGCATAAAAAATTGAATATTGTTAAAAAGTTTCTAAAAATATTAGAGTAGTTTTATTATAAACATTTTATTTTCTACCAGTTTTTGTGCATTACTTATTTATGAAACTAAAAAAATAGCAAAATACACAAAAACTTAAAAAAATCATATAAAATTGTACAAAAATATAAAAATGTGATTTCAGTTCATGTATGTAAATAATTTATTGTAGTTTCCAAGAAAAAAATCACTTTTAAATTTTTTTTATTTCATTTCGTATTTTTAAATTACGAAATAGTCCTCTTTAGTCACTACTTGCATTTTCCCTTGTTTTTATTCATTTTAAAATCCTAAAAATTAAAAAATCTTTAAAAAAATACAAAAGCCGTAAAAAAATTATAAAAATACAAAATTCTTTTTGGACTTTTCTTAGAATTTTTGTCATATTTAGAAAATCAAAAAAATAGTTCATTTCTTACGTGTATAAATTGGTTTCTTTGAAAAGTAATTAAATTTTTGAAAATTAATTGTAAAACTGAATAACATTAAACTTTTGAAAATCGAAAGTATTAAAAAAAGAAATAAAAAAATAAAAAAAGATAAAAAATTCACAAAAAACAAGGTAGTTAGCATTTGAGATTCCTTTTTTCTTTTATTTGATTTTTTCAATTATTTGATAACACTCGGAAATTGTAGCCTCCCTGATTTCGATCCTGTTTGCTATAGAGGTAAATAAGTAGCAAAATCTCCTGCCACATTTTCTTGTAATTATTGTATTGAGAAAAAATAAATTTCTTTTTCTGAGCCAGGAATTTTGGCGATCGCAATGACAACTTTATATCATTAATAATCACTCCTCGAATATCTCGTCCCAATAAAATGGCGCCGTTGTCAAGGAGGTACGGTGAGGGTAGTTAGGTTTCTCTTTTGACCTGCTAATCTTGGTTGTAAATTTCTATTTATATTTTACCACATTATTTCATTTTTTATATTCACTGTATTTATTCCATTTATCTTGTACATATTTGATAATTGTCATTCTTACACATTCTCTCTTTTCTTTTTCTTGCCAGGGCCTGCGAAGCTAAGGAGGCGATCCTAGGAGAGCCAAAGCACCTAAGCGAAGCAAAGGTGAATTGATTCTTCATCGAGCCACATCGGAGCGTGAGAGGAGGAGAAGAAGATTTGAAGGAGACCAAGCAAAAGAAAATTAGACTTTCTTTTTTTTATTTGTAGCATTTAAACTCTTGTAAACGGACATTCATTTGTTGCGGGGTCTGTTTCGCTAAGTTTTGGTGCACCTGGGGGGCCTCACCTGTTTTGTTTTCGTCGCCTTATTTTCCTCTATTTCATGCGGATTCGTGAGCTACTTATTGATTGCTTTAATTAATTTTATTGAGCCAAGTAATTAATTAGGTCCAAACACCCTAAACAAGAATTTTTGTACCTACAGAATAAAGCGTAATTGGACTTAGTCAAATTTAATTGGTTTTTGCTCGTTAATAGAAGCTATTGTTAAGACAGTTCTCTCTTGCATTTACATATAGTTTAGTTTTATTTTTATGTACGGATCATATTGCTTGTAGAGTGCTGGAGTCAGGAACACACTCTATCTCTAGCATTTGCATTTCTTTTTTTCTCGTACATCGGCTTTTTCATTTTTCCCTCTGTTTTGTGGATATAGGAATAACAGGAAATTGAAAAAATTCATTAGACGTGTTTGTTCAACAATAAAAAAAAAGTGAATATTGAAAAATAAAAAATTGGGACTGCTAATATCAATTGGACTATCAAAATTAAACATAATTGATTTACATCATTGTTTTGGGAAATCACCCCCCTCATTCTATTGGTTTTAAATTGCTTGCGTATACACTAAGGTAAGTGCCCAAATCCCATAATCCAACCTAAGTGTTTCTACAACTTGTGTTTGATCACCTAACTCTAAAATTGAAAAGATAATTGATCGAGCCTTCACGGTCATCACGTTGCATTGAGTTGGTGAATTGGAGGTTTGCATTGTGTTTGCTTGTGCTTGATGTTGAGTTAGGTACGATCTTTTCTCTACAGATCATTAGTTATCTCTCTAAAAAAATCATCAAAAATAAAAAATCATCATCACTCATGTTTTCCCTCCCTCTCACCATTAACTTTGAGGGTTAAATGCTTTCCAATATTTCCTAAGATCAAATCCCTTCACACTGGCAGGTCTATGATCTCTTTGATCTTGACCAAAATTTATTTGAGCCTGATATTCCTAATCCATTGGACGGTTTTTCTTTTACTTCGAAAGAGAACCTGTTATTTGAATATAATCATTCCTTCTTGCCCTCGATTTATCCGGATTTCTCACATCTCCCCGAGGGTTATATGCGGGCGGTGTGTACTCTGTACTCGGTTCCAATCCTTTGTTGTGCATCCGATTTGTCAGATCACGAGATGAGTCTTCTGATTATTCTTTGTGTTCTGGTTCTTCCCATACTTCTGATCATTCTGTGCTTAATCTTTCTTGTCTCCTTGACGACCCTCGCAAGGATGAGCCGACCTTTGAGTTATTCGATGATTTAACCGAACTCTCTTCATTACATGCATCTGATATCTACTTTATTATTGAGTCTCCTGATCATGACCTTATACACATTTTCGAGATGGTAATTGATGTGGAGGATTCTATGGCTGATCCTTCTTTATCCACATTCCATTTTTTTGGCTCCATACATTCACTACATTCTGACCATATCTGATGATTTCTTTTGTGCTACCGGTGTCCGATTTTATCTACACATCTACTTACCTGGTCGTAGACACCTGCCTGATTGCCTATCTGGGTGTCATCATTTTAATTGTTGACCACATTGTTGTTCTCACCGAGACAACAATGATAGTATAGTATTCGCATTATAGATGCAGTCCTGAACCTTAAATAATTCGTTGTCCTAACCTTTGTGGCCAGTTAGGGGAGTAAATACTAGCACTAGTTGAGAGGCACCCCAACAATGTCTACCATGTATATATGTGTTTCGTTTTGATTTTCTCCTTCCTTCTTCCATCTATAATCAACCTATTGTCTGTATTTGTGTGTTATACTTAGGATGTACTTTATGTTGGACATGCGAGCCAACGACGAGCCATTATGCAATAAATGTTATTGCAAATCACTCCTTAATCTGAAATAAAGAGTACATAGTTTGCATAATAGGTCCCTTAGTGCAATTAGGGTTATGTACCATGGCCATCGTAATGATCATACAGCTGTTGATTCAATTATTGAATCATAGAGGTTGGTGCTTAGATGAATATCTAATGAGTTAGATTGAGGACTCATCAAGCACCGTCAAATGATTATTAAGAGATGATCTCCAGCCTGAGTAGGAGATGGCAATCCTTTCTCAGTTAGGCTGATATCTGACCGACTTCTTGATGCAAGTCCTCTGCATAGGAATAGAGATTCGGAGGTGTTAGATTAGTTAGGTCAAAGAGTTGACTTAACGAGATCGAGATAACCAAAGTCATGTATCATATGCTGTCATGATATAGGCACACATCCTCTGACCGGAGACAGATGTGTTACTATATGTCTGAGTATGTACATTTGGCAGACCAATAGTTTGATGGCCTAATCAAGGTCTATACACCGGCACGCTGGTGTGCATATAAGGGCATATGAGTAATACGATCTCTCAAAGGGATCATACAGGTTCACTACTGAACCGGAAGATATGAGCTCACTCATGAGATATTGGGAAGAATCAAATTCCGTGCGCACGGTCGTCTCGCTTTGGAAGCTTGACTGAATTTGTTGGTTTGATATATACTTTTGGAAAGTATCTGATCAAGACCTAGGTATGATATATGCTTTTGGAAAGTATATGATCAATACCGACTCCCAATGATCGAATGAAAAACATACTGATAAAACCATGAAGTAGACAGTATAAAGTTGATCCAATACTTTGGGTTTAATCTGAGTCTTCCAGTATGCAGGATGTACAGGTATTAAGAATACCTAAGGGTGATTTATCATACATCCTTTTTACAAAATTTCAACTCTCCCCGCCTATACTTAATCTTTGCTAGTCCTCGAGCAAATAAAGAATGAATAAGTTGGGTTAACCCCTGACTGTGCATGTGAATACAAGACTTGATCCGTTCAAGAACTCTCGGTTTTAGAGATCCTAAAATTCTAAGCTGAACCAAGCTCTAGTTAAAAGGTACCCAATTTCCCTAATCATCAGACTCTCTTTGTATACATATATAGTAGGGATATGACTTTAAGTGTTGACCGCAGTTACAAGAGTAGAGTCGCAACGACACCCAAGGTTCCAGTCCAAGAGACTCTCATAAGGACCCGATCCTCAACACTAGGGAATAAACCATTTCTTGCATCCAATCCACCGTCTCTTTAGTTGTCAGACTTAAAAGTGTAGATGGAAGGCCAGTTGATGGAGGGCATAGGATTGTGTCATTTCTTCTCTCCCTCTCATTGGAACAAGTATCCTCTCGAGTGCCTTATTACGCAACGCATTTTTTTGGCGTTGATCAGTGCGTCCGTCAAGAGAAGTTGGAGCCGTCTGCACTTGTTTTCCTGGGAGTACCTATCGTACCTTTACACCCAGACTTGTAGCATTTACGATGCAGAGCCCTTTTTTGGTGCAAGCCCGACTCCTGGTCCTAATAGCGGTGGTCCAAGTGGACACTTTGAAATGGTTGGGAGCGCTCGCCTTTGGTGGAAGCTCTTTTGATAATTGACTTTGTGGAATGAGAGCTTTTCTTTGACATTTCATTGCTTTGTAGTATTTTTGGCTAGCTCCACTGCTTTTAACAAGAGTTGGAGCACACTGATCAACAATTTTTTATTTTATCACACCCTGGCACATAGGTAAATGTCACGAGATAGTACAAGAACCATGTTCTCATACTGGCTAAATGTGCTGACACTCAGGTTTCATGAAGCCTTCATTGATTTTATCCCATCCTCGAGCATCATCAAATCAAGTCAAAACTCAAATCCCTCATCCTAGTTCCTCAAGTGAAATTTCAACTCATCTCATCATAACTGCAGTCGTGTACGTGAGGTGCTGATCATATTCTTTAAGGTAGAGACTAAGCATGCAATATAGCACACAAATTTTTCAAACAAAGGCAAAGAAGAAGTTTTTTTTTGTTAGAAAAGTTTTGCTTTTTTTTTCAAGAGTTTTTTTTTGAAAAAGATAGGTAAATAAGAAAAGATTCTTCTTTTTTTTTGAAAAGGTTTTTTTTATATAGAAAAGGATTTTTTTGAAAAGTTTTTTTTTCTTAGCAAATAAGAAAAAAGAGTTTTTTTTAGGAAAGAGTTTTTTTTGTTTTTTTTGTTGGTTTTTTACCCACCCCATAATTATTGTATAATATATACGAAAATACATGAAAGTACGAGGTATGGGTAAAGTATATATGTAATATATACATGCCCCCCTATACTTAGCTTGTGCGATGTCCTCATGGCACTAGGTGACAAAAAGCTATAGCTCGTACTATGTACAAGTGGGTGAAAAGAATAGAAGTGAGGGAAAAAAATGTGAATAATACACAATGGGCATCAGCCCCCTATACTTAGGCTCTGGTCAACCTAAGTATTGGAAAGAACACAAGAATGGGGGACCAATGAGAATGGGAAAGAATATACAAAGAGAAAAAAAATAAAAAGAAGAGAAGGAGCAAATCGGGTCACTCACCCCCCTATACTTAGGATCTAGTCATCCCAAGTATAGCCACAGAATGAAGACGATACGGAACTGGGGCGAGTGATGCGAATCATGAGGGTGGGAGGTGATAAAAAATGAAGGAAAATATGTACAAGGAGGAGGAAGAATATACAAGGATCAAGAAGGTTTGTGACGGACCTTCTTGCGGGAGCGATGGGGTGGGTAGTATACACATGTGTCGCTGTCAGAGTCGTCTGCAGAGGAATAATAGTGAGGTGTGGGGAACGTCCAACGAGGGTCCACACACGGCTGCTTGCTCAAATATGGCTTCAGATAAGCCGAACTAACCTCACTCATGTAGATCACCTCATCCGGACCTGATGAGGACTCCTCAGAAAGTTCCTTCTCTGGAGTATCGAAGGTAACCTTCTTAGTCGGTTTTCTAGAACCTGAAGCATCAAGAGGAAGATGAGATTGATATGTCTTAAGGAATTCGGGGGAACACCTCAAGGAATCAACTCCCGTCTTCCTCTTACCATATGACCGACTAGAGGATGGAGCAACCGATTTATCAAGATTGGTCAATTTGGTCCCAGTTGTCTCCTTTGGTGTATGTCCTGGATGTGGTGTGTGTGTGAGGTTCCGACCAGAGGTTCATCATCAGATGAGTCACCATATGCTTTGTAATACTCTTGCAGGGTCAGCACACGTCTCTGATAAGGCACAGTGTTCTCAGTTGGCTTGATATTGTTGGGTTCTTGTGTCGGATCATCGAAATGATCAAGGCAATCCACAAAGGTCATGTCCGACTCAATGATAGCTTATTGTCGTGAGTCCTCTCTAGAAGCTGTCGTGGTGGTGGTGCAAGCAGTAGGCGGTGTGTGGTTGTAGGAAGTCTCTAAACCAATGGTCGTCTGGACAGTCGGTATCTCAGGTGTAGTAGAGAGATGGGACTCAACTGTCTCTCGAATGTCACGACTGTCTGCAACTTTATGGGTTACCTGGAATATCATGTGTTCTCAAAGATCGGGTGAGGTCGGAGTGCTCCCAATGCAGAGAAATCGATCTCCCGAGTCTCACAATCTATAGTTGCCTTAGCCAAGGCTAAGAACGGCTACCCAAGAATGATCGGAGACTGGGTGAACTCTCCTCGGTTCTCAATGTCAATGATCGTGAAGTCTATCTCCAGTAGAGCACCTTGAAAAGTGACGATGACTGAAATGGTTCCTCTCGACCGTTTAATGGTCCGATCTGCCAACTGAATGATCTCTCTTGACTTCTTGGCAGATCCGAGTTTGAGCTTGGAAAACACGGAGGTCGGGAGGATATTAATCGATAAGTCATCATCGATTCTTGCATGGGTGAATGTGGTATCTTTGATCTCATAATCAAATCTAGGTAACCGCTTTACTCTGCGGCTCTTGGTTTTTCTCCCTATCATCAAAGATGTGGCCATAGACACTATATGTATCTCAGTCCTTGTTCTCTTATTGCCCGACCTTTTAGGCATCAATTTACTTCTCACAAATCTTTTAAGGCCGGGAAAGTGCTCAATGGCCATTATTAAGGGAAGCTCAAAAATCAGCTTTCTATCCAATGCTTCCCTAACCGCATGATCCAATTTTTTTAGATCTTTTCCTTTTTCAATTTTTATGGTATTTTCTGAGTTTTCAATTTTTTTGGTCTTTTTGGTAGGTGAAGGAGGACTAGGAGAATGTACAGACTCTGGTTTGGAGGGAAAGTGGTTAGTAGAAGTGGGAGGTAGAAGGGACTCCAGTTGTACATGACGTGTGGTCAATCCGATGTCTTCCAGGTTTTCAAGATTCAATCCGCGAAATCCATGATCCACCTTCCTACCTGGACTCTTGATCGGTCTACAAATGTCATCCTCCAATAAGTTCTCATTACACCTCATGAGAGAAGTCTGTGCAATTGGAGGATACTGCTGAGAATTCAGGCTCTTATACTCAACACACCTTGACTCAGGCGTGTAATATTGGGTTGAGTGTGGCCCTTCTGTATGGCAGATGTTGGTCGGAGCCTCATAAGGCGGAGTCAGTAGACAGGGAGTCTGTAGATCGGTCGCATGAATCCAATTCCCTGTATATGTCGGCTCTCCGAATGGGTGATATGAAGGTTGGTCAATGTGGTCTCTATCACTCAGGTCAATCAAGTCAGGAAGATCGTACGGTGCAGGCCTCTCCATTCGGTTTATCTGGTCGACCATGTTGTACCCTAAGGTTAAGTCGAGATGTGTATATGGAAATTGTTGTTCTGTCCCAACTCGAGGTGAAAGTGAGGTATGTGGGGTCAACTGATTATGCCAATCATTCATCTCAACAGTCGCTTGCTCTTCGATTGGTTCCTTGATTCCAGCAAGCAGACAAGAATATGGTGAGTCAATACAGAGTGGTTGTGGGTCATGGGTGTAAGAATGTGGGATAGGTGAGAAGGACAAAGAAGTGCGGAAGTCAGTCGGAGTTCTAACTTCGCGGTTGGGGTGTGGGTATGAAGAGGAATGAGAGGGCGGAGATGATCGAAATACGGTCGAAGAAGAATGACGTGGATATGATGACCAATATTCTGACATCTTGGAGGGAAAATGGGAGAATGAAGCGGATCAAGGAAGAAAGCGTGCAAGTGCACCGAATAACACACAAAACAAACAAACACAAGAGCAAACCCTGAGTTCACCTACTCAACACAGTGATGGCCGCAAAAGTCCGACCGTTTATCTTTTCAGTTTTAATTAGGTGATAAATCAAGATATCAATCCAATTACGCAAGGCTCAAAAGTAGGTTTTGGGCACTATCCTAGGGATGCGTCCTCACCTCTCAACAATCACAATTAACCAAGCATACAATGAGGGTTTTGCTCTCCCAAAACAAGTGTTATATTTAATCAGTTTTTTTTGTCAACTCTGATTAGCAGTCCCGGTTTTAAGTTTGGTTATCACTTGACTAGTCCACCAAACAAAGCACGCCTAACGATCAGTCTCGATTTCCTTTTAACCTAAATATCAAAAACCAACGGGAGGGAGTCGAGATAAACCGATGCAAATAATGAAATCAATGATGCATGCCCAGTTCAGAAGACTTACAGTGATCCTCGCGCTCTACATGCGAGATGCAAGGCAGAATTAAAATTTATACTATATGAATTGCAAACGAGAAACCGTTCCTAGACAAGCAGTTCTATTAGCGAGTGATGAACAAGTTAAATTTGACTAATAGCCCAGCGGTCTAAGTGCGTCTCGTTAAATGTGATGTGTGGTCCTAAATATTACGAGCACAAGCAATCAAGATGATCTAATAAAATGCTCTAAGAGCCGTGAGTGCAAGTCCTATTCTACGTCAATCAACCACACGACCACGAGCGGGTCCAAAGTCCAGTCCGGATACAAACGCGAGCTCTCAAACAAGAGCTGCTGGAAAGAGTGAATTACCAAATTTATTACAACACAATAATTACAAAAATGAAAAGAAATGCTCTCGAAAATAAATTGATTCTCCTCGTACTTCAGTAGTCAACTCGCGTCGCGTCCGTCGACCTCCGATGCACTCTAAGTCCACCGGGCCCTCGCAAGGAAAATGAAATTTATATTAGAGAGATAAACAACAAGATATATACAAAATTATAAAGAGAATAATTGCAAAAAAAAGGAATAAATACAAGTGGCACGGGGGTCAGACTACCCGAGTAAATGAAAATCTAAATCTAATTTTTTAAACTAATCCCTAAGCCGTTCGCCTCCCCGGCAACGCGCCATCTGACGAGCCGCTAAATACGATGTTTAATTCGAGGACGTTGTAATACGTGTACTTAGCAATTCGGTCAGAACCGAGAGAAGATCTCCGTGAAGAGTGTCTCGGCTTTAATTTATATCCCGAGCAAGTCCGGGGTCGAACTCAGGGAGGCAAAGGAACAACTTCGATTTTAATTCAAAAACTTAGGTCTAGATATCCAATGCGGTATTTTTTTAGATTTTTTTATGCAAAAAGAAATACCAATGCAAGATGCGGTTGAATTAAAACACTAAGAAAACACACAACAAGGTTAAATTAATTTTAATGTCAAATTAGTCCAATTTAGCCAAATTATATTTTTTCTAGAATCTTAATCCAGTGATGAACACAAAACACATTTTTTTAGAATTTTCAGGGTTTAAATGCAATAATGAAAAATGCACACTTTTTATGGGTATTTTCGCAATTTGTCACACAAACTGTAAGCAAAAATTATGAAAAAATTACTGGAATGAAAACATGATGCAAGGAAGCTATAGTATTTTTTCAGAATTTTTTGACAAGTTATGAATTTTTTATGGATTTTTTAGTAAAAATAGAGTGACATTGAGTAAATAATTTCTAATAAATCCACATTGTCAAATTAATCAGAGTGCGAATTATCTCAGTAAGATATTTAGATATGCAATTCAGTAGAGTTGAAATTTCGCAAAAATGATATTCGGGGATTTAATTAAAAATCAAATACTAATTTCACTCTACAAATTATTTCAAGCACAAGACAACTCCAATTTAGATGAAATTTGGAAAGTAAGTTTATCACATTTCAAGGCATCATTCTTAATTTTTAGGAATTTTCAGAGCAACTGTGTGTGAGATATAATTTTAAGAGTCCAAATTGGGTAAAATATGCAAAATTTCAGTTTGACAATTTTAATTAATTCAAGATATCTCACAAAAATATAATTAAAAATTTTGATGATAGAGAATAAGTTGCTCAACACAATGCTATTTTTCTTTAAATAAAAAGATGCCAAAATGAGGTCCAAATTAATGCATGAACACAGGGTTGACCTTACAAAATCAGAAAAACAATATTCACAATAAAACATGCACAGGGATCATTGCGTAATTACAAGATCTTGACGGGAAAAGCTTGCAATTTGTACAATAAAATAATGAAAAAAATGACCTTCTTCTTCGTGGGTTACAGGTAGAAGGACCAAAAGGGGAAGCCGGTGGCCGGCGGCGCTATCCGCGGTGGCGCATCTAGAGGGCAGAGCGGCGGGCGTCGCGCTGAAGGGAGGAAGGGCGGCGGGCGGCGCCGCCTTCCCTTGGAGGAAGGGGACGGCGGCTGAGGGAGATGGCGGTCGGCCACGGCTGCTGCTGGTGAAGGGGGCGCGGCCGCTAGGAGGCGGGAGTCGGTGGCGGGCGCGGCCGCGAGTTGCTCGCACGGAGAGGAAGGGGGCCGCCGTGCGGCGGTGGGGCTGGTCGGCGGCGCCGGCAACGGGGGGTGAAGGGGGCGGCGGGTGGCCGCTGCCCGTTTACCTTTATTTTTATTTTTTTAGTTTTTCTGCTGTAATAAAACAAAAGGTTTTTTTTGTTTTAAAATTTTTTATATTTTTTTTAAAACAGAAACAAATAAAAGAAAAAGAAAGATGGTGTGGTTATGAAAGGGGTATGATGAGGATGGTGGTAATATGATGAAGGTGGTGATGATGAAATGATGTGATATTAATATAAAAATGGTGGTGGTGATCAAGACAAAAAGAAAAGAAAATATTAAATAAAAAAATGAAATAACTAGAGAAATGAGAAGAAATAACTTACCTGGTGTTCGTCGGATTTGCGGAGCAGCTACGCTGGACTCCTGTCGTCGCCTCGATCCGATTGACGAAATAAAATCGAAGAGGCTACGCGAGCTCGATGGGGAACTCGTGACGCGGAGCGGAGCTCCGCGGATCTCGCCTGAAGGAGGTCGTCGCTTGAGGAAGACGCTTCGCCGCTGTCACCAACTCCACGTTCCAAGCTCTCTCCTTTTTCTATAAGAATGGAGGATAGGCAAAAAATGGGGATGAATAGAAGAATAAAAAGAGAAGAAGAATGGGAGTTAGAGAGATGGTGGAAAGGTGGAGTTTGAATGGGAGGTTAAGAGAAATGGTGGAGTGGAATGGAGGTTAAGATGAAGACTTGGTGGTTAATGGATCGGGAAGTTATTAGTACGAGAATGTGAATTAAATAAATAAAAGTAGGGTACTAAAAAGGGAGGATAAAATAAAGAGAGAAAACAAATGGGGTATTTACAAAATAAGACAAACACTATGTACAAATATTTTTTTGCTTTTCTAATTTTAATTTTTTATGTCTTTTTAATAAGAAATATATACAACAAAAAAATTATAATAAAATAGGATAATTAAAATTACAACACAAATTTGATTTTTTTGTATTTTTAGTAATTAAGAAAGATACAATAAAAATTAAAGAAAGAATGAATATATACAGGTATACCATGTACATCTAGGTCCCAAAACCCAACTTTTGCAAATGAGCTCTGATTTTTAATGAAACACTTCCGTTGGATAGATAATTTTCTAACTTGAACTTTAAAAGTGAGTTTGGTGAATTTGGAGTTCATACGGAGTGGGAATTCAGCTAGGAAGTTGGACTTTACGGCTTTTTCTCTTTGGGATCTAGGAGCATTTATTTGAGTGAAATTTGTTTTGTATTTTTGTATTTTTATATACATTTTTATAAATAAGTTAGAGAAAGAATTAGGTAAAAAGAAGTTGAAATGAAATTATTAAAATACATGAAGTTTTGGGTTATTTACAATTATAAAACTCCTTTATTTTTGCGGCTTTATTAGTGTTAATTTATTTTATACAATCCAATATACAATAATTAGTGTGTTTTATTTACAAGAGTCATTTTGTTAATTTATGGATTTTATGGCACATTTATTTGGGATTTTACTCGGGGATTTTGCCTAAGATCAAGATATTGCGATGATGAATCGCGGATTCATCAGTGATGAAACGGGTCTGGATTTTAGTGACTCCTCCAGTAGAGAAGTAATCTAATCTAGTCCAATTATTGGACATTGATCTGAATGTGATTCAGATGCAACGAGAAGATTAGATTTGTGGTCTTGACTTAATCAAGCTCTATGGGAGGCCTGCGATCTAGATTTGAGATATGATCTCAATATCCATGTCACTATACGTGGAACAAAACAATCGCCCTGTCCTTATCTCCAAGTATTCGCGCAGAAAGCGCATTATCCTTGAAAGAGTTCATGGATAATTCTATTGTTGATATATGTATCCGAGCATTGAGAAAATGGATAATTAAATGTGATTTAATTATGAAGATAATATGAATTTTGGATTCATATTATAAAGAGAGTTATCTTAAAAAATTAAATGTGATTTGATTATCACAGATGTGAATAATGTGAATGTGATTCATATTATTTGAACACATGAGATAAAGAGATCCAAGATGATTAAATATGATTTAATTATCAAGGATAAGAATAATGTGGATAGTAATATCCAATTATTCATAATATATTATAAATGTGATTTATAATGTATTAGAGAGAGTTAAATATAATTTATATTAGTAGATTAATTATTAATGTGTATTGGATACACATTGTCTAATTAATTGAAAATGTAAATTACATTTGGTTTTGGGTTGTGAATATGATTCACAATATTCCAATGTCAAGATTGCAATATTCCCAAATTAATTGAGAATTATTTTGGTGAATTAAAATACCAACAAATTGTTGTTGGAAAATAAGTAGAGAGAAATTCAAGGAGATGTGCAATCTCATGGATTGCCATGAGATTGCCCTCCCTTTTGGAAACAGGGGGGCGGCACCAATTTCCTTGTGAAATTGGTGGCCGTCCCCCCTTCCAAAGAGGAAGGTTGATCTCTCTTTATTCCTCTCTCCTTATTTGATTGATTTAATATGGTATTAATATTTATTTGATTATCAAATATATTTTTATCAAATTAAATCACAAGTGTTGGTTTTTACCAACAACAATCTTGACCATTGGATTGACATAAATCAATCTCATCCATTGATTTTATATGTCACATGGATTGAGATACATGGATCCCAAAACCCTATAAATAGAGAGGCATACCCATGCTCTCTCTTGACACATAATGCTTGAGAAGCATCTCTCTCTCTCTCTCTAGACGTCAGCCCTCTCTCTCCATTTCATGGCCGTCCACCATGGATGCCATGGAGAGGTTCTCCATCGCCGCGGCATCGTCGTTATGCTGCCCGTTCTTCTGCTCGTGGATCCCCGTCTCCTTCGGTGCGCCTCGCTCGTGAAGAAGACGTCGGATCTCGTGTGTCGAGATCAGGAGATCCGCCGCTTGGATCATCAACATGGACTGCGAGAAGCACGCGGTTCATCTTCGCGCTCGCAAGCGTCTCCTCCCTCAGATCGGACATGAGACAGGAGGTCTCTTCGTTTAGAGACTCGATCGCAACCACGCTTTAAGAGTTAATCCTATTGCTTGTTTGTGGTTTAGACGAAACGATCCGAGAAGTGTTCTTGGATCATGTGGTTTCGTCGTATTAAAATTTTTTAAATTCCACTGCATCGAGCTACTAGTGCGACTAGTCGCTCCTCGTCGTATTCGATATGACGCTCACGCTTCCGTGATGCGCTTGAGGATCTAATCATATCCTTCAAGTGGTATCAGAGCCTTAGGTCGACGGTTTCGAATATGATTCGCTAACCGAGGACGACTTGGGTTCGTTAAGGTCGCGAAAGTTTTCTTCGCATTTGATTTCGCAGATCTGTTTAGTAAATAAATTCGGCACTGTTTAAATTGTTTAAACACGAATTTAATACTTGGTTTTTGTTCCCCATTAAATAAGGAAACCATACGATCTTAGTTTGCGTAAATCAGATTTCGTATGCTCTAGATATGGTAGTTTTAATGAGCATGTATTCACTGTTACGGGAACTGCGAATCTTAAAGTAATTAAGGAGTTAATTACTGTTTAGAGACGCCTCGAAATGCGTGCAAATCACATAGTTTCTGTTGTAAATCAAGTTGGCAAACTATGGAAACTTACTTTGCTTAATTTGGATTTAAATTGATTGAGATATGCTAATTTTAGTAAGTAGGGGTAACTGCTGAAATTACTTTCCTAATCAAGAAACATGTGATTGTCAATTAGGGAAATTAATTGTTAATTTCATGAAATAATTATGGAAAATATTTGAGAAATATTGGAATATGATTATTTCCATTATTTACTTGGCCTCAACCAATTAGTTGATTAGATTTGATCTAGATCATAATTGGAAACACAATCATCAAACTTCTTGCTTGAATAGGATTGGGAATTTGTCTAGCAAATTTCCTTATAATCAAAATTGTTTTGATTACTATATGGTATAATTTCGGTTGAAGAACCGATGATCATCTCAAGTACAAATTAATCAATTTGGCATTATCCTTTCCCGAGGCGGATATGGTGTCTAGTCGGGGATCGCTGGGGTAGCGGGTTGCAACGTATGCGGTCCGTCCCACTCCTACCGGTATAGGCCATGAGAGCGGGTAGGGCCGGGATAATGTCCGAGGGATTAAGATGTATTTTTCTAATTATTAAAATACGAATTAATACGTACTTTGAGAATAATACCATATATATTCAAGTATAGCAATCAAGTTTGATTGATTAATTTGGATTGATAATTAATTTAATATGATTGAATTAATTATATCCAATTAAACCACTCTATTATGAATAGAGTTATTATTTCCCTTGGAAGAATTAATTATATGAATGTGATTCATAGAAATTAATTTAATTTGAATAAGATATGGAGGATCACATAAGTGACATCCATGGTCTCCCGTCAAGGCGAAGGGTTTCGTCGCCAGATATTATATGTGGGAGACGTCTGTCCGAAGTGACAGCTCCTGCATATGATCCATTTGGATCGGGCTCGTCGCTTCTCGAAAGAGTAAGGACGTATGCGTAGTGACCCCAATATCGGGTCCTCATATTATTGGGGCGATATTGGATTGCGCATAGCGAGTTGTATTCCTGTTGACAGTTCGTTCAATTAATGACGGGTCAACATCACCTTAGGGGTGGTGGGCCCGGGTATTAAAGACCGAATTGGGAGATGCAAGTTGGACTTGCAAGGCGGAATGTGTTCCCGCTTCTTTTTATCCGAGTTGTAGGTTCTCATATTATTGGGATGCAACAAAGATAAGGAAGGAGATCCCAGATCTTGCTTGAGATATAATGGTAAGTATATCTCTTACATTGAAAGTGATTAAGGGAATGAACTTTCATTGTTGACATGGCAAGACAACTTTGATATAAAATTCCTAATTCAAAGTAAAATATGTATATATATAAATATATACCCTTACGCAAATTACTTATTTCAGATAATCCTTCATTAAACCCACTCAATATTATACTCATTAATAACCAGTAGAATATCATGGATTGGACCCTTGATCCAGATATTGTACTTGCGATTGGACACATAATCTATGTGGTCGCAATGTGCAAGTTTCCTCATAATAATTAGAAGTGATAATTAAATAAGACAATAGGACTAAAACCCTAGGGTTTGTATGTCTCTATAAGTCTTGATCTTATCGAATGTACTTTTGAAGTGACATGTCGATGATGATCGTAATTATCAAATAATCCTTATAAAATTTTTAGAAAATGTTCTGGCATACATATGTGCTCTCGACATTTAATCATGAATGATGTGGTTCTGTGCATCATGCAGAATGGTGGCTCTATAAGAGATGATGTATTCAAATTGTTTGAGTACATACCTGAACCAATGTTTTTAAGTGTTTAGATGGATGTAGGTGATGAGTGTCATCATTCTACTATCTTTACTCTAGGCATTCATGAAGCTTCATAATATTCACATTATATGAATTTAATGAAGCATATATTAAGTGTTGAAATACTCTTATTTTGAATTCTTTTGAATTTAACATGAGAGATCCTTTAGTCTTGAGCAATGGTTGCTTATAGATAAAGAGAACACAGTGGAAGCATGGGTTGGACCCAAGTAAGAGGTATAGTCAAAGAGTTGACTGTACTTCTGTGACTTCCATATGACATCCAAAGAGTTGGATGAATGGCAATACTGCAATAAATTGATGTGTTGATAGTATGACTATCAAATCTATCTAGAATCCTTAGAGAAGGAATCGGATAACACATCAGAAAAATCTACATATAATTATTGAAATTGACTTACTTATTTGATAAGATAAAGTCTAATAATTGTATCTCAATCTTCTAATGTCACTTGCAATTGCTTGCATCTGTATTAGAATATTAGAAATTTTATCTTAAGGTTTTATGGTCATCCATGTTGGAATTGATGCAATTGTTGCAACAATTTCCACTGGATGAATATACTTCATATTTTCAATGGGAGCCCTTAGTCTTAGAGAATGTCTCTATGACCTAGATATTAGAATACACTCATTGTTTATTTCTAATTGTTGGATATAAACTTGAATTCTGTAATAAATCTATCACAAAGAGTTATGATGGAGATATTTCAGATATTAATCTAAAATCTGGTGGACTCTATTAAATTAGAAAATTAATGAATGGTTCATTAAGATTTCTAATACTGAAAATTAAACCTTTAAAGATAATTAGGAGGATAAAGATCATTTGACAATGATCTGGCATCAAGTTTTGGACATATGTCTGTTGATGAGATCAATGGACTAGTAAGACATGAAACTTTAGATTGTCTAAAGATTCAAATCTTACATACTTATGAATATTGTATTCAAAAGAAAAATGTCCAGTACACCTTTCTTTGGGAAAGATGTAAGATGTCAAGGTATTCAGGATCTCATACATATTGATGTATGAGAATCATCTATATCATAGTAAACATTATGGATATGTGATATCTATTGATGATTATGTATGATATGAAATTTCTTCTCTTCACCTTAGAAAAACTTTGAAATGTTCAAAGATTTCACAATTTTGATTTAGAACCAAAGTTTGAAGGAAGATGAAATGAATTTGATCTAACCAAGGTAGCTTGTACCTATTAGATGAATTCAAGGAATACTTTATAGAGATATGAATATAATTTCTATCTCACCCCTCCTAATGAACCTTAACACAATAGAGTTGTAGGGAGATGCAATTAATCATGTGTGACATGATTTGATCAATGATTAATCTTAGCATAATTATCTCTTAGTTTCCAGGTATATGTATATGTGGTAGAGACTACATTATATATATTTAATAAGGTTCCAAGCTAGTAAGCTGGAATCTAGCACCAAAGAGTGCTACTTCATTGGGAAAATAAAGGATGGTATTAGATACCTGCTTTATGACCTTGAGATTCTTAAAAGATCTCATCTTTGAGAATATGATTCTTATAGGATGACTCTCTTGAGAATCAAGATGAAAATGAAGTAAAGGAACTCATTTTATCTTGAAAAGATAATGAGGCTCCTGAAATCGGAAACTAAAATAGATAATTAAAGATGAAACATTAATACCTCTTCAAATAAGTTTGAGGATGGATTCCATGTGTCAGTTAAAACTAAAAATGATCGGACTTCATGTAATGAAGCTCATGAGGATCATGACATGGAAAGATGGATGTTAGCAATAAAAGTCTAATGTAGACTTCATATACAAGTGTTGTATATGGACCCTCGAGGATCCACCTATATGGGTCAGACCCATTAAGGTGTAAATGGATCTTCAAGAGAAAGAGGGAACCTGATGAGAAGGTATAGACCTTCAAAGCACGATTCGTAGCCATGAGCTACACACCAAAGAGAAGGCATCACTTGCGATAAGACTTGCTCTCCAGTGACCTTGCTTTAACCCATCAGAATATTGCTAACTATAGCTACACAACTTGTCTATGACATCTTCATGGTGTGAGTCAAGATTGCATTCCTCTATGAATACCTCTCTGAGGATATTCATATGAAGTAGCCCCAGGGCTTCATGGTTGAGGAAAGCAAGGTATGCTAGCTGAAGAACTCCATCTTTGGACGCCAATAAGTTTCTTGTAGTTGGAACATAAGATTTGATGAAATTATAAATGTTGTGATTTCAGATAAAATCTTGATGAACCATGTGAAGCTTAGTGGGAGTGCCATTGTATTCATCTTGCTTAATGTAGATATTATTCTAATCATTTAGAATGATATAAGAATAAATGATAAGTGTTTGATAATTTGGTTGTTCCATACCTTGAGATACGATCTCGAGGATACCTCTTAGATCTTAGTTCTGAAGTAGCTCAGAAGCAAAGAGAAGAGGATATTGGGACCGTCACATTGGTAATACACCTTGGACTTATTCCATTTTCTGGAAAATTCCAAGAGAGGCTTCCTTCCCTTAAGATGTGGTAGTGACCTGTCTAAAGGGATAGCACTCAAAGAGTTGAGGAAGTAAAAGCCAGAACTGCTTGCACTTGTGCATCAGTTACGCGAAGCTGAAGTGTATGCTAGATGTGTACAAAAGCCATATGTCTGCCATGCAGTGGGAATAGTAAACTGTTACTAATCCTACACTGGAAATAAAACACTTGGTTGCAGTAATAACAATATCTTCAAAGATGATGAAACTTAGAGATAGTGATCTCAAAGTCTTATCTTCAAAGGTTTAAGACCTTGTAGATAGTGAACTATAAGGGTCTTAACTGTAGATACCTTAGGAGATAGAGATCTCAAGGAATGAAGGTATTCTAATAAGGATTATGGGAATACCGGTTATGATAATTAATAAGATGTAGTGTCAAGGACACTATAACCAACAAAATTGAGTATTGGTTGCATGAGATGCAACATTCGCATTGGATACGAGCACTGTTATTAGGAGATACGCAAGTGCCGTAAAAGGACATGGCGTAGTCTCTTGGGAACGGAGTGACTGATCAGCTTACCTAGCTATTTTCTAAATAGCCTATGATTGTCACAATGAGTGTGGGTTTAAATGATTAGCCCATTAATGGCTCTTTGGGCTAGTGGGAGATTGTTGGACATGCGAGCCCACGACGAGCCATTATGCAATAAATGTTATTGCAATTCACTCCTTAATCTAAAAATAAAGAGTACATAGTTTGCATAATAGGTCCCTTAGTGCAATTAGGGTTATGTACCATGGCCATCGTAATGATCATACAGCTGTTGATTCAATTATTGAATCATAGAGGTTGGTGCTTAGATGAATATCTAATGAGTTAGATTGAGGACTCATCAAGCACCGTCAAATGATTATTAAGAGATGATCTCCATCCTGAGTAGGAGATGGCAATCCTTTCTCAGTTAGGCTGATATCTGACCGACTTCTTGATGCAGGTCCTCTGCATAGGAATAGAGATTCGAAGGTGTCAGATTAGTTAGGTCAAAGAGTTGACTTAACGAGATCGAGATAACCAAAGTCATGTATCATATGCTGTCATGATATAGGCACACATCCTCTGACCGGAGACAGATGTGTTACTATATGTCTGAGTATGTACATTTGGCAGACCAATAGGTTGATGGCCTAATCAAGGTCTATACACCGGCGCACTGGTGTGCATATAAGGGCATATGAGTAATACGATCTCTCAATGGGATCATACAGGTTCACTACTGAACCGGAAGACATGAGCTCACTCATGAGATATTGGGAAGAATCAAATTCTGTGCGCACGGTAGTCTCGCTTTGGAAGCTTGACTGAATTTGTTGGTTTGATATATACATTTGGAAAGTATATGATCAAGACCTAGGTACGATATATGCTTTTGGAAAGTATATGATCAATACTGACTCCCAATGATCGAATGAAAAACTTACTGATAAATCCATTAAGTAGACAGTTAAAGTTGATCCAATACTTCGGGTTTAATCTGAGTCTTCCAGTATGCAGCATGTACATGTATTAGGAATACCTGAGGGTGATGTGATCATAAACGATTGTATAACCATGACGCTTCCATTCCTAGGGAGTGATGAAACGGGTCTGGATTTTTGTGACTCCTCTCAGTAGAGAAGTAATCTAATCTTAGTCCAAATATTGGACATTGATCTGAATGTGATTCAGATGCAATGAGAAGATTAGATTTGCGGTCTTGATTTAATCAAGCATCTATGGGAGGCCCGCGATCTAGATTTGAGATATGATCTCAATATCCATGTCACTATACGTGGAACAATACAATCGCCCTGTCCTTATCTCCAAGTATTCGCGGAGAAAGCGCATTATCCTTGAAAGAGTTCATGGATAATTCTATTGTTGATATATGTATCCGAGCATTAAGAAAATGGATAATTAAATGTGATTTAATTATCAAGATTAATATGAATTTGATTCATATTATAAAGAGAGTTATCTTAGATAAATAAATGTGATTTGATTATCAAAGATGTGAATATTGTGAATGTGATTCATATTATTTGAACACGTGAGATAAAGAGATCCAAGATGATTAAATATGATTTAATTATCAAGGATAAGAATAATGTGGATAGTAATATCCAATTAATCATAATATATTATAAATGTGATTTTATAATGTATTAGAGAGAGTTAAATATAATTTATATTAGTAGATTAATTATTAATGTGTATTGGATACACATTGTCTAATTAATTGAAAATGTAAATTACATTTGGTTTTGGGTTGTGAATATGATTCATAATATTCCAATGTCAAGATTGCAATATTGCCAAAATTAATTGAGAATTATTTTGGTGAATTAAAATACCAACAAATTGTTGTTGGAAAATAAGTAGAGAGAAATTCAAGGAGATGCGCAATCTCATGGATTGCCATGAGATTGCCCTCCCTTTTGGAAAGAGGGGGGCGGCACCAATTTCCTTGTGAAATTGGTGGTCGTTCCCCCTTCCAAAGAGGAAGGTTGATCTCTCTTTATTCCTCTCTCCTTATTTGATTGATTTAATATGATATTAATATTTATTTGATTTATCAAATATATTTTTATCAAATTAAATCACAAGTTGTTGGTTTTTACCAACAACAATCTTGACCATTGGATTGACATAAATCAATCTCATCCATTGATTTTATATGTCACATGGATTGAGATCCATGGATCCCAAAACCCTATAAATAGAGAGGCATACCCATGCTCTCTCTTGACACATAATGCTTGAGAAGCATCTCTCTCTCTCTCTTTCTCTCTAGACGTCAGCCCTCTCTCTCCATTTCATGGCCGTCCACCATGGATGCCATGGAGAGGTTCTCCATCGCCGCGGCATCGTCGTTATGCTGCCCGTTCTTTTGCTTGTGGATCTCCGTCTCCTTCTGTACGCCTCGCTCATGAAGAAGACGTCGGATCTCGTGTGTCGATATCAGGAGATCCGCCGCTTGGATCATCAACATGGATTGCGAGAAGCACGCGGTTCATCCCCGCACTCGCAAGCGTCTCCTCCCTCGGATCGGACTTGAGACAGGAGGTCTCTTCGTTTAGAGACTCGATCGCAACCACGCTTCAAGAGGTAATCCTATTGCTTGTTTGTGGTTTAGGCGAAATGATCTGAGAAGTGTTCTAGGATCATGTGGCTTCGTCGTATTAAAATTCTTTAAATTCCGCTGCATCGAGCAACTAGTGCGACTAGTCGCTCCTCGTCGTATTCGATACGACGCTCACGCTTCCGTGATGCGCTTGAGGATCTAATCATATCCTTCACTTTATCTTAAGTATAAGGAAAAGATGATTCGAGTTGTTCATATTCGTCCTGTACATCACTCTTATTGTTGCCTATACTTAGGGATACTCTACCCTATTGTTCATATAATCTCTTTTATGTTTTTATTTTTCTATCCTCTCGATTGTCCCCCAACTTGTTGATATTCTGTACTTAGGGCTATTCTACCATATGTATAGCGGGGCAAGTCGATCCGTTGACTCCGTACATTCTCTTCATCGGTTTTTCCCTTTTGTACAGTCTTCTATACTTAGGATTAATTGATCCTAAGTATAGGGGGGTCACTGGCTTCTATTCTTTTCATCTTCTCTTTGAGTTGTTGTAGCATGGGAGTCTTTTCATTTTTATGTATTTAGCATGAGTTATGTCTTCCTTGGCCTCTCTCTGATCACTATGATGACATAGTTCGAGCTCAGTATAGGGGGATGTCGTATGTATTGTATATGTACTTTAGACATAACTCGTACTTTGAAATATGTTTTTGGGATATGTATGTAAATTTGTAAAATCCACATGTGTGTATATAGACTTTGGCCATAATTTATTGAAAAAACAAATAAAAACAAAAACAAAAAAAGAAAAAATAGAAAAACAACAAAAAACCACAAAAAAATAAAAACAACAACAAAAAACAAAAAAACCTTGTATATACTTGTATATATTTTACTAACACTTTTTTCTGTTAAAAAACCCTAAATACTACAAAACCAAAAGTCTATAAAAAGTTTGCATGATTAAATTTTTTTAAAAAAAGTTTCTTTTCACATGTGCATCATTTTTTCTTTCTTTCCAAAAATCCTTAAAAAGTTCAAAATTAGAAAAATGTTTCAAAAAAAGAGAGAGAAGATTTTTCTTTCTTTTTGCATTGTATATATCTTCTTGCATTTGCATGTGCATTTTTTAGGATTGTATTGACATTTAATGTTTGGAATAAAATTGAAGAATGGAGCTTAGTTGGACCTTAATCCACTTAATTTCAGAGGAGCCTTATATGAAATAGAGTTGACTTTTTAGGTCCTAGCGACATAATTCTTTGAATCTATAAGACTATGTTCACATGTTATCTTTATTATTCTATGTAGAATATTTAACAATACACATGATTCTTTCAGACCGTGGCTTATCTTGGACAAGCACTTTACACATGGCTCTTCATGAAAGAGGTAGTGAGGAGGTAGAATCTTTTGGCTTTGAGTAATATACGAGGGTAGTACATCAAGGCGGAACCTCTCGTCTTGCTCTAGGGAGGCTTGTGCATCTCAACCTGATCTAGTGGCATTGAGGCATAAAGACATGATGCTGTGGGGTTGCAATAATGCTTTGAAAGAGGGATAGTCTACTAGCTCAATAGGAAAAACACCTTATGTACATGCGGCACCTTGTATATATTCTCAAAAAAAAAGGAAAAGAAAAAAATGCAGAATCTTCAAAAGAGGACAGACCTGATTGAAAAGTAAAATGCCTGCCAGAATGTATATACATGGATAAAGAAAAAAGAAAATAATAAGACCTTCAAAGTCAAATTTTTGTAAGCTTGCAGCTGGATGACTTGCCTACACTGGTCATACATCCAAGGATAGGTAGCTACACTGGTTGTCGTCCATTCTTTTCTTCATCTCCACTTCTTGAGTTTGTTGTACTTTAACTTAGAATGGAATAACCTCGCTCGTCGAGGAAAGAGATGCTAGACCGGGGGACTGGAGTTACCTTGTTGAGGGAGGTTGTTTCTTTGCTACTTTTGAAATTGGGGAGCTATATTTAACTTACACCATACAAGTAAAGATTCATAGTCATAAGAATTTGAGTATGTAGACTTGTTCTGACCTGACAGTTGAGGAGACCTGAATAGGAGTCTTGTGGAACATAGAGGTTGTTAGGTTTTAAATCCATTTCCCATTAAGGTTCTGCCACACTAATAATCCAAAGGTCTGATAAAGCTCCATACTACAGTTTTACGAAGATAAATTTAATACTCAATATTGTCCTAATTTCTTTATTTTTCCTTTCTTTTTATTTTATTCGCTTATTCTCTCAAATAAGTGTTTGCTAAGGGACTAGCAAATGTAAAGCATATGGGGATGATGAATATGCATTTCATCATTTTTATTCATTTATTTAACTTAAAGTCCCTTATAAAATACATGTATATAACATTAACTCCATATCCTTACTAACTTGCATATGTGTGTAAATATTGCATACTTATTACTATTTTAACCTAAAATAAATGCAAAGGAAAAATAAAGAAAAGAAAGAATAATGTATATATGTAATAGATACAACCTGACCCGAACCTCAAGAGAAGGTCAAGACTTTACCTGATCGACCAGGAATAAAGTAGGGGGAGATAGGGTCCTCAAACAAAAAATCCAAAAAAAAGGTGTTATGTATATTTTTATACTTACACTATTTTATTGGTACATGAATTGACCTCAAATTAAATAATTTTCTAAATAAAAGATGTAAATATAAATGTTTCTTAAATAATAAAAATGTTTGTAAAAAAAACATGTATAAAATAAAAGTAACCACATCCAGAAAAAAAACCATAAAGAGATAATTGAAAGAACATTTTCGACTCCATATGAATCAAATTGAACTAAACTCACTTCCATTGTATTCTAAATTAAATGATCATTAAAATGGTTGTGATTTCATAATTTTCGGAGTTATGGTTTGAAAAATGATTTTCTGGGGTGATTTGTGCAATTTTACAATTTATTTGTACTTTTGTATTTGTAAATATTTTTAATAATTATTTAAAATAAAAAATATAATAAAAATTTTAAAGAAAAAAATAATTGCATTATTAAACCATGTAGATAATGCAACATATGTATATAGTATATGTATATAATTGATATTCTTATATAACCACCATAAAATATAAAAAAATAACATTTATTATTCAATTTACCAAAGTGACAAAAATACAAAAAAATTAATTTTTGAAAATAATTTTAACACTAATTTCTTTTTTATCTTTATCTAATTTCCCATTCTTTCTTATCTATTTATCTCCATTCAAATTTTAAATTCAAAATCAAATTCAAAATCAATTATGTTTCTACTTAATTGGCTCCTCCTCCTTCATTCTCACTGGATCAATCTTTGGTGAGAGGAGCCTATTCTCCGAGAGCCATCTTGTCGTAGAAGGGTGCCTAGCCTTAGAGCCATCCGGTGACAGCAAGTCGGCCTTTCTTGAGGCCATCACGGCGTACATCAGCTTCCATTGGTGAGATGCATTTTATTTCTCATTTTTCATTTACGATAATCATAGTGTAATTTTAGTTTTAATTTCATAATCAATATTTTTAGATCATTAGTCATAGTTCTTAAGCATCCTCAAATTTGAATCCTATTCAAACTTATATCGATCACCATATCATTTTTGATTTCCCATCGTTTCTTATCTAGCTCACATGATCTTTCAACTCGGACCACGCACGAGATCCATTCCTCATATTTCGCCGGATCCCCGCTCATGTATTCTATTTTGATGTTGGGATTGAGACGTCATGCTCGCGTCCTTATTTTCTTAGAAATAAAAAATAAAAATACGTAGTTTTTTTCTTTCAAACATTTATTTTACAATATCAAGTAAAATATATAATAAAAAAATAAACAAAGTTTTCTATTTTACAAATAAACTATAATAAAAACAAAAGGAATTTTAATATCGACCAAGAGTCGTGATAGATTTTAACTTCAAAATGTGTTTCCAGGAAATGTTTTAAGAGTGAAAATAGAAGATAGATGGAGGGCAAATTTGAGTGAATCATAATGAATTTGAGGGATGTGATTGAAATGGTGATTAGATAGGTGATTAAACTATCTAAAAATGTAATTAGCTAAGCTAATCATGGCACACGTATCAAGAAATCAAAATAGAAAGGATGGAGGAAATACCTGGGAGGGTAGAGTGTATAACTACACTATATTCGCTCGACGAGGCAGCTTTCCCGGAGCTCCATGCGCCGGTGGCGGCGATGCGAAGCCAAGGTTCGCCTTGTAACTTCTCCTCCGATCGACCTTCTTCCACGCTTGGGCTTCAGATGGAGATATCGCCTCTGAATCAGGGCGGAGCAAGGCTAGGAAGTTGGGTTGACGACCAGGTTGGTTTCTAGAATGTGGAAGATGTTGGGTTCAGGAGAGTTAGTTGTGTAGTGCAAAGTAGATGGTTTTTTATAGAATGATCAGAGGGGAGTTAGGTGGAATCCTAGGGCTGGTGTCGATTAGGGTAGTTAGGATAGAAGAGTAAAGGGTTTTGATTGGATTTTGGAAGAACGATGGCATGGGTAGAAATTAGAGTAAATCATTTGTTAGACTAGAAGAACAAATTGGTTTCTTCAAGAAGAAAGACTGAGATGCTGACACTTGTCAGCACCTGGTTGTCTAGTTTGTATAAATATCTTAAAAAATAGCGAATAAAAAATAAATGACCTAATTTTAAATAAGCATAAGAGCAAAAAATATAGAAAATTAATTTATATAAATTATTGTATAATTAGTTTTCATAATTAATAAATGATTTATGAAATATAAATTGTGAAACCCCCGAAACCCGAACAGGGACTAAAACACAAATCTTTACTGAGTTTGGACTTGATTGTAAAATCTGTACTTGTCCAGTGATCAAAAATTTCGGGTAAGGAGTCCATTGCATAGGGCTCGTCGATAGCTTTCCAACGAGTCCTAGAACGTTAAAATCCGACTTCGGGAGCTCAAGTTATGGTCATTTTAGCAAGGAGGGGTACAAGTCACTTTCAGATCCGAACCCGGATCCGAATCCGGGTCGGACCCGTATATTCCACCTTCCCTCCCTCCGCCAACACTTTTGGTGGGAAGGCATGAAGAAGGACATAGCCGAACATGTTAGCAGGTGTCTTACTTGTCAGATGGTGAAGGCAGAACACCAAAGGCCTCCTGGTTTACTACAGCCTCTCCACATTCCGGTATGGAAATGGGAGAGCATCTCCATGGATTTTGTCACATCATTCGCGCGCACCCCTGGAGGGCATGATGCGATATGGGTCATCGTTGATCGGTTGACCAAGTCAGCACATTTCATCCCGGTCAACATGACACATACACCAGTGCAACAAGCCAAGTTATATGTTCAGCACATCATTCGGTTGCATGGGATACCCAAGGAAGTAGTGCCAGATAGAGATTCCCGTTTCACATCACACTACTGGGGAGAGTTCATGAGAGCCTTGAAGACAGAGCTACATATGAGTTCAGCCTACCATCCACAGACAGATGGGCAGTCTGAGAGGAACATTCAGACCTTGGAGGATCTAGTACGAGCCTATGCGGTTGAGTGGAAGGGATCTTGGAAGGATCACCTCCCACTAGTTGAGTTCACATATAACAATAGCTACCACGTCAGCATAGGCATGACACCTTTTGAGGCGTTGTACGGGAGGCGGTGCACCACTCCTTTATGTTGGCAGCAGGTGGGTGACAATGCCATGTTCACCCCACAAATCATTGAGGAGACATCTAGGGTGGTGGATACTGTTAGAAGGAAATTGCTGACCGCACAGAGCCGTCAGAAGAGTTACGCGGACCGGCGGCGTAGAGACCTTGAGTTTCAGGTATGTTGCAGTATATTCGTGCCCTGGTGGGTATAATTCTTAGGCAGTCTCGTGTATCTAAAGCATTTTTCCACAGGTCGGAGATTTCGTGTTCTTATGCGTGTCCCCAACAAGGGGCGTACAACGTTTCGGTGCAATAGGCAAGCTAGCACCGCGTTTTGTGGGACCGTTCGAGATTTTGGCCCGTGTGGGGAAAGTAGCCTACAGGGTAGCCCTTCCCCCACACCTCGAGGGCATCCATGACGTATTCCACGTGTCGAATCTCAGAAAGTATATCCGATATCCTCGACATGTGATCAGCTACGCGGACTTGACGGTGGAGCAAAACTTATCCTTCCTAGAAGAGCCGGTGCAGATTTTGGACCACGCGATCAAGAAGTTGAGGCGGAAGGAGATCCCTTTGGTCAAGGTTCTGTGGCGAAGTCAAGACGTTGAGGAAGCGACGTGGGAACCTGAGGCGGACATGAGGGAGAAATACCCTCAATTGTTCACAGGTACGAAACTGAAGCCGTAGTCGAGTTCTTTTGTGATTTTTATGGGCTTTGCTCTCTTTGAGATTTTTATGGGCTCATTCCTCGGTGAGGCTTGGACACAAGGGGTTCAGACATTGAAATCAACTAGAGTCATATTAAGTCTCGGGGACGAGACTTCCTTTGAGATTTTTATGATGTGAAACCCCCGAAACCCAAACAGGGACTAAAACGCAAATCTTTACTGAGTTTGGACTTGATTATAAAATCTGTACTTGTCCAGTGATCAAAAAATTCGAGTAAGGAGTCCATTGCATAGGGCTCGTCGATAGCTTTCCAACGAGTCCTAGAACGTTAAAATCCGACTTCGGGAGCTCAAGTTATGGTCATTTTAGCATGGAGGGGTACAAGTCACTTTCAGATCCGAACCCGGATCCGAATCCGGGTCGGACCCGTATATTCCACCCTCCCTCCCTTCGCCAACCTCGCCCAAATCGCCCAACCTCTCCTTCTCTCGACCTCCAGCTCTCCCCTCCTCCATTCCTCTCCCCTCTCCTTCACCAAGGGCCGCCGGAGCGCCTTGGATCGACGACCCAAAGCCAGAAGGTACGATTTTCCCCTTCCTCTTGCTGTTGGATCCACACACTTTTATCAAACTTAGGTGATCTCAAACCTTGTACGATGCTCCCTCCTTCCTTGCTGCGGTTCCACATGATTCTTACTCCTAGATGTGCCATGCACAATGCTAACGACGATTCTAACTTCTAGCAAATGGTACAGCTTCCTTAGATCTGCTTTGAATTGATCAAGGTTGTCTGTTGTCTAGATTTTTTTTTGCCATCTCAGATGAGATGGAGATGGCCCATGCGTCGTGCTTGAAATCAAGCACCTGCATTTAGTATTCTTTCATGAGTTAGATTTTTGTGCAGCTCTGCACGTATGAGAAGTTCCCTTTTTCTCTTCCAGCTTGCTGATTTCAAATTATACAGTGCTTGCAATTAGGACAACATGAGCTCTGCTTAGTGGTTCGATTTTATTTAGATGTAGGATCCACCTGGTTGTCATGGCTTCATTTTTCCATGTTAACAAAATTGAAAGTATTGAACTGCAAGGGGTTAAAGGTCATCCCCCTCTTGGCAAGGGTGTTGAATATGCACATATCGGGGATTGATAAGTTGGAAAGCCTGTATGTGCCAAGGGGCCTACAAAAAAAAAGGTAGGTAGATTATTTTTGGAGTTAGATCATATGGATTCGTTGACCCACTCACTGGTTGCACATATGCAAATGGTCACAACCAGTATGATTGTGTGCTAAATTATATCACCATTGTGTTTGGATCATTAAATTACTCTAAATTTAGATGTCTCCAGTTGTCAAATTGAACATGCAATCTCATCATTGAAGAGTGTTTGTTTACCCCATATTGGTTGTCTTACTCGAAAATGGGCCATCTTGGCTTCTCTTTTAATATGCAGCTGACATAGAAATTGCTAGATAAGATCCGGATTTCTTAATAGGAGTGGCTAGAAAGATCTGAGTAGTTGCAGTTGTATCATGCATTAATATGCACTCTGAGTTTCACCAAAAGCAGGTCACAAGTGCTGGACATAACAAGGTATATTACGGTCCACGACATACTAATGAGTCTATAGATGATGGCTTGAATCTGACCTAACGAGATGACATATGTTCTGATTATTGGTTTTGCCTCTACTCGTATCCAGGTCTTGATATCTATGAGAAAATCATAGCAAAGCTAAGACAAACTTTTCATGCTCTGACTGTCAATTACTATCTACACCTGTAATTTTGGATTTAATTTGATAAGCAGCAAAGTTGCATAATTGAATTGCATATCTACCATACTTGGTGGTGGCATAAGTTGAAACTTTTGTTTTTGAGTTGAATGGATGATTGTTATACATGCTGATATATATATTCTATTAGAGGACGAGTGTAGATCCTAAAACACTGTTCGAATTATGTAATTATTGTCGTTTTATGATAGCTTCTCTTTCTTGGTCTAATAGAACATAACCCTCCATAAGTATTACAGTACATCTATTATGAGATCAATGATAGTGATTAAACATATGGTTGTAGTGGGGAATCCAAGTAATCTCTTTAGTAATATGTAAGAGTATGTTGAATATTAATTCCTCCCAAAAAGATTTGTAACCTTATTTATAAATTATCCACAAAATCAATATGTACATATGATATCATCATGACTGGGAAGAGATGTAGTTGCCGCCAAGGGAGGGACATGCACCCTTGAGGCCCCGGGTAGAAGCCTAGATGACCGTGATCCCAACTGCTATTGTAGCTGCGATGGTTGGGGGACATGTTGCTTGGCACACCGAGGTGCTAATCTGACGGTGTTGGCCTCAGCACTTGCGTGCTTTAGCCCGGTGCTCGAGCGCGGGCCAAGTAGTCATGGTTGGTCGGCTAGTGTTTCGCTTGTCACTTAGAGTTAACACTCGTGTACGGGCCAATGTAGGCCACATTGGCCGGTATTCCGAGTGGGAGCACTAAGAGGGGAGTTCCGGGAAAATGTGGTTAATGAAGTGGTGATGGGACGTGAATCTCCTGTGTATAAGGAGGATCGAATTGATCGCAATGATTTGCGGGTTGGAATCTAATTTGGGGATCGGAAGTATCATTGGGAAGTGGAGCTAGTGGACGTGTTGGGAACTTAGTTAGGATGCATTATACCCCACCGCATGCCTACGGAGGCACCCCAACCCTAAGGTATTTTCTTTTACCTTAGAGTCATGGTGGGAGGTCTCATCTAGACCAAGACCACAGACTATCCACGAAGCTTGGTTACTCGTATCCATATCTAGATCAAATAATAAAAAGTAAACATGTAATTCTTTGTGAGATCAAATACCATGTTTCTTTCTCTTTTGCACACATTTTATCATGCATTTCTTGTCGTGTAGTTTGTTTAAATCGTATTGGGCAACTTTGGTCATAACGTACCTACGTGTGGATCCGCAGGTTCGCAGCAGTGATCGTTGGAGGCACCATCACTTTTTGAGCAGCGTTATGCCACCTTTTTGTGGTATAGTTGTCAGTAATTTTGCTATCCTTCTTTACTTTTACCATTTTGTTGAGAGACATGGCATGTAATATGTATAATTGTGGACATCCTATTTATGCTTACATGTATATTTTGTGGACATGGAATGATCAATGAAATGTGATTATGAACAGGTCATGAATGGAAAAAAGACAATTTTTATATTTCAGTAAATTGTGCTATTTCTCCTGCTTATGTGTATGTCATTAGTATTCGAATGTGGAATGTATGTGCGTGGATTGGTTTGCCGAGTACCCGGATCCTAAGGGTGTCACATAAATATTATCTTAATAAATAAATATAAATAATACTTGATAAATAGTTAATTGATTTTCAATTCAATAAATTTATAAATAGTATACAATTTTTATATTTTATTAATTAAAAAGATTATAAATAGTGTATTTTTGGATTTTTGTTCATTTTAATAAATTAATTTAAATATGTTAATTATAAGTTGTATAGTTCGATTTATCTATAAATTAAAGTTTTTAATTTATTTAAAATAATAAAGAAACTCTAGAAAATTTGAAATAAATTCTTGTTAAAATACAATATCAAGAAAATAATAAAAAATATAAAATCATTAAAATAATAAATAATGTGTTAAGATAAAATCAAAAAAAAGCAAAAAGACCAAAAAGATGATCACAGTCAACTTGAAGTCGCGCCAGCCATAGAGGAGCCCGCACCAGTAGTCGTTCTGATGCTAGCCGACAGAGCAAAGACCACACTTTTTGTGTGTCCACTAGCAAGAGCACTTTCACCAACAATATGTACACCTTTTTGTGATTTAGATGTACAAAATACTATGGACAAGAATTTTATTGTAAATAAGAACATTGCTTTTGATTTCAGCTCTGTAAATATTCCTTTTCCTGATGCAATAGAAAAATCCAAAAAATGCAAAAAGAAAAAGTGCATTTTCTGATCCAAGAGTAGTGGACATTCTTAACAATTTGACAATAAAATTATCATGATAAAAGCCATGGAGTACATGCCCATTGCGAAGAAGGGCTTGAACGAGGCTTGTACAAACAAGAACCGACCAAACAATAACAATGGATGTCTGCATGTTGAGATACATGTCCTCACCATGGCCACAGTTGCAGCCATCAGCAATCTCCCACATAAGAAGCAAGACAAAGGATCACCTTTGATTAGATGCGAGAATTTTGATCAAGTCTTTGAGCGGACCCTTTTTGACGGTAGTTCTTTAATCAACCTCTTGCCATAATCATTATAGCAAGAATTCGGGTAGGGTCCATTGAAGAAGTCACGCATGATTCTTCAGTTCATCGATCGATCCATCAATCAACCTCGAGGCCTATTGGAAGACATTGTGGTAAAGGTGCATGACATGAAGTTCCTACTTGATTTTGTAGTCCTTGATATGGATTCACCTTCACCATTACCTCAGACCCCTATTATCCTTGGATGACCATTCTTGCGCACCGTAGATGTCGTAGTCGACTATGGGTATGGGAAGATCACGTACAGCTCGAGCAATAACAAAGTTAGCAATGGACATGGTTAGTAAGCCAAAGCTCATATCTGATCAAAGTTATGGAACACCGAATGAAGCAGACTGTGACCTCATTTTAGAGATCAAAGATACAGACCTCTCTTTGAATTACACATGTACTCTGGAAATCCTTTCTCCTGAGGAGGACTAGTAAAGCACATTCGACACAAGATCTGATGGTACTTGGGAGACGGAATCTAATTTGTTTATGTATTTCATTGATTCAGAAATTCATGTCAGTCCAAACATGATGAATTCATTATAGATCTATTCAACACATTATCAGCAGAACAAGAAGCCACTAAGGTTGCAGAAACACTACCTCTAAAATTATGGAAAATTATCCAACTACCATCACAGTTTCTGGAGTAATCGATAACCAGGCCAGATCAGAACCATATCTAAAGACACTTCCGGCATGCCTTAAGTATGCCATCCTTGCAGGTGAAGATAACATGTATCCGGTCATTAGCAGCAGCAAGCTGACCTTCGATCAAGAATCTCGACTTCTCGAGTTCTATAACAGAACTGCAAGGCACTTGGTTGTCACGTCTCAGATTTCAGAAGGATAAATCCTACTTGTTGCTCGCACCACATGTATATTGAAGAAGATGCCAAGTCGTCCTAAGTCATTATGAAAGAAATTACAAAATGGTGTGATGCAGGCTTCATTAATCCCATCTCCATTTGAAATGGGTGCGCCCTCTACATGTAGTTTTGAAGAAATCTGAGCTCATAATGGTTACAAATGACAGAGGAGAGGAGATTTCTACTCGGGTACAGACATCCTGGCGTGTATGTGTTGACTATTGCCGCCTTAATGCAACAACCAAGAAGGACCACTTCCCTTTGATATTCATTGATCAAGTATTGGAAAGACTAGCCAGCGAGAAGTTCTTCTTCTTTCTGGATGGGTACTCCACGTACAACCCGGTGGCAATCGCCACGGAAGATCAAGAGAATACTACCTTCACTTGCCCGTTCAGCACCTATGCTTTCAGGAGAATGCCCTTTGGATTGTGTAACATACCTGCTAGATCCCAGAGATGCATGCTTGCAGTTTACACCGAGATGGTTTGCAATTTTCTTGAGGTGTTTATGACGACTTCTCAATATATGATGATAGGTTCGATTCCTGCCTTGAGTACCTTGGCAGAGTACTTCAGAAATGACGTGAAGTCAATCTTGTTTTATTTGGGAAAAGATCCACTTCATGGCCACATAAGGGATTGTGTTAGGTCACGTCATTTCCAAACATGGCTTGGAAGTCGACCCGATAAAGGTGGAGGTGGATATAATTGTCAATCTAGAGCTACCTCAGGCTGTCTGAAATGTGAGGTCAATCCTAGGGCATGTGGGTTTCTACAGGAGATTCATTCGTGACTTCAACGGCATTGCTCGACCTCTCATAGAGTTATTGTACAAGGAGATAGAGTTTAATGTTGATCAACAGGTTATCCTTTCATTTAATAAGCTGAAGTATCTAATAACTCAATCTTCAGTCCTACAACCACCAGATCGGTCTCTTCCTTTTGATATCATGATAGATGCATCAGAACTTTGCAGATGGGGTTGTTCTAGGACAAAGGAAAGACAAGGTGCCCAATGTCATTCTTTGTGCCAGCAAAACATCGATGAAGCATAGAGAAATTACACTGTCACACATAAAGAATTTCTAGTTGTGGTTTTCACCCTAGAGAAGTTTAGATCCTATTTGCTTAGACTAAAGTCACCATGTACATTGACCACTCACTATCCAATACTTACAACAAAAGGACTCCAATCCAAGACTGATCAGATGGATAATTATCCTCTAGGAATTCGATTTCAAGATCAAAGGCAAACCTGGGGTATAGAATGTGGTAGCAGATAACCTCTCCAGAATCGAGTAGCAAGAGCCTCTACTAAGTAGTGCACCCATCACAAACATCTTTACTAACAACTCGATTCTAGCCGTGGAGTCACTCACTTGGTATGTCGATGTTGTGAACTACCACATCTCTAGTGTAGTTCCACAAGATTGGATAAATATCAAGAAGGACAAGTTCTTGTCCACTATCCATTTCAACCAATGGGAAGATCCTCTTTTATTCAGTAAATGAGCGGATTGCATTTAGGATAGTTGTATTCCTCAGGACGAGCATCACAATATCCTTGAGCAATGTCACTCACTCGGATGTGGTGGACACCACTTTCGAGATAGAACGACAATGAAAGTATTGCACTGTATCCTCTGGTGGCTGACACTATTTAATGAAGTTGCAACATTTGTGATACACTGAACTGACTATCAAAGATTGGGAGGTACTATTACAACTAAAGATTCAATGCCCCAGAAGTTCATTTAGATTGTAGATGTATTCGATGCTTGGTGCAACGATTTCATGGGACCCTTCCACAACAGTTATGGATACGAACACATCCTTCTTGCCATTGATTATGTGAGTGGTTGGGTTGATGGTATCCCTACTCGAGACACAGACAACCGTATAGTTTGTCGCTTTATGAGAGAGAACATCATCTCGCATTTCTTGATTCCGAAGATACTGATATCAAAAGGGGTTACTCACTTCATTAATAGAGAGGTAAAGAAATTAATGAAGGAGTACGACATCAAGCATCGAGTCGCATCTCTTATCATCCTCAGACCAATGGCATGACTAACTATCAAACAGAGAAATCAAGACGATTCTGCAGAAGCTTGTGAAGTCGGGCAGAAAGAATTGGCCCCAACTCTTGGACTATGTCCTTTGGGCATACAGAACCACTTACAAGTCTCCCTTAGGCATGTAGCCCTACCGTCTTGTAAAAGGAAAACAATACCATCTTCTCATGGAATTAATTCATAAATAACTATGGCAGTTAATATCTGCAATTTGGACTCACAAAAGGGTGGTCAGAAAAGGAATGAGGATCTGAATAGGCTCCTCGAATTCCGAGACTATGCTTATGATAACACATTGACGTATAAGGAGAAGGGTGAACCCTAGCCTGTGGCACATCAGACGAAAGACCTTCGAGATTGGACAAAAAGTGTGGCTAATTGTTGCGAATTTGAAGTATTACCAAGAAAATTAAAGAGTGAATGGACATGGCCATTTAGAGTACAACAAGTGTGTGACAACGGAAGCATTGCAATAATGGAATTGTCACCTGATGCACTATCATTTGTCATCAACAGTCAGTTTCTGAAGCCTTACCTCGAGCATGACACGTTCTTGGTTGTTGTTGACTCCGTCCAAGTGATATGTAAGGAAGAAGCATCCATAACCTTAACAACACCAAACGATCCAGATAATGTCACTCAAAAACTATTCCTATAAGTTTCTTATTTTCTTCTTGTCTTCTTTTCAGTATATTCTCTCTCTTCTACTTTGTTTTCCTTATTCACTACTTCTATACTTAGGATATGCTTCATCCTAAGTATAGGGGGGATGAGTGATGTAACTTGTCCATTCTTTGTCTCCCTACCTGTCTCCTCTCTTATTGATATTCCTGTTTATACTTAGGGACATCTGACCTATAGGGGGAGACAGGGAAAACCGTGAGTTGTTCATTCCCACCCTCGACACTCCCTGAATACGTATGATTATTTTATCGTAAATATAGGGGGACGGTCAACTTCTCATTCTTTTATTCATTATTCTTAGTCTTAGTATTGGCTTCTCTATACTTAGTACAAGTTTTGTCTTTTCTTTTCTCTTTGATCTATGAGGACATAGCTCAAGCTAAGTATAGGGGGGTCATATGTACTATGTATATACTTTAGCCATAACTCGTTCTTTTGTATTTTAAAATAAATATGTGTAAAATACTATATATACACATACAATTCATTAAAGGGACTAATAAAAAGATGCATATTATCCCTCAAATTCTTTTTGTTTATACTGATTAAAAAATCAGGTAAAAATGTTTTGAAAAATGTTTGAAAAAAAGTTTGAAATTATATTTGAAAAATCTTTTTAAAATTGTTTTAAAAATATTTTGTAAAATGTTTTCAACCTTTGTAAGTTGTAAACAAAAAATTCTCTTGTGAAATAAAAACATTTTGAAATTCTTTTTGCAAATGGTTTTGAAAATGGTTGCAAAAATATTTGAAATATCTATATATACTATTTAAAAGACCATTGCAAAATGACTTTCAAATATTTGTAATTTTTTTGTAAAAACTATTTGCTAAAAAAATACTTTAAACTATACTATTCAGAACTATTTGTAAAACCATGTTCAAAGAAGTTTGAGGAATATGTACATTCTTCAAAATAAATTCTTTACAAATTGTATATACATACCTACAAAACAACTAACATTCAATATGTAAATCCTCCAACCTCAACTCTTGAGGCACGCTAATGTAAATATCTATATATACTTCCTTTCTGTGCCAAAAGAATTTTTGTTTTGAAATATCCCTAAAAATGTGCAAAATCCAATAATTCCAAATACATTTTCAAAATATTCTTCAAAAATTGCATAAAAATTTGCAAAACTATTTCAAAAACCCATAAAAAGTTCAAAATTAGAAAATGTAATCAGAAAAATATTTTTTCTTGCATTGTATATTTGTTTCGCATTTTTTCGGAATAATAAAGACAATTAAACAAGTTAAAATGAAGTTCGGAGATTGGATCTTAGAATAGACCTTAATACAACTAATTTCAGAGGAACCCATTGAGGACTGGAAGTGGAGATGTTTCAGGGTCGCCTTAACTTAATTTTTATGTTCCATAAGAATATGTTCATGAGTCAACTTAGTGTGCCTAAATAGAATCCTTGATATCATTCATATGACTCTAGAGACAATGACTTGACTGTAAACTTCACACCTAGTACTTAGCTCAACCTAGAAGGACTGTTGAAAAATATTGAAGTCTAAGTAGGGACGATGCAAGGTCGCTTCGTCAAGTGATGTTCAGGAACCATTCTTGGGGATTGCTGACACCCAGTACGCTAACTCGCTTCTTTTGGTAACAATGATATCTAAGGACTGGAGATGATTGAGATAATCGTCGGATGAAGAATGGTCTACTAGCGCAACTTTTCCAAGACCCCAAGAAAGTTGGGTGGAGCAAAAGAATTTATATCTATTAGGGAACAAACAAGAATGCAAAAGATGTACCAAGTGAAAGAAAATATCCAAAGAAGCCTATAACAAAAATTCCACATAAATTTGAGCTTTAGAAAAGCCTACTCTTGGTGAATAATTGCTTACACCGACCCGCTTTACAAGGGAATGAAGACTACAATAGTCCATTCTCATTTCTCTTCCCAATCTTCTAACTCCTTCCCCGATTCAGTTAAAAAGATCAGAGACACATGACATTAGAAGGGAGATATCTCCACCGAGACGAGTTACTAGAAGAGCAGATGCCTTGATGGTTCAATGGTTTTTTCGGGGAGGAGCTGAAAAATGCACACACATGGTTCTATCATTTCAAGATAGCAAGAGTATGCGACTGGAGGATGGGTCTGACATGGCTGTGGGTTGGACTGCATGGTAGGAGTATGGAATCTGAGGGTTGTTTATCACACTTCCTGACATCAATTTGGTTCCAAACATGCCATTAATCTGAAGGCCTTCTCTATGCTCTAAACTTTGATTTTCTCAGGGACTAATTTAAAAGTCGACAATTATTGCAAGTTATTATTTTTCTTTTCTTCATTTTTATTGTTGCACTCATTACATAAGTATTGGCTAGGGACTAGCAAAGGCACATATACGGGGAGATGATTCTCCATTTCGTCACCTTTATTCTATCATTTTGGCCTTAAAAACCCTAGTTAATGCATGTCTATAACATTGTTTTGTACAAATTAACATTCATTATTTATTCCATTTATTGTATATATATGATTTTTTGAATGCCAAAATTATAGAACAAAGGAAAGAAAAGAAAAAGAATAAAATTCCAAAGGAATTTTATGACCCTAAACACTGAGACCAAGTCTAGATTGGTCAACAAGGAATAAAGAAGTGGGAGATAAGGGCCAAATACACAATAAAATTCCATTTTTTATTCATCAATAAAGCATTTTCGGGACCCATTTCATTCTTTATTATTTATACCTGAAATAAAAAACTTTGTACATGAATGTTGTAGATAATAATATATAGAAAAATACAAAATTATGTTTGCACAAAAATAATAATAAGTGTACATTTTATACCCTAAATAAGAATAAAAATTCCCAACTTCCAAGACCCATATCTCCTAAATAAATACTCAAAATGTACCAAAATAACCTTTAATTGTAATTACATTTTAATAAGCTATGTAATTAAGGTGGTTTCATATTTTTTGTTGTTAAGGAGTGAAAGGTTGATTTTGGACCCCTATTGTATAGTATACATGGTTAAAATATTCATTTTATTTATTCTTTACTATTTTTAGAAGTTATATTTTTATAATTTTTTAAAAATTATTTATAATACATGTACATATTAAAACTACAATAAAACCATAAAGAAAACACAAAAATAAACTAGCATATATAAATATATAGATGAAATACCTCTATTTATACCAATATAATATATATACCCCTATTTATTATAGTATACAAATAACATCAGGAAAAATAAAATACATACATATATATGTATAAACTAAGTTATAAATTAAAAATTAGAAGATAAGATAATAAAATCAAAACTACAAAATAAAAAAATACCCAAAACATAGATGAATATACACAAAAATATGCCCTGAAAAATTAACTTTTAATAAATAAACAACAAAAAATATAAATCATATAAAATAATACACAAAATAATAAATTATTTTTATAACCAAAAATTAATGAAATCATTTACTATTATTAGTTTATTATTTTTGAAAAATGGACTGTTTTGTCCTTTAGTGTCCTGTGTGGACCAATCCGACGCCCCGTTTGTTGACCCCAATCAACTCAGCCCCCAGTGCCTATAACTCATCAATTGTGTCTTTCCCTGCTTTTCTGCCATTTTCCTACTCAATCCATCAACCCTTCTCATCATTTCTCCATCCCACAATCTACATCAATCGTCATTGATCTTCTCCTAACCATTTGATCCCTGTATAATGACCAAATCTCTCGCAAACCCTTGGTCAATAAGGATTGATGCTTTGTCGATAAATAAACACTTTCACTCTTCATTTACCTCTTGATCCCTATTGGAGCCCCAGATTCCATCCTTGTGTGAGTCCCGGAGGCCAGGTGACCACTGAGACCTTCCTTGTGCCTAGAGAGCGTTGGAGCGATGAGTAGAGGCGATCCACAGTTCTCTGACCACCTTCCTGAGCATTTTTAATTCCGTTAGGTAGATTTAATTCATCTCTTTCATTTTCTACATTTTCTTTCGAGTTCTAGTTAATGATTTAGGTTAGGTCAGCTTTGTCACCTCGTTGGAGCTCTAGAGCTCCGGCCACTATTTCACCACTCGTGACCACCGACCACGTCACTCATCCTAACCTCTTTCCCATTGTGTTCTTCATCTTAATCATCATTTGGACCAACCTGATCACACTACTATTAGTGAAACGAAGCTCACACTCCACCTTACGCCAAAGCTTTGATGCCACCTCATCCTCCATGCTTCACTATTTGAAGACCGATCGAGCATATATGCCTCAAACTGTAGAATTGTTCGATGTAGGTTCCAGCTTCCAAGGACCCTTCGCATGTTAAATATGGACCTAGGAGAAAACTTAGGTGCCTAGTGCTTTGATCAAGCTTCAAGATCCCAACATTGGGTCTTGGACTTTTCTGAGGGCATCCCTAGCTTCGAAAGACCTACCCGGACATGTAGAACCCAAGAGCGTTGAAGATCATTGGATGGAGGATGAATCAAGGATCGAATCTTGGAGGGAGGGACCTTCTTCCCTGTTATTCGAGCGAAGTAGCAGCCATTGGATCATGGCATCGTCCTAGTTTTAATCGTGACCGTTCATCCAACACTTGCTTCATCTATCTGATGGAAGCCTAGATGAAATCTCGATTGCAAATCAGTGAAGCGGTATCAAGGCTCCCCATGATTCTATGTGTTTAAGTGAGACGATCAAAGTCATTTGACGACGCGCTAGTACGGGTAAAATGTATAGTTTAAATAAATTTGCAAATTTTCATAATGACCCTTGAACTAATTGTAAATTGCAAATGGGTCCAGTTTAGCTCAGCTCATGTGTCATTCCACAGGTGGGAAATTGCATGTATACCCTTGCAGGTTCTTGTATTTATTTCTAGTCCATTAAATTTAAATATACGTTGTATATTTCTAGGAAAATTGCTCATGACCCCTGATAAGAATTTTAACTGCAAATATGCCCTTCCTAGTATATGAATTTTTGGTGCTCAAATTTATTCTATAAAAAATAGCACACGTGCTCCAAAAATTATGCAAAAATAGGGTTATATGCTTGCTAGCATATATTTTCATGCTCTTTACTTATTTGGGCATGTTAGGATTTTTGCTATTTATTAAAAATCAAATGAAAAGGTTTTTATCCCTATCTAACTTAGAAATTACAAAAAATAGAAAAAACATTTTGAAAAAATCCAAAAAATCATATGTTGTTTATTTTAGTACTTTATATTTCCAGAGAAAAATCCCAAATATAGAAAAAGAAAAGGTAAAAAAATAAAAAATTTAAATATCCAACAAAAAATGTTAACAGTCACCAAAAAATTTAAAAACATTTATCTTTTTATGATTTATCCTTATATTATTAGCTATATATTAAAATTGATTTGAATAATTTTGGAAATTACTTGTTGTTTTAATCTTCATTACAATTCAGACTATTTATTAAATCGCTGATTTGTTATATTTTTCACTTTAAAAATCCATAAAAATTAGCAAAAAATACATGAAAATAAAAAACATCGAAAAATTAATTAAAATAAAAAATTCCTATATTTAAATTTTCATTAGTATTTATGTTTATATAACACTATATTGTATATATCGCCTTATATGGCCTTATATTACATAATATATTAAAAAAAGAAGAGAAAATTAAAAATTAGAAAAATATGTAAAAAAGGGATTATAGGTTTGTGTGTATATATATTATAAATAAATAAATATTTTCGTATATGTACATAGGTGAATACCTTATATGTATATCTTTACCTATGTGTGTGTAAATATATATATATATATATATATGTATCTGTATTAATCTAATATATATAGATAGACTTTATTAATATTAAATATGAATATATAGTAATTATTAATTCCATTAAAAGAAAAAAACTAAAATATAAAAAAATTTAAAAAAGCCACATAATGAATAAAGACACACATGTATATTCATTAATTAGAAATAATCATAGGCTACCAAACTTTCTCTCTTTGGTTCGACCTCTCCGTGCTTACATATTATACATTTTCTGTTGCAGTATATTATAAATTTTAACTCTACAATTTGTTATTCGTTGATTAATTAATATTAAGTGTTAACTGTAGATTGACTTAGGTTTCTTGAGCGGTAAATGCATCGACTACATTCTTGCCTTGTGAGATCATGCGACACTTGTGGAATCTATGTCATCAGCAGGCGTGGTTTTACTTCGACTGCTATCATCTTTTTGGTCTTTTGATTTTTCTGATTTTTTTGTTCTTTTTGCTCACAAATGTTGTGATTGGTAGTTGGAATGGCTCCTCCTTCTTTATCTTCCTCACCTGAACCTGGAGCTGGCACGATTGATGCAGAAGATAATGATTCACTTGTTAAAGCTTTTTTCTTCCCTTTGGTTGCGGTAGATGGAGGCAAGGTCCTACCACTCCTGAGAGTAACAAAATTAGATAAAGGAAAATCACAATAACATGACTCTATAAGCACAGATGGACATCATAGTCTACCAGCTCTTTTCTCTTGAAATTATTGGGATTGGCTTCAACCTGGGCTGGGATAGGAGTTTTGGTGGTCGTTAGGTTATCTATCTTCTTTATCGTCACTGCTAGACCCTTTACTAATTGGGCCAAGAAATCGAGGCTCGAGTTCTTGGTAACCGACTAAAAAGATTCATTGTACTGACTACACTGTGACTGTTGGTGGGGAATCCGAGGCTGATACTGTGGATGTGGTTGCTAAAGAGGAGGAAGATAATACTGTTGCTATGGAGGAGGAGAGTATTGTTGCTAATGTCTAACCATGTATTGGGGGCACAACTATTGACGATGGTAAGATGGTTGTGGATACTGCTACGAGTGTCTCCAATTGTTATGGTCTTGTGAAGATTGTTGGTCTTGATACTGAGGCGGAGGCTGAAAGTACTGTGCAAAACAACCATCGTGGGTTGGTGTTAATGCCGGTTGGCTTGTGGTTGGCCTTGGGGTTGTCCAGTAGGATGGGATAGTTGCACATAGTTGCTCCATACACCATTGACTTCCTACGTCATAGGTGGTGGTGGGAATGTTGGATGAGAAGATGGTAGGTAGTATGGTTGGTAGACCACCATCTGTTGCTGTGGTGGGGTCTACTCGGGTGCCTGCAAGTAGTATACGTGCAAGATCGCTGACTGTTGCTGACTCATTTGAGAATGATTTGAAAGTGATGGTTTGTCCTTCTTCTCAGTAGGAGTCTCTGATGATGGTGATGCTGCCTAACATGAACCGATGGTGCTCACCAGCAGCGCTAGATGCTTGGTGATGTGGTCCAACTTATCCAAGTTCCGCATCCTCTCTTCGATCACAATGAGCTTTATAAGATATTATTACCGCTTCTTGATGATGTAAACCTTTGAGAGATGGCCCCCAATGTTGTTGAGGTTGGAGCTCTCATCTCTCTCTCTCTCTCTCTCTCGCCATATGGACTAGCTTGTGAAGAACCTGTGGATGTCTCTGATAATCATGTGATGAAGACAGGGTGGCGTCTCCCTCGGTCCTTTCTTCAAAGATCTACCATACCACATCTTCATTTTTGTTAAAGTGGGATCTTCAACAAGTAGTGTCGACTAATCTCAGGTTCTCTACACTTAGGCCCCCGAATAAGTGTTGGACCAAACTGGTCTTCGGTATCTTGTGGTGGGGGCACTTCTCCTGCAGCTCAGTGAATGGCTCCCAAGCTTCATGAATTGACTCGTGAGTAGCCTTGGTGAAGTTGTTGATCCTGACTCACATCTGGTTGAGCTGATCGAGAGGGTAATACTTGTAAAGTAACCCATATTTAAGTTCCTCCAAAGTCGTCACGACCATTCCAAAATGTTGACCCAGTATAGGGCCTTGTATTGTAAGTTGAAGGGAACGTAGCCATCTTGACTACACCTAACGAAATGTTAGGGTAGTGGGTGGTTCTGCAAATACAAGAGAACTCATGCAGTGAATTTAGGGCTCCTAATTTGTATCCCCATGAAATGAGGGTAGGAGCGCACGAAACTGGGACTTGAGCTCAAAGTGAGCATGTACCAGAGGGATGCGAATCCATTCGGTCATATGGTTGTCTCAAGGATTATAATATCCTTTAGTGTGGGATTTGGGTTCCCATTCCTTGGTTCCTCTTCTTTTTCTGGTTCATAACGGGGTCCTTCTCTACATCATCCTACTTGTCGATTTCTCATGTCATTCAGTATATGTTTGAAGGAATTTTACACGAGGACTTGTTCTGCCAGTTACTATTGGATGGCTTGTATGGAAGCCAGCAGCTGAGCGTTCACCTGATTCTGGTCGGGCGCCTGACCCTTCTCTGATTAGGGCAGTTGCTGCCCCTTGCCCTATCCCTAACGAGCCATTTCTGGATCTGAATCTGAGGAGATGAACTCTTAATTAGGATCCAGGACTGGAACCGCTTCTATTTGCAATGTAAGAGAATCCCAATCAGACCATTTGAAAGTGAATATGAGCTACTGTGATGAATTTGAGATTAGGGTAATTCCTAGAGAGTCATGAATGGAGAAAAAGATGTAGACTGAAATCGAACTCCATTTGCAACAGGTGGTAGTGGGATAAGAGTGGTCACGGTTTACTAGGAGATAAGGGAAAATGGAAAGAAAACGAGGAGTCTGGAGATCAGTTCACAATGTCCGAATCAAGTTCTTTGGAATGGCCTCGAATTATTGACGATTTTGAGTGCATGGAATCGATTTGGTTATCTGTGGAGTCCCAACTAAACCATCCATAGATCATCATTGTGAAGTGAAAGAGGATTGATGCAGAAAGAAGGATACAATGGTCAAGGAGGAATCCAAAATAGTGTAAAACGGTACAACATCTCGAAATGAGCAGGGGGTCAAAGAGAATACATATATGACAGAATTTGTGTAATTGTGCAGGACTTGATCGTTGAACCATAATCTAGATCCATACAAACACAATACAAAATTGTGTTCACCAACTCAACATAATGTAAAGCCGTAAAGGGTCGGCTATTTTTATGTTTTCATTTTAGAGTAGTTATTCCAGGCATATCTTATAACAAGCCCTTAGCATGCTAACCCTATAATAGTGAGAGTACTGTCAGAAAAAGTATACCATACTTGTCCTCCTCTTTGTGACCTGTACTCTACAATTTTTGAGATCCATGTAACCCTTCCTTGATCCTACTCAGCCAAAGAAATTTAGGGAGGAAGCTGATAGGCGAAACCACTACTTCGGAGCTCGCTCGCAACAGAATCACCCATGAGCGTGCAAGGACCTACTCGAACACAAACAAATAAGATAGACACACCCAGGAGGACATGACCTATGCTCAGTACTTCATACCAAGTTGATGTTCCACAAATGGCGGGAACATCATCGCTAACAGGGCGATGAATCCAAGATTCATTAACATTTTATCTGTATTTTGTCTTAAACCCCTTAACAAATACATGTAAATATGCATTAAATCTCATCTTTTATTAAAACCTTAATCATGAATGATAATGCACTTTTATACATCAAAATCATGCAAATAAATAAAAGAGTAAAAATAAAGAAAAGAAAAGAAAAGAAGGCAGATTGTAAATATGTAAATATGTACAATATGATATATATAATATAAATATAGTTGAAAGATATATTTATATAACTTAATCCCTGAGACCAAGTTAGCAGGGATTGGTCGACAAACAAATAAGTAGTGGGAGATAATGAAAGAAAACCATAAAAATAATTAATTATCCACTTCACACATTCTTAATTATTTATCAAATAATTATCAAATATTTTGATTTTTAATAAATTCATCTGAATATTTTTCACTAAACTCTTTTCCTAATTATTTCTAAAAATGCATAGAAAAATATAAAAATAAGTAAAAATATTATCTTATTCATATGCCATGAAATCCAACTTTAAATTCTCAATTTCTCAACTTAGAACATCATAACTTTCTCATACAAACTCCCATTTCACACTACTAATCTTTAAAGTTTATAAAATAATAATCTCTATTTAATGGAGGTGATTTTCCTAAAATTGGTGTTCGTTTGCAAAAAAGTTTGTTTTGGGACCAAATGACAACTGGGTTTCTAGGCTATTTATTCTATTTAGAACAGATTATTTATAGTTTTAATGATTTTATAATTTTCAATTATTTTCTTCACCTTGTATTTTAACCATGATTTATTTAACAGTTTTTGACACTATTTAGTATTTTAAATAAATCAAACACCCTAATCTATAGATGAATTTGAACTATAGACTATTTAACTATATTTATTAATACACTTAAATTAATTTATAAAAAACTTCAAAAATTTATTTATACTTTGTCTATTGTCCTAATAATTAAGAAAATATAAAAATAATGTTTTATTTCTAAATTTATTAAATTAAAAATCAAATACTTATCTAATAAGTACACTATATTCTTATTTATTAAAATAATATTTATATTTTGTTCAATACTAATTATTTATCAATATAAAATTTTTTATAATTTATATAATTTAATTATAACATTTTATATATATGTACTTAATTTAAATAACATCATTTTCTATTTATTATTTAATTTATACCATATTTTATCATTTGGCTAGTCAGGTGCTGACATGTGTCGACACGTGGTGCTTCTTCTTCCTCAAGAACGGGACAGTTGGAGTCTGTTCCAACGCCCATTATTCACCTAATTCTACCCACTTCACCGTTCACCCTAAATCCAATCTAAACCATTCATCTTCAAGTTCTAACATCCTAGATACACGTCATCCATAGGATTCATCCTAAACTCGTAACTATTCATCTATAAAGCCATCCAAACTTGGCTCGAGCCAACTAACTCCTCCTGTTACAAGAACCGTCAGGCTAATCTCCTCCCTTCTCTGCCTCATTTCGGCTGACCTCCAAGGTTACAACACTCGTTGACTGGCCCCCGTGGAATCTAGTGGATCGGGGAGACGTTCCAAGGTTGCTGCTTGCCTTGCATCATCACCAAGCACAGTGTAGAGCTCTGAGAACTACCTCCCGTCGAGCAATGACTGAGGATCATGCATCCTCAATCTTAGGTATTCCTCCATTTCATTACTTTGATTTCATCGCTTCTCGTGCCTAATTAGTCTTGTTAATCACTAATTAGATCCTCTTAATCACATCCTTAGTCATCAATCAAAGATCCTTATTCAATCCATCTCTAATTTGCTTCATTTTCATCTGATATATCCTTGTTCTTGAACCACTTTAGAACTGCAAGAATTCCTAAATCTTTGTCTGATTCCATCATGAATCGAGCATCAAATCTTCTCTTGCATGCATTTATCAGGGGCACCATCACCATCATCTAGAGCCTCAAGGACACATCATATTTACTGATTAGCAGCAGAACCAGCTGGGGGTTTTTAAATCCTAGTCGTACCCTTCTCCAGCATACGCCGCCTTCTCTGACCATTTCTCACTATAGGAGACCTCTGAGGGAGAAGGAAACTTCCTCCTAGCCCTATAGGAGCTCACTCAACCATCACTGGAGATTTATCAGAGAGGGACAATGATGTTGCCGCACCAGAAAAGGGAAAGAACGCTCATGAACAACTCGCGTACTAGTTTGGTAACACGTATCTTCAATGAACGATCAAGATCACACCCACTCCATCTAATCCAGACCGTTCATCTATAAAACGATGGAAGATTTGCATAATAGCCCCTACCACTACTAGATTTTATACGTACTCCAAAGATTTACCATATTTACATTTATGTCCCCGTTCGGGGACCAAAGTGTAAGTTACTTTACCTTTTCTTACAAATAGGTACCTAAGCAGGGACCTAATTGAAAGAAAGCAATTATCTTTTTTGTATTTTCTTCTATATTTCTTACATTAGACGTGATGTGGATCCTAGAGACTACTATATTGCGGTATTTTCCTACATTTTGTTTTAATTTTTGACGGATTTTATTGATATTTTATCTAGATTTGATTCGACTTTATTTTGATTTTGTTTTTAGTGCTTTTCGAGCCCATTACTCGAGTCAATTTTTCTACTATATAGTATTAGATATCTCCTACATATTTTCACATATTATATAGTAGATAAATCATTTGAAAAATATGCCTTTGAAAATTAAATAAAATTTGGAAAATATAAAATCAAATAAAAATTTCAAAAATAAAACCAATAAAAAAAGCTTCTCACTTTCTCATTTTCTTCGAGAAGAAATAAAAATCACAAAAATATTCTTTTCATAAAAACTGTAGTCTGGCTATTCTACTTCCTTGTGTTTGACCGATGCTCACTTACCAAGATAAATAATTAGTGTAGATAAAATAAGAGAGAGCCCTCATTTATTAATTCACTTCTTTATCTCTCTCTCTCTCTTTTCCTATTTTTATAGATTTTTATTTGATCAAGTAGGGTTTATCTTGAGCGATTCTTCTACACCGATGACTTACACATTTTATTGCTCGCAAAACCCCCAGTGATCACAAGGCCTTACTCGATCACGTACGATAGAAGAACCATTACTTCAGAAATCCAGGTGATACACATGGCTGTTACAGACTCGATTTTTAGCGCTAATCCCTAGTGTGTCGTGCCTCGCTCATAAGAGGGGCTTTCGACCTTTCCTACGGTACCTAAAAATAATGAGAGCTTTATGAATCCAAGGGGATGAAGTCCATTAAAGATTTTAATCAAGGTCAAAGTTTATTTAGTAGTCCCCTTGTTTTAGATTTTTGGCTTTCACTTTTTTTGGATATTTTGCACATAAGTGCCTAACGATTTTGTAGATTTTCTTAAGTCCTCGATGCTCAAAATCAGAGGGAGATAGCGAAAAAGCCTTGCATGTCACTTCGATGATGGAAATCTCGTCATTGAACCTAATGATTCATGCAGAGTTAGAGGACTTACAGTGCTTCCCAGCTCTCTCCATGTGATATGCAAAAAAGAATTTTTATCCTCTCAACATGGTGGTGTGCAATAGACAGAATTACCCTAAATTTATTATTCAGAAAGGAGACCAAAAGTTCGATCTTCGATGCCACTCGTTGTCTGCCACAACTGTTCCTACCTGCATTGTATGCGACCTCTCTCGACACATGGTCTCGAGTCCAAGTAATTAACAGTCATTAATTTGACTAGATACGAACGTAAAAGACTATAGGCACACAATTCTTAATCGGGTTTGGATCTAATTACTAATACAAGCATCCTAAGGTCCAGGGGCTCCATGCACAAAAAATAAATGAAAATAAATGCAGAAAACTCAAAACATCGAGAAATAAATAAACAAAGCGGCGAAAATGAGAGAAAACAATATGAGGTCCCCATGTGAACAATCACCGATGCTGTAACTCATAGAGAAGAGTAGTGTCTAAGTTCATAATTATTACAAATAATGATGAATAATTAAATAGATAAATCTCTCTCACCAAAGAAAAAATCTATACTAAAAATCTAGGCTAATTAGTCCCCTTGCTATGCCTGCTGCCTCTCCAATTGGTCCTGTGAAGAAGACTAAATTACACCTTGCTCGGTTGCATCGCCCTCCTAAGAGGTTGTCCTTTCTTAGTACGACCTCAAAAAAAACACAACATAAGAGATGTATTAGCACAGGTAGTCAAATAATGTATTTAAATGAGATATTGGGTAAGAAAGAAAACAAAAATGGACCAAGAAATATGTACAAGGATTGAATGATTAAATGAGTCAATATATAAAAGTTAAAAATACTTACAAATAGGCTACACATGTTACTGCCCGGCAACGATGCCATTTGATGGCCCGATTTCTGCTACGGAGTGCAGGGATTGAGTGTCGTTGAGGCGACCCACAATGAGAACCCATGACCAATCAACAGGTACCTACAATGTAAAATTAAGCAGTTAAAAACCAAAAATGTGATGCACAATTTATTATACTCTACAAACAAAATGTATAGCACGTAAGCATGTAGAGATGAAGCCACAAAGAGAAGAATTAGGGAGCCTATGATTATTTATAATATATTATGTACATAAATGTCTTTGAATTTTTTTGTTATTATGGGGTTTTTTATTTTTTGAAGTAAATTAATGATTATTATAAATATATAATTTAATAATAGTAATAATATATATATGCTAATATTTATATATATGGATATACATATAGGAGAGGATATAAGGAAAGAGAAAATCAAATACAAACAAGAGTATATATGTATATTTTTTCTTAAATTTAATTTTTTTATGTTTTTTGTTTTAATGTAATCATTTTTAATTTTCTTTTTCTTTTTCTTTTAAACATGTATACAATATAAGAATGTACGTAACTATATATACAAGGTAGGATAATATAATTATAAATACTAATAATAATAAATAAGATGCATGAATAAAAATGTTTTTGAGTTTTAAATAATTTTTAATGTTTTTGATATTATTTCTAGATTTTTTATATTTTGTAATTTTTAAATAAAAATATCCCAAATCAAGGATTAAATAAATAGGCAAAATTGATTTGAATATGAAAAAGAGCAAATAAAGTTCAAAATTCTTCAAATCAATTATAATAGATATATATATAAATAAAGAAAATTTAAAAATAAAATAAACATTTTTCATGTTTTTGGAAATTTTATACCTTTTGTTGTATTTTGAGATTTTTAATTTGTTATCTCTTTCTTTTTACTAATTTTAGGTATTTTTTGTCTGGAGTTATAAAATACAATAATAAATAACATATTTTTTGGGAATTTTTAAATTGTTTTTATATTTTTTGGGCATTTTCGAAATCGAAGAATCATTTTATATTTAATAAATAGTTGAAATGTCTAAAATTCCAAAATATAAATGTAGCTTTAAAGTACATGATAGCAGGCATCTAACCCTATTTTTGCATAATTTTTGTAGTATATGTGCTATTTTTAATAAATAAAACTCAAGCACAAAAATACGCATACGTGTGAGGGCATTTTTGCAAGTAAAAATAAAGGCAATACACCATATGCAAAATACCAAAAATTTTATTATTGAATCTATAAATTTATGTACTAAAAATAAATACAAAAACTTGTGAGAGTATCTATGCAAAATAACCTTGCATGGACCCACATGTAATATCAAACAAGATCAGCGTCCTCTATGCATTTTTTACACATTTATTTACACTACGGACAAATATTTATGTATTAAATTATAAAACTAAAAGCGATGCACGTCACTTATCCATGTGTGATGCCCGTCACTTATCCACGAGGATAGCTGAGATGAGTCGATACCGGTTCGCATGGATGGCTGTGACTAGATCTCAGGTGGAGATCAGATGATTGGGGATCTCCAGATCGGACATCATATGCTGCATCGGGAGTTATCCTCTTGATCATACAATCCTAGAGTCTCTTTCTGAGTTCGACCCTATACACTATATCGACATACTTAATAGCAATATTCTCTTTCTACATAGTCTTTATTTATTTTGTCTTGAGAATCAAATATATTTTTGTTGAGGGATTTTTAGGGTTACAACGAGATTGCAGATAACCTCGTTAATTAAAACCTAAAAAATCCATGTTCATCAATAATCAATATTGTTCTAAGTTCTTTATTTCTCATTTATTATTTTTCTTTTTCTTTTAGTCGCGTTTTCTTCAAATAAAAGTTTGCTAAGGGACCAGCAAAGGTAAAGCATAAAGGAAGATGAATATGCATTTCATAAACTTTATTCATTAATTTTAGCTTAAAATCACTTGTAAAAGACTTGTAAATATTGATAAATCTCTTCTATTACTAATATTCATTCTTGTCTAAATATTGTATTTTTATCAGTTTCTAACCTAAAATAAATAAAAGAAAAATAAAGAAAACTAAAGATTTCCTATATTAAATAAATACATGTCGACTCTGACACTAAGACTAGGTTAAGACTTGAACTTTTCGATAATGAATAACATAGGGGGAGATAAGGCCTATTAACCAAAATAATCAAGAAAACTAATCCTCACATGCATATCCATAATCATTCATTACTTGTACATTTCTATATATAATACATATTTCATGCACTAATTAATTCATCACCAAATCATATAAAATAAAAATGTTTTCTTCTTGGAACTTGTACGTATAAATAAATTGTAAATATTAAAAATAATTGCAAGAAGAATCATTGTACAATTCGTAAAGAACAACATTTTTAAAAAGCCGCAAAGTTCAACTTATCAGATTAATATCTTCTCCATAAAAACTCAAAATGAAGCAAACCCACTTTTATTGTACTTAAAATTAAATAATCATTGAAATGAAAGTGGTTTCCGAAAAATCGGAGTTAGGATAAGAAATGGTATTTTGGGGAGTTATTGTATATTAGACCTATGTATATTATTTATGTATATTTTTCCTTATATTTTTATATAAACTATATTGTTAACTATTTATAAATATTGTATTATATCAACGTAAATGCAATATAATTAAATAAATAAATAAATAAAAATAAAATCATGTATATATTGTATATGCATCGTATACCTATATTGTAACTATAATTATTTGTTTAAACCAATGAATCAACTGACAAAAATCAAACAAAAATACTATTAAAATCCTTGTAAAATGTTTTAAATTAATAAATTATAAATTTATTTTTTATTTGAGAACTTAATGTATTAAAAATACAATTCTTGTATATATAGGCATATTTACATATGAATAAAAGATACTATTTATTTTTAACCTACTTAGTTAATATATTAAAATTATTTTAAGCCACCATAATTAAGTTTATTTAATTACTAATATTTTCTATTTTTATTATTTATTTATATTCATTTTCTATTTTATTTTAATTTATTTATCATTTTATGTATTATTTTGTTGTTTAGTGGTTTTGCCTATAGCGGGGCTGCGTTCTGATTGGTTGGACCCTGCTTTGTTGACTCGGGTCAACTCCCCAATTTCCGACCTTCCCCGATTCCTATAAGCGGTGACCTTTCTTCTCGATTTTTTCCTATTCCATCCAGTCACTAACTGTACCCAATTCTTTCTGCAACCTTTTAGCCGGATCAACCATCTTCATCGTCAAATTATTGATTCTTCCTTTCATGCCTGGATTCGTGCAAACTTCAAAAGTCATCATCTCATATGCTTATATATGGCTCCAGATCACATCTTTCTATAGCTAATCAATTTTCCGAGAGATTTCTTTTCGGAGGCCGAGTTCTAGAGATCACTACAGTGAAAGGGCTTTGTCTCTGCAACTGGGAGTGCGTTAGATCATCATGAGGACGCGATCCATACGTCTGTTAGAGCTCTGCTAGTAAATGTTTGAGCTTCTCTTATTTTCGCAACAGATTGAGGATACGACCATCATCAGTTCACCATAGGTAGATATAGGTACTTCTCCATTTAATTCTATCTTCATTTCAAAATTATTTCCGTTTTAGTTAAAATCTAATCAGCCTTCATCTGAGCTTCGATCTGCATGATCGGAGTTACTCTGATTACCTATCGTCATATCGGACCAGACCTTCACACTCACCATCACATTCTCCATCTTCTTGTCACATATGATCCCCATATCACCTTCAGATCTGGTTTGGTACTCCCTTTCCGACCATCTCCACTGGTGTCAACCATTCGTCATTATTCACCTTTGTTTTATCCCAATAAAGCATTCGGAGCATTCATATACGAGCAAATAATAAACCCATAGCTTCTGGACTTGGTTGGAGAAGGAAAGAGCACATCTAGAGAGAAACTTCATCTTCAGAGCACATTGAGGCAATTTCACCCATATTCTTCACCATAGGTAACCTTAGGTAGTTGTTACTTAATTATGCAATTTCACTTCGTCATTTAAATTCTACCAAGTAGCTTAAATCTGATAATCATCTTCAACCTTCGATAACCAGATCGGAGGTGTTCTGATCAATTTCACCCAACTACAAATACACCCCTTTGCCGTGATATTATCCATCTCTTCCACCCTCTGATCACCCACAGCTCCCTCTAGATTTGAGGTTCGGTTTCCATTTGGTCACCTTCGCCGAAAGTACCCAATCTTTAAAGATGCATCTAGTTTGCTTCTAATAAACTCAACAAGAGCTATCCTCCGAGCACACACATTGTATTGCAGGGTTTTGGAGCGCAATTGGCAGCTAGAATGAGCATCAAGAGGTCTATATGGAGTGATATAATTTTTGACCTACAGACCTTGCTCGAGAATTCACAGATCGTTGAGGAACCACTGTATAGATATAGGAGGAATGTAGGAATCCGTAGCACTTGTTATAAGTTGAATCAGGTGGAGGTTGACTGAGATCGTCTCGATCGAACCTTGCTAGGAGCCACATTCATACTTATTCTTCTTGTAGTTATTAGCACCACACGATCAAGAACTCCATACTATATTCCATAACGGTCGTTGATTTTTCCCCATAGTTGAGCCATTGATTTAAGTCCCCAAATCAGATCTCATCCATCCACGCGAACTACATCGTCAACCGTTGGATCAGAGGGTCAACACATCAAGGTCATCTAGAGCGTCGTGTATTTTAAAGGGTATAATTACGCCCAAGTCCATGTGGTTATTTTATTTCCAAATATGTCTAATTGGACACATGTTTTCATTTCATGTATTATGCATTTCCATTTCTTTTACTTGCATTTATTTTAATTACATTTCAGTACTGTTTGAACTGCAAGCGTGACTAGTAGGTGACTTCTTGGGTTAACTGAAATAAAAAGTCTGCATTTTTTGTTATCAATTGGTCCCTAGAAGAATTTAATTTACAACTAGGTAATGTCCAGTGAGGCGCACATGCTTGTGCAAACTTTTTTTGGGAATTTTACTCAAATTTCCATTTAGTTTTCGTATGTGTTAGTGTACAGTTTGCAAATTTTAAAAATTTGAATATATGCCCATATGCATCTGCATTTATATTGCATATTAAAAATAAAAAAAATAAGAACCTCATTAAAAATTCTACATAAATCATGTTAGATTTATGCTCAATAGATCTTGCATCCATAATTTCTGTATTGCATATCCATTATTTTTATTAATTTTCAAATTTCGAAAATCTAATAAAAATTCCTTGGTTTCATTTGTAAATCAATAAAAAATATATAACTTTTTATTAAAAAATCTAAAAAAAATCTAGGTGTTCCTTTTTATTTATTTTAATTTCTATATAATTTTGGCATTTTTATTCCTCGTAAAAATCTTAATCATTTAATACATAAACAATTCATAAAAATTCATAGATAATTCAAAAAAATAGAAAATGGCTTAGTTGAAATATAAAAATATATCTTTTTTCGTATATATTTATTTTATTTCTGATCTTATTTGTCATTTTAAAAATCCAAAAACTTTCTTTTTGTATTCTATTTAATTTATTTTCTATTTTTGATTTATTTATAGGCTTAAAAATTTATAAAAAAATTTTGAAAAATCATAAAAACATTAAAAATTTTCAAACACTAGAATATAATTTCGCTTGAATTTATGTATATTTTATTACTTTGTAAAAATCCAAAAAGTTTCTTTTTCCTTTTTTATTGAATTCTTTTATTCATTTTTATTTCCTTTTATTTTATAAAATTTAAAACTTTTGCAAATAAAATATATAAAAAATCACAAAATAAAATAAAAATACAAAAATAAGCATATTATTCATATATTTCCCATGTTTCTTTTCATTGATTTTTCATTCAATATAATAACCCTCGTGATTTTTATAGCCTCCCTGAGTTCGACCCTGTACACTATATCGACATACTTAATAGCAATATTCTCTTGCTACATAGTCTTTATTTATTTTGGCTTGAGTATAAATAAATTTTGTTTGAGGGAATCTTAGGGTTGCAACGAGACTGCAGATAACCTCATTAATTAAAACCTAGAAAATCCCTGTACAACAATAATCAATATTGTTCTAAGTTGTTTATTTCTCAGTTATTATTTTTCTTTTTCTTTTAGTTGTGTTTTCTTCAAATAACAATTTGCTAAGGACTAGCAAAGGTAAAGCATGAAGGGAAGATGAATATGCATTTCATAAACTTTATTCATTTATTTTAGCTTAAAATCACTTGTAAAAGACATGTAGATATTGATAAATCTCTCCTTTTACTAATATTTATTCTTGTCAAAATGTTGTATATTTATCAGTTTCTAACCTAAAATAAATAAAGGAAAAATAAAGAAAACTAAAATTGCATATATTAAATAAATACATGTCGACTCTGACACTAAGACTAGGTCAAGGCTTGACATTATCGATAATGTAAACATAGGGGGAGATAAGGCCTATTAACCAAAATAATCAAGAAAACTAATCTTCACATGTATATCCATAATCATTCATTACTTGTACATTTCTATATATAATACATATTTCATGCACTAATTAATTCATCACCAAATCATATAAAATAAAAATGTTTTCTTCTTGGAACTTGTACGTATAAAAAAATTGTAAATATTAAAATAATTACAAGAAGAATCATTGTACAATTCGTAAATAACAATATTTTTAAAAAGCCGCAAAGTTCAAATTATCAAATTAATATCTTCTCCATAAAAACTCAAAATGAAGCAAACCCACTTTTATTGTACTTAGAATTAAATAATCATTGAAATGAAAGTGGTTTCAAAAAAATCAGAGTTAGGATATGAAATGATATTTTGGGGAGTTATTGTATATTAAACCTATGTATATTATTTATGTATATTTTCTCCTTATATTTTTATATAAACTATATTGTTAACTATTTATAAATATTGTATTATATCAATGTAAATGCAAATATAATTAATTAAATAAATAAACAAAAATAAAATCATGTATATATTGTATATGCACCACATACCTATATTGTAACTATAATTATTTATTTAACCCAATGAATCAACTCACAAAAATCAAACAAAAATACTATTAAAATCCTTATAAAATGTTTTAAATTAATAAATTGTAAATTTATTTTTTATTTTAGAAATTAATGTATTAAAAATACAATTATTGTATATATAGGCATATTTACATATGAATAAAATTACTATCTATTTTTAACCTACTTAATTAATATATTTAAATTATTTTAAACCACCATAATTAAGTTTATTTAATTACTAATATTTTCTATTTTTATTATTTATTTATATTCATTTTCTATTTTATTTTAATTTATTTATCATTTTATGTGTTATTTTGTGGTTTAGCGGTATTGTCCTATAGCGGGGCTGCATTATGACTGGTTGAACCCTGCTTTGTTGACTCGGGTCAACTCCCCAATTTTCGACCTTTCCCAATTCCTATAAGCAATGGCCTTCCTTCTCGATTTTTTCCAATTCCATCCAGTCACTAACTGTACCCAATTCTTTCTGCAACGTTTTAGCCCGATCAACCATATTCATCGTCAAATTATTGATTCTTTCTTTCATGCCTCGATTCATGGAAACTTCAAAAGTCATCATCTCCTATGCTTATATATGGCTCCAGATCACATCTTTCTACGGCTAATCCATTTTCCTAGTGATTTCTTGTCTGAGACCGAGTTCTAGAGATCACTACAGTGAAAGGGCTTTGCCTCTACAACTTGGAGTGTGTTAGATCAGCATGAGTACGCGATCCATATGTCTGCCAGGGCTCTGCTAGTATATGTTTGAGCTTCCTTATTATTGTAGCAGATTGAGGATACGACCATCATCAGTTCACCATAGGTAGATATAGGAACTTCTCCATTTAATTCTATCTTTCATTTCAAAACCTTCCGTTTTAGTTAAAATCTAATCAACCTTCACCTGAGCTTCGATCTGCATAATCAGAGTTACTCTGATTACCTATCTCCATATCAGACCAGACCTTCACACTCACCATCACATTCTGCATCTTTTTGTCACATATGATCCTCATATCACCTTCAGATCTGGTTTGGGATTCCCTTTCGGACCATCTCCACTGGAGTCAACCATTTGTCATCATTTACCTTTGTTTTGATTGAATAAAGCATTTAGAGCATTCGTATATGAGCAAATAATAAACCCGTAGGTTCTGGACTTGAGAAACATCATCTTCAGAGCTTCAACAACTCCATATCTCTAATTGGGAGTCATAGAGCATCAATGACTATCTAAATGACATGAAGGAGTGTGGGGAAGAAGATTGGACCTTCATATGACTCCATTCACTTAGATCGGCCAAGCTCTGGCCGATCGAACTTCATTGGAGATGACATTTAAATTTGTTCTTCGAGTTGTGCTATCGTTTACGTGATCAAGAACAACTTGTTCCAAAATGTATAACACCCATTGGTCGAGCCCCAAAGCATGACCTTTTATCTAGAACCTCTAGAGAAAAGGCAAACTATCCAGATAAAAGGTCATGCCAACATGACTCACATGCACTGGCATGAGCTTTTTCGTGTGAAATTGCAATTTCATTCCAGCATTTCCATATTTTGTTATTTATTTAGTCCAAGAAATAACTTTCTCGGTTGAAAGATCCCTGTTATTCCATATTTCATTCTGTAAGTTAATTTAGTTTTATAAATGTTTAATCATCTTCATTAATTCTCCAAAAATCACTATAAGCACCTACTAATTTCTTTTACAATTCCTAATTTTTGTTTCTCATTTTAATTAGTTTTATTATTTTTAATAATTCAAAAACAACAAAAATTTTCCCTGTTTACATTAGAAAATTAATAAAAATTTGAGGAAACTTCTGAAAATTTCAAAAAAAATGATTGTTTTTTTTATTTTATTTTCTTCATAAATTCTATTTTCTATTCCATTATAAATAGCAAAAAAATCACAAAATTTTTAAAACCTAAAAAATTATAACAAATCACATAAAATCGAACGAAATTCATAAAATTGCATTCTGTAAAAAATTAAAATCATCTTTATTTCTGTGTATATTTTCCATTTTTGATCTTATTTCTTATTTTAAAATCACAAAAACATCTGCATTATTTCTATTTGCTTTATTTCTTGTTTTAATTAATTTAAAACACTAAAAAATCTAAAAGTTATCAAAAAAAATAACAAAAATAGCATAAAAATATAAAAACCCAAAATATTTTTATTTGAATTTTGTGCATAATTTTTGCATAATTTGACCTTATTTTAAAATACAAAAAGAGTGTTTTCATGATATTTTCCTCTTATTCATTTTATTTTTTTATTTTATTTAAAAAATACAAAAACATTTGCCAAATCAAAATTCCTTACAAAATATCTAATCTGAAAAGCATAAAAATATAAAAATTAAAATCCATAACAAATTAAAAAGACAAAAACATATAAAAACCAGTAGTTGTGCATAAATAAAATCCTCTTTTATTTCATTGATTTATCCTTGATTTAAATAACCCTCGGGATTATTGTAGAATCATTGTATTTGATCCTATATGATATACAAGTAAGTTAATAGCAAATTTCTCTTAATTACATTGGACTGCACGATTCCTTGCTTGAGAAATAAATAAAAAAATTTGTTTCAAGCTTCTTTGGGTTGCGACGGCAATTTCACCTAGTGACTAATTCCACTAAACAAAAACCTGAAAGGTTGTATTCAAAAAGCACGTGTACATCACTCTTCAATGTATGGTTGTGGATGCAATCACTTGCCTCAGACCTTAGATAATCATTTTGGTGTGCTTCACCACATATCTTTGTTGGGCCTTATATAACCGGACATCCCGAGAAGATCGTGCCACTGTTTGGGGACGTTTGAGGACATACGTTGGACGATAGGGTGACATCACCTTGTGTGTTTTATGTTAAGTAACTTCTTGTGATTCACTAAACTTAAAATTGAAAAGATAAATGATCGAACATTCACAGTCTTCACATTGTGTTCAATTGGTGAATCGGGAGTGTGTTTTGTGTTTGTTTGCTAGTGTAGAGATCCCTCTACGCACTTTGTTCCTTTCTTCTCATTTCTTCTTATTGTTTGACTATGTTCTCGCATCTTTCCTATTGTCATCGATTATGTCGAATTGGAGTAATTTTTGCTCGGGCATCACGAGATTATCTCTATAAACTTTAGTTTGGTCTTTTTCATTGATCCGGTATGACCCTTTTCCCTAATTCACTTCTTTCTCTACATATCCATTTCTTTCACTAATAAATCTCTTGTTTGTGTTTCAGCCTAATCTTAAACTATAATTTGAGACTACATCATTTCTGAGGATTGATCGAGTGTACAAAGAATTATTCTGAGGACTCAATGACACCAAAGGGAAAAGCACCCATGATTGAGCTGTATGAGATCAACACCACGATGTTGGCATCCATGCAGGCCATTCATGCACAGTTGACTGAGCATGCCAACATCCAGGCCAGATTACGTAATACGGTTTTAGAGCTGAGGAATGACAGGGGAGGAAGGAGAGAGGAGGATGAGAAGATGAGAGGTGGTTGGAATGGGGATGCCGAGCAACATCCTAGAGTGGATCCTATGCTAACGTTGAGAGATGCCTATAACCAAGGTGCAAGACACTCTATTACATGGATTGAGATACATGCAGTTCATGGGCGTTTCGACCAGAAGCCCACTATTCTTCTATTGCTCTCTAAATTCCATGGACATATTCACGAGGAACAATACATTCACCTCCAACAGTTCGATCACATTTTTAGTACTATCCATTACCCCAACATCCCGTTAGATGAATTGAAGATGACAACCTTCCTGTTTAGTTTGATGGACAAAGCGGGTTATTAGATCAACCGTTTAAGAAGAGTTACCACATCTTAGGATGAGTTGAGATCTGCATTTCTTATAAAGTATTGTCCCCCAGGATGACATAAACATATACAATCATTGATAGAAAAGTTCTCCTAGTTGTCCCATGAACCTATTCATGACATAGGAAATATTTAAGGAATTGATGGAGAAGAGCCATCACCAAGATATACCAAAGACGAGCCTCGTGTAGAATTTCTTTGGGGGTTTGATCTTAGAGAATCAAAGATAAGTAGACGCCTCTTATGCGGGTTCCCACATTATCAATGATTAGTATGTCCTTTAGTGGATCTTTGAGGAAATGGTGGAGAGTTTGGAATCTGTATCTTCTTCCTATGCATTCTAGAAGAATCCTCCATTATCTCTTCAACACCCACATGGTCGTGAACATGAGGCATCTCATGATGCGGATAAGGTGGGCGTTGCAACTCTGGCCATTATTGGAAATCATCTATCCAAAGTCAATATTATAGAAAAGCAACCACAATATATAGATAAATCACATGTGATAGATAAGAAGACGAAGCAGCTGGATAAGATGAAAGATAGTACCCATCACCTGGAGATTCTTGTTAGCACGATCAGTGCATGTTAGAGCAGAGTGCAGTAGTCCATACTCCTGTAGTGGAGAAGACCACTTCTATCTCTTCAGCACACAAGAGTACCTGAGCGCCTTCCACGGTTCAACATGTCAACTATGTGTAGACTCTGGATTAGATCCCGAAGTAGTCTCCTCAATCATGTCTTGTTTCATACTATTCGAAGTACCAATATATTCTTGAGACATAGTGTCCAACTCCACCTCATATTCAGGAGGTGAACGGAAATTTGGAGAGGATCGTGAGCGTAGTCAGCTAAGTCCATCAGGGCAGGGTCAGTTCAGTTCTGAGTCAAGTGAGAAGTCTATCCACCATCTTCAAGGAGGCAAACCACAACCCCAGCACTAACAGCCACAACCTCGTCAATATTCATCTCCACCACATTTTCGGACATGGAGACATGGACAACAATAGTTGATGCAACTTGCATAAATACCAGACTTATTATCAATAGCAGTCTGCATACGACCAGTATTATTCGCATCCTCCTCCTCCTTACGCATATAAACCACAATCTTCATAGTATGGGTACCAGCCTTCGTATTACCAGACTCAGTGACAGCCCGTTATTGATAATCCTGAGGTGCCTTCATTGAACCCAGCACTAGATCAGCTAGACCTCTTGATGAGGAACATGACTAATTTGACTCAGAGGCTTGACGACCTAACTACCATGAAGACATTGATTCTAGCATAGGTCGAAGATAGGTATGGCCTTTATTTTAGTTGTTTATCTGACACCATTTATCTCATGTGTAGTACGAGAGTGAAATTGCTTGTACTTTAGTTGGGATGGACGAATCGAGTAGCTGAGAGAGCTACACCTACTACTCCATTTTCTTCATTAGTATAGCAGCGATTTAGTGTTGCAGAGCATAGAGGATTTACTTCACCATCACCATTACATCCACCATTATCTAGAAAATCATGAAAAGAGAATAACATAAGATGCAATACTGAGTCAGCTACAAAGGAGAAAAAACCTGTCATGAAGCCTTCTTCAGCAACGGCAGACCAAGAAGTCCGTTTAGTTTTTCCTTTTGTTTCAATTTCTTGTACACCAGTATTGGATGATATTGTACATACATATTCTGATCATCCATTTGCACATGCTGATTTTGAGTTTAGTAAGAGAAATGAGCAGTTTGATGTTTCTTCCGATTATGTTATATTTCCATCTTCTTTGAATAAAAGAAAAATCGAAAAACTATAAACATCACTATCTAATCCTAGAGTGGTAGAGATACTTTGAAACATATTTTTATAGATACCAATCCTCGAGGCCATGGAGTACATGCCCATAGTCAAAAAGGGAATGAAAGAAGCGTGTACATAGATGCGTTAGCCCAAGCAGAACATATGCACAAGAACTGAGATGCATATTTTAACCATAGTCATAGTTCATGCCATCAACAACCTCCCACCAAAAAAGAAAGATAAGCGAGCAACTTAAATTCATTGATTAGTATTTTATCAGGAGTTCAACCATATTCTTCTCGATAGTGGATCCCCGGTCAATATTATGCCATCCTTGCAACTCACTAAGTTTGGGTTGGGACGTCCTAGATAGAACAAGATGGTGCTTTAGTATTTTTATGGATCGATCAAGAGGCAAAGGGGCATTCTCAAGCACGTTATTATATTTGTGCAAGGAATGAGCTTCCCTATTGATTTTGTTATTATGGATATGGATACCCATGTACCACTACTCAATACTCCGATCATACTTGGTTGAACATTCCTTCGAACGACTGAAGTAGTAGTTTATTATGTTATTGGGTATACAACCTTTCACTCTCACAGTGATAAGGATAGGATTGATATGATCTCAGATCCAAGGCCAACACCTCCACTAGTAGTAGATGAGAGAGAGCCAATTACTATAGATTCTGGGGACTGTGATTCTCTATCCAAGATACGTGATACAAATCTTTTTACTAATGTCATGGACACCCATGAGTTCTTTTCTCAAAAGGAACATCTGGAAAGTACAATCTACTATGGCTCCCATGTTGATCATTCTGAGTTGTCAGCTAATGGATTGTTTGAGTTGTTTTCTCATGATCATTTTGAGTTATTTTCTGAGGTATATTATAATGGGCTTATTTCTAAGATATTTGAGCCATAATCTAAGGAGATTACTCATTTTACTTGAGATATCTGATACATTTGTTGATGAGTTTTCTGACATCTTTGAGCGTACTAATGAGTTATCCCTTTCTGAGCAGAGAACATTCCTTACAGACCTTTCTAATACATTGCATACCAAGCTACAATATCTATTGTGGAAAATACACACAGTGTAGATCATATACCTTCTATCTATGAGTTATTGAGGTTGTTGTAGAGAAAATTCAGACACCACATGAGTTCAAAGCTTTATCCTCATCTCTGAAGCATACCTTCCTTGCAGGTGCCCCCCCATATGTTTCCGATCATGATCAATTCATAGTTGACTGAAGATCAGGAATTTTGCTTGCTAGAGGTTCTTGAGAGAAACAACAAGGTCATTGGCTGGAGTATTTCAGATCTCTGTGGGATTAGTCTAGCGTTGTGCTCGCATCATATATACTTAGAGGATGACAACATGCCAACCCTTGTGTTTCAGTGTAGTGTTTCAGTTCCATCTGAATGCTAATCTCTGGGATGTTTTCATTAAAGTGATCATGAAATGGTGTGATGATGGCTTTATTTATCCCATTTTGGATTCTAAGTAGGTCAGCCCATTACATATGGTCTCGAAGAAACCAGGGATTATAATTGTGCCGAACGACTGTGGTGAGGAGATTTCAATTAGTGTAACAACATCATGGTGTCTACTTAGATTACGTGTGCATGAACTCAGCGACAAAAAAAGATCACTTTTCACTGCCCTTTATTGATGATTTTATTGAGAGGTTGGCAGGGAAGGAGTCATTTTGTTTCTTGGATGGGTACTTGGGATACAACCTGGTTGCAATCGCTCTTGAAATTAAGGGGAAGACTACTTTTACTTGTCTGTTTGACACCTACGACTTTAGACGGATGCCCTTTGGATTGTTAGCACTACCGCCATATTCAGTATGTGTATGTTTGTCGTTTGTTCTTAGAAGGTAGGTATTTTTATAGAGGTCGTCATGGATGATTTCTTGATCTACAAGGATCATTTTGACACTTCTTACTTATTTATACTGAGTACTTCATAGATGATGTCAGGTTAACTTAGTGCTCTTGTGGGAGAAGAGTCACTTTATGGTGACTAATGGGTTTGTATTGGGCCATGTCATCCCCAAACATGGTATGGAGGTTGACCCGATTAAATTGATGTGATCTCCAAGCTAGAGCCACTGCATAATTTGAAGCAGTTCAGGTCGTTCCTTGGTCACATTGGATTCTATTGGCGATTCCTTAAGGACTTCAGCAAGATCTCCAGGCCTATAACTGAGCTTCTATGTAAGGAGAGTGAATATATTGTTGATGAGAAATTCCTCCTTGCATTTCACCAGATGAAAGACATGGTTACTAGAGCTCATGTGCTTCATCCACCTTATTGTTCTCTCCCCTTTGAGATCATGACAAACACATCAGATTATGCAGTTGGAGTTGTTTTAGGGCAGAGAAGGGATGTGATAACATTTGCCATACACTATGCTAGAAATATTCTTGATGAGGCACAACACAATTTGACAGTTACAAAGAAGGAGATGTTAGCAGTAGTGTTGTCTTTAGAGTAGTTCCGATCATACCTACTTGGATGCAGAGTTATTGTTTACATGGATCATAATGCTATACAGTACTTACAGGTTAGGAGGGATGCCAAATCACACCTTATCAAATGGATCCTTCATCTTGATGAGTTTGATTTAGAGCTTCGAGACAAGCCTGGAGTGAAAAATATTGTGGTAGATTACCTTTTTCAGATCACAGATTACCTTTTTCAGATCACAGATGCAGATTCCCCTGAGAGGATACTACTTCCTATATTAGAGACCCTTCTAGATGAGGCTATCTTGTATGTTGTCTCACTTCCATGGTATGATGATATTGTGAACTATCTTTTCTCTGATAAAGTTCCATAATATTGGACCAAGCTGAAGGTAGATAGTCAGAGATTCATTTTTACCATTGGGAGGATCCGTACCTATTTCGTGAGGGTGCAAATTGCATATGGAGGAGGTGCATTCCTCAAGAGGAATACACCAGTGTGCTTGAGCATAGTCACATATTAAAAGCCGGTGGGCATCATTCGGGAAAGCATGCAACAATAAAGGTTTTACAATGTTTCCTGTGGTGGCCAACTCTCTTTAAGGATGCTACAAATTATGTGAGACATTGTATTGATTGCTAATGAATGGGAGGAACTGTCAGTTCCAAAGCTACCATGCCCCTAAGATATATCCAAATTTTAGATATTTTTTATGCTTGGGTTACCGACTCTATGGGCCCATACCTAGTCAGCCAGGGATTTCAGTACATCCTAATTATCGTGTATTATGTTAATCGTTGGATGGAGGCTATCCCCACCGGAGCCACTAATATTCGTATAGTCTGTTCCTTTCTTGAGGATGACATTATTGAGTGGTTCGTAAAACCCGAGATACTCATTTTAAATGGGGTAAACCATTTCATAAATAGAGAGGTCGGAAATCTAGTTAAGGCGTACCCTATTGAGCATCGTGTCACATCTCCTTAACACACACAGACTAATGGTTTGGATGAGATTTCGAATAGGGAGACCAATGTGATACTTCATAAACTTCTATGTCCTATTAGGAAGAACCAGTCCCATATGCTTGATGTAGTTCTATGGGCTTATAAGATGGCATACAAGTCTCCATTGGGTATATCTCCCTATAGATTGGTTCATGGAAAGGCTTGCCACTTTCTAGTTGAGCTTATTCAAAAATTTTAGTGGGTACTTCTTGTTTGCAATTTGGACTATGAGAGAGTAGATTGGAGTAGAAATTTTAATCTAAATAGATTGCTTCGGGATTTTGCTTATGACAACACACTCATATATAGGGAGAAAGTCAAGCATTGGCATGATAGATACATAAGGAGAAAGACTTCTCTTTGATCAGAAAGTTTGGTTCTTTGATTCGAAATTGAAGTTGTTTACAAAAAACTTAAAAGCAAATGGGCAGGATCGTTCATTGTTAGAGTTGTGTGTGACAATGGTAGTATTCTCATATCCAGGTTGTCATCTGATGCACATCCTTTTGTTGTGAACAGACAGTTGCTAAAGCCATATCTATATTTTGATACATTCATGTATGTGGTTGATTCTATCCATTTGGTAACAAATGATTATCCGTTGACATCTTCTGCGTCTGATATATGAGCTGATATTCTTCTATATATATTCCTTTATTTTTATTCTTTATTCTTTAATTTTTATTATTCATCTTTTCCCCATGTATGTGTGCAATACTTAGGATACACTCTATCCTAAGTATGAGGGAGGTTAATGACTTGAGTAGTTCATTTTCATTCTATTTCATCATTCTTTTTGTTGCCTATACTAAGGGATCCTTTACCTTCAGTATGAGGGGGTTGATGTCGTTCATTTCCTTCATCTTAATTTTTGTTATTTTCTTTTTTTCTTCTATTCCCTCTATTGTCCTTCAACTTATTATAATTCTTTTTCTATACTTAGTGATCATTTACCCTAATTATAGGGGAGGACAAGTCGAGTCATTGTGATTATACATTTTTCCTCGTTCTTCCATGTTTGTACAGTCTCTATACATAGGATTATTTGATCCTAAGTATAGGGGTATCACCCACTTCTATTCTATTCATTCATTATTATGTGAGTTATCCTAGCGAAGGATTCTTTTCACTTTTCTATACATATCACGTGTTATGCCTTCCTTTGTCACTTCTTTGTCACTATGAGGACATTGTTCGAGCTTAGTATAGTGGGTGTCGTGTATATTGTATTTATTCTTTAGACATAACTCGTACTTTTATTTCTATAATAACATAGCTATAAAAAGTGGAATAAAAATGTTTTGTAAAAAGTTTGTATAAATTTCTTAAAAAATTCTATTGTAAATATTTTTGTAAAATAATTTTTAAAAATATTTGTACAAACGATTTGTAAAATATATATAAAAATTCTGTATAAAACTTCTGAAAAAATTTTTGTAAAATTATTTATGTAAAATTTGTCGTAAAAGTGTTTGGGTTGAACAATGTTTTTAAATTATTTTGTATCAAAATTAAATATATTGTAGAAAGGTTTGTAAATAATCTTTGTAAAATTGATTTGTAAAAGATTTTAAGCTATTTTTGAAAACCATTCATAAAATATATTTAGAAAATGTTTTTTAAAAATTTATAAAATGTTTTGTAAAATATCTTTGTAAAATATTTTGTAATTATTTGTAAAAACTTTTGTAATTTTTTTTGTAAATTATTTTGTCATCTTGTATAAATTACTTGTTTGTATATATTGTGTGTGTACATTATTGTAAAATTGTTTGTTCAAAGAACTGGTAATAAACTTGTAAATATATGAATAAAATTCTCTTATTCGTAAAATTCTTTTAATAAAATCCTTGTATAATACTTATATAAATTTGTATCTAAAATTCTTTATTAAAAATAGTATATAAAGTTCAATTACACATAAACGTCCTAGTAAATTTTATACATAAATCTTGAAAATATTCCATTAGTAAAATCTTGTATAAAATGTGTATAATTATTTAATAAAAAACTTTATAAAATTTGAAAAAGTAAAATCCATAAAAAATGCAAAACTCTCTTCAAACCCTTTCAAAAAGATTTGTCTTTTATTTTATTTTAAAAATATTTTGTATATATTTTTCCATTTGCATTTGCATTTTTGAAAATGATATTGATGCCTAAACTAGTCTGGAATAAAATCGAAGAATGGAGCTTGGTTTAGACCTTAATCCACCTAACTGCAGAGGAACCTTGTAGGAACTGAAGTTGAGACTTTTCAGATCTTAGCGATTTAATTCTTTTGGTCAACAAGACTATGTTCTCATGTCATCTTGATTAGTCTAAGTAGAATATTTCATACACATGCATGGTTCTTTTAAACAGTGGCCTAACTTGGACAAGCACTTTACACATAGCTCTTCACTAATGAGGTGGCGAGGGGTAGAATCTTATGGCAAGATATGCACGCGAATGAATACATAGTCACCTTGAGTGGCCAGTGTGCCCCAACCTAGTCCAGTGGTAGGGACATCTAAAGACAAGAGTTGTCAGTTGAAATAAAGCTTCGATCAAGGGATGGTATGTCGACACAATTTTTTCTGTGACCCCAAAACATGTGTGGAAAGAAAGATTCTATATCTGTAGGTTCCCAATAAGATCAATGCAGTGCAACAATTGTTTCCACAAAATAGAAGACATATGCATTCCAATAAAAAAATCAATCATGTATATAATTGACCATATTGATCCAGCTTCAGAGAAACTGTAGATCTTAGTGGAAACTTGGATACACCAGTCGGCTTCACAAGGAGATGTGTCTACACTTGCCACACTCCATTTCTCTTCTTATTCTTCTATCTTCTCCCTCTTTAATTGTGGACGTAACACGTACCTGAACTTAGAAGGTTGGAAAGAGTAGCTTGACTGGGGAATTAGGGTTACCATTCAAAGAGAAGGTTGGTCTTTGTCATTTCTGATGTGGAGAGCTATATACCACTTACACAGTACAAGTAGATTCATAGTAATCAAAATTTTTGTATGAGGACTTGTTCTGACATGAAAGTTGAGGTGACTTGCATAGGAGTCTTGTGCAACTAGAAGGCTATTAGGTCTAAATCCAATTCCCAATAAGGTTCTGCCAAATTAATAATCGAAAGGTTTGACTAAGCTCCTTACTTTGAATTTGTTAAGAATGATTCAAAAATCATAATCGGTCTATGATCTTTATTTTTCCTATCTTTTTTTCTTTTTATTAAAATAAGTGTTTTCTAAGGGACTAGTAAAGGTAAAGTGTTGGGGGATGATGAATCTGCATTTCATCATCTTTATTCATTTATTTTAGCTTAATATCCCTTCTCAAACACATATAAATATCAATAAAACTCTCTTTTTATACTTCATTATTCTTTTGTATGTATTGTATAATTATCATTATTTTAACCTTAAATAAATAAATGAAGGAAAATAAAGAAAATAATGGATGTATATATGCATTAAATAGAGGCAGACTCTAAACTCGAGAGAAGGTCATGACTTGATATGATCAAAAAGGAATAAAGTTGGGGAAGAGAAGGCCTTCATTAGAAAAACTCAGAAAAATAAGCTATCATTCATTATTATTCATCATTATTCATCTTGTACAAATTGCACATACATCATTAATTTGCATACATTTCTTCTAGTATTTTTTTATCACCCAATTCCTCTCTAATAAAAATGTTTTCATCTTGGATTTAATAAGTTATAAATATTAAAAATAATTGTAAAAAGATTCGTTGTACATTGTAAATAAAGACACTTTAAAAAAAGCTGCTGCAACAAACTTCTCAGGCCCATATCTTCTATACAAAACTCAAAAAAAATCAACTCACTTTTATTGTACCTTACATTAAATAAGCTTTAAAATGGAAATGGTTTCAACAAATCAGAATTAAAATTTAAAAGTGACCTTTTGGAGTGCATTGTATCTTTTGTATTGTGTGAATATATTCTTTTATTTATTTTATATTTATTTTTATACATATTATATTTTTTAATAGGTATATATGTTTTATTTTTTAAAAAAAATATGAAAAAATTACAAAATAAAAAATAATCAAAATTAAATTCATTTTATATATTATATACGTACCATTACCTATATTGTAAATACACTTAATTGTCTATACAAATAAATTGTTTCATTAATAAATAGAAATATGATCAAAATCCTTAAAAAAATGTTGTAATGTAAATATAAAATTAAATTATATATTTATTTGTACAAAAATTATTAGGAATCTAATATTGTATATATCGGTATAAATACCCATGAATAAAGGGTGATTTATTTTTAACCTTCTTATTTATTTTATTTAAATTATTAAAAATAACTTAAAATAATATTATTTAATTATAAACATTTTTTATTTACATTATCCGATCATTTAAATTCAATTATTAATTTCTTTTTTATATTGTTTACATTTTCAATGCTCTTTTGTCTTATTCAGATTTTTTCTTATTCTCCAAGCCCCTCATTGGGCGAACCCAGGTCCGTTGACCTGGTTCAACCTTCCCTTCACCCACAAAACCCGAATAACCTGATCATCGGTCCCACTACTCGTATTTCATGCATCCTACCCGATGACCTACTACTCTGGATTTCTCTTGCATCCTAATCACCCGAATAACGAACAGCATCGGCCGACTATTATTTTCAATAACTCAACCTTGATCCATGTGTGCCATACATTTGAATTTCACCTAGCTTTGTCGTATATAAAAACCTCCTCTTGATCATTTTTTCCATTTGATCTGTTTTCATCCAATTCTTGTGTTTGAAGTTGATCAAGGCAAGGTAACAACGAGCCTTTTCCCTAGTTACAAGTGCGCGAGGTTGCTCAGGAAATATGATCCACTACATCATCATAGCTCCACTAAAACGTTAAAGCTTATTCATTTTCAACCACAAATCGAGGATAAAACCAACCTTAATCCATCCGTAGATAAGTTTAGGTATTTGTCTTTTAATTTGTCTTTTTATTCTATTTTTAATTACGTCTTCAGCTAAATTTCAATCACTTCATCAACCTCTAATCTTCACGATCAGAGGTTCTCTGATCACCATCATCTACCACCGCTTGCATATCTTAATTGTGTTCAAATTTTAGTTCTTCTAAGTTTTCTTGCAATATAGTCCTTGCGAAGAGGATTTTTGATTTGTTTGTTAGTAGCATTTAATAATTAGTTAATTACCATTAAAAATTCCAAAAAATATTATAATTACATGTTGATCTATTCTTTCATCACTAATTTTGGTTTAGAATTTTAGTTGGTTTTATTTTTTTTAATTCAAAGACACTTTGATTTTGTTCTCTAAAATGTATTATTTCTGTAGAAAATACAAAACTATTTTGAAAAATTCCACAAAATTTAATGGTCGATTGTTTTTGTTTAATTCAACTTCTATATAAATTTTACTTTTAACTTCCTTACAAAAAACAAAAATAGCAAACCACTAAAACACAAAAAAATTCATTAAATCACATAACATTCCAAAAATAGCATAAATTACATCTCAAGAAAACTTGTTTATGCATATTTCCTATGTGTTTGAGTTTATTTTATGTTTTAAAACCCCAAAATACTTGCATTGATTTTTGTTTGATATATTTTGTATTTTTAAATGATTTAAAAATCTTTAAAAAAATAAAAAATACTTAAAGATTCACAAAAATACAAAATATGTTTATTGGATTTTTATTCTTATTTTTTTTATTTTAAAAATACAAAATTTATTTTCTTTACATTGTTTTTTATTTCTTTGTTTGCTTGTTTTAAAAATTAAAATATGAAAATTTTAAAAAAATCAAAAACTTAAGTAAAAAACCATTAATATTTAAAATAAATTAAAAAAATCATAAAAAATATAAAAAGATAAAAACTTCATAGAAAAGATCAAGAATAGATCAATAAAAAGACTCGTTTTTTTCATTGTTCTTCATTGAGTTAAATAACCGTCGGGATTTGTAGCCTTCTTATGTTCGATCATGTACTATATACAGGTAAATAAAAAAAATAGTTCTCTTACTCACATTTCATTGCTTTATCTTTGCTTGAGAATTAAATAGATAAATTTTTTTTTGAGTAAATTTTAGGTTTACTTCGACACTTGATTTCATTAATAAAAATAAATCCATGATTTTCTCCTTTTAAATATCAATATTGCATTCTTAATCTCCACCTCAAAGAATATGACCAACATCTCACATGCACGACTACATACAAGATGAGATGAGTTGAGGTTTCACTCATGGAAGTAGGATGGGAGATTTGAGTTTGGATTTGATTTAATGATGATCGAGGATGGGATAGAGTTAATGAAGGATTCATGAAACCTATGTGTCGACATCACATCTAGTATGGGAACTTGGTTCCTATAACATCTTGATACTAACCTAAGATCCAACGTGCCTATTACCAAAAAAACTGTTGATTAGTCTGCTCGAACTCTTGGTAAAAGTAGTGGATCTAGCCATAAAGAAATGAATAATCGTGTATATATTTGCAAAAACTGAAATGGCTATATATTCACAAAAATAATTCAAAATTAATTTGTGAATATGTCAATCATGCCATTGAAAGATTATGAGTCGTATTCATATATCCTAATTAACATGTAAATTGTATTTTCAATTAATTATCTAATGCGAATCCAAATCATATCAATAATTAATTCGTAAATACTATTTACAATTAGTTCTCTATTATATATCACATTTATACTATATATAAATATAATGAATTGTGCTATCCATATTATTCATATCCCTGATAATTAAATCATATTTGATTATCTTGGATCATCATTCTCATCATCTAAATAATATGAATCATATTCACATTATTCATGATAATTAAATCACAGTCAATTATAAAATTCTCAATGCTCATATACACTACTCATCAATGGAATTATTCTTGAACTCTTTCAAGAATAATACACTTTCTCTGTGGAAACTTGGAGATAAGGACATGGCGATTGTACATTCCACATATAATGAAATGGATTTTTAGATCGTATCTCAAATCTAGATCTCGAGGACCTCACATAGATATTTGATTAAATCAAAATCATAAATCTAATCTTCTCATTGAATCTAAATCGTATCCATAGCAATGTCCAACATTTGGACAAAGATTAGATTACTTCTCTATTGAGAGGAACTACTAAATCCAAACATGTTTTGTGACTCCCTCGAAATGGAAGTCATGGTTTATATAATTATTTATGATCACTTCACCGTCAAGTATTCCTAATACCCGTACACCCTTCATACTAGAAGACCTAGAATAAAACTAAAGTTTTAAATCTCTTTTAGATTATCTTCTTCAGGGTTTTATCACTAAGTTTCTCATTTGGTCATTGGGAGTTTGTATCGATCATATTCTTTCCAAAAACATACCTACAAATAATTTTCATGCTTTCAAAGAAAGACGACCATGCATGGAATTAAATCAGTCCCAATAAATCATTAGTGAGCTCATGTCTTATGGTTCAATAGTGAACCCGTATAATCCCTTTGAGATATCATTTTACTCATATTTCATCATATGCACATTCCCTCGCTGGTGTGTAGACCTTGATTAGGCCATAAACATATCGGTCAGCCAAATGTACATACTCAGACATAAAGTAACACATCTATCACTAGTTAGAGGATGCATGCCTAAATTATGACAGCATACGACATACATCTTGGTTTTGTCGATCCCGCTAAGTCAACTCTTTATTCAAACTTATGGGACACCTCCGAATCTCTATTCCTATGTAGAGGACATGTATCAAGATGTCGGTAAGATATCAGCCTTAAGAGAAGGATTGCCATCTCCTTCCCATGCTGGAGATTATCTCTTAACAATCATCTAATGGTTCTTGATGAGCCCTCAATCTAATTTTTTCGATATCATCTGAGCACCAACCTCTATGATTCAACCATTGTATCCATAGTTGTATGATCATCAAAATGGCCATGGTATATATCCCTAATTGTACCGAGGGACCATATAGTTCATTCGTTAATTTAATCTCAATCATGGAGTGAAAAAATCAATAAATTTTATTGATATAACAACCACTACAATAACATTAACTATAGGAATGGTTCGCCTCAGGCTCACATAGAAAATAACTTGGTACTAGACCTCAAAACCATTAAGGTATATTCTTAAACTAATGTTCATTACATGCTGGTCAATAACCATTTGAATCAAAAGGGTTGGTAAAGGGATGAGCAACATTGTCGATAGAGGCCACCTTAGTTACGTGGATGTCACCACGCTTTTGAATCTCCCAAATGATGTGGTATTTCCTTTCCATGTGATTTCTTTTTTGATGTGATCTGGGATATTTTGTCTGATCTATGGCTACAGTGTTATCGTAGAGTAGTAGGATAGGAGTATTAGAGGAAACTACGCCAAGTTCCAGGATGAACTTATGCAACCACAAAAACTCCTTTGCAACATCCGATGTGTCCATATATTCAGCTTCTGTTGTTGAATAGGTTGTAGTGTCTTACTTGTTGATTCTCTATCTCATACCATCGATGTTTAATAGGAACACAAACCCTGATGTTGACTTGCGGTCATCAACATCAGACGGGAAGCATGAATATGTGTCTCCTGGGACTTAGATATTAACATCTCAAGAAACCAAGATGTAGTCTTGTGTCCATCCTAGATACTTAAAGATGTTCTTCACAACATTCCAGCGTTGTTCTCAATAGCAGGAATGGTAACAACTTATCACTCCCACAACATGGCAGATATCTGACCTTGTGCACATCATGGCGTACATTAGGCTTCCCACAATTGATGCATAAGGGCATCTAGCCATGGATTTCTTATCCTCAACACTTTGAGGAGCCATCCCTTTAGACAGGTGTATACCATGCCTTAAGGGAAGGAAGCCTTTCATGGAATTCTCAATATTGATACCATTCCAAGATCTTCTTAATGTGCCCATATTTTGACAATCCCAATATCCTCTTTTCTCTATTTTTGAACAGCTTCAGATCCAAGAGATAAGAGGCTTCCACAAGATATTTCATCTCGAAGGTATGGGACATCCAAATCTTAACATTAATCAACATCTCTATATCATTTCAAATGATAAGGATGTCATCTACGTAAAGCATGATAAACACAATGGCACTCCAATTATGCTTCTTGTATACACATGGTTTATCAGGATTTTGAACAAAATCATAACTCTTTGTGATTTCTTAAAAGATGATGTTCTAGCTACGTAAAGCTTGCTATAGCCCATAGATGGATTTCTTTAGCTTGCATACTTTGTCTTCTTCGGTTATGATGCCCTAGGGTTTCACCATATAGATATCCTCCTGAAGGTATCCATTGAGGAAATACATATTGACATCCATCTTCCAGATGTCGTACTCACGATGTGCAACTAAAACTAACAGTTCCCTAATGGACTTAAGAATAGCCACAAGAGAGAATGCCTCATCGTAGTCGGTGCCTTCTCTCCGTGTGTAGCCCTCTCCTACGATCCATACCGTGAAGGTCTTTACCTTCCCATCAGGTCCCCTCTTTATCTTGAAGATCCATTTGCACCCAATGGGTTGTACCCCTCTAAGTGGATCCTCTAAGGTCCATACACCATTCTTGTGCTTGGAGTCAATTTCTGACTTCATTGCAAGCATCCTTCTACCCATGTTATGATCTGTGGGTGCTTCATCAAATTATGCTCCATCATTGTTAGTTTCATCTGATAAATGGAATATGTACCTTTCAGATAGTGCAACCACCCTTGAACTCCTTTGAAGAGGCACGAGTGCTTCATCTTCATTTACATCTTTAATTTTTTGTTCAGGAAGCTCAGTATCCTCAGGGGAATCAATGATTTCCTTTACTTCATTTTTGTCTTGACTCTTAAGGAAGTCTTCCTACAAGAATTTGACATCACCAGAGACTAAGACCTTCTGAGTCTCAGGGTTATAAATTTGGTTTCCAATACTGTCCATTACAAAGCTAATGAAGTAGCACTCTTGAGTGCGAGATTCCAGCTTACATGCATCCACATTCTTCGTATGGACCACGCATACTTAAATCCTCAAGTGTCTAACACCTGTCTTTATTCCAAACTAAAGCTTACGAGGGATTGTGGGTACAGACTTGCTAGGAATCGTGTTTAACATATATATTGCAATCTTTACTACATATCCCCAGAAAATAAGTTGCAAATGTGCTTTACTCATCATTTAACAGACCATGTCCATGATGGTCTTGTTGCGTCTTTCACCAACACTATTAAGTTGAGGAGTTTCTGGAGGAGTTTGATTGCAGACAATAAATTTCTCTTTGAGGTATTCCTTGAAATCATCTGAGAGGTACTCGCCTCCTCAAGTAGATTGAATTTGTTTAATCTTCTTATCGGTTTAGTTCTCAAACAAAGCCATGAACTCTTCGAACTTTTCAAAGGTTTAGATTTATGACAAAGTAATAAGATAAACCTGTATCACGACTAGTCATCGATAAATGTCAAATAATATCGATACCCATTTCCGATCGTGGTACTGAAGGGACCACACATATCAATATGTATTAGGTCAAGAATACCCTCACATCTTGTAACCTTGCTACAAAAAGGCATCCAAGTATTTTTACCTTGAATGCAATGTTCACAGCTAGGCAAACTTTGGACTTGTAGAAAATCTAAGGGTCTGTCCTTTATCAATCTAATCATTCTTTCAACGGATAAATGATGAAGACTTCGATGCCAAATCATGTTAGAATAATTTCCATCCACATTGGTTCTTTTTAAATTTTTATTAGTGACAATAACATTCATGACATATTCATCAATGTACAATTCATAGAGTTCATCAAAAGTCATAACACCAACCACAATATATTTATTATAACGATGTAAGACAATTTTATTACATAAAAGGAACGAATATCCATTTCAATGAAGCTTAGATACATATATAAGGTTCGTTCTCACATTCAGAACATAAAGATACTCTTTAAGTACAAGAACTCTTCAACTATATAATGATAATCTATAATCCTTACGGTGATTTCTACAACCGTTGCATCAGCTCCCATCTTGATAACTATCTCACCTACATCTAGACTTCTAGTTTCCAGAAACAGATCTAACAAATTACATACATGAACAGAGTCACTAGAATCGATGATCCAACTACCTTCTCATCCTACATGAAATCTAGTTTCATTGATGAAAGTTGATTTCATACCTGTTGGGGCTTTACCTTTCTCTGCAGATTTAAGGTAATCAGAGCAGTTACATTTCCAGTTCCCCAGCTTCTTGTAATGATGACAGACATCGGTCTTCCTCTATGCTATCAGTGTGGAAGCATTAGAAGATGATCCAAAATCTAGCATCTTCTTCTTTTTCTTATGGGTCAAACCCTTCCAAGACCCTTTATCTGACCGTGCATCCCCTTGACCTGTGTAACCATCCACTGCTAGTGGGATTCTCTTTCTTCGTTACATTTTCTACAAGATTTAATGGAGCCATTAACTCATCATTGGTCAAGTTCAACTTGCCCATGTGGTACGATACCACATAGTTATTGAAAGACATGGGCAGAGATAGCATAATGAAGTCAAACTGCATTTCTATATCCAACTCTGCCCCGAGAGTTTCAAGTTCAGATAGGCAACTCAACATTTTGAGTATATTTTCTTGAATGGGAGTCCCTTCCTGCATATTGCAGCGAATAAGCTATTTCATAATGTTATAGAGTTGAGAGCGATTGACATCACCAAACGTCTCTTTCAGATGCAACATTATATCCCCACAAAGACCCATTTACACATGTTGCTTCTGAAGCACATTGGATAGAGATCCCAGAATATAACACCAAGCCAATGTATGATCTTTACCACATTTTTCATTGAACATTATTTCTTCCAATGTAGAGGGGTTTGTGTACTTGTCCTTAGAGATCATATAAGAGATGTGCGTTGTTGAGATAATAAAATCCAAATTACGTATCTAATCCAAGTAGTTTGGTTCGGTCAACTAGTTAACCTCTAGAAGCATGTTGAGTGGGTTCATGGATTTCATTGTCTTTAATTAAGAATACACTATATTAGAACATATAAATAACTATATACTAAAAATTAAATATTTGAGTAGGGATTTTTAATCCAATTATTCTCGCCATTTCAACTCTGAGAGTCCATTCCTTATCAAACTTTTGAAGAAAGAGATGTACTTACCGCTATATCTCTAGCAAGATCTGGCATCTTCTTTTCTTTCTTTCTTGCATCCCAATAATATGAGAAACTATAACTACGATTAAAAGAAGCGTGAACTCATTCTGCCTTGTTAGTCCAACTTGCATTTCCCATTTTAGTTGTTAACATTCGTAACCACCACCCTAAGGTGATGTTGACTCGTCGTTAATTGAATCAACCGTCAACAGTATTATAACTCACTATGCATAATCCAATATCACCTCAATAATGTGAGGAATTTATTTTTGGGTCACTATGCATACTCCCTTACTCATGCGAGAAGCAAAGAGCCTGATCTATGTGCGCTTGTATGTAGGAGCTGTCACTTCGGACATGCATCTTCTAAGTACAATCCATGGCGACGAAACCCTTCACCTTTATGCGAGACCATGGATGTCATTTATATGATCCTTCATATCACATTAAAATTCTAATTAATTCTTTTGAATCATTTTGACATAATTAATTCTTCCAAGGAAATTACAGCTCTATTCATAATAGAGTGTTTATTTTAATTTGATCTAATTAATTTAATCAAATTGTTTTAATTATCAATCCAATTCAAATCACCAACAAACAATTAGGGTGTGTCAAATACAACGGTATAGTGTACACCCTCACAAGTATGTATTTTTTTGTGTTTTGATAATTATAGTACAATTGGATTTATTCATATTATTCTTTCCTCGAAAGTGGATCTTACCAGTACACTCGAGTTATGCTGGGTGGGAGCATTTCCTTGACATGCAAGGCTCTAATTAGTAAACCAAGCCAGCAAACCCGTACAAGTCACCTTCACCATTCCGATGGAGAACTACACAAAATAATTCCAATGTGCTTGAAGCTCTTTCAATCAATAAGACCTCTGAAATGATAGAAATCTTAAAACATTTTTGAGATCCTAAATTTATAAGCAAATCAGAAAAGCATGTTTTGCATGTAAAGGTTGTCGTACAACTTTTGTAAGATAAACTAGGGTTCCCATGAAACATATATTCAATATCCATTGTTCTTTAATTGATTATTCTCATAAATATTATGAACCAATTTTATTCAAAGGTAGATTCACAACTTCTATGATTTAATTGAATGATAAAGACATTAAGAAAGAACATATGATAATCCAATCATCATCCGACCCATCTCCACTAAATATAGAATATCTAGGGCGAATGAAGTCCTAATCGCGTGAAATAAATTGGAGAGGTTTGCTGGTCTGATTATCTACATAATCCAAGCGTTTATTTCATGTTTCATGATGGAAAACAGTAAGAAAAAATATTTTCTTTTAGATCCATGAATACATGCAAAAATAATTTCATAGTGGCAACTCTTAGAATTTATTCATGCACTTTGATGACAACAATTGGCTACTATTTTTGGAAAATATTTAGACTTTATAAATATATTTTAATAACCAAAAGACAAGTCCAAGCAGTCCATAAACAATAGGTTTTTATTTTAGTGAAAAACTAACTCGAAACTTGCATCACATGCAAAACAATTATTCCCTATGCATCTGAAATGCAAAACCTTGCTCAGCCATGATTTTAGGTCATATCCAAGACCTGTACCATGGCTCTGATATGTCTTGAAGGGTATGGAAAAATCCTTAAGTAAATCACAGAAGCGTGAAGATTGCATCCAATGCGACTGGAAGCGACTAGTCATACTATTTTTTTGGGACAACATAAATTAAAAGTTTAAAGAGATGAAACCACATGATTTGAAAACACTTCTCAAATAGATTCATAAATAAAAAACAAGATAAAGGAAAACCTCTTGAAGCATGGTTGTGATCAAAGTATCTAAAGGTAGAGACTGCCTGTCTTAAGTCCTCCTGACAAGAAAGTCGATTGTGAGCGCATTGATGAGACGCAGGCTTCCCGCAATCCAAGATGATGACCCATCAACAGATCTCTTGATTTCGTCACTCAAAATATGGCATCATCTTCACGAGAAAGGAGCATCTAAGAAGGTGGAGATTTACGAGCAATCGAAGCGGCAACACGACAACATAGCGACGACGACGACTCTCTCTAGTGCAGGGGGTGGATGATCACACTTGAGAGAGAGAGAGATGGGGTGTGAGAATGATAGAGAGAGAGGCTTGCAATATGATGTAAAATAAGAGCTAGAGATGCCTTTTCTTTTATAGTATTTTGAGAGTCCATGGATCACAATATATGTGCAACACTGAATCATTGCTTAGATTGATGTGTATTTCTAATCAATGGCCATGATCTTTGTTGTTAAAAAATACAACAATAATTAATTTACAATAAATTATATATATATTGAATTATTATCAATATAATTTAATTTAATTAATTTAGGTAAGAGGACAAAGAAGGAGTCCACTTTCTAAATATAGAGGATGACCACTCTTGAATAAGTTAAGAGTGGTTGTCTGCCTTCCATATTTGGAAGGTGGCTTTTCCTCTTAATTTATGATATATTTTATATCTCTCATAATCCTCCATATATTTGCAACCACTTTTACAGCAAATATATCCACAAAATTAATTAGTGAACATCTCAATCATGACATTGAAAAAATGTTAGTCATATTCATATATCCAAAATTACATGTAATTTGTATTTTCAATTAATTATCTAATGTGAATCCAATTCACATCAACAATTAATTCATAAATACTATTTTCAATTAGCTCTTTCTAATATATTATAATTCACTTTGATAGTATATATAAATAATATGGATAGCATTATCCACAATATTCATATCCTTGATAATTAAAGCAAGTTTAGATATCTTGGATAATCAATCTCATGCATCTAAATAATATGAATCATATTCCCATTATTCATGATAATTAAATCACATTTAATTATCACATATCAATGCTTAGATACACTATTTTGTAATGGAATTATATATGAACTCTTTCTAGAATAATGTGCTTTCTCTATGGATAGATGGAGATAAGGACGAAGCGATTGTACATTCCAAATACAACAACTTGGATATTGATATGGTATTGCAAATCCAGATCTTAAGGACCTCTCATCGATGTTTAATTATATAAAAATTGTAAATCTAATCTTCTCATTGCATCTGAATCGTATCTAGGTCATTGTCCAACATTTTGATAGAGATTAGATTACTTCTCTACTGAGAGGAGTTCCTAAAATCCAAATCTATTTCATCACTCCCTCAAAATTGAAGCATCATGGTTATAAAATCATTTATGACCACATAACCCTTGAGTATTCCGAATACCCATACATCATGCTGATGAATCTCCATTTCATCAATTTTATTCTATCATTTTGGACTAAAAAACCCTAGCTTATGCATGTAAATTGTATCATTTTGTACAAAGTAGCATTCATTATTTATTCCATTTATCGTGTATAAAATAAAGTTTTAATGTCAAAATTATAGAATAAAGAAAAGAAAGGAAAAAGAATAAAATGCCAAATGTATTTTATGACTCTAAACCTCGAGACATAAGCATCTTGATGACTGGATCCACAAGGAATAAAGTAGGGGGAGATATGGGCCAAAAATCAAATAAATATCCCATTCTTTTATTCATCAGTATTGTATTTTTGGGACCTATTTTATTCTTTATAATTTATACCTCAAATAAAGAAATTTTGTACATTAAAGTTGTAAATAATAATATATAGAAAAATACAAATTGAGTTTACAAAAAAATAATAAACATTGTACTTTTTGTACTCAAAATAAAAAGCCAAAAGACCAAACTTCCCAGATCCATATCTTCTCCATATGAACTCAAAATGTACCAAAATCACCTTTAAATATATAAATTTAAATAAGCAATTTTAATGAAGTCGGTTTCTTTTAATTTAAAGTTAAGATGTGAAAGTTAGGTTTTGAACCCCTATTATATAGTATATTGAATAATATATTCATTTTATTTATACTTTATAATTTTTATATATTTATATTTTATAAATTTGTAAATGTTATTTATAATGTAGGTATGTATTTGGAATAGAATAAAATAATAAAGAAAACACAAAAATAAAATAATATGTAAAAATGCATAGATGAATTATCTATACTTATACCAATATTTTATATACAAATATTTATTTAAGTGAACACAGTACATTAAAAATATAATAAAAATATAATTATGTATATAGAAATAGTTATAAAAATATAAATTAATTAAATAAAATAATAAAATCAAAAATACAAAATGAAAATAAAATGTACAAAACATATGTAAATATACATATAAATAAAACCCTAAAAAGTGTATTGTAATAAATTAACTTACGAAAATAAATAAAAACTAAATTAAATACTATAAAAATAATACACACTTTTCTTGTTATAACATTATTTTAATTAATTCATTTGCTTCTTATTAATTAATTTACAAATATATTGGTTTGCTTTTTTCCAAGTTGGTCCACGTGGACAAACCAAGGGGAGTTAAGAGTTGACCTTGATCAACTTTTCTCCCCAGGCGAGTAGCCTTGTCCGACTTTGCGTTTGACCCATCTTACACCTTTTTCCATGATCGATGTAGTCATCGCTTTGGCTTGGTTTCTTCATTAATTTTTCTTCTTGAATCTGCCTCTATCATGCCTCATCATTTACTCGAGGATTGAGCATTTGAATCGAGCATCCCACCTCAATCTTGGATCCCTGTTCATCACATGTACATAACCGAGCCCTTTACCTTCTTTGATTTTTTGAATCCCATTTTCTTTGATTTCTCTCCCCTTCATGCATCTAAAGGCTCGAGCCTTGCGATAAGAGTTTTGCCCAACATTGAAGTGTATCAAGGAAGAGGTGTAGAAGGTGATTCCATCATATCGGACGCATCACCGCCGTGATGTCCCCCATCTCATAGCTCTGGCTTCTCAGGGTATCTTTTCTTAAATTTTTAGTTAAACAGTAACTTTAGGTTTCATTTCTTCTCTTTATTCTGTATTTTAATTAGGTGTATTATCTTAGAGAAGCCCACTTGTAGTTCGCAGGAGCTTTACTCCGGTCAACACCTCCACCGTTCACCTCACTGTTTCCGACTTCCACTGCCATCCCACTCCCATCCATATCACTTCTTCACCATGTTCCACTACCCAATCACCCAGATCAAGTCCTGATTTAGCCAATCGAGGCCTAAGCCCACCGCCTCACTGGACCTCGCCGCTTGCATTCACTACTACCTCATTTAGACCCTTTGAGACCCCTAAAACCACCATTGTTGTGTGCTTTACCCTTCTATAGGTTCTGGTGGATCAAACGACTACTTGTGAGTCGATTTTGACTGAGGACGGAGAACTTAAAGCTTCCTTTCTTCCCTGACTTTGTCAGCCCACGCTAGCACTTCAAGAGCTCATCGAAGACCATCGTTTGAAGTGGAGGAGACCAGGTTCGATTTTGTACCTTCCCCGAACATTCCACAAAGCCAATGGAGCAAGGGAGGATCGATCGAATCTTGGCCTAGCCGAGTTCTTAGTGTGTTTTTCCAGCTACCCTTCCAGCTGTCAGATCTTCTCGCCACACCTAACGCATAGGGACTGTTGGATGAGATGTTTCACCACCGTTCGATCTCCAATTGGGATCTAATCCCAACCCTTCGAGCCAAAGTGACATAGCCCCTCCTACATGTGATACGTGGACAAGTGAGCGCCAGCGAACCGTCAGATCCGCTTTTTGAGGAGGTAATTTAGACATTATACCCCCTCTTTTGTTTATTTCTATTTTTGTACTATATGTTATTTTAAATGATTAGTAATTTTTGTAAAATTAGAATTGAAACCCCTATATTTTATACATATTACATATTAGTACAATCTACGTCACCTCACCTGTGGTCCCACATGAGGTGGTGATGTTATAGATAAACCATTGTAGGTATTTTGTATTTTGTTTTAGTCTATAAACAATAAATATTAGTTGAATATCTTTAGGTAAATTGCTTGTTATACCCTGACTTTATTTTTAATTCTAATTATGCCCCTACAAGTTCATTAATTTTTGTGCATGGTCTGTATTTAAAAAAAATAGCATAGATGCTTGAAAAATTCTCAAAAAATAGGATTACGGGCATGCTAGTATATAGATGCACATTATATTTTTATTTTTGCATTTTAGGCAATTTAAGTACTTATTAAAAAACAAACGAGCACGTTTTATTCTTGTTTGACATATACCAAAAAATTATAAAAACTTTTCGAAAAATATCCTAAAAAATATTTTATCCATTTCAGTATTTTTTAACCACAAACAAAAATCCCTAAAAATAGAAAATCACATAAAAAATAAAAAGATCCAAAATATTTTATAAAGATATAAAAAAATCCCTGAAAAATCCAAAAATATTTATTTCTATCTCTAATTATTAAAACTTATTTGAAGATTTCTCAACTTTATTTTCCACTTTTAATCTTCAAATCAAATCTTCCTATTTATTTAATCACAATTTTTTGTATATTTTGAATTTAAAAGTATATAAAAACTAACAATTCAAAATCATAAAAAGCAAAAAAAAATTATTTAAAACCCAAAAACATTTTATTTCCTATATTTTGATTGTTTTTAGCAGTATTTATAAACATATTACTCTATATAGTATATATATCATTATATATTCGTATAACATTTATTTTAAAAGAAAAAGAACTTAAAATTTCCAAAATGTAAAAAAGAAAATATAAAATATAAAACAAAAACGATTAAAAAATATAAAATATAAAATAATATATAATAAAAATCCGTAAAAAAACATTTAGACAATAGGAACACAAAATTTTGGATTTATTTTCCATAATCTACTATTTGATCCATGTGTTTGACACTCTACACATACTTACACCTATACACACATTTATAGCGTTATAATAAATTTTAACTCCACATTTATTTTTGCTTTCACTACTATACTTATTGCGGGTTAAATGTTGAATTTAATGGATTTCTTGAGCGGTCAACTCAACAACTATTGATCCACCTTTTGGATGAACACAACCCTCTAGATTCTCGTTATTTCGAACGGCGTCATTGTCGTGGAGCAACGTTGCGTAGATTGCATATCTTTTTTGTGTCTTCTTGCCTCATTTGTCTATTATATCACTTTATTTATTTTCCATTTTATTTGATATTGTTTTGAGAATTGTAAACCACCCCCTTTGTTTGACTTTGTAGCGAGGAACGCGGATTGAGAGAGGTACTCCTAGCAGAACCTTCACACCCACATGAAGTAGGCTCGGTCTTCTAATCAAGCAACATAAGAGGACATGGATGATTTTTGAAGACAATGCACTTTACTTTTTATTTTATTATTTTATTTTATTTGTAACTAGAAGTCAAAGAGTGACATTATATTTGAAGTAACTTGGACTCTCCGGACTTTCACACTTCACGAGGTCGAATGCCTAAGTGATTTCTCACTTGAGAGAGTGGCATTATATTTTTCTTTGTTTTCGCTTTTATTTTTATTTTTTTTCTGTGATTAAGCCCTATCTTAGGATTTGCTTTCTCGATAGATTAAGGTCCAAAGCCATAATATATTTGCATGTGCCTATAGATTTGCTTTGGGACTTAGTCAATTCGTAAGTGTTGATTATTTAGACATGTGACCACGTGCCGAGAGATGTCGCATGTAGCGCTTGCAGGATGCACCGTGGTGGGCATCATGTGGCATCAAAGATCAGACTTTGGTCTCATATCTAGATAGTTGACATATGGTGATTCACGCTAATAGTATATTGTACTCTAGGGCCAATTCATTGGATTGCATTTGCATATAGATAGGTTTCAGTTCTGCCTAACATCCTTGCAAGAAAGATGTAGAGGCAAGGTGAACGTTTCTACTTAGCATTCATCATCAATTTCGCTTGCATTGCTTTTTAGACTCTCTCCCTTTGATTTTGTCACCTATGATCTAAAGGAATTTACTCCTCGTTAGGTTTGTGTATTTCTACTAAAAATAAAAAAAAGTATGACCAATAAAATGTGGACATCTAAGATTACTCGACCCTAAAAATCAAAAAGAAAATTTCTTGTCTTGGGTAGAGTACCCCCTCATTATATGTGCATTTTATTTAGGCATACACACTATGGATCAATGCCCCAATCACAGGCCTACCTACATGTTTGTACAACTTAGTATTTATCACCTAACACTAAAAATTGAAAAGATAAAAAGATTGAACTTTCACGGTCCTCATTATCATGAATAGGCGAATTGAGGGGTTTGTTTTGTGTGTGCTTGTTTTTTTCTGTGCATACACTTATCTTCTCTGCGCATTTGCGCCTTACCCTTGCATATATTGATTTCACATTTGTGATCTCCCGATCCCTTTCCTTTGTTTCAGAGATGGCCGACTGGAGTGATTTTATACGGACAACTTATACGGACATTACAGATCCAACATACCCTCCATCTGGTCCACCTCCATTATATCAGGAGGAATTTACTCGTAATTTTTCTTTTTGTACATATCCACCTCATTCTCATTATCAGGCCTCAGACTTTTACCCACCATCACCATTGCATTGCTCACCATCTCACCCACTCGAGACTGACCTGTTGGAGTCACCTCTCATGGAGTCCACATTGAGCACTTGACTGAGATGATGGAGCGCATAAAGAAGATGATTGATGACCTCACTAGTATAAATAAGAGCCATAATGCCTCTTTATCATTTGATGATATGGGTTCATTTGAGGATACCTATGAGATCTTACAATCATCCAAATTATTAAAAAAATGAAGAAAAAATAAAAATCCAAAAAGAACCCATGAGACACCTAGTCAAGTCAGTTTATGTGTAGGGGGCACACTTGCCAGATACTTTTTTTCACACACAGCACAGCTCCCACCTTTGACCCCAAGATGACATTATACATACTGCTCCTAGCCATTCTTGTGTAGATGATGATTCTGATCTCCTCCCTTCCATGGGGGAGAATCAAAAACTTAAAAAAGTGTTGACTGAACCTAAAGTGCTAGCAGCAATTTATGAAATAATTGAAGCAACACTTCGCCTGGCCTTAGCATAACTATCTTCTCCTAAATTCAAGAAAAGAAAGCGAAGGAGCAAATCTGAGAGACAAGTTTTTACCATGGCCACTGCATATGCCATCACTCACACCTCTTGTGAGTTGCACCATCTCTGACTATTCATGTGACCATACTCTCCTTTACGGCGGTGCTTTAATTAATATAATACCCTTCTCGTTAGTACAATCTCTTCACTTAGGACCTCTCAAGAAAACTAGGATGATTTGTTAATTTGTTGATGGATCAATAAAGGGCTAGGGGTTATTCTAGAGAACTCCGTCATTAAGATTCTGGACATGAGAATCACTGATGACTTTGTTGTATTGCCCATGGAGACCTCCACCCCTATGGAGCATCCTCCTAACATCCTGGGACGACCTTTCCTCACCTCTGAGAGAGCCGTTATTGATTATGTATCTGGAGATTAGATTATGTTCTAATGTTGGGAGTGATTTGTTGATCATTGCACCCACTATTAACTAGAGACCTACATCCCACAAGAGTGTACCTGCGTTAGCTGACCCTGAGTACTATGACCTTAAAGATGATATCAGAGAGTTTTGTTGTATGTTTGACTATATTGAGACCTAGGAATTCCTCTCCAAGTAGGAAGACTCGAAAAGAATAGACCTTGGAGTTCCCCCTTATAGTGGGTGGTGATGGATTGCTGACCTCCACTGTATTTACACTATAGGCACTTTAGAGTGGAAGGAATACATAGTAGAACTATAGAGGCCGAATTTGACCTTACTGCTTTCAACAAGGAATTTGGGCCTTTCGATTCTAACCTAGTGGATACTTCCTATGCTGAACACAACCACACTACTTCCGTTAACCAGTTCGTGCCTTTCCACTTTGAGATTGCTTAGAATTTTTTGGGGTCGATCCTGATCGGTTTGTGTCTGCTAATGACCCTGTTATGGACCTGCACATTGCATTCCTCAACGATTACCCAAGAAGGTATGCTTTCTACCTTCTTGATCATTGTACATCCACCTCTTTGTATATCGTCTTTTGTTTTCTTCCTTCCACCTACCCTCTTTTCTCATCCGCTTCATTCAGTGTGTTTTGTCTTTCTTAAGACATACTATGTCCTAAGTATAGGGGAGGTGGATGAGTTGAGTGATCTCTATTCTTTTTCTTCTTTTCTTCTTTTCTTATTTTCATATTTTCATTTTCATTTTTTCTTTTTCTTCCCAAAGGTGTTACCCCTTCTTCACTGCTATACTTAGGAAGGACTTTGTCCTAATATAAGGAGGTGTGCATCCTGAGTGTGCATACTTAGGTCCCCTCTACTATCTGTTATCATGTAGATTTTCTATCTATACTTAGGGATATCTTGCCCTAAGTATAGGGGTAGACGGACTGAGTTGTGATATGTTCATTCCAACCCATGACCCTCCCTCCATTTAGATACAACCAGATATACTTAGGATTGCTTCATCCTAAGTATAGGGGGGTGATCGACTTTTCATTCATTCATTCCTTCATTCCTTCATCGTTGTAGTATAGGCTCATCAATACTAAGTACGAGTGATGTCTTCTCTTTTTCTCTCTGATCTATGAGGACATAGCTCAAGCTAAGTATAGAGGGGACGCATATACTTTGTATTTATATAGCCATAACTCGTAATTTTGTATTTTCAATAATATGGCTAATTAATAAAAACTAATACATGCATATACCAAATTCTTTATATATACTGATTAATAAATCAAGTAAAAAATATTTTTTTTGCAAAATGTTTGAAAAATAGTTTTAAAAACCTTTTTAAAAACTATTTGGAAAATTTTGTGTTAAATACATTCAACCTTTATAAAAATGTTTTTGTTTGTAAAAATTTCTTTCTTTGTGTTAAATAAACGTATTTGAAAATCTATTTGAAATAATTTTGAAAAATGGTTGCAAAAATATTTTGAAAAATCTATCTATAATGTTTGATAAATCTTTGCTAAATGATTTCCATGTTTTGTAATTTTTTTTTTTGTAAAAATTGAAGGATATTGGGAGATCCTCAAGCACATCACGGAAGCGTGAGCATCGTATCGAATACGACGAGGAGCAACTAGTTACACTAGTTGCTTGATGCAGCGGAAATTAAAAGTTTTCATGTGACGAAACCTACATGATCTAAGAATGCTTCTCGAATCGTTTCGTCTAAACCACAAACAAGTAATAGGATTACCTCTTGAAGCGTGGTTGCGATCGAGCCTCTAAACGAGGAAACCTCCTGTCTCAAGTCTGATCTGATGGAGGAGACGCTTGCGAGCGCGGGGATGAATCGCGTGCTTCTCGCAATCCATGTTGATGATCCAAGCAACGGATCTCCTGATATCGACACACAAGATCTGACGTCTTCTTCACGAGCGAGTCGCACCAAAGGAGACAGAGATCTACGAGCAAACGATCTGGCAGCATAACGACGATGCTGCGGCGATGGAGACTCTCTCTAGGGCATCCATCGTGGACGACCATGAGAGAGGAAGAGAGAGTAGGCGTGTAGAGAGAGAGAGAGGTGCTTCAATAGCATGTGCCAAGAGAGAAAGGTATGCCTCTCTATTTATAGGGTTTTGGGATCCATGGATCTCAATCCATGGGACATATAAAATCAATGGATGAGATTGATTTATGTCAAATCCAAGGGTCAAGATTGTTGTTGGTAAAAGCCAACAACATGTGATTTACTTTAGATCAAATATATTTGATAAATCAAATACAAATCAATCCTAAATTAAATCAATAAAATAAGTAGGCAATTGACATGGATATTACATCTCCCATGTCAATGTGGCGGACGACCACTTGTTTCCAATTTGGAGGCAATCTCATGAGATTTCATGAGATTGCATATCTCCTTGGAAATCCCCACTATTTAATCCAACAACTTTTGTTGTGATTTATTCTTCAAAAATAATTCATAACTAATTTTGAGAATATTGCAATCTCATCATTGGAAATTTGTGAATCACATTCACAACCCAAAATAAAATATAATCTACATTTTCAATTAATTACACAATGTGTATCTAATACACATCAATAACTAATCAACAAATATAAATTGTAATTAGCTCTCTCTAATACATTATTAATCACATTTATAATATATTATAAATAATATGGATAGTGCTATCCACATTGTTCATATCCATGATAATTAAATCACATTTAATCATCTTGGATCTCTATTCTCACGTGCCCAAATAATATGAATCACATTCACATTATTCACATCTTTGATAATCAAATCACATTTAATTATCTAAGATAACTCTCCTTATAATATGAATCAAATTCATATTATTAATGATAATTAATTCACATTTAATTATCCATTTTCTCAATGCTCGGATACATATATCAGCAATAGAATTATCCATGAACTCTTTCAAGGATAATACGCTTTCTCTGGGAATACATGGAGATAAGGACAGTGCGATTGTATTGTTCCACATATAGTGACTTGGATATTGAGATCACATCTCAAATCCATATCCCGGGCCTCCCATAAATGCTTGATCAAATCAAGACCGTAAATCTAATCTTCTCATTGAATATGAATCACATTCAAATCAATGTCCAATATTTGGACCAAGATCAGATTACTTCTCTACTGAGAGGAGTCACTAAAATCCAGACCCATTTTATCAATCCCTAGGAATGGAAGCGTCATGGTTATACAATAGTATAAGATCACATCACCCTCAGGTATTCCTAATACATGTACATCCTGCATACTGGAAGATTCAGAATAAACCAGAAGTATAAGATCATTTTTACACTATCTACTTCAGGGTTTTATCATTAAGTTTCTCATTTGATCATTGGGAGTCGGTATCGATCATATACTTTCCAAAAAAATATATCATACCTAGGTCATGATCATACTTTCCAATAGTATACATCAAACCTGCAATCTCAATCAAGCTTCAAAAGCGAGATGACCGTGCACAAAATTTGATTCTTCCCAATATCTCATGAGTGAGCTCATGTCTTCCGGTTCAGTAATGAACATGTATGATCCCTTTGAGAGATTGTATTATGCCCTCATATGCACACTAGCGCGTTGATGTCTAGACCTTGGTTAGGTCATGGACCTATTGGTATGCCAAATGTACTTACTCAAACATATAGTAACACATCTATCTCTGGTCAGAGGATGTGTGCCTATATCATGGTAGCATACGATATAGGACGTTGGTTATCTCGATCTCATTAAGTCAACTCTTTGACCTAACTAATTTGACACCTCCGAATCTCTATTCATATGCAGAGGACATACATCAAGAGGTCAGTTAGATATCAGCCTTCAGAGAAAGGATTGCCATCTTCTACTCTGGCTGGAGATCATCTCTTAACAATCATTTGACGGTGCTTGATGAGTCGTCAACCTAACTCTTTAGATATTCATCCAAGCACCAGCCTCTATGATTCAATAATTGAATCAACAGCTGTATGATAATCAAAATGGCCATGGTACATAACCCTAATTGTACTAAGGGACCTATTATGCAAATTATTTATTCTCCATTTCAGATCATTGAATGATATTTGTAATAACATTTATTGCATAATGGCTCGCCGTGGGCTCTCATGTCCAGCAATCTCCCACTAGCCCAAAGAGCCAATAATGGGCTAATCATTTAAACCCACACTCATGTGACAATCATAGGCTATTTAGAAAATAGCTAAGTAAGTTGATCAATCACTCTGTTCCCAAGAGACTACTCCTAGTCCTTTTACGGCACTTGCATATCCCCTTGTAATAGTTTTCGCATCCAATGCGGATGTTGCATCTTATGCAACCAATACTCAATTTTGTTATAGTGTCCTTGACACTATAGCTCAATAATTATTATAACCAGTATTTCCATATATCAGAATACCTTTATTCCTAGAGATCTCTATCTCCTAAGGTATCAACAGTTAAGACCTTTTAGATCACTATCTATAAAGTCTTAATTTCTTGAAGATAAGACTTTGAGATCACTATCTCAAAAATTTTGCCTTCTATGAAGATATTTTTATTACTGCAATCAAGTGTTTTATCACAATAGTAGGATTAGTAACAGTTTACTACTCCCATTGCATGGTAGACATCTGCCTTTTGTACACATCTAGCATACACCCGGTTTCTTGGAACTGATGCACAAGGGCAAGCAGTTTGCAATCACATCATCAACTCTATGAGGTGCTATCCCTTTAGATAGATCAGTACCATATATTTGAGGAAAAGAAACCTTTCTTGGAATTTTCCAGAAAATGGAAATGTCCAAGGTGTACTATTAGTGTTACTGTCCCAATACCCTCTTATCTTTGCTTCTGAACAACTTCAGAACCAAGATCTAAGAGGTATCCTTGAGATCATATCTCGAGGTATGGAAAAACCAGATTATAAAACACTTATTATTATCATCCTTAGATCATTTCAAATGATTAGGATATCTACATTTAGCACGATGAACACAATGGCACTCCCGCTAAGCTTCACATGGTTCATAAAGATTTTATCTGAAATCATAACATTTATAATTTCATCAAATCTTATGTTCCAACCACAAGAAGCTCATTTGAGTCCAAAGATTGAGTTCTTTAGCTTGCACACCTTGCTTTCCTCAACCATGAAGCCTAGGGGCTACTTCATGTGAATATCCTCAGAGAGGTATTCATAGAGGAATTCAATCTTGACTCACATCATGAAGATGCCATAGTCAACTTGTGTAGCTATATTAGCAATATTCTGATGGGTTAAAGCAAGGTCATTGGAGAGCAAGTCTCATCGCAAGCGATGTCTTCTCTTCGGTGTGTAGCTCATGGCTACGAACCGTGCTTTGCAGGCCTCTACCTTCTCATCAAGTTCCCTCTTTTCCTTGAAGATCCATTTACACCATAATGGGTCTTACCCATATAGTTGGATCCTCGAGGGTCTATATACAACAATTGTATATGAAGTCTACTTTAGAATTTATTGCTAACATCCATCTTTCCATGTCATGATCTTTAGAAGCTTCATCATATGAAGTTAGATTATTGTCAGATTCAACTGACACATGGAATCCATCTACAAACTTATTTGAAGAGGTATCAATGTTTCATCTTTAATTGTCTTTTTAGTTTCCTATTCCAGGAGCCTCATTATCATCTCAAGATTAAATGAGTTCCTTTACTTCATTTTCATCTTGATTCTCAAGAGAGTCATCCAATAAGAATCATATTCTCAAAGATGAGATCTTTTAAGAATCTCAAGGTCATAAAGTAGGTATCCAATACCATCCTTTATTGTCCTAATGAAGTAGCACTCTCCAGTGCCAGATTCCAGCTTAATCACATGGAACCTTATTATGGATATGTATAATGTAGTCTCTACCACATATATATATACCTGGAAACTAAGAGATAATTATGCTAAGATTAATCATTGATCAAATCATGTCACACATGATCAATAGTATCTCCCTACAACTCTATTGAGTTAAGGTTCATTAGGAGGATTGAGATAGGAATGATATTCACATCTCCATAAGGTATTCCTTGAATTCATCTAATAGGTACAAGCTACTTTGGTTAGATCAAATTCATTTAATCTTCCTTTAAACTTTGGTTCTAAACCAAAATTGTGAAACTTTGAACATTTCAATGGTTTCTTAGGTGAAGAGAAGAAATTTCATATCACAAATATTCAATAATAGATATCACATATCCATAATGTTTATTCTGATATAGATGATTTACATATATCCATATGTATGAGATCTTGAATACCTTGACATCTTACACCATTCCAAGGAAGGGTGCATTGGACATTTCTACTTTTGAATACAGTATTCACAAGTATGTAAGATTTGAACCTTTAGACAATCTAAAGTTTCATCTCTTATCAGTCTATTGATAATGTCAACAGACAAATGTCCAAAATGTGATGCTAGGTCATTTTCAAATGATCTTTATCCTCCTATTGATCTATAAAGGTTTAATTTTTAGTATTAGAAATCTTAATGAACCATTCATTAATTTTTCTAATTTAGCAGAGTCCACAAGATTTTAGATTACTATCTGAAATATCTCCATCATAACTCTTTATGATAGGTCTATTACAGAATTATTATTTATTTCCAACATTTAGAAATAAACAAAGAGTGTATTCTAAAATCTAGGTCATAGAGACATTCTCTAATACTAAGGGCTCCCACTGAAATTATGAAGTCTAATGATTCAATGGAAATTGTTGCAACAATTGCATCACTTCCAACATGGATGACCATTAAACCTTAAGATCAAATTTCTAATATTCTAATACATATGCAACCAATTGCAAGTGTCATTATAAGATTAAGATACAATTACTAGACTTTATCTTATCAAATAAGAAAGTCAATTTCAATGATTATATGTAGATTATTCAGATGTACTATCCGATTCCTTCAGAGGATTCTAGATAGATTTGATAGTCATACTATCAACACATCAACATATTGCAGTATTGGCATTCATCCAACTCTTTGGATGTCACATGGAAGTCACAGAAGTACAGTCAACTCTTTGACTTTCCTTCGTAATTGTGTCCAACCCATGCTTCCAATGCGCTCCCTTTATCTATAAACAACCATTGCTCAAGAACAAGGATCTCTTATGTTAAAATAAAAAATTTCAATATAAGAGTACATGCTTCATTCAATTCTTAAAATATGAATATTATGAAGCTTCATGAATGACTAGAGTATAGATAGTAGAATGATGACACTCATCGTATCTATATCAATTTAAACTCTTAAAAAACTTAGGTTCAGGTAGGTACTCAAACATATTGAATACATCATATCCTATAGAGTCACCATTCTGCATAATGCAGAGAACCATGTCATTCATGATTATATGTCGAGAGCACATATATATGCCAGAACATCTTCTTAGATTTTATAAGGATTTTTTGATAATTACGATCATTATCGACATGTCACTTCAAAAGTACATTCGATGAGATCAAGACTTATGAGACATACAAACCCTAGGGTTTTAGTCCTATTGTCTATTTAATTATCATTCCTCATTATTATGAGGAAACTTGCGCATTGAAACCGCATACATTATGTGTCCAATTGCAAATACAATATCCGGATCATAGGTCCAATCCGTGATATTATACTGGTTATTATTGAGTATAACATTGAGTGTGATTAAATAAGGATTATCTGAAATAAGAAATTTGCATAAATATATATAAATATATATACACATTTTACTTTGATTTAGGAATTTTATATCAAAGTTGTCTTGCCATATCAACATTGAAAGTTCTTTCCCTTAATCACTTTTCAATGTAAGAGATATACTTACCATTATATCTCAACAAGATCTGGGATCTCCTTCCTTATCTTTGTTACATCACAATAATATGAGAATCTGTAACTCGGATAAAAAAAGCGGGAACACATTCCGCCTTATAAGTCCAACTTGCATCTCCCAATTCAGTCCTTAAAACCGAAGCCCACCACCCCTAAGGTGATGTTGACCCGTCATTAATTGAACCAACCGTCAATAGGAATAAAACTCGCTACGCACAATCCAATATCACCCCAATAATATGAGGACTCGATATTGGGGTCACTACGCATACGTTCTTACTCTTTCGAGAATCGATGAGCCCAATCCAAATGGATCGTATGCAGGAGTTGTCATTTCGGACAGGCGTCTCCCACATACAATATCTGGCGACGGAATCCTTCGCCTTGACAGGAGACCATGGATGTCACTTATGTGATCCTCCACCTCATATTCAAATTTTAATTAATTATCATGAATCATATTCACATAATTAATTCTTCCTAGGGAAATACACATCTATTCATAATAGAGCGTTTTTAATTGAATATAATTAACTTAATCATATTAAATTAATTTCCAATCCAATTCAATCAACAAACTTGATTTTACGTGAATATATGGTATTATCTCAAAATACATAACAATTTGAATTTTAATAATTAGAAAAATACATCATGATCTCTCAAGCATCATTCGTTCCCTACCCGCTGTTATGGCCAGTACAGGCAGGAGTGGGACGGACCGCATCTGGTGCAACCCGCTACCCCAGCGATCCTCGACTAGACACCATATTCGCATCGGGAAAAAATAATGCTGAGTCAATCACTTTGTACTTGAGATGATCATTGGTTCTTCAACCTATATATACCATATAGTAATAATCAAAACAATTTTGATTATAAGGAAATTTGCTAGACAAATTCCCAATCCTATTCTAGCAAGGAGTTTGATGATTGTGTTTCCATTCATGATATAGATCAAATCTAATTAATTTATTGGTTGAGGCCAAGTTAATTAAGGAAATAATCATCATTCAATATTTCTCAAATATTTTCCATAATTATTTAATGAAATTAACAATTAATTTTACTAATTGACAATCACATGGTTCTTGATTAGGACTGTAATTTCAGCAGTGACCCCTACTTACTAAAATTAACATATCTCAATCATGTTAAATGCAAATTAGACAAAATCAATTTTCAAAGATTGATAATTAATTTAGGACATAACCTAAGTTATATTTCATGCATTTCGAGGCGGATCAAAACAGTAATTAACCCATTAATTTTGTTAAGATTCGCAGTTCCCGCAACAGTGAATACATGTTCATTAAAACAACCATATCTCGAGCAAACAGAATCCAAATTACGTAAACTCAGATCCTATGGTTTCCTTATTTAATGGGGAACGGAGTTCAAGTTTTATTTTCATTTTTAAAAAATTAAACAAGGCTGAAAATAATCATAAAACAGAGTTGCGAAAATGAAATGCGACAAAACTTTCGCAACCCTAACGAACCCAAGTCGCCTTCGGTTTTATGGATCGTATCCAAAACCTTCGACCTAAGACTTTGATACCACTTGAAGGATATGTGGAGATCCTCAAGAGCAACATGGAAGCGTGAGCGTCGTATCGAATACGACGAGGAGCGACTAGTCGCACTAGTTGCTTGATGCAGCGGAAATTAAAAATTTTCATGTGACGAAACCTACTTGATCCAAGAACACTTCTCGGATAGTTTCGTCTAAACCACAAACAAGTAATTGGATTACCTCTTGAAGCATGGTTACGATCGAGTCTCTAAACGAAGAGAACTCCTGCCTCATGTCCGATCGGACAGAGGAGACGCTTGCGAGCGCGGGGATGAATCGCGTGCTTCTCGCAAACCATGTTGATGATCCAAGCGGCGGATCTCCTGATCTTGACACTAGAGATCCGACGTCTACTTAACGAGCGAGTCGCACCAAAGGAGATGGAGATCCACGAGCAAACAATCGGGCAGCATAACGACGATGCTGTAGTGATGGAGACTCTCTCTAGGGCATCCGTGGTGGACGGCCATGAGAGAGGAAGAGAGAGTAGGTGTGTAGAGAGAGAGAGAGGTGCTTCAATAGCATGTCCAAGAAAGCAAGGTATGCCTCTCTATTTATAGGGTTTTGGTATCCATGGATCTCAATCCATGGGACATATGAAATCAATGGATGAGATTGATTTATGTCTAATTCAATGGTCAAGATTGTTGTTGGTAAAAGCCAACAACTCGTGACTTAATTTAGATAAAATATATTTGATAATTCAAATAGAAATAAATCCTAAATTATCAATAAAATAAGGAGGCAATTGACATGGAGATTACATCTCCTGTGTCAACATGGTGGACGGCCACTTGTTTCCAATTCGGAGGCAATCTCATGAGATTTCATGAGATTGCATATCTCTATGGAAATCTCCATTATTTAATCCAAAAAATTTTGTTGTGATTTATTCTTCAAAAATAATTCATAATAAATTTTGAGAATATTGCAATCTTGCCATTGTAAATTTGTGAATCATTCTCACAACCCAAAACAAAATATAATTTACATTTTCAATTATATAAACAATGTGTATCCAATACACATCAATAATTAATCAACAAATATAAATTATAATTAGCTCTCACTGGTACATTATAAATCACATTTATAATATATTATTAATAATATGGATAGTGCTATCCACTTTATTCATATCCATGATAATTAAGTCACATATAATCATCTTGGATCTCTATTTTCACGTGCCCAAATAATATGAATCACATTCACATTATTCGCATCTTTGATAATCAAATCACATTTAATTATCTAAGATAACTCTCCTTATAATATGAATCAAATTCATATTATTAATGATAATTAAATCACATTTGATTATCCATTTTCTCAATGCTCAGATACATATATCAACAATAGAATTATCCATGAACTCTTTCAAGGATAATGCGCTTTCTCCGCGAATACTTGTAGATAAGGATAGGGCGATTGCATTGTTCCACGTATAGTGACTTGGATATTAAGATCACATCTCAAATCCAGATCCCGGGCCATCATAGATGCTTGATTAAATCAAGACCGTAAATCTAATCTTCTCATTAAATCTGAATCACATTCAGATCAATGTCCAATATATGGACAAAGATCAGGTTACTTTTCTACTAAGAGGAGTCACTAAAATCCAGACTTGTTTCATCACTCCCAAAGAATGGAAGCGTCATGGTTATACAATCATTTATGATCACATCACCCTCAGATATTCCCAATACTTGTACATCCTGCATACTAGAAGACTCAGAATAAACCAGAAGTATAAGATCATTTTTACACTCTCTACTTCAGGGTTTTATCATTAAGTTTCTCATTTGATCATTGGTAGTCGATATTGATCATATACTTTCCAAAAACATATATCATACCTAGATCTTGATCATATACTTTCCAAAAGTATACATCAAACCTACAAATTTAGTCAAGCTTCAAAAACGAGATGATCGTGCACGAAATTTGATTCTTCCTAATATCTCATTAGTGAGCTCATGTCTTCCGGCTCAGTAATGATTTTGTATGATCCCATTGAGAGATCATATTACTCATATGCCATCATATGCACACCAGCGCGCCGGTGTATAGACCTTGGTTAGGTCATCAACCTATTGGTCTACCAAATGTAAATATTCAGACATATAGTACCGCATTTGTCTCTGGTCAGAGTATGTATGCCTATATCATGACAGCATACGATATAGGACGTTGGTTATCTCTATCTCATTAAGTCAACTCTTTGACCTAACTAATCTAACACCTCTGAATCTCTATTCCTATGCAGAGGACCAGCATCGAGAGGTCAGTTTGATATCAGCCTTCAGAGAAAGGATTGACATCTCCTTCTCAGCCTGTAGATCATCTCTTAACGATCATTTAACGATGCTTTATGAGTCCTCAATCTAACTCTTTAGATATTCATCCAAGCTCCAGCCTCTATGATTCAATAATTGAATCTACAGTTGTACGATCATCAAGATGGCCATGGTACATAACCCTAATTGTATTATAGGACCTATTATGAAAATTATTTATTCTTCATTTCAGATTAGGGAATGATATTTGCAATAACATTTATTGCATGATGGCTCGTCGTGGGGTCGCATGTCCAACAAAATTTTTTTGTCAAATTACTTTGCAAAATAAAGTTTTCAAAATTTTGTTAAAAACCTTTTTAATTTTTATTTTAGGATTGGGTACATAATAAAAAATATTTATAAAACTTGTATAAATATAAAGATCCTTAAAAACCCAACTCTTATAAATAACAAGATGCATCCCCATGTTAATATCTGTACCAATTTTTCTTTGGCAAAATTTTATGCTTCAAAAAATCCATAAAAATTTGTGAAATAAAATATCCCAAAAACATTTGCAAAATCTTTTTAAAAATTGCATAAAAATTTGCAAAACTTTTTTTTAAAAATCCCATGTACAAAATTTAAAAATTGCATCACAAATTTTTTTCAGCATTATGCATAGCATTTGCATTTTTTTTTAATTGAGTTTGATAATTGAACAAGTGTAAGTAAAATCTAAAGATTGGATCTTAATTGGACATTAAAGCAAAAATTGGGCAAATTATGCAATTTTCCACATAATATATAATTATTAATTAACCATCGATCACAAAAATATCCATAGTATGTCAAAATATAGAGAATTAAAAGACGAACATCATGTCATTTTTTGAATAATAAAATAATGTCATGTAGAGGTCCAAAAACACTGGGGAACATAGGGATAGAACTGCAATAGATAAAATAAATAAAATACAAGGGGGGTCTATTTGTAATTACCAATCTCCTGGGGGTATTGAAAATTTCCAAGGGGCACGTACTGCACACGTGCACCTTGGATGGCTGGACTGGAAAGTAATATAAGAATCCTCTGAGGGCTTTGCTGAAATTTTTCGAGCGGTCACGTGCGGAGCACGTGACACTGGGGGTAGAGCTGCAAATGGGTAAGACTCCAGGGGCCCTTTCGCAAAGCGCCCACGCGGTCACGTGCCCAGCACGTTACCCGTGGGGATGAGGCGTTCCCCCTGCCCACGTGCTAGGCATGTGGCTAGGGCCTCGGGTCTAGGCCCGATGGCGAGTGGCGGATGTGGTGGAGTAGGGTCGCTCCAGATGGGGCTCCTCGGCCAAGGTGGTGGGGACCTGAGGTGCGCCGGTCGTCCTCTGACTGACACACTGCCAAGGGGACGGTAGAGCAGGGGCTTTGAAGGCAGTGGAGGCATGACGGAGCCTTTGCGATAGTCAGTGAAGTCAGAGGAGGAGCATCGGTGGCGTGTTGGTGGAGCTCGTTGGTGGAGAAGTCAGAGGTGGTAGTGTTGGCGTCGGAGACAAAGGCAGAGGGTGACCGTTGGCAGAAGAAGTTGTCGGTGAAGTAGCATTGCTACTGGAGTAGTCGAGGCGGAGATAACGAAGTCGTAGGATGAAGTTGCGGAGGAGTTGGCTCAACAGCATCGAAGGCAGCAGGATCAGAGAAGCAAGGCTAGGAGGTCGCCGCTGCAATGGCCAGGGTGGGTGTATGGCCAGATCTCACCGTAGACGAGGAGGCGAGCTGTCACCACCCCCTTCTTGGTGCTAGCGGCGGATGGGGCTCGAAGATCGGGCGGTGATGAAGCTTTAATAGGGATTGAGGGCGTGGCCGTCGATGGAAGTTCCTGTGGGCGATGGGATTTGACGAGGGAATGAAATCGCAGAGAGTCGGAGATAAATTCGACTCGCGGCGATTGGAATTGGTGCGAAATTGAGGATATTGGCAGTGGCGGGGCGTGCGCGAGATCCGGGACGAGATCATGGTGGTGGAGGCGGTCGAATCTGGAAGGGTGGGAGGAAAACGAAGGTGGATGGTCGTCCGATCGACCGAGATCGGACGGCCTTGGAAGTGACATGTGGAAGGGGGTTGAGGGTGCTGCACATGCGGGGTGCGTGCTTGGGAGGCACATGTGATGCACGTTCAGTGGATTTTTATTATTTTTTATAAAAAAGGAATAAATAAATGCGAAAAATGGCTGATAGGTGGCGGCTCTAGGAGCTGCCACATGTCAGCTCAACAAAATTTGAAATATAAATACTTTGTAAAATAGAAAATAAATAGTAAATGACCTCGGATCGAAAATATCTCTTCACAAAAATTACTCGTCTCGATGTGATCTACAACTTTTAGGAAGACATCAAAACCCAAAACGATCAATTACACAAAGTGATATTTTTGGGTTTTATAATTTTTATGTCATTTTTAAACCAGATAAAAATCCAAAAAAAATATGGTAAAATAAAGAATAAATAATTACACATAAAATTAATTTTTTGGATTTTTATTAATTAAGAAAAAGAAGAAAAATAAAATAAGAAAAAGACCAATTTTATACAATCGGTTAATGAAGACTCAGACCCAATTTGTTTATTTGATTTCATGCTCAATTTGGATTTGAATTTTTGCGCATTTTAATAAAACTTTTATCAAATAAGACAAACGAAAACGAAACAAACTAAAATAAGTTAAATATGTACATAAAATAATAGGTCAAAAGCCGCTAAAATACAAAATGTACAAAAGAGGCCCAAAATCCAACTTTCACATATGAGCTCCGATTCACTTGAACTTGGTCTTGTTTTGAAGGTAATTGAATGTATATTAGTTAAAAAGTGAGTAGGATTAAAACGGACACTGGATGGGGAAGATATTAGGTTTTTAGTCTGGAAATCCTGAAACTAGGATTTGGGTTTTTGGTCCACTTATTTGGGTTAGTTATTTTTTCTATTTTTCATTTATTCTTGTTATGATATGTAAACAGTGGAGGTGGTTTTGTGGCATTCTTAGTTAGCATGAATGAGTTAAGAATCTGAGAAGTTAGGCTATTTACAGGTCATTTTGGCTTCTTTTTTTCTTCCGAAATTAGTGCTAAAATGCAATTCTTATGAAAACATGGATGAATGATAATTATGCAGAATAGATGCAGAAATGTTGTTGATTTTAAGGGATTTGAGCTTAATAAATGAGATTTAGAGTGATGAATCTGAGATTCATCATCCCCCTATACTTAAACCATGCTCGTCCCTGATCATGAAAAAGAAATGCCATGAGGTGTATTGAGATTGGGTTCCATACCAAGACCATGAGATGAAGGTGTAAGTGAAACTAGAGTCGACCTTTGGATTATTAGTGTGGCGGAACTTTTGTGACTTAGAATTTTAAAATCAACAACCCACAAGTTCTACACATCATTGCTACAATTTTGGCTCAGAAGTCATCTTAGATCAATCCTCTTCCCAAAGTATACCCTATGAACATTGAACAACCGACTCATGTGTGTGAAAGGTTTTAGCTCTTCCCATTCAGAATGCCCGACTACCGTGCTCCTCTCCTATCATGTAACTCGTCCTCAGGGAGTCAGGTATTTCCTTTTAAGGTCTGTCGCACTGTGTTCACAATCGAATTGGGGAAGAAGATAGAAGAAGGGGAAAAGAACTGGAGGGTGGCCAGTGTAGTCACCTCTCCTTGTGAAGATGGCCAGTGTAGCAAATTCTCCACCAAGCTCTGCTGGTTTCTTGAAGCTTGGACCTTTTTGGTCAGATTTTATTTGGTAGTTGCTTCTTTGTATTTGGAATTTTTGGTGGTTCCGCTTGGATCTTGTTGTGCCCCTATGGATTTTTGGGGTCTTAGAAAAAATTTTTCCCAGCAGTCCATTCCTTTTCCGAAGCTTTATTTCAACCCGTACTCCGGTCTTTAGATTTCCACACTACCAGAAAAGAAACTCACACAGTCTTCCAACAACCCGTCTTAGTTGAGCTAAGTGCATATTTCGAGAGTACAAATTAATTTCCTATTCCAGAGTTGTACCCAGAATGAAGAGACCAGGTTAGAGACTAAGAGTCAAACGCTGCACATTGTCATGTGGAACTCAAACAATTAAGTCAAAGACCTGAAGCTTCTAAAATCCTATTTCTCAGTGATGTTCCTCTGAAAATTAGGTGGATTAAGGTCAAGTCCAGACCACTATCGATTTCGGCTCATAACTCAGTTCAAAACGCAAAGACATTTCATGTGAATGAATGCGATGCTTGATGAGGTGCTGGTGTGTGAAAAGCAGAATTTTTTTGATTATTTTGATGAATTTTTTTATGCAAGGGATTTTTGGGATTTTTTTTTTGTAAAAATGAATAAGAATCATTCTTTTTTTCTAAAATTTTGGGCATAGTTAGTGTTAGTAGCAAAAACTCTTTTCCTTTTTCTTTGTTTGTTTTTTATTTTGAATTAATTACCCACCCCCTAAATACATATAGACTTACGCAAAAATATGAGATATGGGTAAAATATATACGAAGTATATATGCAAACCCCTCTATACTTAGCGAGTGATGAGTCCTCAAAGCACAAGAATCGTAAAGAAGACATAGCTCGGGCTAAGCGTAAGAGAGTGAAAAACGAAAAGAAAAAGAAAAAGATATACGGAACTGCCCCCCTATACTTAGACTGTGAACAATCTAAGTATAGAAGATGAGCAAAAAAATGAAGCGGACAGGGTATGTGAATGAGGAAAGTATAAACAGATGGGCATCGGTCCCCCCTATACTTAGGCTCTGGTCAGTCTAATTATAGAAGAAGGATGGAAGTAAGGCGATCATGAGAAAGAGTGTGATGCGGGGAAATGGTATATACAGATGGCATCGGTCCCCCCCTATACTTAGGCCTTTGGCCTAAGTAGAGGAAGAAGCTGTACAAGGAGACCAATGTGGTCGGGAGGGAGGGTGGGTAGCCAATGATTAAGGCGGTTTTCGGCTGATCTTTTTGTGAGCATGTGATGGGAGATCGGTATAATGAGATGGAGATGAGGCATATGATTCCCAACTATTATTATTGTCATCCTCAGAAAAATCATGATGGATAGTAGATGAAACATTTGAGTCAGATGAAAGGTAGCCATCATCAGAGTTATCCTCAAAGGGAAAGTATTTGAATGTGTACATACTCCAGATATTCATGTCTTTTTGTTTCTTTAATTGTTTCATCAAAAATGGTTCCTTCTTGGGATCAAGCGGTTTGTCCTCAGATGAATACTCTGAAGCATCGGTCTCAATCAGCTCATAAGAAAATATTCCAGTGTATTTAAAGAGGGCAGGAGCATCATCTTTGGTTGAATAAAAGTTAGGAACAGGAGTTGTCCAACGAGAATCGAATTTTGGATCCTTGCAAAGATATGGCTTTAGAACTGCTGAACAGACTTCACTCATGGAGACTACCTTTTCCGGACCTGATATGGGATCATCGGTTGATTCCTCTTCTGAATGGTCAAAGGTGACTTTCTTTTTCTTGTTTCGTGAAGGTGTCAGTTTACTTGAGTATCCTGATGAATAGCCATTGGAATTCTTCTCCTTGGTCGGTGTTCGGCCTGTGTGTTTGTTCTTAATCTTCTGAATGTTGGTGCACTCACGATTTGGGATGATTTGGTCAATTTATTCAGAGAAGGATGCTCTAGGGTGCGACCATGCATATGTCTCAGGATGGTAGCAGAAGGATTTGTCTAATTTGAGATCCGTGGGAATAGAAATACTGGGGAGAGTTTCTGCATGTTCATTCTTAATTGATTCAATGTTGGAGCATTCCTGTGTTGAGTTGATGTAATCCATGTAGTCAGAGTAGGTTGACCCAGGGTGTGCCCAAGCATAAGTCACTAGATCATATGATTCATGTACTTGATTCTCCATGGTCAGAGCAGCGGGGAATGGAGCAGGTGGGAGATTCTCTAAACCAATAGTCTCATCGAAAACCGCTATCTCAGGTGTAGCAGCGGGGTAGGGATCTTCTACCGTTTCATGGTTACGGTTGTCGGGGAATTCGTGGGTTGCCTCAGAAGATCGTGATTCCTCAAAGACATGGTCAGATCTATGTGCTTCTAATGCTGTGAAATTGATTTCCTGAGTCTCACAATCAATAATTACCTTAGACAATGATAAGAATGGTTTTCCGAGAATAATTAGAGACTGGGTAAATTCTCCTTGATGCTCAATATCAATAATCGTGAATTCTACTTTGAGCGGAGCACCTTGGAATATCATGATGACAGAAATGATTCCTCTCGGTCGTTTTATCGATCGGTCAACCAATTGAACAATCTCTCGTATCTTCCGATTCGGTCCGAGTTTGAGTTCATGAAATACAGAGGTCGAGAGGATATTGATCGGTAAATTATCATCAACATGAGCATGGGTGAAATTTGTGTTTTTGATTTCGTAGTCAAATCTGGGCAACCGCTTCACTATGCGGCTATTGGTTTTTCTACTCAACAACAATGAGGAGGCAATTGACAAAATATATCTTTCGATCTTTGTTCTAATCCTGCCCGACTTTTTGATCATTAATTTGTCCATTACAAATCCTTTAAGGTCAGGGAAGTGTTCAATGTCCTTTATAAAGGGACGTTCAAAAATCAAGCGTTTCTCCAGTGCTTCCCGTAAAACAGGATCCAAAATCTTCTTCAGTCTCAATTTTTATGATTTTTTTTGGATTTTCGATTTTTTTGGTATTTTTGAATATTCCTATTTTTGTGGTATTTTCTGTGTGGTGTGGTGATGTGGTGTCTTCCATAGAGGAGAAGGGGCTTTTATGTTCAGAGTATGAGTCAGAGGCATAGTCATTTCTAGGGGAATACTATGCAGAAGTGTCGATGTCAGAATAATCCCTACATCTTTGAATATCCTCAAAAATTTCAATCTTAGATCCAATCCTTTCCTCATTCATTTTTTTGTCCGAGCTCCTATAAAATAAACTGAGTCAGTCCATAAAATTTCTGAAATTTTCCTCCATTAATTCAAATTTCTTTTTTATCCTCGAAACATTATTCTAAAAATTATGTCCATGATCAATCATGGGAGCAGTCGGTTGGTGTTCAACAATTTCATCTTCCATTTTCCTGTATGTGCTGAGAGGAGAGTTTCTATGAATATCCGATATATGCTCATTATTTTATGAAATTTTCTCCTCAAAAATTATGGAAGGAGGCTGCTCAGTGGAAGGATTTTGCGGGAATGTGTAGGTTTCGTACTCAACATGTCGTGACTCGAGCATGTAATCCTGGTCTGAGTAGAGTCTACTTCCATGGTCATGATTGATCATTTCCTCGAATAATGGAGTCATTCAGGGTATATATGTGTCAATATCATCAGTTTGGCCCTCTGTTTGTATAGGTTGATCAAATGAGTGATATTCAGGTTGGTTAATGGGTATTTGATCGTTGCGGTCAATCCAATGCTGATGATCATTAAGTACGGGTCTTTCCATATGTGTTTGGTTTCTCGACCAGTTAGGAGACTCAAAGGTGTTTTGATCTTGAAATGGTTCATCAACGAGAAAATGAGAATAAGACGGTTCAGTCCAAGATGGTAGGTGATGAATCCATGATTCATTAACTTTTCTGTCGCATTTTGTCTTAAAACCCTTAACAAATACATGTAAATACTCACTAATTCTCATATTTTAATAAAACCCCATTCATTTGTAAATATTCACTTTTAACCACTAAATTCATGTAAATAAATAAAGAATCAGAAAAAAGAAAGAGAAAGGCATATGGAATATATGTATATATATGTAATATGACTTAAACTATAAATATAACTGAAAGATATATTTATAGCCTAACCCCCGAGACCAAGTCAGCATGGATTGGTCGACAAACCAAAATGTAGGGGGAGATAAGGAAAGAAAACCAATAAAAATAATCTATCTCATGTATATACATTCTTCATTATTTATAAATAAATACAAAACTTTAAAGAATTTTAATTATTTCATCTTAACTTATTCTTCACCAAATCCTTCTCCTAATTATTCATAAAAATGTAAATAAAAATATAAAAATAAGTTAAAAATATTACCCTGTAAATATGCCAAGAAATCCCGATTACAACTTGTCAAAATCTCAACTTCCGAACATCATAACTTCCTCATACGAACTACAATTTCACTCTACTCACCTTTAAAGTTCATAAAATAATATTATCTAACTAATAAAGGGTTTCACTAAATTCGGAGTCCGTTTGCAAAAAGTCGGTTTTGGGACCAAAAGACAAAGGGGTTTCTGGGCTATTTATTTTATGTAACACACCTTATTTATTATTTTCTTAATTTTATAATTTCTAAATTATTTCATGATCCTCTAGTTTCACTATAAATTATTTCATAATTTTTGGAGACTATTTATTATTTTTATAAAATCAAACAAACCAAAATATAGGTATATTTGACCTATAAAGCCATTACCTCTATTTATTAAAATATGTAAATTAATTCATAAAAATCCATAAAAATTCGTATAAGTCTTATTTAATGTCCTAATAATTAAGAAAATACAAAATTAATTTTTACTTAATTATTTATTAAATTAAAAATTCAAAACCTATTTATTAATACATATTTATTAATAAAATATTTATATTTTAAATAATATTTATTATTTATTAAAAATAATTATACCATAATTTAGAGAATTAATTTATCTAACTTTCTTGTATTTATACCTATTTAAAATAACGCCATCTTCTATTTTATATTTAATTTATAAGTAATTATATGATCTGGGCCAACCAGGTGCTGACATGTGTCAGCACCTGGAGCCTTCTTCCTCAAGAAGCTCAGCCCGAGTTCTGTTCCAACTGACCACCTTCCCATATTTTTCCCGCTCGCCTCTCGAAAACTTCTTCCACTTCCAGCTCCAGGCTGATCGACTACCTAACTTCCCCCCTTGTTTCCAACCTAATCAAGAGGTGACAGCTCCCCGGGAAGGACTCGCGAGGAGGAGGGATAGTCGGAGAAGGGTTCCAAGGCGTAGCTTCGCCTTGAATCGCCGCCACACGCCGCGTAGTGCTCCGGCGAGGTCGACCGTCGAGCAACTTCTTCCAGGTCATATACTTGGAAACTCCCCAGACCACTTCATTCATTTTGCACTTTTCTTTCTCGATAATAGAGCCACGATTAGCGTGGCTAATCATGTTTTTAGGTCGACTAATGACCAAGTTTTCACGCAACATCTAAACCTCTTCTCGATTCGATTGAAATTTGATTGAAATCACTCGCTAAACCATCGTCTTTCTCGCATCTGGAGTTCTTAGCTGAACGTTGTGCATTTTTCCTTAACTTTGAAACTCTCTATCTTAATCTCTCGGCCGATTCGACAAGAATCGAGCATAGCCCTATGTTTATTGCAGATCCAAGAAGCTTGCAAGACAATTGCATCGGATTTTGAGCACACGATCAACGAGATCATCGTCTTCGAAGTCGAACCTCCAGATCAGCCATCAAGCCGATCGTGCTGCGACCCCTTCTTCTTCGAGCTACAGCCGCCGCTCGGAGCGCTACCACCGCCAACTCCACCGCGGGCGAGCTCGAGGGGTGGAGGAGCCACCCCTCTGGCCCCGCAGGCGAGCCCAAGACGCCGGAGATCCGCCTGGAGAAGTCGGAGAAGAAGGCTGTCCGCGAAGAACTCCAACTAACTCAAGAACGCCTCGACGCACAGGCTGTCGACACGTGTCAGAGCCTGGGACGTCGGATCGCGCCAGAAACGTTTTAATCTCTGCCGTTGATAGCGAAAAGGTGGAAATTTTGCATACTCAACCCAGCTGAAGTTCCAGAATTCATTCCCGTCGCCATAGTTTTTAGTAATTACAATTAGGTCCCTCTGCAGGGACCTAAGTGTAAGAGTTGTTAGTTTTTCTTACAGAACAGTCCTTTTTGGACCTTTTTGAGAACATTTTAATTAGAAATTTTTTACGCTTATGCCCCTGGGCTGTAGGGGCTGTATCTTGTCCATTTGACCTCGGATTCCGACGATTCTTGAGGGGTAGTTACACAACTACCCCAGCTACATAGTATAAAGTTTTCACGGCTTTTCGACGAGTTTTTGACGTGTTTTGATTTTCTCGAAAACCGCCTCGTTTTGTTTCGTTTTCTTGTGCAGTTCGAGTACGCGGCTCGAACCTCGTTCACCTATATAATATAGTATCACCTATATTCTATTCACCTATTATATAATACATAAATCTTTTGCAAAATATCCCTTTTTGAAAATTAAATAAAAATTTGAAAAGAATAAAATCAAATAAAAATTACAAAAATAAAAACCACTAAAAAAGGGGCCTTCTGACTTAGAGAAGAATTAAAATAAGATTACGGAGAAGAAAAATTAGGGAATATATTCTGCCTCCTTGAGTTCGACCCAGGAACACTTGCTTGGTAAAATAAATAGTGAAACGGTTTTCCGAACAGAAAATCGTTAAATTTGTTTGATAAGTTTCTTTTTCTCGTTTCGCGGTTCTTTCTTCTGCTACAACCGACAACTCTCTCTCTTCTTTTAAAACAAGAAGTGAAGGCTCGCGAAACGAGGGCTTATCAAAATGGCGCCGTTGCCGGGGAGGCGTTAGATTCCCTTGATTTTTCGTTTTTCACGATTTTATTATTTTTCTTCTCTTTGTTTTTCGTACGGTTTTTCGTACGGCTTTTTCGAGCTTTGTTTTCTGAATTTTCTTTCTTTGATTTTTTACGGCTTTCTCGGCTTTCTCGATATTATCTTGTGCTAATCATCTTTGCAGGGCCTGCAGGATCAACCGGTTTCCTCGGAAGCCGAGTCAGTTGAAAGGGCAGAGGTCGGCTCCTTCTTCACGAGTCGACTGCAGAAGAGCAGAGATTTAGTATCCTTTCATTTGAGAGAGAAAGGGAGAGAGTTGTACTAGCCTAATAAAATTTTCATTTTTTTTAGGGGCTTGATTCATCGGATACCGTGTATCTGGTGAATCAAGGCACCCACCGCGGCTTTTTCTCTGCTTATCGGTTTTTCGCGGTTTTCTAGATGCTTGCTTAGGATTTTTCGCTCTATTTGCTTGCGCCTCGTAGCTAGTTTTAGGACTTGTAACCTAGGTGCTTGCTCTAGGGTTTTAACAAAAAGACAAAAATAGACGTTGTTTGAAAATCCATAAAAATTGCAAAATTTAAAATTGGGACTGCTAAAAATATCTGACCAACAACCGTAAAATCGATTCAATTGATTTGGGGAGAGTAACCCCCGCACATTCCTCAGAGTGCGCGAGTTGAGAGCCGACACTTAAGGATAGAGACAAAACCCCGTATTTCTTGCGGGATACTACTGGGTCCATACACATGATCACTGTTCCTCAGTGGGTAAGCTCGGGTAGCCGGAAACGGTCCGGGTTTACTTAGCAGAGTGGGAGGTTTAGAGGACACTGCGTAAGGCTCCGTCCTCAAGTAACACGGGTAGCCGGAAACGGTCCGTACTTACTCCCATACTGGCCGAGTGCGAGTGGTCTCGCGTAAGGATTCGGGCCAGTGTCTTGGAGAAACTATCGGGCTCCTATTGGCTTGCTCAGCCCGCGTAACCGCAACGATTGTTAATTACAACCCTAAAACCGAAAAGATAAAAAGACCGAACTCTTACGTCTTCATCAGGGTTGAGTTGGTGAAATGGGGTTTGCTTTGTGTTTGTTTGCGGGGAGTGAGTTTTCCGCAGCTTTCGCATTCCTTCTTCTCTTGAATCGTACACGTGCTCTCCCAATCTTCTCTTGACATCGAAGATGACGTCTCGACGGCTTTTCGGCTCAGACTCTGTGAGCATTCAACCGTCCACCGTCGAGCGTATGTCTTCACAGGCTCGGGATGACCCTCTTCCCGAGCTGGTCCCATCCGATCTCGAGGTAAGTCAGACCCAGACTCCCTCGCCTCCTGGCTAGATCATTGAGGCAGACCTTCGCCTCAATACAAGATCCAAATCTCCTGAGTATTTTCGATGAGTTCTTACGAGAGTTTCCATTTTACAGACAATCAAATGGCCCGTGGGAAAGTATCGGCAGCAGATGAGAGGCCAGCAGCTGAGGATCATCCGGAGGGAAGAGCAGATCAGAACGGAGATGTCACGACAGGAATTCTCGACACACTTCAGCAGATGAATCTACAGATTCGAGAACAGTTTAGAGTTCAGACTGAGCTACAGGCTGAATTAGCCGCACTCAGAGCAGGGGCCGGGAACCAGTTACCGCCTGCGGTTCCCGCTACTTTACGGGATGAGTATGACCCAGGCGCTCGAACGCTCCATCATTGGATTCGGCTACCGCCGAATCAAGGGCCATACGAACTCCGACCGTCCTTCATCTCTTTGCTTCCCAAGTACCATGGGAATGCCACAGAGGAGCCGTTCACATTTTTACAGCAGTTCGAGATGATATGCGGAACGGCCTGCTATCCAGGAGTAACACAGGAAGCCGTGCGCCTAAAGGCTTTTCCTTTTGCCTTAGCCGATAAAGCCCTTTATTGGCTAAGTCATCTAGGGAGAGAAATCTCCACTTGGGACGACCTGAAGTCCACATTCCTGCGCAAGTATTTTCCTCTAGGAAGGACGAACATGATGAGGAGTCAGATCTCCAACTTCACGCAATTATCGAACGAATCGTTCCATGAGGCATGGGATCGATTCAAGGACCTGACAGAAAGATGTCCTCATCATGAGATACCAATGAAGGTGCTAGTACAAAATTTTTTCGGAGGACTCCAGCCAGAAATTCAGGGGCTAGTTAGTGCCGCATGTGGCGGCAGTTACTTGAACAAAGATGCCGAGTTAGTCTGGGCCATCTTCGAAGGAATGGCCGAGAACTCGAGAGTTGTAGACTCTACTCGGGCATATCAGAAAGCCCCGCAGCCATCACATCACCGAGAGCATCACAAGGTGGCAAATATAGCAGACTCTGAATCCAACACCAACATGAGTTTCATTGGTGAGAAATTAACATTGGTGGATGCGATTCATAAGCAAGTACAGGACCTGCAGCCGCTGCGAGAGTTGGAGAAACTCTCATCTCTACCTCAGCAGCTGAGTGATCTTTCGAAGAAGGTCTCTGATCTCCAGCTTCAGTACCAGCAGAGTCAGACTTCTTCACAGCCAGCACGGAGGATCGCACCCGCTCCACCCACCCGTCAGATACAATATGTTCAGAGCGAGCCCGAGATTCCGCAGATTGATTGGCATGAGGATCAGTCTCATGCCAATGCCGGCCAGGTCATCAGCACTGCAGAGATGGAGGTGGAGCCGCAAGCCACTTTCGAGATCAATGGGATTTGGTATACTCCAGTTCAGCAGCCGAGTATACCAAATCATCATCAGCAGCAGCCGTACGGTAATCCGCAGCATGGACGTCCGCAATTCCAGCACCGACAGAATTCACGCCGCCGCAGTCTCATCCGAACATCTACCATCAGAGACCCGCAGCCTACTTATCAGCACCCTGCTCAGTTTTCACACAAACTATCCTTTTCAGCAGCCGCAGCAATCTTCCTCTACACCACAGCGTTACTCCCAGCCATCCACCTCTCAGCACTTCACGCCAAAGCAGGAGAGAGGAGCAAGCCAGGGCCCCCATACCGAACCAGAAATGTCTTCACAGGCCCAGGCGCTCAACCAGATCATGGACATGCTCAGCACGCTCCAGATTGCACACAAGACAGAGATGGAGCAGGTTAACCGTCGTCTGGACGAGTTAACCGTGCCGAAGACCACTCTCCCAGCCCAGCCTCAGATGAATCCGAACAACAAGAGGAGGCATCCAGATCAGGTAGATACTACAGGTAAGATCTCGTTTCCTGAATTTTTGTCTAACTTCATTCGTCTCAGGAGCGGTAGATCACCGCAAACACCTACTGGAGAGGAGAGGGAACCAGAGGAGCACAAGCATGATCCGAATGACGAGGAGGAGAAACCGCAAGAGGATGAGGATGTAGAATCGAGAGATGGGAGCAATGCCAACAGCTCAGATATGGATACTGGCGACTCCGATGATGATATCACGCCAGATCAGGCAGAATCCCCAGAGAAAAACATTTCTTCCCCTGTCTTAGAGTTAATTCTGAGACTCTCGATGTACACGCTGATTCAATGATTTCAATAAAAATTCTGATTTTCTGACTCCTGACTTTATTCCTTTTCCCGATGCTTTGTTTGGAAAAGGAAAGAAAAAGACCAAAAATAATCCTGAATCTCCACAATTTGAAAAAGTGCTCAAAGATCATATCTTTCTGAAGATCCCGCTCCATGATGCCTTAGATCAATTTCCTACGCTTAAGAATCAATTGAAAAACAGATGCACCACGCGTAGGAAAAAGAGATCCCGAACAGAAAAGCATGTTTTGACTAAGGCTACATCCTGTGCAATACAGAATAAGCTTCCAAAGAAGAAGAAAGACTCAGGTGCACATTATGTCAGATGCGAGATCGCAAAAGCCGAATTCGATCGCACTCTATTAGATAACGGTTCCTCGATCAATCTTATACCCGCGTCCTTACTCGAGAAGCTCGAGTTAGGTCCTCTTTACAAATCCCGCGCGATCCTTCAGTTTGCTGATAGATCCGTAAAGAGACCTAAGGGTATACTTAGGAACGTTATCGTAACCGTGCAGGGTCTGCAATTCCCCGTAGATTTTACGGTTCTAGAAATGAATTGCCCTGCACAGTTGCACCTTACCCCGATCATTCTCGGAAGGCCTTTTCTGGAGACCGCAAAGGCTGTCTTCGATTATGATACAGGGAAGGTATCTTTTCGCGCCGAAAGCGAAAAGGTACATATAGAGATGGCGAGAGATTCAAACACTTCCAGTGATGCATCTTCAGATTTTCTGAGTTCTTTAGCCTCCTGTGATTACATGGATGAGGTTCGCCTTGACGACCTCGAAAGATACCAAGTAGAGACCCAAGAATGTTTGACAGAGGATGGGTCTGAGACTTTAGGAGGTAACTCTTCCGATGGGACTTTATATTTTAGTCTGGATGATGATGAGCAGAGGGATCAGACTTTTGAGGATATTAATGCAGATCTTTCAGAATCAGAGAGTATACATAATTCCTCCATCTCAGATGAATCAGAATTCTATCTAGCTGACCTATTCTCTTCTGATCATTCTGAGGAGTCGGATGATGTCTCGAACATCTTCTGTAGTCCGACTTTAGAGCACATTGAGATGGTGAATAATCAGAATGCAGACACATCACCTAACAACACAGATCCCCATACAGATATAGATGATGTTGCAGCAGATCCAGATACTACCTTGCCAGAACTCAAGACTTTGCCACCAAACATGAAATATGCCTTCCTTGCGGGTCCACATCAACAGTTTCCGGTCATTATCAGCTCAACTTTGACCGATGATCAAGAATCTCGTCTGATGGAGATTCTGGAAAGAAACCGCAAGGATATTGGGTGGACTGTATCCGATCTCCGCGGGATTAATCCTGCTTTGTGTTCACATCATATCTATCTCGATCATGACAACAAACCCTCCAGAGAGTTTCAGCGTAGGCTGAATCCGGTTTTGCGAGAAGTTGTCAAGAAAGATATCACGAAATGGTGTGACGCAGGGTTCATTTATCCTATCTCCAACTCCGAATGGGTTAGCCCATTACATGTTGTCCAGAAAAAGTCGGGAATTCAGATGGTGAAAAACGAGAGTGGAGAGGAGATTCCAAAGAGAGTAACCACGTCGTGGCGAGTATGTGTTGATTATAGGAAACTTAACACCGCGACGAAGAAGGACCACTTCCATTTGCCTTTCATAGACCAGGTCATCGAACGGTTGGCAGGGAAGGGGTATTTCTGTTTCCTTGACGGTTACTCCGGATACAACCAGGTATCAATTGCTCCAGAAGACCAGGAGAAAACCACTTTTACTTGTCCGTTTGGCACGTATGCCTTTAGACGGATGCCCTTTGGATTGTGCAACGCTCCCGCAACTTTCCAGAGGTGCATGCTTGCTATTTTTGCGGACATGGTCGGTGATTTTCTAGAGGTTTTTATGGATGACTTTTCGGTCTATGGTGAGTCATTTGACGATTGTTTAGCGCACCTAGACCAGGTCTTGAAAAAGTGTTGTGAGGTAGATCTCGTTCTGTCATGGGAAAAGAGCCATTTTATGGTTACTCACGGGATCGTGTTGGGGCACGTCATCTCCCAGCGAGGCATGGAGGTTGACCCTGCCAAGGTGGATGTCATTAAGAAACTCGAATCACCATCCAACATCAAACAGTTACGGTCATTTCTGGGGCATGTCGGCTTTTATCGACGGTTTATTCAAGATTTCTCCAAGATTGCCCGACCGTTAACTGAATTGTTAGGCAAAGACATCGAGTTCGTTTTAAATGACAAATGTCTTCATGCCTTCCTCACACTAAAGGAAAAGATAATCAGTGCTCCTGTCCTACAGCCGCCTGATTGGTCTCTACCCTTCGAGATCATGACGGATGCATCAGATTATGCGGTCGGGGCTGTATTAGGACAGAGGAGGAATGGACTTCCCATCGCTATTCACTATGCCAGCAAGACTTTAGATGATGCTCAGAAGAATTACACAGTAACAGAAAAGGAAATGTTGGCAGTAGTGTTTGCACTAGACAAATTTCGATCTTATTTACTTGGCTCCAAGATCACAGTTTATACAGACTACTCAGCTATCAGGTTTTTGATGGAAAAGAAGGATGCCAAGGCACGCCTTCTTAGATGGATTCTTTTACTCCAAGAATTCGATTTGGATATCAAGGATAAACCTGGAGTAAAGAATGTGGTAGCTGATCACCTCTCCCGATTACAGTCAGCTCAGCCTTCAGATGAGTACACGCCAGAGATCGCAGAGAGATTTCCAGACGAGAGTATCTTTGCGGTGACAGAACTTCCGTGGTATGCAGATATAGTGAACTTTCTGGTCACACAGAAAAGTCCTCAAGGTTGGCCAAAGAACAGAGTTGAGAAACTCGTTTCTGAGTCACGATACTACCATTGGGAGTATCCGATTCTTTTTCGCGAAGGACCGGATTGCGTTTACAGGCGATGTATTCCTCAGGAGGAATATAATAGTGTCCTCACTTTGTGTCATTCTCTAGAATCAGTAGGACATCATTCAGGGAAGAGGACAGCGCAGAAGGTACTACAGAGCGGATTATGGTGGCCGACTCTTACCAAAGATGCTTGCACATTCGTGAAGAGTTGTCCAGAATGTCAGAAAGCTGTAGGGACAATCAGTGCCAGAGATGCAATGCCGATGCGACCCGTCATTATCTGCGAGATCTTTGACGCATGGGGCATAGATTTTATGGGACCGTTCCCTTCCAGCAGCGGCTTTGAGTACATCCTTCTCGCTGTAGATTATGTTAGCAGATGGGTGGAGGCTATACCCGCAAGAACTGCAGACAGTAAGACCGTTTGTAAGTTCCTAAGGGAACACATCATTTCGCGGTTCGGAATCCCTCGTATTCTTATCTCTGATGGGGGTAGCCATTTCATTAATAAGGAGGTGAAAAAGCTAGTGAAACAATATCGCATCGATCACAGAGTAGCTTCTCCTTACCACCCACAGACGAATGGCATGGCCGAAGTTTCAAATAGGGAGGTAAAATAAATTCTCCAGAAGTTAGTACGACCGGATAGGAAGAACTGGTCACTTCTTCTAGACCAAGTTCTTTGGGCTTATCGTACTGCATATAAGACTCCCTTAGGTACTTCACCATTCAGGCTAGTTTATGGAAAGCCGTGTCACTTGCCCGTAGAGATCATGCACAAATCTGAATGGGCAATTTGAGAAATTTTGATGGATATGCAGAAAGCAGGAGCCAAGAGGAAGATAGATCTGAATGAGCTGGTAGAAATCCGCAATCAAGCATACGAGAACACACTGATCTATAAGGACAAAGTGAAGAAATGGCATGACAGACACATCCGACACAAGAGCTTTGTCCCTGGGCAGAAAGTCTGGTTGTTCAATGCAAGGTTGAGAATTTTTCCCGGCAAATTGAAAAGCAAGTGGGAAGGACCATACATAGTCAGAACGGTGCACGACAATGGCAGTATTGCAATATCAGATGTGTCACCTGGTGCAGAACCGTTCGTGGTTAACGGGCAGATGCTGAAGCACTTCGTAGAGACCACTGATCATCTGGCCCGAACTGAAGTGATCTATTTTGTACAGGAATCATGATCATTTTTACTTCTTCCTGTACAAATCCTTTTGAGCCATTCTGGAGATTCACCACACTTGTATATTCTTCATAGACCACAATCGTCCCCGTTTTTGCTCGTCTTCTATGCTTAGGATACCAGATCCTAAGTATAGGGGGACTGATTGCCCGCTGATTCACGTTTTATTTTTGTACTATTTCTTTTGTATAGCCATTCTTTTTCACGAATCACTGATCCCCAATTTTTGGCTACATTCTTTTTATACTTAGGATGCCTTATCCTAAGTATAGGGGGACCGAGTGATTTCGATGATTTCGTATTCCTTCCTTTTAATTTCTTCGTTATTTATCCTTTTCATTCAGTCATCCCGTTTTTGCTCTCTCATAATACTTACGATGACCAGATCGTAAGTATAGGGGGGGTTGACTGACTTGACATCGATATCTTTTTCACCCACTTTTACTTAGCACGAGTCATGCCCTCCTTTTTCTCTTTTGACGCTATGAGGACATAGCTCAAGCTAAGTATAGGGGGGTGCGTATATATTGTATATATACTTTCGGTCATAACTCGTACTTTTTGTATTTTCTATAGCTATAAAATCCATAAAAAGTGGGTACGGGTTAATTTAAAATCCATTCTCTTATTTATAAAATCTTGGTAAATAAGTAAAATATGCTTAAAACTTGTAATTAAAAAATTTGTAATTAAAATTTGTACTTAAAATCTGTATAATACTTATTTAAAATCCTATTTATTAAAATTTGTATAAAAATCATTCAAACCTTGTAAAATACTTTGTAGATAAAATTTGTAAAATACATTAGACACTTAACTTAAATAAAATTTATCTTATAAAATTTGTAAATAAAACCTTGTTTATAAAAATCATAAAATCCATAAAAAATACAAAGTCCTAAAATTTGTAAAAATTACAAAATCCTTAAAATCTATAAAAATGAGTAAAATCCAGAAAATATACTTCACAAAAACATGGTTGCATTTGCATTCGCATTTTTCAGAATAAGTATGATTTCCAGGATTAAGGACTGAGTCTAGTCTAAAGGATGGAGCTTGATTACGGCCTTTAACTCTCATTGTAAGGAGCCTGATTAGGAACTGGAATTTAGACTCTTCAGGTCTGGAGACTTAAATCTTTGAGTTCCGTAAGACTATATTCGGGAAATCAAGTCATCTGAGCTTAAGTAGACCACTTGGAGTCATCCGTACAACTCTTCACCAGTGAACCAACTTTGAACACATGCACTCTGCACTTAGCTCAACTCGCATGGAGTTCCGAAGGACAGTACACCTTGGTAGTGCATTCCTATCCTTATCTTTGCGGCATTGACGTCTAAAGACGGGAGAGATTGGGGTTGCGATAGTTGCTTCGGATGAGGGAAGGATCTGCTGACACAATTTTTCTAAGACCTCAAAAAATGGACGGATTAAAAAGATTCTATAACCGTCGAGGCACAAAAGATGAATGCAGTGCAAGCAAACTACAAAGTCAAGTCAAAGCAGAAGCCACCAAATAGACCAAACTGGTCAAAGCTTCCACCAAATATGCCTGCACATCTTAGTGGAGACTCAGCTACACCGGTTGGGCTTCACAAGGAGATGCGTCTACACTGGTCGCACTCCACTTCTTTTCTCATTCTTCTAACTTCTCCCTATATTCGATTGTGGACATAGCAGAACTGAACTCAGAAGGGAATACCTCCCTCCCCGAGGAAAGAGTAGCGGGATGAGGAAGCCATAGGAGTGTATAGCCGGGATTGACGGTTTCTTCGGTTCTCTAAGCAGGAAGAGCTAAATCAATTCACACACTGTACAAGTTGACTTCAAGGATGATAGAGTTTGCGATATGAATAAGTGAGTCTGAACTAGCCGATGAAGTGATCTCGAGTAAAGATTATGGAACTTGAAGACTATTGAGGATGAAATCCTAATCCTAGTTAAGGTTCCGACAAAATGCTTGTTTCAGGCCCGATCGAGCTCTGTCCTTTGTCTGTTCTCATGAATTGGTTTAGGAAAACAAATTCATTCTAACTTTCTTTCTTTTTCACTTACTTTTTCAAAATAAGTGTTTGCTAAGGGACTAGCAAAGTTTAAGTATAGGGGGTTGATGAATCCATGATTCATTAACTTTTCTGTCGCATTTTGTCTTAAAACCCTTAACAAATACATGTAAATACTCACTAATTCTCATATTTTAACAAAACCCCATTCATTTGTAAATATTCACTTTTAACCACTAAATTCATGTAAATAAATAAAGAATCAGAAAAAAGCAAGAGAAAGGCATATGGAATATATGTATATATATGTAATATGACTTAAACTATAAATATAACTGAAAGATATATTTATAGCCTAACCCCCGAGACCAAGTCAGCATGGATTGGTCGACAAACCAAAAAGTAGGGGGAGATAAGGAAAGAAAACCAATAAAAATAATCTATCTCATGTATATACATTCTTCACTATTTATAAATAAATACAAAACTTTAAAGAATTCTAATTATTTCATCTTAACTTATTCTTCACCAAATCCTTCTCCTAATTATTCATAAAAACGTAAATAAAAATATAAAAATAAGTTAAAAATATTACCCTGTAAATATGCCAAGAAATCCCGATTACAACTTGTCAAAATCTCAACTTCCGAACATCATAACTTCCTCATACGAACTCCAATTTCACTCTACTCACCTTTAAAGTTCATAAAATAATATTATCTAACTAATAAAGGTGGTTTCACTAAATTCGGAGTCCGTTTGCAAAAAGTCGGTTTTGGGACCAAAAGACAAAGGGGTTTCTGGGCTATTTATTTTATGTAACACACCTTATTTATTATTTTCTTAATTTTATAATTTCTAAATTATTTCATGATCCTCTAGTTTCACTATAAATTATTTCATAATTTTTGGAGACTATTTATTATTTTTATAAAATCAAACAAACCAAAATATAGGTATATTTGACCTATAAAGCCATTACCTCTATTTATTAAAATATGTAAATTAGTTCATAAAAATCCATAAAAATTCGTATAAGTCTTATTTAATGTCCTAATAATTAAGAAAATACAAAATTAATTTTTACTTAATTATTTATTAATTTAAAAATTCAAAACCTATTTATTAATACATATTTATTAATAAAATATTTATATTTTAAATAATATTTATTATTTATTAAAAATAATTATACCATAATTTAGAGAATTAATTTATCTAACTTTCTTATATTTATACCTATTTAAAATAACGCCATCTTCTATTTTATATTTAATTTATAAGTAATTATATGATCTGGGCCAACCAGGTGCTGACACGTGTCAGCACCTGGAGCCTTCTTCCTCAAGAATCTCAGCCCGAGTTCTGTTCCAACTGACCACCTTCCCATATTTTTCCCGCTCGCCTCTCGAAAACTTCTTCCACTTCCAGCTCCAGGCTAATCGACTACCTAACTTCCCCCCTTGTTTCCAACCTAATCAAGAGGTGACAGCTCCCCGGGAAGGACTCGCGAGGAGGAGGGATAGTCGGAGAAGGGTTCCAAGGCGTAGCTTCGCCTTGAATCGCCGCCACGCGCCACGTAGAGCTCCGGCGAGGTCGACCGTCGAGCAACTTCTTCCAGGTCATATACTTGGAAACTCCCCAGACCACTTCATTCATTTTGCACTTTTCTTTCTCGATAATAGAGCCACGATTAGCGTGGCTAATCATGTTTTTAGGTCGACTAATGACCAAGTTTTCACGCAACATCTAAACCTCTTCTCGATTCGATTGAAATTTGATTGAAATCACTCGCTAAACCATCGTCTTTCTCGCATCTGGAGTTCTTAGCTGAACGTTGTGCATTTTTCCTTAACTTTGAAACTCTCTATCTTAATCTCTCGGCCGATTCAACAAGAATCGAGCATAGCCCTATGTTTATTGCAGATCCAGGAAGCTTGCAATACAATTGCATCGGATTTTGAGCACACGATCAACGAGATCATCGTCTTCGAAGTCGAACCTCCAGATCAGCCATCAAGCCGATCGTGCTGCGACCCCTTCTTCTTCGAGCTACAGCCGCCGCTCGGAGCGCTACCACCGCCAACTCCACCGCGGGCGAGCTCGAGGGGTGGAGGAGCCACCCCTCTGGCCCCGCAGGCGAGCCCAAGACGCCGGAGATCCGCCTGGAGAAGTCGGAGAAGAAGGCTGTCCGCGAAGAACTCCAACTAACTCAAGAACGCCTCGACGCACAGGCTGTCGACACGTGTCAGAGCTTGGGACTTCGGATCGCGCCAGAAACGTTTTAATCTCTGCCGTTGATAGAGAAAAGGTGGAAATTTTGCATACTCAACCCAGCTGAAGTTCCAGAATTCATTCCCGCCGCCATAGTTTTTAGTAATTACAATTAGGTCCCTCCGCAGGGACCTAAGTGTAAGAGTTGTTAGTTTTTCTTACAGAACAGTCCTTTTTGGACCTTTTTGAGAACATTTTAATTAGAAATTTTTTACGATTATGCCCCTGGGCTGTAGGGGCTGTATCTTGTCCATTTGACCTCGGATTCCGACGATTCTTGAGGGGTAGTTACACAACTACCCCAGCTACATAGTATAAAGTTTTCACGGCTTTTCGACGAGTTTTTGACGTGTTTTGATTTTCTCGAAAACCGCCTCGTTTTGTTTCGTTTTCTTGTGCAGTTCGAGTACGCGGCTCGAACCTCGTTCACCTATATAATATAGTATCACCTATATTCTATTCACCTATTATATAATACATAGATCTTTTGCAAAATATCCCTTTTCGAAAATTAAATAAAAATTTGAAAAGAATAAAATCAAATAAAAATTACAAAAATAAAAACCACTAAAAAAGAGGCCTTCTGGCTTAGAGAAGAATTAAAATAAGATTACAGAGAAGAAAAATTAGGGAATATATTCTGCCTCCTTGAGTTCGACCCAGGAACACTTGCCTGATAAAATAAATAGTGAAACGGTTTTCCGAACAGAAAATCGTTAAATTTGTTTGATAAGTTTCTTTTTCTCCTTTCGCGGTTCTTTCTTCTGCTACAACCACCAACTCTCTCTCTTCTTTTAAAACAAGAAGTGAAGGCTCGCGAAACGAGGGCTTATCAGTAGGCGGTAATGTGTGGTCGGATGATTCGAGTAGGAATTTAATGAGGGGGCTGAATTCTTCCGCGGGTGAAAGTCTCTTGCAAATGTTGGAGGATTATTGAAAGAAGAGGATTTAGGAGATTTGGGCCTAACCAAGACAAATTCATTTTCATAGTATAGCTCTGATGGATTCTCGGATAATTGTTTGGCCATTTTTGAAAGAGCTGAAAGGAATGAGGGGTTTGGTCTGCAAGAGTTTTTGGAAAAGAGTTCCATGATTAGGTTTAAATCAAGAAAGGAGCGAGATGATTGCATAGGATAGTCAAAAAATTTTTTATCAAATGTGCGGCTTTTGATCTTCGATATCAGTTCACGCACACAATGCAAATACAAATCAATCCCTAGGTTCACCAACTCACACAATGAAGCCGTAAGAGTTCGGCTATTTTCTTTTCAATTTTAGTTGGTGATAAATCAATCTTGGTAAAAATTTAGCGAGCTGTTAGGAGCCGAAATTTTCGTAATGACTGGCCCAAATTCTTACGACTAGTTGCACCTACTTTCAACCAGCATGGGAGTAAGTACGGACTGTAGAATGGCTACCCGTTACTTGAGGACGGAGCCTTATGCAGTGTCCTCTAAACCACCTACTATGCTAAGGAAATCTGGACCGTTTACCGGCTACCCGTAGATCCTCATAAAGAAGTAGCTAATCATTTTTGGTAGAATCAGCAGTCAATATGAAAATTCTAGTTTGGGCTCTAGCCTTAAGTGTCATCTCTTGCTCACTCAGAAAAATAAAAGCATCCAAGGTTGGGCTTGCTCTCCCGCAAAAACTCTTGATTTTATGGGTTATTTGAAGTCGACTTTATTTAGCAGTCTCAATTTTAATTAAGTGATCACTGAAGAATTAAATGATCACAAATACACTTCTATCGTCTAGTCCATGTTTCTTTATAAAATTATGTAACAAAACAAGAGGGAGGAGTTCGGGAAAAGTTGATGCACGTGAAAACAATGATGTATGCTCATTTAGAATACTTATAGTGAATCCTCGTTATCTCCATCTGGTATGCAATACAGGTTTTGAAAATTTATTCTAAATGAATGCAAGCCAATGAAAAACCACACCTAGCTGAAAGTTCTATTAGCAGGGAAGAATTGAGTTAAATTTTGGCTAAATTGAACAATCTATGTGCGTCTCAATAATGTGAAGTGTGGCTTAATTCCTGTGAGCACAATCAAAAATTAAAATGCTCTGAGAGCAGTATATGCATGTCTACCCCAATCGCCACTCAAGTCGGGCCCCACCCTCACCGGAGAGTGAAATAGGCCACGACACACCACAGAAGAAAGTTAGAGGTCTTTTAGACACACGAGAGTCCAAACGGACACCACTATAAATGAGAAATTAATTACAAAAATAAAATTGCAGAAATTAAAAACCTAGACTCTACGCTCTCTCACGACTCGACTCGATCTTAATTTAATTGCGGATTTTTCGGACGTTGGTGAAGATGCTTCAGTTTCTTGAAAAACCGCTCCACGTACGCCGGCTACCTTGCAAGAAAAATAAGAGAGAAAATGTAAGAGAGTGACTCAAAACTAAATCAAAAATAAAATAAGAGAAAAAAATGCTGAAAATGAAATAAATTGCAAGAAAAAATGGAATTTACAATGAGAAATTCGGGGATCAGACTACCCGAATGCGGAAAACCGAAGGAAAATTTCAACACACAAAACTAAGTCATTTGCCTCCCCGACAATGGCACCATCTGACGAGTCCAAAATCACCGTGTTAAATGAGATGTTGTATTTTTCGTTCGTGCTAAAAATGATGAATTGATTTGTCGTTCGTTGTAGGTTTCAATCGGAATCGGTCAAGAAAACAACCACACAAAATATTCGTCAATTTTATCAATGTGGTTTTATGTTTATTTAACATGGGTAAGTCCCAAGGTCGAACACAAGGAGGGAAAGGAACAACCTAGAATTATGTCTATCAGATTTCATGCATGGTATTCAAGGCGATCTTTTATTTTGGAATTTTTAATGCAATAAAGGATGCAAAAGGCAATTTCAGCCTATTTTAGGGACTAAAATGCAAATTACGCTCAAACGATGTCCAAAAGAAATGAAACTTGGCCGAGATGATAACTATGACAAAATGAATGCACTGTAATTTATTTTGGAATTTTTGGAAGCAATATGATATTTTATGAATTTTTAATTTGAAACAGAATGAATTTCAATATTTAATTATAATAAATATTAAACCTAAATATTTTCAAGGAACAAAATTATCTAAGATCTATCACTAGGTGATGGATCTCAGAAAAATCCTAAACCTCGAAAATACTAGTTTCAATACATAGTAAAAATCAAACACTAAAATATGCAAAATGATTTTTACAAGACAAACTATGCATGCAAATTCAATTCTTTTTGGGCACCACAATTAATTCTATAATATGTGATTTTTCGGGAATTTTTAGAGCAACAGTAATTAAATATGAATTTCAGAGGAAGAAATGGGTAAACTATGCATATTTGCACAGAATATAAAATTATAATTAACCATCGATCACAAAAATATCAACAGTATGTCGAGATGTAGTGAATTAAAAGACGAACATATGCAATTTTTTTAATAATAAAATAATGTCACTTAGAGGTCCAAAATCACTAAGAAATACAGGGATAGAACTGCAATAGATAAAATAAATAAAATGCAAGGGGGTCTATTTGTAATTACCAATCTCCTGGGGGGGTACTTAAAATTTCCATGGGGCACGTGCTACGCACCTGCGCCTTGAACGACTGGACTAGAAATTAATATAAGAATCCTCTGAGGGCCTGGTTGGAATTTTTCCAGCGGTCACGTGCGGAGCACGTGACACTAGGGGTAGAGCTACAAATGGGTAAGCCTCCAGGGGCCCTTTCGTAAAGCACCCACACGGTCACGTGCCTAGCACGTGACCCGTGGGGATGAGGCGTTCCCCCTACCTACGTGCTAGGCATGTGGCGGGGGCCTCGAGTCTAGGCCCGACGGCGAGTGGCGGATGTGGTGGAGGGGGGCCGCTCCAGGTTGGGCTCCCCGGCCAAGGTGGAGGGGACCTGAGGTGCGTCAGCCTTCCTCTGGCTGACACACGACCAAGGGGATGGTGCAGTGTGGGCTTTGAAGGTGGCGGAGGCATGACGGAGCCTTTGCGACAGTCGGTGAAGGAGGAGGAGGAGCGTCGGTGGCATGTTGATGGAGCTCGTTGGTGGAGAAGTCGGAGGTGGTAGCGTTAGCGTCGGAGACGAAGGTAGAGGGTGACCGTTTGCGGTGGAAGTTGTCGGTGAAGTAGAGTTGCTGCTGGAGCAGTCGAGGTGGAGATGACGAAGTCGTAGGCTGAAGTTGCGGAGTCGTGGGCTCGACGATGCTGAAGGCAGCCGGAGCAGAGTAGCAAGGCTGGGAGGTCGCCGCTAAGACGGCCACGGGGGGGGGGATCTCACCGGAGATGAGGCGTCAAGTTGTTACCACCGCCTTCTTGATGCTAACGGCAGATGGGGCTTGAAGGTCAGGCGGCGATAAGCTTTAATAGGGCTTGAGGGTGTGGCTGTCGAAGAAAGTTTCTGCGGGAAATGGGATTTGACGAGGGAATGAAATCGCAGAGGATCGGAGATGGATTCGACTGGCGGCGATTGAATTTGGTGCGAGATTGAGGAGATTGGCGGTGGCGAGGCGTGCGCGAGATCCGCGGCGGAATCATGGAGGCGGCTGTGGCCAAATCTGGATGGGTAGGAGGAAGATGAAGGTGGATGGCCGTCTGATCGGCCGAGATCGGACGGCCATGGAAGTGACATGTGGCATGGGGTTGAGGGCGCTACACGTGCGGGGTGCGTGCCTAGGAAGCACGTGCGACGCACGTGGGGTGGCTTTTTAATTTTTATAAAAAAAAGAATAAATAAATGCGAAAAATGGCTGAGACGTGGCGGCTCCAGGAGCCGCCACGTGTCAGCTCCACAAAAGTCGAAACATAAATACTTTGTAAAATCAAAAATAAATAGTAAACAACCTCGAATCGAAAAAGTCTCTTCACAAAAATTACTCGTCTCGATAAGATCTACAGCGTTCATGATATTTTTCGATCCGAGGTAATTTGCTATTTTTTATTGATTTTATAAAAGTTTTTACTTTCGATTTTACTGGTACTGACGCGTGGCCGCCCAGAGGCCGCCACGTGTCAGCGGTTTTTCGCACTTTTTAATATCGTTTTTAATTAAAAAAATTAAAAAAAAAAATAAATTAAAAAATGCCACGCACGTGCATCGCACGTGCCACCTCCCGCACGCGCCCTGCACATGCGCCCGCTCCCTTCACTCCCCGCCACGTGGCCTATCCACGGCCGTTCGATCAGCGGCCGATCGAACGGTCGCTGGACATCGTCTCCAACCGCATCCCCCGAGTTCTCCGCACGCGCCCGCACCGGCCCTCCGTTAGCCCCGTAACCGCCGCCCCCGTCCTTTGTTGACCTCCGGACAGCCACACGCTATCCCCACGCCAGCCTCGTCCCCTTCCTCGAACCCTATTTAAAGAGCCCCGTCGCCCCCCGACTCCGTCATCGGCCGACCTCCTCCCTAGGAAACCTTCGAGGTGATGACAGCCCTCCGACTACTCCACTCCGGCGAGATCCAAGCTCCTCGAGCTTGTCACAACCTCCCCCTCCAGCAAGCTTCTTCGCTCCGGCGCCACCGTTGAGCCCCAGGTTACTTTTCTCACTCTCTCTCTCTCTCTCACTCTCTCTCTCTCTCTCTATCTCTCCACCTCTGAGTCTCCGCTCCGCTCGGAGCTTCGCCCCTCCATCCCAGACTTCGCCAACGACGTTCCATCTTCCACCTCATGCAACCTACTTGCTCCGACTTCTTCATCGCTCGCGACTGCTCCGATTGCATCACCATCCTCCGCAGCATCGACTTTCGTCTCCGACGACACCGCCGGCGCCCCACCGACTTCGCCAACCACTTCAGCGCCTCCGCCACCGGGCACAGAGGCCCGAGACCCTCTCACGTGACCTCCACGTGCGGGAGGGACCGCCATCGACAACCACTGGTTCCACCTCGTCTTCGTCCTCAACGCCGGTCTTCACCGAGTCTCGTCTACCACGCCAACAACAACAGCGACATCATCCTCCGCTTCCACGCCATCGAACACCTCCGACTCCAGGTGCATCCACCTTCTTCTCAGACGACGCCACCAGAGCTCCGCGCTTCTACGCGACTTCGATCACCGGCCCTCCTCCGACTCCGCGACACCGGCCGCCCTCTGCCATCCAGCCGGCATTTCCGCCAGGAGCACCTCCGCCTTAGTCCGGCACAGAGGCCGAGACACCCATGCACGTGCCCCTCACATGTGTAGGGGGGACGTTTGCATAGACGCCCCTGGATCTTTAAAGAATCATGAAACAATCCATCAACTCATAGGTCACGTGCATTGCACGTGACCTGTTGGGTTAATTGCGGAGAACCCCCTGTTGATCCTCCATATCTGCGAAAGAGTCCCCACCTCCAGCGGGCTGCCACTCTGGAAAATTTGCACAGATACCCCTACGGCTATAGGTAATTATCCTTAGGTCCCCGTCTGTATATTTTTATTTATTTTATTTATAATTACTACATTTACACCCCTGTATTCCCCTTAGTTTTTGAACCTCTTCTAGACATCATTTTATTTATTAAAAAATTGCATGATGTTTCTCATATAATTCTCTACATTTTGACATACTGTGGGTATTTTTGTGAACAGTGGTTGATTAATAATTAATTGTTTTATGAAAATTAGCATATTTTGCCCATCTTATGCTCTGAAATTTCTAGTTTATTAATCGTTGCTCTAAAAATCCTCGAAAAATCACATAGTCTAGAGATTATTTTGCTTGACATTGTGCCCAAAAATCTTTGCATTTGCATGCATCATTTGCCTTGTAAAAATCATTTTGCATATTTCACTATTTAATTTTTAATAGGTATTAAACCTTACATTTTTTAGATTTAGAAATTTTTCTGAGATCCATCACCTAGTGATAGATCTTAGATAATTTTATCGCTTGAAAATAAGTAGGTTTAGTATTTATTACAATTAAATATTGAAAATCATTATGTTTGCATTTAAAAATTCATAAAAATTCATATTGCATCAGAAAATTTCAAAAATATTACAGTGCATTCATTTCATCGTCATTTACATTGTGGCCAAGTTTCATACTTTTCAGACATTGTTTGATCGAAATTTACATTTTAGTCCCTAAAATAGGCTGAATTTGCATTTTGCATCCTTTATTTGCATTAAAAATTCCAAAAAAAGACCGCCTCGAAAACCGAACACGAAATTGGATAGACATATCTCTAGGTTGTTCCTTTGCCTCCTTGTGATCGTCCTTGGGACTTACCCAAGTAAAATAAACATGAAAACCACTTGATTGAAAGTAAATAATTTTTGTGGTTATTTCTTGACTGTTTCCGATCACCGCCTACAACAAACGACACATTTTTGTTTTCACACTCGAAGATAAAAACAATCTTTTACACGCGTGATTCCGGACCCGTCACCTAGCAATACCGACAGCAATACCAAGCACTACAAGACCATCCCTCAAAGCAACCATCTCAATTATCCAACTCTCAGATTGAACTTCTAGATATCCAGCAGCAGATGCTCGAGGAGATTTGTTATTTTTGAAATGAACTGCAAGATCTACAGATTGATGTTAATCTCTTATCTCGTTGGAGAGATGAACAGACAGCCCCTGCTACAGCCATCCCCGCCCAAGTTCAAGATAACCCTAATAACTTGAACAAATCTCAATCTTCCCAACAACATGGCCAGGTATACTACTCAGACTTTCCCAAATCTGAACATGAGATCCTTACGTTTGACAATATCAATGCTATGTCATTTAGGAGCGTAAGGACTGCGGACGTACTTGACCAGGCAAGGGAGATGGATCAAGAAGGCTCGAGAGATCAACCAGAGGATAGTTCTGAAAGTGAAAAAGAAGGAAATCTGAATTTAGTACCAGTGAAGATTCCAAAACATAAGAAGGGAAAGGCATCCATGGAGTCTACAAAGGACCTTGCACCTCCAGTTGCTGCGAAAATATCTTTATCATCTTTTCAACAACATGATTTTGATTATTATCAGCAGAAAAATAAAGATGATTGTAATAAGAACACCATTTCTAATAAAGGTGTTCTTATTTATGATTCGAGTTCTTTATCTTCTGTCTCGATGGCTTCCATTCCTTTCCCCCATGCTCTTATGTGAGAAAAATGCAAACCAAAGAAAATCATTCAAGATGACCTAAAAATGGCACGATTTTGTAAAGAAAAAATTACAGTCAAAGTACCATTTGATCAATATGTGGCTATCAATCTGGTGTTTCAAAGATACTTGAAAATGAAATGCACTCCCACCTGGACTCATAGGAAGAAACCAAGTCAATTTGTGGAGACTGATATATTGACAGTGCCAACTATCACATGTGTCAAAAATCAGCATCTACCAAGAAAAACGACGGACCTAGGTGCTCACTATGTGGAGATTCCCATCGGCGGCATTGCCTTTGCTCGCACACTACTAGATAATGGTTCTTCAATCAATCTTCTACCCTTGGCCTTATATTACAAGTTGGAATTAGGACCTCTCAGAAAAACGTCAACTCTGCTCCAATTTGTTGATCAGTAAAGAGACCTAAAGGAGAAGTGAAGAACATTGTTATCATGGTTGAGGGAACATAATACAAAGTGGACTTCACTGTCTCTGATATGGAAATCCCCAATCATTGGAAAGAATCTCATATTATTCTTGAAAGACCATTTTTGAGAACCACGGGAGTAGTATTTGACTATGGCACAGACTTTAAGATGAAGCAAACAAAATGGCAATGACCCGACTCTGAATCTAGCACAGAGTACATAGAATCTACAGAGGCAGAATGCAAAAAAAATAGCATGACTGAACCTTAGCAACAGTTTCCAGAAGGACAGAGCAAGACCCTCTCACCTGAAGTGGAAGCATTGCATATTACAATTTGCCAAGAGATGCCACAATTATTTAGAGACACAGATACCTATACCCTTGATGACATAGAAATCCCTCTGGATTTGTTAGTCCCATCTTCTTTGGGACAGTCAAGGAATATATTGACGAGTCGGACGTGGCTTTGGTCGAATTACCACAATATTTTTGCGATCCGACACACCATGCAATAGAATTTATAGCCAGCACATCACAGATTGATACACCTTCATCCAACACAGAGTCAAACTCAAAAGCCATTCAGACATACCTAATTGATGATTCAGATTTTCTGAGCTGAAACCACTTCCTCCTACACTCAATATGCATTTATTGTGGTACCCAAGGAGATATTTCATGTGATCATTAGCTCATCATTAACTGAAGACCAGGAATCTAGATTGCTTTAAGTTCTTGAGCGGAATCACCAGGCCATTTGTTCGACTGTGTTGGATTTCGTGAGAATCAACTCCACTCTCTGCTCTCACCAAATATATGTTGAGGATAATGCAAGACCTTCCCGTGAATTTAAAAGAAGATTAAACCCTAGTCTCCAGGAAGTAGTTATGAAAGAAATTGAGAAATGGTGCAATGTAGGATTTATATATCCTATTTTAGACTCCAAATGGGTGGCCCCCCTTCATGTTGTCCCAAAGAAGTCGGAAATCCAGAAGTCACCAACGAGGAGGGGGTAGATATCGTGACATGAGTACCCACATCGTGGAGCGTTTGTGTCTATTACAGGTGCCTGAATGCTGCGATCAAGAAAGATTACTTTCCATTACCATTTATTGATGAAATCTTGGAGAGACTTGCAGGGAAAGCATTCTTCTATTTTCTTGATGGATACTCTTGATATAATCAAGTAGCCATCTCTCTCGAGGATCAGGAAAAGACCACATTTACATGTCCTTTCGGTACTTAAGCGTTTAAGCGCATGCCATTTGGGCTTTGAATGCTCCGGACACATTTCAGCGGTGCATGATCGTCGTATTTGCCGAAATGGTGGGCGACTTCCTAAATGTTTTCATGGATGACTTCTCGGTCCATGGTGATTCATTTGATACATGTTCAGTGAACTTGGATCGAGTCCTCGAGAGATGTAGGGAGATTAAATTGGTACTCTATTGGGAGAAAAGTCACCTTATGGTGACAGAGGGTATTGTGTTGGGGCGCGTCATCTTCAAAAAGGGAATGGAGGTTGACCCTGCCAAGGTGGATGTGATCAAGAAATATGATCCACCAACAAACGTAAAGTCAGTACGATCATTCTTAGGGCATGTTGGATTTTATCGAAGATTTATTCTTGATTTTTCAAAGGTCACCCATCCACTGACTGAGCTCTTAGGAAAATACATCAAGTTCATTGTAAATCATAAGTGTCTAGAGGCCTTCGAGCTCCTGAAAAAGAAAATTTGTGAATCGTCGATATTACAATCTCCTGACTGGTCTCTTCCCTTTGAGATCATGACTGATGCATCAGATTTTGTTGTTGGAGCTATGCTTGGACGAAGACGGGATGGAATACCATATGTGATTTACTATGCGAGCAAAGTTTTGGATCTTGCACAAAGAAATTATATGGTGACCGAAAGGGAAAGGCTCACGGTTGTTTGGGTTCTAAAAATTTCAGATCATATATATATTGGACTCCAAGGTGACAATCTTTACTGATCACACAACAATCAGATATCTAATGGACAAGAAGGATGCAAAGGCGTGTCTTCTGAGATGGATCTTATTAATCCAATAATTTAATTTGGAAATCAAGGATAAACCTGGAATAAACAATGTTGTGGTTGATCATCTCTCCCTAATCAAGCAAAATGATAAATCTGAAACTAGACCAATTAAAGAGACTTTTCCAGACAAGTCAGTTTGTGTTACTAACTTGATCCCATGGTACTCCGACATAGTAAATTATCTCGCATCCAAGAAAGTTTCCTTAGGTTTGACCAAGAGCAGAATTGACCAACTAAAGTCAGATTCAAGAAGATACCATTGGGATGATCCATTCCTTTTCTATGAAGGACCGGATTGCGTTTGGCAAAGATGTATTCCTCAAGAGAAATACTAGAGTGTCCTCACACATTGTTATTCACTTGAGGCTGGAGGACACCATTCGGGAAAGAGAACCGCACACAACGTACTCCAATGTGGATTTCACTAGTCGACCTTATTTATAGATGCCAATGGTTTTGTACGGTTGTGCCCAATTTGTCAAAGAATGGGAGGGACTGTTGGATAGAGAAATGAATGCCCATGCAACCAATGATTTTCTGCGATGTTTTCGATGCATGGAGAATTGGTTATATGGGTCCTTTTCCAAGTAGCTATGGATTTGACTACATCTTATTAGCAGTTGATTATTTGTCAAGATGGGTGGAGGCTATCCCAACCCGAACCGCAGATAGCAAAATCATATGTAAGTTTATCAAGGATAATATCATTGCAAGGTTCGAGGTTCCAAAGGTTCTAATTTCAGATGGGGGTAGTCACTTTGTGAATAGAGAAACGAGATCATTGGCTAAGGTATATAAATTCGAGCATAGAATTTCCAATAATTACCACCCACAATCTATTGGCATGGCAGAGGTTTCTAATAGAGAGGTGGAGAGTATTTTCCATAAGTTGGTTCGTTCCGTAGGAAGAACTGGTCTCAACTTTTGGACCAAGTTCTACGGGCCTATAGGATAGTCTATAAGACTCCACTCAGTACTTCACCTTTTAGAATGATCTACGACAAACCATCCCACTTACCCATAGAGCTAATTCACAAATCAGAATGGGTGATAAAGAAGCTTAATTGGAGTTGTCACCTTGGGAAATTATGCCATGACTTAAATCTGAATGAGCTAATTGGAATCTGAAACTGGGCATATGACAATAGTGTGATCTATATAAGGACAAGGTTAAGAGATGACATGACAAAAATATTAGGCATAAGACCTTTGTCCCTGGGTAGAAAGTGTGGTTGTTCAATGCCCGGTAGAAGATATTTCATGGGAAACTCAAAATTGAAATTCACGGGTCCCTACATTATCATCGATGTGCACACAAATGGAAGTGTTTATATTGCCAAACTCAAAGATGGTGCCCAACCTTTTTCAGTAAGTGGGCAATTGCTAAAGCTATATGTAGAATCATCTAAAGAACAGATAGCCTAAGTCAAGGTCATCTACTTCATGCAGAGCGAGCACATTGAAGACTCATCAGATCACCCTACGTGAAGAAAAGCAGTAAAGCAAAAGCTGTACAGATCATCTTTATTATTCACAACCTAGCTCCTGACCCCATCGGTCTCCTCGTACATCTTCTTCCTCTACTTAGACAAAGGCCTAAGTATAGGGGAGGATCAATGCTATCTGTATGTACAACTCTCTTTAACCAATCCTTATCACAATCATTTCCACCGTTCTTCCGTACTTAGGCTGACAGAGCCAGAGTATAGGGGGAATCGATGCCCATCTGTATATACTCTCCTCACTCACATCTCCTGACCGTCTCATTTTTGCTCTTCTTCTATACTCAGACTATCCACAGTCTAAATAAAGGGGGCGGGTCAACTTCTATTATTTTTTTCACTCTCTTACACTTAACCCAAGTTATGTCTTCTCAACACTTCTTGTGCTCTAAGGACACATCACTCGCTAAGTATAGGGGGTGTATATATGCTATGTATATATTTTACCCATAGTTCGTACTTTCACGTAGTTTTACAATTATCACTGACTGTGTCCAACCAAAATTTGAAAAAAAGTGGCTTCTTACTCATTTTTGCATAAAAAAAATCTCTCTCTCATCCACCCTCAAGTGTCTGCATTTCACGCACCTGCACTTCATCTAGCATTACATGCATTTATATTTGTGAAAAGACCTTGGAGTCTGAATCGAATGATGAGTAGAAATCGATAGTGGTATGGACTTGACCTTAATCCACATAATTGTTTTAGAGGAACTTCACCGAGAAAAAAGTTTTTAGAAGCTTCAAATATTTGAATTAATTCTTTGAGTTCCACATGATAATGTGCAGCGTTTGACTCTTAATATCGAACTTGATCTCTTCATTCTAGGTACGACTCTGGAATAGGGAATTAATTTGTACTCTTGCACTATGCACTTAGCTCAACTCAGATAGGGTGATGGAAGACTGTATGAGTTTCTTTTCTGGTAGCGTGGACATCTAAAGACCGGAGTACGGGTTGAAATAAAGCTTTGGAAAAGGGATGGACGGTTGGGCAATTTTTTCTAAGACCCCAAAACATGTACAGAAAAAGATTCCATATCCATAGGGGCACAACAAGATTCATGCAGAGCTACCAAAATTTCAAATACAAAGAAGCCTACTACCAAATAAACATTTTGACCAAAAAGGTCCAAGCTTCAAGAAAACATGCAGATCTTGGTGGAGACTTGGCTAAATTGACTGGCTTCACAAGGAGAGGTGGCTACACTGGTCACCCTCCAGTTCTTTTCTACTTCTTCTAATTTATCTCCCTCTTCTATTGTGAAAAAAACGCGACAGACCTTAGAAGGAAATACATGACTCCTCGAGGATGAGTTATTAGAGAGGAGGTTTGCATGGTAGTCTGGCATTTTGGATGGGAAGAGCTAAAACATTTTACACACATGAGTCGATTATTCAATGTTCATGCAGTATGTTTTGGGAGGAGGATTGATCTAAGATGACTTCTGAGTCGAAAATGTGACAATGATGTGTAGAACTTGAAGGCTGTTGATTTTAAAATTCTAAGCCTCACAGAAGTTCCGCCAAGCTAATAATCCAAAGGTTAGGTCTAGCTCCATTTCCACCTTCTGCTCATGGTCTTGGAATGGAACCCAATCTCGTTTCACCTCATTTCATTTCTTTAGATGCCCAGGGACGAGCATGGTTTAACTATAGGGGGATAATGAATCTCATATTCATCACTCAAAAATACATTGTTAAGCTCAAATCCCCAAAACTCATTTGCATTTTATCCATTACTCTGCACAATTAGCATTCATGCATGTATTGATAATGACTGCATTTTATCACTTATTATTGCATAAAATAAGAAGCCAAAAACCCCAATCCAATTGACTTGTAAAATAGCCTAACTCCAAATGACCTAAAACTACCTCTATTGTGTACATATTACTAACAAGAATAAATGAAAAATGCAAAAAAAAAATTCACTAACTTAAATAAGTGGACCAGAAACTCAAAACCCAATTCTAGGATTCTCAAACTAAAACCTCTATATCTTCCTCATACAGAGTCTTATTTGATCCTACTCACTTTTGAATTAATGTACATTCAATTACCTTCAAAACAAGGCCAAGCTCAAGTGAATCGTAGCTCATAGGTGAAAGTTGGGATTTGGGACTCTTTTGTACATTTTGTATCTTAGCTGTTTTTGACCTATTATTTTATGTACATAATTGACTCAAATTATTGTAGTTTTTGCATTTTTATTTTCTTTGATAAAAGTTTTATTAAAATGTATAAAAATTCAAATCCAAAATGAGCTTGAAATCGTAGAAATTTATTTCTTCATTTTCTGAATTAATAAAAAATTTTGATTAAGGTGTAAATATCTATGTGTGATTTTTAAATGGTTTAAAAATAAAACAAATTTTGAAAACCCTAAAATCAAAGTATTCTATGCACATGGGATACCCAAAAAATATCATTTTGCACAAATGATTGATTTTGGTTTTGATTTCTTCATGAAAGTTGTAGAACTCGTCGAGAGAAACAACTTTTGTGAAGAAAAATTTTTGATCTGATGTCATTTGCTATTTCTTTCTGATTTATCTTTATAATTTATTTTTGAATTTTCGGGAGGTCCCTTTGATCAGTGCGATCCGAGGTCTAGCTACCACATTGCAGACCTCAGTCGAGGCTACCTCGCTCCGACACCCATCGTTGAGCGACAACCACCAGGTACCCCTCCTCCTTCCCTTCCACCATCATCTTCTTCTACGTTAATTCGTCGACCTCTTCTTTTTTACATTTCCTGCTCGAGCCTTCGAGCCATTTCACCTATTGGAGCTCTTTCCGTTCAACCATACTCCCTTTCGTGCTACTCTACTTTGAGCTCAACCACATGGTTTCCTCATGCCACAGATGTGCCATCATCATTGTTGTACTTAGAGATAGAACATGAGCCTTTGTCCTTGATTCCAGCCCAGCAATGCTCCAGCTATTGCCGTTGAGTCACCGCATCACCTCCAGGTCGACGTTCAAAGCTCTACTCCACCTGCGACTACAACATCCTTCCGCCTCGACATCACTGCACGCAAGCTATGTCGACCGTCATCCGTCTGTGTTCTGTCCCACCTTTGCACCCCCGACGACCCATGGTCATGTGTCAGCCACGCGTTCTTCACCACCTGGGCTGGTCACCGGACCGCAGCCCACGCCTCCACCAGAAGGCCTCCCCGCTCCTGCGTCGATCCACCGGATTCGAGGCCCGAGACCCCCACCCACGTGCTATGCACGTACGATTAAGGGTACTTTCATCGACACACCTAGAGCAGCCAGATATTGCATATAGAGACCTATCTAGAAGTCGCGTGCTCCGCTCGTGACTTGCTGGAGTTTTTGCTGATCACCCCCTCTGAAGACCGCATATTACCATCCGGATCCTGCCACCCTGGGGTGTGTGCTTCACACGTGCTTCTAGGAAATTTTGTAGTTAACCCCCTAGAGTTTAGGTAATTACAGTTTAGTCCTCTCACTACATTATTTAATTATTGTAATTTTGCAATGAAACCCCTGTATTCCTCCTTTATTTTGAACCACTTCATTGCATCATTTTATTATTTCAAAAAGAGCATTATATTGTTCAATTAATTCTTGACATTATGGCATACTTGTGATATTTTCCTAGACTGTGGTTGATTACTAATTAATATTCTTGTGATAAATTGCATATTTTACCCAATCTGTGCTTGAAAATTCATAAGTAATTAACCATAGCTTTAAAATTTGTCAAAATCTCATGGATCATAGTGTTAGTTGTATTTCACATTGTGCCCAAAAATAATTGCATTTGCATACATATTTTCCCTAGAGAAATCATTTTTCATATTTCAATCTTTAATTTTTAATAGGTATTAAAACTCGTATTTTTGAGGATTAGGATTTTTCTGAGATCAATCACCTAGTGATAGATCTTGTATAACTTTATTCCTTGAAAATACATAGGTTTAATATTTATTATAGATAAATATTGAAATTCATACCATTTGCATTCATAAATTCTTTAAATATTCATCTTGCATCTGAAATTCAAAAAAAAAAGTGTTTCGTTTCATTATAAGATACATCTCAGCCAAGTTTCATAATTTTCTGACATCGTTTGATTAATAATTGCATTTTAGTCTCTAAAATTGGTCTCATTTACATTTGCATCTAAAATTGCATTAAAAATTTAAAAAATACCATCTTGAAAATCGTACACGAACTTTGATAGACAAAAATTTAGGTTATTCCTTTTGCCTCCTTGAGTTTGAACTTGGGACTTGTCCAAGTAAAATAAACATAAACCATGCCGATTAAAAATTGAATAAATTATTGTGGTTATTTCTTGATTGATTCAGAATTCCCTCCTATAACGAAATGACAAATTTAAGCAATAATTCACGGCAATTAAAGTAAGGCATTTTTTGATATGTCAGGGACACTTTGTCATCAACATATGCTCAAGCAAAAAATGAGGTCAATATTCCTCAGGTACGATTTGATATCTACATATCCAAGCAGAATGGTCACCCCTGCATGTTTACTGTTCTTCGCTTCGTGCCATGTTTGATAAGCTTCATAGCTACATGCCTATTACGACATCTACTGAGCATCAGAAGAAGTATAGGAACTCCATGATGGCTCGAGTCTTCATGGCTGGACTTGATACAGAGTATGATGTTGCACGTACTCAGCTTCTTACTGGAGCTACCATACCTCCTATTTAGGTGTCCTATAGACGTCTCAACGGATCATCATGCCTTCTACATCCACTTTGCCTTCATCAGCGATGGCCGCTTAACGTGGCTGAGGGAGGGCGATCCAGTCCAGAGGACGCACCCCTCGAGGCAGAGGTGGTGGTCACCAGCGTGGTCCTTGCACCTATTATCGCAAGCCTGGACATGCAGAGGAATCATGTTACCAGAAGCATGGATATCCTGTTTCTGGTCGAGTAGCAGAGCAAATTGTGTCTTCAGAGATGTCAACTCCCTAAGACGATCCTCTCCAGGATGATATTGTCTCTCGTATTCGAGAGATCATGACTCCTACTACTGACACCACCACTACAGATACTACAACCGCAGCCAAAGCCTCTTCGAGCTCTTCAGGTATTACCTATGCTTTTACTAGTAGTACTAATGTAGACATAACTGAGTGGATTGTGGATTCAGGTGCTTGTCACCACCTATGTGGAGACAGAGCACAACTAATGTCCTACAGGACTATAACACCTGGTAGATGTGTTTTCATTGCTAATGGAGACCACTTACCCATTACAGTATTTTGGGAATAGCATTTGACATTGACCTTGCGCCTTCAGAATGTTTTATCTGCTCCTGCCTTTCAGATGAATTTACTTTCTATTGGTCAGATCATTAAGGATCTGCATTGTCATGCTATATTTGACCCTTCATCTCTTGTGTTTCAGGACATACTCACAGGCAGGGTGATTGGATTGGCTGTGAGCAGCACGGGCTCTACAGACTGGTCCAACCTCCTCATGCTAGTGTCTATACTATACCTACTGGACCAGTCTCCCCATATTTGTGGTATCTTCGTTTTGGTCATCTTCCTCTACAGAAGCTATGTCATGTTCTTCCTCAGATTTCTACGAGATCCTCCTTTCAGGGTGAGGCATGCCAGCATGGGAAGCATCATCATTCCTCCTTTCCATCTCGTTAGAGTCAGAGCAGTTCTCAGTTATTCAAGCTCCTTCATTTATACATCAGGGGTCCGAGTCATGTTCCTTATCACTAGGGACACCATTTTTATCTAGTTGTTTTCGATGATTTTTCTAAACTTTCCTAGGTCTTTTTATTAAAGAATAAGTTTGAGGTTGGATCTGTGTTCAAGTATTTTTATAATGAGATAAAGAATTTTTTTCTGCCAATGTCAAATATCTCCATTAAGATAATGTTTTGGAATTCTGCAGCTTACAACTTTTTGTGCTTCTTAGATCTCATGGCATTGTTCACAAGACCTCATGTGCTTATACTTCACAGCATAACGGTGTTGCCGAGCACAAACATCGTCACATACTTGATGTGACCAAAACCTTGTTGATATAGAGTCGTACTCCTCATGCCTACTGGGGAGATATTGTCCTCACAGCTTGCTATCTGGTGAACCGCATTCCCTCATCTATGTTGGGAGAGAATATTCCTTTCTCGATTGTGTTTCCCGAGATGAATCTTTTCTCTTTTACAACTTGTGTCTTTGGATTTATTGCTTTTGTTCATGTTATCTCTCCAGGTCGAGACAAGCTCTCTCCTAGAGCTATCAAGTGTGTGTTTGTTGGCTCCTCTCGTACCCAAAAGGGGTACTGTTGCTTTGATCCACTAAAGCGGAAGTACTTTGTCAGTGCTGATGTTACATTCTTTGAGTCTGTTATGTATTTTTCTCCTACCAGTGAAAGACTAGCCCCATCTAACTCTGATGATGAGATCTACATGCCTCCACCTCCTACTGGCGTTCCTCTGTCTCCCTCTACTCATGCTCTACCACCATCTCCTCAACCACCACCACCACTACCATGTGCTCTTGTGGCACCACCTCCTACTCCGACTCAGTTTTTTCCACGTGTTTTTCCTCGCAGCTCTCGCTTAGTTCCCCATGCTCACAGGTCTAGCCCGTCATCCAAGACACCTCAAGTATGTACTAAGCACATTGTTTCTACTGATGCCACTACTGAGTTGTCTGTGCAACAGGATTCCATACAAGATGAACAGAGGTGCCCTCTCAAGAGGGGAACTCACAGGTCATATATTTGGTAGATGATCTTGACGTACCGATTGCTTTGTGAAAGCCGAAATGATAGTGTTCTACTTATCCTCTTGTAGCCCAGGTTTCCTTGTGTAGGCCGTCAGAGGATTTCAGGAGGTTTACCTTGGCACTATCTGTTGTGGAGATACCACGGACATATCTGGAGGCTCTAAAGTTCAGTCAGTGGAGGTTAGCCATGGAGGAGGAGATGGCTACGCTACAGTCACATGGTACATGGAGTCTTGTTTCTGCTCCAGTCGATGCATATATTATGGGATGCAAATGGGTGTTTACTACGAAACACCATGCAGATGGTAACGTGGATCACTATAAGGTGAGACTTGTGGCTCATGGGTTGACCCAGACATATGGAGTGGACTATTAGGATACTTTCTCTCTAGTTGACATTCTACTCTGTGTATTCTACTTTTTGTTGATGTGATACAAGATTGGCCCCTGATCTGCTTGATGTGAAGAATGCCTTCCTCTATGGTGATCTACAAGAGGAGATATACATGCAGCAGCCACCAGGCTTAGCTGTTGAGGGGGAGTGTCAGAAGGTTTGCAGGCTAAACAAGGCTATCTATGGCCCTCAGCAGACCAAGAGCATGGTTCCAGAAGCTATCGGGCTTTATTGAGCAACAAGAGTTTGTGAGATCAATTGATTATCACTCCTTGTTTGTGCAGACGACTCGAAGAAGTACTGTTATCATTCTTGTTTATGTTGATGACCTTATTATTACAGGAGATGATGAGCAAGGCATTCAGGGTGCTAAGGGCTTCCTAGGTCGGTAGTTTGTGACTAAGGACCTTGGACATTTATGTTACTTCCTTGGACTGGAGTTTGCCAGGAACCAACAAGGTCTTGTGATGACCCAGAGGAAGTATGTTACAGATCTTCTTTTAGAGACTGGCATGATAGTTTGCAAACCTGCCACTACTCCTTTTGAGTCGAGCATGAAGCTCTATGATGATGATACTGAGGAGGTCAACAAGAGGAGGTACAGAGAGCTTGTTGGGAAGCTACTATACGTGACTATTATCGAGCAAGACATATCCTTTGCTGTGAGCAAAGTGAGTCAGTTTATGCAGCAGCCTAGACAGGCACATATGGATGCAGTCTATATGATTCTGAGATATTTGAAGATTTCTTCTAATATGGGACTTCTTTTCAGCAGAGGCACATCTCTCTCAATTACAACATGTGCATATGCATATTATGCAGGATGTCCAAAGTATAGAAAGTCTACATCAGGCTTTGTTGTGTTCATAGGGAATTCATTTTTTTCATGGAAGAGTAAGGAGCAGATTGTGGTTGCCAGATCAAGTGCTGAGTCGGAATACAGGGCCATGGTGCAGAGTAGCACAGAGATGATGTGCATCATATCTGTACTTACTTACATGACTATAGAGGTGCCTCTTCCCATGAACATCTAATGTGATAATCAGGTTGCTCTTTTCATTGCCAACAATGCATCATTTCATGAGAGGACCAAGCGCATAGAGGTGGACTGTCACTACGTTCGTGACATGATATAGAAGGGTCTTATCGCCATTACGCTTGTCATCTCTAGAGACCAGACAACAGATGTTCTTACTAAGGCCCTAGCTAGAGGACCTTATCATAGATGTTGTTCTAAGCTGAGTCTGATTGATATCTACGCTCTAGGTTGAGGTGTAGTGTTGAGATATTTACTATATGATGTATTGTTCTCTTATTATCTATCTATTTTGTCTTCTTCTTGTAATTTACCCAATAGGTTCCACTCCTATATAACAGAACCCTAGAGCCTCTCATTAATGTAATTCGATTCTTTTCCCTCAACAATATTTGGTATCCATTAAGATGTTTTCACTGTTTGTCAGATCAAATGGAGCTTGCAGGGGAGCTTATTGATCCCAGTCGTTGCCTCAATCAGGTCCAGTTAACGTCTAAGTAGAGAAGATAAACGAGTGATGAATCCATGATTCATTAACATTCTATATGTATCTTGTCTTAAAACCCTTAACAAATACATGTAAATATCCATTAATTTCCACTTTTTAACAAAACCTTGTTCATGAATAAAAGTGCATTTTTATGCATTAAAATCTTGTAAATTAATAAAAGAATAAAAATAAAGAAAAAAGAAAGAAGGCAAATTGTAGATAAATATATATATGTACAATATGACATATAAAAAATATAGTTGAAAGATATATTTATAACCTAATCACCGAGACCAAGTCAGCATGGATTGGTCAACAAATAAATAAGTACGGGGAGATAAGGAAGAAAATAAATAAAAATATTAAATTTTACACACCACTCATTATTTATTATTTATCCAATAAATACTAAAACATAAAAGGATTTTAAATAATTCATATTAATATAATTTTCACCAAACTCTGTTCCTAATTATTTCAAAAAATCTATAGAAAAATATAAAAATAAGTTAGAAATATTACCATATATATATGCCAAGAAATCCTACTTGTAATTTGTTAAAATCCTAACTCCTGAACATCATAACTTTCTCATACGAACTCCAATTTCACTCTACTCAACTAAAGTTCATAAAATAATATTATCTAATTAATAAAGATTATTTCACTAAAATCAGAGTCCATTTGTAAAAAGTCAATTTTGGGACCTAACCACAACTGGGTTTCTGGGCTATTTATTTTATATAGAACATTTTCTACTGTTTTAATAATTTTATAATTTCTAATAATTTTTTGGATCTTGTATTTTCACCTTAATTTATTTTCATAATTTTTGGAGCTTATTTATTATTTTAAATAAATCAAAAATCCTAATTTATAGGTACAAATGAACTGTATACCATATTTACCTATTTATTAATATATTTAAATGAATTTATTAAAATCTACAAAATTATGTACATACTTTATTTTTAACTTAATAATTAATAAAATATAAAAATAGTATATTATTTATTAATTTATTAAATTAAAAATTCAAAACCTCTATATTAAGTATTATTTATACCTATGTATAATATAATATTTATATTTCGTTAAATATGTCTTATTTATCAAAACAAATTATATCATAATTAAGATACTTTAATTATCTATAATTTTCATTTTTATATTTATTTAAAATATCATTATTTACTATTTATTCCTTATTTATTAATGTATTTATAAAAACTAGCCAACCAGGTGTTGACACGTGTCAACACCAGTGCCTTGTTCTTCAAGAAGGCCTGTTCTAACCTACTTTCTTCTCTAATTTCTTCCATCATAACTTAACCAATCTACCTGATCCTAATAGGCCATCCACCTAACAAGGCAGCCTCCATCTTCTTCCCCCAACAACCACCTAACACGCCGACCATTGATCTCCAACCAACTTCCTTCGAGACCATTGTGTTTGACAAACTTTGATAGACAAAATATTAAGTTATTCCTTTGCCTCCTTGAGTTTGGCCTTGGGACTTGCCCAAGTAAAATAAACATAGACCATGATGATTAAATTTTTAATAAATTATTATGGTTATTTCTTGACTGATTTCGAATTCCCTTCTACAACGAAATGACAAATTTAAATGATAATTCATGCTAATTAAAGTAAGGCATTTTAAGATTCGTCAGGGACACTTTGTCATCAATATATGCTCAAGCGAAGAATGTGGCCTAGATTCTTCAGGTAAAATTTGATATCTACAAATCTAAGCAGAATGGTCGCCCCCTGCATGTTTACTATTCTTCTCTTTGTGGCATGTTTGAGAAGCTTTATAGCTACATGCCTATTACGACTTCTACTGAGCACCAGAAGACGTATATGAACTCTACCATGGTTGGAGTCTTCGTGGCTGGACTTGATACAGGGTATGGTGTTGCGCGTACTCAGCTTCTTACTGGAGCTACCATACCTCCCATTGAGGAGTCCTATAGACGTCTCAACGGACCATCACGCCTTCGACATCCACTTTTCCTTCATCAGCGATGGCCACTTCTCGTGGTTGAGGGAGGGAGATCAAGTCCAGAGGGCGCACCCCTCGAGGTCGAGGCAGTGGTCTCTAGCATGGTCCTTGCACCTATTGTCGCAAGCCAGGACATGCAGAGGATGCATGTTACCAGAAACATGGATATCCTGTTTCTGGTCGAGTAGCAGAGCAGATTGTGTCTTCAGAGATATCGGCTCCCTAGGCTGATCCTTGCCTGGGTGATATTGTCTCTCGTATTCGAGAGATCATGAGTCCTACTACTAACACCACCACTACAGATATTGCAGCCGCAGCCAAAGCCTCTTCGAGCTATTCAGGTATTGCCTATGCTTTTACTAGTAGTACTGATGTAGACATAACTGAGTCGATTATGGATTATGGTGCTTCTCACCACCTATGTGGAGACAGAGCATAGCTAAGGTCCTACAGGACTATAACACCTGGCAGATGGGTTTTCATTGCTAATGGAGACCACTTACCTATTATAGGATTGGGAGAAGAGCATTTGACACTGACCTTGCGCCTTCAAAATGTTTTATGTGCTCCTGCCTTTCAGATGAATTTACTTTCTATTAGTCAGATCACTAAGGATCTGCATTGTGATGCTATATTTGACACTTCATCTCTTGTGTTTCAAGACATACTTACGGGCAGGGTGATTGGATGTGGCCGTGAGCAGCCTGGGCTCTACAGACTGGTCCAACCTTCTCATGCTTGTGTTTCAACTATACCTACTGGACAAGTCTCTCCATATCTGTAGCATCTTCATTTTGGTCATAATCCTCTCCAGAATCTATGTCATGTTCTCCCTCAGATTTCTATGAGATCCTCCTTTCAGTGTGAGGCATGCCAACTTGGGAAACATCATCGTTCATCCTTTCCATCCCGTTAGAGTTGGAGTAGTTCTCAGTTATTTGAGCTCCTTCATTTAGACATCTGGGGTCCGAGTCATGTTCTTTATCATTAGGGACACAATTTTTATCTAGTAGTTTTCCATGATTTTTCAAAACTTTCCTGGGTCTTTTTATTAAAGAATAAGTCTGAGGTTGGAACTGTGTTCAAGTATTTTTAGTAATGAGATAAAGAATTTTTTTCAGCTAATGTCCAATATCTCCATTATGATAATGTCTTGGAATTCTGCACCTGACAACTTTCTGCGATTCTTAGATCTCATGGCATTGTTCACCAGACCTCATGTCCTTATACTTCACAACAGAATGGTGTTGCTGAGCACAAACATCATCACTTACTTGATGTGACCAAAACCTTGTTGATATAGAACCGCATGCCCTCGTCTGTGTTGGGAGAGAAGATTCCTTTCTCGATTGTGTTTCCTGAGATGGATCTTTTCTCTCTTACATCTTGTGTCTTTGGATTTGTTGCTTTTGTTCATGATGTCTCTCCAAGTCGAGACAAGCTCTCTCCTAGTTCTTTCAAGTGTGTGTTTGTTGGCTACTCTCGTACCCAAAATGGGTATTGTTGCTTTGATCCACTATAGCGGAAGTACTTTTTCAGTGTTGATGTTACTTTCTTTGAGTTTGTTTTGTATTTTTCTCCTACAGGTGAAAGACTAGCCCCATCTGACTCTGATGATGAGATCTACATGCCTCCACCTCCTACTGTCGTTCCTCTGCCTCCCTCTACTCCTGTTTTACCACTATCTCCTCAACCACCACCACTACCACATGCTCCTGTGGCTCCAACTTCTACTCCGACTCAGTTTTTGCCACGTGTTTTTCCTCGCAGCTCTCGCTCACGTTCCCCATGCTCACATGTCTTGTCCATCATCCAGGATACCTCTGGTATGTACTAAGTACATTGTTTCCACTGATGGCACTATTGAGTTGTCTGTGCAACAGGATTCCATACAGGATGAACAGAGTTGCCCTCTCAAGAGGGGAACTCACAGGTCATAGTCTTGGCAGATGATCTTGATGTACCGATTGCTTTGCGAAAACTGAAATGATAGTGTGCTAATTATCCTCTTGTAGCCCAGGTTTCCTAGTACAGGTTGTAAAAGGATTTCAGGAGGTTTACCTTGGTACTATCTGTTGTGGAGATGCCACAGACATATCAGGAGGCTTTAAAGGATAGTCAGTGGAGGTTAGCCATGGAGGAGGAGATGGTTGCGCTATAGTCACATTGTATGTGGAGTCTTGTTTCTACTCCAATCGATGCATCTATTGTGGAATGCAAATGGGTGTTTACTGTGAAACATTGTGTAGATGGCAGTGTGGATCACTATAAGGCGAGACTTGTGGCTCGTGGGTTCACCCAGACATATGGGTTGGACTATCAGGATACTTTCTCTCTAGTTGACATTCTACTCTATGTATTCTACTTTCCGTTGCTGTGATACAAGATTGGCCCCTGTACCAGCTTGATATGAAGAATGCTTTCCTCGATGGTGATCTACAGGAGGAGGTATACATGCAGCAGCCACCTGGGTTTGCTGCTGAGGAGGAGTGTAAGAAGGTTTGCAGGCTGCACAAGTCTGTCTATGGCCTTCAACAGAGTCCAAAAGCATGGTTCCAAAAGCTATCGGACTTGATAGAGCAGCAGAGGTTTGTGAGATCAACTACTGATCACTCCTTGATTGTGCAGAGGACCCAAAGAGGTACTATTATCATTCTTGTTTACGTTGATGACATTATTGTTACAGAAGATGATGAGCAGAGCATTCAGGGTGCCAAGGACTTCCTAGCTCAGTAGTTTGTGACCAAGAACCTTGGACATTTATGTTACTTCCTTGGACTGGAGTTTGCGAGGAACCAACGAGGTCTCGTGATGACCCAGAGGAAGTATGTTACAGATCTTCTTTCAGAAACATGCATGACAGATTGCAGACCTGCCACTACTCCTATTGACTCGAGCATGAAGCACTATGATGATGATACCGAGAAGGTGATGAATCTGTGATTCGTCATCTATATTATTTTATTTAAGCTTAAAATCCCCTATAAAACACCCGCATATAACACTAACTCCATATTCTTACTAATTTGCATCTGTGTGTATATATTGTACACTTCTTCCTAATTTAACATAAAATAATTAAATAATAAATAAAGGAAAAATAAAGAAAAGAAAATAAAAAAGGAAGACTGTATACAGGCTGACCCGAACCTCAAGATAAGGTCAAGACTTGACCTGATCGACCAGGAATAAAGTAGGGGGAAATCAAAAAAAATGTGTGTGTTGTTGTAAATACTTCTCACTTATTCTGTGTATATATGTATAAAACTGACACTAATCTATTTGTTCCTTATTTAACCTCAAATCAAGTAACTTTCAAAACTAAAGTTGTAAATAAAAATGTGTTCTAATTAATAAAAATAATTGCACAATTATATCTAGTACAGAATAAAAGTAACTACACATGGAAAAAGACATTAAGCACTAATTGAAAGACCAATTCCGGTCCATATGAACTCAAATTGAACAAATCTCACTTCCATTAGATTCTAAATTGAATTATCTTTAAAATGGCCGTGATTTCATAATTTTTGGAGTTACGAGTAAAAAGTTGGTTTTCCGGGATGGTTTGTGCAATTTTTTCCATGTATTTTGTACATATTGTATTTTTATTTATTTTTAAATATTTTTACTAATTATTTAAAATTAAAAATAAAATTAAAAAATTAAAATTTTTAAATCAAAAAAGCTAATTTCCTCAATTATACTTGTATATAATGTCATATATGTATATAGTATATGTATATAGTTGTTGTTCTCAATTAACCACCATAAAAAATAAAAAATTAACTTTTTTTATTCAAATAAATAAAGTGATGAAAAGTCAAAAAAAGGTAATTTTGTAAATAGTTTTATCTCTGTTATTTTATCTCATTTCAAATTTCATCTCTCTTATCTCTTCGACCAAAAAAATTCAAAAATTCAAATTTCATCTATATCTTTTCTATTTATGGCTCCTTCTCCCTCATTCCAACGCGATCAATCTTTGGTGAGAGGAGCCCAATCTCCAAGAGAGAAAATTTTGTCGAGAAATGTGCCTAGTCTCCAAGTCGTCCGGTGACAACGAGTCGGTCTTGTCGAGGCGATCACGGTCCATTTCCCTCCTAAGGTGAGATCCACATTTTTCTTATTTTTTATATAGGTTAATAATAGATTTATTTCTCACACTTTTATTTCGTCGTCATTTTTTTATTTAGATAATTAATTTCATCACGATTTGATCCGCTTCAACTCGATTTTTCATCCCACGTTCTTGATCTCTCCGCATTCAATTTCTACCTCCCACGATCTATCAACTCTGACCACGCACGGTGGTCAGAGAATTGGATTCGATTCCTTTCATTTTTGTTGGATCCTCGTTCATTTTTCTATTTGTAAATAAAATAATAATAATAATACAAAAAATTATTTGTTTTCTTGTTCTCTCTAACATTGGTTTTGCAGGATAATCTTAAAAAACAATAAAAATAAAAAAAATAGTTCATGTTTACATTTCGTACAAAAAATAATAATAAAATTTTTATTTACATTTCTGTTTACATATATCAAAAAGACAAAAAAATAGTAAAACAACAGCAGCCAATCACAGCGGCGCACCAGTCGCACCCCGCCAGCCTCCACACGCACGCCATACGCTTGCGCGGTAGACCCTCTAGCCCTCCGCGCTCCTCCACCCGACCACCTAGGAAGCACACCGCATCATGGTGTTGCCTCCACGCCGACCATCTTCACCTCCAACCGCTTGCCTGCGTTGTCCCCGTGCGCGTCCGCCACACCGCCCTCCCAAGGCCACACACGAGAAGCTCCACCGCCTGGAGCTTGGGACTCCAGTCGCTTCTCCGCCAGAACTCTGATTGCCACTTCCTTCTCCACCTGAACGCCGACCACACCCCCTGCTGCGCGGCCGCTCCAAGTTGTCATTCCTCCATCCTCTCGCCCTGTGCGCCCGCGCGCGGCCCCCATCCATCTCCCCATCCTTGCATGGCCCGCGCTACCACCAGGGAAGAAGGGGTGGGCGGCGACCCTACTCCCCACTTGTTGAGAACGAATAAGAAACAATGAAGAACCCTAGGGGCTTGGCTTTTTGAATAAAAAATTAGAGAAATTACAACAAGATCCTCCAATATTTTGAAAATTGCAGAAGAGTCCTCCTCTCCAGATATTTTGGGTAATTTACGACATTCATCCAGACTTTATTTTTATTATAATTAGTTGCAAAAACTTTCAATAATTACATTTCAATCCCTATGCTTGCAGACTTGAATTTACATCCCCTTTGTGATAAAATAAATGTTTTTATCAGTCGAAAAATTCTCAAATAAAATGTACATGCTCGTGCTGTAGTTTTTATCATTGTGTAAAATTTTCATATCTTTTTTTATCATTTGATTTGTTTAAAAAATCAAAAACAGCGTCTTCTTACTTTCCTGAAATTTGAAAATTCATAAAAATTCGAACATTAGTCTAAAAACTCCAAAAAAATTAATGTATGTATATTTTAGTGTCATTTAAGATCTGTAAAATTTTCGTGCTTTAACTCATTATAAAACCCAAAAATGAAAAATACAAAAAATCTTATAAAAATCATAAAAACTTCTACAAAAATCCAAAAATTGTCATTTCACTTCCTGTTTGTTGATATTTGCATATAGTGTGTCATCAAAATAAGTGCCGCATTTTGGGCAAGCAAATTACTCCAGGTTGTACACAATTTCACATTTTCTCACTGTTTATTTTTTATATAAATACAAAGACATCTGTAAACTCTACAAAAATTCCCAAAAATATGTTAAATCCCTTAAAACACAAAAAAATTTTCCCTGTATTTTTTGAGCATGTTTTATAAATTGACAAAAAACAAAATAGTTCGTATGTGTATTTTTGATCTTGTGAATATTACATCGTGTTATTTTTGAAAATAAAAAAAATACAAAATCAAAATCACTAAAAATTTGAAAATCAGAAAATAGAAATAAAATAGAAATCAAAAATATTAAAAAAATCAAAAAAATCGTAAAAAATCATAAAAACCAATGATAATTATACTTTGAGATTCCTATTTTTCTCTTAATTGATTTTTGATTAATAGAATAACCATAGGGATTTGTAGCCTCCCTGAGTTCGACCATGTCCGCTATATAGGTTAATAAGTAGCAAAAAAAATATTTTTTTGTTTGTCGTGGGATTTTTGGGGATAGCAATGACAATCGATTCATTAATTTATCTGATTCACCAAGATCTCGTGTCAACAAAATGGCGTCGTTGCCGGGAGGCATGGCGAGGGTAGTTAGGTTTATCTTTTGACCTACTATTCTTGGTTGTAAATATCTATTTATAATTTGTCGCATTATTCCATTGTCCATATCAATTGCATATGTTTCATTTTTATTTCTCTTATTTGATTATTGTATTTCTTACACATTCTCTTTTCTTTTTCTTGCGAGGGATCGCGGAGCGAAGGAGGTGATCCTAGGAGAGCCGAAGCACCCAAGCGATGTGGAGGCGGCTTGATTCTTCACCAAGCCCAGGATAGCATGAGAATAGGAGAAGAAGAAGTGAAGGAGACGAAAAGAGAGAGAGATAGAGAGAGAGAGTTTGTTTTTTACCATTTGAACTCTTGTAAACGGACATTCATTTGTTGCGGGGTCTGTTTCGCCAAGTGCCGGTGCACTTGGGGGACCTCACCGGTTTTGTTTCCATCACTTTATTTTTCATTATTTCTCACGGATTTTGTCAGCTACCTCTTGATTGCTTTAATTAATTTACTTGAGCCAGGTAATTAATTAGGTCCAAACACCTTAAACAAGAAATTTATGTGCCTATAGAGTAGAGCGTAATTTGGACTTAGTCAAATTAACTTGTTCAAGCCCGTTAATAGAAGCTATCATGTAGGATGGTTAACTTGCATCATATAGGATAGTTTATTTCAATCTATGCGGATCACATGCATGTAGAGTGCTAGAGACAAGGTACCCATCTCTAACCTCTACATGCATCATTGTTTTTAATCGTTCATTGGCATTTCCGATCTCCTTCCTTATTTTCACTCACATAAGTTAAAAAGGAAATTTGATACTCGGTAGACGATTCTTTGAAAATATTTTAACCAAGTGACAACCGCATAAAATACAGGACTGCTAAAGAAAACTCGACCCTAAAATAAACACAAGGAAAAATCATTGTTTTGGGGAGAGTAACCCCCTCATTGTTTGGTTTGCTTGAGAGAGAGAGCAACCCGCACACTAGGATAGAGCCACGCCCGAACTCTTTTCAGACTACTATCTTGGGTTAGCCGTTCTCCAGTGAGCATCTCTCCGGTAGCCGGTAAAGCAGCCCGTGACGTCCTTAACAGAATTAATTGATCGGGTATCCGGTAAACGGTCCGCAATTCATACTGGCTGGGAAAGATCTAACTTTGAGATTGGGCCAGTCTCCTGAGAGTATTGGGTCCCTAACACTCGCTTTAACCGTTATGATAGATTGTATTGTCTCCAAACTCTAAAATTGATGAGATAATTGACCGAAACTTCATGTCTTCACATTGAGTTGAGTTGGTGAACTGGGGGTTGGTATTGTGTTTGCTTGCTAGCGATAAAGATCCTTCTGCACAATTTGTGCCTTCATTCACTTTCACTCTTGCATTGACCTTCGTGTACTCGCATCCTGCCTATTGATTTCGAAGATGTCGGACCGGAGAATTTCTTGTTCGGACTCTACGAACTCATTCTATACTCTGAGCCGTTCACCTTCTATTCGGGGAGACTCACTTCCCGAATATTCCTCTTTCTCCACTTCACCCTTCACAACATCCATCAATCCACTATTTGAGATTGGCTTTAATCTCGAATTAATATCTTAGACTCCATCACTTTTGAGTACTAATAGAGTATCATGCACATTTTCAGAGTCATACACCGAACACTTGATGCCACCAAAGGGAAAGGGAACCATGTCAGAGTAGAGCGAGATCAACAACACCATGTTAGCCTCCATCCATACAATTCAAGCCCAGATAGCAGAGCAGACTAACTTTCAGAACACATTGAGAGACATGATTCTCGAGCTAGGACAGGAAAGAGAAGATAGGAGAGAGGGGGATAACAGAAACCTTGGAGGTGGGAATGGGGGACAAGAACCTCATATAGAACCTGGGGATAAGCCTACACAAAAAGATGCTTATAATCCAGGGGTAGGACAGAGAAATTCTTGGATACAAATCCCTGCGGTTCATGGCCATTCTGAGCTTAATCCTACTATTTTACCTCCTCTCCCAATATTTCATGGAAATATTAATGAAGAAACTTATATACACCTCCAGTAGTTCGATCGCATTTGTTGAACAGTACACTACCCAAATGTCCCATTAGAGGTAGTGCAGATGACCGCCTTTCCATTAAGTCTGATAGGCAAAGCTTTGTAGTGGTTTAATCACTTGGGGAAGGTTGTCACTACTTGGGAAGAGTTGAGGTCCGCATTTCTAAACAAGTATTATCCACTTGGATGACTCAACCAAATGTGATCCTTGATTGCTAATTTCTCCCAGATGCCCCAAGAGCCTATTCACGAGGTGTGGGAATGATTCAAAGATCTGACAGAGAAATGCCCCCATCATGACATTCCAAATACCAGCCTTGTACAAAATTTCTTTGGGGGTTTAAGCATTGAGAATCAGAAGCTGGTAGATGCCGCTTGTGGGGGAAGTCACTTCAATTTGACGAGGATGTCCTTTACCAAATTTTTGAGGAGATGGGGAAAAGTTCAACAACTCTTTCTTCTTAACGTGCTTTTCAGAAGCACCCCATCACTGCCCCTGTAGTACCCCACAAGGATGTCAATATGACGGCAACAAAATAAGTGGATTAGGTGGATAGCACTGACCTGGCCATCATTGGAAACCACCTATCGAAAGTGGACATTATTGAAAAGCGATCACAGGAACTTGATAAGCTTCATGTAATCGAGCAGAGGACAAAGAACCTGGATAAGCTGGATGAGATAACAAAGCATCTGGAGATTCTTGTAAATTTGATTAGTGTAGTCCATAGTACGATTGCAGCAGCCAATACCTCTACTAGGGAGCAGACTTCTTCCACCAAGCAGAGTAGCGGAGGACCATCTACAGTTCAGCAAGTCTACTATGTGTAGAGACATGATCAGGTTCAGTAGCATTCAGGTCAGATAGTTCTGTATCAACAGGAAGTAGCCTACATTCCTGAGCAGCAGTCTCCACCTCCTGCTGGTATTCAGAAGGTGAACGATATCTATTTGACCATGAGCGAAACCAACCCCGTCCATCAGGGCAAGGCCAGTTAGGTTCGCAGTGGGGTTAGAGACTCGCCCACCAGTTTCAGGGAGGCAGACAACAGCAGTAGCAGCACCAGTAGTTCCAGCCTCAATATCAGTCTCCACCTCAGTTCTAAAATTTGAGACAAGGCTAGCCTCAGCAGCAGTCTATGTATTTCCCTCATCCTAACCAGCAGCAGACTGCATATTACAGACAGTATTCTCCCCCTCCTCCTCCTCATTATCAGAATCCGTATGGGTACCAACAGCCTCTGTACTATCAGCCTCAACGACAGCCAGTCAATGAGCAACTTGAGGCCCCTTCAGTCAATCCTTCACTGGACCAACTCACACTACTTATGAATACATTAATGAACTAACTCAACGGATTGATGACCTGACCACCACCAAGACACTGATTCCAGCACAGGTTGAAGCCAACCCCAACAACTTCAGACGCAAGGAGCAGGTAGCCAATGGCCCACCCAGCCCCCGAGACAGGTATGTCCCTTGATTTTACATGTTTATCTGACGTCATTCATCTCAGGAGCGATAGGATATTGCAGCTGCCTACACAGCAGTTGGGGTTGGGAGATCGATCCACTAAGAGAGCATCATCTTCTACATCATCTCCTTTACCAGCAGTCGAGCGGCCCAGTATAACAGCACCCACATCTGAAGTTTCACCGCCTTCACCACTACCTTCACCAGGCAGATGCAGGTCACCATCAGCAAGGGAGAATATACCAATCACAGATTCTTCCTCTTCACTAGCAGCAGCATCACGTTCTATTTTAGATTTTGTTTTTCCTTCACCTAGATTGGACAACACTGTACAGACTGATTCTGGTTGTCCTCTTATACATGATGATTCTACTTTGAATAAAGGAAATGAACGTTTGCATGTTTATTCTGATTCTTTTTCCTTATTCTCTTAAAGCTAAAAAATAAAAAATTAAAAACAACGTTATTTGATCCTGGAGTGGTTGAGAACTTACAGAACATCTTTTTAAAGATGTCACTCCTTAAGGCCATAGAATACATGCCTACAGTAAAAACGAGAATGAAAGAGGCATGTACCCAAAAGCGTCAACAAAGGAAGAACAGAGAAAAGGAAATAGAGAAACACATCTTGACCATGGCCACGGTTCATGCCATCAGTAACCTTGCGCCTAAAAAGAAAGACAAGGGAGCATCTCATATCTGTTGCCATATCTTTGATAAAGAATTTTATGGTACTCTTCTCGATAGAAGTTCCTCCATTAATCTCATGCCTTCCTCATTATTAACTGAATTCCAGTTAGGGCCTCTTAAAACAATCAGAATGATCCTTCAGTTTGCTGATAGATCGATTAAGAGGCCAAGAGGTATTTTAGAGGACATTATTGTAACAGTGCAGGGAATGAAATTCCCTGTTGATTTTGTTGTCAAGGATATGGACACACCTGCACTGTTACTCCATACCCCGATCATACTATGTCTACCGTTCCTCCGAACGGCCGAAGCAACAGTTGACTATGGTACTGGAGAGATCATCTTTCACTCTCGTAGTGACAAGGTGAAAATTGAGACGATCTTTGATCCTAGACCATCACTGCCACCAGTAACAGATGATACAAAGAAAGTTATATCAGAGCCAGGTGGCTGTGATTTTCTTGCTAAATTCAGAGAGACAGATCTTTTCACGAATTTTATAGATACCCAAGAGTTCCTTTCCCAAAAGGACTCTCTGGAAAGTACAGTCGACATGAGTTCCCTTGGTGGTCCAATTGAGATAGTTGCTGATGAGCAGTTTGAGCAGAGTTCTGAGGTCCAGATGTATGAGTAATTCGTTGAATTTCCGGATTTATGCATAGATAAGAGACATCTTTCTGAGATTATTGCTAAGATATCTAAGATGTCCATTGATAAGAATATTGAACATATTGATGAGCCATTCCTTTCTGAGCAGAGATCATTCATTACAGATCTATCAGATATTCTAATTGTTGAGCCGTTAATAGGCAAGGTGGATAGTCTACAGAGCACATATCACATACCGTCTACTAGTATAGTAGCAGAGGTTATCGCAGAGCTGATTTAGACCCCACCAGAGCACAAGGTTTTATCATCAATGTTGAAATATGCCTTCCTTACGGGTCCCCTCCAAATGTTTCTGGTCATCCTTAGCTCGCAGTTGACCGTTGACCAAGGATCTCGCGTGCTAGAGGTTCTTGAGAGAAACCGTAAGGCCATACGATGGAATATCTCGTGTCTCTGTGGGATCAATCCAGCGTTGTGCTCGCATTATATCTACCTAGAGAATGACTGTAAACCCTCTCGTGAATGCCAGAGCCGTCTAAATCCAAACTTAAGGGAGGTTGTCATGAAGGAGATCAAGAAATGGTGTGATGCCGGCTTTATATATCCCATTTCGGATTTCAAATGGGTAAGTCCTTTACATGTGGTCCCGAAGAAATCTGGGATTACGATCGTAAAGAATGACCATAGTGAGAAGATTCCGACCCGGGTACTTACTTCATGGTGTGTCTGTGTAGATTATCGATGCCTGAACTCATCTACCAAGAAGGATCACTTTCCACTGCCCTTTATTGATCAGATTATTGAAAGGTTGGTAGGGGAAGAGTTCTTTTGCTTCTTGGATGGGTACTTGAGATACAACCAAGTTGCTATCACTCCTAAGGATCAGGAGAAAACTACTTTCACTTGTCTGTTTGGTACATACACCTTTAGACGGATGCCCTTTGGATTGTGTAATGCCCCAGCTACATTTCAAAGGTGTATGTTGGCCGTTTTTGCCGACATGGTGGGTAATTTTCTTGATGTCATCATGGACAATTTCTCGATCTACGTGGATAGTTTTGACACATGTCTTGCTCATTTAGACCAAGTTCTTCAATGTTGCTGTCAGGCAAACCTACCATCTGCCCAAATCGAAAGGATTGATAACAGCTTTTGGACTCGGTCTTGTGGGCCTACCGGACTTCCTTCAAGACACCATTAGGGACGTCTTCCTTTCGTCTCGTCTATGGCAAGCCATGCCATTTACCAGTGGAGATAAAGCATAAGTCACTTTGGGCAGTTATAGAGCTATTATTGGATCCTAACAGTGTAGGAGAACAGAGGAAAGCAGAGTTGGCAGCCCTGGAAGAAATATGAGATACAGCCTTCTCAAGTGGCCTACAGTATAAGGAGAAAGTGAAAGTATGGCACGATTCCCGAATCAGCTATAAATAATTTGAGCCAGATCAGCAAGTATGGTTATTTGATGCTAGATTAAAATTATTCCCCGGGAAACTACAAAGTAAATGGATAGGACCATATGTGGTCTGGAAGGTGCATGATAATGGAAGAATTGATTTATCCGAACCTTCATCATCTTCTACTTTTAGAGTCAATGGTCAGCGCTTGAAACCATATCTAGATCATGGCCCGTCGACCGTTGATGTTGCCCCGATTCATATGGTATGAGACGTGCTCTTTGACTCACAACTTATGTGTCTCGTACATGATTATCACTTCTATCTTCCTCTGTACAGATCCATTTATCTATATCATTCATTCATTCTTCCGTTATGTCTGCCACCCCGCCTTCATCCTATGATTTTGTTGTACTTAGGACATGCCTTGTCCTAAGATAGGGGGTGCAAACACTGAGCTGTGATCTATTTGTTCTCTTTTCTTCTTTTCTTCTTTTCATTTTCTATCTTCTTTATTCTTTGATTTTCTCCATTGTCTCCTCTTCTTGTCTATACTTAGGGATATCTTACCCTAAGTATAGGGGGAGACAATCGAAGTATGATTTGTTCATTCCCACCCTTGACCCTCCTTGCGTTGGATATAGTCTGTTGTACTTAGGATTCTTTGATCCTAAGTAAGGAACGATCAACTTCTCATTCGTTAATTCCTTCCTATATTTATTTATTTCTTCATTTTTTAGACTTGTCTATACTCAGTACGAGTTACGTCTTCTCTTTCCTCTCCGATCTATGAAGACATAGCTCAAGTTAAGTATAGGGGGGTCGTATATACTCCATATATACTTTAGCAATAACTCGTACTTTCGAATTTTTACTAATAAATATGGCTAATTAAACTTATAAAAATTCAACAAAAACCTTAATAAAAAGATGTTTATATTCCTCAAATTCTTTTTGTATATACTGATTAAAAAATCGGGTGGAAATATTCTCTGCAAAATGTTTGAAAAATAGTTTGAAAATCTTTGTGAAAAATCTTTTGTAAACTATTTTGAAAATATCTTGTTACATGTTTTCAACCTTTGTAAAAGTTGTGTGTTTTGTAAAGTTTATTTCTTTATGTGAAATAAAATGTTTGAAAAATGATTTGCAAATGGTTTGAAAAATGGTTGCAAAAATATTTTGAATAATCTATATATACTATTTGAAAACATTTTGCAGAATGATTTTCAAGTGCGCGTAGATGTTTGTAAAAATTATTTTGGACTATAGTTTTTCAAAATTGTTTGTAAAAACATTTTCAATTAAGTTTAAGGAATACATACATCGCACCTGAAATCTATTATAGATTTACTTATAAAATCAATCGCTTACCCTTGTAAATTCTTAAAATCCACTTCTTGTATATATAAGAAGCACTCACGTGTAAATATGTGTACCTAACTTTTAGCCAAAATCTTTAGTTTAAAAATCCCAAAAACATTTGCAAAACTAAAATACCAAAAACATTTGAAAAATCTCTTTGAAAAATACAAAAAATGCATATGCATCATCATATTTTCAAAAATCCACAAAAAAGTTCAAAACCTTTGAAAATTGCATCACAAAAATATTTTCTACATTCTGCATAGCATGAGCATTTTTCGGATTGAGTTTGATAGTTGAACAAGTCTAAGTAAAATCCGGAGATTGGATCATGATTGGGCCTTAAAATCTACCTAATAACAGGAATCTTATAGAAACTAGGTTTGAGGTACTTCAGGTCTAGTTGACTTAATTCTTTGAGGATCACGAGACTTGATTCAATGGATTCTTGACTACCTAAGTAGAGTATTTCGGAGCACAGGCACGACTCTTGTTGATAATGACCTAACTTGGACACCTGCACCTTTCACATGGCTCAACTCAATTGGAGTGGTGAGGGGATTGGATTTGTCGGTATGAGACGCACACAAGTGGAAACATTTGTCCTCCTCTAGGGAGGGAAGTGCACCCCAACCCGTCTAGTGATGAGTAAGTCTAAAGACAGGAGCGTGTGGGTTGCAATAAAGCTTCCAAAGAGGGATAGTCTACTGGCTCAAGAGGAAAAACTCCTTATGTAAATGCTGCTGTGAATAGTATTTCAAAAAAATTGGACAGGCTTGTACAAAAATAAAATACCTGCAAAGTATGTCAATATATTGTATAGCCAATAAGCAAGCTTGAGTTCTAGAGTCATATCATGTGAGCCTACAGCTGGATGACTTGATTACACTAGTCTTGCATCCTAGGATAGGAAGCTACACTGGCTACCATCCATTCTTCTCTTCACCCCCTCCTCTTGAGCTGGTTGCCACTTGAACTTAGAAGGGAATACGCCACTCCTTGAGGAAAGAGTCATTGGATTGGGGAATCATTGGGTTGTCATACTGGAGAAGTCAGTCTCTTTATCTTTTAAGATGAGGAGAACCACTATCACTTACATTGTACGAGTCAGATTCATAGTCGTAAGGGTTTGCGTATGAGTTGAGATATTTCTAACCTGGCTATTGAGGAGACTTGAGCAGCGTTTTGGGATTCTCAGGACTGTTGGATTTCAAATCTGGTTCTCATTAAGGTTCCGCCCGCACTAAAATTCCAAAGGTCTGACTTAAGCTCCAAACTTTAATTTTGTGAAGACAAGTTTGATAATTAAACTAAATCCACTTTCTTCTTTTTCTTTTCTTTGTTTTTCTTTTCTGCACTTATTGCATAAGTGTTTGCTAGGGACTAGCAAAGGCAAAGTATAGGGGGATAATGAATCCACATTTCACCATCTTTATTCTATCATTTTGGCCTCAAAAACCCTGGCAAATGCATATAAATACCCTTAATTCATACATTTTATCATCCATGCACGTGCATGTAAATAGTGTATAAAATATTATTTTTAAAGCCAAAATAATTGAATAAAGAAAAGAATAGAAAAAGAATAAAATATTGTAAATTTTTATGACCCGAAAGCCCGAGACCTAGGCATCTCGATGAATATGTTGACAAGGAATAAAGTAGGAGGAGATAAGGGCCATATCACCAATAAAATTCCCTTTTAATTTATTCATTCTTTATTCATTTTGGGACCTATTTTGGTTCCACTTTTTATTCTCCAAATAAAGAAATCTTGCACATGAAAGTTGTAGATAATTAAATAAAGAAAAATACAAAATTTATTTCCTGTAAAAATATTGTACAGATAAAAAGATATGACATGAATAAAATTCCAAAATACCAACTTCCCAAACCTGTATATTGCAAATAAAAACTCGAAATGCATCAAGCTCACCTTTAATTGTATATAATTTTAAATAATCTATTTAGTGAAGGTGGTTTCGCATTTGTCGGAGCTACGATTTGAAAGTCGAGTTTTGGACCCCTATTGTATACTTGTACAGATTAAAATATTCATTTTTTTCATTTATTCATTATTTTCATAATTTTATATTTTTATAATTTTTTAAATATTATTTACAATAATTGTGTATATTAAAATCAGAATAAAAACTCAAAGAAAACAAAAAATAAATACTTGTATAAATAGCATATCTAGGTATAATACCTATACATATACCTATAGAATTACTACTTATATTTTATTAAGTATACAAAATACATCAGAAAAATCAAATTAAAATATATTTAAGTGTATAAAAATATTCTATAAATTTATAAAATAATAAATAAAAATAAATAAAGTAGATACACAAAATAAAAATAAAATAATAAAATATTTAGATATATGTACCTATATAAGTCATAAAAGGTAACATATAATTATATACCTCATAAAATTAAATACAAATCACCATAAAATTCTTTATAAAATAAGGAACATTTTTCATTTTATAACATAAAATAAATAAAATCATTTACTATTTTATTTTGATTTTACAAATAAATTTTGCTTTGAATTTCCTTGTTAGTCCACGTGGACCAACTAGGTGCAGTCATCTGTTGACCTCGGTCAACTGCCTGACCGCGGTCTGCCACCTTCTGACAACCCGATTCTGGCCTGATTTCACCCATTTTTTTTAGCCAAATCCCTCCGTCCTCTTCCCTCGATTCCTTCTTGGGAATTCTTCCCCGATCATCACTGAGCCACGCCATGCTTACAGATCACGCAAAATCTTCATCATGCGCGCGTGCTCTTGCTCCCAAAGTCACGCCACCACCTTGTACATAACTGATCACACAAAATCTTCATCATGCGCAAGTTTGAACCCTTTTCGGCTAGTGATCCTCCTCCCTTTTGCGTGCTTCATGTTGCTGGAGGTGACAGCTCCGTAACCAGACCTTCAGGCGAGTCGACGAGGCCTTGAAGCGGCTCCACCATCTCCGCTGACCTCCGGCATCATGGTTCCTCTTCCTCTGGTTCCGACCATCGAGGTATCCCTTTTCCCTCATTTCTTTTTGCTTCTTTTTGACACCTGTAGTTGTAGGAGTAGATTAGCACCCTTATATTCCCTCGCCAATCGCTGAATCATCCAATCGCACTCCCTCACTGGTGCGCACCGCCGGCCGAAGCTCCTCCACCTTCCATAGCCCATCTCCAACGCCCATTCCACCTCTGCAGGGTCCAAGCAGTTTGCCCTGGACCCTTTCACCCCTTTTGCAGGTCAAAACGCAGTCAACGCACCTGGGGATCGTTTTGCGTAGTTTGTTGGAGATACCTGGAGCTCGAAGCTCTGCCGCCTTTGCGACAACGCCACAGAGCCTCTCCGACGACGTCGAGATCTCCAGCACCTAGACTGACCTTCTAGGAGCACGCTCGGCCGTTCTTCACGCTTCCAGACCGCTGGAGAGCAGAGATCTAACTCGGGGAAGTTCGCCTCACCGGCCTTCTTCCCTGTTCTTCCCTCTGGCCTATCTGTCGTCCGATCAGGCCATCACTCCAGATTTCACGACGGCCGTTGGATCTTCGTGTGCCACCACAGTTCAATCAGGCCAGGAGGATCTAATCGTAGCCATCAGTCGTCGAACTGTCATCACGCGTTGTGCGCGCGCCACGTGGATAAGTGAGCGGCTCTCTGTCGTTCGATCGCGGACATGTTGGGTATTTTGCACTTTTGACCCAGCCATTTTGTGTATTTCATTTTAGTCCATAAACTTTTATTTGTAGTTTAAATATTTCTGTAATATTTGCATCTAGGCTCCCGTACTTTAAGTATTTGCATTTAGGTCCAGTCCACATCACCTTACGTGACCCGTGCACGTGGGGTTGTGGACATTTTGCATAGGACCCCCTGGGGTTTGTTTATTTCAGTTCAGTCCAGAAACTTTTTATTTAAGTTGTATTATTTTGGTAAAATTGCATGTTAGTACCTGGAACTTTGTAAAATTGCAAATATACCCCTACCAGGTCACGTGCCCCGTGCGCGTTAGTTGGACATTTTGCGGTGAACCCCCTTCGGGTTTGGGTATTTATATTTACTCAAAAAAATTATATTTAATGTTATATATTTTTGGAAAAATTGCAAGTAGGCCCTTGGACTTATGTGTATTTACGTTTACACCCTTGCCAGCATTGTATTTTTGTGTGGATGTTTACATTTATTTCATGAATCATTTTAACTCGAAAAATTACCAAAAAATATCATTAGTTCCTGTTACATTGTACTTTAATGCCATATTTTTAGTTTCCATTTTTATTGCATTTACATATTTATAAAAAAAACAAGCATTTTTGTTACTGTTTGCATTAAAAAATACCAAAAAATATTAAAACCCCGTGAAAAATTCCCAAAAAATTATATTTCGTGTGTTTTAGCTTATTTTTTTTCTGACCAAAACTCCGTAAAAATTACAAAAGAAAACTCCTAAAAATAATAAAATTCTCAAAATCTTCATAAAAATCTAAAAATTCATAAAAACTCCAAAAATTGTGTTTTGTCTCAGAAATTTTCTTATCTTATTATCTATCTGTAAAAATTAATTTGAAACTTTTTTACTCATGTTTGCTATTTTCTTTCTATATTTTTATCTTAACTATATATTGTATTCACTGTTTACTAGTATTTTTGACTTTAAAAATAACAAAAAAATTAGGAAAAATATAGAAAAATCACAAAAACATTAAAAAAAGTCTAAAAAGCCCAAAAAGATTTTATTTCATGATTTTTTTATTTTTATTTATTTTTCTCTATATATTGTATCCCCTTTTCCTTTACTGTATATATACTTCATTATTGAAAAAGAAAATATAAAATATAAAATATAAAAAGAAAAAAGAAAATCAGAAATTAAAAACCAAAATATAAAATTATAAATTAAAAAGAAAAAGAAAAAAATATAAAATTAAAAACCCACCAAAAATAGCACTTGTAGGCACTTGATCCCTTTCATATTCTTCTTTGAGTACCATTGCCTTGTTCTATCATGCTTGCTCCCTGTGTTCGACACTCTACACATACTTGCACTATACACATATTTTGAAGAGTTATAATAAATTTTAACTCCACCTTTGCTTCTCATTTTTTTGATTGATATTGTGAGTTAATTGTTGACTTAATCGGGAATTACCGAGGGTCGCCGCAGCGACTTTTGTCTCCGCCTTGTGTGAGACATTTACACCTTCGCATTTCTCGCTTAATTAGACCACATGATCCAAGAACACTTCTAGATCGTTTCCTCTAAATCACAAACAAGTAATAGGATTACCTCTTGAAGCGTGGTTGCGATCGAGTCTCTAAACGAAGAGACCTCCTGTCTCAAGTTCGATCCGACAGAGGAGACGCTTGCGATCGTGGAAATGAATCAAGTGCTTCTCGTTGTACATGTTGATGATCCAAGCGCTGGATCTCCTGATCTCGACACACGAGATCCAACGTCTTCTTCACGAGCAAGGTGCATCGAAGGAGGCGTAGATCCACGAGCAAATGACCGGGCAACATAACGACGATGCTGCGGTGATGGAGACTCTCTCTAGGCTCTAATATTCCAACTACAAGAAGATTATTTGAGTGTAGCTATGGTTAGCAATATTCTGATGGGTTAAAGCAAGGTCATTGGAGAGCAAGTCTCATCGCAAGCGATATCTTCTCTTCGGTGTGCAGCTCATGGCCACGAACCGTGCTTTGAAGGTCTCTACCTTTTCATCGGGTTTCCTCTTTCTCTTAAACATCCATTTAAACCTTAATGGATCTTACCCATATAGGTGGATCCTCGAGGGTCTATATACAACACTTGTATATGAAGTCTACTTTAGACTTTATTGCTAACATCCATCTTTCCATGTCATGATCTTTAGAAGCTTCATCATATGAAGTTAGATCATTGTCAGATTCAACTGACACATGGAATCCATCTTCAAACTTATTTGAAGAGGTATTAGTGTTTCATTTTTAATTGTCTTTTTAGTTTTTGATTCGAGGAGCCTCATTATCCTCTCAAGATTAAATTAGTTCATTTACTTCTTTTTCATCTTGATTCTCAAGAGAGTCATCCTATAAGAATCATATTCTCATAGATGAGATCTTTTAAGAATCTCAAGATCATAAAGTAGGTATCCAATACAATCCTTTATTTTCCTAATGAAGTAGCACTCTCCAGTGCCAGATTTCAGATTACTTGCATGGAACTTTATTAAGGATATATATTGTAGTCTATACTACATATATACCTTGAAAACTAATAGATAATTATGCTAATATTCATCATTGATCATACCATGTCACACATGATCAAATTGTATCTCCCTACAACTCTTATTGAGCTTAGGTTTATAAGGAGGAGTGAGATAAAAATAATATTCATATCTCTAAGGTATTCCATGAATTCATAAAATAGGTACAAGCTACCTAGGTTAGATCAAATTCATTTCATCTTCCTTCAAACTTTGGTTCTAAACCAAACTTGTGAAATCTTTGAACATTTCAAAGTTTTCTAAGTGAAGAGAAGAAATCTAAAATCACAAATAATCATTAATAGATATCACATGTCCATAATGTTTTATTCTGATATAGATGATTTACATACATCAATATGTATGAGATCTTGAATACCTTAACATCTTACACCATTCCAATAGAAAGGTGTATAAGATATTTTTACTTTGAATACAATATTCATAAGTATGCAAGTTTTGAAATTTTAGACATTCTAAAGTTTCATCTCTTACTTGTCCATTGATCTCATCAACAGACATATGCCCAAAACATGAAGCCAGATCATTGTCAAATGATCTTTATCCTCCTATTGATATTTAAAGGTTTAATTTTCAGTATTAGAAATCTTAATAAATCATTTATTAATTTTCTAATTTAGAAGAGTCCACTAGATTTAGATTACTATCTGAAATATATCCATCATAACTCTTTATGATAGGTTTATTCCAGAATTCATGCTTATTTCCGAACATTTAGAAATAAACTATGAGTGTATTCTACTATCCAGCTCACAGAGACATTCTCTAAGACTAAGGGCTCCCACTGAAAATATGAAGTCTATTGATCTAATGAAATTGTTGCAATAATTGCATCTCTTCCAACATGGATGACCATTAAACCTTAAGATCAAATTTCAGATATTCTAATACAGATGCAACCAATTGCAAGTGTCATTAGAAGATTGAGATACAATTATTAGACTTTATCTTATCAAATAAGTAAGTCAATTTCAATGATTATATGTAGATTATTCTGATGTACTATCTGATTCCTTCTCTAAGGAATCTATATAGATTTGATAGTCACACTATCAATACATCAACTTATTGCAGTATTGGCATTCATCCAACTCTTTGGATGTCATATGGAAGTCACGGAAGTACAGTCAATTCTTTGACTATACTTCTTACTTGGGTCCAACCCATGCTTCCACAGCGCTCCGTTTATCTATAAGCAACCATTGCTCAAGGCAAAGGATCTCTTATGTTAAAATCAAAAATTTCAATATAAGAGTAATTCAACATTTATACATGCTTCATTCAGTTCATACAATATGAATATTATGAAGCTTCATGAATGACTAGAGTATAGATAGTAGAATGATGACACTCATCGTATCTACATCCATTTAAACTCTTAAAACTTAGGTTCAGGTAGGTACTCAAACAATTTGAATACATCATCTCCTATAGAACCACTATTCTGCACAATGCAGAGAACCATGTCATTCATGACTATATGTCGAGAGCACATATGTATGACATAACATCTTCTTAGATTTTATAAGGATTATTTGATAATAACGATCATTATTGACATGACACTTCAACATTACATTCGCTGAGATCAAGACTTATATAGACATACAAACCCTAGGGTTTTAGTCCTATTGTCTATTTTATTATCATTCATCATTTTTATGAGGAAACTTGCACATTGCAACCACATACATTATGTGTCCAATTGCAAGTTCAATATCTGGATCATAGGTCCAATCCATGATATTTTACTAGTTATTATTGAGTATAACATTGAGTGGGATTAAAGAATGATTATCTGAAATAAGATATTTGCATAAACATATATGTAAATATATAATTTACTTTGATTTAGGAATTTTTATATCAAAGTTGTCTTGCCATGTCAACAATGAAAGTTCATTCCCTTAATCACTTTCAATGTAAGAGATATACTTACCATTATATCTCAAGCAAGATCTGGGATCTCCTTCTTTATCTTTGTTACATCCCAATAATATGAGAATCTGCAACTCGGATAAAAAGAAGCGGGAACACATTCCACCTTGCAAGTCCAACTTGCATCTCCCAATTCGGTCTTTAACACCCAGGCCCACCACCCTTAAGGTGATGTTGACCCGTCATTAATTGATCAAACCGTCAATAGGAATAGTACTCGCTATGCGCAATCCAATATCGCCCCAATAATATGAGGATCCGATATTGGGGTCACTACGCATACGGCCTTACTCTTTCGAGAAGCAAAGAGCCCGATCCAGATGCGCTTGCATATATGAGCTGTCACTTTGGACAGATGTCTCCTACATACAATATCTAGCGACGGAACCCTTCGCCTTGACGGGAGACCCTGGATATCACTTATGTGATCCTCCACCTCATTATCAAATTTTAATCAATTATTACGAATCATATTCATATAATTAGTTCTTCCAAGAGAAATATACTTCTATTCATAATAGAGTGTTTTTAATTATATATAGTTAACTTAATCACATTAAATTATTATCAATCAAATTCAATCAACAAACTTAATTTAGTTGAATATATGGTATTATCTCAAAGTACATATTAATTCAAATTTTAATAATTTAAAAATATATCATGATCTCTCAAGCATCATTCGTTCCCTACCTGTTGTCATGGCCAGTACCGACGGGAGTGGAACGGACCGCAACCGGTGCGACCCGCTACCCCAGCGATCCCCAACTAGACACCATATCCACCTCGGGAAAAAATAATGCCGAGTCAATCACTTTGTACTTGAAATGATCATCGGTTCTTCAACTGAAATTATACCATATAGTAATAATCTAAATATTTTTTATTATAAGGAAATTTACTAGACAAATTCTCAATCCTATTCAAGCAAGGAGTTCGATGATTGTGTTTCCAATTATGATCTAGATCAAATCTAATCAATTTATTGGTTGAGGCCAAGTCAATTAAGGATATAATCATCATTCAATATTTCTCAAATATTTTTCAAAATTATTTCATTAAATTAACAATTAATTTAACTAATTGGCAATCACATGGTTCTTGATTAGGACTGTAATTTCAGCAGTGACCCCTACTTACTAAAATTAACATATCTCAATCAATTTAAATCCAAATTAGACAAAATCAATTTTCAAAGATTGCTAATTTGATTTAGGACAGAACTTTAGTGATATTTAACGCATTTTGTGGTGGACCAAAACAGTAATTAACTCATTAATCATGTTAAGATTCACAGTTCCCGCAATAGTGAACACATGTTCATTAAAACAACCATATCTCGAGCAAACGGAATCCAAATTATGTAAACTCAGATCCTATGGTTTTCTTATTTAATAGGGAACAAAATCCAAGTTTTATTTTCGTGTTTGTTTGTACACAATCAATGGAGGCCACCCCGACATATGTTGCAACATCCCCAATATCATGCTCTTACTTCGTCTTTCCCTTAATAAGTCATCAAATTTCTTGATTTTTGATCCCCAGTTGCTATGGGGAACAAAGGATGAAATACAATCGATTCCTCCATTTAAGTGGTTCTCGCTTCTTCTTGTTCCTATTCCTAACTCCTCCCCGGGTAGATCCCAATGTTTGGCACTTTCCATACTTCGTGGGTGCAACATCAACGGAGTCGCTCATGATCAAGTTACAACCTAAGATCTATGACCATATTATGTTTACTCTTCGTATTTTGTTCATTCCATAGGTATTTAAACAGGGCCGAAAATAATCACTAAACAGAGATGCGAAAATGAAATGCGATAAAACTTTCGCAACCCTAACGAACCCAAGCCGCCTTCGGTTTTATGGATCGTATCCAAAACCTTCGACCTAAGGCTCTGATTCCACTTGAAGGATATGGTATAATCCTCAAGCGCATCACGGAATGTGAGCGTCATATCTAATACGACGATGAACAACTAGTCGCACTAGTTGTTCTATGCAGCATAAATTAAAAAATTTTCATGCGACAAAACCACATGATCCAAGAACACTTCTCGAATCATTTCGTCTAAACCACAAACAAGTAATAAGATTACCTCTTGAAGCGTGGTTGCGATCAGTCTATAAATGAAGAGACCTCCTGTCTCAAGTTTGATCCGATTGAGGAGAAGCTTGCGAGCGCGGGGATGAATCGCGTGCTTCTCGCAGTCCATGTTGATGATCCAAGCGCCAGATCTCCTGATCTCGACACACGAGATCCGACGTCATCTTCATGAGAGAGGTGCACCGAAGGAGATAGAGATCCATGAGCAAACGACCGGGCAACATAACAAAGATGCTGCGGTGATGGAGACTCTCTCTAGGACATCAATGGTGGACGGCCATGAGAGAGGAAGAGAGAGGGCTGATGTGTAGAGAGAAAGAGAGATAGACTTATATTCTCTATGTGTGTAGAGAAGAGCAAAGGGGTACCCTTCTATTTATAATATTTTGGGATCCATGGATCTCAATCCATGGGCAACACAAATACAATGGATCTCATTGATTTGTGTCTCTTTCAATGGCTAGGATTTTGTTGGTAAAAACCAACAACAATTAATTTAATAAAAATCATATATATATATATATATTAAATATAATTTAATTTATATCAAATCAATCTCCATTGGAGAAAAAAGGAGGCAAGCCTCCTTCCATAAGGGGGGGAGGACGGCTATGAGTCCTATAAGGACTTAGTAGTCGTCCCCTCTCCTTATTAGGAAGGGAGCCTCCTTTCCATATTCCATGAGATTGCATTATCTCATGATTTTCTCCAATATTTGCAACAACTTTTGCTGCAAATTATTTCACAAAAATAAATCCAATTTATTTTATGAACATTGCAATAATGCCATTGGAATTTTGTGAATCACATTCACAATCCAAAATAAAATGTAAATTACATTTTCAATTTAATTTCCAATGTGAATCCAATTCACATCAACATTTAATTAACAAATGTAAATTACAAATAGCTCTCTCTTATATATTATAAATCACATTTATAATACATATGATTAATATGGATAGTGATATCCATATTAATCATATCCATGATGATTAAATCATATTTAAGCATCTTGGATCTCAATTCTCATGTTCCCAAATAATATGAATCACATTCACATTATTCACATCTTTGATAATCAAATCACATTTAATTATTAAAGATAACTCTATTTACAATATGAATCAAATTCATATTAATCATGATAGTTAAATCACATTTAATTACCAATTTAATCAATGCTTGGATACATATATCAACAATGAAATTATCCCGAACTCATTCAAGGATAATGCGCTTTCTCCACGAATACTTGGAGATAAAGACAGGGTGATTGTATTGTTCCACGTATAGTGACATGGATATTAAGATCACATCTCAAATCTAGATCTCGGGCCTCCCATAGATGCTTGATTAAATCAAGATCACAAATCTAATCTTCTCATTGCATCTGAATCACATTCGGATCAATATCCAATATTTGGATTACGATTAGATTACTTCTCTATTGAGAGGAGTCATTAAAATCCAGACCTATTTCATCACTCCCTAGGAATGGGGGCGTCATGGTTATGCAACCGTTTATGATCACATCACCCTCGGGTATTCCCAATACCTGTACATCTTGCATACTGGAAGACTCAGAATAAACCCGAAGTATTAGATCTCTTTTTCCTGTCTACTTCAGGGTTTTATCTTTATGTTTCTCATTTGATCATTGGGAATCTGTATCGATCATATGCTTTCCAAAACCATGTATTATACCTAGGTCTTGATCATATACTTTCCAAAAGTATATATCAAACCTACAAATTCAGTCAAGCTTCCAAAGAGAGACGACCGTGTACGAAATTTGATCTTCCCAACTTCTCATGAGTGAGCTCATGTCTTCTAGTTCATTAATAAACATGTATGATCCCTTTGAGAGATCGTATTACTCATATGCCCTTATATGCGCACCAGTGCGCCGGTGTATAGACCTTGGTTAGGTCATCAACCTATTGGTCTGCCAAATCTACATACACAGACATATAGTAACACATCTGTCTCTGGTCAAAGGATGTGTGCCTATATAATGAGAGCATACGACATAGGACTTTGGTTATCTCGATCTCGTTAAATCAACTCTTTGACCTAACTTATCTAACACCTCCGAATCTCTATTCCAATGCAGAGGACCTGCATCAAGAGGTCGATTAGATATCAACCTAAATGAGAAAGGATTGCCATCTCCTACTCAGGCTGGAGATCATCTCTTAATAATTATTTGACGGTGCATGATGAGTCCTCAATCTAACTCTTTAGATATTCATCCAAGCACCAGCCTCTATGATTCAATAATTGAATCAACAGCTATATGATCATCAAGATGGCCATGGTACATAACCCTAATTGTAGTAAGGGACCTATTATGGAAAATATTTATTCTTCATTTCAGATCGGGGAATGATATTCGTAATAACATTTATTGCATAATGGCTCGTCGTGGGCTCGCATGTCCAACAGCACCCATGTGAAATAGATACGGATCCTCCCACTTGTAATAAAGAATATCTGATAGATATATGTCTACGTTGTACTTCGACCAATCTTTTGGAACTTTCTTGGAGACAAGATAGTTCACAATATCAACATACCATAGGAGTGAGTCCATAGACAAAATGGCCTCATCTGGAAAGGTTTCAGAAATAAGAATCATGTTCTGCTCAGAGGTCTCCATGTTTGTGATACGGGAAAGGTGATCTGCCACAACATTTTTCACTCCAGGTTTATCTCGAATCTCTAAATCAAATTCGCAGAGAAGAAGGATCCATCTAATAAGGTGTGGTTTGGCATCATTCTTTGCCTGTAAGTATCGTATGGTCGTGTGATCCATGTACACTTCCTATTCAATACTTCAGCAAGACCATTAGTCTGAAGGTGATACGACGTGGCAACACGATGGTCAATACTGAACTCGTCTGCAAGGGCCTTTACCTTGTCGTTAATAAAGTGAGACCCCCCATCTGAAATCAAGACTCTAGGTACCCTGAACCGTGAAATAATATTTTTCCTCAAGAAACGACACACGATTTTAGCATCTGCGGCTCGCGCAGGGATGGCCTCAACCCAACGACTCACATAATCCACAATGATCAGAATGTACTCAAACCCCTGACACTTAGGAAATGGGCCCATGAAATCGATCCCCCATGCGTCAAAAACCTCACAAAAGTGAATGGGCTGCATGGGCATCACGTCTCTCTATCCGCAAGTACCCATCTTCTGATAGTCAGTACACCTTCTCACGAACTCATCAGAATCCTTGAAAAGGGTAGGCCACCAAAGGCCGGATTGGAGTACCTTCTATGTTGTCCCTCTCCCAGAGTGATGTCCTCCTACCTCAAGCTTGTGGCAGTAGGTGAGGATGCTATGTTGCTCATCTTGAGGAATGCACCGTCTCCAGATGCGGTCCCCTCATTCATGATAAAGGACAGGGTCCTTCCAATGGTACGACTTTGCCTTCGCAATGAAGGTCTCAAGCCGTTGTCTGGGCTAACCTTGTGGAATAGATTTGGCAACAAGGTAATTCACAATGTTAGCATACCATGGAAGAGAGGTGATAGCAAGGATAGCCTCATTTGGAAAAGTCTCAGTAATAGGCGCTATAGGCTCAGATTCCTCAAGGTTCTCTAGGCGGAAGAGGTGATCTGTCACAACATTCTTAACTCCAGGTTTATCCTTAATCTCAATATCAAATTCTTGGAGGAGAAGGATCCATCTGGTCAATATAGCTTTGACATCCTTCTTTAACATCAAATACCGAATGGCAGTGTGATCTGTAAAAATTGTCACTCTAGATCCAAGAATGTAAGATCTCTACTTATCCAAAGCAAAGACTACCGCTAGCATCTCTTTCTCAGTCACTGTATAGTTCCTCTTAGATGCATCCAACGTCAGGCTAGCGTAGTTTATGGCATAGGGTAATTCATCCCTCCTCTGTCCAAGCACAGCCCCAATGGCATAATCAGAAGCATCTGTCATGATCTCAAATGGGAGAGACCAATCGGGTGGCTGAAGGATAGGAGCCTCGACAACTAAATTCTTGAGAGTCTCGAAGGACTTAAGACACTTATCATCTACGAGGAACTCGGTGTCTTTAGTCAACAAATCTGTAAGTGGTCAGGCAATTCGACTGAAGTCCTGAATGAATCGTCGATAGATACCGACATGTCCCAAAAAAGACCGCAACTATCTCAAATTGGACAGTGGATTGAGTTTTCTAATGATATCCACCTCTAGAATGTCGTTAGAGCGTTACATAGACCAAAGGGCATCCGTCTGAAAGAATAAGTCCCAAATGAACAGGTGAACGTCGTCTTCTCCTGGTCTTCGGGAACAATAGCCACATTATTGTATCCGGAATACCCATCAAGAAAACAGTAATCACTCTTCCCAGCTAGCCTCTCGATAATCTTATCAATAAATGGTAGTGAGAAATGATCCTTCTTGGTGGCCTCATTCAATCGTCTGTAGTCCATACAGACCCTCCAAGAAGTGGGTATCTGGGTGGTGATCTCCTCTCCAGACTCATTCACAATTGTACTGGCACCCGTCTTCTTGGGTACCACATGTAAAGGACTAACCCACTTAGAGTCGGAGATGGGGTAGATAAAATCGGCGCTCCACCATTTAGATATTTCCTTCATTACTACATCTCAAACGTTCGGGTTCAGCCGTCGCTGGAACTCACGCGATGGCTTAGCGTCCTCTTCGAGGTAGATATGGTGGGAGCACAGGACCGAACTTATCCCCTTGAGATCAGCCACACTCCATCCTATTGCCTTAAGGTTGCGTTCAAGAACCTCCATCAAATGAGATTCTTGTATTCCAATCAAATCTGCTGAGATAATGACTGAGTGCATATCTGGTTCTCCCGCAAGGAATCTATACTTGAGTGACTGCGGTAAAGGCTTCAATTCTGGCTTGGTGGGAGTTGGAAAATTTGGCTTTTTATATGTCTGTGTGAAAGCAACCAGGTCTGCATGTGAGAACTCTCGTTGTACCTGTGATTCTGATGAAGGGAACCTTGTTGGTGTGTCTATCATCTGTGATGGCTCGCTCTCCGTCCTCTCTATCGGCTCATCAGGAAACAGACATGGCAAATATGCATTAAAATCCTTCCAATCAAAGTCTACCTTCGAGGGATCTGAATCTGAACAAACATTAGTATCTCCACTCATCACACAACTATCATCCTTAATAGTGTCATCTGCCAAGGGTGTGCTCTCCGAACTCTCGTCTGTCGTAAAAGGTATGTACTCTGAGTCTATAGACAAGGCGAGGGCTTGTGCTTCTGGTTATTTTCAAACTGCTTCATCATCAGTCATCACAAAATCACACTCCTGGTGGATGTCTAACTCAGCATCTGTCATATGCACAATGTCACTGCATGGTTCTGAGCAGGTTGAATCTATCGCTTGGGTTTCGTCAATTGTCTCTATTTGTATACTCTCGCCCTCTATGCGAAAGTATACCTTCCCACTATCATGGTCGGTCACCTCCTTGAGTATGGCCATGAATGGGCATCCTAGTATTATGGGCATATCGGTCACCGATTCAGGGATCTCCATGTCCAATACAACAAAGTCCACGGGGAATTTTAGGCCCTGAATTGTAACAACCACGTCTCTCAACAACCCCTTCGGCCTCTTGATAGACCTATCAGCAAATTGAAGGACTGTCCGACTCCGATGGAGCGGGTCGAACTCGAATCGGTCGAGTAAGGTTGCCGGAAGGAGGTTGATAGAAGAGCCGATGTCTAATAGAGTACGATCGAAGGGCGGCTCACTAGTCTGGCATCTGACATATGGAGCTCCTACATCAGGTCTTTTGGCCGGTAGCTGGTTTTGAATGGCACAACATGTGGCACGGGTCAGTACATGGATTTCTCCTCTAGTGTTCCTCCTCCTCCTTCGTACGGTGGTCTTTTCTCTAAGGTTCTTTTGGAAAAGGGGGATGTGCTCAATTGCCTTCTGTAGAGTCAGTTGTATCTGAAATCTGTCTATAATCTGTTGGTTGAACTCTAATTGTTCCTTCTTTTTGGGATTTTCTGTTTTATTCCCCTTCGCCGAGTGGAGTGCTTGAGGGAAGGGGATGGATGGGACCTCCTCAGATAGTGGGCTAGGAGAAGGTTTCTGGCCCTGTGAAGGACTGAAATCCATGCAAACATCATCATTCAACACACATGGACTCGGAATTGATGGAGAAACCTTTCCTTTATTCATTTTTTTGGTCTTTTTCTTAGTGTCTAGGGATACAGAAAATGGTAGTACAGAAGGTTGCAATACAGATGGACTCAAAATGGGGCATCAGCACCACCCAAAATATTCTCCTTCACAGCCTCAGCACCGTGCTCTGGTTCTGCATCAAAAATGGTGGCTTCAGCACCACCGTCTGCCTCCGGTTCTACGACGGCCTCAGCACCGTCGTCTAGATTGTCACCCTTGGTGGCATCAGCACCACTGTCATCATCATCATTGTTGTTAGCGGCATCAGCACCGCTTCTCTCCTCATATGGGGCTCTAGATTCTTCATGGTGTTGTCTCTTAGATGAGGCATCGCCGGCTAGTTCCCTACCGCTCCTAAGTGACACGAAGTGAGTATCAAATATAGAATGCATGTCATTCAAATAAGCACTGGGAGTGGTATCCTCTGTAGACTGTACCTGCTCAAACTTTCTCTTCAAGTTGTTCAGATTTGGCTCGCTCTGTGCATGTATGGTGGCTTTCCCTTTGATCATGTCCCTCATTTCCTGCCGAAACTCGTCCATCTTTCGTCGGAAGGATGCCTGCTGTTCGGAGAGCAAGCGGGCGAGATCATCAAATACTGGGTTCTTCAAGACGGGTACAGGAGAACCGGGAGTGTTCCCTTGCTGGAACTGAGGTTGCTGGTGAGACTAGGAGTACTGCTGCTGGTAAGGCTGCTGCCGCTGCCTCTACTGTTGTCCCTGATAGGTGGGACGAGAACTCTGTTGATAATGTTATTGTTGTTGGGAGTACTGGGGCTGCTGGTGTTGGCTGTTGTGACTGCCCTGAGCTGGAGGTTGCTGTTGGGATGAGGCACCTCTGGTGGTCCATCGGAATCCTGGGTGATCACTACGAATCCCAGGCTACTGAGGGTACCAGTCGTACCATATCCCGTTGACTTCCATCAACAGCTCCTGCTCAAAGGGTAGAGGTGGTAGTACTGCCAATGGCTGATTCGGCTGATAGACCACCATCTGAGTGTCCTGAGATGGTGGCTGCTGTGAATAGTGTGGCAACTGCTATTCCGGCACCTCTTGGACATGATCAACTTGTCTGTATGCGGGGGTGGTGGGGTAGAACAGTAACCTCTGGACTCAGCCAGTAACCTGGGAGGCGGATGTGAAGCTGATTGTGACTCCTGAATACTCAAGATGTGAGTCTTCATGCCACTCATGGTCTTAGCCAACTGGTCTATCTACGCCAGACCTTGGCCTTGTTTCTTCTCCAAAATCTCGATGCGGTCCAATTTTTCACTGATTATGCCCATGTCGGCAGTTGATGATTCATCTTGTGATGCTGCAGCTGATAAAGTATGGTTCCCAACATCGATCCTGGCAATGCGGTGATAAGTAGCTTGTGGTGGGACCTTGGAGTTTGTGTAGATTCGGCCCTGGGACATCCCTGTAGAATTTTCTGCCATCTGCTCATAGATGGCCCAAACTGCTTCTGCATCCTTGGAGAAATAAGATCCCCTACAAGAGGCATTTACAAGCCCCTACAGCTCCGATGTCAGCCTGCAAAAGAAACTTTGGACAAGATTGGGATGTGATATCTCATGGTGTGGACATCGGTCAATGAGCTCTCTAAAGCGATCCCATGCTTCATGAAATTGTTTGTTGGGGATCATTATGAAATTACTGATCATTGCTCTTGTTGCATTTGTCTGACCAAGAGGATAGCACTTGTTCAAGTTCTCTTTCTGAAGTTGCTCCCAAGTGTCGATGTACCTCCCCAAATGTTTCAGCCAATAAGCGGCTCTATCAACCAAGGAGAACGGGAAGGCAATCATTTTGATAGTATCCTTAGTTACAAACCTGTCATGGATTATACTGCATATCATTTCAAATTCTTGCAGATGGAGGTGAGGTTCTTCAGTGGCCAGCCCATGAAACTTGGGCAGTAACTGAATGGTGTGTGGACGAAGCTCGAAGTCACCATAGATGGGAGGGAGTCTGATCCATTGGTGTGTGAGGGTTGCACCAGGGTTGTGCAACTGCCTCATGGTACTTGGAGGCAGCCTCTACTGGTTGGGTTCTCCTCCTTCGCCTGTTGCGTCTGGTATATCACCCCCCTCATTTCGTTCTTCTTGTCCCTAATGCATCTCCCTCATGATTTCACCCATGAACAATCCCTGGTCTCTGATCTGTCTCTGCATGGTTTCCAGGGAGTCTAGCAATGAATTGTTGATGGCAGCTTGATTATATATGTATGGAGGTGGTCTCTGCTCATCTGGGTGTTACTCGCTGCCTTCAATTTCTGGTGTTTCTGCAAAGTCAAAAGAATCCATCTCAGGTGCCGTCAAATGTTCTGAACTTTGTTCTGCACTAAATTCTGACACACTGGACTGATAGAGGAAGAAGGGTGATCGAGGGGGAATAGGGTGGACGTAAACTAAGGCTCGAAGAGTGGGTCTGGACAACCCGAAGTTGACCTAGATGAATACGGAGGAGTACTTGATAGCGATGCCACAAAACGTGGCCTAAGAGATCTCCTTCCCATCTTTTTGATCTTTGAAAAAGGGCGGATGAGATCTGGAATGCAAACATGATGTGAAAAACAAACCCCCTGGTCACCTACGCAACTCTTGAGCTGATGACCGTGAAGTTTCGGTCTGTTATCTTGTCAATTTTTATTAGGTGATCAGTCAATCTATCAGAGCGTTAGAGCGAGCTGTTAGGAACCCTACTTTCCTAGCCGATTGTCCCAATCCACGTTAGATTATTCCCAGCCATTATGAATTATGGACCGTAACTTGATTGTTCCCGCTAATTCACTCTGGTAAGGACGTCACGGCCCTCTTTACCGGTTACCGGATAGATCCTCACTGGAGAACGACTAACCACGATCAGTAGTCAACTAGAATTTGAGGCGTGGCTCTATCCTAGTGTCGGGACACTCTCTCACAGCAGATAAATCAAACAAGGAGGGGGTTACTCTCCCCAAGACAAATTTTTTGGTGGGATGAGTGTCAAGGTCAAGTTTGCATTAGCAGTCCCAATTTTATGATTTCACTTTTGTTTTTTTTCTGAAATAAGACAACGCCTAACGAAATTTTCGATCTCTTGGTTATTTTAAGTCCAACAAAACGGGGGAGGAAGTCAAAAAAGCCGATGCGCTATCAAACACAATGATGCATGCAGAGATAGAAATGTGTACCTTGCTCCAACACTCTACATGCAGGGTGATCCGCGTATAAATTAAAGACAAAAATTAAACTACCTATATGATGTAAGAAGAAATCGGCCTTTGACAAGAATTTCTACATGAGGAGAACAGTATCTAAATGGTCAACAAGAGGAGTCAGAGTCCGGTCTCTGATGCCGGTCGGTGTCTGCCACAACGGATCGTGCCAATGTTGTATACGGCCTCTAGCAGCACATGACTCCTCAGGTGACCAAGATAGCTTTTTCTTTTGTGAGTTATTAATTAGGTCCACTTACAATCTATAGGCACAGGCAAAATATTAGGTGTGTGGTCCTTAATTAATTACGTCGCAATCAAATTAAAATCCTAAGTCTAGGGACCAAAATCCATGTGAATCAAAATAAGAGAAGCGCGAAGAAAACAAAATTGGCGATAAAACCACGAAAATAAAAGAGGCTCCTAAGGTAACAAACCCTCGGAAATTAGGCCCAAGTGTCCCGGAGAGTCCAAGTTATTACAAGTTTAAGTCTCTCTCTCTCTCACTTCAAATTACAAATATTTTAAACTACAAAAACTCTTCAAGAAGTGATGGTCTTCTCAAGCCTCCAAGTTCTCTTTGGTGCTAAGTGAGCTTTCACGTAGGTGCCCAAGCGCCTAGGATGGAGCGCTTCCCTCGTTCGATGGTACCTCGCACAAAATCCAACACAAAGGTGATTAGACCAGTCAAGCAATATGAACAAAAAAATAGGTAAAAAGGTAGGCAAATATTCACAATCAATCACAAATGAATGATCTATACGTTGTTACTCCCTGGCAACGGCGCCATTTGATTAAGCGAGAAACGCGAAGGTCTAAATGTCTCACACAAGGCCGAGACAAAAGTCAATGCGGCGACCCTCGGTAATTCCCGATTAAGTCAACAATTAACCCACAATATCAATCAAAAAATGAGAAGCAAAGTGAAGTTAAAATTTATTATAAATCTACAAAATATGTGTATAGTGAAAGTATGTGTAGAGTGTCGAACACAGGGAGCAAGCAGGATAGAACAAGGCAATGGTGCTCAAAGAAGAATATGAAAGCGATCAAGTGCCTACAAGTGCTATTTTGGTGGGTTTTTAATTTTATATTTTTTTCTTTTTCTTTTTAATTTATAATTTTATATTTTAGTTTTTAATATCTGATTTTCTATTTTCTTTTTATATTTTATATTTTTTAAATTTCTTTTTCAATAATGAAGAATATATAAATAAAGGAAAAGGGGATACAATAAATAGAGAAAAATAAGTAAAAATAAATAAAATTCATGAAGTAAAATTTTTTTGGGCTTTTTAGACTTTTTTAATGTTTTCATGATTTTTCTATATTTGTCCTAGTTTTTTTGGTATTTTTAAATTCAAAAATACTAGTGAACAATGAATACAATATATAGTCAAGACAAAAATATAGAAAGATAATAGCAAAAAGGAATGAAAAATTTTCAAATTAATTTTTATAGATAAATAAGATAATAAAATTTCAGAGACAGAAAACACATTTTTCGGAGTTTTTATGGATTTTTTAGATATTTATAAAGATTTTGAGAATGTTGTTATTTTTAGGAGTTTTCTTGTGTAATTTTTAGGGATTTTTGGTCAAAAGATAAAATAAGCTAAAACACACGAAATATATTTTTTTAGGAATTTTTCAAGGGGTTTTAGTTTTTTTGGTAGTTTCTAATGCAAACAGTAACAAAAATACTTTTTTATTTTTTATAAAAAATGAAAATGCAATAAAAATGCAAACTAAAAATATGGCATTAAAGTACAATGCAACAGGAACTCATGTTAATTTTTTTGGTAATTTTTCCAATTAAAATGATGCATGAAATAAATGTAAATATCCATGCAAAAATACAATGCTAGCAAGGGCGTAAACGTATACTTGTAATTTTTCCAAAAATATATAACGTTAAATACAATTTTATGGACCAAATATAAATACCCAAACCCAGAGGGGGTTTGCTGCAAAATGTCCAACTCACGCGCATGGGGCACGTGACCTGACAGGGGTATTTTTGCAATTTTACAAAGTTCCAGGGTCTAACATGCATTTTTACCAAAATAATACAACTTAAATAAAAAGTTTCAGGACTGAACTGAAATAAACAAACCCCAGGGGGGTCCTATGCAAAATGTCCACCACCCCACATGCACGGGTCACTTGAGGTGACATGGACTGGACCTAAATGCAAATACTTAAAGTATTGGGGCCTAGATGCAAATATTATAGAAATATTTAAACTACAAATAAAAGTTTATGGACTAAAACGAAATACACAAAATGGTTGGATCAAAAGTGCGAAATACCCAACACATGCATGATCGAACGGCGGAGAGCCGCTCACTTATCCACGTGCCGCGCTCACAACGCGCGATGACAGTTCAGCGGTTGACGGCTACGATTAGATCCTCTGGGCCTGATTAAACGGTGGTGGCACACGAAGATCCAACGACCGTCGTGAAATCTGGAGCAATGGCATCATCGGATGGCGGAGAGTCCAGAGGGAAGAATAGGGAAGAATGCCAGCGAGGAGAACTTCCCCGAGCTAGATCTCGGCCCTCCGGCGGTCTGGAAGGGTGAAGAAAGGGCGGGCGTACTCCTGAAAGGTCAGGCTAGGTGCTGGAGGTCTCGATGTCGTCAGAGAGGCTCTGTGGTGCTGGCGCGAAGGCGGCAGAGCTTCGAGCTCCAAGTATCTCCGGCGAACTACGCAAAATGATCCCCAAGTGCGTTGACTGCGTTTTGACCTACAAAAAGGGGTGAAAGAGTCTAGGGCAAACTGCCTAAACCACGCGGAGGTGGAATGGGCGTCGGAGATAGGCTATGGAAGGTGGAGGAGCTTCGGCCGGCGGTGCGCGTCGGTGATGGATTGCGATTGGATGATTCAGTGATCGGCGAGGGAATATAAGGGTGCTAATCTACTCCTACAACTACAGGGATCAAAAAGAAGCAAAAAGAAATGAGGGAAAAGGGATACCTCGATGGTCGGAACCAGAGGAAGAGGAACCTCGATGTCGGAGGTCGGCGGAGATGGTGGAGCCGCTTCAAGGCCTCCTTGACTCGCCTGAAGGTCTGGTTGCGGAGCCGTCACCTCCAGCAACACGAAGCACGCCAAATGGAGGAGGATCACTAGCCGAAAATGGTTCAAACTCGAGCTCGAAGGTGGCAGGTGAGTTATGTACAAGGTGGTGGCGTGACTTTGGGAGCAAGAGCATGCGCACATGATGAAGATTATGCATGATCTGGAAGCATGGCATGGCTCAGTGATGATCAGGGAAGAATTCCCAAGAAGGAATTGAGGGAAGAGGACGAAGGGATTTGGGTCAAAAAATGGGCGAAATCGGGCCAGAATCGGGTTGTCAGAAGGTGGTAGACCTCAGTCAGGCAGTTGACCGAGGTCAATAGATGAATGCACCTGGTTGGTCCATGTGGACCAACCAGGAAATTCGAAGAAAAAATTATTTGTAAAATCAAAATAAAATAGTAAATGATTTTATTTATTTTAGGTTATAAAATTTAAAATGTTCCTTTTTTATAAAGAATTTTATGGTGATTTTTATTTATTTTTATGAGATATATAATTATAAGTTACCTTTTATGACTTATATAAGTACATATAACTATATATTTTATTATTATATTTTTATTTTGTGTATTTACTTTGTTTATTTTTTTTATTATTTTATAAATTTATAGAATATTTTTATACTCTTAAATATATTTTTATTTGATTTTTCTGATGTATTTTGTACACTTAGTAAAATATAAGTAGTAATTCTATATGTATATGTATACGTATTATACCTAGGTATGCTATTTATACAAGTATTTTATTTTGTGTTTTTTTGAGTTTTTATTCTGATTTTAATATACATAATTATTGTAAATAATATTTGCAAAATTATAAAAATATAAAATTATGAAAATAATGAATAAATAATAAAATGAATATTTTAATCTTTACAAGTATACAATAGGGGTCCAAAACTCAACTTTCAAACTGTAGCTCCGCCAAATGCAAAACCACTTGATTAAATAGATTATTTAAAATTATATACAATTAAAGGTGTTTGATGCATTTCGAGTTTTTATTTGTAAGATACAGGTCTGGGAAGTTGGTATTTTGGAATTTTATTCAGGTCATATCTTTTTGTCTGTACAATATTTTTGCAGGAAATAAATTTTGTATTTTTATTTATTTAATTATCTACAACTTTCATGTACAAGGTTTTTTTATCTGGATCACAAAAAGTGGAACCGAAAAAAGGTCCCAAAATGAATAAAGAATGAATAAATTAAAAGGGAATTTTATTGGTATTATGGCCCTTATCTCCCCCTACTTTATTCCTTGTCGACGTATTAATCAAGATGCATAGGTCTCGGGGTTTCGGGTCATAAAATATTTACAATATTTTATTCTTTTTCTTTTCTTTTCTTTGTTCTATTATTTTGGCTTTAAAAACAGTATTTTATACACTATTTAAATGCACATGTATGGATGCTAAAATGTATGAACCAGGGTTTTTGAGGCCAAAATGATAGAATAAAGATGATTAAATGTAAATTCATCATGGTTTCGTCGCATGAAAATTTTTAAATTTCTGCTGCATAGAACAACTAGTGCGACTAGTCGTTCCTCGTCGTATTTAATACGACGCTCACGCTTCCATGATGCACTTGAGGATTATACCATATCCTTCTGGTGCGAATTGTATCTGGAAGGTGTTTTCCTCAGAGGAACACACCATTGTACTTGAGCACTGTCACAAACTAGAATCTAGTGGGCATCATTCGGGAAAATGCACGACAGCAAAGGTTTTATAGAGTGGCCTATGGTGGCCTACATTGTTTATGGATGCTACAGAGTACGTTCGAGGTTGTACTGATTGTCAGAAAATGGGAGGAACTATTGGTTCCAAAGATACCATGCACTTAAGATATATACAGATTTCTGATGTTTTTAATGCCTGGGGCATAGACTTCATGGGCCCATTTCCTGTCAGTCAGGGATTTCAATACATCTGCTCGCCGTGGATTATGTTAGTCGACGAGTGGAGGCTATCCCCACCCGAGCCGCAGATAGTCGTACAGTGTATTCCTTTCTCAAGGACCATATTATTGTGCGGTTCGGTATTCCCAAAATACTGATTTCAGATGGGGGAAGTCATTTCATTAATATAGAAGTAAAGAAGCTTGTGAAGGAGTACGCCATTGAGCACAGAGTTGCGTCCCCTTACCACCCTCAAACTAATGGCTTGGCAGAAATTTCAAATAGGGAGATCAAGATGATATTGAAAAAGCTTGTACGTACATATTGGAAGAACTGGTCCCAGATGCTAGATTCAGTTCTATGGGCTTATCGAACGGCGTACAAGTCTCCTTTGGGTATGTCTCCCTACAGATTGGTATACGGAAAGCCTTGCGACCTGCCAGTGGAATTAATTCACAAATCTTTATGGGCACTCCGTGTATGCAATTTAGATTATGAGAAGGCAGGAAAGAAAAGGAAGTTGGATTTGAACAAATTACTGGAATTCTGAGACTTTGCATATGATAACTCATTTATGTATAAGGAGAAAGTCAAGCGTTGGCATGATAAACACATCCGAAGAACGACTTTCTCCACTGATCAGAAAGTTTGATTATTTGATGCTAAGTTGAAGTAGTTTCCAGGAAAATTGAAAAACAAGTGGTCAGGACCGTTCATCATGAGAGCTGTGCGTGACAATGGGAGTATTGTCATATCTGGGTTGTCACCTGATGCACAGCCATTTGTTGTGAACGGACAGTTGCTGAAGCCGTATCTAGATCATGATACATTCATGTCCGATGTTGATTCGATATCTGTGGTATCAGATGATGATCTTTTGATTCCATCTTCTGCATCTGATATGTGATCATCCACTCCTCTTGTATATCCTTTCGTTTCACTCTTTCTTCTCCCGTTTTATCACTCACCCCTTTTCCATGTGTGTGTTATGCTATACATAGGATGTGCTTTATCCTAAGTACAGGGGGGTGTATGATTTGTGTTGTGCATATTCATCATGTTCATCACTCTTGTTGTTTCCTATACTTGGGGATACTCTACCCTAAGTTTAGGGGGGTGATGTTATTCATATCGTGTCTTTTATTTTTGAGTCTGTACATTCTCTTCATCGGTTTTCCCCTTTTGTACACTCTACTATACTTAGGATTACTTGGTCCTAGGTATAGGGGGATCACCAACTTCTCTTCTTTTTCTCTTCTCTTTGAGTCAATGTAGCATAGGAGTCTTTTCACTTTTCTATACTTAGCACGGGTTATGTCTTCCTTTTTCGCTCTCTGATCACTATGAGGACATAGTTGGAGCAAAGTATAGGGGGTGTCATATATATTGTATATATACTTTAGACATAACTCGTACTTTTAATTATGTTTATTTGGGGGGTTACGTATATAATTTTGTAATGTCCATATGTGTAAAAAAACAACAAAACAAAAAAAATCTTGTATATACTTGTACATTTTTTTACTAACTTTTTTCTTTCTTTAAAAAAACTACAAAACCAAAATTCTATAAAAACTTGCATAATTCAAAAAAAATAAAAAAATAAAAAAATACCTTTTCTTTTACATTTGCATTTTCCTCCAAAAATCCATAAAAGTTTAAATTAGAAAATTGTTTTAAAAATGTTCTTTTCACATGTGCATCATTTCTTTTCAAAAAACTCTTTGCATTTGTTCATATTTTCTTGCATTTGCATGTGCATTTTTCAGGATAGTATTGACATTTAAACTATGTCTGGAATAAAATTGAATAATGGAGCTTTGTTGGACCTTAATCCACCTAATTCTCAGAGGAACTTCACCGAGAAATAGGATTTTAAAAGCATCAGGTCTTTGACTTAATTCTTTGAGTTTCACGTGACAATGTGCAGCGTTTGACTCTTAGTGTCTAACCTGGTCTCTTCATTCTAGGTACAACTCTGGAATATGGAATTAATTTGTACTCTTGCACTATGCACTTAGCTCAACTCAGACGGGATGTTGAAAAACTGTGTGAGTTTCTTCTCTAGTAGCGTGGAAATCTAAAGACCAGAGTACGGGTTGAAATAAAACTTCGGAAAAGGGATGGACGGCTGGGCACAACTTTTTCTAAGACCCCAAAACATGTATGGAAACAAAAAGATTCTATATCCATAGGGGCACAACAAGATCCTAGAAGAACCACCAAAAATCCAAATACAAAGAAGCCACTACCAAATAAATATCTGACCAAAAAGGTCCAAGCTTCAAGAAAACCTTCAGATCGTGGTGGAGACTCGGCTACACTGGCCAGCTTCACAAGGAGAGTTGATTACACTGGCCACCCTTCAGTTCTTTTCTCCTTCTTCTAACTTCTCCCCCAATTCGACTGTGAACACAGTGCGACAGACCTTAGAAGGAAATACCTGACTCCCCGAGGATGAGTTACTGGAGAGGAGATTTGCATGGTAGTCCGACATTCTGGATGGGAAGAGCCAAAACATTTCACACACGAGTCGATTGTTCAATGTTCATAGGGTATGCTTTGGGAAGAGGATTGATCTAAGATGACTTCTGAGTCGAAACTGTGACAATGATGTGTAGAACTTGAAGGCTGTCGAATTTTAAAATTCTAAGTCTCACAGATGTTCCGACACACTAATAATCCAAAGGCCCTACAGAGCTCCAAACTACAATTTTATGAAGATAATTTTAATACTCAATATTATCCTACCTTCTTTATTTATCGTTTCTTTTTCTTTCTTTTTCTTTTATTCACTTATTATTTCAAATAAGTAAGTGCTAAGGGACTAGCAAAGGTAAAGCATAGGGGGATGATGAATCTGCAATTCGTCGTCTTTATTCGATTATTTTAGCTTAAAATCCCTTATAAAACACCTGCATATAACACTAACTCCATATTCTTACTAACTTACACCTGTGTGTAAATATTATACACTTCTTACTAATTTTAACCTAAAATAAATAAAGAAAGAATGAAATGAAAAATAAAGAAAATAAAATAAAATAAGGAAGACTGTATACAGGCTGACTCGAACCCCGAGAGAAGGTCAAGACTTGACCTGATCGACCAGGAATAAAGTTGTAACGTCCCGGGCTTAGGTCCCCGGTCCGTTAACGGAGCATTACTGGCCCTGACAACCTCTTGGGTTCGGGCCCAGATGGACCCGTTGACAACCACCCAAAATGCTTAAGCCGGGTTATTAAGTAGTAACCTCTTGTAAAACTCCAAAACAAAGTCCCACACCGTGGAACAAGAAGTTTCCGGGTGGGATAAATAGTGGCGAGATTACTACTTGACAACCCGGCTTAAGCATTTTGGGGGTGGTTAATCGGGTTCGTATGGGCCCGATTCCAAGAGGTTGTTAGGGCCAGTAATGCTCCGTTAACGGACCGGGGACCTAAGCCCGGGACGTTACCAATGGTATCAGAGCTGAACGCCCTCTGACAGTGGAAAGGGCTACCCGAGAGGTGGAGCCGCCCCTACAAAGAGGTTGGAGGAAATGGCTACCCGGAGCGTGCAGCCGCCACTGTCACTGGGAAGAAGTAATGTGCCATGTCGCAACGAGGACGTTGCGAATATAAGTGGGGGAGGTTATAAAACTCCAAAACAAAGTCCCACACCGTGGAACAAGAAGTTTCCGGGTGGGATAAATAGTGGCGAGATTACTACTTGACAACTCGGCTTAAGCATTTTGGGGGTGGTTAATCGGGTTCGTATGGGCCTGATCCCAAGAGGTTGTCAGGGCCAGTAATGCTTCGATAACGGACCGGGGACCTAAGCCTGGGACGTTACAAAAGTAGAGGAAGATAGGGTCCTTAAGCAGAAAATCCAGAAAAATGTGTGTGTAGTTGTAAATACTTCTCACTTATTCTGTGTATATCTGAAAACTGACACTAATTTATTTATGCCTTAATTGACCTCAAATCATAACTTTCAAAACCAAAGTTGTAAATAAGAATGTGTCCTAATTAATAAAAATAATTGCACAATTAAATCATGTATAGAATAAAAGTAACCACATTTGGAAAAAGCCACTAAGCACTAATTGAAAGACCAATTCCAGCTCCATATGAACTTAAATTGAACAAATCTCACTTCCATTAGATTCGAAATTAAATTATCTTTAAAATGGCTGTTATTTCATAATTTTTGAAGTTACGAGTAAAACATTGATTTTCCGAGGTGATTTGTGCAATTTTCCCATGTATTTTATACATATTGTACTTGTATATATTTGTAAATATTTTTAGTAATTATTTAAAATTAAAAATAAAAAAATTAAAATTAAAATTTTTAAAACAAAAAAGCTAATTTCCTCAATTACCCTTGATATAATGTCATATATGTATATAGTATATGTATATAGTTACTATTCTCAATTAACCACCATAAAAAAAACTTTTTTATTCAAATAAATAAAGTGATGAAAATTCAACAAAAAATTATCTAATTTTGTAAATAGTTTTATCTCTCTGTTACTTTATCTCATTTCATATTTCATCTCTCTTATCTCTTCCACCAAAAAAATTCAAAAATTCAAATTTCATCTCTATCTTTTCTATTTGTATGACACCTTCTCCCTCATTCCAACGCGATCAATCTTTGGTGAGAGAAGCCTGATCTTTGAGAGAGAAAATTTCGTCGAGAAAGGTGACTAGTCTCCAAGCCGTCCGGTGACAGCGAGTCGGCCTTATCGAGGCGATCATGGTCCATTTACACTCCTAAGGTGAGATCCACATTTTTCTTATTTTTTATCTAGGTTAATTGTAATTTTATTTCTCGCACTTTTATTTCATCGTCATTTTTTTATTTAGATCACTAATTTCATCACGATTTGATCCGCTTCAACTCGGTTTTTCATCCCACATTCTTGATCTCTCCGTATTCAATTTCTACCTCCCCACGATCTATCAACTACGACCACGCACGGTGGTCGGAGAATTGGATTCGATTCCTTTCATTTCCACTGGATCTTCGTTCATTTTTCTATTTGTAAATAAATAAATAATAATACAAAAAAATTATTTGTTTTCATGTTCTCTCTAACATTGGTTTTACGGGATAATCTTAAAAAAACAATAAAAAAATTAGTTCCTATTTACATTTCCTTCATAAAATAATAAATTTTTATTTACATTTATGTTTACATATATAAAAAAACAAAAAATAGTAAAAAAAACAACAGCCAGTCACATCGGAACTCCTGCTGCACCCCTCCAGTCGCCACGTGCACGTCGTGTGCCAGCGCGGTAGACCCTCCAGCCCTCCGCGCTCCTCCACCCGGCAACCTGGGCGACACGCCACAACACGGTACCGCCTCCATGCCGACCATCTTCACCTCCAACCGCTTGCATGCGTCGTCCTCGTGCGCATCCGCCACACCGCCCTCCCGCGGCCACGCGCGAGAAGCTCCATCACCTGGAGCATGGGTCTCCAGCCGCTCCTCCGCCAAAACGCCTATCGCTGCTTCCTTCTCCACCTGAACGCCGCCCACGCCCCCCACTGTGCGGCCGCTCAAGGTCATCGTTCCCATATCCTCTCGCCCCGCGTGCCGCGCGCGTCCCCCATCCATGTCCATCGTCCTTGCACGGCCCACACCACCATTGGAGAAGTAGGGGTGGGCGGCAGACCTATACCCCACATGTTGAGAACGAACAGGAAACGATGATGAACCCTAGGGGCTTGGCTTTTTGAATAAAAAATTAGAGAAATTGCAACAAGATCCTCCAAAGTTTTGAAAATTGCAGAAGAGTCCTCCTCTCCAGATATTATGGGTAATTTGTGACATTCATCTTGAACTTTTTTTTATTATAATTAGCTGTAAAAACTTTCAATAATTACATTCCAGTCCCTGTACTTGCAGACATAAATTTGCATCCCCTTTGTGATTAAATAAATGTTTTTATCAGACGAAAAAGACTCAAAAAAATTGTGATGCTCCTGTTGTAGTTTTTATCATTGTGTAACATTTTCATAGCTTTTTGTTGTTATTTGATTTGTTTAAAAAATAAAAAAACATTGTCTTTTTACTTCCCCGAAATTTGAAAATTCATAAAAATTCAAAAATTATTTTAAAAATTCCAAAAAAATTACTGTAGGTATATTTTAGTGTCATTTAATTTCTATCAAATTTCCGTGCTTTAACTCTATATAAAACCCAAAAAATTAAAAATACTAAAAAACTTATAAAAATCATAAAAAATTCTATAAAAATAAAAAAAATGTCATTTCACTTCCTGTTTGTAGATATTTGCATATAGTTTGTCATCAAAATAATTTTCAGGAGGTTTGGGCACTTAAAATATTTTTAAATTGCAAATTACTCCAGGTTGTGCATAATTTCGCATTTTCTCACTGTTTGATTTTCAAATAAATAAAAAAACATCTGAAAATTCTACAAACATTCCCAAAAATATTTCAAAACCATTAAAACCAAAAATATTTTCTCTAGATTTTTTTGAGCATTTTTTATGATTTGAAAAATTTTAAAAATAGTTGGTGTACGTTTTTTGATCTTGTGAATATTGCTTTATGTTATTTTTGAAAATAAGAAAATTACAAAATCAAAATTACTAAAAAATTTAAAATTCAGAAAATATAAAAAAATAGATATAAAAAATATGAAAAAAATAAAAATAATAAAAAAATCACAAAAACCAGGGATAGTTATCCTTTGAGATTCATGTTTTTCTCTTAATTGATTTCTGATTAGTTGAATGACCCTCGAGATTTGTAGCCTCCCTGAGTTCGACCCTGTCCACTATACATGTTAATTAGTAGCGGAAAAAATATTTTTTTTGTTTGTCGCGAGATTTTTGGGGATAGCAACGACAATCGTATCATTAATTTATCTGATTCACCAAGATCTCATGGCAACAGACGGTCGACAAGAGGAGGTACAGCGAGCTTGTTGGCAAGCTACTATATGTGACTATTATCGGACATAACATATCCTTCGCGGTGAGCAAAGTGAGTCAGTATATGGAGCAGCCTAGACATGCGTATATGGATGCAGTCTATATGATTCTAAGATATCTGAAGACTTCATTTGATATGGGAAATTATTTCAGTAGAGGCACATCTCTCTCAGTTACAACATGTGCAGATGCATATTATGCAGGGTGTCCAAAGGATAGAAAGTCTACATTAGGATTTGTTGTGTTCATAGGGAATTATCTTGTTTCATGGAAGAGTAAGAAGTGGATTATGATTGCCAGATCAAGTGCTGATTCGGAATACAGGGCCATGGCGCAGACTAGCATAGAGAAGATCTGGGTCAGACTTGTACTTACTTACATGATTATAGAGGTGTCTCTTCCCATGAACTTCCAATGTGATAATCAGGTTGTTCATTGCCAACAATGCATCATTTCATTAGAGGACCAAGCACATAGAGGTGGACTGTCACTACACTTGTGACACGATACAGTAGGGTCTTATCTCCATTACACATGTCATCTCTGGAGACCAGACAACAAATGTTCTTACTAAGGCCCTAGCCATAGGGCCTTATCATAGATGTTGTTCCAAGTTGAGTCTGATTGATATCTACGCTCTAGCTTGAGGAGGAGTGTTGAGATATTTACTATATTTAGTAATGTTCTTTTATTATCTATTTATTTTGTCTTCTTCTTGTAATTTACCCAATAGGTTCCTCTCCTATATAAGAGAACCCTAGAGCCTCTCATTAATGTAATTCGATTCTTTTCCCTCAAGAATATTTGGTATCCATTCAGATGTTTTCATCGATGGTCAGATCAAATGGAGCTCACAGGGGAGCTTGTTGATCCCAGTCGTCGCCTCAATCAGGTCCAGGTAAAGTCAGAGTAGAGAAGATGAAGGAGTGATGAATCCATGATTCATTAACATTCTGTCTGCATTTTGTCTTAAAACCCTTAACAAATACATGTAAATATCCACTAATTTCCACTTTTTAAGAAAATCCTATTCATGAATAAAAATGCACTTTTATGCATTAAAATCTTGTAAATAAATAAAAGAATAAAAATAAAGAAAATAAAAAGAAGGCAAATTGTAGATATGTATATATGTACAATATGACATATAAAAAAATATAGCTGAAAGATATATTTATAAACTAATCATCGAGACCAAGTCAGCATGGATTGGTCAACAAATAAATAAGTACGGGGAGATAAGCAAGAAAACAAATAAAAATATTGAATTTCATGCTCCACACATTCTTCATTATTTATCCAATAAATACTAAAACATCAATGATTTTTAATTAATTCATATTAACATATTTTTAACCAAACTCTTTACCTAATTATTTCGAAAAATCTATAGAAAAATATATAAATAATTTAGAAATATAACCTTATATATATGCCAAGAAATTCTACTCGTAATTTGTTAAAATTCCAACTTCCGAACATTATAACTTTCTCATACAAACTCCAATTTCACTGTACTCACATAAAGATCATAAAATAATATTCTCTAATTAATAAAGGTGATTTCACTAAATTCAGAGTCCATTTGCAAAAAATCAGTTTTGGGACTTAAACACAACTAGGTTTCTGGGCTATTTGTTTTATATAGAACACACTATCTATTGTTTTAATAATTTTATGATTTCTAATAATTTTTTGGATCTTGTGTTTTCATCTTAATTTATTTCATAATTTTTGGAGCTTATTTATTATTTTAATTAAATCAAAAATCCTAATTTATATGTATGAATGAATTGTATACCATATTTACCTATGTATTAATATATTTAAATGAATTTATTAAAATCTACAAAAATCTGTGCATACTTTATTGTTAACCTAATAATTAAAAAAATTTAAAAATGTTATATTATTTATTAATTTATTATATTAAAAATTTAAAACCTCTTTATTAAGTATTATTTATACCTATGTATTAATATAATATTTATATTTCGTTAAATAATTCTTATTTATCAAAACAAATTATCCCATAATTAAGATAATTTAATTATCTATAACTTTTGTTTTTAGACTTATTTAAAAAATCATTATTTACTATTTATTCCTTATTTATTAATGTATTTATCCAAACTAGCCAACCAGGTGCTGACACGTGGCAGCACCCTTCTTCTTCAAGAAGGCCAGCTGGTGAATCTGTTCTAACATACTTTCTTCTCTAATTTCCTCCGACCATACCTTAACCAATCTACCTGATCCTAACACGCCAGCCACCTAACACACCCGCCTCCATCTTCTTCCCTCAACAACCACCTAACACGTCGGCCGTGATCTCCAACCAACTTCCTTCGATTCATCTATAAAAGCTTCCCAAAGTCTCCATCTCCAACTAACTCTTCCTGCACCAACTATTTCTATAAATGCACTGGCTGATCCACCATCTTCACCGTCATCCTCCGTCGTACTCTGGCTGTGACTGTGCCAAAGGCACGTGCTACTTGGAAGAAGGAGCATCGGAGGAAGGTTCCAATGTCGTATGTTCGCCTTGCACCACCGCAGCAGCGACTTAGAGCTCCGGGACGTTGACCCATCGAGCGACAATCAGTAGGATCCTACATCCTACTATACCCAGGTTTTCCTCCATCTTTGCATTTTTCTTTTTTGATATTTGTGCCTTAATTAGCCATCCTAAGCGCATCATTAGGACCTTTGATTACCATTCTTAGACGCACTTCCAAAACCCCTTTTTGAGTTTGATTCAATTCACTCCAAATCGATATTCCATTTCTTGCATTTTCATTGATACACACTTCATGCAAACACATTTTAGATCAGCAAAATTTTACTTTTTTGGCAGATTCAAGTTAGAATCGAGCAACAATCAAACATTTGGAGCTTTAAAGATCGAAGAAGTTTCAATTTAGGATCCCTTCCAGGTGACTGTTCAAGCTTCACCGAACGAATATCTTCTTTGGCGTCCCGCCACTGTTGTCCGCCACCTCAGACTCCGTTCACCCACAGGAAAGCTCGGAGGGAGAAGTGTCTCCCTCCCTACCCTGTAGGAGGCCAAAGAACATTACCGGTTGATGGGAAGAATTTAGAGAAGGTGTCACCATCATCAGATGCGAAAAGAATTGAAGAACATTCAAGAACTCCAGGAGTCATAGGCTCGTGCCACGTGTCCTGTTTGGACGGTCTGGATCACACGGTCGCTTCTAATCTCCGTCGTTTAGATAAAGGGGTAGTCTTTTTGCGCACTAAACCATGAAAAACACCAGATTTAACTCCCGCTCTAGAGATTTCCATAAATTACATTAAGGTCATTGTGCACGGACCTAAATGTAATACCTATAGTTTTTTTGCACTTTAGTCCCTGCCAAGGACCCATTTGTAATAGAACTATTTCTTTCTTTTTGTACTTATTCCCTTAAGTTGTAGGGTTAATTTGGACCTTGATTTTGTTGTATTTTTCCTCGATTTTTTTAAGTTAGTTATCCAACTTCCCTAGAGATATTTCTTATAATTTTTTGTTGATTTCCATAACTTATTTTTCTTGATTTGATTTTTGTATGTTCGTGTAAATTTTGAGTGTTTTCTTAGTTTGTTATAAAATCCAGAAGAGAGTTAAATTCTCGAGATTCTTTCCTTCATCGAAAACCGCGATACGGTTATTCTGCCTCCTCGAGTTCAACCCAGGGGAGCTTACCTGGATAAAAATTAGTTTAAAACAGGTAAAAATAGAAGAGGCTCTTGTTTGTTCATTTTCTCTCTTTTCTATTTTAATCATGAATTTTTGTTTGATTAATTAGGGTTTTGGACCCCGAGCAATTTTCTCTACACCGACAGCTTCCTTGATTAATTAACCACTCACCAAAACCCTAGTTATCAAAATGTCATCGTTGCCTTGGAGGCGTTAGCTTTACTCCGGTTTTCGATATTATTTTTAGAATATTCGATCTTCTTGATTTTACGATTTTCTGATTTTCTTTTTCGATTTTGTCTAATTTTGTTTTATGGATTTTATCAATTTTCTTCAGTTTTTACAGTTTTTACTTTCTTTAATTTCTTTAGATTTTTGTTTGCTTTTATTTTTACGGCTTTTTGTGTTTGTTTTTCTAACAAATTTTGCGGGGCCTGTAGAATCAACCGGCTTTTTTGAAAGCCAAGATAGGTGAAAGTGTAGAGACCGATCCTTTCTCTCATGGGTTGGTTGTAGAAGAGCAGAATTTGTTAGGATTCTTTTTTTCTACTTGTAGTTTTTTGTGAAAAAAATAAAAATAAAAAAATTAAGGGCACTTGCCCGTTTTTCTTTTTTTCTGAAAGGAGCCCCGTAAGGGCCTCTCGACTTGTACCTCCCTCCCTCTTTCTCAGGGTCTATTTCACCATGTGTCATGCATTCGGGGAGAAGAGCACCCACAGTGGTTTTTCTCACATCGTCGGTTTTCCACTGCTTTTTACGAGGCTATGTGCTTGTTTAGGTGTTTTTCGTTTTTCGTTCTCTGTGTGTGCGCCTTCGTAGTTAGTTTAAGGACTCACGGCCTAGGTGCATGCATATCTAGGATAAATAAAATAAAAATAAAATACTCTTTAGACATGGTTGAAAAAATCCTAAAAAGGTGAAAACTGCAAAAAAATAAAATCGGGGTTGTTTAAATACTTAACCTAAAAATAAACGTAAAGATCATTTGATTTGGGAGAGCAACCCCCACACATGAATTGCATGTACACTTCCAGATATTGTGAGTTAGGGGCGGCACTTAAAGTTAGATCCAGGGTCCGAGTTTCTTTCGGAATACTACTTAGTCCATACACCTAATCATTATACTTTAGTGGGTACTCTCAGGTAGCAGGAAATAGTCCGAGTTTACTTAGCAAAGAGGGAGGTTTAGAGGACACTGCAGTAGCATGGTCCTCAAGTAATACGGGTAGCCGGAAATGGTTCGTACTTACTCCCATACAAGCTTAGAATAAGTGGTTTTCTGTAAGAAATCGAGACACTGTTTCAGGGAAATTCCGGGCACTATCAGCTTGCGATAATCTGTGATAATATCTATCTATTAACATAACCCTAAAATTGACAAGATAAAAGACCGAACTTTTACTAGTCATCACCGAGTTGTGTTGGTGAATATAGGGTTGTTTTGTGTTTGCTTGAGAGGCATGCATTACCGCATCTTATATGCCTTTACTTCTGATCTCTTGACTCGACACCATCCTCTCCCGACTATCCTTTTGACATCGAAGATGACGACTCGATAGCTTTTTCGCTCAGACTCTATGAGCTCTCGACGATCCACCATCCATCGTACTTCTTCACAGACTCGAGATGACCATCTTCCCCAGTCGGTACCATCTAATCTCAAGGAGAGTCAAAACTAGACTCCCTCGCCTCACAGCCTGTCTTTTGAGGCAAACCCACACCTCAAATAATCATATATTTCTCCTGCACAATTTTCACTGAGATCTTATGAGACTTTTTCATTCCCAGAAGATTCAATGGATCACGAGAATGGACCAGTCGAGGATAGATTAGAGGAGGACTGACAGACTGGAGAGAAACAGACTGATGGAAGACCAGATCTAGCTACAGACATCACAACAGGGATTCTAGACATGCTACAACAGATGAATCGACAGATCCTAGATCAGTTTAGGGTCCAGAACGAGCTACGAGCCGATATCGATGTGATAAGAGGAGCCTGGAATCCACCACCGCCTATTGTGGTTATCGTGACACTCAGAGATGAGTATGACCCTGGAGCCAGGATGCTACATCACTGGATTCGGTTACCACCAAATCAAGGGCCATACGAGTTATGCTCGTCCTTTATATCATTGCTTCACAAGTTTACGACAATGCCGCAGAGGAGCCATTTACCTTTCTGCAACAGTTTGAGATGATTTGCGGTACGACCAATTATCAAAGTGTTACACAAGAGGCCATTCGCCTCAAAGCCTTCCCTTCACTTTAGTAGATAAGGTGATTTACTGGCTCATTTATTCGGGGAGGGAGATCTCAACGTGGGACAACCTGAAGTCAACGTTCCTATGTAAATTCTTTCCTCTAGTATAGACCAACATGATGAGGAGTTAGATCTCCAATTTTACGCAGCTGCCGAACGAATAATTTCACGAGGCATGGGATCGATTCGATGACCTTACCGAGAGATGCCCTCATCATGAGATACCATTGAAGGTTCTAGTTTAGAATTACGTTGGAGGACTACAGCCGGATGTCCAGGGCCTTGTGAGCACCGCATGTGGTGGCAGTTATCTAAATCAGGATGCCAAGTGTGGCTGGTCCATCTTTGAGGGGATGGTAGAGAACTCGAGAGTTGTCAACTATACTCGGGTATTCCAGATGGCCACACAACCACCACATCACCGAGAGCATCAAAAGGTGGCAAATATTCGGATTCTGAATCAACCAACATGGGATACATTAGTGAAATGTTAAGGACCTGCAGCTGCTGTGAGAGTTGGAGAAACTCTCATAACTTCCTCAATAGTTGAGAGACCTGATGAAGAAGGAGACAGACCTATAGCTTCAGTACCAGTAGTCTCACACTTCTTCGACCTTTCAACTTGTTCGGAGATCCTTACCTGCTGCTCCCACCTGACTTATCCACTTTGTTCAGAGAGAGCCAGGCCAGCCTATAGAGACTCCACAGATTGATTGGCATGAGGACCAATCTTATGCCAATCCAAGCCAGATCACCAGCCCTGGAGACACTGGTGTTGAGTCTCAAGCCATTCTTGAGATCAACGGGATATGGTATGCTCTAATTCATCTGTTATTACAGTTTACTCCTCAGAGCGTACACCACCAGCAGCAGCCGTAGCACTAGAACGATCTGCAGCATGGACATCCGCAATTCCATCAAAACCAGAATTTCACACAGCATCAGTCTTATCAGAATGCTTATCAAAGAACACATTCTTTTCACCAACCTTATTTGCATTCACAACCGTATCATTACCAGCAGCTACAATCTTCACACATGTCGCATCGATCTCCTCAGTCGTATGCTCTACAGCAGCATACGCTGAGGTAGGAGAGATTAGAAAGCCAATGTTACCGTGTTGAACCTGAGATATCTTTGCAAGCTCTGACATTGAATCAAATCATGTACATGCTGAGCACGCTACAAACAACGCAGACTGAGATGGAGCGGGTTATACATCGTCTGGATGAGTTAAGCACCCAAGACAACTCTTCCAGCCGAGTCTCAGATGAACCTGAATAACAAGAGAGGGCACCCATATCAGGTAGACAACATGACAAGTATGATCTCTTTTCCTGAATTCTTATAAAACTTCATTCATCTTAGGAGTGGTAGATCACTACATGCACCTGATCGGGAGGAGGAGATGGCACAATGAAGAGTGAGAGCTAGGCCATAACACTCATATTGATGCTGAGGAGGAGGACCAAAACGATGATGAGGATCAACAGCTTGACGTTCAGGGAGAAGGGAGCGATGCCGAGATAGTTGATATGGACTTAGGAGATTTGGATGATGATACCACGCCAGACCATGCAGACACTCCCGAAGTTTATGTGTCTTTTCTTGTTTTAGATAGTTTTATAGATAATTCTAAGACTCTCGATGTATAAGCTAATCCTGATTTTAATAAAAAAAAGTTTTTTTTCTGAATGTATTCCTTTTCCCGATGCTTTATATGAAAAGGAAAGAAAAAAATTCAAAAAGAATGATGTTACTCTAGAGACTGATCGAAAACTAAAAGATCACATCTTTATGAAAATTCCACTCCATGATGCCTTGGATCACTTCCTGATGTTCAAGAAACAGCTGAAGAATAGATGTACCACATGTGGGAAGAAGAAATCACAAACAGAGAAACATATCTTGACCAAGGCCACCTCCTGCGTTATTCAGAATAGACTGTCAAAGAAGAAGAAGGATTCAGGAGCACACTATGTCAGATGTGAGATCTCAAAAACCGCATTCGATTGCACTCTATTAGATAATTGTTCCTCTATCAATCACTTACTTTTCATGTTTACTCAACAAGCTCAAGTTATGTCCTCTTTACAAATCATGTTCGATCCTTCAGTTTGTTGATAGATCTGTAAAGAGACCTAGGTGCATTTCAAGGAACATTATCATAACCATGCAGGGTATCCAATTCCCAGTGGACTTTACTGTCCTAGACTTGGAATGACCTATACAATTACACCTTTCCTCCATCATTCTTGGGAGGCCTTTCTTGGAGATCGCAAAGTCCCTCTTCAATTATAATACAGGGAAGGTATCTTTACTAACCGACGACGAGATGGTACATATAGAGATGGCGAGAGAATCACATGCATCCAGTGCCACATCTACAACCATTTATGATGCCTTGAGTTCCTTAGCCACCTGTAATTACATGGATGAGGTTCGTCTTGAAGACCTTGAGAGGTATCAAGTAGAGACTCAATATATCCTAGAAGAGGATGGGTCCGAGACTTCAGGTGGCAGCTCTTCCGACGGTACTCTTTATTTCAGCATGGATAATGAGAATCACACGGAGAAGAGACGTGAGGACTATCTTGTAGATATTTTAGATTCAGTGAATTTACAAAATTCCTCCACCTCAGATGATTCAGAGACCGAGTTTTATTTAGACGAATTATTCTCCTCTAGTCATTTTAAGGATGAGCATGGTAGTGAGTCGAATGGTATTTTAGACATCTTCTATAGTCTGACTCTAGAGCAGATTGAAATGGTGGATAACCATAAGGCAGATACGTCAACCACCAGTACAGATTCCCTTACACATACAGAGGATGCTATGGTAGAGCCAAATCTTATCTTCCACCAAACATGAAGTATGCTTTCCTTGCGGGTCTACACCGACAGTTTTCGATCATTATTAGTGCATATTTGACCAAAGAGCAAGAATCCTGTCTGATGGAGATTCTTGGAAGAAACCGCAGGGCGATTGGGTGGACTGTATCCAATCTCTACGGGATAAATCCTGCTTTGTGTTCTCACTGTACCTATCTTGATCATGACAACAGACCTTCCAGAGAGTTTCAGCGTAGGCTGAATCCTGTTTTGTGCAATGTTGTCAAGAAAGAGATCACAAAATGGTGCGACACAGGGTTTATTTATCCCATCTCCAACTCTGAATGGGTTATTCCATTACATGTTGTCCCGAAAAAGTCAGGAATTCAGATGGTTAAAAATGAGAGTGGAGAGGAGATTCCAAAGAGTATATCCACATCATGACAGGTATGCGTTGATTATAGAAAGTTGAACGCCGCGACGAAGAAGGACCACAACCTATTGCCTTTTATAGACCAGGTCATAGAGAGGTTGGCAGGAAAGGAGTACTTCTGCTTCTTAGACGGTTACTCCGGATACAACCAAGTTATAATTGCTCTTAAATATCAGGAGAAGACCACCTTCACATGTCCTTTCAGCACGTATGCCTTTAGACATATGCCCTTTGGATTGTGCAATGCCCCTCCAACATTCCAGAGGTGCATGCTTGCCATCTTTGCGGCATGATCGGTGATTTTCTCGAGGTCATTATGGATGATTTTTCAGTCAATGGTGAGTCATTTGACGATTGTTTAACGCACCTAGACCAGGTTCTTCAGAAATATTGTGAGCTAGATCTCATTTTGTCTTGGGAAAAGAGCCATTTTATGGTTACAACGTGTTGGGGCATGTCATCTCCAAGCAAGGTATGGAAGTTGACTCTGCCAAGGTGGATGTCATCAAACATCTCGATCCACCATCCAACATCAAGCAGTAATGGTATTTTCTGGGGCATGTCAGCTTTTACCGACGGTTCATTCAGGACTTCTCTATGATTGCCCGACCGCTAACTGAATTCTTAGGCAAAGGTATCGAATTTTTTTAGATGACAAATGTCTTAGTGCCTTTCTCACATTGAAACAAATGATCATCAGTGCTCCTGTCCTACAGCCGCCTGATTGGTCTCTGCCCTTTGAGATCACGATGAATGCTTCAGATTTTGCAGTTGGGGTTGTATTAGGACAGAGGTGGAACGGACTTCCAGTTGTTATCCACTATGCCAGCCACACTTCAGATGATGCCCAGTGCAACTATACAGTAACAGAGAAAGAGATGTTGGTAGTGGTATTTGCTTTAGATAAATTCAGATCTTATCCTCTTGGCTCAAAAATCACAGTGTATACAGATCATTCAGCTATCATATTTTTGATGGAGAAGAAGGATGCTAAGGCACACCTTCTAAGATGGATTCTCTTTCCCCAAGAGTTTGATTTAGACATTAGCGATAAGCCTGGGGTAAAGAACGTGGTAGCTAAACACCTCTCACAACTAAAGATAGAGAAGCCTTCAGATGAATACACGTCGGAGATTGCAGAGAGATTCCCCCATGAGAGCATCTTTGCAGTTACAAAGCTCCCATATTATGCAGACATAGAGAACTTTCTGGTTACACAGAAGAGTCCACAAGGTTGTCCGAAAGACCGAGTCGATAGGCTAGTGTCCATGGCACGATACTACCAATGGGAGGATCAGATTCTTTTTCGTGAAGGACCGGATTGTGTTTATAGGCAATGTATTCCTTATGAAGAATACAATAGTGTCCTCACTCTGTTTCATTCCTTAAAGGCAGGAGGACATCATTCGGGGAAGAGGACATCGCAAAAGGTACTTCAGAGCGGATTTTGATGGCTGACTCTTACTAGAGATGCTTGCACATTCGTGAAGAGTTGCTCAGATTATCAGAGTCGTAGGGACAATCGGTGCTAGAGACGAAATGCCTATGCGAGTTGTTATCATTTGCGAGATCTTTGACGCATGGGGCATAGATTTTATGCGACCATTTCCCTCCAGCAACGGCTTTTCTCGTTGTAGATTATATTAGTAGATGGGTGGAGGCTATACCCGCACGAACCACTGACAGCAAGATAGTGTGCAAGTTCCAGACGGAACATATTATTTCGCAGTTCGGTATTCCATGTATTCTCATTTCAGACAAAGATAGCTATTTCATTAACAAGGAGGTAAAAACGCTAATGAAGAACTATGGCATTGATCTCAGAGTAGCTTCTCCTTACCACCCGCAGACGAACGACATGGCTGAAGTTTTAAATAGGGAGGTGAAATCTATTCTTCAAAAATTAGTACGACCAGATAGGAAGAACTAGTCACAGCCTCTAGACCATGTTCTTTGGGCATATCGTACTGCATATAAGACTCCCTTAGGTACTTCACCATTCATATTAGTTTACAGGAAGTCATGCCATTTGCCTGTAGAGATCATGCACAAATCCGAATGGGCTATCAGAGAAATTTCATTAGAAATGCAAAAAGTAGGAGCCAAGAGAAAGTTATATCTGAATGAGCTAGTGGAAAATCAAAATCAAGCATACGAGAAAACCCTCATTTATAAGGACAAAGTGAAGCGATGGCATGATAGATATATCCGACACAAGATCTATGTTCCTAGGTAGAAAGTATGGTTGTTCAATGCACGATTGAGAATTTTTCCTAGCAAATTGAAAAGCAAGTGGGAAGGACCGTATATAATTAGAACGGTGCACGACAATGGTAGTATTGCTATATTAGATGTGTCACCTGGTGCAGAATCGTTTGTAGTGAATGGCCATATGCTGAAGCACTTCGTGGAGACTACCGATCATATAGTATGAGTTGAAGTGATCTACTTTGCACAGGATGCATGACTACTCTTCCACTTCATTTCATCCTATACAGAGACATGAAGCCATTCGGTTTTTCCCTGGAGTACACCTATATATTGTTCGTAGATCACAATCGTCCCCGATTTTTTTCGTCTTATGCTTAGGATACCAAATCCTAAGTATAGGGGCAACTGATTGCCCGCTGATTCTTGTTTTCTATTTTTGATCTTTTTACTTTTCTTTTGTATATCCTTTCTTTTACTCTAAATCACCGGTCCCTATTTTTGACCACACTCTTTTATATATTTAGGATGCCTTATCCTAAGTATAGGGGGGACCAAGTGATTTCTTTGACTTCGTTCTTCTTTGTCCTTTTGTTCCTTCGTTATATATTTCTTTTCCTCAATCACCTCATTCTCGTTCCACTATACTTACGATAACCTAATCGTAAGTATAGTTGGTCGACTAACTTCTATTCTTTCGTTCTTTTCCACCCACTTTTACTTAGCACGAGTTATGCCCTCCTTTTTCTCTTTTGATGCTATAAGGACATAGCACAAGCTAAGTATATGGGGGTGCGTATATATTGTATATATGTTGTTGTCCATAACTCGTACTATTATGTATTTTCTATGTCTATAAAATCCATAAAAATGGATGAGGGTAATTTAAAAATCCACCTATTTATTTATTTAGGTTATTTATAAAATCCGTGTAAATGAGTAAAATATGCTTAAAATTCTTATTTAAAATTCTTAATTAAAATATGTATTTAAAATGTGCATGTGTATAATGCTTATTTAAAATCCTATATGTTAACGTATGTGTAAAATTCATGTAATCCTTGTAAAATCCTTTGTATATAAAATTTGTAAAACTCATTAGTTATTTTATCCAAATAAAATATGGGTAAATTATCTTGTAAAATTCTCGTACATAAACTTGTTTACAAAAATCACAAAATCCAACAAAAGAAAAAGTCTAAAATCCATAAAAATTACGAAATTCTTAAAATTCATAAAATGAATAAAATTCAGAAAATATACTTCACAAAAACATGGTTGTATTTGCATTAGCATTTTTCAGAATAAGTTTGATTTCTAAAACTAAAGATTGGGAAAAGTATAAAGGATAGAGCTTGATTATGGACTTTAAATTTCATTGTAAGGAGCCTAGTTAGGAACTGGAATTTAGACTCTTTGGGTCTCTGACTTAAATTTTTGGGTTCCATGAGACTATGTTTGGGAAGTCAACTCAAAAAGTGCTTAGGTAGAACACTTTGTGTCATCCGTTTAACCCTTCATCGGTTTTGGTCACGTGCATTTTGCACTTAGCTCAACTTGCATGAGGCTACGAAGGGCAATCCATCTTTGTAGTGTTTCTATCCTTGTCTAGCGGCATTGATAACTAAAGACGAGAGAGATTGGGGTTGCAATAATCACTTCAGATGGGGGATGGATCTGCTGGCATAATTTTTCAAAGACCTTAAAAAAAGGATGTAATGAAAAGATGCTATATCCATCGAGGCACAAAAAAATGAATGAAGTGCAAGCAACATTACAAAGCCAACATAAAGAAGAAGCCACCAAATACATTTACGACTACAATGGTCCGAGCTTCCACCAAAAAGCATGCACATCTTAGTGGAGACTTAGCTACACCGGCTTGGCTTCATAAGGAGATGCGTCTACACTGGTCGCACTCCATTTCTTTTCTCATGCTTCTACTTTCTCTCTATATTCAACTGTAGACATGGCACGAACTGACCTTAGAAGGGAATACCTCCCTCCCTGAGGAGACAGTAGCTAGATGAGGAACCAATTGGAGTGTATAACTGGGGACGGGTGGTTTCTTCGCTTCTTTCAAAGAGGGAAGAGCTAAAATAATTCACACACAGTACAGAATGATTTCAAGGTTGATAGAGTTTGTGATATGAACGAGTGGATCTGATCTAGCCGTTGATGTGAACTTAAACAAGGATTTGTGGAACTTGAGGGCTGTTGAGGCTAAAATCTTAATCCTAGTTAAGGCTCCAACAAAATGATTGTTTCAGGCCCGATCGAGCTCTGTTCTTTGTCTGTTCTCATGAATTAGTTTAGGAAAATAAATTCATTCTAAATTTCTTTCTTTTTTCCTTTTTTTTCAAATAAGTGTTTGCTAAGGGACTAGCAAAGTTTAAGTATAGGGGGGTGATGAATCCATGATTCATTAACATTCTATCTGCTTTTTATCTTAAAACCCTTAACAAATACATGTAAATATCCATTAATTTCTCATTTTTAACAAAATCCTATTCATGAATAAAAATGCACTTTTATGCATTAAAATAATGTAAATAAAAAAAAGTAAAATAAAGAAAATAAAAAGAAGGCAAATTGTAGATATGTATATATGTACAATATGACTTATAGAAATAAATATAGCTGAAAGATATATTTATAACCTAATCCCCGAGACCATGTCGGCATGGATTGGTAAACAAATAAATAAGTAGGAGGAGATACAAAAGAAAACAAATAAAAATAATTAATTTCACAATCCACGCATTCTTCATTATTTATCCAATAAATAATAAATTTCAATGATTTTTAATTAATTCATATTAACATATTTTTCACCAAGCTCTTTTCCTAATTATTTCTAAAAATGTATAGAAAAATATAAAAATAAGTTAGAAATAATAACTTGTATATATGCCAAGAATATTAACCTGTAATTTATCAGAATTCCAACTTCCGAATAACATAACTTTCTCATACGAACTTGAATTTCACTTTACTTACCTTTAAAGTTCATAAAATAATATTCTTTAATTAATGAAAGTGATTTCACTAAAATCAGAGTCCGATTGCGAAAAGTCAATTTTGGGACCAAAGCATAACTGGGTTTTGGGGCTATTTATTTTATCTAAAACACATTATATATTACTTTAATAATTTATCATTTCTAATTATTTTCTTTATCTTGTATTTTCACCTTAATTTTTTCATAATTTTTGGAGCTTATTTATTATTTTAAATAAATCAAAAATCCTAATTTAAAGGTATAAATGAAGTGTATACCTTATTTACTTATTTATTAATATATTTAAATCACTTTATTAAAATCTACAAAAATCTGTACTTACTTTATTTATGATCCTAATAATTAATAAAATATAAAAAATGTATACTATTTATTAATTTATTAAATTAAAAATCCAAAACCTCTTTATTATGTATTATTTATACCTATGTATAATATAATATTTATATTTCGTTAAATATTTCTTATTTATCAAAACTAATTATACCATAATTAAGATAATTTAATTATCAATAACTTTCATTTTTTTAATTATTTAAAATATCATTATTTACTATTTATTCCTTATTTATTAAGGTATTTATCAAAACTAGCCAACCAGGTGTTGACACGTATCAACACCTGGGGCCTTCTTCTTCAAGAAGGCCAGCCGGTGAATTTGTTCTAATCTCTTTTCCTCTCTAATTTCTTCCTGCCATACCTTAAACAATCTACCTGATCCTAATTCTCCATCTTCTTCCCCTTACAACCACCTAGCACGTCGGCTAGTGATATCCAACCATATTCCTTATATTCGTCTATAAATGTTTCCCAAAGTCTCCATATCCAACTAACTCTTCCTATACCATCTCTTTCCAAAAGTCCACTGGCCGATCCACCATCTTCATCATCATCCTCAGCTGTACTCCGACTGTGATAGGGCCAAAGGCGTGCACCGCATGGAAGAAGGAGCATCAGAGGAAGGTTCCAAGGTCGTATCTCCGCCTTACACCGTCGCAGCTGCGACATAGAGCTCCGGGATGCCGACCTGGTCGAGCGACGATTAGTAGGATCCTACATCCTACTATTCCCAGCTATTCCTCCATCTTTGCATTTTTCTTTTTTGATATTTGTGCCTTAATTAGCCATCTTAAGCACATTATTAGGACCCTTGATTATCCTTATTAGACGCACAAACAAAACCCCTTTACGAGTTTGATTCAATTCATTCCAAATCGATATTCCATTTCTTGAATTTTCATTGATACATACTTTCTAGAAACACATTTTAGATCTGCAAAATTTTACTTTTTTTGGCAGATTCAAGTTAGTATCGAGCAACAATCCTTCAATTGTAGGTCCTATCATCATTGGAGCATCAATCCACCGTCTGGAGCTTTAAAGATGGAAGAAGTTTCAATTTAGGATCCCTTCCAGGTGATTGTTCAAGCTTCACCGAACGAACATCTTCTTTGACGTCCCGCCGTTGTTGTCCGCCACCTCAAAGTCCGTTCACCCGCAGGAGAGCTCGGAGGGAGAAGGAGTCTCCCTCCTGGCCCTACAGGAGGCCAAAGAACATTGTTAGTTGACGGGAAGAATTCAGAGAAGGAGCCACCATCATCAGCTACGAGAAGAATTGAACACTCAAGAACTCTACGAATCACATGCTCACACCACGTGATCTGTTTAGACGGTCTGGATCACACGGTCGCTTCTAATCTCCTCCATTCAAATGAAGGGGTAAACATTTTGCGTACTAAACCCATAAAAACTCCATATTGAACTCCCGCTCTAGAGATTTCCAAAAATTACATTACGGTCCCCACGTAGGCACCTAAATGTAATACTTTTAGTTTGTTTTCACTTTAGTCCTTGCCAAAGACCCATTTGTAACAGAACAATTTCTTTCATTTTGCACTTATACACCTGAGCTATAGGGTTAATTTGGACATTGATTTTGTTGTATTTTTCCTCGATTTTTTAGGTTAGTTAAATAACTACCTTAGCGACATTTCTTGTAATTCTTCATTGATTTTCATCACATATTTGTCTCGATTCGATTTTTGTAAGTTCGTGTCAATTTTGAGTGTTTTCTTGAGTTTGTTGTAAAATCCAGAAGAGAGTTAAATTCTCAAGATTCTTTCCTTCATCGAAATTCACGGTACAGTTATTTTGCCTCCTCGAGTTCGACCTAGGGGAGATTACCAGGATAAAAATTAGTTTAAAATGGATTAAAATAGGAGAGGATCTTCTTTGTTCTTTTTCTCTCCCTCCTAATTTAATCCTGAATTTTTGTTTGATTAATTAGGGTTTTGGACCCCGAGCGATTTTCTCTACACCGACAGCTTCTTTGATCAATTAACCACTCACCAAAACCCTAATTACGAACAGTCTTCAAAGAAACTCATGTCATTAGTGCAAACCGTCGGATCTCACCTTCGAGGTTGTCGTTTCTCGACTCATTGCCCCAGTTGTCACCTAGAAGAATGGACTCGATCTCACTGTCTCGGAGATCAGCGGATGGTGTGCGAAGATGGCGATGAGGTATATTATCGAGCATGGGTTTGGGTTTCTCATCTCTTGTGGAGGGGGTTAGTGTTAGGTCGTCAATAGAGGAGAGAGAATGAGGGTAGAGGTATGGAGTTGGCGATTGCGTAGAGAAGGTTGAGAAATCGACTAGGTCGCTGGGTTGTGGGTAGAGGAAGCGCGATGAAGTTTAATTCATTCATTAGAACAATCCAGATTGAACAACTACGATGATGGTCAAGGGATAAAAGAGGGAAATGATAGGGGTGAACAAGGTCATTGGACCTCTGCCATATCCAATAGTGGAAGTTTGTTGTGACTAGGTGGAAGGGTGGTGACACATGGCTACACGTGGATGAGCCAAGTATCACCCCCAAAAATTCAGAACTAAAATTCAATCAAAAAACAAAATAAAATAGCAAAAGGAATCAAATCAAAAAGTTCTTTTAGGAAATTGTTTGTCTCGATGAGATATACAATTTTCGTGAAAGGATTAAGATCAAACGATGTCCTTTGCACAAAAGTCTTTTTTAGTGGTATTCTATGTAGATAAAATCTCGTATTTTTATATTTTACAATTTTTTGGAATTTTAATTAAATAAAAGTTTATAATAAAAACAAACAAAAAAAAGAAATGAATTTACGCATTATTCAAAATTTTGGGATTTTTTGTTATCGAGAAAATATGGAAATAAAACAAAACGAGCTTATTACAAGCTTCATATACACACTCAAAACATTTCTTTTTCTTTGATTTCAGTAGTGTTTTGAAATTGGAATGCACACTTTCTTAAAACACAAATCAAAGAAAATAAATGACAAATAAACAAATTAAAATGATTTAATTATATACATAAAATGGCAAGTCAAAGTTAGCTAGTAGTTAAAATATACTAGGAGGTCCCAAAACCAAAATTTCACATATGATCTCCGAGTATTTTGAAGATTGATCTTTATTTGTAGATATTTGAGTTTACAATAAACCAAAAGTGAGTAAGGTTCATAGGAGACTATATGTGTAGGAAATTCGCATTTACTGCCTTTTGTCTCTAAATTTATGTTTTGTTTTATTTCTTATATATATATCTTATCCTTTTTTTATCATTTTTTCTTTGTCAATGTTAGTGATATGTAGACAATGGAGTTAATTTTGTTTACATTGGAATTAGAATAAATTAATTAAAAGTTTTCAAATTAGGTCTATATACAAGTGAATATATGCAAAAATAAGATACATCTTTTATTAGGAATTTAATACACAACCATTGGCCCTTATTATATACAACATATCAATTATTTATTTGTATATATAGAGGGGTTTTATTGATTGAATTCTCTTGGGAATTGAGCTCAGACCAAAGAATAAGTTGAAGAATTTTGGATTAATCAATCAAAACGTTGGACTTTCTATTTTTGGACAGCAACTGCTCTTTTGAAGTCAACCTTTTAAAAGGGACCCTATGGCTCATTGTTTGAGACACAACTAAAAGGAACAACTTCTACTGTCAAAAGAAAAAAAACGATCATTTTGTGTGATATTCAAGTTCACAGTGATTCTACACTTTCAAGCTCTCTTCAATCCAAAGCTTCTTGCTATTGAAGTTGTTTTTGCTCTATGTGCTCTACTGCAATCAACACCTTCATTCTTGAGCATATTCTGCACTTAAAGTTTTAAGTTTGTGAATTCAAGTTTCATTGCTTATCTATATTCTGTTTAGCATTTTTTTGTATAGGAATCAGATTGTGGATTCCATTCTCTGATAGAGATAAAACCTAACATTGAGATTTGTTCAAGTAAGAGTACAAGTTGTATGAGAGGTTGTGCTACCCTCATGTTAAAGTAATGATGAAATAGTAGAAACAGGCTTCACCTAGAGAGTTAAAGGGAAAACCTAGAACAAGGTTTCGGGTCGTGGTTTTCCTTCGCTTTGTTTTCCATGTGAAAATCACTATCTTTGATGTTTGTTTTCTCTCTATCTCTGTGATTTTGTAAATTATTTTTTATTTGGATATTGTTATGGGATAATTATGTATTGCACAATTCAACCCCCCTTGTGCCGAACTCACACATTGGATACGGAGTTTCATTCATAGTCACTTGATCTTCTCTTTACGTATCTTGTTGATATTAGAATTGAAGTGGAGGATTCAATATCTGCTCCTTCCTTCTTCAATTTCAGCTTTTTTTTTAATCATTAACCTCATTCTCATCTCGAGCCAACAATTTTATTTATACTATCATAACCCGATTTAGTCATTGTCTCTTATTTGTCGAAAGTAAATACTTACTTTATTGTTCATCCGATGTTTCTATTTCTACTTACATATGTAAATTTGTTGTTTCTTTCCTGCAGAGACTACAACAAATCTATGGTATTCGCCTCACAAATGTCGCATTGATCTTGGATACTTCCTTAACCTATTTTTACCATCTAGTTAGGGGCGTAAAACCTAGCACTTATTGAGAGGCACCTAAATATTGTATCATACCTTTTCTTCTTTTTACTTTTGTCTATATTCCTTCTTTCTTTTGTTTTTCTCGTCATTCGCCCTAGTCTCTATCTCGTTTTATCATTATGACTATTACTTAGGATGACTAGATCCTATGTACATTATTAATTAATAAAATTATTGATGAGTAACAAATTTGGCATAGGGAAGGAGCTAGTGACCCAAAATTGACACCGTGACAAATTGTGATCCAGTCAAAAAATGTGGCAATGGATTCATATATTAACTAAATCATACCTATTTCCAGTAATTTGCTAGCCAAAAATGTAACAAAATTTATTTTTGCATTATATATATGAAGTGAAACCCAGTGTGAAAGTTTGAACAACAGAATTTTCATTGGCAAAGAGATATTTGGTTGCTAGAGAATTTTGTTGCTATAACTTTGTTGCCGCATGAGTATTTTGTGTAGTACATGTGTTGAAATAGGAAAGTTGGACCAAATTAAGAAGGCTTGCATCAAGGAGTACGTGGAGGTGGTACTTTCGAATCAAAAAGTACCTTAGAGTCTTATTAGACTTGACAAGTAATCAATTTAAAAAGATAATATACATAATCACCAATATAAAACATAGAATACTTTCTTTGTAATTTGTTGTACTCCAACTTATGAAAAGGATAGTTTTTATTGATAATTAAAGCTCTAGTACATTAATTAATAATTTCCTCATCCTCATAAAATAGACGAAAAACTGCTCTACAAGAGTAGATGCAGGATAGCTATCTTATCAGCTTCAAGTCATTGTAGAAATCTACAAGGTTGGAAGTAAAAATTTCCTGCAAATGATTAAAGAAGCTTGAAGCCGTAGAAGTTTTGGAGGAACTTTGAACTTGATCACAGCCCGTAACCTCTCATAGAAATGAGAGGTCATTTTTTTATAATTTCCGTCGAAAGAAGATCAATTCTCTGATATAAATACTTTATTTGTGGTATCTTTGACTTTCTAGCACTAATTTGTCAACCTGTTTAAATCTTTGAACTGATCGTGCAAGCAAGGGTAGGGTAATTGATCATCCCGCAAGAAGTTTTACACTGGGCTCGGTTAGAGGTTCTTGCTCTACAATCCATCCGGATATAACAAAAACGGTACTTTGAAATTGCCATTTATTATACAGAAAGAAAAAAAATGGGAAGAACCGGTAAGAGTTGATATTCAAAGCACGAGGTAAAGATACCAACATTTGACAATTTAGATTAAACGTTATTGCCTACGTGAATGAGGAATATATAGCAGCACACTATAGTGTAGATGACGTCAAATAATTAAATGTAGAAATCAACCATTTTTTTTTGTAAGTGAAATCAACCATTTTGAAATGGTATTTATTGGTGGTAAGATGTCAACTCAGATAGTCACATTGCATGCCCCGTGATTACTTTTTGAACCGGATCCACCTGCCCAGATCAACAACGCCGAGAGAGCAGCCACTGAACATGGTCAAATCAACACCATCGCACCCCGTTCTCCCCCACTGGTATTCTACTCTGCCAGCCTCCTTGTGGACACGTGCACCCAACCCCACCTGTCGAGAGAGCCGGACTACGCAAACGCCAACCAATGAAGGGAGTAGAATTGCCGCGCGGACATCTGTGGGTTAAGGCCTATGGCTTCTCGCGTTTGGAGCAATGTCTTGGCGTGGGCTTTGATAGGCAGACTTGAAACCAGAAGCTGTTTCAGTTTATGTCCTCAAACTGTGGGCGCGGTGATATATTTATTGAGATAACTACGAAGCTTTTATGGCGGATGCATATATGATCAGAAATTGTGGATAGCAACAGCGGTGTGAATGTTATCCATGGATAGTACTATGCCTGAAGTCGATAGATATTTGTTGAGCTTATCTGTTTGATGTGCATATTGGAGTTAGGCACGGTGGTTTGATTGCAAGTGGAGCGGTCCATATTATAAACGAAAAACGAGTATCATTAAATGATCTTCCTTTTTTTCCCAAGAATCAAGGATTAGGCTCAGAAAATTGAAGTATGGAGATCGAATCAAATCCGATATATGTCAACTAGTCGTACTAGTTAGAATGATAACATAAAAAAATTATAGATGAAACCGCATAGCTCGGGAACATTTTTCTTGCGGTTTCATCAAAATCAAACGAGTTTACGCTTATCTCTTGAAGCATGGTTCTGATCGTAAGCCTTTAAACGAAGATGCCTCCTGACTCAAGCCCGATCCCGACGAGAGTGCACTTGCGAGGGCATTGATGAGACATGTGCTTCACGTGATCCTTAGCAGCAACCCGAATGTGAAACCTCTTGATTTCATCTCACGATATCCATTATCTTCTTCACGAACACGAGACACCGAAGAAGACCAAGTTCCTCAAGTGATTAGTCCGGCAGTACGCTGACAGTCGCGATTTCCACCAACCTAGGGCAAGAGGACGACCTAGGGTTGTGGAGGGAGATGGTATGATGTGTGCAGAGAATGAGAGAGTGTTTTTTCTACTAGTTAAAGGGAGGGTTGAGGGAGTGGATTCGAACCCTGATCCTTTTAAAGTGCGAGGCATTGCTTCTATCACCAGACCATTAGAGGGGTTCAATGAGAGATAGAGTTTAGGGTTTTTATCAGTTGTGCCCCTCCGAGATATCGCAATATCAGTTATGCCCCTATCTTTTTGGTAATATCAGTTGTGCCCCCGACTTCTAGCCAATATTTCACTTGTGCCCCTCAGAGGGGCATAACTGATAAAAATCTTTTATCAGTTATGCCCCTCTGAGGGGCACAAGTGAAATATTGGCAAGAAGTCGGGGGCACAACTGATATTATCAAAAAGATAGGGGCATAACTGATATTCCGATATCTCGGAGGGGCACAACTGATAAAATCCCTAGAGTTTAATTATGAAACTATTACATCATTATCTTATCACTATAGAGAGTAGGGTTAGCCTCTCTTTTATAAAAAATTGGAAATTCATGGATCCCAGTCCATGTCCTCTTAAAAATCAATGGTTGAGATTAATATGTGCTTTTTGAAAATAACAAAATCTCAAGAAATATGTCAAAAATAATTTCCAAACTTATTTCTTTAATTAAATCAATTAATCAACAAGTAACACTTTAGCAATGGTTGCCTCCATCTTCTTTCTTTATTTTGGGTGGACTGCCACCATGGTGTTGCAACCATGGTCGTCTACTCCCAAAGTGGAGCAGAAAGAGTCAATTCCATTATTTCTCAAAAGTCTTCTTTTATGAATTAATTATTTTAATAATTTACTAATCACTAAATAATTCTATTTTTTATGACAATTGCAATTAGACCATTGACTATTAAGAATTATATTCTTCCATCCAAAATACAATGCAAATCATATTTATATTAAATTGTATAATGTGAATCCAATTCACATTAACTTACATAATCTGAATTTCATTCACAATTAACTCTCTCCTATTGGACATGCGAGCCCAAGACGAGCATTATGCAATAAATGTTATTGCAATTCATTCTCTGATCTGAAATGGAGAATAATTAATTTACATAATAACTCCCTTAATATAATTAGGGTTATATACCATAGCCATCTTAATGATGATACAACAGTTGATTCAAATTTTGAATCATAGAAGCTGGTGCTTGGATGATATCTAAAGAGTTTGATTGATGATTCTTCATGCAGGTCCTCTTCATGCAGGTCCTCTGCATAGAAATAGAAATCCAGTGGTGTTAGATAAATTAGGTCAAACAACTAGCTTAACGAGATCGAGATAACCAAGACCTATGCCGTATACTGTTACGATATAGGCGCACATTCTCTGATCAGACATAAATGTGTTACTATAAGTTTAAGTATGTACATTTGGTTGATCGATAGGTAGATGATCTAATCAAGGTCTATACATCAGCGAGTTTGTATGCATGCAAGGTCATATGAGTAATACTCTCTCAAAGGGATCATAAAAGTTCATTACTGAATCAGAAGACATGAACTCACTCATGAGATATCGAGATCAACTTCTGTGCGTAGTCTGTCTTATTTTGGAAGCTTGATTGAATTTCTAGGAATGATATATACTTCTGAAAAGTATATGATCAATATCTAGGTATGATATATGCTTTTGGAAAGTATATGATCGATTCAAACTCCCAATGATCAAGTGAGAAACTTAATGATAAAAACCTGAAGGAGACAGTTCAAAAGTGATCTAAAACTACAAGTTTATTTTAGGCCTTCTAGTATGCATGATGTAAATGTATTAGGAATACCAGCAGATGATGTGAACATAAACGATTGTATAACCACGACGCTTCCATTCCGAGGGAGTTATGAAACAGGTCTGGATTTTAGTGACTCCTCTCAATAGATGAGTAATCTGATCTTAGTACAAATTTTGGACATTTATCTGAATGTGATTCATATATAATGAGAAGATTAGATCTACAGTCTTGATTTAATCAAGCATCTATGAGAGGTCCCCGAGATCCGGATTTGAGATGTAATCTCAACATCCAAGTCACTATACGTGGAACATACAATCATCCTGACCTTATCTCCAAGTATCTGCGGAGAAGGTACATAGTTCTCAAAAGTGTTCGAGAATTATTCCACGAGTAACTAAGCATTAGAAAATCAGATAATTAAATATGATTTAATTATCACAATTATTGTTTGAATAGCGATATCGAGGATAATTAAATTGAATTTGATTATCATGGATATGATTAATGTGGATAACACTATCCACAATAATTATGGATAATGTGGATATGATCCACAGTATATAAGAGAGAGAAATTTATGAATGTGATTCGTAATTTATATGTTAAAGTGAATGAGATTCATATTGCATAATATAAATATGATTTACATTAAATATAAGATGGAAGTAGTTAATTGTTATTTGTCAATGATTTTGTTGTAATTATCATAAATATGGTTATTTAGTGATAAACACAACTAATTTAAATATCCAAATTAATTAAAAAATAAAAAATAAAGGTTGGCTCATTCTCTTTATAGGGAGGACATCCATGGTGATGTATGTCCACCCTATTTTTAGAATGTGAAATGTTTCCTTTTTTATTATTTAATAATTAGTCGATGTTTGTAATTAATTGAAAGAGATAATTGTTTATATTGTTAATCAAAATTATTATTTTAATAATTTTTTGTGTTCTTTGAGAAACACAAATGAATCTAGACCATTTATCTTAAGACCATGTGCAATGTGATCCTTGTTCTTCCAAAATCCTATAAAGGAGGGCTAGCCCTAGACCTCCAAGATATGCACAAGCCCTATTCAATTATTTCATGGGCAAAGCTCTCTCTCTCCCTCTCTCTATCCCTATGTGTGTCCAACCTCTGCCTCTCTACAACCCTAGGTCGTCCCCTTCCCAAGGTTGATGGAGATCACGATCATCATTGTGTTGCTATCGAGTGTTGTCAGATCGATCGCTTGAGGAACTTTGTCTCAAAAACAATAACCTATTATTCATACCAAAAGTGCATGAATATGATTCGAAGATTCCCATCGCAAAATTAGTTTTTCCATGCCCTCACGGATCTATCAGAAATGATTTTTGCTAATTGTTTTCCCACCATGAAATATGAAATACTTGAATTAAGTAGAGAATCAAACCAGCAAACCATTCGAATTTGTTTCACGCGATTTTGACTCTGTTTGCCCTATATATTCCATATTTAGTGGAGATGGGTCGGAGGATGATTGAATCATCAAATGATCTTGCTTAATGTATTTATCATTCAATGAAATAATGGAAATTATGATTTTTTTCCTAATTAATTATGATTCCTAATAATTATGGAAATAATTGATTAATCAACATTGTCCATTAAAAGTATGTTTCATGAAAACCCTAGTTTAAACTGCAATAGTTGTATGACGACTTTTACCTGCAAAATCAAGATCATGTTTGATTGATATGACTGAAAATTTTGGATACTTAAAATTATTTTAAAGATGTCTAAATCTCAGAGTGATTACTATATATAGTATGATGTTGATCGTCAAAGTTGATCGATAGAATCACAATTACATTGGTATAATTTTATATTGTTCTTAATCGGAATGGTGAATATGTCTAGTCCGGATATGCTGTCTTGGTTTACTAATTAGCACCTTGCATGACAAAAAAAATGCTCCCTCCCAGTATAGCTCGAGTGTTCTGACCGGATCCATTTTTGAGGAAAGAATAATATGAGTAAGTCAAGTTGTACTCTAATTATTAAAATACAAAATAATACATACTTGTACGGGTGTATATTTATATAGTAATATCAAGCAAACCCTATTGGTTGTTTGTTGATTGATTGATTGGATTTATAATGATTTAATATGATTAAATGAATTGTATCCAATTAAAATAAACACTTTATTTTGAAAAGAAATGTAATTCCTTTGGAAGAATTGATTATGTGAATATGATTCACAATAATTAATTAAAATTTGAATAAGATAAGGAGGATAACACAAATGACATCCAAGGTCTCACATCAAGGCAAAGGGTTCCGTCGCAATGGATTGTATGTAGGAGGCACCTATCCATAGTGATAGCTCCTGCATAAAAGCGCACATGGATCAGGCTCTTTACTTCTCGAAAGATAAGGATGTATGCGCAGTGACCCTAATATCGACTCCTCATATTATTGGGACGATAATAGATTGTACATAGCGATTCAAATAAAAACGGGTCAACATCACCTTAGGGGTGGTGAACCCGGATGTTAAAGATCGAATTGGAAATGCAAGTTGGACTTGCAAGGCAGAATGAGTTCGCACTTATTTTTATCTGAATTGTAGTTTCTCATATTATTGGCATGTAACAAAAGTAGGAAGGAGATCCTAGATCTTCTTGAGATGTAATGCTAAGTATGTATCTTGCTTTGAAAGTGAATGAGGGAATGAACTTTCAGAGTTGACAAGGTAAGACAACTTTGATATAAAATCCTTATTTAAAGATAAAATATGTATTTATGAATTTTTTTTAATTTAGATAACCTACATTAAACTCAGTTAAAACTATACTTAATAATAACCAATAAAATATCATGGAATGGATCCATGTGAAAATCCTTATAAAATCTAAGAAGATGTTTTGGCAAACATATGTGCTCCCAACATTTAATCATGAATGACAATCGTTCTCTACATTATACAGAATGGTGGCTCAATAAGAGATGATTGTTAACAATAGATATTGTGAGGGTCAGCTAATGAAACTCAATTAGCATCGCTGAGGTGGCCGCTCACGAGACCTGAGTCAACAACAATTAACCCACAAATAAAATATATAATGAACACAAAAATGTATAGTTAAAATTTATTATAAGACTTCAATAAATGTGTATAGTATGCAAGCATGTCTAGAGGTCGAACTCAAAGAGAAAATAGTAGATTGGGCAATAATGCAAAAAATTACCCTCTTCTCTTGTCCATATGATATCTTTTTAGGTGGGTTTAATTTTATATTTTTGTTATGGATTTTAAATTTATATATATTTTGTCGTTTTTAATTTTATAATTTTTATTTTTGTTTACTTTTTCTGATTTTTAATTTTCTTTTTCTTTTTAAATACATTACATTAGAGTATATAAGGTAATATATAATATTGTATAATATAATTATAAATATTAGTATAAAAATCAAAAAATAGGAAATAAACTTTTCAGGGGTTTAAATATTTTTCCAATGTTTTTGTGACTTTTCTAGAATTTTTGCATATTTTTATGTATTTTTAAAATAAAAAATATCTCAAAACATGGATTAAATAAATAGATCAATTTGATTTTAAGTTTAAAAATAGCAAATTAAGTACACTAGATAGATAATAACATAAATAAAAATCAGAAAAAATAAACATTTTGGGATTCTTGGGAATTTTATATATTTTTACTAGATTTTAGAGCTTTTTAATTTTTTCTTTTTTTATTTCTATTTTTAAGGGTTTTGGACCTGAGTTATAAAATATAATAATAAGAAAAATATTTTTTTTGGAATTTCAAAAACATTTTAATATTTTTTTGTATTTTCTAATTTTGAGAAGGAAAAAATGTGCTCGTTTAATTTTTAATAATAAGTTAAAATTCCTAAAATCCAAAATAAAAATTTGACATTAAAGACCATGTTAACATGCATCTAAATCTATTTTTGCATAATTGTTGGAGCATGTGTGCTTTTTTTAATAAATGAAATTCAAGTACTAAAAATATATGAACTAAGAAGGACATATTTGCAAATAAAATTAAAGTCAGAGGTACATGTGCAAATTACCCTGAATTATGCAACATTTATTGTATTAAATACAGAAACCTGTAAGGGTATTCTTGCAATTTGCCCAACTCATGTTGGACGACATGTGAGCGGAGCTGGAACATACCAAAATGCAATATGAAATAAATACAAGGGTTACCTTGCAAAATGTCCAATTTATTTGCACTACACAATTTAATTACAAGACTAATACATATATCAAAAATTATGGGGGGAACATATGCAATTAACCCCCAAAGGCGTGCTATCGTGCAACATAGATCATTCCACTTAAACATGTGTCACCTCCTCTTCACCCGATGACACTTCACCGATGAGCAGTTCTGATATGATCTTGGACTCCATTGAATGGGTGAGATGAGCGCTAAGAGGAGGTGAGGATTAAAAGTGGCAGCTCCCCTTGATCCTATGACCACTGCTCCTCACGAAGAACATGGAAGAAGGTTCTCTGTCCCGAGATTCATTTGAACGATTCTTCTACTCCATGCCTTCTCAGATGTTGCGAGGATGTGCAATGGCTTCTTGGAGTTGTTCCGTAGTCGGTGGATGTTTCAGAAATGTCCAGGGCCCATCAATGAGGGCGTGGAGCTTGATGTCGCCTAGGGGGTTGTGTCCTGATGTTGACGCCTCTCAGACGGGGTCTTCTCGACCTATAAAATGGCTCGAAAGCATGATGTTGCAAACACGATAGGGTCGGGGCCTTTATTTGGTCGAATTGGAGGTGGGATGAAGGTGGCGGCGAGGTGCGACGAATGCGAAGGAGGTGGACCTCGATTTGCAGAATCATGAGGGTTCTGATTGACGGATGGTTCGGGAAGATGGACAAGGCATTGAGAAAGGTGTGGAGGTGTGTGTGTGGTCGGAGACAGTAGAGAACATGATGAAACAATGGTCGGAGCTCTAGAACTCCGGCGAGGAAATTAACCTAATCTATACTAATGCAAACATTAAAACATGAAATAAATTGCAGGAAATGGAAGACATGAACGAAATATACTTAGGGAAAGTATATGCGCAGCTCTTATACCTGTCGGGAGGACTAGGGAGCAGGGTGGTCGGAGGTCCGCCGTGGGTGCACCTCCCTCCTCCTTCAACCACTCCAGAGCTCCAAGATTCATTATCTATCACTCGGTGACAAGATTGACCGGAGATTGAGGCTTTAGGGCTTGGAAAAATGACCAAAATGAGGAAGAAAAGATATGTATTATTTATACACATGGTAGGTCACCCTTATTGACCTAAGGTTTGGGGAGAATCGAAGCCATGTAAAGGAGATCTGGAGGTTCGACATGGATCATTATTGATTGAGGTTCAGATTTTGTGTAGGGCTCGAGGTTAATGGAACATTAGAGCAGTGGGTAGAATTTCATGAAGATGGGTCGCTCGAGGTGTCTAACACAGTTAGAGGCGGGGAAGGACTGTTCACTTGGGTCAATAATCCCCGCCTCCTGATTGGTCTACGGAGTACACTACATGACAAAATAACTAGTTTTATTCGAAATTAATTAATTAAAAATAGTAAATTATTTTATTAATTTTTCTATATAAAATAAAAAAATGTTTATTATTTTATGTAGTTTTTATTAATATTATTTGGGTTTATTTATTACAAGTTAATTTCTAAGGGTATATTTATAGGTATATTCATCTATGTTTTATATATTTTATTTTTATTTATATATTTATAACTTATTTTTATACACATAATTATATTTTTATTTTATTTTTTTGAACACTTAAATAAATATGGGTATTAAATATTTATGTATAATTATAGGTATTTCATCTATGTGTTTATGTATATTATTTTATTTTTATGTTTTATTTTTGGTTTTCTTATATTCTCAATATGTACATATACTATAAATAATATTTACAAAGTTATAAAAATATAAAATTATAAAAATAATAAAGAAGAAATAAAATGAATATTTTATTCAGGTATATGGTACAATAGGGGTCCAAAACCTAACTTTCACACCTTAACTCCAAAAATGAAACCACCTTCATTAAATAGCATATTAAAATTTATATACAATTAAAGTGATCTTGATACACTATGAGTTTTTATTTAGTAGATATGGGTCCATGAAGTTTGGGTTTTGGCCTTTTATTCAGAGTATAAAATGTACACTGGGTATTATTTTTGTGCAAACTCAATTTTGTATTTTTATTTGTATTTTTATCTATGCTTTATTTGAAGTATAAATAATAGAAAATAAATTAGGTCACAAAAATAGGTTATTGATGAATAAATAAATGGAAAATTTATTGTATATTCGACCCTTATCTCCCCCTACTTTATTCATTGTTAACCAAATCAATTCTTGACTTTATCTCATGGTGTAGGGTCATAAAATACCTTTGGAATTTTATTCTTTTTCCCTTTATTCTATAATTTTGGAATTAAAAATAGTATTTTATACACAATAAATGGAACAAGTAATGAGTGTTAATTTGTACAAAATAATGCTATATACATGCATTAGGAAGAGGTTTTTAAGGCCAAAATGAAAGAATAAAGGTGATGAAATGGAGATTCATCACCCCCTATACTTGCTTTTGCTAGTCCCTAGCAAACACTTACACAATAAGTGCAAAAAATAAACATGAAGAAAATAAAAATAAAGAAAGTGGATTTAATTTAATTTTCAAACTTGACTTCATAAAATAAACTTTAATGCTCAGATCATATATTGGTGTCAGAATATGTGAAACATAGTAGGGAACCGAATTTAAAACACAACAGCCTTCGAGAGTCACAGAACTCGGTTCATGCCACCTCAATAGACATGTCATAGCTAGTCTACATCATACACAACCCCTTATGACTATGAAGTTGAGTTGTACATTGTAAGTGATAGTGGATCTTCCTAACTGAAATGACAAAAGAACTGACTTCTCTAGTATGACAACCCAATGATTCCTCAATCCAACAACTCTTTACTTGAAGAGTGGGGTATTCCCTTCTATGTTTAAGTGCAACCAAAACAAGAGGAGGGGGTGAAGAGAAGAATGGACAGTAGGCAACGTAGCTACCTATCTGGGGATGAAAGGCTAATGTAGTCAAGTCATCCAGTTTTATGCTCGCATGATTTCTGACTTTTGAAGCTCAAGCTTGCTTATTTCAAATATATATAAACTCCGCTAGGCATTTTATTTTAAATAAGGCCTATCCACTTTTTTGGAGTCTTTATTTCAACTCTTTTCTTTAAATACTATATACAACAACATTTACATAAGGATTTTTCCTCTTGAGCTAGAAGCCTATCCTTCTTTTGAAGCATTATTGCAACCCACACTCTCCTGTCTTTAGACACCTGTCTTTAGACATAGATGCCATTGGATGGGTTGGGGTGCACTTCCCTCTCTAGACGAGTACGAATGTTTCCACTCTTGTGCACCTCATACCGACAAATCCAATCCTCTCACCACTCCAACTGAGTTGAGACAAGTGAAAGGTGTGAATGTCCAAGTTAGGTCACAATCGACAAGAGTCTTGCGTGTGTCTCGAAAGTTCTAGTTAAGCAGTTGAAGTATCTTGAACCCAACCCTGAGTCTCAAAGAATTAAGTCTCAATAGATCTGAAGTACCTCAAATCTATTTTCTATAAGGTTCTAGTGAAATTAAGTGCATTAAGGTCCAACCAAGCTCTAATCTTCGACTTTGCCCAAACTAGTTCAATTGTCCAACTCAATCCGAAAAATGCGAATGCTATGCAAATGCTATGTAAAATGTAGAGAAAATCTTTTTATGAAGTATTTTTTAATTTCGAACATTTTTATGTATTGGTGAAAAAGGTTTTGCAAATGTTTTTGGGATTTTTTTCAAAACGCAAAATTTTGGCAAAGAAGTTACAAATATTTGCACGAGCATGATTTTTTATTATTTACAAGAGTTGGATGTTTAAATCATTTACACAAGGGATATGCTATTATTTTCATAAATATATATACCATTGTTGAAGAATGTTGATTTATTTGGATGATGTATATATTCCTCAAACTTATTTGCAAATCATTTTACAAACAATTTTGAAAACTATAGTCCAAAATATTTTTTACAGTTATTTTTTACAAATATTTACAAATATTTGAAAATCATTTTTCTAAGGTTTTTCAAATAGTATGTATAGATTTTTCAATTTTTTTTGCAACCATTTTCAAAACCATTTGCATATAGATTTTAAACTGTTTTATTTCACACAAAAAAAATAAATTTTATAAACAAAACAATTTTACAAAGGTTGAAAATATTTTACAAAATATTTTTGAAACAATTTTCAAAAGATTTTCCAAATAAATTTCAAACTATTTTCCGAACATTTTGCAAAACATTTTTACCTGGTTTATTAACCAAAATATACAAAAAGAATTTGAGGAGTTTTGCACATCTTTTGTTAGTTGATATAATGAATTGTATTGGTATATATATAGTATTTTAGCTATATTATTAAAAAATACATAAGTACGAGTTATGGATAAAGTATATACAAAGTATATACGACCCCCTATACTTCACTTGAGCTATGTCCTCATAGATCAGAGAGAAAAAGAGAAGTAATAACTCGTACTGAGTATAGAAAAGAATATACTACAACGACTAAAGAATGATGAACGAATAAATCAGAAGAATGAGAAGTCAACCATCCCCCCTATACTTAGGATGAAATAATCTTAAGTATAGCATGCTGTAGCAACATGCAGGGAGCGTCGAGGGTGGGAATAAACAAATCACAGCTCGGTCCATCTCCACCTATACTTAGGGTAAGATATTCCTATGTATAGCAGGCAAAATCAATAAGATAGGAGACAAGCAAGGGGGTCAAGAAGAAAGAAACAATAAAAAGATAGAGTCACAGGAAGAATGTACACTTCACTCCCCCTATACTCAGGGCAAAAGAGCCCTAAATATATGCAACAGCAAGAGTGGTGAAACAGAATGATGAAAGAACAAACATAATGGGTGCACCCCTCTATACCTAGGATAAGATAGTCCTAAGTATAGACACGCAGATATGGCGAATGATCTAGGGCATACATGACATACGAGAGAAAGAACGAATGAAAAGAAAAAACATATATATGTATATGTATACAAGTAGTAAGAAATGGTGAAGTTCAAGACGGTATCTGACAGTCGAATACCGTACTTTCATCACTGTCTCCCTATGAGAACGCCGATGCAGTCAGAAAGGGAAAGACATCCTAATATGCAATAAGGTGGGTGTCAGATATCGAGAAAAACATATCAAAAACTAAGCCATGATCTGGTAGCATGAAGTAGAACATTAGCTCATAAGAATAGAGTGAGAGATCATATCCGATATCATAAGACATGGAGGAGGAAGGAATAATAAAGATTCCTCTATGTTACTCATAGTCTCAAGAAAATGTGAAAAGTGAAGAGCAAGAAACTCTCTATGTTTCTTGATATCCGGTGGACATAGGGTCAAACAATAAAAAAAACACCGAATATCACAAGACATGGCTCAACCATGTGAGGATCATCAAGGTGAGCAGACTCGGATTGTTCAAAGTATCAAAAAAAATCAGAAGACTCGATCTTGTAATCTGCCAACTTGGATACACAACCAAAGAAGAGACCGAGTACACAAATCATAAGACTCAACTTCATTCTCCACCAGATTGGAGACACCCGAAGTGAAGTCGAGTACCCACATAATAATGTATCCTCTTAAAGATAACCCTTTGGGAGTAATACACACTAAGTAATGAATAATCAGAACATAATTCAACCTTTAGTGGGTCGTCAAGGAGAGCAAACTCAAAGGAGTTAGATCCATCAGACGGATCAGCAGAAGCATTCTTCGTAGGTGACATATCGACTACCTAGCATAAGAGACCGATAGACCTCGATGATGTCATAGTCTCCTGCAGATAACCCTTAGAAAGTACTGTGAACTAGAAAGGAAATAATTAGAAGAAAGAGACTCATCCTTGTGAGGAATGTTAAGGATAGAAGACTTAAAGTCCAGAAAGCTATGATAATCAGTCTCGTGTTCCGACAGATCGGACACACAATCAAACAGTGAGACTGATAGCTCATATCAGACGACTCAGTTTCATGCTCCATCAAGATGGACACACAAGTAGTGAGTGAAATTGATCATAAAGAAAATGCTGCATTCTCCAACAGATAGTCCATGGGGAGTAATGCAAACTAAGTCAATGAAATCATGGAAATGTTGGCATCAATTCACAGGTCCTCAAAAGTAATCAATCATCAGGGAGGGCATAAGTCTATAGAAGGAGAAGAGATCATTAGGGCAATCACAATGCATTCCCTTAAATCAATCAAGTCAGATGAGATGGATTAAGATGTCAAAAAGAGATACTCGAAATGCTAAATGGGGGCAGAAAAGTCAGGAGATGGAGGATGGGTCAGTCAAGAAGATGAGTGGAATCATGTTGGTTTCGAACACCGTCGCTCTGAAGCACATATAGAGATAGTATGTCAAGCGTCTGAATCAAGACGGGTGGAACCTAATAAGAGATCGTACAATCATGACTCATGGAATCATAATCAAATCATCATGAATCAGTCACATCCTCAATCCATTACCCTAAAATAAAATATGCTATTAGCGTGAAACACCAAATGCTAGTTAGCTTGAGTTGAGACCTAGATCTGGTCTCCAATGCCTCTCGGTGCCTGCCACAACAAGTCCTACAAGCACTATATGCAACCTCTCTCGGCACACGGTCTCAAATCTAAATATCCAACACTAAGATTTGACTAAGTCCAAAAGCAAATCTTTAGGTACATGTAAATATATTAGGTTTTTTATCCTTAATCTATCGAGCAAGCACATCCTAAGCTAGGGCTCTATCACACAAAAAAATAAAAATAAAGCAGAGAAATAAAGAAAAATAAAGCGATGAAAACATGACAAAAATCGACGAGTCCCCAAGGGAACAATCCTTTGGGCACTAGACCCCGTGAAGTAACAGGGTCCATGAAAGTCCAAATTATTACAATTATATGTTGTCTCTCTCAAACTTTAAATTACAAATAGAATGAAAATGTGAAGATACTGCCTTCCATAATTCCTCCAAGTCTTCATTTGATGCTCTCTCTTACCAGCTAGGTATGAAAGTTAGCTCCACCTTGCTTGGGTGCCCAAGTTCACCTAAGAAGTCCTCCCTCGCTTAAAAGTTCCTCTCATAAAAGTGAAATAAGAAAGAGTGATTAGACAGATCAATAATAATATCAAAATAAAATAAAATAAACAAAGGAAATATAAACAAGAGAGAAGAAATAAATAAATGAATGCAATCAATGCGACGTTGCTCTCCGGCAACGGTGGCATTTGTTGATAAGGGATTTTACGAGGGTCGGCTAATCAAACTCAATTAGCTCGCTGAGGTGACCACTCACAAGACCTGAGTCTACAACAAACAATGCATAAATAAAATATAATAGTGAATAGCAAAAATGTGGAGTTGAAATTTGTTATAACTCTACAACAAATGTGTATAGTGTGCAAGCATGTACAGAGGTCGAACCTAGGGAGAAAATGGTAGATTGGGCAATAATGCACAAAAATTATCCTCTTCTCTTGTCCATTTATTATATTTTTGTGTGGGTTTTAATTTTATATTTTATGGATTTTAATATATATTATTATTTTTAATTTTATAATTTTTATTTTCTTTGTACATTTTCTAATTTCTGATTTCTTTTTCTTTTTAAATACATTATATAAGAGTATATAAGGCTATATATAATATAGGCTAATATTAATAGAAATGCTAATAAAAATAATCAGAATACATGAAATAAAATTTTGTTTGGGTTTAGATATTTTTCTAATATTTTTGTGAATTTTCAAGAATTTTGGCATATTTTTATGTATTTTTAAATTCAAAAATATCCCAAAATAGGGATTAAATAAATAGGCAGAATTTATTTGAATCTTAAAAATAGCAAATCAAATCTAAACTTCTTTAAATCAATTTTAATAGATAAATAGTATTATAAAGAAAAATTAGAAACAAAAATAAAATATTTTTAGGATTTTGGGAATTTGATATCTTTTTTTTACTAGATTTTGGATCTTTTTAATTTTTATTTTTTTATATTTCTATTTTGAGAGTTTTTGATCCAGATTTAAAACCTATAATAATAAGTAAAATATATTTTTTGGGATTTTTTTAAATTTTTAATATTTTTTGTATTTTGTAATTTAGACAGGGACAAAAACATGCTCATTTGATTTTTAATAAATAGTTAAAATGCCTAAAATGCCAAAATAAAAATATGGCTTTAAAGTACATGTTAGTTGGCATCTAACCCTATTTTTGCATAATTGTTGGAGCACCGATGCCATTTTTAATAAATGAAATTCAAGCACTAAAAATACTTGAACTAAGTAAGAAGGGCATATTTGCAAATAAGATTAAAGTCAAAGGCACATGTGCAAATTACCTAGAAATATACAACTAATATTCACATTTATTGGACTAAATATAAATACAAAAACCCATAAGGGTATTCAAGCAATTTTCCTAGCTCATGTGGGATGACACATGAGGTGAGCTTGAATGGACCAAAATGCAATATTTAATAATTACAATGATTTCTTTGCAAAATTTCCCATTTTTTTATGCTTCACCGATGAACAATTCTGATCTGATCTTGGACTCCATCGAAAGGGCGGGACGAGCACTGAGCGGATAGTAAGGATTAAAACTGGCAGCTCCCCTTGATCCTCTGGCCTCTACTCCTCACGAACAATAGGGAAGAAGGTTCTCTGCCCTGAGCTTCGTTCGATTGATTCTTCCATTCCATGCCTTCTCAGATGCTGCGAAGATGTGCTATGGCTTCCTGGACCTATTTCACAGTTGGTAGATGCTTCAGAAATGTTCGAGCACCATTTATGGGGGCTTGGTGATCGATGTCTCCTGGGGGGTTATTTTCGAATGTTGATACCCCTCAGATGGGGTCTTCTTGACCTACAAAATGGCTCGAAAGCACGATGTTGCAAACACGACAGCGTTGGGGCCTTTATTTGGTGGAATAGAAGGCGTGATGAAGGTGGAGACGAGGTTCGCTGAAGGCAAAGGAGGTGAACCTCGATTCGCAGAACCACGAGGGTATTGGTTGATCGGATGGTTCGGGAAAATGGAGAAGGCATTGAGGAAGGTGTGGAGGTGGTGTGTGGGGTCGGAGACAGTAGAGAGCAGGATGAAATAGTGGCAAGAGCTCTAGAACTCTGGCGAGGTTATTAACCTAATATATGCTAATGCAAACATTAAAACATGAAATAAATTGCAGGAAATGAAAGACAAGAACGAAATATACTTAGGGAAAGTAAGTGCATAGCTCTTATACCTGGCGAGAGGACGACCAGAGGTCCACCATGGGTGCACCCCCCTCCTCCTTTAGGCGCTCCAGAGCTCCAAGGGTTTGCTAGTTGTCTTCTGGTGACACGCTTGACCGGAGATAGAGGTTATAGAGATAGGAAAAATGATCAAAATAAAGAAGAAGAAGAATAAGAAGGGAGGTATTATTTATATACATGGTAGGGCACCTTTATTGACCTAGGGTTTGGGGCGAATCAAAGCTATGTACAGGAGATCTGGAGGTTCGGTGAGGATCATAGATTATTGAGGTTCAAATTTTTTGAAGGGCTCGAGGGTAATGGAACATCGGAGCGACATGGAGAAATTCATGAAGATGGGTCACTTGAGGTGTCTGACATAGCCTGAGGCGGGGATGGACATTTGACTTGGGTCAACAATCCCCGCCTCCTGATTGGTCCACAGAGGACACTACATGACAAAATAGCTAGTTTTGTTTGAAATTAAAATAGTAAATGATTTTATTAATTTTTGGATATAAAATAGAAAATGTCTATTTTTATGTAATATTTTAATATGATTTTTATTTATTTTTTTGATTTATTTGTTACAAGTTAATTTATAAAGGTAAATAGGTATATTCATCTATGTTTTGTATATTTTATTTTTATTATATATTTTTGATTTTATTATTTTATTTTCTTAATTTATATATTTATAACTTATTTTTATACACATAACTATATATTTTTTATTTTTTTAATGTTATTTATACACTTAAATAAATAGGTGTATTAAATATATAGGATTAATTATAGATATTTTATCTACGAGTTTGTGTATAGTATTTTATTTTTATGTTTTATTTATGGTTTCTTCTATTATAAACATGCACATATAATATAAATAAAAAACAAATGATTCCACTATTTTTTACGCTGTCGACTACCTAACGCAACCCCTGCAAGAGTGGGATTTGAACCCTAGTCTTTTGTGGTGCACACACTGTACTACCACTAGACCATTAAGTGGGTACGTACATATAATATAGATAATATTAAAAAATATGAAATTATAAACATAATAAAGAATTAATAAAATGAATATTTTATTTAGGTATATGGTACAATAGGGGTCCAAAACCTAACTTTCACACCTTAACTCCAAATTAAATGAAACCACCTTCATTAAATAGCTTATTACAAGTTATATACAATTAAATGCAATTTTGATACATTTTGATTTCTTATTTAGGAGATATGGGTCTGGGAATTGGGTTTTGGCTTTTTATTTGGAGTATTAAATGCACACTGAGTATTATTTTTAAGCAAATATAATTTTGCATTTTTTTGTATTTTTATCTACAACTTTCATGTAAAAGTTTTTTTTATTGGAGATATAAATAATATAAATTAAATAGGTACAAAAAATGGGTTATTAATGAGTAAATAAATGAAATATTTATTGTTTGTTTGACCCTTATCTCCCCCTACTTTATTCCTTATCGACCAAATCAATTCTTGACTTGGTCTTGGGGTTTAGGGTCATAAAATACTTTTGGTATTTTATTCCTTTTCTTTTCTTTCCTTTATTCTATAATTTTGTCATTAAAAATAGTATTTTATACACAACAAATGTAACAAATAATGAATGCTAATTTATACAAAATAATGCCATATGAATGTATTAGATATGTTTTTAATGTCAAAAAGTTAGAATAAAGGTGATGAATTGGAGATTCATCAGGATGTACTCAAAATGTTTGAGTACCTGCATGAACCATAAGATATCCATTGTCTAAAGAGTTAAGATGGATGTAGATATGATAAGTGTCATCATTCTACTGTCTATACTCTAGTCATTCATGAAGCTTAATAATATTCATATTGTATGAATTGAATGAAGCATATATAAATGTTGAACTATTCTTGTAGAAATATTTTGATTTCAACATAAGAGATCCATTGTCTTTGGAAATGGTTGTTTACAGATGAAGGAAGCATAATGAAAGCATGGGTATTACTTATGTTAGAAGGAAAGTCAAAGAGTTGACTATACTTTTATGGTTTCCACACATATGATATCCAAAGAGTTGTATGAATGCCAATACTGCAACAAGTCGATGTATTGATGGTATGGCTATCTAGACTATCTAAGATCCTCAAAGAAGGACACCGATAGTACATCGACATATTATACATCTACATATATAATCATTGAATTGAATTGCTTATTAGATAAGATCTCTCATTCTTCTAATAACACATGCAATTCGTTGCATATGTTTTAGAAGAAGAGAAAATTTGATCTTATGGTTTGATAGTCGTCCACACAGATGTTGATGCATTTGTTGCAACAAGCTCCATTGGATAGATAGACTACATATTTTCAGTGGGAGAGCGCTTAGTCTTAAAGAATGTCTCTATAACCTAGATATTACAATACATTCATTGTTTATTTCTAAATATTGGAAATAAGCATGCATTCTGGAGGAGACCTATCATAAAGAGTTATGATGGATATATTTCAGATAGTAATCTAACATCTAAAGGACTCTACTAAATTAGAAAATTAATGAATGATTCATTAACATTTATAAATACTGAAATTTTAAACATTAAAAGATTAATAGGAGGATGATGATCATTTGATAATGATATACATCTAGCCTTGGACATATATCTATTGATGAGATCAATAGACTAGAATGCGATGAAATTTTTTATTGTCCGAAAATATTATATACTTGTGGATGTTGTATTCTAAAGCGAAATGTCTAATGCACCCTTCTCTGGGAAAGGTGTAAGATGCCAAGGTATTCAAGATCTCATACATATGATGTATCTGGATCATCTATATCATAATAAGCATTAATGACATATGATATCTATTGATGATTATTTGTTATAGGAAATTTCTTCTCTTCACCGTATAAACCTTTGAAATGTTCAAAGATTTCACAATTTTGGTTTAGAACCAAAGTTAGAAGGAAGATGAATTGAATTTGATCTAACAAGGTAGCAAATACCTATTAGATGAATTCAAGGAACACCTTATGGAGAAAGGAATGCCATTCCTATCTCACTCAACCTGATACCCCCAAACTCGATATAGTTGTAGGGAGATACAATTGGATAATGTGTGACATGATTTGCTCAATGATGAATCTTAGCATAATTACCTCAGTTTCTATGTTTATGTGTATTAGAGACTATAATATATCCTAAATAAGATTCTATGCATATACGAACCTGAAAACCCTAATAATCTATGGTTTGGAACCTAGCCTAGTGTTGGACACTTGAAGATTTAGGGTTACTTGGTCCACAACCATATCATGGGTGCAAGAATATTGGAATATAGCACCAGAGAGTGCTACTTTGTTAGGAATATAAATGATGGTATTGGATACCTACTTTATGACCTTGTGATTCTTAAAGATTTAATCTCTAAGGATATGATTCTTAAAAGATGACTTCCTAGAGAATCAATATAAAAATGAAGTAAAGGAACTCATTGAATCATGAGAAGATAATGTCTCCTGAAATTGGAAACTAAAAGGATAATTGAAGATGAAACACTCATACCTCTTCAAATTGGTTTGGCGATGGTGAGACCACCTAAAGGGTATGAATTTCATGTGTCATTTAAGTATGGTAATTATCTGACTTCATATGATGAAGCTTCCAAGGATCATGGCATGGAGAGATAGATGTTTGCAATAAAGTCCAAAGTAGACTTCATACACAAGTGTTGTGTATGGACCCTTGAGGATCCACATATAAGGGTAATGAATCCACGATTCATTATTTCAATATATTGATCTTAGAAAAATCCCCAAGTAAAATCTCAAATAAATGTTCATAAAATCAATAAATTAATAAAATGAATCTTGTAAACAGAATGCACTAATTATTGTATATTATATTGTACAAAATAAATTAATAATAAAAAGACGCAAAATAAAGGAGTTTGTCACCTGTAAATAGCCCAAAACTTCATGTATTTTTAATAATTTCATTTCAACTCATTTTTAGCTAATTCTTTCTCTAACTTGTTTATAGAAATGTATATAAAATAATAAAATAAATATCACTGCAAATAAATACTCCTAGATCCTAAAGAGGAAAAATCACAAAGTCCAACTTCTCGGCTAAATTTCTTCTTCGTATGAACTCAAAATTCACCAAACTTACTTTGAAAGTTTAAGTTAGAAAATTATCTATCCAATGAAAGTGATTTCATTAAAATCAGAGCTCATTTGAAAAATTTGAGTTGTGGGACCTACATGTACAATGTATATAATGTACATATTTTTCTTTTCTCATTTTTATTTACTTTTCTAAAAAAAATCATTTTTGCATTTTATTTTACTTCTACTATTTTATTCTATTTTTATGTTGTAAATATCTTTTCTTAAAATTACAAAAAATAGAAAAGTAAAAAAACATGTACATATTGTTTGTCTTATCTTGTAAATTCTCCACTCTCTTTTTTTTTCATTTTATTTTATTTTAGTCGCATACTTTATTTTCTTTTCTCTTCTATATTTAATTTTCATTCTCTGCACTAGCTTCCATATTCTTCTCATTCTACCACCAACTCCCATTCAACTCCATATTCTTCATCTAACCTCTCATTCAACTCCACCATTTTCCTTAACCTCCCATTCAACTCCACCGTCCCACCATCTTTTTTAACCTTGATTTTTCTTGTATTTTTATACATCTTATTCTCTTCATTTTTGTCTTTGATCCACCTTTATGCGAGAGAGAATTGAGAGCTCTAACTACTCGTCTTGGTGACAGTGAACGATGAAGTAGAGCAACGACCGCTTCCTCTCTGGTGAGATTCGTTGGCATTCCAGACAACATCGCAATCGCCTCCACGCTCTGCTCGAGCTCATCGTCCCAAGTGATTCGAGCAAGGACCGTGCTTCTCGTGAGCACACCATAGATGCTCGCTTACACCGTAGGTAATTTCCCTTTTTATCATTCATATCGTTGTTATTTTCTCATTTTTTTCTAACATCACTACCACCACACATTCACTTGTTTTACTACACCTCCATCATCTTCACCATACTATAAAAATCAACATTTTATATCAATTTATTTCTTGTGTAAGAAAACTAAAAAAGTTAAAATTAAAAAAATCATCAAAATTAAAAAAAGGAAAAAAAGAAGTTGCAGGGTCGGCCCTCACCCAACTTCCACCGCCAGCCACCGCCACCGCCGCTGGCCATGCCACCGCCCGTGGTGCCCCACTGCCATGCGCCCCCACACTCTACACCTCCAGGTCCAGCCGTCCCTCTAAGATACAGGCCGACCCCCCTCCAGGACTTCTGTCGTCGTGCACAACTCTGCCTTCTTCCCTCCACCAACCACCAAGTCCCAGCTGCCTTCGCCGACCTCACCGACCCATCTGCATAATCGCCTGCGCGTGACTCACAACCACTCCCCCAAGCGGCCGTCTCCCGCCATGCCACCACCTCCGGCACTCCACCGCACGTAGCAAGGCCGGCCGTCGGCAACCCTCCGCGCGGGTCGTGCTGCCCCCCCAAGCTTCAAGCTCTATCGCACGATGAAGAAGAAGCCCCCCTACTTTATTTTTTTATTTGAAAACTGCATGTTTTCTCATTATGTTTTATCATTACAAAAGTGCCACTGTGCACAATTGCATTGTCACTTTTATTTTCTAAAATTGCACGAATAATCTTATGTTTGAATATTAATTTGGACATCTAATTTTCATAGTTTATTTTAATGAAAAATGTTACGTTGTTGAGCAATTAATACTCTATAATTTAACTATTTATTTGGATTTTTGTGAGCTTTGGGTAATTAACTAATTTTTTTTGAAAATTACATATTTTACCCAATTTGACCTCTTAAATTCATATTTGACTCATAGTTGCTCCAAATATTCCATAAAAATAATAAATGATGCTTTGAAAAATGCTTTATTTAGTATCAAAATTTTGTCTTAATTGGAGTTGTCTTATGTCTTAAATAAATTGTAGAGTGATTTTTGTAAATGATTTTTATTTATATCCACACACGTTATTTTTGTAAAATTTTAACTATCCTGGATTGCTTATATAAATACCTTTTTGAGATAATTGTCTCTCTACATAAATTCATACTTGCAGTGATTATGTTTTTATTAAAACATCCCTAAAAAAATTATACAATGTCAAAAAATTCCAAAACCATTACTACAATATCATTTCATCATTTTTTATTTCCACTAAAATTTTATGATTTCTGCATTCTGTTTGTGTGAAAAGTTACATGAAAAATAAAAAATGTGCATTTTCGTTATTGATTTTTAAATCATAAAATTCCAAAAAATATGTGTTGCATTCCTCACTGGATCAAGTTTCTAGGAAAAATAAAATTTGGCTAAATTGGATTGATTTAACATTAAAATTAATTTGGCTAAGTTACGTGTTTTCTTATTAACTTAATTCAACTGCATTTTGCATTCGCATTCATTTTGCATTAAAAAAATAAAAAAATCAGCATTTGGAAACCTAGACCTAGGTGATCTGAATTAACCCATAGTTGTTCCTTTTCCTCCCTAAGTTTGACATTAGACTTGCCCGAGATGTAATTTTATGTCTAGTCCTTTTCATAGAGACATTCGATTCGGTTTTGCATGATTCACTAAGTACCCGTATTACAACGAGTACAAATTATATCACATAATTAGTGAACCGTCATATGGCGTTGTTGTTGGGGAGGAAAACAACTTAGGGATTAGTTTAGAAAATTAGATTTAGGTTTTCTCTCACTCGGGTAATCTGACCCACCCCCGAGCCACCTTGTAATTAATCCATTTTTTTCTCTCAATTGTTTTTCTGCTTATTTTTGTATATATTTTATTGTTTATCTCTCTAATATAAATTTGATTCTCCTTGCGAGGGCCTGGTGGACTTGGAGAGTATCGGAGGTCGATGGAGATGATCCGCGCCGACTGCTGAAAATCAAAGAAATTTAATTTATTACGAGAGAATTTTTAATTTGTAAAATTTTGCAATTATTATGTTGTAATAATTTAGGTAATTTGCTCATTTATAGCAGCTCTTGTTTGAGATCCCGCACGTGTAAAAAGACACTTGAATATTATTTTATTGTGTGTCAAGACCTGTTTCACTCACCGGTGAGGGAGGGGCTCAGCTTGAGTGGTGAAATTAAGGATAGGCACACGGTAGTGTAAAATCAAATTTGTTTGTGCCCTTCATAATTTAGGCCACACATATCTTAGAAGATTCACACATATGATAAGATAAACAATAAGATGCACATAGACACGTACTACTTAGCTCAAATTAATTCTATTATTCCCCACTAATAGCATCCTGTTTGGGTCCAGCTTTCTCGATCTGCATGCATTTAGTGTAATTTTACAAATTCAATTTTGCCTAATACATGGAGAGTGCTGGGAGTCATTGTAAGTATACCCTCTTCTGAGCATGCATCATCGTTTCACGTTTGCATTTTTATTTCTGATTCCTATCTTGTTTTACAACTTAAGATTCAAAAGGAAATTGGGACTGAACCGTAGACTTGTTTTTGTGTTCAGATTAATTTTCTAGTGAAAACCTAACTTTAAAATTAGGATTGAATTGAGGAGATCGATTAAAAAACTGGAATAAAAATAACCTTGTTTTACGGGTGCATAAATCCCTCATTGTTTTAATTTAAATGCAAGTGAGAGAGAGATGACACTAGGATATAGCCAAGTTAGAATTTTCATATAGACTATTGGTTCTAAGATTTGCCACTTTTCAGTGAGGATCTACGGGTAGCCGGTAAACGGTCCGGATTTCCTTAGTAGAGTGGTAGGTTTAGAGGACGCAGTTTAAGGCTTTGTCCTCAAGAAACGAGTAGCGATATTTATAGGTTTGTACTTACTCCTCTATTAGATGAAAGTGGGTGCAACTAATCATATGAATCGGGCCAGTCTGTAGGGAAATACATGCACCTACTAGCTCGTTAATCTTTCGATGATTGCATTTATCACCAACTAAAATAGACTAGATAATTCGACCGAACCTTTACAGCCATCACGTGTGGAGTTTGTGAAATTGAGGGTTTTGAATTACGTTTGTATTGTGTAAGTATATTCTGTAGATTCAAGTGCACCGTAGAACTAGCGCCTCATTGAATATCATCTTCTAATCGATTTTTCTGACATCAAAGATGACTAATTGGGGGGATATTTATTCGGACTTTGTGAATCTCTTGTTGAACCCTCCAAGAAGTACGTCTTCAAAGGTCCAATCACAACTTGGGCCAACCTGGTCTCATAACCCTCTTGAGCCTAGGATCACTCACTCTCGGGATGGTTACTCTCAAACCATTCCCTTTCTATCCTCCCACCACACTGAGGAATACTTTCACCTCAGTGAGAATATCTTCATTCATAAATACTCTTCTAATCAAGACCACATTTTTTATTCATGCCCGGAAGAAGATTCAAGTTAAAATCCCCCAAAGAAGAAAGAAGAGGAAGAAGAACACACCGAGGACACGATGAGAATGGTATTGGTCAGATTGGTTGCATCTGAGAAGCAACAAGCACTACTCAGAGCTCAGTTAGGATAGCTTAATGTTGGGGTGGAACCACCAATGGATGCGATGTACAACCTCAGACAATATAGAATTCAGAACTATTGGAGTCCTGTTGAACCCGCGGTTGATATTGAGTTGAAGTCACAATTTTTGAACCTGCAGCCACACTTTTATGGGAATTCTTCTGAGGAGACATATGCAGTCCTAAGGGACTTCAAGCTTGTCTGCGCTAACCTTAGATAGCCTAATATTAGCCAGGATTATGTTAGGCTCATAACCCTTCCATTTGCCTTGGGTGGCAAATCCGACTACTAGGTGAAAAATCTTGGAGTTACAGTCAACACCTATTCCCAGTTCAAGGACCTTTTTCTGAAGAAGTTCTACCCCCTTAGTAGGACTAACATGATGAGGACACACAATACGAGCTTTTCCCAATTACCCCATGAGGCCTTCGGTGATGCATGGGAAAGGTTCGAGGACATCCTGCAGAAGTGTCCCTGTCATAGACTAGATGACAATATCTTGGTCCAATCGCTCTTCACTGGTCTCAACCCTGGGATGCACGGTTTAATGAGCGCTACCTGCGGAGGTAGCTATACATGACGAGGATTAGATACCATCTAAAAGGTATTCTAGCAGATGGCTAAAACTAGTAGCTCACAGATGGACAACATGGCCTATACATCGTCCCTCAACTCACTCTTATATGGAGGGGTAAAGTCAGCTGTAGTTGATCTCTCTAAGGACATGATCCCCAGCATAGGGCTTATTGCAGACAAGTTTACAATAGTCAAGAGGATTGATAGGAGGATTGATGAGTTAGACCAGAGCATCTCCAAATATCCAAAACAAGTGGAGGAGTTGACTGAGAAGGTATCTAAGATAAGGATACTCGCCATGACTGCACCCACCACTCCCATATACCAAGTTCACCATGTTCGGGAGAAGTTGGTGTTAGGGCAATCCCAACAATGGGAGCAGGACCAGTCCTACACCCACTCTTTCCAGCAGCCACCTCCATTAGCAGAGACAGTTTAGGAGGAGCCTCCACTGGTTTGGGAGGTGAATGGACTATAGTATACTCAGGACCCTGCTACGCAGGGAAGTGCGAGGGACCGACAGATCTACCAGCGTCCCCCAACCTTTCACAACACTGCATTCACCTCCACACTACCTCTGTCACAATAGACCCATGCATTCCAGCTACCCCAGCAACAACGCAATAGTACCAACAGTATGGGCAAAAGGGCCATTACCAGGTGGGCCAGCAGGGCCCCCAATTTCAGCAGACACCCCAGCACCAGCAGTAGCAGAGGCAGTACCCTAGCTAGCAGGGCCAATCTTCCTGTTCTTCTTCCCAGTCTTATCCACTTCCTTCTTCATCTGGTCCCATAAACATACAACAACAGATACTCGACGAGCTCCGTTCCTACAGGAACGAAATTCATGATTTATGGGTGGATGTCAACTGCCTGTCCAAATGGTGAGACGAGCAAACTACACCCTCTACCTCGATCCCAGCCCAAGTTTAGGCTATCCCTAATAGCCTGAATTAATCTAGTTCTCAGCATCACTTTGGTCAAGTATGTTGTTCAACATCTTCTAGATCTGAACATGAGATTCTTTCGTGTGATGAAGCTAATCACATGTAACTTAGTGGAAGGATCATAACCATACCTGACCGGGTAAGGGACACAATGAGGGGCATCTTTGGAGATCTACCTTAGGAGTCTTCAAAGGATGAGGAGGATAGGCAACATATTCCGGAGCTCTATCATCACCATTTGAGGATACCTACTTAGGGAGCCGAGAAGAGAAGGAGGGCACATATGCATCATTGGCAGCATGGATACACTTCTGAGTCTATGGAGGACCATGCACCTCCGGTTGTGGCGGATACCACTTCAATTTCTATTCCACAACCTATAGTAGATGATTTTTATTTTGATTCCATGTTGCATAAAAAAGATTCATGTTTGAAGAGCTCTATTTCCGTTAGTGCCAAGAACAATCTTTCAATTGATGATTTAGATTTTTCATCTTCTGTTTTCCTATCTTCAATCCCTTTCCCCCATGCACTTACAGTAGGAAATCACATCAAAAAGATTCAAAAAGATGACCACGATATGGCATGGTTTTGTAAAGAAAATATTGTTGTAAAGGTGCCATTTAACGAGTATGTGTCTAACCATCCTGCATTCCAGAAATATCGTAAGGTGAGATGCGCACCTACTAGGGTTAGCAGGAAGAAAGAGAACCAAATGTGAAGACACATGTCTTATTAGTAGCCACAACCTATTGTCTCAAGAATCAGACATTGCTAAGGAAAAATAGACATGGGTGCTCACTATGTGGAGAGTTGCATCTATGACATCACATTTTCACGCACATTCTTGGATAATGGTTTTTCAATCAACTTACTCCTCTTAGCATTATATGAGAAATTGGAGCTGGGACCACTTCACAAATCCAGAGCTTTACTCCAATTCGCATATTGTTCAGTGAAGAGACCTAATAGGAAGTGAAGAACATCTTAATCTCGATTGAGGGACAAAACTATCGTCATGACTTTACAGTCTTGGACATGGAGACCCCCAATCATTGGAGAGAATCTCTGATCATTCTCGGATGGCCCTTCCTTAGGATTGCAGGAGCAACTTTCGATTATGGCACGGGAATGATGAAGTTCCGTTCTTTAGGCAGAGAAGTGAACATTGAGATGAAGCAAACGAAGTGTTAGCGACCTGATTCAGAGAGTATCATAGAGTACTCATCTTTAAAGGCTTATTGAAGAATGATTAGCACTGTTGGGATTTGGAGTCAGGTTCCCTCTGGACAGAGGGAGAACCTAGCATCTGGAAAGGACATAGTGCATGATGCATTTTGTCAGATGTTGCCCGATCTCGTTAGAGATGCATCTACCTATTCCCGTGATGACGTAGAGATCCATCTAGATCTGTCAGTTCCATCCCCTTTGGAATGATCTTGGGACATAGTTGATGAGTCGGATGAGGCTTTGGCCTAATTACCACAATTCTTTGGCGATCCGACTCCCGATACTTCTGAGTTGGTGGCGTGTACTACACAGTTGAGCCCCCTTCATGCAGCACATAACCGGATTCAGATTCAGTTCAGCCAGATTTGATTGATGATAATACATTGTCAGAACTGAAATCACTACCTCTTACAATCAAGTATGTTTTTCTTGTGGGGCCCAAAGAGAGATATCTTGTTATTATTAGGTTAGACTTGACTTTAGAACATGAGTCTAGATTGTTAGAGGTCTTATAGATAAACCACAAAGCAATAGACTGGACAGTGTTGGATCTCGTGGGGATTAACTCCACTCTCTGCTCGCACCACATTTTTACTAAGGACAATGTGAGACCTTCGCATGAGTTCCAGAGGAGACTTAACCCCAATATATGGCAAGTAGTGAAGAAAAAGATTGAAAAATGGTGTAAGGAAGGTTTTATATACCCTATTTCTGACTCCAAGGGGGTGGCCTCACTTCATGTTGTCTCGAAGAAGTCAGGAATTTAAATGGCCACCAACGAGGAGGGGGTAGAGATCGCTACATGAGTACCCACGTTGTGGTGTGTCTGTGTCTACTACAGGCACTTGAATGTTGCGACCAAGAAAGATCACTTTTCCTTGCCTTTTATAGATCAGAATTTGGAGAGACTCGCAGGGAAAGCGTTCTTCTATTTTCTTAACGGGTACTTAGGCTACAACCAGGTATTCATATCCCCTGAAGATCAGGAAAAGACCACATTCACTTGTCTATTCGACACTTACACTTTCAGGTGCATGCCGTTCGGGCTCTGCAATGCCTCGGGCACATTTCAATGTTGTATGATCGCCATATTTACGGCGATGGTGGGAGATTTCCTTGACGTGTTTTTGGATGGCTTCTCGGTCCATGGTGATTACTTTGATACATGTTTAGTGCACTTGAACAGAGTCCTCAAGAGGTGTAGAGAGGTGAATCTGGCACTTTCCTGGGAGAAGAGTTACTTTATGGTGATGAAGGGTATCGTGTTGGGGCATATCATCTCTAAAAGGGGAATGGAGGTTGACCCTGCCAAGGTGGAGGTGATCAAGAAACTCGATCCACCTACCAATGTAAAGTTAGTGTGGATATTTTTAGGGCATGTTGGATTTTATAAGAGATTTATTCAGGATTTTTTGAAGATTGCCTGTCCACTGACTGAGCTCTTGGGGAAAGACACAGAGTTCATTGTAGATCACAGGTGTCTGGAGGCCTTTGAGCTCTTGAAGATGAAGATTTGTGCCTCGTCTATCCTACAAGCTCCTAACTGGTCTCTCCCCTTTGAGATCATGACTGATGCTTCAGATTTTGCTACAGGAGTTGCGTTAGGACAATGACGAGAGGAAATCCCGTTTGCGATCCACTTGCGAGAAAATTGTTAGAACCCACACAAAAGAACTACACCATGACTGACAAGGAAATGCTCGCTATAGTATGGGCCCTCAAGAAGTTCATGTTATGTATTTTGGGCTCTAAGGTGACAATCTACGCTGATCACACAACTATTTGGTACTTAATAGAAAAGAAGGACGCGAAGGCGCATCTTCTTAGGTGAATTTTACTCCTCTAGGAGTTTGATTTGGAGATAAAAGATAAACCTGGAGTGAAGAATGTTGTGGCTGATCATCTTTCTAGAATTGAGCTTAAGGATTCTCCTGATTATGAGCGGATTAGAGAGACCTTCCCAGACGAGTCAATTTGCATTATTTATTGATCCTTTTCTCTTCTTCAAAGGGTCGGTTGTGTTTGGACAAGGTGTATTCCTCAGGAGGAGTACCAGAGTGTCCTCACATATTGTCATTCACTTGAGGTTGGAGGATACCATTCAGGGAACAAGGTACTTCAATGTGGATTATATTGGCCGACCCTGTTCAGAGATGCTATTGATTTTGTACGGTCGTGTGCCTGATTTGTCAAAGGATGGGAGGGACAGTTGGACAGAGAGATGAAATGCCGATACAACTGATGATAATTTGTGATGTTTTTGATGCATGGGTCATAGATTTTATAGGTCCCTTTCCCAACAACCATGGACATGAGCACATCTTGTTTGCGGTTGACTGTTTATCTAGGTGGGTAGAGGTTATCCCAACCCAAACTGTAGACAGCAAGACTATTTGTAAGTTTGTGAGAGACCATATTATTGCTCGATTCGGGATGCCAAAAGTTATAATATCTGATTGGGGTAGCCTCATTGTGAACAAAGATGTGAGATATTTAGCTAAGGACTACAAATTTGAGCAAAGAGTTACTAGTCCTTACAACCCACTGTTCATTGGCATGGCAAAGGTTTCTAATAGAAAGGTGAAGACTATTTTGCCGAAGTTGGTTCGTCTCGATAGGAAGAACTGGTCCCAGCTCTTGGACCAAGTTTTGTGAGCCTATAGGGGCAACCTATAAGACGTCATCGGGCACTTCACCATTTATAATGATCTATGGCAAGCCATGCCATTTTCCCATAGAATTGATCCACAAAACAGAATGGGTAATTAAGCATATTAATTGGAGTTGTCACCTAGGGAAGCTTTGTCGAGACTTGAACTTGAACGAGATCGTGGAAATCTGAAAGAGGGCATACGACAACAGTTTGATTTATAAGGACAAAGTCAAGAGATGGCATGATCAACACATTAGGTGCAAAGACTTTGTCCCTAGGCAAAATGTGTGGTTCTTTAATGCCATGTTGAAGATGTTCTATGGGAAGCTCAAATCTAAATGGACGGGTCCCTTTGCTGCTAATGAAGTGCACATGAATGGAAGTGTAGAGATAATTGATCTCACGATGGTGCACGGTCTCATGTGGTGAATGGACAACTGTTGAAGCATTTTGTAGATTCTAAAGAGCAGTTAGTCCAAGTCGAGGTCATCAACTTCATGTAGAGTGAGCACAAAGCAGATACATCATATTATTCTTCATGAAGATGCAACATCAAGATTCAGCAACTTAGAAGATTCATTCACTCTTGAGCATTCTTCCTTCTCTATATATTCTCCAGATCATATCGGTTCTCACACTTACTCCTGTCCTATACTTAGATTGACCAGAGCCTAAGTATAGGGGGGACCGATGCCCACCATGTGTATGTACTCATCCATTTCTCCTATTAACCTCGTCCGCCCCATTTTTGCTCTTCTTCTACACTTAGGCTGACAAGAGCCTAAGTATAGGGGGACGGATGGACTTCTATGCTTTTTGTTATTTTAGCTCTCCGATGCTTAACACGAGCTATGTCTTTTTCCTCGCTTATTAAGCTTGGAGGACATAGCACATGCTATGTATAGGGGGGCGTGTATATATTACTTATATACTTTATCCATAGCTCGTAGTATATTTTTATAAATATTATACAATAATTACAAGGCAGGTAAAATTGATAACAAAACAACAAAAAAACTAAAAAACTCTTCTTTTTCAAATATATATACACTTTTTGAAAAAAACAAAAATATTTTCAAAAAAAAATTCTCTTTTTCAAGAAAGAAAAACTTTTTCAAAAAAAACACAATTTTCTCTTTTCTTATCTAATTTGAAAAAAACAAAAACAACAACAACAACAACAAAAATCTTTTTAATAAAGTATCCTTTATTATTTACCTTTCTTTAAAAAACTTTTGAAATAAACAGCAAAAACCATTTTTTAAAAAACCTCTTTTTCTTTCTTTAAAAAAATAAAAAAAATAAACAGATTACAAAAATCAAAATCACAAAATAACTAACTAATAAGTTGGTTTAGTCCCTGATACTTTCACATTCACACAAGACTAGTGAAGTTCAAGACCATTTGGTTTATGAGGTCTAGAGAATTAGTTAACCAGCCATAGTCATTAGGGTCTTTGACTTAATTATTCACATTTCCCTAGTTTGAAATATTTGTGTGCTATATAGCACGCTTAGCCTTTACCTTAAGAATATGATCAACACCTCACATACACGATTGCAGTTATGATGAGATGAGTTGAAATTTCACTTAAGGAACTGGGATGAGGGATTTGAGTTTGGACCTGATTTTATGATGCTCGAGGATGGGATAAAATCATTGAAGGCTTCATGAAACCTGAGTGTCAGCACCTTTAGCCAGTATAATAACATGTTTCTTGTACTATCTCTTAACATTTACCTATGTTCCAGGATGTGATGAAATAAAAAAAATTGCTGATCAGTGCGCACCAACTTTTGGTAAAAGTAGTCGAGCTAACCAAAATTTTAAAAAAAGAAAGAAATGTTCAAAGAAAAGATCGCACCATACAAAGTCAAATATCAAAGAGCTTTCACCAAAGGCGAGCGCTCCCAACCATTTCAAAGTTTCTACATGGACCACCCCTATTAGGACTAGAAGTTGGGCTAGAACCTAAAAAGAGATTTGCATCATATATTGATACAAATATGGGTGTCGAAGGTATCTTAGATACTCAAAAGAGACACATCCCGATCTACTCTCGAGAAAACAAGTGCAGACAACTCAAACTTCTCTTGACGGACACACTGATCAACAACCAAAAAATACATGTGTTGAGTTAATAAGGCACTCGAGAGAATCCTTGTTCCAATGAGAGGGAGAGAAGAAATGACACAATCCTATGATCTTCATCAACTGGCCTTCCGTCTGCACTTTGAAGTTTGACAACTGAAGAGACAGTAGATTAGAGGCAAGAAATGATCTATTCCCTATTGTTGACGATCGAGTTCTTAGGAGAGTCTCTTGGACTGGAACCTTGGGTAAAGTTGCGACTCTATTCTTGTAACTACAGTCCACACTTAATGTCATATCCCTATTATATATGTATACAGAGAGAGTCTGATGATTAGGGGAATTGGATACCTTTTGACTAGAGCTTGGTTAGACATAGAATTTCAGGATCTCTAAAACCAAAAGTTCTTGAATGTATCAAGTCTTGTATTCACATGCACAGTCAGGGGTTAATCCGACTATTCATTCTTTATTTGGTCGATGACTAGCAAAGTCTAAGTATAGGAGGTGATGAATCCATGATTCATTATCTCAATATATTGTTCTTAGCAAAATCCCAAGTAAAATCTCAAATAAATGTCCATAAAATCAATAAAATGACTCATAAATAAAGTATAGTAATTATTGTATATTATATTATACAAAATAAATTAATAATAAAAAGCAGTAAAATAAAGGAGTTTATCACTTGTAAATAGCCCAAAACTTCGTGTATTTTTAATAATTTCATTCGAACTCCTTTTTGGCTAATTCTTTCTCTAACTTGTTTATAAACATGTATAGAAAAAAACAAAAATATAAAATAAATTTCACCACAAATAAATACTCTTAGATCCCAAAGAGAAAAAGCTGTAAAGTCCAACTTCTCGGCTAAATTCCCGGTCCATATGAACTCCAAATTCACTAAACTCACTTTTAAAGTCTAAATTAGAAAATTATCTATCTAATGAAAGTTTCGTTAAAATCGGAGCTCGTTTGCAAAATTTGAGTTTTGGGACCTAGGTGTACATTGTATATAAAGTACATATTTTTCTTTTCACAATTTTTATTTACTTTTTAAATTACAAAAAATCCAAAAAATCATTTTTTGTGTTTTATTTTTATTCTACTATTTTTTTGTTTTTATGTTGTAAATACGTTTTATTAAAAATACAAAAAAATAAAATTAGAAAAGTAGAAAAACATGTACATAATTTTTGTCATATCTTGTAAATTCTCCTCTCTCTTTTCTCTCTCTTTTATTTTAGTAGCCTACTTTATTTTCTATTCTTTGCTTTATTTAATTTTCATTCTCTACACTAACTTCCATATTCTTCTCATTCTACCACCAACTCCCATTAAACTCCATATTCTTCATCTAACCTCCCATTCAACTCACCATCCCACCATATTTTCTAACCTCTATTTTTCTTCTCATTTTATACATCTCATTCTCCTAACTTTTGCCTTTGATCCGCCTTTATACGATAGAGAATTGAGAGCTTTGACCACTCGTCTCGGTGACAACGAACGACGAAGTAGAGCGATGAATGCTTCTCCTCCGGTGACATCCGTTGGCATTCTGACCAACATCGCAGCCGCCTCTGTGAGATGCTCGAGCTCATCGCTCGTTGGCGATTCGAGCGAGAGGACCGCGCTTCTCATGAGCACACCATAGGTGCCCGCTTCCATCGCAGGTAATTTCCCATTTTATCATTCATATCATTTTTATCTTCTTATTTTTTATAACATCACTATCACTACACATTCATTTGTTTTACTCCATATCCATCATATTCACAATACTATAAACATTACCATTTTATATTTGCAATTTATTTCATGTCTAAGAAAACTAAAAAAATTAAATTAAAAATAGAAAACATCAAACTTTAAAAAAAAGGGAAAAAAAGTTGCAGCACCGTCGCTCACCAAGCTTCCACCATGGGCCACTGTAACCGCTGCCAACCACGTAGCAGCCTGTGATGCCCCACTACGCCCAGCTCCCCCATGCTCTACACCTCCAGGTCCAACCGTCCCTCCAAGCTATAGGCCGGCCCTCCTCTGGAACTTCCACCGCCACGCACGGCTCCGCCTTCCTCCCTCCGCCAGCAACCATGTCCCAGCTGCCTTCGATGACCTCATCAACCCATCTGCACAACCGCCTGCACGTGGCTCGCAGCCGCTCCTCCAAGCGACCACATCTCCCCACACCACCACCACTGGCACTCTGTCGCGTGCTGCAAGGTTGCCCTCCGCGTGGGCCACGCCACCGCCAAGCATCAAGCCCTATCACATGAAGAAGAAGTTCCCCCTTCTTTATTTTTATTAGAAAAATTGCATGTTTTCTCGTTATGCTTTTGTAATTACAAAAGTGATCTTTGCATAATTGCATTGTCATTTATATTTTCTGAAATTGCACGGATAACCTTATGTTTGAATATTAGTTTGACGTCTATTTTGCATCCTTTATTTTAATGAAAAATGTTATAATGTTGAGCAATTTATTCTATATCTTCTGACTTTTTATTTGGATTTTTGTGAACCTTGTGTAATTAATTGAAATTTTTTTATTGAAAATTTAAATATTTTACCCAATTTGAGCTCTTAAATTCATATTTCACTCACTGTTGCTCCAAAAATTCCACAAAAATAAGAAATTATGCTTTGAAATATGCTTTAATTAGTATCCAAATTTCATCCTAATTAGAGTTGTTTTGTGCCTTAAATAAATTGTAGAGGATTTTTGCAAATGATTTTTATTTAAACCCATAAACATTATTTTTGTGAAATTCTAACTCTCTTGGATTTATTATATAAATACCTTTTTGAGATAATTTTCTCTCTAGATAAATTAATATTGTGGATTTATTAGGAATTACATACTTGTTGTCACTCTATTTTTATTAAAAAATCCCTAAAAAGTTATACATTGTCAAAAAATTCCAAAACAATTATTGTAGTATCATATCATCGTGTTTTAGTTCTAATAAAATTTTATAATTTTTGCATTTTGTTGTATGAAAAAGTGCGTGAAAACCTATAAAAAGTGTGCATTTTTCATTATTGCATTTTAAACCAAAAAATTCCAAAAAAATGTTACATTCCACACTGGATTAAGTTTCTAGAAAAAAATATAATTTGTCTAAATTATATTAATTTCACATTAAAATTAATTTGGCTAGGTAATGCATTTTCTTATTAACTTAATTCAACCGCATTTTGCATTTGCAATCATTTTGCATTAAAAAATAAAAAAAATCCGCATTTAGAAACCTAGACCAAAGTGATCTGAATTAACCCGTAGTTGTTCCTTTACCCCCCTGAGTTCAACCCCGGACTTGCCCGTGATATAAATTTAAGCCGAGTCCTCTTCACAAAGGCATTCATTTCGGTTCTGCATGATTCGTTAAATTCCTGTATTACAATGAGTACAAATTATATCACGTATTTAGCGAACTGTCAAAGGGTAAAACTATTAGAAAGAAATGGATCTTTAAGAGAAAGAGAGAAACCGATGAGAAGGTAGAGACCTTCTTAGCATGACTGTATCCACAAAATACATACGAAGAGAAGACATTGCTTGAAATGAGACTTGCTCTTCAGTGAACATGCTTAACCCATCAGAATATTGCTAACAATAGCTACACAACTTGATTATGACATCTAAATGATGGAAGTTAAAATTGCATTCATCTATGAATACCTCACTGAGGATGTTCATATCATGTATCCCTAGTCCTTCACAGCTTAGGAAGGCAGGATGTGCAAGCTATAGGAGCTCCATCTATGGACTCAAATATGCTTCTTGTAGTTGGAACACTAGATTTTATGAAATTATAAATGGTATGATTTTAGATAGTATCTTGATGAACCATGTGAAGCTTAGTGGGATTGTCATTGTTTTCATCGTGCTAAATGTATATAAATTCCTAATCATTTGGAATGATAAAAGGATGATAATAAGTTTTTTATGACATGCTAATTCTATACCTTGAGATGTGATATTAAGAATACATCTTATATCTTAGCTCTAAATTTGTTCAGAAGCAAAGAGAAGAGGACATTGGGACCATCACATTAGGGGTACACCTTGGACATGTTCCATTTTTGGGAAAACCCAAGGAAGGCATACTTCCCTTAAGACATGTTACTAAGTCTGAAGGGATAGCACCTCAAAGAGTTGAGAAAGTTAATGCTGCTTACCCTTGTACATCAGTTATGAGAAGCCTGATGTATGTTAGTGTGTACAAAAGTTAGATGTTCGCCATGCAACATGAGTAATAAAGTGTTACTAATCCTACTATGGAGATAAAACACTTAACTGCAGTAATAGTAATACCTTGAAAGATGACAAGACTTTTGAGATACTAATATCAAAGTCTTATCTTTAAGAACTAAAGACTTTATAGATAGTAATGCAAAAGGTATTAACTGCATATTCCTTATAAGAATTAAGACTAGGTCTTAGTCTTAGGATATAGAGATCTTCTAGAATAAGGGGATTCTGATAAAGATAATAGAAGATATATACTGGTTATAACGATTATTGAATTGTAGTCTTAAAGACACTATAATAGTTTTAACAAAATTGAGTATTGGTTGCATAAGAGACACCATTCGTATTAGATGCGAGCACTGTTACTAAGAGATATGCAAGTATTGTAAAAGGACTTAGCGTAGTCTCTCGGGAACACAAAAACTGGTCATCTTACCAAGATATTTTTCTAAATATCTTATGATTAGCACATGTATGTGGGTTTAAAGATTAGCATACTAATGTCACTTTGGGCTAGTGGGGAGATTGTTTGACATGCGAACCCACGACAAGCCATTATGCAATAAATGTTATTGCAATTCCTTCCCTGACCTGAAAAGAAGAATAACTAATTTACATAATAAGTCCCTTAGTATAATTAGGGTTGTTGACCATGTCCATCTTAATGATCATACAACTGTTGATTCGAATATTGAATCATAGAGGCTGGTGCTTGGATGATATCTAAAGAGTTAGATTGAGGACTCGTTAAGCACTGTCAAGTGATTGTTAAAAGAGGACCTCCTGCTAGAGAAGAAGATGGCAATTCTTCTCTAAATGATGATATCTAACTGACCTATTGATGCAGGTCCTCTGCATATGAATAGATATTTGGAGGTGTTAGATACGTTAGGTCGATGTGTTGACATGAAGAGATCGAAATAACCAAGACCTATGTCGTATACTGTCACGATATAAGCACACATCCTCTGACCAGAGACAGATGCGTTACTGATAAATACATGATTTATCAACTTAAAATCCATTCTTTATCTCTCCTACTTAAGAAATTCTTCAAATAACACTATTAACTAACACTAATAAATAATTGTGTGTTGTAAATAATTAACACTAAATTAATAATATTATGATACCTATTATTGTGCTATCATTTTATGTATTTACTTCCTATTAAAAATCCAATAAAAAATAGAATAAAATTGCACATAATAATAACATAAAATATAATTCAAAAATGTTTTCCTTATTTAATTAATTATTTATTTTTTATCTATTATACATGATTGTATTTCTCGTGGAGTTTTTCATGAAAATTGTAGACTTTATCGAGATCAACAACTTTCAGATTTACCACTTTTTCTAATTTGTCTTATAACTAATTCTTTTAAAATTTTATTGTATTTAACCATTTATTTAGTTTTTGATTGGGCCTTGAGGCACCTCCACATGTGCCCACGTGGCCCAACCTTTTATATCATTCCATCTTTATTCTGGATGTCTAATCAATTGATCAGACGATTGGGATCAACTCCTTTTCATCACAACATTAATTGGCTGATCTTTGATCAGTGTCGCATCACCGCTCCTCCGTGCCTGTATCTTGAGTGTCGGATCGAGATCCGACAACCTATCACCTTTAACCTCCCATCGCTCAACCACTAGAGGTTTCGATTGAGCCAACAACCCAACCTCCCTGAGTTTTCCTAAAGTCCTCTGATCTCCTTCCAACTAACCAACGCCTCTATTCTCTTCGTCTAATTATCCTCATCTTCGAAACCTCCTAACTCCTTGTATCCCCACTTCCATCGCCAGTTGCTGGTGGTTGAAACCGCCACCTAGGTTCAACTACCTACAACTCCCTTTACCACAAAAACCCATCCTACAACTCCGAAAATAACATCCATCAATCCGGTGGGTGACCCCTAGCATCTATCCTCCTTTCTTGATAGAAACTGAGAAGCGTAGAGTGCGTTTTGACGGAGAATTCCACATCTTTGTTGGCGTGCTGTAGCCATCGTTATGCTACTGGAGCTTGGTTTATAGGTCGGAAACTTCAAGCGAGGACCTGTGAAGCTTTAAAGCTTCACTTAGGCTATTGATTCATCTTCAATACGTCATCGATTCTTTCACCAATTCCAGGTAAGTTACTCGATCTTAGTTTTTTTTTCTATTTTCACCAATTTATTCCGTTCGAGCCTCATCTCTATGTTACGATCTAAAGAATCGAAAACCATCCCTGCTAATCCCTTATTCACGCGTAGTATCCTATCATGTCTTGTCATCTATCCATATTTGTGTGCACATCGATCTGGGTTCTTCTTCTACAAAAAGAAGAATCCATGCTAGGGTTTGATCTATCATCTCTGAATAACCCTCTATTCGCCTCGTGAGCATCTAGAAAAATTTGTCTACTCTTTTGCTTTGAAACTAACCCCTACAGGTCTTCATTAGTTAAATGCTCGTCGAAGTAGTCTTCTAAGTCTTCATCTCGAATGAGCCTCCACCAAAACAACCCATCAACCCATGTCAGAGGACTGTCTGAGCACCATCTCTTCTGATGAGCTTTCATGAAGGTTCTACGACCTTCAAACATGCCAGACAAGCTTGGAGGAGGAGAGAGAGCATAGCCGAAGCACAAGCTCTTGTGCCACCAATTGTGGAGGAGCGACATTGGGGAGAAATCATAGTAGCTGATGGATCTCCCGTATTGGTCTAGATCCAACAATCGACAACAAACCACATAGCTACTCGAGCATGCACTTCAGACTGGAGCCTCGGAGCATCCGAGCCTACAACTAGCCTTCAGAAGGTGACACGTGGATCCAAGCCTGCACAGCCGAGCCTCACCAAGTCATGTGTAACGTGCATGTGCTTGGGTAAGTTTTACAGGTGCACCCCTCAATTTCTTTTAATTTGCAGATAAGTCCCTGCCAAGCAAAATTAAATACATATCTTAATGGCCTTTTGTATTTCCATTTCAGTCCCTATACGGACCAATTTGCAATAAAACTTTGTATTTTTGTTACATCAATACCTCTGGGTAAAAAACGTTAATATCTTTTTATCTATAAATCCAATGTGAGTGATTTTGGTTTCATTGGATAGCTTGTTTAATGCCCTTCATTTTAGCATATATTATTTGTATTTCTGAACTATACCTCATGCTTGATCTTTTGTGATTGTTATTGACATTGTAGAGTTATTAAATGAATGCAAAATGAGTTTTGAAATTTTAAAATAAATATCTTGTTTGTCCTAAGACTTAAGTCGTTATTGCTTATATAATTAAAATACTTGTTTGAGATAAGATCTTTGTTGTGTTTGTTGAATTTATTTGTTTGAGCATTATTGTTTTCATTTAAAATAAAAGCATAAAAAATGTTTATAGATTTCATTAGCTTTTATCTATGGATTCTCTTACCCTACATTCCCTTTAAATAAATTAAATTAATATTTGAAACATGAATTAAATTATATAATTGCTTGTATCTTTGTGTTCGATCCTAGACTTTGTAGGTATAAATTAATCTCGAGTCCTCTTCACCGAGAATTTGACTTGGTTTTATATGGTTCTCTACATGTTCGTGCTACAACAGATAAGTATTAACTTATACATTTAGAGATTTGTTAGATGGTGTCGTTGCCGGGGACATGTCACATTATATGATTTATTTCTATTAGAATAATTATTTTAATGATTTTTAAATTTATTTAGGTAAAGTCATTTTGTTGTTGTGATTGTTTATGTTTTGTTTGTCATCTTTTTATGGGTTAGACCCTGAATCAAGTTAATTTCTCTTTTGAGAACTACCTGACCATTTAATATTTTTGTGGAGGGGGGGGATCGTGGACCTAACGACATCCAAAGGATCGCTAAGCCACAAGCTTGGAGCTTCACCGATGAGACCACAAAGCGATTGTATTTAGGAGGCCTTCTTAGCTAGATTAAGTAGTAATGTGTTCTCTAATTGTGTATATTTTTGTAGTTAATTAATTGTGTTGTAATTAATTAACATTTACAATGGCTCTCGACCAAGATCTTGCGCATGTAAAAAGGCCATTCATTATTCTTTATTGTGTGTGGGTGTGTTGAGAGTAATTCTCAACTCAGGTGGTGATTTAGGTTTTGGCACTACGCCTAATAAACAAATCTTAGGTCATATATTGATTGATCTCTATCATAGCTTAAGATACACAACTAATCTTATAAGATTCATAATTAAAAAAAATCTTAGGAGATTCATGATACACACTTAAACAATGTTCTACCTAACCAAATTAAATTGACTTCTTCATCTCTAATAGAATTATTGTTTAGGTGCGGATTTTCTCAATTTGAATCATATAGTGTAATATTTATAAATTCAATTTTCATCCACATGGAGAGTGCTGGGAATCACTATAAGTATTCCTAAACGACAACATGCATCATTGATTTGCGATTGCATTCCAGTTTTCGCTTTCTCACTCAGTTTTTTGCCAACTTCAAGAAAAAGGAAAAGGGACTATACATTAGGCGATGCTTGTGGTCACAAAATACAAAATGATAACCAACTCTAAAAATCAGGACTAAATTGTTGCAAATTGACATAAATTTTTGGAATAAAATCAACCTTGTATCACGAGCAGTAAACCCTCATTGTTTGAAGGTACTTATCCCCATACAGAGTGGGAGAGGATGTAGCCCCTATGGATTAGAGCAAAAATCCCTGAACTTGTGCCCTAAGTGCTTGGGCACACTCTTAGGGTCATGTTATTGGTGTAAGCACTTGCCTCTGACAAGTAGAAGAAGTAGTCTTGTTTCCAGTTGCTGTGCTCCACTAGTTTGAACTTGAACTACCGTAGGAGACTACAACTATGAGCCTCTATAAAGATTGCTAGAATCACTGACATAAAATTGCAAAGATAATAAATAAATCAAACTCTTACGACTTTCACATGTTGGGTTGGCGAATCGATTCAAAGGGGTTTGTTTGCAATGCATGGTGTGAGTTGATTCCGGACATTTACGTGCACATTAGTACTAGGTTTTAATCTTGAACCGATTATGCTCAATTCCCTATTCTCTTATGAAGATGGATAATCGGCCAGAATTTTGTTCGAATTTTGCGAACCTCTCATTGAACCATCAAAATATCATATCTTCCATGGTCCAACCTGAAGGATATGGTTAGATCCTCAAGCGCATCACGGAAGCCTGAGCGTCGTATCGAATACGACAAGGAGCGACTAGTCGGACTAGTTGCTTGATGCGGAAGAATTTAAAAAATTTTATACGACGAAACCACATGATCCAAGAACACTTCTCGGATCGTTTAGTCTAAACCACAAACAAGTTATAGGATTACCTCTTGAAGCGTGGTTGCGATCGAGTCTCTAAACGAAGAGACCTCCTGTCTCAAGTCCGATCCGACGGAGGAGACGCTTGCGAGCGCGGGGATGAACCGCGTGCTTCTCGCAATCCATGTTGATGATCCAAGCGGTGGATCTTCTGATCTCGACACACGAGATCCATCGTCTTCTTCACGAGCGAGGCGCACCGAAGGAGATGGAGATCCACGAGCAGACGATCGGGCAGCATAACGACGATGCTACGGTGATGGAGAACCTCTCCATGGTATCCATGGTGGACGACCATGAGAGGGATAGAGAGGGCTGACGTCTAGAGAAAGAGAGAGAGAGAGAGAGAGAGAGAGAGAGAGATGCTTCTCAATCATTCTGTGTGTAAATAAGAGCAATGGGGTGCCTCTCCTTTTATAGGGTTTTGGGATCCATGGATCTCAATCCATGGGACAACACAAATCCAATGGCTCTCATTGATTGTGTTTCTTTTAATGGCTAAGATTCGTGTGGGTAAAACCAACAACAATTAATTTAATTTAAATTAAATATATGTTGATAAATCAACACAATTTAATCACAAAATTAAATCATCAATACATGGAGATAATGGAAGAGAGAAAAGCCTCCTTCCATGTGGAGAGGGGGGACGGCCTCCCTTTCCTAATGGGAGTGGTGGCCGTCCACCCTCCTCCATTCGGAAGGTGGCTATTTTATCTCTTATGCAATCTACATTAATTGCAACAACTTTTGTTGCAAATTAAAAAATAATTCACAATTATTTTGTAGACATTGTAATCTTGCCATTGAAAAATTTGTGAATCATATTCACAACCCAAAACAAAATGTAAATTACATTTTCAATTCAATATCCAATGTGAATTCAATTCACATTAACATTTAATTAACAAATGTAAATTACAAATATCTCTCTCTTATATATTATAAATCACATTTATAATATATATGACTAATATGGATATTGCTATCCATATTATTCATATCCATGATAATTAAATCACACTTAATCATCTTGAATCTCTATTCTCTTGTTCTCAAATAACATGAATCATATTCACATTATATACATCTTTGATAATCAAATCATATTTAATTATCTAAGACAACTCTCTGTATAATATGGATCGAATTCATATTAATCATGATAATTAAATCACATTTAATTATCCATTTCCTCAATGCTCGGATACATAAATCAACAATAGAATTATCCATGAACTCCTTCAAGGATAATGCGCTTTCTCCGCAGATACTTGGAGATAAGGACCGGGCGATTGTATTGTTCCACGTATAGTGACATGGATATTGAGATCATATCTCAAATCCATGTCGCGGGCCTCCCATAGATGCTTGATTAAATCAAGACCGCAAATCTAATCTTCTCATTGCATCTGAATCAAATTCAGATCAATGTCCTATAATTGGACTAAGATAAGATTACTTCTCTACTGAGAGGAGTCACTAAAATCCAGACCCGTTTCATCACTCCCTAGTAATGGAAGTGTCATGGTTATACAATCGTTTATGATCACATCACCCTCAGGTATTCCTAATACCTGTACATCCTGCATACTGGAAGACTCAGATTAAACCCGAAGTATTGGATCAACTTTATACTGTCTACTTCATGGTTTTTATCAGTAAGTTTCTCAATCGATCATTGGGAGTCAGTATTGATCATATAATTTCCAAAAGTATATATCATACCTAGGTCTTGATCATATACTTTCCAAAAGTATATATCAAACCAACAAATTCAGTCAAGCTTCCAAAGCGAGACGACCGTGCGCACGGAATTTGATTCTTCCCAATATCTCATGAGTGAGCTCATGTCTTCCGGTTCAGTAGTGAACCTGTATGATCCCTTTGAGAGATCATATTACTCATTTGCCCTTATATGCACACCAGCGCACCGGTGTATAGACCTTGATTAGGTCATCAACCTATTGGTCTGCCAAATGTACATACTCGGACATATAGTAACACATATGTTTCCGGTCAGAGGATGTATGCCTTATCATGATAGCATATGATATAGGACTTTGGTTATCTCGATCTCGTTAAGTCAACTCTTTGACCTAACTAATCTGACACATCTGAATCTCTATTCCTATGTAGAGGACCTGCATCAAGAAGTCGGTCAGATATCAGCCTAACTGAGAAAGGATTGCCATCTCCTACTCAGGCTGGAAATCATCTCTTAATAATCATTTGACGGTGCTTGATGAGTCCTCAATCTAACTCATTAGATATTCATCTAAGCACCAGCCTCTATGATTCAATAATTGAATCAACAGTTGTATGATCATTAAGATGGCCATGGTACATAACCCTAATTGTACTAAGGGACCTATTATGCAAATTATGTACTCTTTATTTCAGATTAAGGAGTGAATTGCAATAACATTTATTGCATAATGGCTCGCCGTGGTCTCGCATGTCCAACAATCTCCCACTAGCTCAAAGAGCCATTAATGGGCTAATCATTTAAACCCATACTCATGTGACAATTATAGGCTATTTAGAAAATAGATAGGTAAGCTGATCAGTCACTCCGTTCCCACGAGACTACGCCAAGTCCTTTTACGGCACTTGTATATTTCCTAGTAACAGTGCTCGCATCCAATGCGAATGTTGCATCTCATGCAACCGATACTCAATTTTGTTTGTTATAGTGTCCTTGACACTACATCTTATTAATTATCATAACCAGTATTCCCATAATCCTTATTAGAATACCTTCATTCCTGGAGATCTCTATCTCCTAAGGTTTCTACAGTTAAGACCCTTATAGATCACTATCTACAAGTTCTTAATCCTTTAAAGATAAGACTTTGAGATCACTATCTCTAAGTTTCATCATCTTTGAAGATATTGTTATTACTGCAATCAAGTATTTTATTTCCATAGTGGGATTAGCAACAGTTTACTACTCCCACTGCATGGTAGACATATGGTTCTTGTACACATGTAGTATACATTCAGCTTCTCATAACTGATGCACAAGTGCAAGCAGTTCTAGCATTCACTTCCTCAACTCTTTGAGGTGTTATCCCTTTAGATAGATCAGTAACATATCTTAAGGGAAGGAAGCTTTTCTTGGAATTTTCCAGAAAATGAAATAAAACCAAGGTGTACTACTAATGTGTTGATCCCAATACCCTCTTCTCTTTGCTTATGAATGACTTCAGAAACTAAGATCTAAGAGGTATCCTTGAGATTATATCTCAATGTATGGGATAACCAGATTATAGAACACTTATTATTATCATCCTTAGATCATTCCAAATGATCAGGATAATATATACATTTAGCACGATGAACACAATGGGACTCCCACTAAGCTTCACATGGTTCATCAAGATTCTATCTGAAATCATAACATTTGTAATTTCATCAGATCTTATGATCCAACTACAAGAAGCTTATTTGAGTCCAAAGATGGAGTTCTTTAGCTTGCACACCTTGCTTTCCTCAATCATGAAGCCCTGGGGCTACTTCATATGAATATCCTTAGAGAGGTATTCATAGAGGAATGCAATCTTGACTCACATCATGAAGATATCATAGTCAAGTTGTGTAGCTATAGTTAGCAATATTCTGATGGGTTAAAGCAAGGTCACTGGAGAGAAAGTCTCATCGCTAGCGATGTATTCTCTTCGGTGTGTAGATCATGGCTACGAACCGTGCTTTGAAGGTCTCTACCTTCTCATCAGGTTCCCTCTTTCTCTTGAAGATTCATCTACACCTTGATGGGTCTTACCCATATAGGTGGATCTTCGAGGGTCCATATACAACACTTGTATATGAAATCTACATTAGACTTTTATTGCTAACATCCATCTTTCTATGTCATGATTCTCAAGAACTTCATCACATGAAGTCCGATCATTTTCACATGGAATACATCCTCAATCTTATTTGAAGCAGTATTAATGTTTCATCTTCAATTATTCTTTTAGTTTCCGATTTAAGGAGCCTCATTATCTTCTCAAGATTAAATGAGTTCCTTCACTTCATTTTATCTTGACTCTTAAGAGAGTCATCCTCTAAGAATCACATTCTCAGAGATGAGATCCTTTAAGAATCTCAAGGTCATAAAGTAGGTGTACAATACCATCCTTTATTTTCCTAATGAAGTAGCACTCTCTAGTGCTAGATTCCAGCTTACATGCATGGAACCTTATTAAGTATATAATGTAGTCTCTACTACATATATACCTTGGAAACTAAGAGATAATTATGCTATGATTAATCATTGATTAAATCATGTCACACATGATCAATTGTATCTCCCTACGACTCTATTGAGTTAAGGTTCATTAGGAGGATTGAGATAGGAATGTTATTCACATCTCCATAAGGTATTTCTTGAATTCATCTAATAGGTACAAATTACCTTGGTTCGATCAAATTCATTTCATCTTCCTTCAAACTTTGGTTCTAAATTAAAATTGTGAAATCTTTGAACATTTCAAAGTTTTCTAAGTGAAGAGAAGAAATCTCACATCACAATAATCATTAATAGATATCACATATCCATAATGTTTACTATGATATAGATGATTCACATACATCAATATGTATGAGATCCTGAATACCTTTACATCTTACACCTTTCCCAAAGAAGGGTGTATTGGACATTTTACTTTGAATACAATATTCATAAGTATGTAAGTTTTGAATTTTTTAGAAATTCTAAAGTTTCATCTCTTACTTGTCCATTAATCTCATCAATAGACATATATCCAAAACATGATGTCAGATCATTGTCAAGTGATCTTTATCCTCCTATCGATCTTTAAAGGTTTAATTTTCAGTATTAGAAATCTTAATGAACCATTTATTAATTTTCTAATTTAGTGGAGTCCACTAGATGTAAGATTACTATCTGAAATATCTCCATCATAACTCTTTATGATAGGTTTATTCCAGATTTCATGTTTATTCCCAACATTTAGAAATAAACAATGAGTGTATTCTAATATCTAGGTCATAGAGACATTCTCTAAGACTAAGGGCTCCCACTGAAAATATGAAGTCTATTCATCCGGTGGAAATTATTGCAACAATTGCATCAATTCCAACATGGATGACCATTAAACCTTAAGATCAAATTTCTAATATTCTAATACAGATGCAACCAATTGCAAGTGTCATTAGAAGATTGAGATACAATTATTAGACTTCATCTTATCAAATAAGAAAGTCAATTTCAATGATTATATGTAGTTTTTTTTGATGTACTATCCGATTCCTTTTTTTTAAGGATTCTAGATCGATTTGATAGTCATACTATCAACACATTAATTTATTGCAGTATTTGCATTCATCCAACTCTTTGGATGTCATATGGAAGTCACAGAAGTACAGTCAACTCTTTGACTATACCTCTTACGTGGGTCCAACCCATGCTTCCACTGCGCTCCCTTTGTCTATAAGCAACTATTGCTCAAGACCAAGGATCTCTTATCTTAAAATCAAAAATTTCAATATAAGAGTATTTCAACATTTATACAAGCTTCATTTAAGTTGATATAATATGAATATTATGAAGCTTCATGAATGACTAGAGTATAGATAGTAGAATGATGACATTCATCGTATCTACATCCATCTAGACTCTTAAAATATTGATTCAGGTAGGTACTCAAATAATTTGAATACATCATCTCTTATAGAGCCACCATTCTGCATGATGCAGAGAACCACATCATTCATGATTAAATGTCGAGAGTACATATGTATGCCAGAACATCTTCTTCGAATTTTATAAGGATTATTTGATAATTACGATCATTATCGACATGTCACTTTAAAAGTGCATTCGATAAGATCAAGACTTATAGAGACATACAAACCCTATGGTTTTAGTCCTATTGTCTTATTAATCATCATTCCTCATTATTATGAGGAAACTTGCACATTGCAACCACATACATTATGTGTCCAACTGCAAGTACAATATCTGGATCATGAGTCCAATCCATGATATTTTACTGGTTATTATTCAGTATAACATTGAGTGGGTTTAATGAAGGATTATCTGAAATAAGAAATTTGCATAAGGATATATATTTATATATATACATGTTTTACTTTGAATTAGGAATTTTATATCAATGTTGTCTTGCCATGTCAACAATGAAAGTTCATTCCCTTAATCACTTTCAATGTAAGAGATATACTTACCACTATATCTCAAGCAAGATCTGCGATCTCCTTCCTTATCTTTGTTGCATCCCAATAATATGAGAACCTACAACTCGGATAAAAAGAAGCGGGAACACATTCCGCCTTGTAAGTCCAATTTGCATCTCCCAATTCGGTCTTTAATGCCCGGTCCCACCACCCCTAAGGTGATGTTGACCCGCCATTAATTGAACCAACCGTCAACAGGAATACAACTCGCTATGCGCAATCCAATATCGCCCCAATAATATGAGGATCCGATATTGGGGTCACTACACATACGTCCTTACTCTTTCGAGAAGCGATGAGCCCGATCCAAATGGATCATATGCAGGAGCTGTCACTTCGGACATGCATCTCCCACATATAATATCTGGCGACGAAACCCTTCACCTTGATGGGAGACCATGGATGTCACTTATGTGATCCTCCATATCTTATTCAAATTAAATTAATTTCTATGAATCACATTCATATAATTAATTCTTCCAAGGGAATTATCAACTCTAATCATATTAGAGTATTTTTATTGGACAAAATTAACTTAATCATATTAAATTAATTATCAATCCAATTCAATCAATCAAACTTGATTGTCTTAATTGAATATATATGGTATTATTCTCAAAGTACGTATTAATTCGTATTTTAATAATTAGAAAAAAATACATCTTAATTTCTCGGACATTATCCCGTCCCTACCCGCTGTCATGGTTAGTACCGGAGGAAGTGGGATGAACCGCATACGTTGCAACCCGCTACCCCAGCGATCCCCGACTAGACACCATATCCGCCTCAGGAAAGGATAATGACAAATTGATTAATTTGTACTTGAGATGATCATCGGTTCTTCAACCGAAATTATACCATATAGTAATCAAAACAATTTTGATTATAAGGAAATTTGCTAGAAAATATCCCAATCTTATTCAAGCAAGGAGTTTGATGATTGTGTTTTCAATTATGATCTAGATCAAATCTAATCAATTAATTGGTTGAGGTCAAGTCAATTAAGGAAATAATCATATTCCAATATTTCTCAAATATTTTCCATAATTATTTCATGAAATTAACAATTAATTTCACTAATTGACAATCACATGGTTCTTGATTAGGAAAGTAATTTCAGCAGTGACCCCTACTTACTAAAATTAGCATATCTCAATCAATTTAAATCCAAATTAAGCAAAGTTTCCATAATTTGCTAACTTGATTTATAACAGAACTTATGTGATTTGCACGCATTTAGAGGCGTCTCTAAACAGTAATTAACTCCTTAATTACGTTAAGATTCGCAGTTCCCGTAACAGTGAATACATGTTCATTAAAACAACCATATCCGAAATCTGATTTACGCAAACTCAGATCCTATGATTTCCTTATTTAATGGGGAACAAAATCCAGGTATTAAATTCGTGTTTAAACAATTCAAACAGTGCCGAATTTACTTACTAAACAGATCTGCGAAATCAAATGCGATGAAAACTTTCACGACCTTAATGAAACCAAGTCGTCCTTGGTTAGCGAATCATATTCGAAACCGTCAACCTGGCTCTGATACCACTTGAAGGATATGGTTAGATCCTCAAGCGCATCATGGAAGCGTGAGCGTCGTATCGAATACGACAAGGAGCGACTAGTCGGACTAGTTGCTTGATGCGGCGGAATTTAAAAAATTTTATACGACGAAACCACATGATCCAAGAACACTTCTCGGATCGTTTCGTCTAAACCACAAACAAGGGATAGGATTACCTCTTGAAGCGTGGTTGCGATCGAGTCTTTAAACGAAGAGACCTCCCGTCTCAAGTCCGATCCGACGGAGGAGACGCTTGCAAGCACGGGGATGAACCGCGTGCTTCTCGCAATCCATGTTGATGATCCAAGCGGCGGATCTCCTGATCTCGACACACGAGATCCATCGTCTTCTTCATGAGCGAGGCGCACCGAAGGAGATGGAGATCCACGAGCAGACGATTGGGCAGCATAACGACGATGCTGCGGTGACGGAGAACCTCTCCATGGTATCCATGGTGGACGACCATGAGAGGGATAGAGAGGGCTGACGTCTAGAGAAAGAGAGAGAGAGAGAGAGAGAGAGAGAGAGAGAGAGAGAGATGCTTCTCAAGCATTCTGTGTGTAAAGAAGAGCAATGGGGTGCCTCTTCTTTTATAGGGTTTTGGGATCCATGGATCTCAATCCATGGGACAACACAAATCCAATGGCTCTCATTGATTGTGTTTCTTTTAATGGCTAAGATTTGTGTTGGTAAAACCAACAACAATTAATTTAATTTAAATTAAATATGTGTTCATAAATCAACACAATTTAATCACAAAATTAAATCATCAATACATGGAGATAATGGAAGAGAGAAAAGCCTCCTTCCATGTGGAGAGGGGGGACGACCTCCCTTTCCTAATGGGAGTGGTGGCCGTCCACCCTCCTCCATTAGGAAGGTGGCTATTTTATCTCTTATGCAATCTCCATTATTTGCAACAACTTTTGTTGCAAATTAAAAAATAATTCACAATTATTTTGTAGACATTGTAATCTTGCCATTGAAAAATTTGTGAATCATATTCACAACCCAAAACAAAATGTAAATTACATTTTCAATTCAATATCCAATGTGAATTCAATTCACATTAACATTTAATTAACAAATGTAAATTACAAATATCTCTCTCTTATATATTATAAATCACATTTAAAATATATATGACTAATATGGATATTGCTATCCACATTATTCATATCCATGATAATTAAATCACATTTAATCATCTTGGATCTCTATTCTCTTGTTCTCAAATAACATGAATCATATTCACATTATATACATCTTTGATAATCAAATCATATTTAATTATCTAAGACTACTCTCTGTATAATATGGATCGAATTCATATTAATAATGATAATTAAATCACATTTAATTATCCATTTCCTCAATGCTCGGATACATAAATCAACAATAGAATTATCCATGAACTCCTTCAAGGATAATGCGCTTTCTCTGCAGATACTTGGAGATAAGGACCGGGCGATTGTATTGTTCCACGTATAGTGACATGGATATTGAGATCATATCTCAAATCCAGATCACGGGCCTCCCATAGATGCTTGATTAAATCAAGACCGCAAATCTAATCTTCTCATTGCATCTGAATCATATTCAGATCAATGTCCAATAATTGGACTAAGATAAGATTACTTCTCTACTGAGAGGACTCACTAAAATCCAGACCCATTTCATCACTCCCTAGGAATGGAAGCGTCATGGTTATACAATCGTTTATGATCACATCACCCTCAGGTATTCCTAATACCTGTACATCCTGCATACTGGAAGACTCAGATTAAACCCGAAGTATTGGATCAACTTTATACTGTCTACTTCATGGTTTTTATCAGTAAGTTTCTCATTCGATCATTGGGAGTCGGTATTGATCATATACTTTCCAAAGTATATATCATACCAAGGTCTTGATCATATACTTTCCAAAAGTATATATCAAACCAACAAATTCAGTCAAGCTTCCAAAGCGAGACGACCGTGCGCACGGAATTTGATTCTTCCCAATATCTCGTGAGTGAGCTCATGTCTTCCGGTTCAGTAGTGAACCTGTATGATCCCTTAGAGAGATCGTATTACTCATATGCCCTTATATGCACACCAGCGCGCCGGTGTATAGACCTTGATTAGGTCATCAACCTATTGGTCTGCCAAATGTACATACTCAGACATATAGTAACACATCTGTCTCCGGTCAGAGGATGTGTGCCTTATCATGACAGCATATGATATAGGACTTTGGTTATCTCGATCTCGTTAAGTCAACTCTTTGACCTAACTAATCTGACACCTCCGAATCTCTATTCCTATGCAGAGGACCTGCATCAAGAAGTCGGTCAGATATCAGCCTAACTAAGAAAGGATTGCCATCTCCTACTCAGGATGGAAATCATCTCTTAATAATCATTTGACGGTGCTTGATGAGTCCTCAATCTAACTCATTAGATATTCATCTAAGCACCAGCCTCTATGATTCAATAATTGAATCAACAGCTGTATGATCATTAAGATGGCCATGGTACATAACCCTAATTGTACTAAGGGACCTATTATGCAAATTATGTACTCTTTATTTCAGATTATGGAGTGAATTGCAATAACATTTATTGCATAATGGCTCGCTGTGGGCTCGCACGTCCAACACAACCACCTCTTTCCCATCGACCATCACAGATTCAAAATAACCCTTACATCCCAACGAACCCCTTTCTTTCTTCTCTTCTCACCGAGGAAGACTATTGCCTTGGTAAGATCGACTCAATTTCCATTTCTTCGTTAAGATCACATTCCAATCTTTTTATTAATGATGGTCTAGAAGATTTGTCCAATATGCCTCCTAAGAGACATAATGAAAAGGAGGAAGAGAAAGAGGACCCAATGCATGCAGTACTAGCTAGGCTAGTAGAATCTGAGCAGAACCAAGCATTTATGAGAGTGCAGATTGACCAATTGAATCTAGGTAGAGATGCACCTATGGACGCAACATACAACCGTGGGCAATACCAGATGACCAATTGGTTGAGCCTAGTCGAGCCCAAAGTTGAATATGAATTGAAGATGCAGTTTCTGAGTTTGTTGCCTCATTTTCATGGGAATGCACATGAGGAACCATATGCATTCCTTAGAGAGTTTGAGTTGGTCTGTACTAACCTTAGGAATCCTTGGGTTTGCCAAGACTACATTAGGCTCAAATCCCTTCCTTTTGCCTTAAAGGATAAGACTGACTATTGGATGAAGAATTTGGGGGTAGTTATAACTACCTTTGTGCAATTTGAGGACTTATTTTTGAAGAAGATCTACCCTTTAAGTAGAACTAATTTGACGCGCTCATGCATAACGAGTTTCTCCTAACTTCCGAATGAAGCTTTCCACGATACATGGAAGAGATACAAAGATCTCTAACAGAAGTGTCCTTGCCACAGCTTAGAGCCTACCATCCTGGTCAAATATGTTTATTGTTATCTAAACCTTGAGGGGAAGGGATTAGTTATTGTTGCTTGTGGAGGCTTCTATACTTCACGTGGTGAGGAGGACACTATTTGGAAGGTGTTCGAGCATATGGCCGAGACGTAGAGCACAAACTACGAGTAGAAATTAGTTAGAGACCCCCATACCATTCTTATCAAATGGGGGAGCAAAGGCTATAGTGGATCATTCTGACATGGACATCATAGCAGACAAACTCACAGTATTGAGATGATCGATAGGAGGATGGATGAGTTGGACAACAACTTATAGAAATTTCATAAGCAGATGGAAGAACATTCTGAAAAGGTATCAAAGACAAGGATAGCTTGAATGGCTGCATCTGCTGCTCCCGTATACCATGTTCACCATATTCAGGAGCAACAGATGTTAGGGCCACCCCAGCCATGGGTCAAGGACCAGCCTCTCGCCCATATTTGTCAGCAACAACCTTCTTTTGTTGAGACTATCATCGAGGAGCCATCCCAGGTGTGGGAGGTAAATGGTGTGTGGTACACCAATGACCCCTCCAGGAAGAGAAGTTCTAGGGACCGCTTCTCTTACCAGCGTCCCCAAACCTTCTGCAACACATCATTTACTTCTACACCTCTTCCAGCACCACAGAGCTCTGGAACCCATACTTCTCAGGCACTGAGGCAATAACAACAACATTATGAATTTTACCAGACGTATCAGTTGGGACAACAGGGCCCACATTTTCAACATCCAACCTAACAACAACAATACTATAGCCATGAGGCCAATCTTCACATTCTCCCTTTCCTTCTTTAAAACAACAACATTTATCTTCAGGTCCCACAGATTTTTAAATATAGATTCAGTGATTGAAGATAAGTGTCGCTGAACGAGGAAGATTCAGAGAGCTTCGCGGTAGCACGAGGAAGATTTAGACTCCAAGGAGGACCTTGCACCTTCGGTTGAGGAGAATGCATCTTAAACATGCATTCCCCAACCTTTAATTTATTATTGATTGTTAGATTCCAAATTTGATGTAAAAGATTCAGTTGTGGAGAACTAAGTTTCTCGTAATAAAAAGCATGACTCTATTTATGATTCTAAATCTTCGCAATCTCCTTTTGTTTCTATTATCCCTTTGCCATGTGATCTTACGACAAGAAAGCATAACATGAAGAAGATATAAAAAGATGATCCAAATATTATAATGAAAGTGCCATTTGATGAGTATGTGGAAAATAACCCTGCCTTCCAGAAATATCTATTCGTTGTACACCTAGCAGGGTTAGTAAAAAGAATCTGGAAAGATATGCAAAGACAAACATTTTATCAGTTGCACTACATTTTGTATCAAAAAACAACAATTACCAAAGAATCAGAGAGATCTTGGTCCACATTATGTGGTGAGTCAAATTGATGACACCGCGTTTGCACGAACTCTCTTAGATAATGGTTCTTCGATCAACCTACTTTCATTTGCCTTACATGAAAAAATTGAGTTGGGTCCACTTCGTTGATCTAGAACATTAATTTAGTTTTCTTATAAGTGCATGAAAAAGTCAAAGGGAGAGATCAAGGATGCTTTCATATTGATTAAGGGATAGGACTACAATGTGGACTTTATAGCCTTGATATGGACATCCACAATCAATTGAGATATTTACAAATCATTCTTGGGCGGCCCTTCCTTAGGACCGTCGGTGCTTCTTTTGATTAACATACATGGATGACAAAGTTCCGTTCTCCTAGTGGAGATGTGGAGCTATAGATGAAGAACCAAAAATGGCAACGACCTGACTCCGTGTCGAGTACAGACTTTTCTTCATCTGAGGCAGATTGCGGACTTGTTAGTTCAATTGGGATATGGAGGAAGAATCGAACATGACTAAGCGAGACCCTTTCATCTAGAGTGGATAGTGTACATGATGCAATATGTAAGGTTATACCTCGATAATTGAGTAATGGATCATTTAACTATTCCTTTGATTACTTGTATTATCAGTTCCTATATCTGAGAAACAATCGAAGTAATTAGATTTAGAATCCGATGCAGCTTTTGCCGAATTACCATGTTTATTTGGCGATCTGATTCTTCCATCTTCTTCTTCAGTTCAGTTGGTGGACAACACTACAGACTTAGTACCACCTTCATGCAACATGAAACCATATTTGTCTTTAATCCAGCCAGATTTGATTGATGATGCCACATTACCAGAGTTGAAGTCACATCCTTATACACTAAAGTATTATTTTCATACGAGACCTAAGAATATATTTCTTGTTATCATTTATTCTACGTTGACTATAGAACATGAGTCTAGGTTGCTTGAAGTGTTAGAGGAGAACAACAAGGCAATTGGTTGGGCGATGTCGGATCTCATGGGTATAAATCCCACACTCTGTTCACACCAAATATATGTTGAGGATAATGCTAGACCTTCCCATGAGTTTTAGAGGAGACTTAATCCAAATCTACGGGAAGTAGTTACGAAAGAGATTGAGAAGTGGTGTGGAGCAGGTTTTATCTACCCAATCTCTGACTCCGATTTGGTGGCCCCATTACATGTTGTCCCGAAGATGTCGGGAATTCAGACGGTCACCAATTAAGAGGGAGTCAAGATAGCGAGACGAGTACCAATGAATGGCATGTTTTTTCGACCACAGATGCCAAAATGTTGTGACCAAGAAAGATCACTTTCTTCTACCTTTTATTGATCAGATTTTGGAGAGACCAAGGGGAAAGAGTTCTTCTATTTTCTTAATGGTATTCAAGCTACAATTAAGTAGCCATCACCCTTGAGAAGGAGGAAAAAACCATTTTACACGTCGTTTCAGCACATACACATTCAAGCACATGCCTTTCGGGCTATGTAATGCCCCAGGTACTTTTCAGCAGTGCATGATTGCCATGTATGCCGAAATGGTAGGGGACTTCCTATAGGTCTTCATGAATTATTTCTTAGTCCATGGTGATTCATTTGATTCATGTTTAGCACACTTGGACCGTTTTCTTTAGAGGTGTAGAGAAGTGAATCTAGTACTCTCTTGGGAGAAACATCATTTTATGATATGGGAGGGAATCGTGTTGGGGCATGTCATCTCCAAGATTGGAATGGAAGATGATATGGCCAAGGTGGATGTGATCAGGAAACTAGATCCACCAACTAACATCAAGTCAGTGAGGCCATTTTTAGAGCATGTTGGATTTTTTTATCATTCATTCTGAATTTTTCAAAGATTTCATGCTCATCGGTTGAGCTCTTAGGGAAAGACACTGAGTTCGATGTAGATCACACATGTGTAGAGGCTTTTGAGCTCCTTAAGAGAAAGATTTGTGACTCACCTATTTTGCAGGCTCATGATTGGCCTTTTCCCTTTGAGATCATGTTTAATGACTAGGATTTTTCTATAGGAGCCGTATTAGGGCAGAGGCGAGATCTAATCCCATTTACGATTAACTATGCCAGTAAAGTTTTTAACACCGAAAAGTTATAGAATGATGGAAAGGAAATGCTCGTCGTAGTTTGGGCTTTTGAGAAATTTAGTTCTTACATCTTGGGATGAAAGGTGATTATTTATATAGATCATTATGCCATTAGATATCTCATGGAAAAGAAGGATGTGAAGGCACGTCTTCTTAGGTTGATTTTGTTACTCCAAGAGTTTGATTTAGAGATTAAGTATAAGCTTGGAGTCAAGAACATAGTGGCTGATCATCTGTCGAGACTTGAGTTGAAGCATTCCACTGACTTGGAGCCAATCAGAGAGACCTTTCAAGATGAGTCAATTTGTGTTGTCTATTCACTCCCTAGGTATGCCAACATGGTGAACTATCTTGTCTCCAACAAAGTTCCTCACTGTTGGACTAGGAACAACATTGACCGACTGAAGTCGGATTCGAGGAGATACCATTGGGAGCATTCTTTTTCATTAAAGGATCAGATTGTGTCTGGGAGTTGTATTCCTCAAAAGGAATACCGGAGTGTCCCAATGTATTGTCATTCGCTTGTGGTTGGCTGACATAATTCAGGAAAAAGAACAGCTCATAAGATACTTCAATGTGTATTCTTCTAGACTACCTTGTTTAGAGATGCCCCTAATTTTGTACTGTCATGCCCTATATGTCAAAGGACGGGAGGGACAGTTGGCTATAGAGATGAGATGCCCATGCAACCTGTGATATTTTGTGATGTTTTTTATGCATGGGGCATAGATTTCATGGGTCCTTTTCCCCGTAGTCATGGATTTGAGCATATCTTGTTAGCGGTTGATTATTTGTCAAGATGGGTGGAGGCTTTTCCAATCGAGCTGCAGACAGTAGGATTGTTTGTAAGTATATCAAGGAGCATACATATCATGGTTAATGGTGCCTAAGGTTTTGATTTCTGATAGGGGTAACTATCTTGTGAATAGAGAGATGAGATCATTATCTAAGGACTATCATTTAAGTACAGAGTTGCTAGTCCTTACCACCCACAATCGAACAACATGGGGGAGGTGAAGAGCATTCTTTAAAAGTTGGTGCATCTCGATAGGAAGAATTGGTTGCAGTTGTTGGACCAAGTTATGTGGGCATACAAGACGGCTTACAAGAGTCCTTTAGGTACTTAACCTTTTAGGATGATTTATGACAGCGATGCCATTTTCCAGCTGAATTAATTCACAGATCTGGAAGAGCAATAAAGAAGATAAATGTGTCTCCGGGAGGTTGATAAGAAGGAAAATCTTTCTAAGCGTTGGCCTTAATCACCTCAGAAAGTTGTGTATAGACCTAAACCTTAATGAGTTAGTGGAGATTCGTAATAGTGCATATGACAACAACTTGATCTATAAGGACAAAGTTATTAAGTGGCATGATTCGCATATTAGATGCAACAACTTTGTCCCAGGACAAAAGGTATGGTTGTTTAACGCTAATTTATGAATTCTTCACGGGAAATTGAAATCCAAATGGACGGATTCTTCTATAGTAAGGAGCTGCATGATAATGGCAATGTAGAGATTGTCGATCTTTCAGAAGGTGCACCTTTCTTTCTAGTCAATGGGTAGTTGTTGAAGCATTTTGTAGAATCCAGAGAACGACTGATTCCTGTTGAGGTCATTATATTCATGTTGGTTGATTCATTTGTAGATATTTCAGATACAACAAGAAGTTAAAATAGCAGATTAACATCTTTCAGATTCAACATCAACTCGATTCATGTTTTATTTGACTTAATTCTTTTAGGGTTGAGTTACTCCTTTCTTCAAACTCTTACTCCTAACTTAGGCTATTCCCAGCCTAAATATAGGGCGAAACCAACCCTTTGTTGTACATTCTTCACATGCTTCTTGACGAGTCCAGAATCGTAGCGTTAAGAAGACGATGTTATTTATGATCGTGCGTGAAAAAGATAATGTCGTTCATTGAAGGCGGCGATCGAAATCAGTCAAGAAATAACCACAAATATTTATTCAATTTCAATCACGTGGTTTTATGTTTATTTTACTTGGGCAAGTCCCAAGGTCGAACACAAGGAGGCAAAGGAACAACCTAGAATTATGTCTATCAAGATTCGTGTACGGTTTTTGAGGTGGTCTTTTTTTGGAATTTTTAATGCAAATAAGGGATGCAAGATGCAATTTCAGCCTATTTTAGGGATTAAAATGTCAACTACGTTCAAACGATGTCCGAAAAATATGAAACTTGGCCATGATGCAAAATATGATGAAATGAATGTACTGTAATGTTTTTGGAATTTTGGATGCAATATGAATTTTTTTATGAAACTTTAAATGCAAACAAAATGAATTTCGATATTTAATTATAATAAATATTAAACCTACTTGTTTTCAAGGGATAAAATTATCTAAGATCTATCACTAGGTGATGGAACTCAGAAAAATCCTAAACCTAGAAAATTTGAGATCTAATACTTAATTAAAAATCAAACACTGAAATACGCAAAATGACTTTTACAGGGCGATCTATGCATGCAAATGCAAATCTTTTTGGGCACAATGTTAAGCACAATAATCTCTACAATATATAATTTTGGGGAAATTTTAGAGCAATGGTTAATCAATGGCATTTTTAATAGCATAACATGGGTAAAGTTTGCAATTTTCCCCGAATAATTGATTATTAATTAACCATCAATCAAAAAAATACTCACATCATGTCAAAGTGTAGAGAATTAAAAGACGAACATTATGCTATTTTTGATAAATGAAATGATGCAGAGAAGAGGTCTAAAATGATAAATGAATACAAGGGTGTAACTGCAACGAATAAATAAATATAGAAATGCAAAGGTGGGACCTAAGTATGATTACCAATAATACCAGGGGTTTTTCTGCAAATTCTCCAGAAGGGCACGTGCCTGGCACGTGCCCTCGGGTCAGCAGGGCTGAGGTGCAAATAGTAAGAAGTCTTAGGGGCCCATCTGCAAATGTGATGCTGATCACGTGACTCCTCACGTGCGAGGTCAGGCTTGGGAGGAGTCTTGGCTCGGATTGCCAAGTGTCGCGCGTCTGTGCCTCGGTGTGGCCTGAGGCTAGTGGCTTGGCGATAGGCTCGGGAATGATCTGAACCGTTGATGACGATGCAATCTGATGGCTGGGGGTCCAGAGAACGTCAATGGCTTGGATGGAGGCGCTTGGTAATTGGACAGTTGCCTTTGACAGACACACGGCCAGGGGTCGTCGGAGGCGAGGCGGAGTGGCTGAGTGGCGGTCACGGGACGTCGTCAACGAAGGTGGCGGAGTCGTACTGAAGGGAGCGCTGGCCATCAGAGTCGAAGGGGCACGGAGGTTGCGACAACCAGAGGTGGGGCAGCTAGTGATGTAGAACCCTGAGCAGGAGACTCTAAGCGGAGATGGTAAAGGCAGAGCATCATCGGTTGTCGATGGAAGTCGTCGGAGAAGATGGTGGTGTAGAAGGTCGGAGGAGATGAAGTGCGTGGAGACACAAGTGCGGAGGTGGCGGTGGTCGTCGGTGAGGGTGATGATCGTGGGAGAGTGAGAGAGATCGGAGATGGTGCGTACGTCGGCCAAGGAATAGAAGTGTAGGAGGAGATACCTGGACGGGGGCTCAACAGCAGAGTGCCGGAGTGGAGCAGCTGCTGGAGGCTTCACTGCGACGAGGTCGTCGACCTCGAATGACGCCGTGGAAGGGAGGATGGCCATTATGTCACTTCGGAGCGGTTCTTGGGTTGAACGGCGGATGAGGCTGAATGGTGGGGGTGATTCCTTTAAATAGGGGAGAGAGGGAAGGGGCTGGCGATGGAGGGCGGTTGCGAGATGAGCGGAGGCGGAGATCTCAGAGGAGGTCGTTGGCCGTTGGCGGAGAAGGCGGGGGCGACGGTTGCGAGGTTTGCGGCGGCCGTTGCAGAAGGGGGCATGGGAGGATGACGATGTACAGCGGCCGTTCGATCGGCCATGATCGAATGGCTATGGAGGCGCCAAGTGGTGGTAGAAGTGAGAGGGGGCGCGCACGTGCTTGGCGCATGCCTGGGAGAATGTGCCTCGCACATGCGGGTATTTAAAACTTTTTTAAACGAATAAATAAAGAGGCCATAAAATGCTGACACATGGCGGTCTCAGGGGCTGCCATGTGTCAGCACCAGAAAAATCGAAGATAAAGATTTTGTAAAATCGAAAATAAATAGCAACTGACCTCAGATCGCAAAAGTTCCTTCACGAAAATGCTCGTCTCAATGAGATCTACAACTTTCATGAAGATATCAAAACCAAAATCGATCAAATGCAAAAAGTGAATTTTTGGGGTATCCCATGTACATAGAATACCTTGATTTTTGGGTTTTCTATTTTTTGTCATTTTTAAACCAGATAAAAATCCGGAAAAAGTATGGAAAAATCAAAGATAAATAAAGACACCTAAATCTAATTTTTTGGGATTATTATTAATTAAGAAAATATGTACATAAAATATCAGGTCAAAAACCGCTAAAATACACAATGTACAAAAGAGGCCCAAAACCCAACTTTCACATATGAGCTCTGATTCACTTGAACTTGGTCTTATTTTGAAGGTAATTATTTGTACATTAGTTCAAAAGTGAGTAGGAACAAAATGGACACTGGATGGGGAAGATATGGGGCTTTGAGTCCGGAAGTCCTGAAAGCAGGGTTTGGGTTTTTGGTCCACTTAACAGGTTTAGTGATTTTTTTATATTTTTCATTTATTCTTGTTAGTGATATGTACGCAGTGGAAGTGGTTTGTGTCATTCGGAGTTAGCATGAAGAAGTTAAAAATCCGAGAAATTAGGCTATTTACAGGTTATTTTTGGCTTCTTATTTTGTGCATAAATAATGGATAAAATGCAATTCTTATGAAAACTTGCAAGAATACTAATTATGCAGAATAAATGTAGAAATGCTGATGATTTTGAGGGAATGGAGCTTAATAAATGAGACCTAGAGTTATGAATCTGAGATTCATCATCCTTCTATACTTAAACCATGCTCGTCCCTGAGCATCAAAAAGAAATGCCATGAGGTGAAATGAGATTGGGTTCCATACCAAGACCATGACTTGAAGGTGAAAATGAAACTAAACTCGACCTTTCGATTAATAGTGTGGCGGAACTTCTGTGAGACTTAGAATTTTAAAAATCAAAAGCCCTCAAGTTCTATAAATCATTGTCACAGTTTCGGCTCAGAAGTCATCTTAGAGCAATCCTCTTCCCAAAGTATACCCTATGAATATTGAACAACCAACTCATGTGTGTGAAGGGTTTTAGCTCTTCCCATCCAGAATGCCGGACTACCATGCTCCTCTCCTTTCCAGTAACTCGTCCTCGAGGAATCATGTATTTCCTTCTAAGGTCTGTCGTGTTGTGTTCACAATCAAATTGGGGGAAGAAGATAGAAGAAGGGGAAAAGAAATATTGTGAGCTAGATCTCATTTTGTCTTGGAAAAAGAGCCATTTTATGGTTACAACATGTTGGGGCATGTCATCTCCAAGCAAGGTATGGAGGTTGACTCTGCCAAGGTGGATGTCATGAAACGTCTCGATCCACCATCCAACATCAAGCAGTAATGGTATTTTCTGGGGCATGTCAGCTTTTACCGACGGTTCATTCAGGACTTATCTATGATTGCCCGACCGCTAACTGAATTCTTAGGCAAAGGTATCGAATTTTTTTAGATGACAAATGTCTTAGTGCCTTTCTCACATTGAAACAAATGATCATCAGTGCTCCTGTCCTACAGCCGCTTGATTGGTCTCTGCCCTTTGAGATCATGACGAATGCTTCAGAGTTTGCAGTTGGGGTTGTATTAGGACAGAGGAGGAACGGACTTTCAGTTGTTATCCACTATGCCAGCCACACTTCAGATGATGCCCAGTGCAACTATACAGTAACAAAGAAAGCGATGTTGGTAGTGGTATTTGCTTTAGATAAATTCAGATCTTATCCTCTTGGCTCAAAAATCACAGTGTATACAGATCATTCATCTATCAGATTTTTGATGGAGAAGAAGGATGCTAAGGCACGCCTTCTTTGATGGATTCTCTTTCCCCAAGAGTTTGATTTAGACATTAGCGATAAGCCTAGGGTAAAGAACGTGGAAGGTAATCACCTCTCACAACTAAAGATAGAGAATCCTTCAGATGAATACACGTCGGAGATTACAGAGAGATTCCCCCATGAGAGCATCTTTGCAATTACAAAGCTCCCATATTATGCAGACATAGAGAACTTTCTGGTTACACAAAAGAGTCCACAAGGTTGTCCGAAAGACCGAGTCGATAGGCTAGTGTCCATGGCACGATAGTACCATTGGGAGGATCAGATTCTTTTTCGTGAAGGACCGGATTTTGTTTATAGGCAATGTATTCCTTAAGAAGAATACAATAGTGTCCTCACTCTGTTCCATTCCTTAGAGGCAGGAGGACATCATTCGGGGAAGAGGACATCGCAAAAGGTACTTCAGAGCAGATTTTGGTGGCCGACTCTTACTAGAGATGCTTGCACATTCGTGAAGAGTTGCTCAGATTATCAGAGAGTCGTAGGGGCAATCGGTGCTAGAGACGAAATGCCTATGCGAGTTGTTATCATTTGCGAGATCTTTGACGCATGGGGCATAGATTTTATGCGATCATTTCCCTCCAGCAACGACTTTGCTCGTTGTAGATTATATTAGTAGATGGGTGGAGGCTATACCCGCACGAACCGCTGACAGCAAGATAGTGTGCAAGTTCCTGACGGAACATATTATTTTGCGGTTCGGTATTCCACGTATTCTCATTTCAGACAAAGATAGATATTTCATTAACAAGGAGGTAAAAACGGTAATGAAGAACTATGGCATTTATCTCAGAGTAGCTTCTCCTTACCACCCGCAGATGAACGACACGGCTGAAGTTTTAAATAGGGAGGTGAAATCCATTCTTCAAAAATTAGTACGAGCGGATAGGAAGAACTATTCACAGCTTCTAGACCATGTTCTTTGGGCATGTCGTACTGCATATAAGACTCCCTTAGGTACTTCACCATTCAGATTAGTTTACAGGAAGTCATGCCATTTGCCTGTATAGATCATGCACAAATCCGAATGGGCTATCAGAGAAATTTCATTAGAAATGCAGAAAGTAGGAGCCAAGAGAAAGTTATATCTGAATGAGCTAGTGGAAAATCAAAATCAAGCATACAAGAAAACCCTCATTTATAAGGACAAAGTGAAGCGATGGCATGATAGATATATCCGACACAAGATCTATGTTCCTAGGTAGAAAGTATGGTTGTTCAATGCACGATTGAGAATTTTTCCTAGCAAATTGAAAAGCAAGTGGGAAGGATCGTATATGATCAGAACGGTGCACGACAATTGTAGTATTGCTATATTAGATGTGTCACCTGGTGCAGAATCGTTTGTAGTGAATGGGCATATGCTGAAGCACTTCGTGGAGACTACCGATCATATAGTCTGAGTTGAAGTGATCTACTTTGCACAGGATGCATGACTACTCATCCACTTCATTTCATCCTATACAGAGACTTGTGAAGCCATTCGGTTTTTCCCTGGAGTACACCTATATATTCTTCGTAGATCACAATCGTCCCCAATTTTTTTCGTCTTATGCTTAGGATACCAAATCCTAAGTATAGGGGCGACTGACTGCCCGCTGATTCTTGTTTTCTATTTTTGATCTTTTTACTTTTCTTTTGTATATCCTTCCTTTTACTCTAAATCATTGGTCCCTATTTTTGACCACACTCTTTTATATTCTTAGGATGCCTTATCCTAAGTATAGGGGGGACCATGTGATTTCTTTGACTTCGTTCTTCTTTGTCCATTTGTTCCTTCGTTATATATTTCTTTTCCTCAATCACCTCATTGTCGTTCCACTATACTTACGATAACCTAATCGTAAGTATAGTGGGTCGACTGACATCTATTCTTTCGTTCTTTTCCACCCACTTTTACTTAGCACGAGTTATGCCCTCCTTTTTCTCTTTTGATGCTATAAGGACATAGCACAAGCTAAGTATATGGGGGTGCGTATATATTGTATATATGTTGATATCCATAACTCGTACTATAATGTATTTTCTATATCTATAAAATACATAAAAAATGGGTGAGGGTAATTTAAAAATCCACCTATTTATTTATTTAAGTTATTTATAAAATCCTTGTAAATGAGTAAAATATGCTTAAAATTCTTATTTAAAATTCTTAGTTAAATATGTATTTAAAATGTGCATGTGTATAATACTTATTTAAAATCCTATATTGTACGTATGTGTAAAATTCATGTAATCCTTGTAAAATCCTTTGTATATAAAATTTGTAAAACTCATTAGTTATTTAATCCAAATAAAATATGGGTAAATTATCTTGTGAAATTTTTTTACATGAACTTGTTTATAAAAATCACAAAATCCATAAAAGATAAAGTCTAAAATCCATAAAAATTACGAAATTCTTAAAATTCATAAAATAAATAAAATTCAGAAAATATCCTTCACAAAAACATGGTTGTATTTGCATTAGCATTTTTCAGAATAAGTTTGATTTCTAAAACTAAAGATTGGGAAAAGTCTAAAGGATAGAGCTTGATTATGGCCTTTAAATTTCATTGTAAGGAGCCTAGTTAGGAACTGGAATTTAGACTCTTCGGGTCTCAGACTTAAATTTTTGGGTTCCATGAGACTATATTGGGAAGTCAACTCAAAAAGTGCTTAGGTAGAACACTTTGTGTCATCCGTTTAACTCTTCATCGGTTTTGGACACGTGCATTTTGCACTTAGCTCAACTTTCATGAGGCTACGAAGGGAAATCCATCTTTGTAGTGTTTCTATCCTTGTCTGGCAGCATTGATAACTAAAGACGAGAGAGATTGGGGTTGCAATAATCACTTCAGATGGGGGATGGATCTGCTGGCATAATTTTTCAAAGACCATAAAAAAGGATGGAATGAAAAGATGCTATATCCATCGAGGCACAAAAAAATGAATGAAGTGCAAGCAACATTACAAAGCCAACTTAAAGAAGAAGCCACCAAATACATTTACGACCACAATGGTCCGAGCTTCCACCAAAAAGCCTGCACATCTTAGTGGAGACTTAGCTACACCGTCTTGGCTTCACAAGGAGATGCGTCTACACTGGTCGCACTCCATTTCTTTTCTCATGCTTCTACTTTCTCTCTATATTCGACTGTAGACATGGCACGAACTGACCTTAGAAGGGAATACCTCCCTCTTTGAGGAGACAGTAGCTAGATGAGGAACCAATTGGAGTGTATAACTGGGGACGGGTGTTTTCTTCGCTTCTTTCAAAGAGGGAAGAGCTAAAACAATTCACACACAGTATAGATTGATTTCAAGGTTGATAGAGTTTGTGATATGAACGAGTGGATCTGATCTAGCCGTTGATGTGAACTTAAACAAGGATTTGTGGAACTTGAGGGCTGTTAAGGCTAAAATCCTAATCCTAGTTAAGGCTCCAACAAAATGCTTGTTTCAGGCCTGATCGAGCTCTGTGCTTTGTTTGTTCTCATGAATTAGTTTAGGAAAATAAATTCATTCTAAATTTCTTTCTTTTTTCCTTTATTTTCAAATAAGTGTTTGCTAAGGGACTAGCAATGTTTAAGTATAGGGGGTTGATGAATCCATGATTCATTAACATTCTATCTGTTTTTTATCTTAAAACCCTTAACAAATACATGTAAATATCCATTAATTTCTCATTTTAACAAAATCCTATTCATGAATAAAAATGTACTTTGATGCATTAAAATAATGTAAATAAATAAAAGAATAAAATAAAGAAAATAAAAGGAAGGCAAATTGTAGATATGTATATATGTACAATATGACATATAGAAATAAATATAGCTGAAAGATATATTTATAACCTAATCCCCGAGACCATGTCAGCATGGATTGGTAAACAAACAAATAAGTAGGAGGAGATGCAAAAGAAAACAAATAAAAGTAATTAATTTCACAATCCACGCATTCTTCATTATTTATCCAATAAATACTAAATTTCAATGATTTTTAATTAATTCATATTAACATATTTTTCACCAAGCTCTTTTCCTTATTATTTCTAAAAATGTATAGAAAAATATAAAAACAAGTTAGAAATATTCACTTATTTATATACCAAGAAATTTAACCTGTAATTTATCAGAATTCCAACATCCGAATAACATAACTTTCTCTTACAAACTTGAATTCCACTTTACTTACCTTTAATGTTCATAAAATAATATTCTTTAATTAATGAAAGTGATTTCACTAAAATCAGAGTCCGATTGCAAAATGTCAGTTTTGGGACCAAAGCATAACTGGGTTTTGGGGCTATTTATTTTATCTAAAACACATTATATATTATTTTAATAATTTATCATTTCTAATTATTTTCTTGATCTTATATTTCCACCTTAATTGTTTCATAATTTTTGGAGCTTATTTATTATTTTAAATAAATCAAAAATCTTAATTTAAAGGTATAAATGAAGTGTATACCTTATTTACTTATTTATTAATATATTTAAATCACTTTATTAAAATCTACAAAAATCTGTACTTACTTTATTTATGATCCTAATAATTAATAAAATGTAAAAAATGTATACTATTTATTAATTTATTAAATTAAAAATCCAAAACCTCTTTATTATGTATTATTTATACCTATGTATAATATAATATTTATATTTCGGTAAATATTTCTTATTTATCAAAACTAATTATACCATAATTAAGATAATTTAATTATCAATAACTTTCATTTTTATAATTATTTAAAATATCATTATTTACTATTTATTCCTTATTTATTAAGGTATTTATTAAAACTAGCCAACCAGGTGTTGACACGTATCAACACCTGGGGCCTTCTTCTTCAAGAAGGCCAGCCGGTGAATTGTTGTAATCTCTTTTCCTCTCTAATTTCTTCCTGACATAACTTAACCAATCTACCTGATCCTAATTCTCCATCTTCTTCCCCCAACAACCACCTAGCACGTCGGCCAGTGATATCCGACCATATTCCTTCTATTCGTCTATAAAAGTTTCCCAAAGTCTCCATATCCAACTAACTCTTCCTATACCATCTCTTTCCAAAAGTCCACTGGCCGATCCGCCATCTTCATCGTCATCCTCAGCTGTACTCAAACTGTGATAGGGCCAAAGGCGTGCACCGCATGGAAGAAGGAGCATCGGAGGAAGGTTCCAAGGTCGTATCTCCGCCTTACACCGTCGCAGATGCGACATAGAGCTCCGGGATGCCTTTGTCGAGCGACGATCAGTAGGATCCTACATCCTACTATTCCGAGCTATTCCTCCATCTTTGCATTTTTCTTTTTTGATATTTGTGCCTTAATTAGCCATCTTAAGCACGTTATTAGGACCCTTGATTATCCTTCTTAGACGTACAAACAAAACCCCTTTACGAGTTTGATTCAATTCATTCCAAATCGATATTCCATTTCTTGAATTTTCATTGATACATACTTTCTAGAAACACATTTTAGATCTGCAAAATTTTACTTTTTTGGCAGATTCAAGTTAATATCGAGCAAAAATCCTTCATTTGTAGGTCCTTATCATCATTGGAGCATCAATCCACCGTCTGGAGCTTTAAAGATGGAAGAAGTTTCAATTTAGGATCCCTTCCAGGTGATTGTTCAAGCTTCACCGAACGAACATCTTCTTTGACGTCCCGCCGTTGTTGTCCGCCACCTCAAAGTCCGTTCACCCACAGGCGATCTCGGAGGGAGAAAGAGTCTTCCTCCTGGCCCTACAGGAGGCCAAAGAACTTTGCTAGTTGACGGGAAGAATTCAGAGAAGGAGCCACCATCATCAGCCACGAGAAGAATTGAAGAACACTCAAGAACTCTAGGAATCACATGCTCACGCCACGTGATCTGTTTATACGGTATGGATCACACGGTCGCTTCTAATCTCCTCCATTCAAATGAAGGGGTAAACATTTTGCGTACTAAACCCATAAAAACTCCATATTGAACTCCTGCTCTAGAGATTTCCAAAAATTACATTAAGGTGCCCACGTAGGGACCTAAATGTAATACTTTTAGTTTGTTTGCACTTTCGTCCTTGCCAAAGACCCATTTGTAACAGAACAATTGCTTTCATTTTGCACTTATACACATGAGCTATAGGGTTAATTTGGACATTGATTTTGTTGTATTTTTCCTCGATTTTTTAGGTTAGTTAAATAACTACCTTAGCGACATTTCTTGTAATTCTTCATTGATTTTCATCACATATTTGTCTCGATTCGATTTTTGTAAGTTCGTGTCAATTTTGAGTGTTTTCTTGAGTTTGTTGTAAAATCCAGAAGAGAGTTAAATTCTCGAGATTCTTTCCTTCATCGAAATTCGCGGTACAGTTATTTTGCCTCCTCGAGTTCGACCCAGGGGAGATTACCGGGATAAAAATTAGTTTAAAATGGATTAAAATAGGAGAGGATCTTCTTTGTTCATTTTCTCTCCCTCTTATTTTAATCCTGAATTTTTGTTTGATTAATTAGGTTTTGGACCCCGAGCGATTTTCTCTACACCGACAGCTTCTTTGATCAATTAACCGCTCGCCAAAACCCTAATTATCAACAATCTTCGAAGAAACTCATGTCATTAGTGCAAACCATCGGATCTCACCTTCGAGGTTGTCGTTTCTCGACTCATTGCCCTAGTTGTCACCTAGAAGAAGGGACTCGGCCTCACTGTCTCGGAGATCAGCGGATGGTGTGCGAAGATGGCGATGAGGTATATTATCAAGCATGGGTTTGGGTTTCTCATCTCTTGTGGAGGGGGTTAGCGTTAGGTCGTCAATAAAGGAGAGAGAATGAGGGTAGTGGTATGGAGTTGGCGACTGCGTAGAGAAGGCTGAGAAATCGACTAGGTCGCTGGGTTGTGGGTAGAGGAAGCGGGATGAAGTTTAATTCATTAATTAGAACAATCCAGATTGAAAAGCTACGATGATGGTCAAGGGATAAAAGAGGGAAATGATAGGGGTGAACAAGGTCATTGGACCTCTGCCATATCCAACAGTGGAAGTTTGTTTTGACTAGGTGGAAGGGTGGTGACACATGGCTACTCGTGGATGAGCCAAGTATCACCCCCAAAAATTCAGAACTAAAATTCAATCAAAAACCAAAATAAAATAGCAAAAGGAATCAAATCAAAAAGTTCTTTTAGGAAATTGTTTGTCTCGATGAGATATACAATTTTCGTGAAGGATTAAGATCAAACGATGTCCTTTGCACAAAAGTCTTTTTTAGTGGTATTCTATGTAGATAAAATCTCGTATTTTTATATTTTACAATTTTTTGGAATTTTAATTAAATAAAAGTTTATAATAAAAACAAATAAAAAAAGGGATGAATTTAGACATTATTCAAAATTTTGGAATTTTTTGTTATCGAGAAAATATGGAAATAAAACAAAACAAGCTTATTACAAACTTCATATACATACTCAAAACATTTCTTTTTCTTTGATTTCAGCAGTGTTTTGAAATTGGAATTTTGCACACTTTATTAAAACACAAATCAAAGAAAATAAATGACAAATAAACAAATTAAAATGATTTAATTATATACATAAAATGGCAAGTCAAAGTTAGCTAGTAGTTAAAATATACTAGGAGGTCCCAAAACCAAAATTTCACATATGAACTCCGAGTATTTTGAAGATTGATCTTTATTTGTAGATATTTGAGTTTACTATAAACCAAAAGTGAGTAAGGGTTCATAGGAGACTATATGTGTAGGAAATTCGCATTTACTGCCTTTTGTCTCTAAATTTATGTTTGGTTTTATTTCTCATATATATAGCTTACTATCTTTTTATCATTTTTTCTTTGTTAATGTTAGTGATATGTAGACAATGAAGTTAATTTTGTTTACATTGGAGTTAGAATAAATTAATTAAAAGTCTTCAAATTAGGTCTATATACAAGTGAATATATGCAAAAATAAGATACATCTTTTATTAGGAATTTAATACACAACAATTGGCCCTTATTATATACATCATATCAATTATTTATTTGTATATATAGAGGGGTTTTATTGATTGAATTCTCTTGGGAATTGAGCTCAGATCAAAGAATAAGTTGAAGAATTTTGGATTAACCAATCAAAACGTTGGACTTTCTATTTTTGGACACCAACAGCTCTTTTGAAGTCAGCCTTTTAAAGGGACCCTATGGCTCATTGTTTGAGACATACAACTAAAAGGAACAACTTCTACTGTCAAAAGAAAAAAAGGAGCGATCATTTTGTGTGATATTCAAGTTCACAGTGATTCTACACTTTCAAGCTCTCTTCAATCCAAAGCTTCTTGCTATTGAAGTTGTTTTTGCTCTATGTGCTCTACTGCAATCAACACCTTCATTCTTGAGCATATTCTGCACTTAAAGTTTTTAGTTTGTGAATTCATGTTTCATTGGTTATCTATATTCTGTTTAGCATTTTTTTGTATAGGTATCAGATTGTGGATTCCATTCTCTGATAGAGATAAAACCTACCATTGAGATTTGTTCAAGAGTACAAGTTGTATGAGAGGTTGTGCTACCCTCATGTTAAAGTAATGCTGAAATAGCAGAAACAGGCTTCGCCGAGAGAGTTAAAGGGGAAACCTAGAACAAGGTTTCGGGTCGTGGTTTTCATTCGCTTTGTTTTCCATGTGAAAATCACTATCTTTGATGTTTGCTTTCTCTCTATCTCTGTGGTTTTGTAAAATATTTTTTATTTGGATATTGTTATGGGATAATTATGTATTCACAATTCAACCCCCCCCCCTTGTGCCGAACTCACACATTGGATACGGAGTTTCATTCATAGTCACTTGATCTTCTCTTTACGTATCTTGTTGATATTAGAATTGAAGTGGAGGATTCAATATCTGCTCCTTCCTTCTTCAATTTCAGCTTTTTTTATTTTAATCATTAACCTCATTCTCATCTCGAGCCAACAATTTTATTTATACTATCAAAACCCGATTTAGTCATTGTCTCTTATTTGTCGAAAGTAAATACTTACTTTATTGTTCATCCGATGTTTCTATTTCAACTTACATATGTAAATTTTTTGTTTCTTTCCTACATGGACTACAACAAATCTATGGTATTCGCCTCACAAATGTCGCATTGATCTTAGATACTTCCTTAACCTAGTTTTGCCATCTAGTTAGTGGCGTAAAACCTAGCACTTATTGAGAGGCACCTAAATATTGTATCATACCTTTTCTTCTTTTTACTTTTGTCTATATTCCTTCTTTCTTTTGTTTTTCTCGTCATTCGCCCTAGTCTCTATATTGTTTTATCTTTATGACTATTACTTAGGATGACTAGATCCAATGTACATTATTAATTAACAAAATTATTGATGAGTAAAGAATTTGGCATAGGGAAGGAGCTAGTGACCCAAAATTGACACCGTGACAAATTGTGATCCAGTCAAAAAATGTGGCAATGGATTCATATATTAATTAAATCATACCTATTTCCAGTAATTTGCTAGCCAAAAATGTGACAAAATTTATTTTTGCATTATATATATGATGTGAAACCCAGTGTGAATGTTTGAACAACAGAATTTTCATTGGTAAAGAGATATTTGGTTGCTAGAGAATTTTGTTGCTTTAACTTTGTTGTCGCATGAGTATTTTGTGTAGTACATGTGTCGAAATAGGAAAGTTGGACCAAATTAAGAAGGCTTGCATCAAGGAGTACGTGGAGGTGGTGCTTTCGAATCAAAAAGTACCTTAGAGTCTTATTAGACTTGACAAGCAATCAATTTAAAAAGATAATATACATAATCACCAATATAAAACATAGAATACTTTCTTTGTAATTTGTTGTACTCCAACTTATGAAAAGGATAGTTTTTATTGATAATTAAAGTTCTAGTACATTAATTAATAATTTTATCATCCTCAAAAAATAGACGAAAAACTGCTCTACAAGAGTAGATGCAGGATAGCTATCTTATCAGCTTCAAGTCATTGTAGAAATCTACAAGGTTGGAAGTAAAAATTTCCTGCAAATGATTAAAGAAGCTTGAAGCCGTAGAAGTTTTGGAGGAACTTTGAACTTGATCACAGCTCGTAACCTCTCATAGAAATGAGAGGTCATTTTTTTATAATTTCCGTCGAAAGAAGATCAATTCTCTGATATAAATACTTTATTTGTGGTATCTTTGACTTTCTAGCACTAATTTATCAACCTGTTTAAATCTTTCAAACTGATCCTGCAAGCAAGGGTAGGGTAATTGATCATCCCGCAAGAAGTTTTACACTTGGCTCGGTTGGAGGTTCTTGCTCTACAATCCATCCGGATATAACAAAAACGGTACTTTGAAATTGCCATTTATTATACAGAAAGACAAAAATGGGAAGAACCGCTAAGAGTTGATATTCAAAGCACGAGGTAAAGATACCAACATTTGAGAATTTAGATTAAACGTTATTGTCTACGTGAATGAGGAATATATAGCAGCACACTATCACTACACCAAAATATACATATAACAACGAATATTTTATTAAGATGGTAACGGATAAGTTGTTGCTATTTTATTCCGTGAAAAATAAACTAAGTGTTGCTACAAACGTTGTTATATAATCCGTTGTTGAAAATATAACAACGAATAGATATTCGTCGCTAGATTCAAATGACAACGAATATCTATTCGTCGCTAGATTCAAATGACAACGAATATCTATTCGTCACTAAATTGCAATGACAATGAATAGATATGTGTCACCAAATAATAAGTATTAAGACTTATTAAATAATTTTTTTATTTGAAATTTTTAATTTCAAAAAAATTACTTATACATGTCACATAATGTCAAGAGACGAGACTTTCATCGGATATCAAAGCTCATAAACCATAATCCCATGATTACAAGGAAACGGGGATAGACATCACACAAAATGGCAAAAGGGGGCAGCCATCACATAAATGTACATTTATATCAAAGAAAATAGTGAAAAAGGCTAACTAATATCATATTATCCAGTAACGTCCATGAACATGGAAATGGGAACCAACAAAAACCCTTCTTTCTCAGTGCAATATGACCATGACATTGGTAATCACTTGCATTTCCTTCTCCATAAATCTCCTCAGCAGCAGATGCCTTTGCCTGAAACCATATCAGAAAAGCAACAAAGACTAATTTTACCACATGGATCTAAACAACGTTTAGAGAAAAAAAGAAAATAAGTAAATGATTAATACCAGGGTTGTTGCATGCACACATCTGATGTTCTTATTAGAACTTGCAAGAAACTTGAAATCCAAATCAACATTCATAACCAAAAATGCACAAAAATCAATAGAGATGATATAAATAACAAAAAGTGGAAGAATATAGCATATGAAAAAAATCATAATCTAACCTTTGTGCTGTAAACAGGAGAGCCAACAGTACTCATCCTTCCTCTTCACAATCATCTATTTTCCTATCTTACACCTCGCATTGAACCACATCACATATGAAATAACAAGTTGCAAATTTAAACCAAAATTAAATGTTTTAAAAATAAGAGAAAGAAACTATATCAAGTACCATGTAATTTAAATCATCAATTTATAGAACAAAAACGTATGTCGTACACCATTGAAATAGAAACATATAAACCCAATTCAAATATTACACACATCACCATTGTGCATATTATATGTTGTTCGACGGACATCGATAGAATATTGAATGAGTTATATACAAAGATAGTAGAGAATGAGGCATGGGCAATTAGGGATAAAACACTTGATAAGTAAGAACCCTTGTCTCCATGCCTTGCAAACTATAGTGAAAGAAAGGAGATACTGGAGGTTGGGTAGACAAGAAATCTCACTCAGCAAGTCTTGCGGGAGAGGATCATTCTCCATGGTGTTTACGTCATCTCATGTTATACAAGATTCTAATGTGTAGAAACATCTTCAAGCAAGCAGGAGAGAGAATTTATTTTCGCATTTGTAGAAACAAGCATGGCAATAAAAAGCATACCTTTGACATTGATTAGAATTTAGAGGTTCCCGTAGCATCCCACATCATGGCATCTGATATGCTCTCATAACAAAATCTGGAAAATAGATTTAAATAGAGAACTAAAATTGCAACAAGAATATAAATTCACTGATATATTCAACGACAAAATTGTTTGTAGCATATGGATGGACTAACCTTCAATAATTCGTGCAATCCACATAGAAAAGTTCTTCCATTAGCATAAAATATCATCTTCTGATTAACCTGGAAATACCGAATAGGAAAAAACCAATCAATATTGAAAAGAGGAGCAATCAAAATAACATTCACAAAATATACATGGAAATAAGAATAAAAACTATTATGAAATGTATGAGTCACTATCTTATTATTGATATTTTCTGTGTGGTGAGCATTGTCTATGGTGCTAGGTGCACCTAAAAAAATACACTTCATTATTCAAAGGATACTAGAATTCTACCACTTATAAAAACATGAGACTAAAAAATGGCAACGCCTAATCCCACTTTTAAGCTGGGTCGACCACTGATAACCTGTAATTCCCAAAGACCCGGGTGAAGGTAATAAGACAAGGGTCGTTGCGACCCGGATCTCGGAGGATAGGTATATCAAGAAAAATCGGACCACAGAATAAATCAAAGATCAATCAAATAAGGCAAAGCGGTCCAGCTATGAGATTAACCTGGTATAGCACCCAGGGTCGAACGCAAGGAGCACAGGTTGGCCGAAGGCCTACGAAGTAGTAAAAATAAAATAAAATAAAAGACAAATATTTTTAGTGGTTTTTAATGATTTTTATATTTTTTTGTATTTTATAAATGTGAAGAAAATAAAAGAAAGCAAAGACAAGCACACTTTAGCAATTTATTCAATGCATCCAAAATCAAGCAAAAATTCAAGAAAAAATGTTTTTATGTTTTTTAGGTTTTCTAGTGTTTTTGGTGAATTTTTGGGATTTTTATAAGGTGTATTTTTTTCCTAAAAATCAAACAGTACTGAAAATGCAAGGCACTGTCCAGCCAGGCCCAAAATCCAAAGATAAAATATCTAAGGATCTCAGAGGGACCTGGAGGTAATTTTCCTGTATACTAGAGAAAACTAGAGAAAATTTGGACACCAAGATTATTGTTTTTGGGTTTTTAGATTATTTACTATGATTTTTATGCGTTTTTTGGTGTTTTTAAATTTTTAGGGTTTTTAAGCAATGAAAAATAGCCAAAATTGGCTAGAAAATCAAGGAACACCAAAGAAGCAGTACCTAATTTTTATAGAATTTTTGAGGGGGTTTTTATATTTTTTTGGGATTTTTAATTCTAGACAGTATCTAAAATAGAGGTTTTTGAATTTTTAAAAATAACAAATAAAATCAAAAATGTCCTCAAAAATTCTCAAAAATCCTACAACATGGCAGGAGCCATGTGTCAAATTTTCATCGAATTTGGAGGTGATTTGATATTTTATTCAAAAATCAAAAGAGGGCACAGTGCACAGGGACTTAAGTGCAAATACCCGAAGTTCTGGGGGTCCAGGTGCAATTTTCCCAGCAAGTCACGCGCGCGGCGCGTGCCCGGGGCACTCAGGGACCTCTTTGTAATAAAAACAAGTCCTAGGACCTTTTGGTAACTCGTACCAAAAAGTCCAGGGGCAGTTATGCAAATATCCCACTAAAAGACGTACATGTGCAAATAAAACACTCACAAGGGCATATATGCAATTACTGAAAATATTTCATTCATGAGCAATCATCCAGAACTACAGGACTAAAGTTGCAATTACACCAAATAAAGCACGTGGCGAAGCACGTGACAGACACTCACAGGGGCATAACTGCAATTAAACTAAAGTACCAGGTCCCAAGTGCAAATATCCCAACGTAAATAAAAGGCACACAATATTTACAGGACTAAATCTAAAAAACATAAACTAAGAGGGGGCCTACGGTAAATTACCCCTTTATTACGTCGACGGCCGGATGTGCGCCACGTAGCAGATCTGACGGTTCTGGACGACGGGCGCTTCTCTCCTTCCGCACGTGGGCCTGATCGACGTCTCGGAGGAGGGCACGTGGAAGATCTAACGGCCTCAGGTGCTGGTGCCTCTCTCTCTGCGCTAACGGTCCAGATCGTTCCTCTGACGGATCGAGCGGTGGCTGCTCCTCGATGGATGGATGGTCATGATGGAAACTGGAGAGCTGAGGGCGATCGGACGGTGCTCGAGGACCCTCGAAGAACAGTTGCTCGTCGGCCTCGTGCGCGTGCTGTGGTCCTCCTCAGCTGCCTCTGAAGATCGGAACAGGTCCGCGATGAAGTCCCGCAGCTGGTGGTGGCCTCCGATGGCCCAACCGAGCCCTGGAGGGGCTCCGGCGAGGTCGGCAGAGGGAAGCTCCTGGACGGATGTTGGGAGGCCTCAGATAGCCTCCTCTGGTCCTGCAAAATGGGTCAGAAGCTTCGTGGGTCGAGGGCAAAGTGCCTCGACCCGATGAGGCGGCGTGAAGGTGATCGATGCGTCGGGATGAGCGAGCTCCGGGGTTTGGGTTAATGGAGATCGGATCTGTTCGCGGAAAGGTTGAGAAATCGGGTCGGGAATCAGATCCGCAACTCTGTGGTCCAAGGGGGGGAGTTGACCGGGGGGTCAACATCCCCCGTGGACCAATCAGGAGAGGCCACGCTTATTTATTTTGATCTATTTTTTTGAGTTAGAAAATGGACGAATTTCGAAAAACTTAAAACATGGAAAATATTTATTTTACTTTTCTCTATTTTTTGGTGATTTTTAATTAATTTTTCAAAATAAAAATAAGGTATTTACATAATAGGGCTATATATAGGTATATGTACAATATATTTTTGTTGTTTTAATTTTGTTATTTTTATTTGATTTTTGTTTTGCTTCTTTTTATTTATTTTATTTACAATATATGACATAGAATATTTACAAAAAGTTTAGAAAATAAATAAATTTATTTACAAGGTTAAATACATGTAGGAGGATGGTCTATATACATGGTGAAAGGGAATTTTTGAATTTTTGATTTTTAAGTTTTTATTTTGTTTTTAATAGTTTCTAAATATATACAAAATATGTACAAGCATATTTTTGGGTGAGGAAAATATAATTTTATTTAATTACATAGATATTTACACTAGAGCCCCTATCTCCCTCTACTTTGTCTTTTATGCGGTCAGGCCCATGCTGAGCCCTCCCTTGGGTTAGGTTGCTCAATATTTATTCTAAATATTTCCCTCTTTTTCTTTTTCATCTTTATTCTTTTATTTTTGCACAAAAACATGCTAATTATAGATTTTTACAAAATGCATGCTTTTGCTAATTTTTCCTATTTACAAGTATCTACATGCATTTGCATAGGTTTTTGTAGCTAAAATATAAGAATAAAGAGTGATGAATGGGTATTCATCACCCCCCTATACTATACTTTGCTAGTCCTTAGCAAACACTTATTTGAAAAAGAAGTGAAAAAGAAAGAAAAAGAAAAAGAAAAAGAGGATGTACATGGATCAAGGTTGATTATTAAACTTGCCTTCATTAAATTGAGGTATGGAGCTTAATCAGATCTTTGGATTATTAATGTGTCGGAACCTTATTTAGACTTAAGCTTAAAACCTAACAGCCTCTAAGTTCCACTAATCTATAACCAAGACTCCTCAATGCTCCAGATCAGAACAAGTCATCAATCACAAACCCTGAAGACCATGAATCTTTTCTTGTCCTGTGAAAGTGAGGTCTAAGCTCTCCACCTCAGAAATGGCAACTTGACAACCCTCCCTAACAAGGTAACTCTATGACCTCAATCTGGCCACTCTTTCATCGAGGAGCGGGGTATTCCCTTCTAAGTTCAAGTACAACCGGCTCAAGAAGAGGGGGAAGAAGAGAATGGGTCAAGGCCAGTGTAGCCAAGTACCCTTGGGAGCTTGACCAGTGTAGCCAAGTCTCCCTGCTGCAAGCTACAACAGGTGGATCATGAAACCAAGCTTTGCTTATTGCACTTATATACATACTCTGGTGGGATTATCATTTTCTCTCAGACCCACCACTTTTTTGGAGTTCTTTTCTTTTTGCACATTTTTTTTCGAAGTGCATCTGTACAACATATACATGTGCAGCATATATACAAGGAGTTTTTCCTCTTGAGCTAGTAGACTATCCCTCTTTTGAAGCTTTATTGCAACCCACAACTCCCGTCGTTAGACCTCATGGCAACCAGACCAAGTTGAGACGCACTTCTTTCGCTATAAGAAGAAGAGAGGTTCCTCCTAGAAGTACTACCCTCATATGCTACCCCAAGTCAAGGAAGACTGCCTCCTCACCACCTCATCCGTAGAGAGCTCGGTGCATAGTGCGGGTGTCCAAGTAAAGCCAGAATCTATATGAGTCATGTGTTGTTGTTAAGTGCTCTACCTAGGCTCATTGAGATGACATGTGATCATAGCCTAGTGGACGCAAAGAATTAAGTCACCATGGACCTGAAAAGCCTTAAACCCAAGCCCTATAAGGTTCCTCTTAGAATTAGGTGGATTAAGATCTTAATCAAGCTCCATTTCTCAATTTGATTCCAGGCTAGTTTAAATGTCAACTATCATCCAAGAAAAACTATATACATATGTACACAAAGATGCTTATTTACACAATATTTTACAATCATGCAAAATTTTTGAAAAATGTTTTGAAATCATGAATGATGATGCATGAAGTGCAAGTTTTGCAAAAAGATATTTACACACATTTACACAAGATTTTTGCAAACTTTTTGATTTTCAAAACATTTTGGAAAAATTTTGTACTATATACATAATTTTGATACAAAAATATTTACACAAGCTTTACACAAAAGATTTTTGAAATCATTTTTACAAAAATAATTTGTACACTAGCTATGTATGTGCAAATAAAAGAAGGTTATGTACATGAAAATTTTTAAATTTTTGTGGTTTTTAGCCATTTTTATTTATTAACACACTCACACAAAGTACGAGTTATGGCTAAAGTATATATGAAATATATACACACCCCCCTAAACTTAGCTCGAACGATGTCCTCAGAGTCAAGAGCGATGAAGAAGACATAACTCGTGCTATGTATAGGGAAGTGAAAAGGAAGGCTATACAAAAAGGAAATGAAAAGTCAAGAGGGACTCAGGTCTCCCCCCTATACTTAGGATCAAGTAATCCTAAGTATAGCAGGTTGTACACGAAGGGAAAACCTGAGTGGAGAATGTACAGGGTCTACCCCCCCTATACTTAGGGTGAAATGCCCCTAAGTATAGGCAGCAAAACAGGGGTAGACAGAAACAAAAGAAGTACCCGAAAGGTCTCACATCCCCCCTATACTTAGGGTAAAGTGCACCCTAAGTATAGCATAATCACAAGATGAAGAAGGGGATGTGGGACTAAAGAATGTAATGATATGGACATCTGGATCTATATACAGCGGAAGATCAGTGAAACTCAGGCGTGAGATGCATTAGATGTGAGTCAAAGACCACATCTCACGCAAAATGAATAGGGGCAAGATCAACGACCCGCGGCTCATGATCTAGAAATGGCTTGAGCCGCTGGCCGTTCACTCGGAAGGTACTCTCAGAAGACAACTCAGATATGTCGATGCTACTGTTGTCGTGTACCTTCCGAACCAGATAAGGTCCTTTCCATTTGCTCTGTAGCTTCCCTGGAAATAATCTAAGCCTCGCATCAAACAGCCATACTCTCTGTCCAATCTCAAAATGTTTGTGGCTGATATGAGAATCATGCCACTCCTTGACTTTCTCCTTATAATGTAGGCTGCTTGAGAAAGCTGCATCTCTAAGCTCCTCCAGGGCAGCTAGCTCTGCCCTCCTCTGGTCTCCCATACCATCTGGATCCATGATAATGTCGGTAACTGCCCAAAGTGACTTGTGCCTCAGCTCAACAGGTAAATGGCATGGCTTGCCATATACGAGGCGAAAGGGAGATGTGCCCAAAGGTGTCTTGAAAGACGTCCTATATGCCCATAAGACCGAGTCCAAAAGCTGTGACCAATCCTTTCGGTCTGGGCGGACGACTTTCTGCAGAATAGTCTTGATCTCCCTATTCGACACTTCGGCTAGACCATTCGTCTGTGGATGGTACGGTGTAGCAACACGATGATCTATGCCGAACTCGCTAGCAAGTGCCTTCACCTGGTCGTTGATGAAGTGAGATCCCCCATCAGAAATAAGAACTCGTGGAACCCCGAACCGCGTGATGATATGCTTCCTCAAAAATCTGCAAACTGTCCTCGCATCAGCGGCTCGGGCGGGGATAGCCTCCACCCAATGACTCACATAGTCAACGGCCAACAGAATGTACTCAAATCCTGACTCTTAGGGAATGGACCCATGAAATCGATGCCCCATGCGTCAAAAATCTCACAGAAGTGAATGGGTTGCATCGGCATCATATCACGCTGTCCACAAGTGCCCATCCTCTGACAGTCAGTACACCTCTTCACGAACTCATCAGAGTCCTTGAAGAGTGTAGGCCACCACAAGCCGGATTGGAGCACTTTCTGTGCCGTTCTCCTCCCAGAATGATGTCCTCCTGCCTCAAGCTTGTGGCAGTAAGTGAGGATGCTATGGTGTTCCTCCTGAGGAATACACCGACGCCAGACGCTATCCCCTCCTTCGTGGTAAAGGATGGGATCCTCCCAATGGTAAGACTTGGCCTTCGCTAGGAAGGTCTCAAGTCTCTGCCTGGGCCAATCTTGTGGGACTTTCCCAACAACGAGAAAGTTCACAATATCGGCGTACCATGGGAGTGAGGCGATAGCAAGGATCGCCTCATCTGGGAAGGTATCTCTAATAGGGTCAATCGGCTCAGAATCCTCAGGCTATTCTAGTTGGGAGAGATGATCCGCCACCACATTCTTGACTCCAGGCTTATCCTTAATCTCAATGTCGAACTCCTGGAGTAGAAGGATCCATCTAGTCAGTCTGGCCTTGGCATCCTTCTTTGCCATGAGGTACCTGATGGCGGTATGATCTGTAAACAAAGTCACTCTAGATCCAATGATATATGATCTGAACTTATCTAGGGCGAACACTACGGCTAGCATCTCCTTCTCTGTGACCGTGTAATTCCGCTGGGCGGAATCCAATGTGCGGCTAGCATAGTGTATAGCAAATGGCACTCCATCCCTCCTCTGTCCCAGCACTGCCCCTACGGCAAAATCGGAGGCGTCCGTCATGATCTCGAATGGGAGAGACCAATCAGGCGGCTGGAGGACAGGAGCCTCAATAACGCACTGTTGGAGAGTAGCAAACGACGAAAGACACTTGTCATCGACAAGGAACTCGGTGTCTTTCGTCAAGAGGTCAGTCAACGGCCGGGGCAATCCTGCTGAAATCCTGAATGAATCTCCTATAAAATCCAACGTGCCCCAGAAATGACCGTAGCTGCCTCAGATTGGACGGCGGTGTGAGTTTCCTAATGACATCAACCTTGGCCGGATCAACCTCCATGCCCCTGTTGGAGATGATGTGGCCAAGCACCGTCCCTTGAGTCACCATGAAGTGACTCTTCTCCCAAGATAGCACCAAGTGATACTCAATACATCGCTGGAGTACTCGATCTAGGCAGTCAAGACAAGAATCAAATCCGTCGTCGTAGATCGAGAAATCATCCATGAAGACCTCTAAGCACTCCCCTACCATGTCCGAGAAGATCGACAACATGCACCTCTGAAAAGTCGCAGGGGCATTGCATAGCCCAAATGGCATGCGTCGAAAAGCGTATGTGCCGAAGGGACAGGTAAAGGTGGTCTTCTCCTGATCCTCAGGAGCGATGGCCACTTGGTTGTAGCCCGAGTACCCATCCAGGAAGCAATAATGGCTCTTCCCTGCCAGTCTCTCAATGATCTGGTCAATAAAAGGCAGGGGGAAATGGTCCTTCTTGGTGGCTTGGTTGAGTCTCCTGTAGTCAACACAAACCCTCCAAGAGGTGGGTACTCGTGTAGCGATCTCCTCTCCCGACTCACTGATCACAGTCGTGATGCCCGTCTTCTTGGGCACCACATGCAAGGGGCTGACCCACTTGGAGTCGGAAATGGGATAAATAAAACCTGCACCCCACCATTTTGAGATTTCCTTCATCACAACCTCTCTCAGGTTGGGATTAAGACGCCGCTGGAACTCACGCGACGGCTTCGCCCCTTCCTCGAGGTATATATGGTGGGAGCACACTGATGGACTAATCCCATGGAGATCTGCTACGCTCCATCCGATCGCCTTGCGGTTCTTTTCAAGAACCCCCATCAAACGGAATTCCTGCTCTCCAGTCAACTCGGCAGAGATGATGACTGGGTACATCTCAGGCTCGCCCGCAAGGAATCGATACTTCAGCAAAGTAGGGAGCGGCTTCAGCTCTGGAATGGTGGGTGCTGGCAAATCTGGCTGCGGAAGAAACTGAGTGAAGGCTGCAAGGTCGACCAAATCTGCCTGGGAAAGTGAAAGCGTACTCTCGCAAACTGGATCGAGAGAAGGCTGCTCTACTGCACTGTCTCTGCTCTGCTCTGCATCTACCTCCTCCTCATCTATAGGCTCAGATGGACTCAGGTCTGGCATCTGATCATAGCAATCGGCCCAATCAGACTCTGAATCCGAGGGATCCGTATCAGAAACGGTGGCATCAGTACCACCGGAAAACAGGGTGGCCTCAGCACCACCATCACTAATCATCGTGCTGCGATCGAGGACCGGCTCTGCTGCCTCAATAGTATCCTGAACCAGGTCTGTGCTCTCCAGACTCTCCTCTACTATCGTCTCTGCATCATCTGTATCTGAAATTGAGAGGGTGGTCTGTGTCTCAAGATCTGCCCAAGCTGCCTCATCATCTGTGATCACAAAATCACAGTCCTGGTGGATGTCTGGCTCTGCGTCTGTCAGCTGCTCTGAGTCTGTACTCGCATCTGAGCGGGATCTGAATCTAGCTCTATAGTCCTCGACCGTCTCTATTTGTATACTCTCGCCCTGGACGCGAAAGTACACCTTCCCGCTATCATGATCAGTCACCGCCTTGGCTGTGGCCAAGAACGGATGACCACGGATGATGGGGGTATCGGCCACTGACTCAGGGATCTCCATGTCCAACACTACGAAGTCCACGGGGAATTGCAGGCCCTGAATAGTGACGATAACGTCTCGTAATAACCCCTTCGGCCTCTTGACAGATCGATCAGCGAACTGAAGGACTGTCCTGCTCTGTCAAAGAGTGCCCAACTCGAAGCGGTCGAGAAGGGCTGCCGGAAGAAGGTTGATCGACGACCCGCTATCTAGAAGAGTACGGTCGAACCTCTGGTCACTGATCTGGCATCTGATATACGGGGCCCCTGAATCTGGCCTCTTGGCTGGCAGTTGGTTCTGGATCGCGAAGCACGTGGCTTTGGTCAGCACATGGATCTCTGAAGTGTGGTTCCTCCTTCTCCTCCTGACTGTAGTCCTCTCTCTCAAAGATCGCTGGAGAAGGGGGATGTGCTGCAAAGCCTCCTGGAGGGTCAGCTGGATATGGAATCGATCAATCATGCTCTGGCTGAACTCCTCAAGCTCTCTCTTTTTGGGATTTTCTTTTTTCTTCCCCTTCCCCATCTGAAGGGCTCTAGGGAAGGGGATCACTGGGTCCTTCTCAGATGAAGGACTAGGAAAAGGTCTAGACGGTTCAAGGACCGGATCCACACATACATCATGCACCATAGTGGGACCAGAAGAAAGTAAACCTTTTCCTTTATTCATAGCCGAGTTCCGAGATACATGAACACGAGGAAAAACAACATCACTGTCTGTACAAACACCGGTGGCCTCAGTACCACCACGGGCTGGCTGCTCTACTGCTGCTGGAAGACGTCGTGCGGCATCAGTACCGCTGGATGGCTCGGCTGAATGGGTGGCATCAGTACCACCTCCTAGATCTGGTGAAGCGGCGGCCTCAGTACCGCCGGTGGGATCAGCATCCTTGGTGGCCTCAGTACCACCGTCATCGTCTGGAGCGGCCTCAGTACCGCTCTCCTCCTCCTCCTCCTGTGGCGCCTCGGGATGAAGCTCAGATGAGGCGCCGCCGCCTGCTGGGGTCCTACCGCTCCTAAGTGTGACAAAATCAGCATCAAATAGATCCGAAGAAGTATCATCAAATGGGTCACTAGGAGTGGCTAACTCAGTATGTACTACCTGCTCAGATTTTCGCTTGAGGCTATTCGGATTCGGCTCTATCTGGGCTGGTATGGCGGCCTTCCCTCTCACCAGGTCCCGCATCTCCTGGCGGAACTCGTCCATCTCCCGTCGGAATGTAGCCTGCTGGTCCGTGAGGAGGCGGGCGATGTCATCCAAGGCGGGGCTCTCGTGGGAGCCCGACGGGTGGCCTCTCTGTGGGTGAGGCTGCTGGAACTGCTGTGATGGGTAAGAGGGGTAGGATGGAGGGTGCTGCTGATATCCCTGGTGAGCATGTTGCTCACGTCTCCAAGACTGTCCCTGTTGCTGATAGGGACGAGGATCGTAGGATGACTGCTGCTGATACGCTGGGGGCTGCTGCTGCAGCTGGTGCTGGTCTCTCTGATGGGAGTATTGCCCTCCCTGTCCTGACGGCTGCTGCTGGGGCTGTGCACCGCCACTCCCCCACCTGAATCCGGGATGGTCTCGTCGGATCCCAGGCTGGGGGCGGTCGTACCAAATCCCGTTGACATCCATCAACGGCTCGGCATCGTAGGGGGTTGGCGGGAGTACTGCCAGAGGCTGGTCCGGCTGGTAGACCACCATCTGCATCTCTGGAGATGGTGGGGACTGGTAGGTGGGCTGCGGCTGCTGGTACGGCTCCGCCTGTACAAGGTGAACCTGTCTAGGCTGCACGGGGGTGCTGGAGCGCTGGGACGAGCTGCTGCTGCTGCCAGTGTCGCCTCGCGACTGAAGACGGGGCTGAGAAGCCGTCTGTGCCTCCTGGAGACACATGAGTTGTGTCTTCATGTCGCTCAAGACCTGTGCCATCTGCTCCATCTGCGTGATACTCTGGCACTGCTTCTTCTCGATCAGCTCCATGCGGTCCAACTTCTCGCTAATGATACCCATGTCCGCAGCTGACGACTCTGCCTGTGCTGCTGCGGCTGCGGACGAACTGTATGGACCTGCATCTACCCGTGCTATCCGCTGGAACTGCACGAGTCCTGGCTGATGTGGCTGGGTCTTCTGAGTATAGAGCCGGGTCTGGGACATCACCATATAGTTCTCTGCCATCTCCTCAAAAATGGCCCAGACCTGGTCGTGGTCCTTGGCGAAGTAAGACCTGCCACAAGAAGCATTCACCAGGCCCTGTAGCTCTGGTGACAACCCACTGAAGAAGCTCTGCACAAGGTTCGGCTTCGTGATGTCGTGGTGCGGGCATCTGTCCAGAAGCTCTCTGAACCTCTCCCAAGCCTCGTGAAACTGCTCGTTGGGAAACATGGAGAAGTTGCTGATCAGGGCCCTCGCTGCATTCGTCCGCCCGAGTGGATAGTACTTGTTCAAGTACTCGGTGCGGAGCTGCTCCCAGGTATAGACAAGCCTCCCAAGGTGCTTCAGCCAGGTGGCTGCTCTATCTGCCAGTGAAAAGGGGAAGGCGATCATCCTGATCGTGTCCTGGTCCACATGCCGGTCGTGGACAGTGCTGCAAATCATCAGAAACTCCTGGAGGTGAAGGTGGGGCTCCTCTGTGGCAAGTCCATGAAACCGAGGAAGCATCTGCAAGGTGTTCGGAGGGAACTTGAAGTCCCCCACGATAGCCGGTACCACCACCCAATGGTGCATCAGTGTAGATCCGGGGTTGTGCAACTCCCGCATCGGTCTAGGTGGTCCTCCTGCCGCAGCGCCTGCCGCTGCGGCGGCTGCGGCTGCTGCTGCGGCTGCTGCTCGTGCATCTGCATCCGGGATCTCCTCGGGCTCGCTCTGCTCTGAGCCTCTCCAACTCTCTCCTCATCTCAATCATAAATGCTCCCTGATCGCGGAGCTGCTGCTGTACTGTATTGAGTGATGCGATCAGGGTGGAGTTGATCGCTCCCTGGTCTAGTACAATATGCTCTGGTTGACGGGAGTGATCGTCTGAACTGCCGGCTCCGGCCATGTCGACGTCTGCAAAATCAAACGAGCCCAACTCAGGTGCTGTCAAATGTATCAATCTCTCCTCGGGCTCGTGTCTCTCAGGTAGATCAGAAAGGGGGTCGAGGGGGAACAGGGTGGAATCGTACTCGGGCTCGGAGAGCGGGTCTGAGCTCTCGCGAGCCAACCTAGATGATGAGGTAGACGCGCCTGAAAGCGGTGCAACCAGAGGCTGCCTAAGAGACCGTCTACCCATCATCTTGATCTAGCGAGTAGGGCGGATGAGATCTGGAAAAATTATGATCTGAAAACAAACCCCCGGTTCACCGACGCAACGCGAGCTGAAGACCGTGAAAGTTCGGTCAAATTATCTTGTCAATTTTATTTTGGTGAACACACAAAATATCAGAGCGCTTACGTGACCTGTTGGGATATCCGCTGCTAACCCAACCGACTGGCCCGCACGGAAGAGTCGGTAATCAGTCGGGTTTAGCAACGGGGGGCTCTACCTAGTGTGCGGGTCACTCTCTCGCGCATACAAACCAAGCAATGAGGGGGTTGCACTCCCCAAGACAAAATTTTTAGGGTGAGCGAGTTTTAAGGTCAATAATTTTAGCAGTCCCAATTTTATGGTTTCACTTTTTTAGTCTTTTTCAAAACAAACAAATCGCCTAACGAATTTTTCGGTTCTCCTGATTATTAAGTCCAAAACAGGGGGGAGAAGACGAAAAAGCCGATGCACGAGAAATCAATGATGCATGCAAAGTCAGAAATGCGTACCTTGCTCCAGCTCTCTACATGCAATATGATCCGCGCATAAAATAAAAGACAGAAATAAAACTAACCTAAATGATGCAGCGGTAAAGCCGAGTCCTAGACGAGCAACTTCTAGCGAAGAACCGTCTAACCGGTCACCGACCTCCAAGCCAAAGAGTCCGGTCTTGGCCCGTCCCTCCTCTGTCCGACAAATCGAGGGTAGGAGAAAGCGCTTTACAGGACAGGCTATGGCACGTAGGCTACGGAGGCTAGCGAGTCGGTTATTTTTATTATTAATTTTAAGTAGGTCCAATTACGATCTATAGGAACAGATATGCAATTAGGTGTGTGGATCCTACTAATTACGGTACATTCACCAGAAAATCCTAAATCTAGGGGCTCGAGCAAAAACCACGAAAAATCGGAAAAGTCAGAAAGAAAGAAAAAGAAAGCCGCGAAGAAAACCGCGAAAAAAAACGTGCAAGTCCTAAAGGGTCCCCCGAGCACACCGGTGCTCGGCGAAACAGACCCGCTACGGTAAAAGTGTCCAAGTCCAAACAGTCCAAGTGTCCCTGTATTATTACAATAATAATAGAATAAAAAATAAAATCCTAATCTAACCTCACCCACTCAACTCTCTCTCTCGCTCTCTCCTGCGGCTTCGTACAGAAGGAAGCCGCCTCCAAGTTCCTCGGCTGCACCAGCTCCTCGAAAGTCGCCTCCGCGGTCCTCGGGCCCTCGCAAGACAAAGAGAAGAGTGGTCAGACCGGCAAAACTAATCAAATAATAAAGAAAAAGAAATGGAAATAAAAGTGAGGGTATATATGCAAAAATGGAAAATGAAATAAACACACAAAATAAAACAAAAATAAAAATAAAAGAAAATCAAAATAAAACAAAAAGAAAATAGATACAAAAGCCGCGAAAAGCCGCGAGCTCCGAAGAGCCGCGAAAAACCGCGAAAATAAAAGAAAACAAAAATAAAACGAAAAGAACTACTAAGCCGTGCTCCCCGGCAACGGCGACATTCTGATAACCCGTAATTCCCAAAGACCCGGGTGAAGGTAATAAGACAAGGGTCGTTGCGACCCGGATCTCGGAGGATAGGTATATCAAGAAAAATCAGACCACAGAATAAATCAAAGATCAATCAAACAAGGCAAAGCGGTCCAGCTATGAGATTAACCTGGTATAGCACCCAGGGTCGAACGTAAGGAGCACGGGTTGGCCGAACGCCTACGAAGTAGTAAAAATAAAAAAAATAAAAGACAAATATTTTTAGTGGTTTTTAATGATTTTTATATTTTTTTTGTATTTTATAAATGTGAAGAAAATAAAAGAAAGCAAAGACAAGCACACTTTAGCAATTTATTCAATGCATCCAAAATCAAGCAAAAATTCAAGAAAAAATGTTTTTATGTTTTTTAGGTTTTCTAGTGTTTTTGGTGAATTTTTGGGATTTTTATAAGGTGTATTTTATTTCCTAAAAATCAAACAGTACTGAAAATGCAAGGCACTGTCCAGCCAGGCCCAAAATCCAAAGATAAAATATCTAAGGATCTCAGAGGGACCTGGAGGTAATTTTCCTGTATACTAGAGAAAACTAGGAAAATTTGGGCACCAAGATTATTGTTTTTGGGCTTTTAGATTATTTACTATGATTTTTATGAGTTTTTTGGTGTTTTTAAATTTTTAGGGTTTTTAAGCAATGAAAAATAGCCAAAATTGGCTAGAAAATCAAGGAACACCAAAGAAGCAGTACCTAATTTTTATAGAATTTTTAAGGGGGTTTTATATTTTTTTGGGATTTTTAATTCTAGACAGTATCTAAAATAGAGGTTTTTGAATTTTTAAAAATAACAAATAAAATCAAAAATGTCCTCAAAAATTCTCAAAAATCCTACAACATGGCAGGAGCCATGTGTCAAATTTTCATCGAATTTGGAGGTGATTTGATATTTTATTCAAAAATCAAAAGAGGGCACTGTGCACAGGGACTTAAGTGCAAATACCCGAAGTTCTGGGGGTCCAGGTGCAATTTTCCCAGCAAGTCACGCGCACGGCGCGTGCCCGGGGCACTCAGGGACCTCTTTGTAATAAAAACAAGTCCTAGGACCTTTTGGTAACTCGTACCAAAAAGTCCAGGGGCTGTTATGCAAATATCCCACTAAAAGACGCACATGTGCAAATAAAACACTCACAAGGGCATATATGCAATTACTGAAAATATTTCATTCATGAGCAATCATCCAGAACTACAGGACTAAAGTTGCAATTACACCAAATAAAGCACGTGGCGAAGCACGTGACAGACACTCACAGGGGCATAACTGCAATTAAACTAAAGTACCAGGTCCCAAGTGCAAATATCCCAACGTAAATAAAAGGCACACAATATTTACAGGACTAAATCTAAAAAACATAAACTAAGAGGGGGCCTACGGTAAATTACCCCTTTATTACGTCGACGGCCGGATGTGCGCCACGTAGCAGATCTGACGGTTCTGGACGACGGGCGCTTCTCTCCTTCCGCACGTGGGCCTGATCGACGTCTCGGAGGAGGGCACGTGGAAGATCTAACGGCCTCAGGTGCTGGTGCCTCTCTCTCTGCGCTAACGGTCCAGATCGTTCCTCTGACGGATCGAGCGGTGGCTGCTCCTCGATGGATGGATGGTCACGATGGAAACTGGAGAGCTGAGGGCGATCGGACGGTGCTCGAGGACCCTCGAAGAACAGTTGCTCGCCGGCCTCGTGCGCGTGCTGTGGTCCTCCTCAGCTGCCTCTGAAGATCGGAACAGGTCCGCGATGAAGTCCCGCAGCTGGTGGTGGCCTCCGATGGCCCAACCGAGCCCTGGAGGGGCTCCGGCGAGGTCGGCGGAGGGAAGCTCCTGGACGGATGTTGAGAGGCCTCAGATAGCCTCCTTTGGTCCTGCAAAATGGGTCAGAAGCTTCGCGGGTCGAGGGCAAAGTGCCTCGACCCGATGAGGCGGCGTGAAGGTGGTCGATGCGTCGGGATGAGCGAGCTCCGGCGAGCGACGAACGGTGGAGCTCGAACCCCAGCTCCTGTGCGAGCTGGGTTGAACGAAGGGGCGGAGAAGGTGCATGGAGGAAAGGCGATGGTGAACGTGGGTTCCGATGATCGAAAGGGTATGCGAGATAGCCGGAATCAACGGAACTCGGCGGAGCTACGATTTGGGGTAAACTCGAAATTAGACGAAATAGGAAAGCTAAGTGATTACCTGGGTGGAGAGGTAGACTAGGCTGGAGCTGAGGTAGCTCCCGGTCGTAGCCTCGAAGGTCGTCCGGTCCTGAGGCTCGAGCTCCTGCACTGGGCGGAGCACGGCGGCGCTACGTCGCCGGATCGATGGTCCGGCCACTCCCTCCTCGCTGCAACACGGGCAACCGAGAGCTGTCACCTCGAGGGTTGCGGTGGAGGTCACGGGACAGAGAATGGGGAGCCAAAGATCCGTGAAAATGGGGGCGGAGCTCAGACTATATACAGCTAGGGGTCCGGCTAGATGGGAGTCGGCCGTGAAGCTCGGAGCGCGGATCCCAAGGCTATCAGTCGGGCGTGGATCAGGGATGATTAAGGAACAAATGGAGCCCGGGGTTTGGGTTAATGGAGATCGGATCTGTTCGCGGAAAGGTTGAGAAATCGGGTCGGGAATCAGATCCGCAACTCTGTGGTCCAAGGGGGGGAGTTGACCGGGGGGTCAACATCCCCCGTGGACCAATCAGGAGAGGCCACGCTTATTTATTTTGATCTATTTTTTTGAGTTAGAAAATGGCCGAATTTCGAAAAACTTAAAACATGAAAAATATTTATTTTATTTTTCTCTATTTTTTGGTGATTTTTAATTAATTTTTTAAAATAAAAATAAGGTATTTACATAATAGGGCTATATATAGGTATATGTACAATATATTTTTGTTGTTTTAATTTTGTTATTTTTATTTGATTTTTGTTTTGTTTCTTTTTATTTATTTTATTTACAATATATGACATAGAATATTTACAAAAAGTTTAGAAAATAAATAAATTTATTTACAAGGTTAAATACATGTAGGAGGATGGTCTATATGCATGGTGAAAGGGAATTTTTGAATTTTTGATTTTTAAGTTTTTATTTTGTTTTTAATAGTTTCTAAATATATACAAAATATGTACAAGCATATTTTTGGGTGAGGAAAATATAATTTTATTTAATTACATAGATATTTACACTAGAGCCCCTATCTCCCTCTACATTGGCTTTTATGCGGTCAGGCCCATGCTGAGCCCTCCCTTGGGTTAGGTTGCTCAATATTTATTCTAAATATTTCCCTCTTTTTCTTTTTCATCTTTATTCTTTTATTTTTGCACAAAAACATGCTAATTATAGATTTTTACAAAATGCATGCTTTTGCTAATTTTTCCTATTTACAAGTATCTACATGCATTTGCATAGGTTTTTGTAGCTAAAATATAAGAATAAAGAGTGATGAATGGGTATTCATCAACCACATAGATTCTTCTTATCAAATCCATGTTGAAAGATCCAACTATTTCTTATGCTTGTTGTTGGCAACCTAACGCATCCCCCTGAGGGAGGGGAGGGGGTCAGACCTTAGTCTCCTGGGTGGCAGACACACTATTCTAGGACCACACTACTCTATTAAAAATTTGAGACTAACATAAAAATATGTTGCTACAATAATTAACAAAAAAATACTTGATGCTTGCATAATTAACATAAATTGCTTTTTACAGTCCTCAAAAGGTGTATCGAACCATCTACAAATGGTTTCATGCATGAAAGTTCCTTGCCTCTCTCACCTAAACGTGATCATACGAGACATACAAATCATGTCAAATGCTAGAGATAACTGGATATATGCAGTACAATAGTCATCACAAATGGCATAACTATAATGAAAAGTCTGTCCATTAGTAAAAGTTCTCACCATTGTTCAATTTTCCTCCTAATATGTTCATAGCTCTGGCCAATACATTGTGGGTTTCCAAGAAAAACAAACCATAACTCATGGCTTCAATGTAGGAAAATGTTATGATTTCTTTAGCTAGGTCCACTTCTTCCAAGCTTATAAGATGATTATACGAGATGCACAAATATGTCAAATGCTATAGTTAATTGGATATATGTAGTACAATAGTCATTGTAAATGACATAATTATGATGAAAAAGCCTATCCATTAATAGAAGTTCTCACCTTTGTTTGATTTTCCTCCTAATTTGTTCCTAGCTCTGGCCGATATGGTGTGGGTTTGCAAGGAAAACAAAACGTAACTCATGGCTTCAACGCGGGAAACTATTATGATTTCTTTAGCTAGCTCCATTTCATCCAAGCTAATAAGAGTCAACTTTATTCAACTTCAGCTTTTCAAGGATATTATGGCCTTGTTCAACTCCAAGATACACTTGGAATATTACTTGTAAGATGCTCGACTATCCGACCACCTAGATTCTTGCATATCAATGATTGCTAGATGGTAATTTAGATGTAGTTTGCAACGAGGAAATGATCATTAACATAATATTAAATCAACCCAAGAAACCATCCCCAAGCACCTACATCTCCTTATCAATAAGAACCCAGTTGGTCCTGACTCATAGTATCACTAGATGGTCTAATAAAGAAAAGGAAAGAAAAAGAAACTATCATACAAATATTTATCTTTCACAGATCATTCACATCAAATAATTCAGAATCAAACCCATTACATTGCTAAGATTTCACCCAAATATCATGGTTTCATTTTCGCCTTAGAATGATAAAAAAAGGTAAGAGAAATTCTGAAGTCATGAAATGAGCAATCTTGTAAAAAGTATGCTTTCATAGATGATGCTTCAACTGTCTAACAATTTGTATTTGTTTTAGTCAATTTCTAGTCTCTGCACTTGCATGATAAACTTAAAAAGTTACCTTTGTTTTTTAATGTTAGTTTTTCTAAATACACATTTAATATTTCACCATCAAAGAGATAGCTGAACCATAGCAAATCAATAAGTTGAAGTCGACAATCACAAAATATATATATGCCTTTCTTATAAAGTGATGCTGAAATGATACTGATGTAAACATAGCAACAAAGAAATATAAAAAACATACCAATGATGAATCGAATCTGGATTTCACATCTATAGGATAACCAAATTTTATACTTTTATTTAAATTGGACATTACCATTATCCTCTGTCAGGAAGGTAGAATTTTAAGATCTACCGTGTTCAGGATGCAAACACCTCATCGGATTGATATTTGAAGACCTGTATATAAGAGAATTCATATATAATATCGTTTCTGTTTTCAAATTAATATCAACAAGGATGTAAACGAGTCGAGATCATTCACCTGCATCTCGACGAGGACCTTGACGGTGGCGTTCATCCTCTACAAGTGAACGAGGGTGTCATAACAGGCCAGACTGTGTCAACCGTCCTCCGTCGCGGTTTGGATGGACCTTCGAGAAGTTGCGAAGATCTTGATCAACCAACAACCCACCCTCGTCGTTCTCGGATCATCCATCACCACCTCCGTCGCCAATCCTACCCTCTGCCCTTCGCTTCCGCCAACACAACCCAATGACCTCGCCCAATGTCGATCATCCATCACCACCTCCGCCGCCAATCATACCCTCCGCCCTTCGCTTCCGCCATCACGAGCCAATGACTTTACCAAATGTCGATCATCCACCACCACCGACCTCAAATCATTGATCATCTCCCTCCAATCTCTCCATACGCTCTTTGTCGCGGCCTCAGCCACCGATCTCTCCGATGGGGCGAGAGGAATCTGTTGGGATACAAAGGATTTGAACCCTTGCTATCATAGTAGAGGTCAGCCGCTGCACTTGTTTTAGGCTTAAGTAGGAATATCGTTTAGGGCTTTTTATTTAGGAGGAGGAGTCTTCGGGCGAGATGTTTTCCCGTGCAGGGAAAAATTATTTCTAACAAATTCCTGTGGCCATTCACTGACACGACTTGGTTTCCTTTAATTTTGTTGTCCAATTCCATTTTTCATATAGTGATTAGTGACACTTTATTCGTCCCAATATAAATTACATGACGATTTCTGATAATCGTCACTATCTCCAAATAATTAGCAACAAATATCTTCAATCGTTGTCAAGTTAAAATTTAATGACGTATATCACTAATCGTTGGTATTTAAGCGTCGCCTTAGATACATTTTGTTGTAGTGTATAGTATAGATGACGCCAAATAGTTAAATGTAGAAATCAACCATTTTTTTGTAAGTGAAATCAACCATTTTGAAATGGTATTTATTGGTGGTAGGATGTCAACTCAGATAGTCGCATTGCATGCCCCGTGATTACTTTTTGAACTGGATCCACCTGCCCAGATCAACATCACCGAGAGAGCAGCCACTAAACATGGTGACATCAACACCATCGCACCCCGTTCTCCCCCACTGGTATTCTACTCTGCCAGCCTCCTTGTGGACACGTGCACCCAACCCCACCTGTCGAGAGAGCCTGACTACGCAAACACCAACCAACGAAGGGAGTAGAATCGCCGCGCAGACATCTGTGGGTTAAGGCCTGTGGCTTCTCGCGTTTGTAGCCATGTCTTGGCGTGGGCTTTGATAGGCAGACTTGAAACCAGAAGCTGTTTCAGTTTATGTCCTCAAACTGTGGGCGCGGTGATATATTTTTTGAGATAACTACGAAGCTTTTATGGCGGATGCATATATGATCATAAATTGTGGATAGCAACATCGACGTGAATGTTATCCATGGATAGTACTATGCCTGAAGTCGATAGATATTTGTTGAGCTTATCTGTTTGATGTGCATATTGGAGTTAGGCACGGTGGTTTGATTGCAAGTGGAGCGGTCCATATTATAAACGAAAAACGAGTATCATTAAATGTTCTTCCTTTTTTTCCCAAGAATCAAGGATTAGGCTCAGAAAATTGAAGTATGGAGATCGAATCAAATCCGATATATGTCAACTAGTCGCACTAGTTAGAATGATAACATAAAAAAATTATAGATGAAACCGCATAGCTCGAGAACATTTTTCTTGCGGTTTCATCAAAATCAAACGAGTTTACGCTTATCTCTTGAAGCATGGTTGTGATCCTGAAGCCTTTAAGCGAAGATGCCTCCTAACTCAAACCCGATCCCGACGAGAGTGCACTTGCGAGGGCATTGATGAGACATGTGCTTCCCGTGATCCTTAGCAGCAACCCGAATGTGAAACCTCTTGATTTCATCTCACGATATCCATTATCTTCTTCACGAACACGAGACACCGAAGAAGACCAAGTTCCTCAAGTGATTGGTCCGGCAGTACGTTGACAATCGCGATTTCCACCAACCTAGGTCAAGAGGACGACCTAGGGTTGTGGAGGGAGATGGTGTGATGTGTGCAGAGAATGAGAGATAGTGTTTTTTCTACTAGTTAAAGGGAGGGTTGGGGGAGTGAATTCGAACCCTGTTCCTTTTAAAGTGCGAGGCATTGCTTCTATCACCAGACCATTAGAGGGGTTCAATAAGAGATAGAGTTTAATTATGAAACTATTAATGATGCTTGGATGATATCTAGATGATAGCCATCTTAATGATGATACAACAGTTGATTCAAATTTTGAATCATAGAAGCTGGTGCTTGGATGATATCTAAAGAGTTTGATTGATGATTCTTCATGCAGGTCCTCTTCATGCAGGTCCTCTTCATAGAAATAGAGATCCAGTGGTGTTAGATAAATTAGGTCAAAGAACTAGCTTAACGAGATCGAGATAACCAAGACCTATGCCGTATACTGTTACGATATAGGCGCACATTCTCTGATCATACATAAATGTGTTACTATAAGTTTAAGTATGTACATTTGGTTGATTGCTAGGTAGATGATCTAATCAAGGTCTATACATCAGCGAGTTTGTATGCATGCAAGGTCATATGAGTAATACTCTCTCAATGGGATCATAAAAGTTCATTACTGAATCAGAAGACATGAACTCGCTCATGAGATATCGAGATCAACTTCTGTGCATAGTCTGTCGTATTTTGGAAGCTTGATTGAATTTGTAGGCATGATATATACTTTTGGAAAGTATATGATCAATATCTAGGTATGATATATGCTTTTGGAAAGTATATGATCGATTCAAACTCCCAATGATCAAGTGAGAAACTTAATGATAAAAACCTGAAGGAGACAGTTCAAAAGTGATCTAAAACTACAAGTTTATTTTAGGCCTTCCAGTATGCATGATGTAAATGTATTAGGAATACCAGAAGATGATTTGAACATAAACGATTGTATAACCACGACGCTTCCATTCCGAGGGAGTTATGAAACAGGTTTGGATTTTAGTGACTCCTCTCAATAGATGACTAATCTGATCTTAGTCCAAAATTTGGACATTTATCTGAAAGTGATTCATATATAATGAGAAGATTAGATCTAAAGTCTTGATTTAATCAAGCATCTATGAGAGGTCCCCGAGATATGGATTTGAGATGTGATTTCAACATCCAAGTCACTATACGTGGAACATACAATCATCCTGACCTTATCTCCAAGTATCTGCGAAGAAGGTACATAGTTCTCAAAAGTGTTCGAGAATTATTCCACGAGTAACTAAGCATTAGAAAATCGGATAATTAAATATGATTTATTATCACAATTATTATTTGAATAGCGACATCGAGGATAATTAAATTGAATTTGATTATCATGGATATGATTAATGTGGATAACACTATCCACAATAAATATGGATAATGTGGATATGATCCACAGTATATAAGAGAGAGAAATTTATGAATGTGATTCATAATTTATATGTTAAAGTGAATGAGATTCATATTGCATAATATAAATATGATTTACATTAAATATAGGATGGAAGTAGTTAATTGTTATTTGTCAATGGTTTTGTTGTAATTATTATAAATATGGTTATTTAGTGATAAACACAACTAATTTAAATATCCAAATTAATTAAAAAATAAAAAATAAAGGTTTGCTCATTCTCTCTATAGGGAGGACATCTATGGTGATGTATGTCCACCATATTTTTAGAATGTGAAATGTTTCTTTTTATTATTATTTAATAATTAGTCGATGTTTGTAATTAATTGAAAGAGATAATTTTTTATATTGTTAATCAAAATTATTATTTTAATATTTTTTTGTGTTCTTTGAGAAACACAAATGAATCTAGACCATTTATCTTAAGACCATGTGCAATGTGATCCATGTTCTTCCAAAATCCTATAAAGGAGGGCTACCCCTAGACCTCCAAGATATGCACAAGCCCTATTCAATTATTGCATGGGCAAAGCCCTCTCTCTCCCTCTCTCTATCCCTATGCGTGTCCAACCTCTGCCTCTCTACAACCCTAGGTCGTCCCCTTCCCAAGGTTGATGGAGATCACGATCATCATTGTGTTGCTATCGAGTGTTGTCAGATCGATCGCTTGAGGAACTTTGTCTCAAAAACAATAACCTATTATTCATACCAAAAGTGCATAAATATGATTCGAAGATTCCCATCGCAAAATTAGTTTTTCCATGCACTCACGGATCTGTCAGAAAATGATTTTTGCTTACTGTTTTCCCACCATGAAATATGAAATACTTGAATTAAGTAGAGAATCAAACCAGCAAACCATTCGAATTTGTTTCACGCGATTCTGACTCTGTTTGCCCTAGATATTCCATATTTAGTGGAGATGGGTCGGAGGATGATTGAATCATCAAATGATCTTGCTTAATGTGTTTATCATTCAATGAAATAATGGAAATTATGATTATTTCCTAATTAATTATGATTCCTAATAATTATGAAAATAATTGATTAATCAACACTGTCCATTGAATGTATGTTTCATGAAAACCCTAGTTTAAACTGCAATAGTTGTAGGATGACTTTTACCTGCAAAATCAAGATCATGTTTGATTGATATGACTGGAAATTTAGGATACTTAAAATTATTTTAAAGATGTCTAAATCTCAAAGTGATTACTATATATAGTATGATGTTGATCGTCAAAGTTGATCGATAGAATCACAATTACATTGGTATAATTTTATATTGTTCTCAATCGGAATGGTGAATGTGTCTAGTCCGGGTATGCTGTCTTGGTTTACTAATTAGCACCTTGCATGACAAGGAAATGCTCCCTCCCAGTATAGCTCGAGTGTTCTGACCGGATCCATTTTTGAGGCAAAAGTATAATATGAGTAAGTCAAGTTGTACTATAATTATTAAAATACAAAATAGTACATACTTGTGCGGGTGTATATTTATATAGTAATATCAAGCAAACCCTATTGTTTGTTTGTTGATTGGTTGATTGGATTTATAATGATTTAATATGATTAAATAAATTGTATCCACTTAAAATAAACACTTTATTTTGAATAGAAATGTAATTCCTTTGGAAGAATTGATTATGTGAATATGATTCACAATAATTAATTAAAATTTGAATGAGATAAGGAGGATAACACAAATGACATCCAAGGTCTCACATCAAGGCAAAGGGTTCCGTCGCAATGGATTGTATGTAGGAGGCACCTGTCCATAGTGATAGCTCCTGCATAAAAGCGCACATGGATCAGGCTCTTTACTTCTCGAAAGATAAGGATGTATGCGCAGTGACCCTAATATCGACTCCTCATATTATTGGGGCGATAATAGATTGTACATAGCGATTCAAATAAAAACAGGTCAACATCACCTTAGGGGTGGTGAACCCGGATGTTAAAGATAGAATTGGAAATGCAAGTTGGACTTGCAAGGCAGAATGAGTTCGCACTTATTTTTATCTGAGTTGTAGTTTCTCATATTATTGGCATGTAACAGAAGTAGGAAGGATATCCTAGATCTTCTTGAGATGTAATGCTAAGTATGTCTCTTGCTTTGAAAGTGAATGAGGGAATGAACTTTCAGAGTTGACAAGGTAAGACAAGTTTGATATAAAATCCTTTTTTAAAGATAAAATATGTATTTATGAAAATATTTTTTAATTTAGATAACCTACATTAAACTCACTTAAAAGTATACTTAATAATAACCAATAAAATATCATGGAATGGATCCATGTGAAAATCCTTATAAAATCTAAGAAGATGTTTTGGCAAACATATGTGCTCCCAACATTTAATCATGAATGGCATGGTTCTCTACATTATACAGAATGGTGGCTCAATAAGAGATGATTGTTGATAATAGATATTGTGAGGGTCAGCTAATGAAACTCAATTAGCATCGCTGAGGTGGCCGCTCACAAGACATGAGTCAACAACAATTAACCCACAAATAAAATATATAATGAATACAAAAATGTATAGTTAAAATTTATTGTAAGACTTCAATAAATGTGTATAGTATGCAAGCATGTCTAGAGGTCGAACTCAAAGAGAAAATAGTAGATTGGGCAATAATGCAAAAAATTACCCTCTTCTCTTGTCCATATGATATCTTTTTGGGTGGGTTTGATTTTATATTTTTTATGGATTTTAAATTTATATATATATATATATTGTTGTTTTTAATTTTATAATTTTTATTTTTGTTTACTTTTTCTGATTTTTAATTTTCTTTTTCTTTTTAAATACATTACATTAGAGTATATAAGGTAATATATATTATTGTATAATATAATTATAAATATTAATATAAAAATCAAAATATAGGAAATAAACTTTTCGGTGGTTTAAATATTTTTCCAATGTTTTTGTGACTTTTCTAGAATTTTTGCATATTTTTATGTATTTTTAAAATAAAAAATATCTCAAAACATGGATTAAATAAATAGATCGATTTGATTTGAAGTTTAAAAATAGCAAATTAAGTACACTAGATAGATAATAACATAAATAAAAATCAGAAAAAAAAAATTTTGGGATTCTTGGGAATTTTATATATTTTTACTAGATTTTAGAGCTTTTTAATTTTTTCTTTTTTTATTTCTATTTTTAAGGGTTTTTAGACCTGAGTTATAAAATATAATAATAAGCAATTTTTTTTTGGAATTTTCAAAACATTTTAATATTTTTTTTTGTATTTTCTAATTTTGAGAAGGAAAAAATGTGCTCGTTTAATTTTTAATAAAGAGTTAAAATGCCTAAAATCCAAAATAAAAATATGACATTTAAGAACATGTTAACATGCATCTAAATCTATTTTTGCATAATTGTTGGATCATGTGTGCTTTTTTTAATAAATGAAGTTCAAGTACTAAAAATATATGAACTAAGAAGGACATATATGCAAATAAAATTAAAGTCAGGGGTACATGTGCAAATTACCCTGAAATATGCAACATTTATTGTACTAAATACAAAAACCTGTAAGGGTATTCATGCAATTTGCCCAACTCATGTTGGACGACATGTGAGCGGAGCTGGAACATACCAAACTGCAATATTAAATAAATACAAGGGTTACCTTGCAAAATGTCCAATTTATTTACACTACACAATTTAATTACAAGACTAATACATATATCAAAAATTATGGGGGGGAACGTATGCAATTAACCCCCAAAGGCGTGCGATCGTGCAACATAGATCATTCCACTTAAACATGTGTCACCTCCTCTTCACCCAATGACACTTCACCGATGAGCAGTTCTGATATGATCTTGGACTCCATTGAATGGGTGAGATGAGCGCTAAGAGGATGGTGAGGATTAAAACTTGCAGCTCCCCTTGATCCTATGACCACTGCTCCTCACGAAGAACATGGAAGAAGGTTCTCTGTCCTGAGATTCATTTGAACGCTTCTTCTACTCCATGCCTTCTCAGATGTTGCGAAGATGTGCAATGGCTTCTTGGAGTTGGCTTCTTGGAGTTGTTCCGTAGTCGGTGGATGTTTCAGAAATGTCCGGGGCCCATCAATGAGGGCGTGGAGCTTGATGTCGCCTAGGGGGTTGTGTCCTGATGTTGACACCTCTCATACGATGTCTTTTCAACCTATAAAATGGCTCGAAAGCATGATGTTGCAAACACGATAGGGTCAGGGCCTTTTTTGGTGGAATCGGAGGTGGGATGAAGGTGGCGGCGAGGTCCGACGAATGCGAAGGAGGTGGACCTCGATTTGCAGAATCATGAGGGTTCTGATTGACGGATGGTTCGGGAAGATGGAGAAGGCGTTGAGAAAGGTGTGGAGGTGTGTGTGTGGTCGGAGACAGTAGAGAACATGATGAAACAATGGTCGGAGCTCTAGAACTCCGGCGAGGAAATTAACCTAATCTATACTAATGCAAACATTAAAACATGAAATAAATTGCAGGAAATGAAAGACATGAATGAAATATACTTAGGGAAAGTAAATGCGCAGCTATTATACCTGTCGGGAGGACTAGGGAGCAGGGTGGTCGGAGGTCCGCTGCGGGTGCACCTCCCTCCTCCTTCAACCACTCCAGAGCTCCAAGGTTCATTAGCTATCACCCGGTGACAAGATTGACCGGAGATTGAGGCTTTAGGGCTTGGAAAAATGACCAAAATGAGGAAGAAAAGGTATGTATTATTTATACACATGGTAGGTCACCCTTATTGACCTAGGGTTTGGGGAGAATCGAAGCCATGTAAAGGAGATCTGGAGGTTTGACATGGATCATTAATGATTGAGGTTCAGATTTTGTGATGGGCTCGAGGTTAATGGAACATTAAAGCAGTGGGTAGAATTTCATGAAGATGGGTCCCTCGAGGTGTCTAACACAGTTAGAGGCTGGGAAGGACTGTTCACTTGGGTCAATAATCCCTGCCTCCTGATTGGTCTACGGAGTACACTACATGATAAAATAACTAGTTTTATTCGAAATTAATTAATTAAAAATAGTATATTATTTTATTAATTTTTCTATATAAAATAAAAAATGTTTATTATTTTATGTAGTTTTTTAATATTATTTGGGTTTATTTATTACAAGTTAATTTCTAAGGGTATATTTATAGGTACATTAATCTATGTTTTATATATTTTATTCTTATTTATATATTTATAACTTATTTTTATACACATAATTATATTTTTATTTTATTTTTTTAACACTTAAATAAATATGGGTATTAAATATTTATGTATAATTATTGATATTTCATCTATGTGTTTATGTATATTATTTTATTTTTATGTTTTATTTTTGGTTTTCTTATATTCTCAATATGTACATATACTATAAATAATATTTACAAAGTTATAAAAATATAAAATTATAAAAATAATAAAGAAGAAATAAAATGAATATTTTATTCAGGTATATGGTACAATAGGTGTCCAAAACCTAACTTTCACACCTTAACTCCAAAAATGAAACCACCTTCATTAAATAGCTTATTAAAATTTATATACAATTAAAGTGATCTTGATACACTTTGAGTTGTTATTTAGTAGATATGGGTCCCTGAAGTTTGGGTTTTGGCCTTTTATTCAGAGTATAAAATGTACACTTGGTATTATTTTTGTGCAAACTCAATTTTGTATTTTTATTTGTACTTTTATTTATGCTTTATTTGAAGTATAAAAAATAGAAAATAAATTAGGTCGCAAAAATAGGTTATTGATGAATAAATAAATGTAAAATTTATTGTATATTCGACCCTTATCTCCCCCTACTTTATTCATTGTTAACCAAATCAATTCTTGACTTTATCTCTTGGTTTAGGGTCATAAAATACCTTTGGAATTTTATTCTTTTTCCCTTTATTCTATAATTTTGGAATTAAAAATAGTATTTTATACACAATAAATGGAACAAGTAATGAATGCTAATTTGTACAAAATAATGCTATATACATGCATTAGGAAGAGGTTTTTAAGGCCAAAATGAAAGAATAAAGGTGATGAAATGGAGATTCATCACCCCCTATACTTGCCTTTGCTAGTCCCTAGCGAACACTTACACAATAAGTGCAAAAAATAAACATGAAGAAAATAAAAATAAAGAAAGTGGATTTAATTTAATTTTCAAACTTGTCTTCATAAATAAACTTTAATGCTTAGATCATATATTGGTGTCAGAATATGTGAAACCTAGTAGGGAACCGAATTTAAAACACAACAGCCTTCGAGAGTCACAGAACTCGGTTCATACCACCTCAATAGACATGTCATAGCTAATCTACATCATACACAACCCCTTATGACTATGAAGTTGAGTTGTACATTGTAAGTGATAGTGGATCTTCCTAACTGAAATGACAAAAGAACTGACTTCTCTAGTATGACAACCCAATGATTCCTCAATCCAACAACTCTTTACTTGAAGAGTGGGGTATTCCCTTCTAAGTTTAAGTGCAACCAAAATAAGAGGAGGGGGTGAAGAGAAGAATGGACAGTAGGCAACGTAGCTACCTATCTGGGGATGAATGGCTAATGTAGTCAAGTCATCCAGTTTTATGCTCGCATGATTTCTGACTTTTAAGCTCAAGCTTGCTTATTTCAAATATATATAAACTCTGCTAGGCATTTTATTTTAAATCAGGCCTATCCACTTTTTTGGAGTCTTTATTTCAACTCTTTTCTTTAAATACTATATACAACGACATTTACATAAGGATTTTTCCTCTTGAGCTAGAAGCCTGTCCTTCTTTTGAAGCATTATTGCAACCCACACTCTCCTGTCTTTAGACACCTGTCTTTAGACATTGATGCCACTGGACGGGTTGGGGTGCACTTCCCTCTCTAGACGAGGACGAATGTTTCCACTCTTGTGCACCTCATACCGACAAATCCAATCCCCTCACCACTCCAACTGAGTTGAGACAAGTGAAAGGTGTGAATGTCCAAGTTAGGTCACAATCGACAAGAGTCCTGCATGTGTCTCGAAAGTTCTAGTTAAGCAGTTGAAGTATCTTGAACCCAACCCTGAGTCTCAAAGAATTAAGTCTCAATAGATCTGAAGTACCTCAAATCTATTTTCTATAAGGTTCTAGTGAAGTTAAGTGCATTAAGGTCCAACCAAGCTCTAATCTTCAACTTTACCCAAACTAGTTCAATTGTCCAACTCAATCCGAAAAATGCGAATGATATGCAAATGCTATGTAAAATGTAGGGAAAATCTTTTTATGAAGCATTTTTTAATTTTGAACTTTTTTATGTATTGATGAAAAAGGTTTTGCAAATGTTTTTGGGATTTTTTTCAAAACGCAACATTTTGGCAAAGAAGATACAAATATTTGCACGAGCATGCTTTTTTATTATTTACAAGAGTTGAATGTTTAAATCATTTACACAAGGGATATGCTATTATTTTCATAAATATATATACCATTGTTGAAGAATGTTGATTTATTTGGATGATGTATATATTCCTCAAACTTATTTGCTAATCATTTTACAAATAATTTTGAAAACTATAGTCCAAAATATTTTTTACAATTTTTTTTACAAATATTTACAAATATTTGAAAATCATTTTGCAATGCTTTTTAAAATAGTATGTATAGATTTTTCAAAATATTTTTGCAACCATTTTCAAAACATTTGCATATAGATTTTAAACTGTTTTATTTCACACAAAAAAATAAATTTTATAAACAAAACAATTTTACAAATGTTGAAAATATTTTACAAAATATTTTGAAACAATTTTCAAAAGATTTTTCAAATAGATTTCAAACTGTTTTCCGAACATTTTGCAAAACATTTTTACCTGGTTTACTAACCAAATATACAAAAAGAATTTGAGGAGTTTTGCACATCTTTTGTTAGTTGATATAATGAATTACATTGGTATATATATAGTATTTTAGCTATATTATTAAAAATTACATAAGTATGAGTTATGGATAAAGTATATACAAAGTATATAGGACCCCCTTCACTTCGCTTGAGCTATGTCCTCATAGATCAGAGAGAAAAAGAGAAGTAATAACTCGTACTGAGTATAGAAAAGAATATACTACAACGACTAAAGAATGATGAACGAATAAATCAGAAGAATGAGAAGTCAGCCATCCCCCCTATACTTAGGATGAAATAATCTTAAGTATAGCATGTTGTAGCTACATGCAGGGAGGGTCGAGCGTGGGAATAAACAAATCACAGCTCGGTCTGTCTCCACCTATACTTAGGGTAAGATATTCCTATGTATAGCAGGCAAAATCAATAAGATAGGAGACAAGCAAGGGGGTCAAGAAGAAAGAAACAATAAAAAGATAGAGTCACAGGAAGAATGTACACTTCACTCCCCCTATACTCAGGGTAAAAGAGCCCTAAATATATGCAACAACAAGAGTGGTGAAACAGAATGATGAAAGAACAAACATAATGGGAGCACCCCTCTATGCCTAGGATAAGATAGTCCTAAGTATAGACACACAGATATGGAGAATGATCTAGGGTATACATGACATACGAGAGAAAGAACGAATGAAAAGACAAAACATATATATGCATATGTATACAAGTAGTAAGAAATGGTGAAGTTCAAGACGGTATCTGACAGTCGAATACCGTACTTTCATCACTGTTTCCCTATGAGAATGGCGATGCAGTCAGAAAGGGAAAGACATCCTAATATGCAATAAGGTGGGTGTCAGATATCGAGAAAAACATATCGAAAACTAAGCCATGATCTGGTAGCATGAAGTAGAACATTGGCTCATAAGAATAGAGTGAGAGATCATATCCGATATCATAAGACACGGAGGAGGAAGGAATAATAAAGATTCCTCTATGTTACTCATAGTCTCAAGAAGATGCGAAAAGTGAAGAGCAAGATACTCTCTATGTTTCTTGATAACTGGTGGACATAGGGTCAAACAATAAAAAACACACCGAATATCACAAGACATGGCTCAACCATGTGAGGATCATCAAGGTGAGTAGACTCGGATTGTTCAAAGTATCAGAAAAAATCAGAAGACTCGATCTTGTAATCCACCAACTAGGATACACAACCAAAGAAGAGACCGAGTACACAAATCATAAGACTCAACTTCATTCTCCACCAGATCGGAGACACCCGAAGTGAAGTCGAATACCCACATAATAATGTATCCTCTTATAGATAACCCTCTGGGAGTAATACACACTAAGTAATGAATAATCAGAACATAATTCAACCTTGAGTGGGTTGTCAAGGAGAGCAAACTCAAAGGAGTTAAATCCATCAGACGGATTAGCAGAAGCATTCTTCGTAGGTGACATATCGACTACCTAGCATAAGAGACCGATAGACCTCGAAAATGTCATAGTCTCCTGCAGATAACCCTTAGAGAGTACTGTGAACTAGAAAGGAAATAATTAGAAGAAAGAGACTCATCCTTGTGAGGACTGTTAAGATAGAAGACTTAAAGTCCAGAAAGCTAGGATAATCAGTCGCGTGTTCTGACAGATCGGACACACAATCAAACAGTGAGACTGATAGCTCATATCAGACGACTCAGTTTCATGCTCCATCAAGATGGACACACAAGTAGTGAGTGAAATTGATAATAAAGAAAATGCTGCATTCTCCAACAGATAGTCCTTGGGGAGTAATGCAAACTATGTCAATGAAATCAAGGAAATGTTGGCATCAGTTCTCAGGTCCTCAAAAGTAATCAATCATCAGGGAGGGCATAAGTCTACAGAAGGAGAAGAGATCATTAGGGCAATCACAATGCAGTCCCTTAAATCAATCAAGTCAGATGAGATGGATTAAGATGTCAAAAAGAGATACTCGAAATGCTAAATGGGGGCAGAAAAGTCAGGAGATTGAGGATGGGTCAGTCAAGAAGATGAGTGGAATCATGTGGGTTTCGAACACCGTCGCTCTGAAGCACATATAGAGATAGCATGTCAAGCGTCTGAATCAAGACGGGTGGAACCTAATAAGAGATCGTACAACCATGACTCATGGAATCATAATCAAATCATCATGAATCAGTCACATCCTCAATCCATTACCCTAAAATAAAATATGCTATTAGCGTGAAACACCAAATGCTAATTATCTTGAGTTGAGACCTAGGTCTGGTCTCCAATGCCTCTCGATGCCTGCCATAATAAGTCCTGCAAGCGCTATATGCAACCTCTCTCGGCACGCGGTCTCAAATCTAAATATCCAACAATTAAGATTTGACTAAGTCCAAAAGCAAATCATTAGGTACATGTAAATATATTTGGTTTTTTATCCTTAATCTATCGAGAAAGCATATCCTATGCTAGGGCTCAATCACACAAAAAAATAAAAATAAAGCTGAGAAATAAAGAAAAATAAAGCGATGAAAACATGACAAAAATCGACGAGTCCCCAAGGGAACAATCCTTTGGGCACTAGACCCCGTGAAGTAACAGGGTCCATGAAAGTCCAAATTACTACAATTATATGTTGTCTCTCTCAAACTTTAAATTACAAATAGAATGAAAATGTGAAGATACTGCCTTCCATAATTCCTCCAAGTCGTCATTTGATGCTCTCTCCTACCAGCTAGGTATGAAAGTTAGCTCCACCTTGCTTGGGTGCCCAGGTCCACCTAAGAAGTCCTCCCTCGCTTAAAAGTTCCTCTAATAAAAGTGAAATAAGAAAAAGTGATTAGACAGATCAATAATAATATCAAAATAAAATAAAATAAATAAAGGAAATATAAACAAGAGAGAAGAAACAAATAAATGAATGCAATCAATGCGACGTTGCTCCCCGGCAACGGTGGCATTTGTTGATAAGGGATTTTACGAGGGTCGGCTAATCAAACACAATTAGCTCGCTGAGGTGACCACTCACAAGACCTGAGTCTACAACAAACAACGCATAAATAAAATATAATAGTGAATAGCAAAAATGTGGAGTTGAAATTTATTATAACTCTACAACAAATGTGTATAGTGTGCAAGCATGTACAAAGGTCGAACCTAGGGAGAAAATGGTAGATTGGGCAATAATGCACAAAAATTATCCTCTTCTCTTGTCCATTTATTATATTTTTGTGTGGGTTTTAATTTTATATTTTATGGATTTTAATATATATTATTATTTTTAATTCTATAATTTTTATTTTCTTTGTACATTTTCTAATTTCTGATTTCCTTTTTCTTTTTAAATACATTATATAAGAGTATATAAGGCTATATATAACATAGGCTAATATTAATAGAAATGCTAATAAAAATAATCAGAATACATGAAATAAAATTTTGTTTGGGTTTAGATATTTTTCTAATATTTTTGTGAATTTTCAAGAATTTTGGCACATTTTTATATATTTTTAAATTCAAAAATATCCCAAAACAGGGATTAAATAAATAGGCAGAATTTATTTGAAGCTTAAAAATAGCAAATCAAATCCAAACTTCTTTAAATCAATTTTAATAGATAAATAGTATTATAAAGAAAAATTAGAAACAAAAATAAAACATTTTTAGGATTTTGGGAATTTGATATCTTTTTTTACTAGATTTTGGAGCTTTTTAATTTTTATTTTTTTATATATCTATTTTAAGAGTTTTTGATCCAGATTTATTACCTATAATAATAACTAAATATATTTTTTTGGGAATTTTTTAAATTTTTAATATTTTTTTGTATTTTGTAATTTAGACAGGGACAAAAACATGCTCATTTGATTATTAATAAATAGTTAAAATACCTAAAATGCCAAAATAAAAATATGGCTTTAAAGTACATGTTAGTTGGCATCTAACCCTATTTTTGCATAATTGTTGGAGCACCGATGCCATTTTTAATAAATGAATTCAAGCACTAAAAATACTTGAACTAAGTAAGAAGGGCATATTTGCAAATAAGTTTAAAGTCAAAGGCACATGTGCAAATTACCTAAAAATATACAACTAATATTCACATTTATTGGACTAAATATAAATACAAAAACCCATAAGGGTATTCAAACAATTTTCCTAGCTCATGTGGGATGACACATGAGGTGAGCTTGAATGGACCAAAATGCAATATTTATAATTACAATGATTTCTTTGCAAAATTTCCCATTTTTTTATGCTTCACCGATGAACAATTCTGATCTGATCTTGGACTCCATCGAAAGGGCGGGACGAGCACTGAGCGGATAGTAAGGATTAAAACTGGCAGCTCCCCTTGATCCTCTGGCCTCTACTTCTCACGAACAATAGGGAAGAAGGTTCTCTGCCCTTAGATTCGTTCGATTGATTCTTCCATTCCATTTCTTCTTAGATGCTGTGAAGATATGCTATGGCTTCCTGGACCTATTTCACAATCAGTAGATGCTTTAGAAATGTTCGAGCACCATTTATGGGGGCTTGGTGATCGATGTCGCCTGGGGGGTTATTTCCTGATGTTGATACCCCTCCGATGGGGTCTTCTTGACCTGCAAAATGGCTCGAAAACACGATGTTGCAAACACGACAACGTTGGGGCCTTTATTTGGTGGAATAGAAGGCGTGATGAAGGTGGAGACGCGGTTCGCTGAAGGCAAAGGAGGTGAACCTCGATTCGCAGAACCGCGAGGGTATTGGTTGATCGGATGGTTCGGGAAAAAGGAGAAGGCATTGAGGAAGGTGTGGAGGTGGTGTGTGGGGTCAGAGACAATAGAGAGCAGGATGAAATAGTGGCAAGAGCTCTAGAACTCTAGCGAGGTAATTAACCTAATATATGCTAATGCAAACATTAAAACATGAAATAAATTGCAGGAAATGAAAGACAAGAACGAAATATACTTAGGGAAAGTAAGTGCATAGCTCTTATACATGGCGAGAGGACGACCAGAGGTCCACCATGGGTGCACCTTCCTCCTCCTTTAGGCGCTCTAGAGCTCCAAGGGTTTGCTGGTTGTCTTCTGGTGACACACTTGACCAGAGATAGATGTTATAGAGATAGGAAAAATGATCAAAATAAAGAAGAGAAGAATAAGAAGGGAGGTATTATTTATATACATGGTAGGGCACCTTTATTGACCTAGGGTTTGGGGCGAATCAAAGCTATGTACAGGAGATCTGGAGGTTCGGTGAGGATCATAGATTATTGAGGTTCAAATTTTTGAAGGGCTCGAGGGTAATGGAATATCGGAGCGACATGGAGAAATTCATGAAGATGGGTCACTTGAGGTGTCTGACATAGCCTGAGACGGGGATGGACATTTGACTTGGGTCAACAATCCCCGCCTCCTGATTGGTCCACAGAGGACACTACATGACAAAATAGCTAGTTTTGTTTGAAATTCAAAATAGTAAATGATTTTATTAATTTTTGGATATAAAATATAAAATGTCTATTTTTATGTAATATTTTAATATGATTTTTATTTATTTTTTTGATTTATTTGTTACAAGTTAATTTATAAGGTAAATAGGTATATTCACCTATGTTTTGTATATTTTATTTTTATTGTATATTTTTGATTTTATTATTTTATTTTCTTAATTTATATATTTATAACTTATTTTTATACACATAACTATATATTTTTATTTTTTTAATGTTATTTATACACTTAAATAAATAGGTGTATTAAATATATAGGAATAATTATAGATATTTAATCTATGAGTTTGTGTATAGTATTTGATTTTTATGTTTTATTTATGGTTTCTTCTATTATTAACATGTACATATAATATAAATAAAAAACAAAATGATTCCACTATTTTTTACGCTGGTTGTCGACTACCTAACGCAACCCCTGCAGGAGTGGGATTTGAACCCCAGTCTTTTGTGGTGGACACACTGTACTACCACTAGACCATTAAGTGGGTACGTACATATAATATAGATAATATTAAAAAATATGAAATTATAAAGATAATAAAGAATTAATAAAATGAATATTTTATTTAGGTATATGGTACAATAGGGGTCCAAAACCTAACTTTCACACCTTAACTCCAAATTAAATGAAACCACCTTCATTAAATAGCCTATTACAAGATATATACAATTAAATGCAATTTTGATACATTTTGATTTCTTATTTAGGAGATATGGGTCTGGGAATTGGGTTTTGGCTTTTTATTTGGAGTATTAAATGCACACTGAGTATTATTTTTATGCAAATATAATTTTGCATTTTTTGTATTTTTATCTACAACTTTCATGTAAAAGTTTTTTTATTGGAGATATAAATAATAAAAATTAAATAGGTACAAAAAATGGGTTATTAATGAGTAAATAAATGGAATATTTATTGTTTATTTGACCCTTATCTCCCCCTACTTTATTCCTTATCGACCAAATCAATTCTTGACTTGGTCTTGGGGTTTAGGGTCATAAAATACCTTTGGTATTTTATTCCTTTTCTTTTCTTTCCTTTATTCTATAATTTTGTCATTAAAAATAGTATTTTATACACAACAAATGTAACAAATAATGAATGCTAATTTATACAAAATAATACCGTATGATGTATTAGATATGTTTTTAAGGTCAAAAAGATAGAATAAAGGTGATGAATTGGAGATTCATCATGATGTACTCAAAATGTTTGAGTACCTGCATGAACAATAAGATATCCATTGTCTAAAGAGTTAAGATGGATGTAGATATGGTAAGTGTCATCATTCTACTGTTTATACTCTAGTCATTCATGAAGCTTAATAATATTCATAGTGTATGAATTGAATGAAGCATATATAAATGTTGAACTATTCTTGTAGAAATATTTTGATTTCAACATAAGAGATCCATTGTCTTTGGAAATGGTTGTTTATAGATGAAGGAAGCATAATGAAAGCATGGGTATTACTTATGTTAGAAGGAAAGTCAAAGAGTTGACTATACTTTTATGGTTTCCGCACATATGATATCCAAAGAGTTGTATGAATGCCAATACTGCAACAAGCCGATGTATTGATGGTATGGCTATCTAGACTATATAAGATCCTCAAAGAAGGACACCGATAGTACATCGACATATTATAGATCTACATATATAATCATTGAAATGAATTGCTTATTAGATAAGATCTCTCATTCTTCTAATAACACATGCAATTCGTTGCATATGTTTTAGAAGAAGAGAAAATTTGATCTTATGGTTTGATAGTCATCCACACAGATGTTGATGCAATTGTTGCAACAAGCTCCATTGGATAGATAGACTACATATTTTCAGTTGGAGAGCGCTTAGTCTTAAAGAATGTCTCTATAACCTAGATATTACAATACATTCATGTTATTTCTAAATATTGGAAATAACCATGCATTCTGGAGGAGACCTATCATAAAGAGTTATGATGGATATATTTTAGATAGTAATCTAACATCTAAAGGACTCTACTAAATTAGAAAATTAATGAATGATTCATTAACATTTATAAATACTGAAATTTTAAACATTAAAAGATTAATAGGAGGATGATGATCATTTGATAATGATATACATCTAGCCTTGGACATATATCTATTGATGAGATCAATAGACTAGAATGCGATGAAATTTTTTATTTTCCGAAAAATCTTATATACTTGTAGATATTGTTTTCTAAAGCGAAATGTGTAATGCACCCTTCTCTGGGAAAGGTGTAAGATGCCAAGGTATACAAGATCTCATACATATGATGTATCTGGATCATCTATATCATAATAAGCATTAATGACATATGATATCTATTGATGATTATTTGTTATAGGAAATTTCTTCTCTTCACCGTATAAACCTTTGAAATGTTCAAAGATTTCACAATTTTGGTTTAGAACCAAAGTTAGAAGGAAGATGAATTGAATTTGATCTAACAAGGTAGCAAGTACCTATTAGATGAATTCAAGGAACACCTTATGGAGAAAGGAATGCCATTCCTATCTCACTCAACCTGATACACCCAAACTCGATATAGTTGTAGGGAGATACAATTGGATAATGTGTGACATGATTTGCTCAATGATGAATCTTAGCATAATTACCTCAGTTTCCATGTTTTATGTGTACTAGAGACTATAATATATCCTTAATAAGATTCTATGCATATACGAACCTGAAAACCCTCATAATCTATGGTTTGGAACCTAGCCTAGTGTTGGACACTTGAAGATTTAGGGTTACTTGGTCCACAACCATATTTATGGGTGCAAGTATACTGGAATCTAGCACCAGAGAATGCTACTTTGTTAGGAATATAAATGATGGTATTGGATACCTACTTTATGACATTGTGATTCTTAAAGATTTCATCTCTAAGGATATGATTCTTAAAAGATGACTTCCTTGAGAATCAATATAAAAATGAAGTAAAGGAACTCATAGAATCATGAGAAGATAATGTCTCCTGAAATTGGAAACTAAAAGGATAATTCAAGATGAAACAATCATACCTCTTCAAATTGGTTTGGCGATGGTGAGACCACCTAAAGGGTATGAATTTCATGTGTCATTTAAGTTTGGTAATTATCTGACTTCATACGATGAAGCTTCCAAGGATCATGGCATGGAGAGATAGATGTTTGCAATAAAGTCCAAAGTAGACTTCATACACAAGTGATGTGTATGGACCCTTGAGGATCCACATATAAGGGTAATGAATCCATGATTCATTATTTCAATATATTGATATTAGAAAATTCCCCAAGTAAAATCTCAAATAAATGTTCATAAAATCAATGGCCGGTAACCGGGGGGTGTAATCATTCCTACGCTTCTTCTTTCCGCAGAATTAGCGCATTTGATATCGCGATCTTGATTTCCCGGAAATCTTGCTTGCAGGGTTGCCTCCCGCCCAAAAGAGCCTTCTTAGGCCGGTCACCGGGGGGCGTAAAAAATCCTTTGCTTCGGATTGCCGGACAACTTCGGGACGCGATATCAACTTCAAGTTAGAAAATTAATAAAAATGAATCTTGTAAACAGAATACACTAATTATTGTATATTATATTGTACATAATAAATTAATAACAAAATAAAGGAGTTTGTCACCTGTAAATAGCCCAAAACTTCATATATTTTTAATAATTTCATTTCAACTCATTTTTAGCTAATTCTTTCTCTAACTTGTTTATAGAAATGTATATAAAAAAATAAAATAAACATCAATGTAAATAATTACTCCTCGATCCCAAAGAGGAAAAATCACAAAGTCCAACTTCTCGGCTAAATTTCTTCTTCGTATGAACTCAAAATTCACCAAACTTACTTTTAAAGTTTAAGTTAGAAAATTATCTATCCAATGAAAGTGATTTCATTAAAATCAGAGCTCATTTGAAAAATTTGAGTTATGGAACCTACATGTACAATGTATATAATGTACATATTTTTCTTTTCTCATTTTTATTTACTTTTCTAAAAAAATCAATTTTGCATTTTATTTTACTTCTACTATTTTATTTTATTTTTATGTTGTAAATATTTTTTCTTAAAATTACAAAAAATAGAAAAGTAGAAAAACATGTACATATTGTTTGTCTTATCTTGTAAATTCTCCACTCTCTTTTCTTTTTCATTTTATTTTATTTTAGTCGCATACTTTATTTTCTTTTCTCTTCTATATTTAATTTTCATTCTCTGCACTAACTTCCATATTCTTCTCATTCTACCACTAACTCCCATTCAACTCCATATTCTTCATCTAACCTCTCATTCAACTCCGCCATTTTCCTTAACCTCCCATTCAACTCCACCGTCCCACCATCTTTTTTAACCTTGATTTTTCTTGTATTTTTATACATCTTATTCTTTTCATTTTTGCCTTTGATCCACCTTTATGCGAGAGAGAATTGAGAGCTCTAACTACTCGTCTTGGTGACAGTGAACGATGAAGTAGAGCAACGACCGCTTCCTCTCTGGTGAGATCCGTTGGCATTCCAGACAACATCGCAGTCGCCTCCACGCTCTGCTTAAGCTCATCGTCCCTAGTGATTCGAGCAAGGATCGTGCTTCTCGTGAGCACACCATAGACGCTCGCTTCCACCGTAGGTAATTTCCCTTTTTATCATTCAGATCGTTGTTATTTTCTCATTTTTTTCTAACATCACTACCACTACACATTAACTTGTTTTACTACACCTCCATCATCTTCACCATACTATAAAAATCAACATTTTATATCAATTTATTTCTTGTGTAAGAAAACTAAAAAAAGTTAAAATTTAAAAAATCATCAAAATTAAAAAAAAAAAGAAAAAAAGAAGTTGCAGGGTCGACCCTCACCCAACTTCCACCGCCAGCCACCGCCACCGCCGCTGGCCACGCCGCCGCCCGTGGTGCCCCACTACCATGCGTCCCCACACTCTACACCTCCAGGTCCATCCGTCCCTCTAAGATACAGGCCGACCCCCCTCCAGGACTTCTGCCGTCGCGTACAGCTCTGCCTTCTTCCCTCCACCAACCACCAAGTCCCAGCTGCCTTTGCCGACCTCACCGACCCATCTGCACAATCGCCTGCGCGTGGCTCATATCCACTCCCCCAAGCGGCCGTCTCTCTCCATGCCACCACCTCCGGCACTCCACCGCACGCAGCAAGGTCGGCCGTCGGCAACCCTCCGCGCGGGCCGTGCTGCCCCCCCAAGCTTCAAGCTCTATCGCACGAAGAAGAAGAAGGCCCCCCTAATTTATTTTTTTATTTAAAAACTGCATGTTTTCTCATTATGTTTTGTCATTACAAAAGTGCCACTGTGCACAATTGCATTGTCACTTTTATTTTCTAAAATTGCACGAATAATCTTATATTTGAATATTAATTTGGACATCTAATTTTCATAGTTTATTTTAATGAAAAATGTTACATTGTTGAGCAATTAATCCTCTATCATTTAACTATTTATTTGGATTTTTGTGAGCTTTGGGTAATTAACTAAAATTTTTTATTGATAATTACATATTTTACTCAATTTGACCTCTTAAATTCATATTTCACTCACAGTTGCTCCAAATATTCCATAAAAATAATAGATGATGTTTTGAAAAATGCTTTATTTAGTATCAAAATTTTGTCTTAATTGGAGTTGTCTTATGTCTTAAATAAATTGTAGAGTGATTTTTGTAAATGATTTTTATTTATATCCACACATGTTATTTTTGCAAAATTCTAACTATCCTGGATTGCTTATATAAATACCTTTTTGAGATAATTGTCTCTCTAGATAAGTTAATATTGTAGATTTTTTTGGAATTAAATACTTGCGGTCATTATGTTTTTATTAAAACATCCCTAAAAAAATCATACAATGTCAAAAAATTCCAAAACAATTACTACAATATCATTTCAACATTTTTTATTTCCGCTAAAATTTTATGATTTATGCATTCTGTTTGTGTGAAAAATTACATGAAAAATAAAAAATGTGCATTTTTGTTATTGATTTTTAAATCATAAAATTCCAAAAAATATGTGTTGCATTCCTCACTGGATCAAGTTTCTAGGAAAAATAAAATTTGGCTAAATTGGATTGATTTAACATTAAAATTAATTTGGCTAAGTTACGTGTTTTCTTATTAACTTATTTCAACTGCATTTTGCATTCGCATTCATTTTGCATTAAAAAAATAAAAAAATCTGCATTCGGAAACCTAGACCTAGGTGATCTGAATTAACCCATAGTTGTTCCTTTTCCTCCCTAAGTTCGACATTAGACTTGCCCGGGATGTAATTTTATGTCTAGTCCTTTTCATAGAGACATTCAATTCGGTTTTGCATGATTCACTAAGTACCCGTATTACAACGAGTACAAATTATATCACATAATTAGTGAACCGTCAGATGGCGTTGTTGTTGGGGAGGATAACAACTTAGGGATTAGTTTATAAAATTAGATTTAGGTTTTCTCTCACTCGGGTAGTCTGTCCCACCCCCGAGCCACCATGTAATTAATCAATTTTTTCTCTCAATTATTTTTCTGCTTATTTTTGTATATATTTTATTGTTTATCTCTCTAATATAAATTTCATTCTCCTTGCGAGGGCCTGGTGGACTTGGAGAGTATCGGAGGTCGATGGAGATGATGCGCGCCAACTGCTGAAAATCAAAGAAATTTAATTTATTACGAGAGAATTTTTATTTTTGCAAAATTTTTCAATTATTATGTTGTAATAATTTAGGTAATTTGCTCATTTATAGCAGCTCTTGTTTGAGAGCTCGCACGTGTAAAAAGACACTTGAACATTATTTTATTGTGTGTCAAGACATGTTTCACTCACCGGTGAGGGAGGGGCTCAGCTTGAGTGGTGAAATTAAGGATAGGCATACGGTAGTGTAAAATCAAATTTGTTTGTGCCCTTCATAATTTAGGCCACACGTATCTTAAAAGATTCACACATCTAATAAGATAAACAATAAGATGCACATAGACACGTACTACTTAGCTCAAATTAATTCAATTATTCCCCACTAATAGCATCCTGTTTGGGTGCAGTTTTCTCGATTGGCATGCATTTAGTGTAATTTTACAAATTCAATTTTGCCTAATACATGGAGAGTGCTGGGAGTCATTGTAAGTATACCCTCTTCTGAGCATGCATCATCGTTTCATGTTTGCATTTTTATTTCCGATTCCTATCTTGTTTTACAACTTAAGATTTAAAAGGAAATTGGGACTAAACGGTAGACTTGTTTTTGTGTTCAGATTAATTTTCTAGTGAAAACCTAACTTTAAAATTAGGATTGAATTGAGCAGATCGATTAAAAAACTGGAATAAAAATAACCTTGTTTTACGGGTGCATAAATCCCTCATTGTTTGAATTTAAATGCAAGTGAGAGAGAGATGACACTAGGATATAGCCAAGCTAGAATTTTCATATAGACTATTGGTTCTAAGATTTGCCACTTTTCAGTGAGGATCTACGGGTAGCCGGTAAACGGTCCGGATTTCCTTAATAGAGTGGTAGGTTTACAGGACGCAGTTTAAGGCTTTTTCCTCAAGAAATGAGTAGCGATATTTATAGGTTTGTACTTACTCCTATATTAGATGAAAGTGGGGGAAATACATGCACCTACTAGCTCGTTAATCTTTCGAAGATTGCATTTATGACCAACTAAAATAGACCAGATAATTCGACCGAACCTTTACAGCCATCACGTATGGAGTTTTTGAAATTGAGGGTTTTGAATTACGTTTGTATTGTGTAAGTATACTCTGTAGATTCAAGTGCACTGTAGAACTAGCGCCTCATTGAATATCATCTTCTAATCGATTTTTCTGACATCAAAGATGACTAATTGGGGGGATGTTTATTCGGACTTTGTGAATCTCTTGTTGAACCCTCCATGAAGTACGTCTTCAAAGGTCCAATCACAACTTGGGCCAACCTGGTCTCATAACCCTCTTGAGCCTAGGATCACTCACTCTCGGGATGGTTACTCTCAAACCATTCCCTTTCTATCCTCCCACCACACCGAGGAATACTTTCACCTCGGTGAGAATATCTTCATTCATAAATACTCCTCTAATCAAGACCACATTGTTGATTCATGCCCGGAAGAAGATTCAAGTTAAAATCCCCCAAAGAAGAAAGAAGAGGAAGAAGAACACATCGAGGACACGAAGAGAATGGTACTGGTCAGATTAGTTGCATCTGAGAAGAAACAAGCACTACTCAGAGCTCAGTTAGGATAGCTTAATGTTGGGGTGGAACCACCAATGGATGCGGTGTACAACCCCGGACAATATAGAATTCAGAACTATTGGAGTCCTGCTGAACCCGCGGTTGATATTGAGTTGAAGTCACAATTTTTGAACCTGCAGCCACACTTTTATGGGAATTCTTCTGAGGAGACATATGCAGTCCTAAGGGACTTCAAGCTCGTCTGCGCTAACCTTAGATAGCCTAATGTTATCCAGGATTATGTTAGGCTCACAACCCTTCCATTTGCCTTGGGTGGCAAAGCCGACTACTAGGTGAAAAATCTTGGAGTTACAGTCAACACCTATTCCCAGCTCAAGGACCTTTTTCTGAAGAAGTTCTACCCCCTTAGTAGGACTAACATGATGAGGACACACAATACGAGCTTTTCCCAATTACCCCATGAGGCCATCTGTGATGCATGGGAAAGGTTCGAGGACATCCTGCAGAAGTGTCCCTGTCTTAGACTAGATGACAATATCTTGGTCCAATCGTTCTTCATTGGTCTCAACACTGGGATGCACGGTTTAATGAGAGCTACCTGTGGAGGTAGATATACATGACGAGGATTAGATACCATCTAAAAGGTATTCTAGCAGATGGCTAAAACTAGTCGCTCACAGATGGACAACATGGCCTATACATCGTCCCTCAACTCACTCTTATATGGAGGGGTAAAGTCAGCTGTAGTTGATCTCTCTAAGGACATGATCCCCAGCATGGGGCTTATTGCAGACAAGTTTACAATAGTCAAGAGGATTGATAGGAGGATTGATGAGTTAGACCAGAGCATCTCCAAATATCCAAAACAAGTGGAGGAGTTGACCGAGAAGGTATCTAAGATAAGGATACTCGCCATGACTGCACCCACCACTCTCGTATACTAAGTTCACCATGTTCGGGTGAAGGTGGTGTCAGGGCAATCCCAACAATGGGAGTAGGACCAGTCCTACACCCACTCTTTCCAGCAGCCACCTCCATTAGCAGAGACAGTTCAGGAGGAGCCTCCACTGGTTTGGGAGGTGAATGGACTATAGTATACTCAGGACCCTGCTAGGTAGGGAAGTGCGAGGGACCGACAGATCTACCAGCGTCCCCCAACCTTTCACAACACTGCATTCACCTCCACACTACCTCTGTCACAATAGACCCATGCATTCCAGCTACCCCAGCAACAACGCAACAGTACCAACAGTATGGGCAAAAGGGCCATTACCAGGTGGGCCAGCAGGGCCCCCAATTTCAGCAGACACCCCAGCACCAGCAGTAGCAGAGGTAGTACCGTAGCTAGCAGGGCCAATCTTCCCGTTCTTCTTCCCAGTCTTATCCACTTCCTTCTTCATTTGGTCCCATAAACATACAACAACAGATACTCGACGAGCTCCGTTCCTACAGGAATGAAATTCATGATTTATGGGTGGATGTCAACTGCCTGTCCAAATGGTGAGACGAGCAAACTACACCCTCTACCTCGATCCCAGCCCAAGTTTAGGCTAACCCTAATAGCCTGAATTAATCTAGTTCTCAGCATCACTTTGGTCAAGTATGTTATTCAATATCTTCTAGATCTGAACATGAGATTCTTTCGTGTGATGAAGCTAATCACATGTAACTTAGTGGAAGGATCATGACCATACATGATCGCGTAAGGGACACAACGAGGGGCATCTTTGGAGATCTACCTTAGGAGTCTTCAGAGGATGAGGAGGATAGGCAACATATTCCGGAGCTATATCATCACCATTTGAGGATATCTACTTAGGGAGCCGAGAAGAGAAGGAGAGCACATATGCATCATTGGCATCATGGATACACTTCTGAGTCTATGGAGGACCATGCACCTCCGGTTGTGGCGGATAACACTTCAATTTCTATTCCACAACCTATAGTAGATGATTTTTATTTTGATTCCATGTTCCATAAAAAAGATTCATGTTTGAAGAACTCTATTTCCGTTAGTGCCAAGAACAATCTTTCAATTGATGATTTAGATTTTTCATCTTCTGTTTTCCTATCTTCAATCCCTTTCCCCCATGCACTTACAGTAGGAAAGCACATCAAAAAGATTCAAAAAGATGACCACGATATGGCATGGTTTTGTAAAGAAAATATTGCTGTAAAGGTGCCATTTAACGAGTATGTGTCTAACCATCCTACATTCCAGAAATATCTTAAGGTGAGATGCGCACCTACTAGGGTTAGCAGGATGAAAGAGAACCAAATGTGAAGACACATGTCTTATTAGTAGCCACAACCTATTGTCTCAAGAATCAGACATTGCTAAGGAAAAAGAGACATGGGTGCTCACTATGTGGAGAGTTGCATCTATGACATCACATTTGCACGCACATTCTTGGATAATGGTTTTTTAATCAACTTACTCCTCTTAGCATTATATGAGAAATTGGAGCTGGGACCACTTCACAAATCCAGAGCTTTACTCCAATTCGTATATTGTTCAGTGAAGAGACCTAATAGGAAGTGAAGAACATCTTAATCTCGATTGAGGGACAAAACTATCGTCATGACTTTACAATCTTGGACATGGAGACCCCCAATCATTGGAGAGAATCTCTGATCATTCTCGGATGGCCCTTCCTTAGGATTGCTGGAGCAACTTTCGATTATGGCACGGGAATGATGAAGTTCCGTTCTTTAGGCAAAGAAGTGAACATTGAGATGAAGCAAACCAAGTGTTAGTGACCTGATTCAGAGAGTAGCACGGAGTACTCATCTTTAAAGGAATATTGAAGAATGATTAGCATTGTTGAGATTTGGTGTCAGGTTCCCTCAGGACAGAGTGAGACCCTAGCATCTGGAAAGGACATAGTGCATGATGCATTTTGTCAGATGTTGCCTGATCTCGTTAGAGATGCATCTACCTATTCCCGTGATGACGTAGAGATCCATCTAGATCTGGCAGTTTCATCCCCTTTGGAATGATCTTGGGACATAGTTGATGAGTCGGATGAGGCTTTGGCCTAATTACCACAATTCTTTGGCTATCCGACTCCCGATACTTCTGAGTTGGTGGCGAGTACTACACAGTTGAGCCCCCTTCATGCAGCACATAACCGGATTCAGATTCAGTTCAGCCAGATTTGATTGATGATAATACATTGTCAGAACTGAAATCACTACCTCTTACAATCAAGTATGTTTTTCCTGCGGGGCCTAAAGAGAGATATCTTGTTATTATTAGGTTAGACTTGACTTTTGATCATGAGTCTAGATTGTTAGAGGTCTTATAGATGAACCACAAAGCAATAGGCTGGACAGTGTTGGATCTCGTGGGGATTAACCCCGCTCTCTGCTCGCACCACATTTTTACTGAGGACAATGTGAGACCTTCGCGTGAGTTCCAGAGGAGACATAACCTCAATCTATGGTAAGTAGTGAAGAACAAGATTGAAAAATGGTGTGAGGCAGGTTTTATATACCCTATTTCTGATTCCAAGGGGGTGGCCCCACTTCATGTTGTCTCGAAGAAGTCAGGAATTTAAATGGCCACCAACGAGGAGGGGGTAGAGATCGCGGCATGAGTACCCACGTTGTGGTGTGTCTGTGTCTACTATAGGCACTTGAATGCTGCGACCAAGAAATATCACTTTTCCTTGCCTTTTATGGATCAGATTTTGGAGAGACTCGCAGGGAAAGCGTTCTTCTATTTTCTTAACGGGTACTTAGGCTACAACCAGGTATTCATATCCCCTGAAGATCAGGAAAATACCACATTCACATGTCCATTCGACACTTACACTTTCAGTGCATGCCGTTCGGGCTCTGCAATGCCTCGGGCACATTTCAATGTTGTATGATCGCCATATTTACGGCGATGGTTGGAGATTTCTTGGACGTGTTCTTGGATGGCTTCTCGGTCCATGGTGATTACTTTGATACATGTTTAGTGCACTTGAACAGAGTCCTCAAGAGGTGTAGAGAGGTGAATCTGGCACTTTCCTGGGAGAAGAGTTACTTTATGGTGATGAAGGGTATCGTGTTGGGGCATATCATCTCTAAAAGGGGAATGGAGGTTGACCCTGCCAAGGTGGAGGTGATCAAGAAACTCAATCCACCTACCAACGTAAAGTTAGTGCGAATATTTCTAGGGCATGTTGGATTTTATGAGAGTTTTATTCAGGATTTTTTGAAGATTGCCTGTCCACTGACTGAGCTCATGGGGAAAGACACAGAGTTCATGTAGATCATAGGTGTCTGGAAGCCTTTGAGCTCTTGAAGATGAAGATTTGTGCCTCGTCTATCCTACAAGCTCTTAACTAGTCTCTCCCCTTTGAGATCATGATTGATGCTTCAGATTTTGCTACAGGAGTTGCGTTAGGACAACGACGAGAGGAAATCCCGTTTGCGATCCACTTGCGAGAAAAGTGTTAGAACCCACACAAAAGAACTACACCATGACTGACAAGGAAATGCTCGCTATAGTATGGGCCCTCAAGAAGATCATGTTATGTATTTTGGGCTCTAAGGTGACAATCTACGCTGATCACACAACTATTTGGTACTTAATAGAAAAGAAGGACGCGAAGGTGCATCTTCTTTGGTGAATTTTACTGCTCCAGGAGTTTGATTTGGAGATAAAAGATAAACCTGGAGTGAAGAATGTTGTGGCTGATCATCTTTCTAGAATTGAGCTTAAGGATTCTCCTGATTATGAGAGGATTAGAGAGACCTTCCCTGACGAGTCAATTTGCATTATTTATTGATCCTTTTCTTTTCTTCAAAGGGTCGGATTGTGTTTGGAGAAGGTGTATTCCTCAGGAGGAGTACCAGAGTGTCCTCACATATTGTCATTCACTTGAGGTTGGAGGATACCATTCAGGGAAGAAAACCGCTCACAAGGTACTTCAATGTGGATTATATTGGCCGACCCTGTTCAGAGATGCTATTGATTTTGTACGGTCGTGTGCCTGATTTGTCAAAGGATGGGAGGGACAGTTGGACAGAGAGATGAGATGCCGATACAACTGATGATTATTTGTGTTGTTTTTGATGCATGGGTCATAGATTTTATAGGTCCCTTTCCCAACAACCATGGACATGAGTACATCTTGTTTGCGGTTGACTGTTTATCTAGGTAGGTAGAGGTTATCCCAACCCAAACTGCAGACAGCAAGACTATCTGTAAGTTTGTGAGAGACCATATTATTGCTTGGTTCAGGGTGCCAAAATTTCTGATATCTGATTGGGGTAGCCACATTGTGAACAAAGATGTGAGATATTTAGCTAAGGACTACAAATTTGAGCAAAGAGTTACTAGTCCTTACAACCCAATGTTCAATGGCATGGCAAAGGTTTCAAATAGAAAGGTGAAGAGTATTTTACCGAAGTTGGTTCGTCTCGATAGGAAGAACTGGTCCCAGCTCTTGGACCAAGTTTTGTGAGCCTATAGGGGCAACCTATAAGACGTCATCGGGTACTTCACCATTTAAAATGATCTATGGCAAGCCATGCCATTTTCCCATAGAATTGATCCACAAATCAGAATGGGTAATTAAGCATATTAATTGGAGTTGTCACCTAGGGAAGCTTTGTCGAGACTTGAACTTGAACGAGCTCGTGGAAATCTGAAAGAGGGCATACGACAACAGTTTGATTTATAAGGACAAAGTAAAGAGATGGCATGATCAACACATTAGGTGCAAAGACTTTGTCCCTAGGCAAAATGTGTGGTTCTTTAATGCCATGTTGAAGATGTTCTATGGGAAGCTCAAATCTAAATGGACGGTTCCTTTGCTGCTAATGAAGTGCACATGAATTGAAGTGTAAAGATAATTGATCTCACGATGGTGCACGGTCTCATGTGGTGAATGGACAACTGTTGAAGCATTTTGTAGATTCTAAAGAGCAGTTAGTCCAAGTTGAGGTCATCAACTTCATGTAGAGTGAGCACAAAGCAGATACATCATATTATTCTTCATGAAGATGCAACATCAAGATTCAGCAACTTAGAAGATTCATTCACTCTTGAGCATTCTTCCTTCTCTATATATTCTCCAGATCATATCGGTTCTCACACTTACTCCTGTCCTGTACTTAGATTGACCAGAGCCTAAGTATAGGGGGGACCGATGACCACCATGTGTATGTACTCATCCATTTCTCCTATTAACCTCGTCCGCCCCATTTTTGCTCTTCTTCTACACTTAGGCTGACAAGAGCCTAAGTATAGGGGGACGGATGGACTTCTATGCTTTTTGTTATTTTAGCTCTCTGATACTTAACACGAGCTATGTCTTTTTCCTTGCTTATTAAGCTTTGAGGATATAGCACATGCTATGTATAGGGGGCATGTATATATTACTTATATACTTTATCCATAGCTCGTACTTTCGCATATTTTTATATATATTATACAATAATTACAAGGCAGGTAAAATTGATAACAAAACAACAAAAAAACTAAAAAACTCTTCTTTTCAAATATATATATACACTTTTTGAAAAAAAACAAAAATATTTTCAAAAAAAATCTCTTTTTCAAGAAAGAAAAACTTTTTCTAAAAAAAACCCAATTTTCTCTTTTCTTTCCTTATCCGATTTGAAAAAAACAAAAACAACAACAAAAATCTTTTTAAAAAAGTATCCTTTATTATTTACCTTTCTTTAAAAAAACTTTTGAAAAAAACAGCAAAAACCATTTTTTTTAAAAACCTCTTTTTCTTTCTTTGAAAAAATAAAAAAATAAACAGATTACAGAAATCAAAATCATAAAAAAACTAACTAATAAGTTGGTTTAGTCCCTGATACTTTCACATTCACACAAGGCTAGTGAAGTTCAAGACCATTTGGTTTATGAGGTCTAGAGATTGAGTTAACCAGCCTTAGTCATTAGGGTCTTTGACTTAATTATTCACATTTCCCTAGTTTGAAATATTTGTGTGCTATATAGCACGCTTAGCTTTTACCTTAAGAATATGATCAACACCTCACATACACGATTGCAGTTATGATGAGATGAGTTGAAATTTCACTTAAGGAACTGGGATGAGGGATTTGAGTTTGGACCTGATTTTATGATGCTCGAGGATGGGATAAAATAAATGAAGGCTTCATGAAACCTGAGTGTCAGCACCTTTAGCCAGTATAAGAACATGGTTCTTGTACTATCTCTTAACATATTTACCTATGTTCCAAGATGTGATGAAATAAAAAAAATTGTTGATCAGTGTGCACCAACTTTTGGTAAAATTAGCCGAGCTAACCAAAATTTAAAAAAAAAGAAAGAAATGTTCAAAGAAAAGATCGCACCATACAAAGTCAAATATCAAAGAGCTTTTACCAAAGGTGAGCGCTCCCAACCATTTCAAAGTTTCTACATGGACCACCGCTATTAGGACCAGAAGTTGGGCTAGCACCTAAAAAGAGCTTTGCATCATATATTGATACAAATATGGGTGTCGAAGGTATCTTAGATACTCAAAAGAGACACAACCCGATCTACTCTCGAGAAAACAAGTGCAGACGACTCAAACTTCTCTTGACGGACACACTGATCAACAACCAAAAAATACATGTGTTGAGTTAATAAGGCACTCGAGAGAATCCTTGTTCCAATGAGAGGGAGAGAAAAAATGACATAATCCTATGATCTTCATCAACTGGCCTTCCGTCTGCACTTTGAATCTTGACAACTGAAGAGACAGTAGATTAGAAGCAAGAAATGATTTATTTCCTAGTGTTGAGGATCGAGTTCTTAGTAGAGTCTCTTGGACTGGAACCTTGGGTAAAGTTGCGACTCTATTCTTGTAACTACAGTCCACACTTAATGTCATATCCCTATTATATATGTATACAGAGAGAGTCTGATGATTAGGGGAATTGGATACCTTTTGACTAGAGCTTGGTTAAACATAGAATTTCAGGATCTCTAAAACCAAAAGTTCTTGAATGTATCAAGTCTTGTATTCACATGCACAGTCAGGGGTTAATCCGACTTATTCATTCTTTATTTGCTCGATGACTAGCAAAGTCTAAGTATAGGGGGTGATGAATCCATGATTCATTATCTCAATATATTGATCTTAGCAAAATCCCAAGTAAAATCTCAAATAAATGTCCATAAAATCAATAAAATGACTCTTGTAAATAAAGTATAGTAATTATTGTATATTATATTATACAAAATAAATTAATAATAAAAAGCAGTAAAATAAAGGAGTTTATCACTTGTAAATAGCCTAAAACTTCGTGTATTTTAATAAGTTCATTCGAACTCCTTTTTGGCTAATTCTTTGTCTAACTTGTTTATAAACATGTATAGAAAAAAACAAAAATATAAAATAAATTTCACCACAAATAAATACTCTTAGATCCCAAAGAGAAAAAGCTGTAAAGTCCAACTTCTCGGCTAAATTCCCGGTCCATATGAACTCCAAATTCACCAAACTCACTTTTAAAGTCTAAATTAGAAAATTATCTTTCTAATGAAAGTTGTTTCGTTAAAATCGGAGCTCGTTTGCAAAATTTGAGTTTTGGGACCTTGGTGTACATTGTATATAAAGTACATATTTTTCTTTTCACAATTTTTATTTACTTTTTAAATTACAAAAAATCCAAAAAATCATTTTTTATGTTTTATTTTATTTCTACTATTTTTTTGTTTTTATGTTGTAAATATGTGTTATTAAAAATACAAAAAAATAAAATTAGAAAAGTATTAAAACATGTACATAATTTTTGTCATATCTTGTAAATTCTCCTCTCTCTTTTCTCTCTCTTTTATTTTAGTAGCCTACTTTATTTTCTATTCTTTGCTTTATTTAATTTTCATTCTCTACACTAACTTCCATATTCTTCTCATTCTACCACCAACTCCCATTAAACTCCATATTCTTCATCTAACCTCCCATTCAACTCACCATCCCACCATATTTTCTAACCTCTATTTTTCTTCTCATTTTATACATCTCATTCTCCTAACTTTTGCCTTTGATCCGCCTTTATACGATAGAGAATTGAGAGCTTTGACCACTCGTCTCGGTGACAACGAACGACGAAGTAGAGCGATGAATGCTTCTCCTTCGGTGACATCCGTTGGCATTCTGACCAACATCGCAGCCGCCTCTGTGAGCTACTCGAGCTCATCGCTCGTTGGTGATTCGAGCGAGGACCGCGCTTCTCATGGGAACACCATAGGTGCCCGCTTCCATCGTAGGTAATTTCCCTTTTTATCATTCGTATCGTTTTTATCTTCTCATTTTTTATAACATCACTATCACTACACATTCATTTGTTTTACTTCATATCCATCATCTTCACAATACTATAAACATTACCATTTTATATTTGCAATTTATTTCTTGTCTAAGAAAACTAAATAAAATTAAATTAAAAAAAGAAAACATCAAACTTTAAAAAAAGGGAAAAAAGTTGCAGCATCGTCGCTCACCTAGCTTCCACCATGGGCCACTGTAACCGCTGCCAACCACGTAGCAGCCTGTGACGCCCCACTACGCCCAGCTCCCCATGCTCTACACCTCCAGGTCCAACCGTCCCTCCAAGCTATAGGCCGGCCCTCCTCTGGAACTTCCACCGCCACGCATGGCTCCGCCTTCCTCCCTCCGCCAGCAACCATGTCCCAGCCGCCTTCGATGACCTCATCAACCCATCTGCACAACCGCCTGCACGTGGCTCGCAGCCGCTCCTCCAAGCGACCACATCTCCCCACACCACCACCACTAGCACTCTGTCGCGTGCTGCAAGGTTGCCCTCCGCGTGGACCACGCCACCCCCCAAGCATCAAGCACTATCACACGAAGAAGAAGTTCCCCCTTCTTTATTTTTATTAGAAAAATTGCGTATTTTCTCGTTATGTTTTTGTAATTACAAAAGTGCTCTTTGCACAATTGCATTGTCATTTATATTTTCTGAAATTGCACGGATAACCTTATGTTTGAATATTATTTTGACGTCTATTTTGCATCCTTTATTTTAATGAAAAATGTTATAATGTTGAGCAATTTATTCTATATCTTCTGACTTTTTATTTGGATTTTTGTGAACTTTGTGTAATTAATTGAAATCGTTTTATTGAAAATTTAAATATTTTACCCAATTTGAGCTCTTAAATTCATATTTCACTCACTGTTGCTCCAAAAATTCCACAAAAATAAGAAATGATGCTTTGAAATATACTTTAATTAGTATCCAAATTTCATCCTAATTAGAGTTGTTTTGTGCCATAAATAAATTGTAGAGGATTTTTGTAAATGATTTTTATTTAAACCCATACATATTATTTTTGTGAAATTCTAACTCTCTTGGATTTCTTATATAAATACATTTTTGAGATAATTTGCTGTCTAGATAAATTATTATTGTGGATTTATTAGGAATTAAATACTTGCTGTCACTCTATTTTTATTAAAAAATCCCTAAAAAGTTATATATTATCAAAAAATTCCAAAATAATTATTGTAGTATCATATCATCGTGTTTTAGTTCTAATAAAATTTTATAATTTTTGCATTTTGTTTGTATGAAAAATTGCATGAAAACTTATAAAAAGTGTGCATTTTTCATTATTGCATTTTAAACCAAAAAATTCCAAAAAAATGTTACATTCCACACTGGATTAAGTTTCTAGAAAAAATATAATTTATCTAAATTAGATTAATTTCACATTAAAATTAATTTGGCTAGGTAATGCATTTTCTTATTAACTTAATTCAACCACATTTTGCATTTGCATTCATTTTGCATTAAAAAAATAAAAAAATCCGCATTTAGAAACCTAGACCTAAGTGATCTGAATTAACCCGCAGTTGTTCCTTTACCCCCCTGAGTTCAACCCCGGACTTGCCCGTGATATAAATCTAAGCTGAGTCCTCTTCACAAAGGCATTCATTTCGGTTCTGCATGATTCGTTAAATTCATGTATTACAATGAGTACAAATTATATCACGTATTTAGCGAACTGTCAAAGGGTAAAACTATTAGAAAGAAATGGATCTTTAAGAGAAAGAGGGAAACTGATGAGAAGGTAGAGACCTTCTTAGCACGACTGTATCCACAAGATACATACGAAGAGAAGACATTGCTTGAAATGAGACTTGCTCTTCAGTGAACATGCTTAACCCATTAGAATATTGCTAACAATAGCTACACAACTTGATTATGACATCTAAATGATGGAAGTTAAAATTACATTTATCTATGATTACCTCACTGAGGATGTTCATATCATGTATCCCTAGTCCTTCACAGCTTAGGAAGGCATGATGTGCAAGCTATAGGAGCTCCATCTATGGACTCAAGTATGCTTCTTGTAGTTGGAACACTAGATTTTATGAAATTATAAATGGTATGATTTTAGATAGTATCTTGATGAACCATGTGAAGCTTAGTGGGATTGTCATTGTTTTCATCGTGCTAAATGTATATAAATTCCTAATCATTTGGAATGATAAAAGGATGATAATAAGTTTTTTATGACATGCTAATTCTATACCTTGAGATGTGATATTAAGAATACATCTTATATCTTAGCTCTAAATTTGTTCAGAAGCAAAGAGAAGAGGACATTGGGACCATCACATAAGGGGTACACCTTGGACATGTTCCATTTTTTGGAAAACCCAAGGAAGGCATACTTCCCTTAAGACATGTTACTAAGTCTGAAGGGATAGCACCTCAAAGAGTTGAGAAAGTGAATGCTGCTTACTGATTAGCGGGTTATCTCACTTGGGTTTTAGTTATTTAATAGAGAATGTCGTTGTACCCAAAGAGAAACCAACCGAATCAAACAATTATTAAATCCAAGTCAAAGAAATCAATGAAGATGATGGATTTTTGCTATTTAGTTATTAACCTGGTATAGCTCCCAGGGTCGAACTCAAGGAGGCAACAGTTATTAAGCAAGGGTTATTTAATTCAAAGACAAGCAATGAAATAAAAGAGGTAATCTAAACAAGCTACTCTTGTATTTTTGTGAATTTTTATGTTTTTGTTTTTATTTTATGGGATGCAATATATTTTTTATGAGTTTTTGAATTGCTAAAAATAACAACTCAAAGTAATTTGCGAAATAAAAATTATTGGAGCTAGAAAACACTAACGGAAACTAAACCAAATTTTTGTAGAATTTTTGGATGAAGAATGATATTTATTCCATGTGATATAGATAATAAAATAAGTGGTGCAGAAGAAGGACTGAATTGTAATTATTGCAAAAAGTTTGATCAGATTATAAAAGAGAAAGACTGTAGTGTACTTAGGCAATTTTCACACAACATGGACATGCATATCACGCAGCTACTTGGATTTGTATTTTAAAAAGCAATAAAATCAAGGCCCAATATGCAAGTATCACAGAAGCACGCGTGCAGCTCAAATGATAGCAGATATCAATGGATTTGTTTGCAAATAAGACAAGAGAATTATGCTACAGGAAATTTACCCAAAATATCATTCAGGACGTGTAGGTCACGTGTTTCACTTAAGCGGTGAACAATGTTGGATTTGGGACTGATACGAGGCTGGACGTTCACCGTTCGATCAACTCGATCGAGTGGTTCCTGTGCAATCTGGAGGTACTCCCTTGTTCGTCCCCCAAAACCTCACGCGACGTTAGCGTTTCTGCTCAGATCTCGATCAGCTTGCTCCCAACGGCAGACGTGAGAATCGAGGCTGGCGGTTGTGGTCGTTATGTGCAGATCCTCAACGGAGAAGGGGCTTCAGGTTGCGAATCGACGTATCGCGGGTGCGGCAGATCTGTGCGAAGGAGACAGTAAGATCTCAGGTGGTTCTCGAATCGCTACCGAGTCTCGATGGATCTGATCTCATCTGGAATACCTGCAAGTGAAGAAGCTTCTCGATTCGATTCGAATCGGAACAGTGGTTATATGCTCCTCAATTCTCTTTTAATGTGAAATCTGGATTTTCAAAAGGAAACACATCAAACAAGAACGTGTGTATTGTTGTTTAAAGCTATCATTCAAATATGGATCATTAAAATGTGGATGTAGAATACGTAATCACCAAGGATGATCCCAAAATCACTTCAGTAAAAATTATCAATTCCAAATCAGCTTCCATCCTCGGATTAACTTGACGTACAGGAGTTGTGCATGGCATCTTTGCTATAACAGGAAGGATATCGAGTAAATTAGACTCCCGTTGATGGCGGCTCCAATTGTTCTCTCCGTCCGATCTCAGATGAAGGTATTGATATTCGTACGCCTGCGAGATGACTGCGAGATTGCTCCAGGGAATGAGTCAATACCTGCAATAGATTAACGACTCAGACGCATGGCTCGGTCTAGAATAGAATAAGAAGGGTGAGTGGGGCTCCGTCAGCGGTGGGGGATTTGGAGTCGGGAATATCCGTGATCGGATCTGGAAGGTATGGAAGATAGAAGAAGAATATGCAGGGAATCAGAGATGAAGGCGGATCGTGCGGCGGTTTGTGTATCAAATAGGGATAATGGTCCTCCGATCACAGTGATCGAATATCACATATCGATCTACGGCTACTGAAATCAAATGATTATCGAGCAAAATCAGAACGAAAACAAATCTAAAATTACCTAAATGGAGTGGATTGTCTGGGCTGAAGCTTCGAGAAGCTTCGGGTCGTTGCCTCGACGGCTCGGCGGTGCCGGAGGCTCAAGCTCGTGCGAGGCGGAGCACGGTGACGGAACGTCGGATCAGAGGCCCCCGCGTCCTCTCCTCACTGCAACGAAGGTCGGCTGTCACTCACGATGATCGGAGCTCCTTAGAGGAGGATGAAATGGCCAAAGATGGGAGGAGGAAGAAGATGGGGGCTTATTTATAAGATGAGAAACATCAAATTTCAAATGAAAATTCGGCGCGCAAAATGAGGCGAGAAATTTGAAATTTCATATGGACGAAAATTAAGGTTGTGAAATCTTTATTTTGGTGAAGAAATCAGGTCGATCCGATCAACGAGCTGATCTAGAAAATTTGGAGAAAACGGCTCGGCGAGCAGTTTATTTGGGCTGAAGGAGGAAAAAGATGAAACAGGGAAGAGGACGAAACAACAGATTAAATAAAAGATAAATACAATAAATAGATAAATAAATGGTTTTAAATTACAAAATAATGAAAATAAATAATGTTAATAATTTATTAAATAATTTTATGGTGATTTTTAATAAATAAAATTAATTAAATAAGCAAGGTAAAATAAATAAGAACCTTTATTAATAGGTATAAAATACCTATGTGAAACATACTTTATTTTATTTTTGATTATTTTTTTGATTTTATAATTTTTATTTTTATTTTATATAATTAAAATAAATATATACAAAACATTTAAAAATACAATATGTGCACAAATAAATAAGAAAATAAATAAATACAGATATATACAATATATACGTATATACAAGTATACCCATAAGGTCCCAAAACCTACTTTTTGCATATTAACTCTGATTTTAGTGAAACCACTCTTATTTGATAGATATTTTTACAAAACGAACTTTAAAGTGAGTACACTCAAATCAGAGTTCATATGGCCGAGTTATGAGGTTCGGAAGTTAGGCTTTACGGCTTTTAGATTTTGAGATTTATTGGTATTTATTCACATTTATTTTTAAATTATATTTTTGTATTTTTCTAGTGATTTTTATGAACATTTCAGAAAAAAGAATTAAGTTATTTGGAGTTACAAATAAATAGATAGAAAATAAAGAAGTTTTATACACATAATGTACATATATACAAAGGGGTCCAAACACCAAAACTCACACCTTTTATTTCAAGATTTTTTTGGTATTTTTAATAAATAGTATTAATTATAAAATGAAGTTTAAAAGTGAGTTTGGTCAATTTGGAGTTTTCTATAAATAGTTATGAACCTGTGAAGTTGGACTTTTAGGCTTTTTAGGTTCATTGTATTTATTTATTTATTAGTTAAATAATTTTTCTGATATTTTAATAAATTAGTATACATTATTACACACAACTTTCAAGAAGGAAATATTTTTATTTGAGGTTATTTTATTGATAAATAAAATAGGTGAAAATATGTACAAGGTGGAAAATGGTGAATATGTACAAGTGAGATTTGGTTTTCTTGATTTGTATAATTATAGACCCTATCTCCCTTCTCTCGGGGTTCGGGTTAGTCTGAATTTATTCCATAAATACATCCTTCTTTATTTCTTTTCTTTTTCTTTTCTTCTTTATTCTTTTATTTTCGTTAAAAAGATTGATAAATATACATTATTAACAAATACATGATGAATGATAAATAATGAAAATTAATGAATATGTACATGTGTTTTACCAAGGATTATAGCTAAAATAAAATAATACAGATGATGAATCATGGATTCATCATTCCCCTATACTTTACCTTTGCTAGTCCCTTAGCAAACACTTATTCAAAGAAGTGTAAAAGAAAAATAAGAAAAGAAAAAGGAAAGAACTTAGAACAATATTGATTATTAAACTTATCTTCATAAAATTGAAGTATGGAGCTCAGTCAGACCTTTGGATTATTTGTGTGGCGGAACCTTATTGGGAAATAGGTTTAGGACTCAATAGCCTCTAAGTTCCACCAATCTATGGTCAAGACTCCTCAACAATCCAGATCAGAACAAGTCTACATACACAAACTCTAATAACCATGAATCTTTTCTTGTACGTGTAAGTGATATGTAGCTCCCCACCTCAGAAATGGCAAAGTGACAGCCCCCCTCAACAAGGTAACTCTAATGCCCTAGTCTGGAAGCTCTTTCCTCGAGAAGCGGGGTATTGCCTTCTAAGTTCAAGTACAACCAGCTCAAGAAGAGGAGGAAGAAGAGAATAGACCATGACCAGTGTAGTCATGTATCCCTGGGAGCCCAACCAGTGTAGCTATGTCTCCTGCTGCAAGCTTCATGAGATGAGAATGGATAACATAAGCTTTGCTGTATTGAACTATATACACTCCACTGGGATTATCATTTTCTCTCAAACCCACCACTTTTTTGGAGTTTTTTTATTTTTTTGCATTTTTTTCTTTTCTTTTCTTTTTTTTGAAACACATATGTACAACATATCTACATGGTGCAGCATATATACAAGGAGTTTTTCCTCTTGAGATAGTAGACTATCCCTCTTTTGAAGCATTATTGCAACCCACAACTCCTATCGTTAGACCTCACGTCTACCAGACCAAGTTGAGACGCACTTCCTTCACTAAAAGAAGACGAGAGGTTCCGCGTAGAAGTACTACCCTCGTATGCTACCCCAAGCCAAAGGAAACTGCCTCCTCACCACCTCATCCATAGAGAGCTATGTGTAAGGTGCTGGTGCAAGTAAAGCCATTGTCTGTGAGAGTCATGTGTGTGTTGTTAAGTGTTCTATTTAGGCTCATCAAGATGACATGTGAACATAGCCTAGTGGACTCAAAGAATTAAGTCTCTATGGACATGAAAAGTCTTAACCCCAAATCCTATAAGGTTCCTCTTAGAATTAGGTGGATTAAGGTCTTAACCAAGCTCCATTTTCCAATTTAATTCCAAACCAGTTTAGATGTCAATACTATTCTGAAAAATGCAAATGCTCATGCAAGAAAATATTTACAAAACTTGTTATTTTTTCTAAGAAAAGAAAATAAAAGACAAAATCTTTTTTTTTTTGAAAAGTTTTTCAAAGAATTTTGCATTTTTTAAGAATTTTATATTTTTCAATTTTTATGTCTTTTCAATAATCAATTATACACATTTACAAGAATTTACAAGGATTTTACACATAATTTACACAGAGTTTTATACAACAAGAATATACAAGGATTATACACATTTTATACAAAGTTCTACAAAAAAAACTTTTTATTTACAAGTTTTATGTACAAATTTTACAAGTGAATTTTTAAAGGATTTTATATACAAGTTTTAATTACATAAATTACAAATAATTACGGATTTTATTCACACGTGGATTTTTAAAGGTTTACAAAAATAATTTTTGTACCCATAATAATTTATATCCCACGTGACAAAATATTTTACACAAATTTTACAAACCATTTTACAAAATTTTTCAAAACATTTTTATTCCAATTTTATAAATAATAGCCATATTATTAAAATACAAAAGTACGAGTTATGGCTAAAGTATATATAAAATATATACGACGCCCCCTATACTTAGCTCGAACTATGTCCTCATAGTGATCAAAGAGCGGCAAAGGAAGACATAACTCGTGCTAAGTATAGAAAAGTAAAAAGAATCCTATACTACAATGACTCAAAGAATAAAAAATGAAATGAATGGAAGTCGGTGATCCCCCCTATACTTAGGATCAAGTAATCCTAAGTATAGAAGACTACACAAATGGAGAAGACCGAGGAAGAGAATATACGAAATCAACGAATCAACTTGTCCCCCCTATACTTAGGGTAAAAGATCCCTAAGTATAGAAAAGAATATAAACAGTTGAGGGACAAGAGAGGGAATAGAAGAGACTGAGACAAATATATACAAGATAAAAGGACAACATTACTCCCCCTATACTTAGGGTGAAGGATCCCTAAGTATAGGCAACAACAAGAGTAATGAAACGGAAACGAGACCTGGGGTGTAAAACAGAAACAGAAGAAACAAAGAACAAATCAAGACGAAACACGTATATACAAAGTAGACAATGATGAGGTGCCTCTCAACAAGCGCTAGAGTTTACGCCCCTAGCTGGGCGCAAAGGCTAGGACAATGCAGTATTAAGGTTCAGGACGACATCTGTGAGGCGAATGTCGTACTGTCGTCGCGGTCTCGGTATGAGAATAGCGGCGAACTCAAAAGTGTAAAGTAAAACACCCAAGTATGCAATCAAGCGGGTGTCTGCTACCGGCCAAGGATCTAGGAAGATGTGAATGGGATCCGGTAACACAAAAGAAATCATCGGCTCAGGATCAGACTAGAGTGGAAGTGTGGAGCCGAAGAAATCAAATGTGGAGAAGGATGGATCAGTCATAGTATCCTCCACGTCAATAAAAGTCTCAAAAAGGTATGTATAGTCAAGATCAGGAGACTCTATTAGAAGACCGATACTCGATGAATGAAATAGAAGCAGATCAGATAGATCATCGAATATCTCCAGGATGGGCTCATCCTCGCGAGGGTCGTCGAGGTGAGAAGACTCAGAATCAGAAGGATCTAAAGACTCGGTTTCGTGCTCCGCCAGATCGGAAACACTCTCAGCAGGTGAAACCGAGTACTCATCGAGTGCGGCATTCTCCCGCAGATAACCCTCGGGGAGAAATGAAAGATCAGAGGTGACAAGAAGAGGATCAGGATCTAGATGGGCATCTGCGCTGCTATCAAGTATCCACTCGGTGCACCAGGCTGCATCGTCATCGGAAGTGTAGCTCTCAGCAATCTGGAAGCAGGAGAAGGTACTGGTCAACACCGCAGAAGCTGGCAAAGTGTCTGCGGCTGATCCTCGCTCTGTGGCTATGCTGGCTGCCAACTGGTCCTCAGCAAGTGTATCTCTCTCGTAAGAGTGGAGGACAAAAGGCTCGAAGACGGGACTCTCTGTGTCCGTACTCTCAAAGTGGTGTCCCTCATCGAGCTGTGGCTGCTGGGCTGAGTCCTGGTAGCTGTCTGCATCCAAGAAGTGTCTCTGCAGGAAGGAAACTGACTCCTCCAGGACTGGAAATTGAAGTAGCTGAGTTAATGGCTGCAAAAGCTGGGGCTCCTCCGGCTCCTGGAGTATTAGAAGATCTGATATCCAAGACTCGTCGACTGGAAAGTCTGGGTCTGCCTCGAACTCCAGCTGGGAAACCAAAGGGAACTCAAGTAGACTCTGCGTCCGAACCTCTGCTATGGAAGTCATATCCTCTGTCAGTGATGCTGCATCATCCAAATCCTCGGGCTGGCGTGTAGAAACTATATCATCATGTAAAGTGACACACCGCACTGGTACAGCATCGTCCACATGTATCGTCCCGACTACGTCATCTCGTGAAGAAGATCTCTGTGAAAGTAGTCGCGAGATGGTATCTAGTAAGTGAATGTCGGAAATGCGGTGTGAACCGCCACATGTGGTAATCACCAGTGCTATCTGCTCTCCGGTCATCCCCCGCATGGAGATCTCTATAAGGTCTTTCACTGGAAGTCCGTGGTCTGGAAATCTCCTCAAGAGGTCAAGAAACCTCGGCCATGCCTCATGTAGTGGCTCCTGGGGGTCTACTGAAAAGCTGGTGATCAAAGACCGCATAAACTCTACTCTACGCGGGGGGAAGTATCTCTGTAAGAACTCTCGGCGTAGCTCTCCCCATGTATCGAATGTCCTCCCCAATCGTCGGTGCCATCGCATGGCTCTCTCGTGAAGTGTGAATGGGAAGGTCCTCCTCATCAACTCCTCTGCAGTGATATCGGAATATCTCTGTGCTCTGCAAAACTCCTCGAATGCGGACAGGTGAAGATAAGGCTCCTCATGCGCCTCTCCTGAAAATGTCGTCAGTCGCTGAATGTAATCCAAATCCAAGACGAATGGACGTAATGTAGAAGCTGACTGAGCTCCTTGTGCTATCTGCTCTTCCATCAATCTGGAATAGGATCTATCTGCTGATCTCCACTGCTCTCTCTGATCACGAACGAAGTGCGCTCTCAACTCAGCAACGGCATCGTCCGGGTCTTGCATCTGCTCTATCTGGTATCCTCGGACGTCAAGCGCAGCATGCCCAGAGTAGTCAATGGGATGGGAGGGAGGGAGAGGGAGGTTGGTCGGAGATCCGACCTCCCTAGATGGTGGACTGGACTGATGGTCAGATAGCAAAGAAAAAGCCGCAAGAGTCGGCTCGAAGTGAGGGGGATCCATCATCCAGGGGTAAAGGAGAAGAAGAAGAAGACTGAAGGGAGGGTGGGTGGGAGACAGAAGAAGGGAAGAAGATGGGGGGAAAGACAGAAAGGATCTTGAAATCACACAAGATGAAAAAGCAACCCAAATTCACCTACACACGCGAGCTGAAGACCGAAAGGGATCGGTCAATTATCTTGTCAATTTTATTTTAGGTGATCATTCAGTCTATCAGAGCGATTACGTGAGCTGAATAGGAATCCAAATATTTCTCAACCGACTGTCCCGTACAGAAAGCCGGTAATCAGTTGAGAAAATATCGGATATGGCTCTAGCCTAAGGTGTGGGTCACTCTCTCGCTCATCCAAACCAAACAAGGAGGGGGTTACTCTCCCCAAGACAGATTTTTTAATTCAGTGTCTTTTAGGTCAAGTGTGATTAGCAGTCCTGATTTTATTGTTTTCCTTTTTAGGTATTTTTCAAATAAAAACAAACGTCTAACGAATTTTCCGATATCCTTTTTATTCCTAAGTCCAGAAAACAGAGGGAGGAATACAGAAAAGCCGATGCGCGATGAAATCTATGAATGCATGCACGAGATAGAAGGCGTACCCTCCTCCAGCAGTCTACATGCAATATGATCCACGCAAAATTTAAACTAATCTACATGAATGCAATGTGAGAACCATCCTAGACGGAAACTTCTATTATCGTGAAGCACGGATTTATATGTCTAAGTCCAAGCGAGTTCTATAGGAACAGTAATTTATTAGGGGCTTTGGACCTAATGCTACTTGGCTCAATCAAATAGAAACCTAAATCTAGGGGCTCAAGCACAAAAATCCGCGTGAAACAAAATAAAATAAAGCGATAAAAACAAAACACGGTGAGGTCCCCCAAGTGCACCGACACTTGGTGAAATAGACCCCGAAAAAGTTAAGTGTCCAAAGTCCTGGAAATTATTACAACTTATTACAAGAAATGATGATGGAATAAAATGCTAAAAGTCCACAAAGGATCTTCCAAATTTTCTGCTCCTCTTCTTCTACGCTCTCCTGCGGCTCGATGGAGAAACTAACCACCTCCGCTTCGCTCGGGTACGCCGGCGCTCCTAGGAATGCCGCCCTCGCTCGTCGGGCCCTTGCAAGAAAGAGAGAAACAAAAGATATGTCAGATAACAGTTATGAGAAAAAAACAAGAAGAAAAAATATCAAATAAAATGAAGCAGAAAATCAAACAAGAAAAGGAAAGCAAGTATATACACAAACCAAGAGTAGAAGGCAAAGAAGACCTATCTAACCTCGCCGTGCCTCCCCGGCAACGGCGCCATTTTGATTAGCGGGTTATCTCACTTGGGTTTTAGTTATTTAATAGAGAATGTCGTTGTACCCAAAGAGAAACCAACCAAATCAAACAATTATTAAATCCAAGTCAAAGAAATCAATGAAGATGATGGATTTTTGCTATTTATTTATTAACCTGGTATAGCTCCCAGGGTCGAACTCAAGGAGGCAACAGTTATTAAGCAAGGGTTATTTAATTCAAAGACAAGCAATGAAATAAAAGAGGTAATCTAAACAAGCTACTCTTGTATTTTTGTGAATTTTTATGTTTTTGTTTTTATTTTATGGGATGCAATATATTTTTTTATGAGTTTTTGAATTACTAAAAATAACAACTCAAAGTAATTTGCGAAATAAAAATTATTGGAGCTAGAAAACACTAACGGAAACTAAACCAAATTTTTGTAGAATTTTTGGATGAAGAATGATATTTATTCCATGTGATATAGACAAGAAAATAAGTGGTGCAGAAGAAGGACTGAATTGTAATTATTGCAAAAAGTTTGATCAGATTATAAAAGAGAAAGACTGTAGTGTACTTAGGCAATTTTCACACAACATGGACATGCATATCACGCAGCTACTTGGATTTGTATTTTAAAAAGCAATAAAATCAAGGCCCAATATGCAAGTATCACAGAAGCACGCGTGCAGCTCAAATGATAGCAGATATCAATGTATTTGTTTGCAACTAAGACAAGAGAATTATGCTACAGGAAATTTACCCAAAATATCATCCAGGACGTGTAGGTCACGTGTTTCACTTAAGAGGTGAACAATATTGGATTTGGGACTGATACGAGGCTGGACGTTCACCGTTCGATCTACTCGATCGAGTGGTTTCTGTGCAATCTGGAGGTACTCCCTTGTTCTTCCCCCAAAACCTCACGCGACGTCAGCGTTTCTGCTCAGATCTCGATCAGCTCGCTCCCAACGGCAGACGTGAGAATCGAGGCTAGCGGTTGTGGTCGTTATGTGCAGATCCTCAACGGAGAAGGGGCTTCAGGTTGCGAATCGACGTCTCGCGGGTGCGGCAGATCTGTGCGAAGAAGACGGCAAGATCTCAGGTGGTTCTCGAATCGCTACCGAGTATCGATGGATCTGATCTCATTTGGAATACCTGCAAGTGAAGAAGCTTCTCGATTCGATTCGAATCGGAACAATGGTTATATGCTCCTCAATTCTCTTTTAATGTGAAATCTGGATTTTCAAAAGGAAACACATCAAACAAGAACGTGTGTATTGTTGTTTAAAGCTATCATTCAAATGTGGATCATTAAAATGTGGATGTAGAATACGTATTCACCAAGGATAATCCCAAAATCACTTCAGTAAAAATTATCATTTCCAAATCAGCTTCCTTCCTCGGATTAACTTGACGTACAAGAGTTGTGCATGACATCTTTGCTATAACAGGAAGGATATCGAGTAAATTAGACTCCCGTTGATGGCGGCTCCAATTGTTCTCTCCGTCCGATCTCAGATGAAGGTATTGATATTCGTACGCCTACGAGATGACTGCGAGATTGCTCTAGGGAATGAGTCAGTACCTGCAATAGATTAACGACTCGGACGCACGACTCGGTCTAAAACAGAATAAGAAGGGTGAGCGGGGCTCCGTCGACGGTGGGGGATTTGGAGCCGGGAATATCCGTGATCGGATCTGAAAGGTATGGAAGATAGAAGAAGAAAATGCAGGGAATCGGAGATGAAGGCGGATCGTGCGGCGGTTTGTGTATCAAACACGGATAATGGTCCTCCGATCACAGTGATCGGATATCAGATATCGATCTACGGCTACTGAAATCAAATGATAATCGAGAAAAATCAGAACGAAAACAAATCTAAAATTACCTAAATGGAGTGGATTGCCTGGGCTGAAGCTTCGAGAAGCTTCGGGTCGTTGCCTCGACGGCTCGGCGGTGCCGGAGGCTCAAGCTCGCGCGAGGCGGAGCACGACGACGGAACGCCGGATCAGAGGCCCTCGCGTCCTCTCCTCACTGCAACGAAGGTCGGTTGTCACTCACGATGATCGGAGCTCCTTGGAGGAGGATGAAATGGCCAAAGATGGGAGGAGGAAGAAGATGGGGGCTTATTTATAAGATGAGAAACGTCAAATTTCAAATGAAAATTCGGCGCGCAAAACGAGGCGAAAAATTTGAAAATTCCTATGAGCGAAAATGAGGGTTGTGAAATATTTAATTTGGTGAAGATATCAGGTCGACCTGATCAACGAGCTGATCTAGAACATTTGGAGAAAACGGCTCGGCGAGCAGTTTATTTGGGTTGAAGGAGGAAAAAGACGAAACAGGGAAGAGGACGAAACAACAAATTAAATAAAAGATAAATACAATAAATAGATAAATAAATGGTTTTAAATTACAAAATAATGAAAATAAATAATGTTAATAATTTATTAAATAATTTTATGGTGATTTTTAATAAATAAAATTAATTAAATAAGTAAGGTAAAATAAATAAGAACCTTTATTAATAGGTATAAAATACCTATGTGAAACATACTTTATTTTATTTTTGATTATTTTTTTTGATTTTATAATTTTTATTTTTATTTTATATAATTAAAATAAATATATACAAAACATTTAAAAATACAATATGTGCACGAATAAATAAGAAAATAAATAAATACAGATATATACAATGTATACGTATATACAAGGATACCCATAAGGTCCCAAAACCCACTTTTTGCATATTAACTCTGATTTTAGTGAAACCACTCTTATTTGATAGATATTTTTACAAAACGAACTTTAAAAGTGAGTACACTCAAATTAGAGTTCATATGGCTGAGTTATGAGGTTCGGAAGTTAGGCTTTACAGCTTTTAGATTTTGAGATTTATTGGTATTTATTCACATATATTTTTAAATTATATTTTTGTATTTTTCTAGTTATTTTTATGAACATTTCAGAAAAAGAATTAAGTTATTTGGAGTTACAAATAAATAGATAGAAAATAAAAAAGTTTTATACACATAATGCACATATATACAAAGGGGTCCAAATGCCAAAACTCACACCTTTTATTTCAAGATTTTTTTGGTATTTTTAATAAATAGTATTAATTATAAAATGAAGTTTAAAAGTGAGTTTGGTCAATTTGGAGTTTCTATAAATAGTTATGAACCTGTGAAGTTGGACTTTTAGGCTTTTTAGGTTCATTGTATTTATTTATTTATTAGTTAAATAATTTTTCTGATATTTTAATAAATTAGTATACATTATTACACACAACTTTCAAGAAGGAAATATTTTTATTTGAGGTTATTTTATTGATAAATAAAATAGGTGAAAATATGTACAAGGTGGAAAATGGTGAATATGTACAAGTGAGATTTGGTTTTCTTGATTTTTATAAGTTATAGACCCTATCTCCCCCTACTTTATTCCTGGTCGATCAGGTCAATTCTTGACCTTCTCTCGGGGTTCGGGTCAATCTGCATTTATTCCATAAATACATCCTTCTTTATTTCTTTTCTTTTTCTTTTCTTCTTTATTCTTTTATTTTGGTTAAAAAGAATGATAAATATACATTATTAACAAATACATGATGAATGATAAATAATGAGAATTAATGAATATGTACATGTGTTTTACCAAGGATTCTAGCTAAAATAAAAGAATAAAGATGATGAATCATGGATTCATCACTTACCCTTGTACATCAGTTATGAGAAGCCTGATGTATGTTAATGTGTACAAAAGTTAGATGTCCACCATGCAACATGAGTAATAAAGTGTTACTAATCCTACTATGGAGATAAAACACTTATCTGCAGTAATAAAAATACCTTGAAAGATGACAAGACTTTTGAGATACTAATATCAAAGTCTTATCTTTAAGAACTAAAGACTTTATAGATAGTAATGCAAAAGGTATTAACTACATATTCCTTATAAGAATTAAGACTAGGTCTTAGTCTTAGGATATAGAGATCTTCTAGAATAAGGTGATTCTGATAAAGATAATAGAAGATATATACTGGTTATAACGATTATTGAATTGTAGTCTTAAAGACACTATAATAGTATTAACAAGATTGAGTATTGGTTGTATAAGAGACACCATTCGTATTAGATGCGAGTATTGTTACTAAGAGATATGCAGGTATTGTAGAAGGACTTAGCGTAGTCTCTTGGGAACACAAAAACTGGTCACCTTACCAAGATATTTTTCTAAATATCTTATGATTAGCACATGTGTGTGGTTTAAAGATTAGCATACTAATGTCACTTTGGGCTAGTGGGGAGATTGTTGGACATGCGAACCCACGACAAGCCATTATGCAATAAATGTTATTGCAATTCCTTCCCTGACCTGAAAAGAAGGATAACTAATTTACATAATAGGTCCCTTAGTATAATTAGGGTTGTTGACCATGTCCATCTTAATGATCATACAACTGTTGATTCGAATATTGAATCATAGAGGTTGGTGCTTGGATGATATCTAAAGAGTTATATTGAGGACTCGTTAAGCACCGCCAAGTGATTGTTAAGAGAGGACCTCCTGCTAGAGAAGAAGATGGCAATTCTTCTCTAAAGGATGATATCTAACTGACCTATTGATGCAGGTCCTCTGCATAGGAATAGATATTTGGAGGTGTTAGATACGTTAGGTCAATGTGCTGACATAAAGAGATCGAAATAACTAAGACCTATGTCGTATACTATCACAATACAAGCACACATCCTCTGACCAGAGATAGATGCGTTACTGATAAATACAAGATTTATCAACTTAAAATCCATTCTTTATCTCTCCTACTTAAGAAATTCTTCAAATAACACTATTAACTAACACTAATTAAATAAGTGTGTGTTTTAAATAATTAACACTAAATAAATAATATTATGATACCTATTATTATGCTATTATTTTATGTATTTAATTCCTATTAAAAATCCAATAAAAAATAGAAAAAAATTGTACATAATAATAACATAAAGTATAATTCAAAAATGTTTTCCTTATTTAATTAATTATTTATTTTTTATCTATTATACATGATTGTATTTCTCGTGGAGTTTTTCATGAAAATTGTAGACTTTATCGAGATCAACAACTTTCAGATTTACCACTTTTTCTAATTTGTCTTATAACTAATTCTTTTAAAATTTTATTGTATTTAACCATTTATTTAATTTCTGATTGGGCCTTGAGGCACCTCCACATGTGCCCACGTGGCCCGACCTTTTATATCATTCCATCTTTATTCTGGATGTCTAATCAATTGATCAGACGATTGGGATCAACTCCTTTTCATCACAACATTAATCGGCTGATCTTTGATCAGTGTCGCATCACCGCTCCTCCGTGCCTGTATCTTGAGTGTCGGATCGAGATCCGACAACCTATCACCTTCAACCTCCCATCGCTCAACCACCAGAGGTTTCGATTGAGCCAACAACCCAACCTCCCTGAGTTTTCCTAAAGTCCTCCGATCTCCGTCCAACTAACCAACACCTCTATTCTCTTCGTCTAATTATCCTCATCTTCGCCAACCTCCTAACTCCTTGTACCCCCACTTCCATCGCCAGTTGCTGGTGGTTGAAACCGCCACCTAGGTTCAACCACCTACAACTCCCTTTACCACAAAACCCATCCTACAACTCCGAAAATAACATCCATCAATCCAGTGAGTGACCCCTAGCATATATCCTCCTTTTGTGATAGAAACTGAGAGCCGTAGAGTGCGTTGACGGAGAATTCCACAACTTTGTTGATGTGTTGTAGCCATCGTTATGCTACTGGAGCTTGGTTTATAGGTCGGAAACTTCAAGCGAGGACCTGTGAAGCTTTAAAGCTTCACTTAGGCTATTGATTCATCTTCAATACATCATCGATTCTTTCACCAATTCCAGGTAAGTTACTCGATCTTAGTTTTTTTTTCTATTTTTACCAATTTATTCCATCCGAGCCTCATCTCTATGTTACGATCTAAAGACTCGAAAACCTTCACTGCTAATCCCTTATTCACGCGTAGTATCCTATCATGTCTTGTCATCTATCCATATTTGTGTGCACATCGATCTGGGTTCTTCTTCTACAAAAAGAAGAACCCATGCTAAGGTTTGATCTATCATCTCTGAATAGCCCTCTATTCGCCTCGTGAGCATCTAGAAAAATTCGTCTACTCTTTGGCTTTGAAACTAACCCCTACAGGTCTTCATTAGTTAAATGCTCGTCGAAGTAGTATTCTAAGTCTTCATCTCGAATGAGCCTCCACCAAAACAACCCATTAACCCATGTCAGAGGACTGTCTGAGCACCATCTCTTCTGATGAGCTTTCACGAAGGTTCTACGACCTTCAAACATGCCAGACAAGCTTGGAGGAGGAGAGAGAGCATAGTCGAAGCACAAGCTCTAGTGCCACCAATTGCGGAGGAGCGACATTGGGGAGAAATCACAATAGCTGATGGATCTCCCGTATTGGTCTAGATCCAACAATCGACAACAAACCACATAGCTACTCGAGCCTGCACTTTAGACTGGAGCCTCGGAGCATCCGAGCCTACAACTAGCCTTCAGAAGGTGACACGTGGATCCAAGACTACACAGCCGAGCCTCACCAAGTCACGTGTAACGTGCATGTGCTTGGGTAAGTTTTACAGGTGCACCCCTCAATTTCTTTTAATTTGCAGATAAGTCCCTGCCAAGCGAAATTTAAATACATATCCTAATGACTTTTTTTATTTCCATTTCAGTCCCTATACAGACCAATTTGCAATAAAACTTTGTATTTTTGTTACATCAATACCTCTGGGTAAAAAACGTTAATATCTTTTTATCTATAAATCCAATGTGAGTGATTTTGGTTTCATTGGATAGCTTGTTTAATGCCCTTCATTTTAGCGTATATTATTTGTATTTCTGAACTATACCTCATGCTTGATCTTTTATGATTGTTATTGACATTGTAGAGTTATTAAATGAGTGCAAAATGAGTTTTGAAATTTTAAAATGAATATCTTGTTTGTCCTAAGACTTAAGTCATTATTGCTTATATAATAAAATACTTGTTTGAGATAAGATCTTTGTTGTGTTTGTTGAATTTATTTGTTTGAGCATTATTGTTTTAATTTAAAATAAAAGCATAAAAAATGTTTATAGATTTCATTAGCTTTTATCTATGGATTCTCTTACCCTACATTCCCTTTAAATAAATTAAATTAATATTTGAAACATGAATTAAATGATAGAATTGCTTGTGTCTTTGTGTTCGATCCTACACTTTGTAGGTATAAATTAATGTCGAGTCCTCTTCACAGAGAATTTAACTTGGTTTTATATGGTTCTCTACAAGTCCGTGCTACAATAGATAAGTATTAACTTATACATTTAGAGATTTGTTAGATGGTGTCGTTGCCGGGGACATGTCACATTATGTGATTTATTTCTGTTAGAATAATTATTTTATTGAATTTAAATTTTATTTAGGTAAAGTCATTTTGTTGTTGTGATTGTTTATGTTTTGTATGTCATCTTTTTATGGGTTAGACCCTGAATCAAGTTAATTTCTCTTTTGAGAACTACCTGACCATTTAATATTTTTGTGGGGGGGGGAGGTCGTGGACCTAACGACATCCGAAGGATCGCTAAGCCACAAGCTTGGAGCTTCACCGATGAGACCACAAAGCGATTGTATTTAGGAGGCCTTCTTAGCTAGATTAAGTAGTAATGTGTTCTCTAATTGTGTAGTATTTTTGTAGTTAATTAATTGTGTTGTAATTAATTAACATTTACAATGGCTCTTGACCAAGATCTTGCGCATGTAAAAAGGCCATTCATTATTCTTTATTGTGTGTGGGTGTGTTGAGAGTAATTCTCAACTTAGGTGGTGATTTAGGTTTTGGCACTACGCCTAATAAACAAATCTTAGGTCATATATTGATTGATCTCTATCATAGCTTAAGATACACAACTAATCTTATAAGATTCATAATTAAAAAAAATCTTAGGAGATTCATGATACACACTTAAACAATGTTCTACCTAATCAAATTAAATTGACTTCTTCATCTCTTATAGAATTATTGTTTAGGTGCGGATTTGCTCAATTTGAATCATATAGTGTAATATTTATAAATTCAGTTTTCATCCACATGGAGAGTGCTGGGAATCACTATAAGTATTCCTAAACGACTACATGCATCATTGATTTGCGATTGCATTCCAATTTTCGCTTTCTCTCCCAGTTTGTTGCCAACTTCAAGAAAAAGGAAAAGGGACTATACATTAGGCGATGCTTGTGGTCACAAAATACAAAATGATAACCAACTCTAGAAATTAGGACTAAATTGTTGCAAATTGACATAAATTTTTGTAATAAAATCAACCTTGTATCACGAGCAGTAAAACCTCATTGTTTGAAGGTACTTATCCCCATACAGAGTGGGAGAGGATGTAGCCCCTATGGATTAGAGCCAAAATCCCTGAACTTGTGCCCTAAGTGCTTGGACACACTCTTAGGTTCATGTTATTGGTGTAAGCACTTGCCTATGACAAGTAGAAGAAGTAGTCTTGTTTCCAGTTGGTGTGCTCCACTAGTTTGAACTTGAACTACCTTAGGAGACTACACCTATGAGCCTCTATAAAGATTGCTAGAATCACTGACATAAAATTGCAAAGATAATAAATAAATCAAACTCTTACGACTTTCACATGTTGGGTTGGCGAATCGATTCAAAGGGGTTTGTTTGCAATGCATGGTGTGAGTTGATTCCGCATATTTACGTCCACATTAGTACTAGGTTTTAATCTTGAATCGATTATGCTCAATTCCCTATTCTCTTATGAAGATGGATAATTGGCCAGAATTTTGTTCGAATTTTGCGAACCTCTCATTGAACCATCAAAATATCATATCTTCTATGGTCCAACCACCTCTTTCCCATCGACCATCACAGATTCAAAATAACCTTTACATCCCAACGAACCCCTTTCTTTCTTCTCTTCTCACCGAGGAAGACTATTGCCTTGGTAAGATGGACTCAATTTTCATTTCATCGTTAAGATCACATTCCAATCTTTTTATTAATGATGGTCTAGAAGATTTGTCCAAGATGCCTCCTAAGAGACATAATGAAAAGGAGGAAGAGAAAGAGGACCCAGTGCATGCAGTACTAGCTAGGCTAGTAGAATCTGAGCAGAACCAAGCATTTATGAGAGTGCAGATGGACTAATTGAATCTAGGTAGAGATGCACCTATGGACGCAACATACAACCCTGGGCAATACCAGATGACCAATTGGTTGAGCCTAGTCGAGCCCAAAGTTGAATATGAATTGAAGATGCAGTTTCTGAGTTTGTTGCCTCATTTTCATGGTAATGCACATGAGGAACCATATGCATTCCATAGGGAGTTTGAGTTGGTCTGTACTAACCTTAGGCATCCTAGGGTTAGCCAAGACTACATTAGGCTCAAATCCCTTCCTTTTGCCTTAAAGGATAAGACTGACTATTGGATGAAGAATTTGGGGGTAGTTATAACTACCTTTGTGCAATTTGAGGACTTATTTTTGAAGAAGATCTACCCTTTAAGTAGAACTAATTTGACGCGCTGATGTATAACGAATTTCTCCTAACTTCGGAATGAAGCTTTCCATGATACATGGAAGAGATACAAAGATCTCTAACAGAAGTGTCCTTGCCACAGCTTAGAGCCTACCATCCTGGTCCAATATGTTTATTGTTATCTACACCTTGAGGGGCAGGGATTAGTTATTGTTGCTTGTGGAGGCTACTATACTTCACGTGGTGAGGAGGACACTATTTGGAAGGTGTTCGAGCATATGGCCGAGACGTAGAGCACAAACTACGAGTAGAACTTAGTTAGAGACCCCCATACCATTCTTATCAAATGGGGGAGCAAAGGCTATAGTGGATCATTCTGACATGGACATCATAGCAGACAAACTCACAGTAGTTGAGATAATCGATAGGAGGATGGATGAGTTGGACAACAACTTATCCAAATTTCCTAAGCAGATGGACGAACATTCTGAAAAGGTATCAAAGATATGGATAGCTGGAATGGCTGCATCTGCTGCTCCCGTATACCGTGTTCACCATATTCATGAGCAACAGATGTTAGGGCCACCCCAGCCATGGGTCAAGGACCAGCCTCTCGCCCATATTTGTCAGTAACAACCTTCTTTTGTTGAGACTATCACCGAGGAACCATACCAGGTGTGGGAGGTAAATGGTGTGTGGTACACCAATGACCCCTCCAGGAAGAGAAGTTCTAGGGACCGCTTCTCTTACCAGCGTCCCCAAACCTTCTACAACACATCATTTACTTCTACACCTCTTCCAGCACCACAGAGCTCTGGAACCCATACTTCTCAGGCACTGAGGCAATAACAACAACATTATGAGTTTTACCAGACGTATCAGTTGGGCCAACAGGGCCCACATTTTCAACATCCAACCTAACAACAACAATACTATAGCCATGAGGCCAATCTTCACATTCTCCCTTTCCTTCTTTACAACAACAACATTTATCTTCAGGTCCCACAGATTTTTAGAGATAGATTCAATGATTGAAGATAAGTGTCGCTGAACGAGGAAGATTCAGAGAGCTTCGCGGTAGCATGAGGAAGATTTAGACTCCAAGGAGGACCTTGCACCTTCGGTTGAGGAGAATGCATATTAAACATGCATTCCCCAACCTTTAATTTATTATTGATTGTTAGATTCCAAATTTGATGTAAAAGATTCAGTTGTGAAGAACTAAGTTTCTCGTAATAAAAAGCATGTTTCTATTTATGATTCTAAATCTTCGCAATCTCCTTTTGTTTCTATTATCCCTTTTCCATGTGATCTTATGACAGGAAAGCATAACATGAAAAAGATTTAAAAAGATGATCCAAATATTATAATGAAAGTGCCATTTGATGAGTATGTGGAAAATAACCCTGCCTTCCAGAAATATCTATTCGTTGTACACCTAGCAGGGTTAGTAAAAAGAATCTGGAAAGATATGCAAAGACAAACATTTTATCAGTTTTCACTACATTTTGTATCAAAAAACAACAATTACCAAAGAATCAGAGAGATCTTGGTCCACATTATGTGGTGAGTCAAATTGATGACATCACGTTTGCACGAACTCTCTTAGATAATGGTTCTTCGATCAACCTACTTTCATTTGCCTTACATGAAAAAATGGAGTTGGGTCCACTTCATAGATCTAGAGAATTAATTTAGTTTTCTTATAAGTGCATGAAAAAGTCAAAGGGAGAGATCAAGAATGCTTTCATATTGATTGAGGGATAGGACTACAATGTGGACTTTATATCCCTTGATATGGACATCCACAATCAATTGAGATATTTATAAATCATTCTTGGGTGGCCCTTCCTTAGGACCGTTGGTGCTTCTTTTGATTAACATACGATGACAAAGTTCCGTTCTCCTAGTGGAGATGTGGAGCTATAGATGAAGAACCAAAAATGGCAGCGACCTGACTCCGTGTCGAGTACAAACTTTTCTTCATCTGAGGAAGATTGCGGACTTGTTAGTTCAATTGGGATATGGAGGAAGAATCGAACATGACTAAGCGAGACCCTTTCATCTAGAGTGGATAGTGTACATGGTGCAATATGTAAGGTTATACCTCGATAATTGAGTAATGGATCATTTAACTATTCCTTTGATTACTTGTATTATCAGTTCCTATATCTGAGAAACAATCAAAGTAATTAGATTTAGAATCGGATGCGGCTTTGGCCGAATTACCATGTTTATTTGGCGATCTGATTCTTCCATCTTCTTCTTCAGTTCAGTTGGTGGACAACACTACATACTTAGTACCACCTTCATGCAGCATGAAACCATATTTGTCTTTAATCCAGCCAGATTTGATTGATGATGCCACATTACCAGAGTTGAAGTCACTTCCTTATAAAGTAAAGTATTATTTTCATACGAGACCTAAGAATATATTTCTTGTTATCATTTGTTCTAGGTTGACTATAGAACATGAGTCTAGGTTGCTTGAAGTGTTAGAGAAGAACAACAAGGCAATTGGTTGGGCGATGTCGGATCTCATGGGTATAAATCCCACACTATGTTCACACCAAATATATGTTGAGGATAATGCTAGACCTTCCCATGAGTTTTAGAGGAGACTTAATCCAAATCTACGGGAAGTAGTTACGAAAGAGATTGAGAAGTGGTGTGGAGCAGGTTTTATCTACCCAATCTTTGACTCCAATTTGGTGGCCCCATTACATGTTGTCCCGAAGATGTCGGGAATTCAGACGGTCACCAATTAAGAGGGATTTGAGATAGCGAGACGAGTACCCATGAATGGCACGTTTTGTCGACCACAGATGCCTAAATGTTGTGACCAAGAAAGATCACTTTCTTCTACCTTTTATTGATCAGATTTTAGAGAGACCAAGGGGAAAGAGTTCTTCTATTTTCTTAATGGTATTCAAGCTACAATTAAGTAGCCATCACCCTTGAGAAGGAGGAAAAAAACATTTTACACGTCATTTCAGCACATACACATTCAAGCACATGCCTTTCGGGCTATGTAATGCCCCAGATACTTTTCAGCAGTGCATGATTGCCATGTATGCCGAAATGGTAGGGGACTTAGTATAGGTCTTCATGAATTATTTCTTAGTCCCTGGTGATTCATTTGATTCATGTTTAGCACATTTGGACCGTTTTCTTCAGAGGTGTAGAGAAGTGAATCTAGTACACTCCTGGGAGAAACATCATTTTATGATATGGGAGGGAATCGTGTTGGGGCATGTCATCTCCAAGATTGGAATGGAAGATGATATGGCCAAGGTGGATGTGATCAGGAAACTGGATCCACCAACTAACATCAAGTCAGTGAGGCCATTTTTAGAGCATGTTGGATTTTTTGATCATTCATTCTAGATTTTTCAAAGATTTCATGCTCATTGGTTGAGCTCTTAGGGAAAGACACTGAGTTTGATGTATATCACACATGTTTAGAGGCTTTTGAGCTCCTCAAGAGAATGATTTGTGACTAACCTATTTTGCAGGCTCATGATTGGCCTTTTCCCTTTGAGATCATGTCTAATGACTAGGATTTTTCTATAGGAGCCGTATTAGGGTAGAGGCGAGATCTGATCCCATTTACGATTAACTATGCGAGTAAAGTTTTTAACACAGAAAAGTTATAGAATGATGGAAAAGGAAATGCTCGTCGTAGTTTGGGCTTTTGAGAAATTTAGTTCTTACATCTTGGGATGAAATGTGATGATTTATATAGATCATTATGCCATTAGATATCTCATGGAAAAGAAGGATGTGAAGGCACATCTTCTTAGGTTGATTTTATTACTCCAAGAGTTTGATTTAGAGATTAAGTATAAGCTTGGAGTCAAGAACATAGTGGTTGATCATCTGTCGAGACTTCAGTTGAAGCATTCCACTGACTTGGAGCCAATCAGAGAGACCTTTCCAGAAGAGTCAATTTGTGTTGTCTATTCACTCCCTAGGTATGCCAACATGGTGAACTATCTTGTCTCCAAGAAAGTTCCTCACTGTTGGACTAGGAACAACATTGACCGACTGAAGTCGGATTCGAGGAGATACCATTGGGAGCATTCTTTTTCATTAAAGGATCAGATTGTGTCTTGGAGGTGTATTCCTCAAAAGGAATACCGGAGTGTCCCAATGTATTGTCATTCGCTTGAGGTTGGCTGACATAATTCAGGAAAAAGAACCGCTCATAAGATACTTCAATGTGTATTCTTCTAGACTACCTTGTTTAGAGATGCCCCTAATTTTGTACTGTCATGCCCTATATGTCAAAGGACGGGAGGGACAGTTGGCTATAGAGATGAGATGCCCATGCAACCTGTGATATTTTGTGATGTTTTTTATGCATGGGGCATAGATTTCATGGGTCCTTTTCCCCGTAGTCATGGATTTGAGCATATCTTATTAGCGGTTGATTATTTGTCAAGATGGGTGGAGGCTTTTCCAACCGAGCTGCAGACAGTAGGATTGTTTTTAAGTTTATAAAGGAGCATACATATCATGGTTCGTGGTGCCTAAGGTTTTGATTTCTGATAGGGGTAACTGTCTTGTGAATAGAGAGATGAGATCATTATCTAAGGACTATCATTTAAGTACATAGTTACTAGTCCTTACCACCCACAATCGAACAACATGGGGGAGGTGAAGAGCATTCTTTAAAAGTTGGTGCATCTCGATAGGAAGAATTGGTCGCAGTTGTTGGACCAAGTTTTGCGGGCATACAAGACGGCTTACAAGAGTCCTTTAGGTACTTAACCTTTTAGGATGATTTATGACAGCGATGCCATTTTCCAGCTGAATTAATTCACAGATCTGGATGAGCAATAAAGAAGATAAATGTGTCTCCGGGAGGTTGATAAGAAGGAAAATCTTTCTAAGCGTTGGCCTCAATCACCTCAGAAAGTTGTGTAGAGACCTAAACCTTACTTAGTTAGTGGAGATTCGTAATAGTGCATATGACAACAACTTGATCTATAAGGACAAAGTTATTAAGTGGCATGATTCGCATATTAGATGCAATAACTTTGTCCCAGGACAAAAGGTATGGTTGTTTAACGCTAATTTATGAATTTTTCACGGGAAATTGAAATCCAAATGGACGGATTCTTCTATAGTAAGGAGCTGCATGATAATGGCAATGTAGAGATTGTCGATCTTTCAGAAGTTGCACCTTTCTTTCTAGTCAATGGGTAGTTGTTGAAGCATTTTGTAGAATCCAGAGAACGACTAATTCCTGTTGAGGTCATTATATTCATGTTGGTTGATTCATTTGTAGATATTTCAGATACAACAAGAAGTTAAAATAGCAGATTAACATCTTTCAGATTCAACATCAACTCAATTCACGTTTTATTTGACTTAATTCTTTTAGGGTTGAGTTTCTCCTTTCTTCAAACTCTTACTCCTAACTTAGGCTATTCCCAACCTAAATATAGGGCGAAACCAACCCTTTGTTGTACATTCTTCACTTGCTTCTTGACGAGTCCGGAATCGTAGCGTTAAGAAGATGATGTTATTTGTGATCGTGCGTGAAAAAGATAATGTCGTTCATTTAAGACAGCGATCGGAATCAGTCAAGAAATAACCACAAATATTTATTCAATTTCAATCACATGGTTTTATGTTTATTTTACTTGGGAAAGTCCCAAGGTCGAACACAAGGAGGCAAAGGAACAACCTAGAATTATGTCTATCAAGATTCGTGTACGATTTTTGAGGTGGTCTTTTTTTGGAATTTTTAATGCAAATAAGGGATGCAAGATGCAATTTCAGCCTATTTTAGGGATTAAAATGTCAACTACGTTCAAACGATGTCCGAAAAATATGAAACTTGGCCACGATGCAAAATATGATGAAATGAATGTACTATAATGTTTTTGGATTTTTTGGATGCAATATGAATTTTTTATGAAACTTTATTTGCAAACAAAATGAATTTCGATATTTAATTATAATAAATATTAAACCTACTTGTTTTCAAGGGATAAAATTATCTAAAATCTATCATTAGGTGATGGAACTCAGAAAAATCCTAAACCTAGAAAATGTGAGATCTAATACTTATTAAAAATCAAACACTAAAATACGCAAAATGATTTTTACAGGGCAATCTATGCATGCAAATGTAAATCTTTTTGGGCACAATGTTAAGCACAATAATCTCTACAATATATGATTTTTGGAAAAATTTTAGAGCAATGGTTAATCAATGGCATTTTAAATAGCATAACATGGGTAAATTTGCAATTTTCCCTGAATAATTGATTATTAATTAACCATCAATCAACAAAATACTCACATCATGTCAAAGTGTAGAGAATTAAAAGACGAACATTATGCTATTTTTGATAAATGAAATAATGCAGAGAAGAGGTCTAAAATGATAAATGAATACAAGGGTGTAACTACAATGAATAAATAAATATAGAAATGCAAAGATGGGATCTAAGTATGATTACCAATAATACCAGGGGTTTTTCTGCAAATTCTCCAGAAGGGCACGTGCCTGGCACGTGCCCTCGGGTCGATAGGGCTGAGGCGCAAATAGTAAGAAGTCTTAGGGGCCCATTTGCAAATGTGTTGCTGATCACGTGACTCCTCACGTGCGAGGTCAGGCTTGGGAGGAGTCTTGGCTCGGACTGCCAAGTGTCGCGCGTCTGTGCCTCGGTGTGGCCCGAGGCTAGTGGCTTGGCGATAGGCTCGGGAATGATCTGGACCGTTGATGACGATGCAATCTGATGGTTGGGGGTCCAGAGAACGTCAATGGCTTGGATGGAGGCGCTTGGTAATTGGACAATTTCCTTTGATCGACACACGGCCAGGGGTCGTCGGAGGCGAGGCGGAGTGGCTGAGTGGCGGTCATGGGACGTCGTCAACGAAGGCGGTGGAGTTGTACTGAAGGGAGCGCCGGCCGTCGGAGTCGAAGGGGCACGGAGGTTGCGACAACCAGAGGTGGGGCAGCTGGTGATGTAGAATCCTGAGCAGGAGACTCTAAGCGGAGATGGTAAAGGCAGAGCGTCATCGGTTGTCGATGGAAGTCATCGGAGAAGATGGTGGTGTAGAAGGTCGGAGGATATGAAGTGCACAGAGATGCAAGTGCGGAGGTGGCGGTGGTCATCGGTGAGGGTGACGATCGTGGGAGAGTGAGAGAGATCGGAGATGGTGCGTACGTCAGCCAAGGAATAGAAGTGGAGGAGGAGAAACCTGGATGGGGGCTCAACGGCAGAGCGCTGGAGCGGAGTAGCTGCTGGAGGCTTCGCTGCGACGAGGTCGTCGACCTCGAATGACGCCGTGAAAGGGAGGATGGCCATTCTGTCACTCCGGAGCGGTTCTCGGGTTGAACGGCAGATGAGGCTGAATGGTGGGGGTGATTCCTTTAAATAGGGGAGAGAGGGAAGGGGCTGGCGATGGAGGGCGGTTGCGATATGAGCGGAGGTGGAGATCTCAGAGGAGGTCGTTGGCCGTTGGCGGAGAAGGCGGGGGCGACGGATGCGAGGTTTGCGGCGGCCGTTGCAGAAGGGGGCACGGGAGGATGACGATGTACAGCGGCTGTTCGATCGGCCATGATCGAACGGTTGTGGAGGCGCCATGTGGTGGCAGAAGTGAGAGGGGGCGTGCACGTGCTTGGCGCGTGCCTAGGGGAACATGCCTCGCACATGCGGGTATTTAAAATTTTTTTAAACGAATAAATAAAGAGGCCAAAAAATGCTGACACGTGGCGGTCTCAGGGGTTGCCATGTGTCAGCACCAGAAAAATCGAAGATAAAGATTTTGTAAAATCGAAAATAAATAGCAATTGACCTCGGATCGCAAAAGTTCCTTCACGAAAATGCTCGTCTCAATGAGATCTACAACTTTCATGAAGATATCAAAACCAAAATCGATCAAATGCAAAAAGTGAATTTTTGGGGTATCCCATGTACATAGAATACCTTGATTTTTGGGTTTTCTATTTTTGTCATTTTTAAACCAGATAAAAATCCAGAAAAAGTATGGAAAAATCAAAGATAAATAAAGACACCTAAATCTAATTTTTTGGCATTTTTATTAATTAAGAAAATATGTACATAAAATATCAGGCCAAAAACCGCTAAAATACACAATGTACAAAAGAGGCCCAAAACCCAACTTTCACATATGAGCTCTGATTCACTTGAACTTGGTCTTGTTTTGAAGGTAATTGAATGTACATTAGTTCAAAAGTGAGTAGGAACAAAATGGACACTGGATGGGGAAGATATGGGGCTTTGAGTCCGGAAGTCCTGAAACTAGGGTTTGGGTTTTTGGTCCACTTAACAGGTTTAGTGATTTTTTTTATATTTTTCATTTATTCTTGTTAGTAATATGTATGCAATGGAAGTGGTTTTGTGTCATTCGGAGTTAGCATGAAGAAATTAAAAATTCGAGAAGTTAGGCTATTTACAGGTTATTTTTGGCTTGAATTTTTGGCTTCTTATTTTGTGCATAAATAATGGATAAAATGCAATTCTTATGAAGACTTGCGTGAATACTAATTATGCAGAATAAATGTAGAAATGCTGATGATTTTGAGGAATGGAGCTTAATAAATGAGACTTAGACTTATGAATCTGAGATTCATCATCCCCCTATACTTAAACCATGCTCGTCCATGAGCATCAAAAAGAAATGCCATGAGGTGAAATGAGATTGGGTTCCCTACCAAGACCATGACTTGAAGGTGAAAATGAAACTAAACTCGACCTTTTGTTAATAGTGTGGCGGAACTTCTGTGAGACTTAGAATTTTAAAAATCAAAAGCCCTCAAGTTCTACATATCATTGTCACAGTTTCGGCTCAGAAGTCATCTTAGAGCAATCCTCTTCCCAAAGTATACCCTATGAATATTGAACAACCAACTCATGTGTGTGAAGGGTTTTAGCTCTTCCCATCCAGAATGCCGGACTACCATGCTCCTCTCCTTTCCAGTAACTCGTCCTCGAGGAGTCAGGTATTTCCTTCTAAGGTCTGTCGCGTTGTGTTCACAATCAAATTGGGGGAAGAAGATAGAAGAAGGGGAAAAGAAATATTGTGAGCTAGATCTCATTTTTTCTTGGGAAAAGAGCCATTTTATGGTTACAACGTGTTGGTTCATGTCATCTCCAAGCAAGGTATGGAGGTTGACTCTGCCAAGGTGGATGTCATCAAACGTCTCGATTCACCATCCAACATCAAGAAGTAATGGTATTTTCTAGGGCATGTCAGCTTTTACCGACGGTTCATTAAGGACTTTTCTATGATTGCCCGACTGCTAACTGAATTCTTAGGCAAAGGTATCGAATTTTTGTAGATGTCAAATGTCTTAGTGCCTTTCTCACATTGAAACAAATGATCATCAGTGCTCCTGTCCTACAGCCTCCTGATTGGTCTCAGCCCTTTGAGATCATGACGAATGCTTCAGATTTTGCAGTTGGGGTTGTATTAGGACAGAGGAGGAATGGACTTCCAGTTGTTATCCACTATGCCAGCCACACTTCAGATGATGCCCAGTGCAACTATACAGTAACAGAGAAAGAGATGTTGGTAGTGGTATTTGCTTTAGATAAATTCAGATCTTATCCTCTTGGCTCAAAAATCACAGTGTATACAGATCATTCAGCTATCAGATTTTTGATGGAGAAGAAGGATGCTAAGGCACACCTTCTAAGATGGATTCTCTTTCCCCAAGAGTTTGATTTAGACATTAGCGATAAGCCTGGGGTAAAGAAGGTGGTAGCTAATCACCTCTCACAACTAAAGATAGAGAAGCCTTCAGATGAATACACGTCGGAGATTGCAGAGAGATTCCCCCATGAGAGCATCTTTGCAGTTACAAAGCTCCCATATTATGCAGACATAGAGAACTTTCTGGTTACATAGAAGAGTCCACAAGGTTGTCCGAAAGACTGAGTCGATAGGCTAGTGTCCATGGCACGATACTACCATTGGGATGATCAGATTCTTTTTCGTGAAGGACCGGATTGTGTTTATAGGCAATGTATTCCTTAGGATGAATACAATAGTGTCCTCACTCTGTTCCATTCCTTAGAGGCAGGAGGACATCATTCGGGGAACAGGACATCGCAAAAGGTACTTTAGAGCGGATTTTGGTGGCCGACTCTTACTAGAGATGCTTGCACATTCGTGAAGAGTTGCTCAGATTATCAGAGAGTCGTAGGCACAATCGGTGCTAGAGACGAAATGCCTATGCGAGTTGTTATCATTTGCGAGATCTTTGACGCATGGGGCATAGATTTTATGCGACCATTTCCCTCCAGCAATGGCTTTGCTCGTTGTAGATTATATTAGTAGATGGGTGGGGGCTATACCCGCACGAACCGCTGACTGCAAGATAGTGTGCAAGTTCCTGACGGAACATATTATTTCACGGTTCGGTATTCCACGTATTCTCATTTCAGACAAAGATAGCTATTTCATTAACAAGGAGGTAAAAACACTAATGAAGAACTATGGCATTGATCTCAGAGTAGCTTCTCCTTACCACCCGCAGACGAACGACATGGCTGAAGTTTTAAATAGGGAGGTGAAATCCATTCTTCCAAAATTAGTACGACCGGATAGGAAGAACTAGTCACAGCTTCTAGACCATGTTCTTTGGGCATATCATACTGCATATAAGACTCCCTTAGGTACTTCACCATTCAGATTAGTTTACAGGAAGTCATGCCATTTGCCTGTAGAGATCATGCACAAATCCGAATGGTCTATCAGAGAAATTTCATTAGAAATGCAGAAAGTAGGAGCCAAGAGAAAGTTATATCTGAATGAGCTAGTGGAAAATCAAAATCAAGCATACGAGAATACCCTCATTTATAAGGACAAAGTGAAGCGATGGCATTATAGATATATCCGACACAAGATCTATGTTCCTAGGTAGAAAGTATGGTTGTTCAATGCACGATTGAGAATTTTTCCTAGCAAATTGAAAAGCAAGTGGGAAGGACTGTATATAATCAGAACGGTGCACGACAATGGTAGTATTGCTATATTAGATGTGTCACCTCCTGCAGAATCGTTTGTAGTGAATGGGCATATGCTGAAGCACTTCGTGGAGACTACCGATCATATAGTTTGAGTTGAAGTGATCTACTTTGCACAGGATGCATGACTAATCTTCCACTTCATTTCATCATATACAGAGACTTGTTAAGCCATTAGGTTTTTCCCTGGAGTACACCTATATATTCTTCGTAGATCACAATCGTCCCCAATTTTTTTCGTCTTATGCTTAGGATACCAAATCCTAAGTATAGGGGCGACTGATTGCCCGCTGATTCTTGTTTTCTATTTTTGATCTTTTTACTTCTCTTTTGTATATCCTTTCTTTTACTCTAAATCACTGGTCCCTATTTTTGACCACACTCTTTTATATACTTAGGATGCCTTATCCTAAGTATAGGGGGGACCAAGTGATTTCTTTGACTTCGTTCTTCTTTGTCCTTTTGTTCCTTCGTTATATATTTCTTTTCCTCAATCACCTCATTCATGTTCCACTATACTTACGATAACCTAATCGTAAGTATAGTGGGTCAACTGACTTCTATTCTTTCGTTCTTTTCCACTCACTTTTACTTAGCACGAGTTATGCCCTCCTTTTTCTCTTTTGATGCTATAAGGACATAGCACAAGCTAAGTATATGGGGGTGCGTATATATTGTATATATGTTGTTGTCCATAACTCGTACTATTATATATTTTCTATATCTATAAAATCCATAAAAAATGGGTGAGGGTAATTTAAATATCCACCTATTTATTTATTTAAGTTATTTATAAAATCCTTGTAAATGAGTAAAATATGCTTAAAATTCTTATTTAAAATTCTTAATTAAAATATGTATTTAAAATGTGCATGTGTATAATACTTATTTAAAATCCTATATGTTAACGTATGTGTAAAATTCATGTAATCCTTGTAAAATCCTTTGTATATAAAATTTGCAAAACTCATTAGTTATTTAATCCAAATAAAATATGGGTAAATTATCTTGTAAATTCTTGTACATAAACTTGTTTATAAAAATCACAAAATCCATAAAAAGATAAAGTCTAAAATCCATAAAAATTATAAAATTCTTAAAATTCATAAAATGAATAAAATTCAGAAAATATACTTCACAAAAACATGGTTGTATTTGCATTAGCATTTTTCAGAATAAGTTTGATTTCTAAAACTAAAGATTGGGAAAAGTCTAAAGGATAGAGCTTGATTATGGCCTTTAAATTTCATTGTAAGGAGCCTAGTTAGGAACTGGAATTTAGACTCTTCGGGTCTCTGACTTAAATTTTTGGGTTCCATGAGACTATGTTTGGGAAGTCAACTCAAAAAGTGCTTAGGTAGAACACTTTGTGTCATCCGTTTAACTATTCATCAGTTTTGGACACGTGCATTTTGCACTTAGCTCAACTTGCATGAGGCTACGAAGGGCAATCCATCTTCGTAGTGTTTCTATCCTTGTCTGGCAGCATTGATAACTAAAGACAAGAGAGATTGGGGTTGCAATAATCGCTTCGGATGGGGGATGGATCTGCTGGCATAATTTTTCAAAGACCTTAAAAAAAGATGGAATGAAAAGATGCTATATCCATCGAGGCACAAAAAAATGAATGAAGTGCAAGCAACATTACAAAGCCAACTTAAAGAAGAAGCCACTAAATACATTTACGACCACAATGGTCCGAGCTTCCACCAAAAAGCCTGCACATCTTAGTGGAGACATAGCTACACCGGCTTGGCTTCACAAGGAGATGCGTCTACACTGGTCGCACTCCATTTCTTTTCTCATGCATCTACTTTCTCTCTATATTCGACTGTAGACATGGCTCGAACTGACCTTAGAAGGGAATACCTCCCTCCCTGAGGAGACAGTAGCTAGATGAGGAACCAATTGGAGTGTATAACTGGGGATGGGTGGTTTCTTCGCTTCTTTCAAAGAGGGAAGAGCTAAAATAATTCACACACAGTTTATATTGATTTCAAGGTTGATAGAGTTTGTGATATGAACGAGTGGATCTGATCTAGCCGTTGATGTGAACTTAAACAAGGATTTGTGGAACTTGAGGGCTGTTGAGGCTAAAATCTTAATCCTAGTTAAGGCTCCAACAAAATGCTTGTTTCAGGCCCGATCGAGCTCTGTGCTTTGTTTGTTCTCATGAATTAGTTTAGGAAAATAAATTCATTCTAAATTTCTTTCTTTTTTCCTTTTTTTTTCAAATAAGTGTTTGCTAAGGGACTAGCAAAGTTTATGTATAGGGGGTTGATGAATCCATGATTCATTAACATTCTATCTGCTTTTTATCTTAAAACCCTTAACAAATACATGTAAATATCCATTAATTTCTCATTTTTAACAAAATCCTATTCATGAATAAAAATGCACATTTATGCATTAAAATAATGTAAATAAATAAAAGAATAAAATAAAGAAAATAAAAAGAAGGCAAATTGTAGATATGTATATATGTACAATATGACTTATAGAAATAAATATAACTGAAAGATATATTTATAACCTAATCCCCGAGACCATGTCAGCATGGATTGGTAAACAAATAAATAAGTAGGAGGAGATACAAAAGAAAACAAATAAAAACAATTAATTTCACAATCCACGCATTCTTCATTATTTATCCAATAAATACTAAATTTCAATGATTTTTAATTAATTCATATTAATATATTTTTCACTAAGCTCTTTTCCTAATTATTTCTAAAAATGTATACAAAAATATAAAAATAAGTTAGAAATATTAGCTTGTATATATGCCAAGAAATTTAATCTGTAATTTATCAGAATTCCAACTTCCAAATAACATAACCTTCTCATACGAACTTGAATTTCACTTTGCTTACCTTTAAAGTTCATAAAATAATATTCTTTAATTAATGAAAGTGATTTCACTAAAATCAGAGTCCGATTGCAAAAAGTCAGTTTTGGGACCAAAGCATAACTGGGTTTTGGGGCCATTTATTTTATCTAAAACACATTATATATTATTTTAATAATTTATCATTTCTAATTATTTTCTTGATCTTGTATTTTCACCTTAATTTTTTCATAATTTTTGGAGCTTATTTATTATTTTAAATAAATCAAAAATCCTAATTTAAAGGTATAAATGAAGTGTATACCTTATTTACTTATTTATTAATATATTTAAATCACTTTATTAAAATCTACAAAAATATGTACTTACTTTATTTATGATCCTAATAATTAATAAAATATAAAAAATGTATACTATTTATTAATTTATTAAATTAAAAATCCAAAACCCCTTTTATTATGTACTATTTATACCTATGTATAATATAATATTTATATTTCGTTAAATATTTCTTATTTATCAAAAGTAATTATACCATAATTAAGATAATTTAATTATCAATAACTTTCATTTTTATAATTATTTAAAATATCATTATTTACTATTTATTCCTTATTTATTAAGGTATTTATCAAAACTAGCCAACCAGGTGTTGACACGTATAAACTCCTGGGGCCTTCTTCTTCAAGAAGGCCAGCCGGTGAATTTGTTCTAATATCATTTCCTCTCTAATTTCTTCCTGCCATACCTTAACCAATCTACCTGATCCTAATTCTCCATCTTCTTCCCCCAACAACCACCTAGCACATCGGCCAGTGATATCCAACCATATTCCTTCTATTCGTCTATAAAAGTTTCCCAAAGTCTCCATATCCAACTAACTCTTCCTATACCATCTCTTTCCAAAAGTCCACTGGCCGATCCACCATCTTCATCGTCATCCTCAACTGTACTCCGACTGTGACAGGGCCAAAGGCGTGCACCGCATGGAAGAAGGAGCATCGGAGGAAGGTTCCAAGGTCGTATCTCTGCCTTACACCGTCACAGCTGCGACATAGAGCTCCGGGATGCCGACCTGTCGAGCGACGATCAGTAGGATCCTACATCCTACTATTCCTAGCTATTCCTCCATCTTTGCATTTTTCTTTTTTGATATTTGTGCCTTAATTAGCCATCTTAAGCACGTTATTAGGACCCTTGATTATCCTTCTTAGACGCACAAACAAAACCCCTTTATGAGTTTGATTCAATTAATTCCAAATCGATATTCCATTTCTTGAACTTTCATTGATACATACTTTCTAGAAACACATTTTAGATCTGCAAAATTTTACTTTTTTTGGTACATTCAAGTTAGTATCGAGCAACAATTCTTCAATTGTATGTCCTTATCATCATTGGAGCATCAATCCACCGTCTGGAGCTTTAAAGATGCAAGAAGTTTCAATTTAGGATCCCTTCCAGGTGATTGTTCAAGCTTCACCGAACAAATATCTTCTTTGACGTCCCGTCGTTGTTGTCCGCCACCTCAAAGTCCGTTCACCCGCAGGCGAGCTCGGAGGGAGAAGGAGTCTCCCTCCTGCCCTATAGGAGGCCAAAGAACTTTGCTAGTTGATGGGAAGAATTCAGAGAAGGAGCCACCATCATCAGTTACGAGAAGAATTGAAGAACACTCAAGAACTCTAGGAATCACATGTTCACGCCACATGATCTGTTACTCCATATTGAACTCCCGCTCTAGAGATTTCCAAAAGTTACATTAAGGTCCCCACGTAGGGACCTAAATGTAATACTTTTAGTTTGTTTGCACTTTAGTCCTTGCCAAAGACCCATTTGTAACAGAACAATTTCTTTCATTTTGCACTTATACACCTGAGCTATAGGGTTAATTTGGACATTGATTTTGTTTTATTTTTCCTCGATTTTTTAGGTTAGTTAAATAACTACCTTAGCGACATTTCTTGTAATTCTTCATTGATTTTCATCACATATTTGTCTCGATTCGATTTTTGTAAGTTCGTGTTAATTTTGAGTGTTTTCTTGAGTTTGTTGTAAAATCCAGAAGAGAGTTAAATTCTCGAGATTCTTTCCTTCATCGAAATTCGCGGTAAAGTTATTTTGCCTCCTCGAGTTCGACCCAAGGGAGATTACCAGGATAAAAATTAGTTTAAAATGAATTAAAATAGGAGAGGATCTTCTTTGTTCATTTTCTCTCCCTCCTAATTTAATCCCGAATTTTTGTTTGATTAATTAGGGTTTTGGACCCCGAGCGATTTTCTCTACACCGATAACTTCTTTGATCAATTAACCGCTCGCCAAAACCCTAATTATCAACAATCTTTGAAGAAACTCAATCATTAGTGCAAACCGTCGGATCTCACCTTCGAGGTTGTCGTTTCTCGACTCATTGCCCCATTTGTCACCTAGAAGAAGGGACTCGGCCTCACTGTCTCGGAGATCAGCGGATGGTGTGCGAAGATGGCGATGAGGTATATTATCGAGCATGGGTTTGGGTTTCTCATCTCTTGTGGAGGGGGTTAGCGTTAGGTCGTCAATGGAGGAGAGAGAATGAGGGTAGAGGTATGGAGTTGGCGACTGTGTAGAGAAGGCTGAGAAATCGACTAGGTCGCTGGGTTGTGGGTAGAGGAAGCGGGATGAAGTTTAATTCATTCATTAACAATCCAGATTGAACAGCTACGATGATGGTCAAGGGATAAAAGAGGGAAATGATAGGGGTGAACATGGTCATTGGACCTCTGCCATATCCAACAGTGGAAGTTTGTTGTGACTAGGTGGAAGGGTGGTGACACATGGCTACTCGTGGATGAGCCAAGTATCACCCCCAAAAATTCAGAACTAAAATTCAATCAAAAACCAAAATAAAATAGCAAAAGGAATCAAATCAAAAAATTCTTTTAGGAAATTGTTTGTCTCGATGAGATATACAATTTTCGTGAAAGGATTAAGATCAAACGATGTCCTTTGCACAAAAGTCTTTTTTAGTGGTATTCTATGTAGATAAATTCTCGTATTTTTATATTTTACAATTTTTTGGAATTTTAATTAAATAAAAGTTTATAATAAAAACAAATAAAAAAGGGATGAATTTACACATTATTCAAAATTTTGGGGTTTTTTGTTATCGAGAAAATATGGAAATAAAACAAAACGAGCTTATTACAAACTTCATATACATACTCAAAACATTTCTTTTTCTTTGATTTCAGTAGTGTTTTGAAATTGGAATTTTGCACACTTTATTAAAACACAAATCAAAGAAAATAAATGACAAATAAACAAATTAAAATGATTTAATTATATACATAAAATGGCAAGTCAAAGTTAGCTATTAGTTAAAATATACTAGGAGGTCCCAAAACCAAAATTTCACATATGAACTTCGAGTATTTTGAAGATTGATCTTTATTTGTAGATATTTGAGTTTACAATAAACCAAAAGTGAGTAAGGGTTCATAGGAGACTATATGTGTAGGAAATTCGCATTTACTGCCTTTTGTCTCTAAATTTATGTTTTGTTTTATTTCTCATATATATAGCTTACTATTTTTTTATCATTTTTTCTTTGTTAATGTTAGTGATATGTAGACAATGGAGTTAATTCTGTTTACATTGGAGTTAGAATAAATTAATTAAAAGTTTTCAAATTAGGTCTATATACAAGTGAATATATGCAAAAATAAGATACATCTTTTATTAGGAATTTAATACACAACAATTGGCCCTTATTATATACAACATATCAATTATTTATTTGTATATATAGAAGGGTTTTATTGATTGAATTCTCATGGGAATTGAGCTTAGATCAAAGAATAAGTTGAAGAATTTTGGATTAACCAATCAAAACGTTGGACTTTCTATTTTTGGACACCAACAACTCTTTTGAAGTCAACCTTTTAAAAGGGACCCTATGGCTCATGTTTTGAGACACACAACTAAAAGGAACAACTTCTACTGTCAAAAGAAAAAAAAGAGCAATCATTTTGTGTGATATTCATGTTCACAGTGATTCTACACTTTCAAGCTCTCTTCAATCCAAAGCTTCTTGCTATTGAAGTTGTTTTTGCTCTATGTGCTCTACTGCAATCAACACCTTCATTCTTGAGCATGTTCTGCATTTAAAGTTTTAAGTTTGTGAATTCAAGTTTCATTGCTTATCTATATTCTGTTTAGCATTTTTTTGTATAGGTATCAGATTGTGGATTCCATTCTCTGATAGAGATAAAACCTACCATTGAGATTTGTTCAAGTAAGAGTACAAGTTGTATGAGAGGTTGTGCTACCCTCATGTTAAAGTAATGCTGAAATAGCAGAAACAGGCTTCGCCGAGAGAGTTAAAGGGAAAACCTAGAACAAGGTTTTTGGTCGTGGTTTTCATTCGCTTTGTTTTCCATGTGAAAATCACTATCTTTGATGTTTGTTTTCTCTCTATCTCTGTGGTTTTGTAAATTATTTTTATTTGGATATTGTTATGGGATAATTATGTATTGCACAATTCAACCCCCCTTGTGCCGAACTCACACATTGGATACGGAGTTTCATTCATAGTCACTTGATCTTCTCTTTACGTATCTTGTTGATATTAGAATTGAAGTGGAGGATTCAATATCTGCTCCTTCCTTCTTCAATTTCAGCTTTTTCTATTTTAATCATTAACCTCATTCTCATCTCGAGCCAACAATTTTAATTATACTATCATAACCCGATTTAGTCATTGTCTCTTATTTGTCGAAAGTAAATACTTACTTTATTGTTCATCCGATGTTTCTATTTCTACTTACATATGTAAATTTGTTGTTTCTTTCCTACAGAGACAGCAACAAATCTATGGTATTCGCCTCACAAATGTCGCATTGATCTTGGATACTTCCTTAACCTATTTTTGCCATCTAGTTAGGGGCGTAAAACCTAGCACTTATAGAGAGGCACCTAAATATTGTATCATACCTTTTCTTCTTTTTACTTTTGTCTATATTCCTTCTTTCTTTTCTTTTTCTCGTCATTCGTCCTAGTCTCTATCTCATTTTATCTTTATGACTATTACTTAGGATGACTAGATCCTATGTACATTATTAATTAATAAAATTATTGATGAGTAAAGAATTTGGAATAGGGAAGGAGCTAGTGACCCAAAATTGACACCGTGACAAATTGTGATCCAGTCAAAAAATGCGGCAATGGATTCATATATTAACTAAATCATACCTATTTCCAGTAATTTGCTAGCCAAAAATGTGACAAAATTTATATTTGCATTATATATATGATGTGAAACCCAGTGTGAAAGTTTGAACAACAGAATTTTCATTGGCAAAGAGATATTTGGCTGCTAGAGAATTTTGTTGCTATAACTTTGTTGCTGCATGAGTATTTTGTGTAGTACATGTGTCGAAATAGGAAAGTTGGACCAAATTAAGAAGGCTTGCATCAAGGAGTACGTGGAGGTGGTGCTTTCGAATCAAAAAGTACCTTAGAGTCTTATTAGACTTGACAAGCAATCAATTTAAAAAGATAATATACATAATCACCAATATAAAACATAGAATACTTTTTTTGTAATTTGTTGTACTCCAACTTATGAAAAGGATAGTTTTTATTGATAATTAAAGTTCTAGTACATTAATTAATAATTTCCTAATCCTCAAAAAATAGATGAAAAACTGCTCTACAAGAGTAGATGCAGGATAGCTATCTTATCAGCTTCAAGTCATTGTAGAAATCTACAAGGTTGGAAGTAAAAATTTCCTACAAATGATGAAAGAAGCTTGAAGCCGTAGAAGTTTTGGAGGAACTTTGAACTTGATCACAGCCCGTAACCTCTCATAGAAATGAGAGGTCATTTTTTTATAATTTCCGTCGAAAGAAGATCAATTCTCTGATATAAATACTTTATTTGTGGTATCTTTGACTTTCTAGCACTAATTTATCAACCTGTTTAAATATTTCAAACTGATCGTGCAAGCAAGGGTAGGGTAATTGATCATCCCGCAAGAAGCTTTACACTTGGCTCGGTTAGAGGTTCTTGCTCTACAATCCATCCGGATATAACAAAAACGGTACTTTGAAATTGCCATTTATTATACAGAAAGATAAAAATGGGAAGAACCGGTAAGAGTTGATATTTAAAGCACGAGGTAAAGATACCAACATTTGACAATTTAGATTAAACGTTATTGTCTACGTGAATGAGGAATATATAGCAGCACACTATAGTGCAGATGACGCCAAATAGATAAATGTAGAAATCAACCATTTTTTTTGTAAGTGAAATCAACCATTTTGAAATGGTATTTATTGGTGGTAAGATGTCAACTCAGATAGTCACATTGCATGCCCCGTGATTACTTTTTGAACCGGATCCACCTGCCCAGATCAACATCGCCGAGAGAGCAGCCACTGAACATGGTCAAATCAACACCATCGCACCCCGTTCTCCCCCACTAGTATTCTACTCTGCCAGCCTCCTTGTGGACACGTGCACCCAACCCCACCTGTCGAGAGAGCCGGACTACGCAAACGCCAACCAACGAAGGGAGTAGAATCGCCGCGCGGACATCTGTGGGTTAAGGCCTATGGCTTCTCGCGTTTGGAGCCATGTTTTGGCGTGGGCTTTGATAGGCAGACTTGAAACCAGAAGTTGTTTCAGTTTATGTCCTCAAACTGTGGGCGCGGTGATGTATTTTTTGAGATAACTACGAAGCTTTTATGGCGGATGCATATATGATCAGAAATTGTGGATAGCAACGGCGGCGTGAAAGTTATCCATGGATAGTACTATGCCTGAAGTCGATAGATATTTGTTGAGCTTATCTGTTTGATGTGCATATTGGAGTTAGGCACGGTGGTTTGATTGCAAGTGGAGCGGTCCATATTATAAACGAAAAACGAGTATCATTAAATGATCTTCCTTTTTTTCCCAAGAATCAAGGATTAGGCTCAGAAAATTGAAGTATGGAGATCAAATCAAATCCGATATATGTCAACTAGTCGTACTAGTTAGAATGATAACATAAAAAAATTATAGATGAAACCGCATAGCTCGGGAACATTTTTCTTGCAGTTTCATCAAAATCAAACGAGTTTACGCTTATCTCTTGAAGCATGGTTGTGATCCTGAAGCCTTTAAGCGAAGATGCCTCCTGACTCAAACCCGATCCCGACGAGAGTGCACTTGCGAGGGCATTGATGAGACATGTGCTTCCCGTGATCCTTAGCAGCAACCCGAATGTGAAACCTCTTGATTTCATCTCACGATATCCATTATCATCTTCACGAACACGAGACACCGAAGAAGACCAAGTTCCTCAAGTGATTAGTCCGGCAATACGCTGACAGTCGCGATTTCCACCAACCTAGGGCAAGAGGACGACCTAGGGTTGTGGAGGGAGATGGTGTGATGTGTGCAGAGAATGAGAGATAGTGTTTTTTCTACTAGTTAAAGGGAGGGTTGGGGGAGTGGATTTGAACCATGTTCCTTTTAACGTGCGAGGCATTGCTTCTATCACCAGACCATTTCAATGAGAGATAGAGTTTAATTATGAAACTATTACATCATTATCTTATCACTATAGAGAGTAGGGTTATCCTCTCTTTTATAAAAAAAATAGAAATTCGTGGATCCCAGTCCATGTCCTCTTAAAAATCAATGGTTGAGATTAATATGTGCTTTTTAAAAATAACAAAATCTCAAGAAATATGTCGAAAATAATTTCCAAACTTATTTCTTTAATTAAATCAATTAATCAACAAGTAACACTTTAGCAATGGTTGCCTCCATCTTCTTTCTTTATTTTGGGTGGACTGCCACCATGGTGTTGCAACCATGGTCGTCTACTCCCAAAGTGGAGCAGAAAGAGTCAATTCCATTATTTCTCAAAAGTCTTCTTTTATTAATTAATTATTTTAATAATTTAGTACTCACTAAATAATTCTATTTTTTATGACAATTGCAATTAGACCCATTGATTTTAAGAATTATATTCTTCCATCCAAAATACAATGCAAATCATATTTATATTAAATTGTATAACGTGAATCCAATTCACATTAACTTACATAATCTGAATTTCATTCACAATTAACTCTCTCCTATTGAACATGCGAGCCCACGACGAGCATTATGCAATAAATGTTATTGCAATTCATTCTCTGATCTGAAATGGAGAATAATTAATTTACAGAATAACTCCCTTTATATAATTAGGGTTATATACCATAGCCATCGTAATGATGATACAACAGTTGATTCAAATTTTGAATCATAGAAGCTGGTGCTTGGATGATATCTAAAGAGTTTGATTGATGATTCTTCATGCAGGTCCTATTCATGCAGGTCCTCTACATAGAAATAGAGATCCAGTGGTGTTAGATAAATTAGGTCAAAGAACTAGCTTAACGAGATCGAGATAACCAAGACCTATGTCGTATACTGTTACGATATAGGCGCACATTCTCTGATCAGACATAAATGTGTTACTATAAGTTTAAGTATGTACATTTAGTTGATCGATAGGTAGATGACCTAATCAAGGTCTATACGTCAGCGAGTTTTTATGCATGCAAGGTCATATGAGTAATACTCTCTCAAGGGGATCATAAAAGTTCATTACTGAATCAGAAGACATGAACTCACTCATGAGATATCGAGATCAACTTCTGTGCATAGTCTGTCTTATTTTGGAAGCTTGATTGAATTTGTAGGCATGATATATACTTTTGGAAAGTATATGACCAATATCTAGGTATGATATATGCTTTTGTAAAGTATATGATCGATTCAAACTCCCAATGATCAAGTGAGAAACTTAATGATAAAAACCTGAAGGAGACAGCTCAAAAGTGATCTAAAACTACAAGTTTATTTTAGGCCTTCCAGTATGCATGATGTAAATGTATTAGGAATACCAGAAGATGATGTGAACATAAACGATTGTATAACCACGACGCTTCCATTCCGAGGGAGTTATGAAACAGGTCTGGATTTTAGTGACTCCTCTCAATAGATGAGTAATCTGATCTTAGTCCAAATTTTGGACATTTATCTGAATGTGATTCATATATAATGAGAAGATTAGATCTACAGTCTTGATTTAAACAAGCATCTATGAGAGGTCCCCGAGATCTTGATTTGAGATGTGATGTCAACATCCAAGTCACTATACGTGGAACATACAATCATCCTGACCTTATCTCCAAGTATCTGCGGAGAAGGTACATAGTTCTCAAAAGTGTTCGAGAATTATTCCACGAGTAACTAAGCATTAGAAAATCGGATAATTAAATATGATTTAATTATCGCAATTATTGCTTGAATAGCGATATCGAGGATAATTAAATTGAATTTGATTATCATGGATATGATTAATGTGGATAACACTATCCACAATAATTATGGATAATGTGGATATAATCCACCGTATATAAGAGAGAGAAATTTATGAATGTGATTCATAATTTATATGTTAAAGTGAATGAGATTCATATTGCATAATATAAATATGATTTACATTAAATATAGGATGGAAGTAGTTAATTGTTATTTATCAATGGTTTTGTTGTAATTATCATAAATATGGTTATTTAGTGATAAACACAACTAATTTAAATATCCAAATTAATTAAAAAATAAAAAAATAAAGGTTGACTCATTCTCTCTATAGGGAGGACATCCATGGTGATGTATGTCCACCCTATTTTTAGAATGTGAAATGTTTCTTTTTTTATTATTTAATAATTAGCCGATGTTTGTGATTAATTGAAAGAGATAATTTTTTATATTGTTAATCAAAATTATTATTTTAATAATTTTTTGTGTTCTTTGAGAAACACAAATGAATCTAGACCATTTATCTTAAGACCATGTGCAATGTGATCCATGTTCTTCCATAATCCTATAAAGGAGGGCTACCCCTAGACCTCCAAGATATGCACAAGCCCTATTCAATTATTGCATGGGCAAAGCTCTCTCTCTCTCCCTCTCTCTATCCCTATGCGTGTCCAACCTCTGCCTCTCTACAACCCTAGGTCGTCCCCTTCCCAAGGTTGATGGAGATCACGATCATCATTGTGTTGCTTTCGAGTGTTGTCAGATCGATCGCTTGAGGAACTTTGTCTCAAAAACAATAACCTATTATTTATACCAAAAGTGCATAAATATGATTCGAAGATTCCCATCGCAAAATTAGTTTTTCCATGCACTCACGGATCTGTCAGAAAATTATTTTTGCATACTGTTTTCCCACCATGAAATATGAAATACTTGAATTAAGTAGAGAATCAAACCAGCAAACCATTCGAATTTGTTTCACGCGATTCCGACTCTGTTTGCCCTAGATATTACATATTTAGTGGAGATGGGTCGGAGGATGATTGAATCATCAAATGATCTTGCTTAATGTGTTTATCATTCAATGAAATAATGGAAATTATGATTTCTTCCTAATTAATTATGATTCCTAATAATTAAGAAAATAATTGATTAATCAACACTGTCCATTGAATGTATGTTTCATGAAAACCCTAGTTTAAACTGCAATAGTTGTAGGACGACTTTTACCTGCAAAATCAAGATCATGTTTGATTGATATGACTGGAAATTTAGGATACTTAAAATTATTTTAAAGATGTCTAAATCTCAGAGTGATTACTATATATAGTATGATGCTGATCGTCAAAGTTAATCGATAGAATCACAATTACATTGGTATAATTTTATATTGTTCTCAATCGGAATGGTGAATGTGTCTAGTCCGGGTATGCTGTCTTGGTTTACTAATTAGCACCTTGCATGACAAGGAAATGCTCCCTCCCAGTATAGCTCGAGTGTTCTGACCGGATCCATTTTTGAGGAAAGAATAATATGAGTCAGTCAAGTTATACTCTAATTATTAAAATACAAAATAATACATACTTGTGCGGGTGTATATTTATATAGTAATATCAAGCAAACCCTATTGTTTGTTTGTTGGTTGATTGATTGGATTTATAATGATTTAATATGATTAAATGAACTGTATCCAATTAAAATAAACATTTTATTTTGAATAGAAATGTAATTCCTTTGGAAGAATTGATTATGTGAATATGATTCACAATAATTAATTAAATTTTGAATGAGATAAGGAGGATAACACAAATGACATCCAAGGTCTCACATCAAGGCAAAGGGTTCCGTCGCAATGGATTGTATGTAGGAGGCACCTGTCCATAGTGATAGCTCCTGCATAAAAGCGCACATGGATCAGGCTCTTTACTTCTCGAAAGATAAGGATGTATGCGCAGTGACCCTAATATCGACTCCTCATATTATTGGGGCGATAATAGATTGTACATAGCGATTCAAAAAAAAGAGTCAACATCACCTTAGGGGTGGTGAACCCAGATGTTAAAGATCGAATTGGAAATGCAAGTTGGACTTGCAAGGCAGAATGAGTTCGCACTTATTTTTATCTGAGTTGTAGTTTCTCATATTATTGGCATGTAACAAAAGTAGGAAGGAGATCCTAGATCTTCTTGAGATGTAATGCTAAGTATGTCTCCTGCTTTGAAAGTGAATGAGGGAATGAACTTTCAGAGTTAACAAGGTAAGACAACTTTGATATAAAATCCTTATTTAAAGATAAAATATGTATTTATGAAAATATTTTGTAATTTAGATAACCTACATTAAACTCACTTAAAACTATACTTAATAATAACCAATAAAATATCATGGAATGGATCCATGTGAAAATCCTTATAAAATCTAAGAAGATGTTTTGGAAAACATATGTGCTCCCAACATTTAATCATGAATGACATGGTTCTCTATATTATACAGAATGGTGGCTCAATAAGAGATGATTGTTGACAATAGATATTGTGAGGGTCAGCTAATGAAACTCAATTAGCATCGCTGAGGTGGCCGCTCACGAGACCTGAGTCAACAACAGTTAACCCACAAATAAAATATATAATGAATACAAAAATGTATAGTTAAAATTTATTATAAGACTTCAATAAATGTGTATAGTATGCAAGCATGTCTAGAGGTCGAACTCAAAGAGAAAATAGTAGATTGGGCAATAATGCAAAAAATTACCCTCTTCTCTTGTCCATATGATATCTTTTTGGGTGGGTTTAATTTTATATTTTTTTTATGGATTTTAAATTTCTATATATATATTTTGTCATTTTTAATTTTATAATTTTTATTTTTGTTTACTTTTTCTGATTTTTAATTTTCTTTTTCTTTTTAAATACATTACATTAGAGTATATAAGGTAATATATAATATTGTATAATATATCTATAAATATTAATATAAATATAAAAAAATAGGAAATAAACTTTTCAGGGGTTTAAATATTTTTCCAATGTTTTTGTGACATTTCTAGAATTTTTGCATATTTTTATATATTTTTAAAATAAAAATATCTCAAAACATGGATTAAATAAATAGATCGATTTGATTTGAAGTTTAAAAATAGCAAATTAAGTACACTAGATAGATAATAACATAAATAAAAATCAGAAAAAATAAATATTTTGGGATTCTTGGGAATTTTATATATTTTTACTAGATTTTAGAGCTTTTTAATTTTTTCTTTTTTTATTTCTATTTTTAAGGGTTTTTGGACATGAGTTATAAAATATAATAATAAGCAAAATATTTTTTTGGAATTTTCAAAACATTTTAATATTTTTTTTTGTATTTTCTAATTTTGAGAAGGAAAAAATGTGCTCGTTTAATTTTTAATAAAGAGTTAAAATGCCTAAAATCCAAAATAAAAATATGACATTAATGAACATTTTAACATGCATCTAAATCTATTTTTGCATAATTGTTGGAGCATGTGTGCTTTTTTTAATAAATGAAATTCAAGTACTAAAAATATATGAACTAAGAAGGACATATTTGCAAATAAAATTAAAGTCAGGGATACATGTGCAAATTACCCTGAAATATGCAACATTTATTGTACTAAATACAGAAACCTGTAAGGGTATTCATGCAATTTGCCCAACTCATGTTGGACGACATGTGAGCGGAGCTGGAACATACCAAAATGCAATATGAAATAAATACAAGGGCTACCTTGCAAAATGTCCAATTTATTTACACTACACAATTTAATTACAAGACTAATACATATATCAAAAATTATGGGGGGAACATGTGCAATTAACCGCCAAAGGCATGCGATCGTGCAACATAGATCATTCCACTTAAACATGTGTCACCTCCTCTTCACCCGATGACACTTCACCGATGAGAAGTTCTGATATGATCTTGGACTCCATTGAATGGATGAGATGAGCGCTAAGAGGACGGTGAGGATTAAAACTGACATGTCCCCTTGATCCTATGACCACTGCTCCTCACGAAGAACATGGAAGAAGGTTCTCTGTCCCGAGATTCATTTGAACGATTCTTCTAATCAATGCCTTCTCAGATGTTGCGAAGATGTGCAATGGCTTCTTCGAGTTGTTCCGTAGTCGGTGGATATTTCAGAAATGTCCGGGGCCCATCAATGAGGGCGTGGAGCTTGATGTCGTCTAGGGGGTTGTGTCCTGATGTTGACGCCTCTCAGACGGGGTCTTCTCGACCTATAAAATGGCTCGAAAGCATGATGTTGCAAACACGATAGGGTCGGGGCCTTTATTTGGTGGAATCGGAGGTGGGATGAAGATGGCGGCGAGGTCCGACGAATGCGAAGGAGGTGGACCTCGATTTGCAGAATCATGAGGGTTCTGATTGACGGATGGTTCGGGAAGATGGAGAAGGCGTTGAGAAAGGTGTGGAGGTGTGTGTGTGGTCGGAGACAGTAGAGAACATGATGAAACAATGGTCGGAGCTCTAGAACTCCGGTGAGGAAATTAACCTAATCTATACTAATGCAAACATTAAAACATGAAATAAATTGCAGGAAATGAAAGACATGAACGAAATATACTTAGGGAAAGTAAATGCGCAGCTCTTATACCTGTCGGGAGGACTAGGGAGCAGGGTGGTCGGAGGTCCGCCGTGGGTGCACCTCCCTCCTTCAACCACTCCAGAGCTCCAAGGTTCATTAGCTATGACCCGGTGACAAGATTGACTGGAGATTGAGGCTTTAGGGCTTGGAAAAATGACCAAAATGAGGAAGAAAAGGTATGTATTATTTATACACATGGTAGGTCACCCTTATTGACCTAGGGTTTGGGGAGAATCGAAGCCATGTATAGGAGATCTGGAGGTTCAACATGGATCATTAATGATTGAGGTTCAGATTTTGTGAAGGGCTCGAGGTTAATGGAACATTAGAGCAGTGGGTAGAATTTCATGAAGATGGGTCCCTCGAGGTGTCTAACACAGTTAGAGGCTGGGAAGGACTGTTCACTTGGGTCAATAATCCCCGCCTCCTGACTGGTCTACGGAGTACACTACATGATAAAATAACTAGTTTTATTCGAAATTAATTAATTAAAAATAGTAAATTATTTTATTAATTTTTCTATATAAAATAAAAAATGTTTATTATTTTATGTAGTTTTTTAATATTATTTGGGTTTATTTATTACAAGTTAATTTCTAAGGGTATATTTATAGGTATATTCATCTATGTTTTATATATTTATTTTTATTTATATATTTTTAACTTATTTTTATACACATAATTATATTTTTATTTTATTTTTATCTATGATTTATTTGAAGTATAAATAATAGAAAATAAATTAGGTCGCAAAAATAGGTTATTGATGAATAAATAAATGGAGAATTTATTGTATATTCGACCCTTATCTCCCCCTACATTATTCATTGTTAACCAAATCAATTCTTGACTTTATCTCATGGTTTAGGGTCATAAAATACCTTTGGAATTTTATTCTTTTTCCCTTTATTCTATAATTTTGGAATTAAAAATAGTATTTTATACACAATAAATGGAACAAGTAATGAATGTTAATTTGTACAAAATAATGCTATATACATGCATTAGGAAGAGGTTTTTAAGGCCAAAATGAAAGAATAAAGGTGATGAAATGGAGATTCATCACCCCCTATACTTGCCTTTGCTAGTCCCTAGCGAACACTTACACAATAAGTGCAAAAAATAAACATGAAGAAAATAAAAATACAGAAAGTGGATTTAATTTAATTTTCAAACTTGTCTTCATAAAATAAACTTTAATGCTCAGATCATATATTGGTGTCAGAATGTGTGAAACCTAGTAGGGAACCGAATTTAAAACACAACAGCCTTCGAGAGTCACAGAACTCAGTTCATACCACCTCAATAGACATGTCATAGCTAGTCTACATCATACACAACCCCTTATGACTATGAAGTAGAGTTGTACATTGTAAGTGATAGTGGATCTTCCTAACTGAAATGACAAAAGAATTGACTTCTCTAGTATGACAACCCAATGATTCCTCAATCCAACAACTCTTTACTTGAAGAGTGGGGTATTCCCTTCTAAGTTTAAGTGCAACCAAAACAAGAGGAGGGGGTGAAGAGAAGAATGGACAGTAGGCAACGTAGCTACCTATCTGGGGATGAATGTCTAATGTAGTCAAGTCATCCAGTTTTATGCTCGCATGATTTCTGACTTTTGAAGCTCAAGCTTTCTTATTTCAAATATATATATAAACTTTGCTAGGCATTTTATTTTAAATCAGGCCTATCCACTTTTTTGGAGTCTTTATTTCAACTCTTTTCTTCAAATACTATATACAACAACATTTACATAAGGATTTTTCCTCTTGAGCTAGAAGCCTATCCTTCTTTTGAAGCATTATTGCAACCCACACTCTCCTGTCTTTAGACACCTGTCTTTAGACATTGATGCCACTGGACGGGTTGGGGTGCACTTCCCTCTCTAGACGAGGACGAATATTTCCACTCTTGTGCACCTCATACCGACAAATCCAATCCCCTCGCCACTCCAACTGAGTTGAGACAAGTGAAAAGTGTGAATGTCCAAGTTAGGTCACAATCGACAAGAGTCCTGCATGTGTCTCGAAAGTTCTATTTAAGCAGTTGAAGTATCTTGAACCCAACCTTGAGTCTCAAAGAATTAAGTCTCAATAGATCTGAAGTACCTCAAATCTATTTTCTATAAGGTTATAGTGAAGTTAAGTGCATTAAGGTCCAACCAAGCTCTAATCTTCGACTTTACCCAAACTAGTTCAATTGTCCAACTCAATCCGAAAAATGTGAATGCTATGCGAATGCTATGTAAAATGTAGAGAAAATCTTTTTATGAAGCATTTTTTAATTTTGAACTTTTTTATGTATTGGTGAAAAAGGTTTTGCAAATGTTTTTGGGATTTTTTTCAAAACGCAAAATTTTGGCAAAGAAGTTACAAATATTTGCACGAGCATGCTTTTTTATTATTTACAAGAGTTGGATGTTTAAATCATTTACACAAGGGATATGCTATTATTTTCATAAATATATATACCATTGTTGAAGAATGTTGATTTATTTGGATGATGTATATACTCCTCAAACTTATTTGCAAATCATTTTACAAACAATTTTGAAAACTATAGTCCAAAATATTTTTTACAATTATTTTTTACAAATATTTACAAATATTTGAAAATCATTTTGCAAAGGTTTTTCAAATAGTATGTATAGATTTTTCAAAATATTTTTGCAACCATTTTCAAAACCATTTGCATATAGATTTTAAACTGTTTTATTTCACACAAAAAAAATAAATTTTATAAACAAAACAATTTTACAAAGGTTGAAAATATTTTACAAAATATTTTTGAAGCAATTTTCAAAAGATTTTTCAAATAGATTTCAAACTATTTTCCGAACATTTTGCAAAACATTTTTACCTGATTTATTAACCAAAATATACAAAAATAATTTGAGGAGTTTTGCACATCTTTTGTTAGTTGATATAATGAATTGTATTGGTATATATATAGTATTTTAGCTATATTATTAGAAAATACATAAGTACGAGTTATGGATAAAGTATATACAAAGTATATACGACCCCCTATACTTCGCTTGAGCTATGTCCTCATAGATCAGAGAGAAAAAGAGAAGTAATAACTTGTACTGAGTATAGAAAAGAATATATTACAACGACTAAAGAATGATGAACGAATAAATCAGAAGAATAAGAAGTGAGCCATCCCCCCTATACTTAGGATGAAATAATCTTAAGTATAGCATGCTGTAGCTACATGCAGGGAGGGTCGAGGGTGGGAATAAACAAATCACAGCTCGGTCTGTCTCCACCTATACTTAGGGTAAGATATTCCTATGTATAGCAGGCAAAATCAATAAGATAGGAAACAAGCAAGGGGGTCAAGAAGAAAGAAACAATAAAAAGATAGAGTCACAGGAAGAATGTACACTTCACTCCCCCTATACTCAGGGTAAAAGATACCTAAATATATGCAACAACAAGAGTGGTGAAACAGAATGATGAAAGAACAAACATAATGGGTGCACCCCTCTATACCTAGGATAAGATAGTCCTAAGTATAGACACGCAGATATGGCGAATGATCTAGGGTATACATGACATACGAGAGAAAGAACGAATGAAAAGACAAAACATATATATGTATATGTATACAAGTAGTAAGAAATGGTGAAGTTCAAGACGGTATCTGACAGTCGAATATCGTACTTTCATCACTGTCTCCCTATGAGAACGGCGATGCAGTCAGAAAGGGAAAGACATCCTAATATGCAATAAGGTGGGTGTCAGATATCGAGAAAAACATATCGAAAACTAAGCCATGATCGGTAGCATGAAGTAGAACATTGGCTCATAAGAATATAGTGAGAGATCATATCCGATATCATAAGACATGGAGGAGGAAAGAATAATAAAGATTCCTCTATGTTACTCATAGTCTCAAGAAGATGCGAAAAGTGAAGAGCAAGAAACTCTCTATGTTTCTTGATGTCCGGTGGACATAGGGTCAAACAATAAAAAACACACCGAATATCACAAGACATGGCTCAACCATGTGAGGATCATCAAGGTGAGCAGACTCGGATTTTTCAAAGTATTAGAGAAAATCAGAAGACTCGATCTTGTAATCCGCCAACTAGGATACACAACCAAAGAAGAGACCGAGTACACAAATCATAAGACTCAACTTCATTCTCCACCAGATCGGAGACACCCGAAGTGAAGTCGAGTACCCACATAATAATGTATCCTCTTATAGATAACCCTCTGGGAGTAATACACACTAAGTAATGAATAATCAGAACATAATTCAACCTTGAGTGGGTCGTCACGGAGAGAAAACTCAAAGGAGTTAGATCCATCAGACGGATCAGCAGAAGCATTCTTCGTAGGTGACATATCGACTACCTAGCATAAGAGACCGATAGACCTCGAAGATGTCATAGTCTCCTGCAGATAACCCTTAGAGAGTACTGTGAACTAGAAAGGAAATAATTAGAAGAAAGAGACTCATCCTTGTGAGGATTGTTAAGAATAGAAGACTTAAAGTCCAGAAAGCTAGGATAATCAGTCTCGTGTTCCAACAGATCAGACACACAATCAAACAGTGAGACTGATAGCTCATATCAGACGACTCATTTTCATGCTCCATCAAGATGGACACACAAGTAGTGAGTGAAATTGATCATAAAGAAAATGTTGCATTCTCCAACAGATAGTCCTTGGGGAGTAATGCAAACTAAGTCAATGAAATCAGGGAAATGTTGGCATCAATTCTCAGGTCCTCAAAAGTAATCAATCATCAGAGAGGGCATAAGTCTATAGAAGGAGAAGAGATCATTAGGGCAATCACAATGCAGTCCCTTAAATCAATCAAGTCAGATGAGATGGATTAAGATGTCAAAAAGAGATACTCGAAATGCTAAATGGGGGCAGAAAAGTCAGGAGATGGAGGATGGGTCAGTCAAGAAGATGAGTGGAATCTTGTGGGTTTCGAACACCGTCACTCTGAAGCACATATAGAGATAGTATGTCAAGCGTCTGAATCAAGACGGGTGGAACCTAATAAGAGATCGTACAATCATGACTCATGGAATCATAATCAAATCATCATGAATCAGTCACATTCTCAATCCATTACCCTAAAATAAAATATGCTATTAGCGTGAAACACCAAATGCTAATTATCTTGAGTTGAGACCTAGGTCTAGTCTCCAACGCCTCTCGGTGCCTGCCAAAACAAGTCCTACAAGCGCTATATGCAACCTCTCTCGGCACACGGTCTCAAATCTAAATATCCAACAATTAAGATTTGACTAAGTCTAAAAGCAGATCTTTAGGTACATGTAAATATATTAGGTTTTTTATCCTTAATCTATCGAGCAAGCATATCCTAAGCTAGGGCTCAATCACATAAAAAAATAAAAATAAAGCTTAGAAATAAAGAAAAATAAAGCGATGAAAACATGACAAAAATCGACGAGTCCCCAATGGAACAATCCTTTGGGCACTAGACCCCGTGAAGTAACAGGGTCCATGAAAGTCCAAATTATTACAATTATATGTTGTCTCTCTCAAAACTTTAAATTACAAATAGAATGAAAATGTGAAGATACCGCCTTCCATAATTCCTCCAAGTCTTTATTTGATGCTCTCTCTTACCAGCTAGGTATGAAAGTTAGCTCCACCTTGCTTGGGTGCCCAGGTCCACCTAAGAAGTCCTCCCTGGCTTAAAAGTTCCTCTCATAAAAGTGAAATAAGAAAGAGTGATTAGACAGATCAATAATAATATCAAAATAAAATAAAATAAATAAAGGAAATATAAACAAGAGAGAAGAAACAAATAAATGAATGCAATCAATGCGACGTTGCTCCCCGGCAACGGTGGCATTTGTTGATAAGGGATTTTACGAGGGTCAGCTAATCAAACTCAATTAGCTCGCTGAGGTGACCACTCACAAGACCTGAGTCTACAACAAACAACGCATAAATAAAATATAATAGTGAATAGCAAAAATGTGGAGTTGAAATTTATTATAACTCTACAACAAATGTGTATAGTGTGCAAGCATGTACAGAGGTCGAACCTAGGGAGAAAATGGTAGATTGGGCAATAATGCATAAAAATTATCCTCTTCTCTTGTCCATTTATTATATTTTTGTGTGGGTTTTAATTTTATATTTTATGGATTTTAATATATATTATTATTTTTAATTTTATAATTTTTATTTTCTTTGTACATTTTCTAATTTCTGATTTCCTTTTTCTTTTTAAATACATTATATAAGAGTATATAAGGCTATATATAATATAGGCTAATATTAATAGAAATGCTAATAAAAATAATCAGAATACATGAAATAAAATTTTGTTTGGGTTTAAATATTTTTAAATATTTTTGTGAATTTTCAAGAATTTGGGCATATTTTTATATATTTTTAAATTAAAAAATATCCCAAAACAGGGATTAAATAAATAGGCAGAATTTATTTGAAGCTTAAAAATAGCAAATCAAATCCAAACTTCTTTAAATCAATTTTAATAGATAAATAGTATTATAAAGAAAAATTAGAAACAAAAATAAAATATTTTTAGGATTTTGGGAATTTCATATCTTTTTTTTCTAGATTTTGGAGCTTTTTAAATTTTTTTTTATATTTCTATTTTAAGAGATTTTGATCCAGATTTATAACCTATAATAATAACTAAAATATATTTTTTGGGAATTTTTTAAATTTTTAATATTTTTTTGTATTTTGTAATTTAGACAGGGACAAAAACATGCTCATTTGATTTTTAATAAATAGTTCAAATGGCAAAAATGCCAAAAAAATATGGCTTTAAAGTACATGTTAGTTGGCATCTAACCCTATTTTTGCATAATTGTTGGAGCACCGATGCCATTTTTAACAAATGAAATTCAAGCACTAAAAATACTTGAACTATGTAAGAAGGGCATATTTGCAAATAAGATTAAAGTCAAAGGCACATGTGCAAATTACCTGGAAATATACAACTAATATTCACATTTATTGGACTAAATATAAATACAAAAACCCATAAGGGTATTCACGCAATTTTCCTAGCTCATGTGGGATGACACATGAGGTGAGCTTGAATGGACCAAAATGCAATATTTAATAATTACAATGATTTCTTTGCAAAATTTCCCATTTTTCTATGCTTCACCGATGAACAATTCTGATCTGATCTTGGACTCCATCGAAAGGGCGGGACGAGCACTGAGCGGATAGTAAGGATTAAATCTGGCAGCTCCCCTTGATCCTCTGGCCTCTACTCCTCACGAACAATAGGGAAGAAGGTTCTCTGCCCTGAGCATCGTTCGATTGATTCTTCCATTCCATGCCTTCTCAGATGCTGTGAAGATGTGCTATGGCTTCCTGGACCTATTTCACAGTCGGTAGATGCTTCATAAATGTTCGAGCACCATTTATGGGGGCTTGGTGATCGATGTCGCCTGGGGGGTTATTTCTTGATGTTGATACCCCTCAGATGGGGTCTTCTTGACCTGCAAAATGGCTCGAAAGCACGATGTTGCAAATAGATAGCGTTGGGGCCTTTATTTGGTGGAATAGAAGGCGTGATGAAGGTGGAGACGAGGTTCGCTGAAGGCAAAGGAGGTGAACCTCGATTTGCAGAACCGCGAGGGTATTGGTTGATCGGATGGTTCGAGAAAATGGAGAAGGCATTGTGGAAGGTGTGGAGGTGGTGTGTGTGGTCGGAGACAGTAGAGAGCAGGATGAAATATTGGCAAGAGCTCTAGAACTCTGGCGAGGTAATTAACCTAATATACGCTAATGCAAACATTAAAACATGAAATAAATTACAGGAAATGAAAGACAAGAACGAAATATACTTAGGGAAAGTAAGTGCATAGCTCTTATACCTGGCGAGAGGACGACCAGAGGTCCACCATGGGTGCACCTCCCTCCTCCTTTAGGCGCTCCAGAGCTCCAAGGGTTTGCTAGTTGTCTTCTGGTGACACGCTTGACCGGAGATAGAGGTTATAGAGACAGGAAAATTGATCAAAATAAAGAAGAAGAAGAATAAGAAGGGAGGTATTATTTATATACATGGTAGGGCACCTTTATTGACCTAGGGTTTGGGGCGAATCAAAGCTATGTACATGAGATCTGGAGGTTCGGTGAGGATCATAGATTATTGAGGTTCAAATTTTTTGAAGGGCTCGAGGGTAATGGAACATCGGAGCGACATGGAGAAATTCATGAAGATGGGTCACTTGAGGTGTCTGACATAGCCTGAGGTGGGGATGGACATTTGACTTGGGTCAACAATCCCCGCCTCCTGATTGGTCCACAGAGGACACTACATGACAAAATAGCTAGTTTTGTTTGAAATTAAAAATAGTAAATGATTTTATTAATTTTTGGATATAAAATGGAAAATGTCTATTTTTATGTAATATTTTAATATGATTTTTATTCATTTTTTGATTTATTTGTTACAAGTTAATTTATAAAGGTAAATAGGTATATTCATCTATGTTTTGTATATTTTATTTTTATTATATATTTTTGATTTTATTATTTTATTTTCTTAATTTATATATTTATAACTTATTTTTATACACATAACTATATATTTTTTGTTTTTTTAATGTTATTTATACACTTAAATAAATAGGTGTATTAAATATATAGGAATAATTATAGATATTTCATCTATGAGTTTGTGTATAGTATTTTATTTTTATGTTTTATTTATGGTTTCTTCTAGTATAAACATGTACATATAATATAAATAAAAAACAAATGATTCCACTATTTTTTACATTGGCTGTCGACTACCTAACGCAACCCCTAAAAGAGTGGGATTTGAACCTTAGTCTTTTGTGGTGGACACACTGTACTACCACTAGACCATTAAGTGGGTACGTACATATAATATAGATAATACTAAAAAATATGAAATTATAAACATAATAAAGAATTAATAAAATGAATATTTTATTTAGGTATATGGTATAATAGGGGTCCAAAACCTAACTTTCACACCTTAACTCCAAATTAAATGAAACCACCTTCATTAAATAGCTTATTACAAGTTATATACAATTAATTCAATTTTGATACATTTTGATTTCTTATTTAGGAGATATGGGTCTGGGAATTGGGTTTTGGCTTTTTATTTGGAGTATTAAATGCACACTGAGTATTATTTTTATGCAAATATAATTTTGCATTTTTTGTATTTTTATCTACAACTTTCATGTAAAAGTTTTTTATCGGAGATATAAATAATAGAAATTAAATAGGTACAAAAAATGGGTTATTAATGAGTAAATAAATGGAATATTTATTGTTTATTTGACCCTTATCTCCCCCAACTTTATTCCTTATCGACCAAATCAATTCTTGACTTGGTCTTGGGGTTTAGGGTCATAAAATACCTTTGGTATTTTATTCCTTTTCTTTTCTTTCCTTTATTCTATAATTTTGTCATTAAAAATAGTATTTTATGCACAACAAATGTAACAAATAATGAATGCTAATTTATACAAAATAATGCCATATGAATGTATTAGATATGTTTTTAAGGTCAAAAAGATAGAATAAAAGTGATGAATTGGAGATTCATCATGATGTACTCAAAATGTTTGAGTACCTGCATGAACCATAAGATATCCATTGTCTGAAGAGTTAAGATGGATGTAGATATGATAAGTGTCATCATTCTACTGTCTATACTCTAGTCATTCATGAAGCTTAATAATATTCATATTGTATGAATTGAATGAAGCATATATAAATGTTGAACTATTCTTGTAGAAATATTTTGATTTCAACATAAGAGATCCATTGTCTTCGGAAATGGTTGTTTATAGATGAAGGAAGCATAATGAAAGCATGGGTATTACTTATGTTAGAAGGAAAGTCAAAGAGTTGACTATACTTTTATGGTTTCCACACATATGATATCCAAAGAGTTGTATGAATGCCAATACTGCAACAAGCCGATGTATTGATGGTATGGCTATCTAGACTATCTAAGATCCTCAAAGAAGGACACCGATAGTACATCGACATATTATACATCTACATATATAATCATTGAATGAATTGCTTATTAGATAAGATCTCCCATTCTTCTAATAACACATGCAATTCATTGCATATGTTTTAGAAGAGAAAATTTGATCTTATGGTTTGATAGTCGTCCACACAGATGTTGATGCAATTGTTGCAACAAGCTTCATTGGATAGATAGACTACATATTTTCAGTGGGAGAGCGCTTAGTGTTAAAGAATGTCTCTATAACCTAGATATTACAATACATTCATTGTTTATTTCTAAATATTGGAAATAAGAATGCATTCTGGAGGAGACCTATCATAAAGAGTTATGATGGATATATTTCAGATAGTAATCTAACATCTAAAGGACTCTACTAAATTAAAAAATTAATGAATGATTCATTAACATTTATAAATACTGAAATTTTAAACATTAAAAGATTAATAGGAGGATGATGATCATTTGATAATGATATACATCTAGCCTTGGACATATATCTATTGATGAGATCAATAGACTAGAATGCGATGAAATTTTTTATTGTCTGAAAATCTTATATACTTGTGGATATTGTATTCTAAAGCGAAATGTCTAATGCACCCTTCTCTGGGAAATGTGTAAGATGCCAAGGTATTCAAGATCTCATACATATGATCTATCTGGATCATCTATATCATAATAAGCATTAATGACATATGATATCTATTGATGATTATTTGTTATAGGAAATTTCTTCTCTTCACCGTATAAACCTTTGAAATGTTCAAAGATTTCACAATTTTGGTTTAGAACCAAAGTTAGAAGGAAGATGAATTGAACTTGATCTAATAAGGTAGCAAGTATCTATTAGATGAATTCAAGGAACACCTTATGGAGAAAGGAATGCCATTCCTATCTCACTCAACCTGATACACCCAAACTCGATATAGTTGTAGGGAGATACAATTGGATAATGTGTGACATGATTTGCTCAATGATGAATCTTAGCATAATTACCTCAGTTTCCATGTTTATGTGTATTAGAGACTATAATATATCCTTAATAAGATTCTATGCATATACGAACCTGAAAACCCTCATAATCTATGGTTTGGAACCTAGCCTAGTGTTGGACACTTGAAGATTTAGGGTTACTTGGTCCACAACCATATCATGGGTGCAAGAATACTGGAATCTAGCACCAGAGAATGCTACTTTGTTAGGAATATAAATGATGGTATTGGATACCTACTTTATGACCTTGTGATTCTTAAAGATTTCATCTCTAAGGATATGATTCTTAAAGATGACTTCCTTGGGAATCAATATAAAAATAAAGTAAAGGAACTCATTGAATCATGAGAAGATAATGTCTCCTGAAATTGGAAACTAAAAGGATAATTGAAGATGAAACACTCATACCTCTTCAAATTGGTTTAGCGATGGTGAGACCACCTAAAGGGTATGAATTTCATGTGTCATTTAAGTATGGTAATTATCTGACTTCATACGATGAAGCTTCCAAGGATCATGGCATGGAGAGATAGATGTTTGCAATAAAGTCCAAAGTAGGCTTCATACACAAGTGTTGTGTATGGACCCTTGAGGATCCACATATAAGGGTAATGAATCCACGATTCATTATTTCAATATATTGATCTTAGAAAAATCCCCAAGTAAAATCTCAAATAAATGTTCACAAAAACAATAAATTAATAAAATGAATCTTGTAAACAGAATACACTAATTATTGTATATTATATTGTACAAAATAAATTAATAATAAAAAGCCGCAAAATAAAGGAGTTTGTCACCTATAAATATCCCAAAACTTCATGTATTTTTAATAATTTCATTTCAACTCATTTTTAGCTAATTCTTTCTCTAACTTGTTTATAGAAATGTATATAAAAAAATAAAATAAATATCACTGCAAATAAATACTCCTAGATCCCAATGAGGAAAAATCACAAAGTCCAACTTCTCAGCTAAATTTTTTCTTCGTATGAACTCAAAATTCACCAAACTTACTTTTAAAGTTTAAGTTAGAAAATTATCTATCCAATGAAATTGATTTCATTAAAATCAGAGCTCATTTCAAAAATTTGAGTTGTGGGACCTACATGTACAATGTATATAATGTACATATTTTTCTTTTCTCATTTTTATTTACTTTTCTAAAAAAAATCATTTTTGCATTTTATTTTACTTCTACTATTTTATTTTATTTTTACGTTGTAAATATCTTTTATTAAAATTACAAAAAATAGAAAAGTAAAAAAACATGTACATATTGTTTGTCTTATCTTGTAAATTCTCCACTCTCTTTTCTTTTTCATTTTATTTTATTTTAGTCACATACTTTATTTTCTTTTCTCTTCTATATTTAATTTTCATTCTCTGCACTAACTTCCATATTCTTCTCATTATACCACCAACTCCCATTCAACTCCATATTCTTCATCTAACCTCTCATTCAACTCCACCATTTTCCTTAACCTCCCATTCAACTCCACCGTCCCACCATCTTTTTTAACCTTGATTTTTCTTGTATTTTTATACATCTTATTCTCTTCATTTTTGCCTTTGATCCACCTTTATGCGAGAGAGAATTGAGAGCTCTAACTACTCGTCTTGGTGACAGTGAACGATGAAGTAGAGCAACGACCGCTTCCTCTCTGGTGAGATCCGTTGGCATTCCAGACAACATCGCAGTCGCCTCCACGCTCTGCTCGAGCCCATCGTCCCTAGTGATTCGAGCATGGACGGTGTTTTCTTGAGCACACCATAGATGCTCGCTTCCACCGTAGGTAATTTCCCTTTTTATCATTCATATCGTTGTTATTTTCTCATTTTTTTCTAACATCGCTACCACTACACATTCACTTGTTTTACTACACCTCCATCGTCATCACCATACTATAAAAATCAACATTTTATATCAATTTATTTCTTGTGTAAGAAAACTAAAAAAAGTTAAAATTAAAAAAATCATCAAAATTAAAAAAAAGAAAAAAGAAAAAAAAGAAGCTGCAGGGTCAGCCCTCACCCAACTTCCATCGCTAGCCACCGCCACCGCCGCTGGCCACGCCGCCGCCCGTGGTGCCCCACTGCCATGCGCCCCCACACTCTACACCTCCAGGTCCAGCCGTCCCTCTAAGATACAGGACGACCCCCCTCCAAGACTTCTGCCATCGCGCACAACTCTGCCTTCTTCCCTCCACCAACCACCAAGTCCCAGTTGCCTTAGCCGACCTCACCGACCCATTTGCACAATCGCATGCGCGCGGCTCACAGCCACTCCCCCAAGCTATCGTCTCCCGCCATGCCACCACCTTTGGCACTCCACCGCACGCAGCAAGGACGGCCGTCGACAACCCTCCGCGCGGGCCGTGCTACCCCCCCAAGCTTCAAGCTCTATCGCACGAAGAAGAAGAAGGCCCCCTCCTTTATTTTTTTATTTGAAAACTGCATGTTTTCTCATTATGTTTTGTCATTACAAAAGTGCCACTGTGCACAATTGCATTGTCACTTTTATTTTCTAAACTTGCACGAATAATCTTATGTTTGAATATTAATTTGGACATCTAATTTTCATAGTTTATTTTAATGAAAAATGTTACGTTGTTGAGCAATTAATCCTCTATCATTAAACTATTTATTTGGATTTTTGTGAGCTTTGGGTAATTAACTAAAATTTTTTATTGAAAATTACATATTTTACCCAATTTGACCTCTTAAATTCATATTTCACTCACAGTTGCTCCAAATATTCCATAAAAATAATAAATGATGCTTTGAAAAATGATTTATTTAGTATCAAAATTTTGTCTTAATTGGAGTTGTCTTATGTCTTAAATAAATTGTAGAGTGATTTTTGTAAATGATTTTTATTTATATCCACACACGTTATTTTTGCAAAATTCTAACTATCCTGAATTGCTTATATAAATACCTTTTTGAGATAATTGTCTCTGTAGATAAATTAATATTGTAGCTTTTTTTGGAATTAAATACTTGCAGTCATTATGTTTTTATTAAAACATCCCTAAACAAATCATACAATGTCAAAAAATTCCAAAGCAATTACTACAATATCATTTCATCATTTTTTATTTCCACTAAAATTTTATGATTTCTGCATTCTGTTTGTGTGAAAAATTACATGAAAAATAAAAAAATGTGCATTTTCGTTATTGATTTTTAAATCATAAAATTCCAAAAAATATGTGTTGCATTCCTCACTGGATCAAGTTTCTAGGAAAAATAAAATTTGGCTAAATTGGATTGATTTAACATTAAAATTAATTTGGCTAAGTTACGTGTTTTCTTATTAACTTAATTCAACTGCATTTTGCATTCGCATTCATTTTGCATTAAAAAAATAAAAAAATCTGCATTTGGAAACCTAGACCTAGGTGATCTGAATTAACCCATAGTTGTTCCTTTGCCTCCCTAAGTTCGACATTAGACTTGCCCGGGATGTAATTTTATGTCTAGTCCTTTTCATAAAGACATTCGATTCGGTTTTGCATGATTCACTAAGTACCCGTATTACAACGAGCACAAATTATATCACATAATTAGTGAACCGTCAGATGGCGTTGTTGTTGGGGAGGAAAACAACTTAGGGAATAGTTTAGAAATTTAGATTTAGGTTTTCTCTCACTCGGGTAGTCTGACCCACCCCCGAGCCACCTTGTAATTAATCCATTTTTTCTCTCAATTATCTTTCTGCTTATTTTTGTATATTTTTTATTGTTTATCTCTCTAATATAAATTTCATTCTCCTTGCGAGGGCCCGGTGGACTTGGAGTGTATCGGAGGTCGATGGAGATGATGCGTGCCGACTGCTGAAAATCAAAGAAATTTAATTTATTACGAGAGAATTTTTATTTTTGTAAAATTTTGCAATTATTATGTTGTAATAATTTAGGTAATTTGCTCATTTACAGCAGCTCTTGTTTGAGAGCTCGCATGTGTAAAAAGACACTTGAACATTATTTTATTGTGTGTCAAGACCTGTTTCACTCACTGGTGAGGGAGGGGCTCAGCTTGAGTGGTGAAATTAAGGATAGGCACACGGTAGTGTAAAATCAAATTTGTTTGCGCCCTTCATAATTTAGGCCACACATATCTTAGAAGATTCACACATCTGATAAGATAAACAATAAGATGCACATAGACACGTACTACTTAGCTCAAAATAATTCAATTATTCCCCACTAATAGCATCCTGTTTGGGTGCAGTTTTCTCGATCTGCATGCATTTAGTGTAATTTTACAAATTCAATTTTGCCTAATACATGGAGAGTGCTGGGAGTCATTGTAAGTATACCCTCTTCTGAGCATGCATCATCATTTCACGTTTGCATTTTTATTTCCGATTCCTATCTTGTTTACCAACTTAAGATTCAAAAGGAAATTGGGACTGAATGGTAGACTTGTTTTTGTGTTCAGATTAATTTTCTAGTGAAAACCTAACTTTAAAATTAGGATTGAATTGAGTAGATCGATTAAAAAACTGGAATAAAAATAACCTTGTTTTACGGGTGCATAAATCCCTCATTGTTTGAATTTAAATGCAAGTGAGAGAGAGATGACACTAGGATATAGCCAAGCTAGAATTTTCATATAGACTATTGGTTCTAAGATTTGCCACTTTTCAGTGAGGATCTACGGGTAGCCGGTAAACGGTCCGGATTTCCATAGTAGAGTGGTAGGTTGAGAGGACGCAGTTTAAGGCTTTGTCCTCAAGAAACGAGTAGCGATATTTATAGGTTTGTACTTACTCCTATATTAGATGAAAGTGCGTGCAACTAATCGTATGAATCGGGCCAGTCTGTAGGGAAATACATGCACCTACTAGCTCGTTAATCTTTCGAAGATTTCATTTATCACCAACTAAAATAGACCAGATAATTCGACCGAACCTTTACAGCAATCACGTGTGGAGTTTGTGAAATTGGGGGTTTTGAATTACGTTTGTATTGTGTAAGTATACTCTGTAGATTCAAGTGCACCGTAGAACTAGCGCCTCATTGAATATCATCTTCTAATCGATTTTTCTGACATCAAAGATGACTAATTGGGGGGATATTTATTCGGACTTTGTGAATCTCTTGTTGAACCCTCCAAGAAGTACGTCTTCAAAGGTCCAATCACAACTTGGGCCAACCTGGTCTCATAACCCTCTTGAGCCTAGGATCACTCACTCTCGGGATGGTTACTCTCAAACCATTCCCTTTCTATCCTCCCACCACACCAAGGAATACTTTCACCTCGGTGAGAATATCTTCATTCATAAATACTCTTCTAATCAAGACCACATTGTTGATTCATGCCCGGAAGAAGATTCAAGTTAAAATCCCCCAAAGAAGAAAGAAGAGGAAGAAGAATACACCGAGGACATGATGAGAATGGTACTGGTCAGATTAGTTGCATCTGAGAAGCAACAAGCACTACTCAGAGCACAGTTAGGATAGCTTAATGTTGGGGTGGAACCAATAGAAAATGAGGTGTACAACCCCAGACAATATAGAATTCAGAACTATTGGAGTTCTGCTGAACCCGCGGTTGATATTGAGTTGAAGTCACAATTTTTGAACCTGCAGCCACACTTTTATGGGAATTCTTCTGAGGAGTCATATGCAGTCCTAAGGGACTTCAAGCTCGTCTGTGCTAACCTTAGATAGCCTAATGTTAGCCAGGATTATGTTAGGCTCACAACCCTTCCATTTGCCTTGGGTGGCAAAGCCGACTACTAGGTGAAAAATCTTGGAGTTATAGTCAACACCTATTCCCAGTTCAAGGACCTTTTTCTGAAGAAGTTCTACCCCCTTAGTAGGACTAACATGATGAGGACACACAATACGAGATTTTCCCAATTACCCCATGAGGCCTTCTGTGATGCATGGGAAAGGTTCGAGGACATCCTGCAGAAGAGTCCCTGTCATAGACTAGATGACAATATCTTGGTCCAATCATTCTTCACTGGTCTTGACCCTGGGATGCACGGTTTAATGAGCGCTACCTGTGGAGGTATCTATACATGATGAGGATTAGATACCATCTAAAAGGTATTCTAGCAGATGGCTAAAACTATTCGCTCACAGATGGACAACATGGCCTATACATCGTCCCTCAACTCACTCTTATATGGAGTGGTAAAGTCAACTGTAGTTGATCTCTCTAAGGACATGATTCCCAGCATGGGGCTTATTGTAGACAAGTTTACAATAGTCAAGAGGATTGATAGGAGGATTGATGAGTTAGACCAGAGCATCTCCAAATATCCAAAACAAGTGGAGGAGTTGACAGAGAAGGTATCTAAGATAAGGATACTCGCCATGACTGCACCCACCACTCCTGTATACCAAGTTCACCATGTTCGGGAGAAGTTGGTGTCAGGGCAATCCCAATAATGGGAGCAGGACCAGTCCTACACCCACTCTTTCCAGCAACCACCTCCATTAGCAGAGACAGTTCAGGAGGAGCCTCCACTGGTTTGGGAGGTGAATGGACTATAGTATACTAAGGACCCTGCTAGGCAGGGAAGTGCGAGGGACCGACAGATCTACCAACGTCCCCCAACCTTTCACAACACTGCATTCACCTCCACACTACCTCTGTCACAATAGACCCATGCATTCCAGCTACCCCAGCAACAACGCAACAGTACCAAGAGTATGGGCAAAAGTGCCATTACCAGGTGGGCCAGCAGGGCCCCCAATTTCAGCAGACACCCCAGCTCCAGCAGTAGTAGAGGCAGTACCCTAGCTAGCATGGCCAATCTTCCCGTTCTTCTTCCCAGTCTTATCCACTTCCTTCTTCATCTGGTCCCATAAACATACAACAACATATACTCGATGAGCTCCATTCCTACAGGAACGAAATTCATGATTTATGGGTGGATGTCAACTGCCTGTCCAAATGGTGAGACGAGCAAACTACACCCTCTACCTCGATCCCAGCCCATGTTTAGGATAACCCTAATAGCCTGAATTAATTTAGTTCTCAGCATCACTTTGGTCAAGTATGTTATTCAACATCTTCTAGATCTGAACATGAGATTCTTTCGTGTGATGAAGCTAATCACATGTAACATAGGACACAACGAGGGGCATCTTTGGATATCTACCTTAGGAGTCTTCAGAGGATGTGGAGGATAGGCAACATATTCTGGAGCTCTATCATCACCATTTGAGCATATCTACTTAGGGAGCCGAGAAGAGAAGGAGAGCACGTATGCATCATTGGCAGCATGGATACACTTCTGAGTCTATGGAGGACCTTGCACCTCCGGTTGTGGCGGATACCACTTCAATTTCTATTCCACAACCTATAGTAGATGATTTTTATTTTGATTCCATGTTGCATAAAGAAGATTCATGTTTGAAGAGCTCTATTTCCGTTAGTGCCAAGAACAATCTTTCAATTGATGATTTAGATTTTTCATCTTCTGTTTTCCTATCTTCAATCCCTTTCCCCCATGCACTTACAGTAGGAAAGCACATCAAAAAGATTAAAAAAGATGACCCCGATATGGCATGGTTTTGTAAAGAAAATATTGCTGTAAAGCTGCCATTTAACGAGTATGTGTCTAACCATCCTGCATTCTAGAAATATCTTAAGTTGAGATGCGCACCTACTAGGGTTAGCAGGAAGAAAGAGAACCAAATGTGAAGACACATGTCTTATTAGTAGCCACAACCTATTGTCTAAAGAATCAGACATTGCTAAGGAAAAAGAGACATGGGTGCTCACTATGTGGAGAGTTGCTTCTATGACATCACATTTGCACGCACATTCTTGGATAATGGTTTTTCAATCAACTTACTCCTCTTAGCATTATATGAGAAATTGGAGCTGGGACCACTTCACAAATCCAGAGCTTTACTCCAATTCGCATATTGTTCAGTGAAGAGACCTAATAGGAAGTGAAGAACATCTTAATCTCGATTGAGGGACAAAACTATCGTCATGACTTTACAGTCTTGAACATGGAGACCCCAAATCATTGGAGAGAATCTCTGATCATTCTTGGATGGCCCTTCCTTAGGATTGCAGGAGCAACTTTCGATTATGGCACGGGAATGACGAAGTTCCGTTCTTTAGGCAGAGAAGTGAACATTGAGATGAATCAAACCAAGTGTTAGCGACCTGATTCAGAGAGTAGCACAGAGTACTCATCTTTTAGGCATATTGAAGAATGATTAGCACTGTTGGGATTTGGAGTCAGGTTCCCTCAGGACAGAGTGAGACCCTAGCATCTGGAAAGGACATAGTGCATGATGCATTTTGTCAGATGTTGCCTGATCTCGTTAGAGATGCATCTACCTATTCCCGTGATGACGTAGAGATCCATCTAGATCAGTCAGTTCCATCCCCTTTGGAATGATCTTGGGACATAGTTGATGAGTCGGATGACGCTTTGGCCTAATTACCACAATTCTTTGGCGATCCGACTCCCGATACTTCTGAGTTGGTGGCGAGTACTACACAGTTGAGCCCCCTTCATGCAGCACATAACCGGATTCAGATTCAGTTCAGCCAGATTTGATTGATGATAATACATTGTCAGAACTGAAATCACTACCTCTTACAATCAAGTATGTTTTTCTTGCGGGGCCCAAAGAGAGATATCTTGTTATTATTAGGTTAGACTTGACTTTAGAACATGAGTCTAGATTGTTAGAGGTCTTATAGATGAACCACAAAGCAATAGGCTGGACAGTGTTGGATCTCGTGGGGATTAACCCCGCTCTCTGCTCGCACCACATTTTTACTGAGGACAATGTGAGGCCTTCGCGTGAGTTCCAGAGGAGACTTAACCCCAATCTATGGCAAGTAGTGAAGAACAAGATTGAAAAATGGTGTAAGGCAGGTTTTATATACCCTATTTCTGACTCCAAGTGGGTGGCCCCACTTCATGTTGTCTCGAAGAAGTCAGGAATTTAAATGGCCACCAACGAGGAGGGAGTAGAGATCGCGACATGAGTACCCACGTTGTGGTGTGTCTGTGTCTACTACAGGCACTTGAATGCTGCGACCAGGAAATATCACTCTTCCTTGCCTTTTATGGATCAGATTTTGGAGAGACTCGCAGGGAAAGCGTTCTTCTATTTTCTTAATGGGTACTTAGGCTACAACCAGGTATTCATATCCCCTGAAGATCAGGAAAAGACCACATTCACATGTCCATTCGACACTTACACTTTCAGGTGCATGCCGTTTGGGCTCTGCAATGCCTCGGGCACATTTCAATGTTGTATGATCGCCATATTTACAGCGATGGTGGGAGATTTCCTGGACGTGTTCTTGGATGGCTTCTCGGTCCATGGTGATTACTTTGATACATGTTTAGTGCACTTGAACAGAGTCCTCAAGAGGTGTAGAGAGGTGAATCTGGCACTTTCCTGGGAGAAGAGTTACTTTATGGTGATGAAGGGTATCATGTTGGGGCATATCATCTCTAAAAGGGGAATGGAGGTTGACCCTGCCAAGGTGGAGGTGATCAAGAAACTCGATCCACCTACCAACGTAAAGTTAGTGCGAATATTTCTAGGGCATGTTGGATTTTATAAGAGATTTATTCAGGATTTTTTGAAGATTGCCTGTCCACTGACTGAGCTCTTGGGGAAAGACACAGAGTTCATTGTAGATCACAGGTGTCTGGAGGCCTTTGAGCTCTTGAAGATGAAGATTTGTGCCTCGTCTATCCTACAAGCTCCTAACTGGTCTCTCCCCTTTGAGATCATGACTGATGCTTCAGATTTTGCTACAGGAGTTGCGTTAGGACAATGACGAGAGGAAATCCCGTTTGCGATCCACTTGCGAGAAAAGTGTTAGAACCCAAAACAAAAGAACTACACCATGATTGACAAGGAAATGCTCGCTATAGTATGGGCCCTCAAGAAGTTCATGATATGTATTTTGGGCTCTAAGGTGACAATCTACGCTGATCACACAACTATTTGGTACTTAATAGAAAAGAAGGACGTGAAGGCGCATCTTCTTAGGTGAATTTTACTCCTCCAGGAGTTTGATTTGGAGATAAAAGATAAACCTGGAGTGAAGAATGTTGTGGCTGATCATCTTTCTAGAATTGAGCTTAAGGATTCTCCTGATTATGAGCGGATTAGAGAGACCTTCCCAGACGAGTCAATTTGCATTATTTATTGATCATTTTCTTTTCTTCAAAGGGTCGGATTGTGTTTGGAGAAGGTGTATTCCTCAGGAGGAGTACCAGAGTGTCCTCGCATATTGTCATTCACTTGAGGTTGGAGGATACCATTCGGGGAAGAAAACCGCTCATAAGATACTTCAATGTGTATTATATTGGCCGACCCTGTTCAGAGATGCTATTGATTTTGTACGGTCGTGTGCCTGATTTGTCAAAGGATGGGAGGGACAGTTGGACAGAGAGATGAGATGCCGATACAACTGATGATTATTTGTGATGTTTTTGATGCATGGGTCATAGATTTTATAGGTCCCTTTCCCAACAACCATGGACATGAGTACATCTTGTTTGCAGTTGACTGTTTATCTAGGTGGGTAGAGGTTATCCCAACCCAAGCTGCAGACAGCAAGACTATCTGTAAGTTTGTGAGAGACCATATTATTTCTCGGTTCGGGGTGCCAAAAGTTCTGATATCTGATTGGGGTAGCCACATTGTGAACAAAGATGTGAGATATTTAGCTAAGGACTACAAATTTGAGCAATGAGTTACTAGTCCTTACAACCCACTGTTCAATGGCATGGCAAAGGTTTCAAATAGAAAGGTGAAGAGTATTTTTCCGAAGTTGGATCGTCTTGATAGGAAGAACTGGTCCCAGCTCTTGGACCAAGTTTTGTGAGCCTACAGGGGCAACCTATAAGACGTCATCGGGCACTTCACCATTTAGAATGATCTATGGCAAGCCATACCATTTTCCCATAGAATTGATCCACAAATCAGAATGGGTAATTAAGCATATTAATTGGAGTTGTCACCAAGGGAAGCTTTGTCGAGACTTGAACTTGAACGAGCTCAAGAAATCTGAAAGAGGGCATACGACAACAGTTTGATTTATAAGGACAAAGTAAAGAGATGGCATGATCAACACATTAGGTGCAAAGACTTTGTCCCTAGGCAAAACGTGTGGTTCTTTAATGCCATGTTGAAGATGTTCTATGGGAAGCTCAAATCTAAATGGACGGGTCCCTTTGCTGCTAATGAAGATCACATGAATGGAAGTGTAGAGATAATTGATCTCACGATGGTGCACGATCTCATGTGGTGATTGGACAACTATTGAAGCATTTTGTAGATTCTAAAGAGCAGTTAGTCCAAGTCGAGGTCATCAACTTCATGTAGAGTGAGCACAAAGCAGATACATCATATTATTCTCCATGAAGATGCAACATCAAGATTCAGCAACTTAGAAGATTCATTCACTCTTGAGCATTCTTCCTTCTCTATATATTCTCCAGATCATATCGGTTCTCACACTTACTCCTGTCCTATACCTAGATTGATCAGAGCCTAAGTATAGGGGGGACCGATGCCCACCATGTGTATGTACTCATCCATTTCTCCTATTAACCTTGTCCGCCCCATTTTTGCTCTTCTTCTAAACTAAGGCTGACAAGAGCCTAAGTATAGGGGGACGGATGGACTTCTATGCTTTTTGTTATTTTAGCTCTCCGATGCTTACCATGAGCTATGTCTTTTTCCTCTCTTATTAAGCTTTGAGGACATAGCACATGCTATGTATAGGGGGGCGTGTATATATTACTTATATACTTTATCCATAGCTCGTACTTTCGCATATTTTTATATATATTATACAATAATTACAAGGCATGTAAAATTTATAACAAAACAACAAAAAAACTAAAAAACTATTCTTTTTCAAATATATATATATATACACTTTTTTAAAAAAAAAAATATTTTCAAAAAAATTCTCTTTTTCAAGAAAAAAACTTTTTCAAAAAAAAACACAATTTTCTCTTTTCTTTCCTTATCCGATTTGAAAAAGACAAAAAAAAACAACAAAAATCTTTTTAAAAAAGTATCTTTTATTATTTACCTTTCTTTAAAAAACTTTTGAAAAAAACAGCAAAAACCATTTTTTTAAAAAACCTCTTTTTCTTTCTTTAAAAAAATAAAAAAATAAACAGATTACAAAAAGTAAAATCACAAAAAAACTAACTAATAAGTTGGTTTAGTCCCTGATACTTTCACATTCACACAAGGCTAGTGAAGTTCATGACCATTAGGTTTATGAGGTCTAGAGATTGAGTTAACCAGCCTTAGTCATTAGGCTCTTTGACTTAATTATTCACATTTCCCTAGTTTGAAATTGTGAGCTATATAGCACGCTTAGCCTTTACCTTAAGAATATGATCAACACCTCACATACACGATTGCAGTTATGATGAGATGAGTTGAAATTTCACTTACGGAACTGGGATGATGGATTTGAGTTTGGACCTGATTTTATGATGCTCGAGGATCGGATAAAATCAATGAAGGCTTCAAGAAACCTGAGTGTCAGCACCTTTAGCCAGTATAAGAACATGGTTCTTGTACTATCTCTTAACATTTACCTATGTTCCAGGATGTGATGAAATAAAAAAAATTGTTGATCAATGTGCACCAACTTTCAGTAAAAGTAGTCGAGCTAACCAAAATTTTAAAAAAAAGAAAGAAATGTTCAAAGAAAAGATCGCACCATACAAAGTCAAATATCAAAGAGCTTTCACCAAAGGCGAGCGCTCCCAACCATTTCAAAGTTTCTACATGGACCACCGCTATTAGGACCAGAAGTTGGGCTAGCACCTAAAAAGAGCTTTGCATCATATATTGATACAAATATGGGTGTCGAAGGTATCTTAGATACTCAAAAGAGACACATCCCGATCTACTCTCCAGAAAACAAGTGCAGACGACTCAAACTTCTCTTGACGGACACACTGATCAACAACCAAAAAATACATGTGTTGAGTTAATAAGGCACTCAAGAGAATACTTGTTCCAATGAGAGGGAGAGAAGAAATGACACAATTCTATGATCTTCATCAACTGGCCTTCCGTCTGCACTTTGAAGTTAGACAACTGAAGAGACAGTAGATTAGAAGCAAGAAATGATTTATTCCCTAGTGTTGAGGATCGAGTTCTTAGGAGAGTCTCTTGGACTGGAACCTTGGGTAAAGTTGCGACTCTATTCTTGTAACTACAGTCCACACTTAATGTCATATCCCTATTATATATGTATACAGAGAGAATCTGATGATTAGGGGAATTGGATACCTTTTGACTAGAGCTTGGTTAAACATAGAATTTCAGGATCTCTAAAATCAAAAGTTCTTGAATGTATCAAGTCTTGTATTCACATGCACAATCAGGGGTTAATCCGACTTATTCATTTTTTATTTGCTCGATGACTAGCAAAGTCTAAGTATAGGGGGTGATGAATCCATGATTCATTATCTCAATATATTGATCTTAGCAAAATCCTAAGTAAAATCTTAAATAAATGTCCATAAAATCAATAAAATGACCCTTGTAAATAAAGTATAGTAATTATTGTATATTATATTATACAAAATAAATTAATAATAAAAAACAGTAAAATAAAGAAGTTTATCACTTGTAAATAGCCCAAAACTTCGTGTATTTTTAATAATTTCATTCGAACTCCTTTTTGGCTAATTCTTTCTCTAACTTGTTTATAAACATGTATAGAAAAAAACAAAAATATAAAATAAATTTCACCACAAATAAATACTCTTAGATCCCAAAGAGAAGAAGCTGTAAAGTCCAACTTCTCGGCTAAATTCCCGGTCCATATGAACTCCAAATTCACCAAACTCACTTTTAAAATCTAAATTAGAAAATTATCTATCTAATGAGTTTAAAATCGGAGCTCGTTTGCAAAATTTGAGTTTTGAGACCTAGGTGTACATTGTATATAGAGTACATATTTTTCTTTTCACAAATTTTATTTACTTTTTAAATTACGAAAAATCAAAAATCATTTTTTGTGTTTTATTTTATTTCTACTATTTTTTTGTTTTTATGTTGTAAATATGTTTTATTAAAAATACAATAAAATAAAATTAGAAAAGTAGAAAAACATGTACATAATTTTTGTCATATCTTGTAAATTCTCCTCTCTCTTTTCTCTCTCTTTTATTTTAGTTGCCTACTTTATTTTCTATTCTTTGATTTATTCAATTTTCATTCTCTACACTAACTTCCATATTCTTCTCATTCTACCACCAACTCCCATTAAACTCCATATTCTTCATCTAACCTCCCATTCAACTCACCATCCCACCATATTTTCTAACCTCTATTTTTCTTCTCATTTTATACATCTCATTCTCCTAACTTTTGCCTTTGATCCGCCTTTATACGATAGAGAATTGAGAGCTTTGACCACTCGTCTCGGTGACAACGAACGACGAAGTAGAGCGATGAATGCTTCTCCTCCGGTGACATCCGTTGGCATTCTGACCAACATCGCAGCCGCCTCTGTGAGCTGCTCGAGCTCATCGCTCGTTGGCGATTCGAGCGAGGACCGCGCTTCTCATGAGCACACCATAGGTGCCCGCTTCCATCGTAGGTAATTTCCGTTTTTATCATTCGTATCGTTTTTATCTTCTCATTTTTTATAACATCACTATCACTACACATTCATTTGTTTTACTCCATATCCATCATCTTCACAATACTATAAACAATACCATTTTATATTTGCAATTTATTTCTTGTCTAAGAAAACTAAAAAAAATTAAATTAAAAATAGAAAACATCAAACTTTAAAAAAAAGGGAAAAAAGTTGCAGCACCTCGCTCACCTAGCTTCCACCATGGGCCACTGTAACCGCTGCCAACCACGTAGCAGCCTGTTACACCCCACTACGCCCAGTCTACACCTCCAGGTCCAACCGTCCCTCCAAGCTATAGGCCGGCCCTCCTCTGGAACTTCCACCGCCACGCACGGCTCCGCCTTCCTCCCTCCGCCAGCAACCATGTCCCAGCCGCTTTCGATGACCTCATAAACCCATCTGCACAACCGCCTGCACGTGGCTCGCAGCCGCTCCTCTTGTCATCAAGCCCTATCACATGAAGAAGAAGTTCCCCCTTCTTTTTTTATTAAAAAAATTACATGTTTTCTCGTTATGTTTTTGTAATTACAAAAGTGCTCTTTGCACAATTGCATTATCATTTATATTTTCTGAAATTGCACGGATAACCTTATGTTTGAATATTAATTTGACGTCTATTTTGCGTCCTTTATTTTAAGGAAAAATGTTATAATGTTGAGCAATTTATTCTATATCTTCTGACTTTTTATTTGGATTTTTGTGAACTTTGTGTAATTAATTGTAATTGTTTTATTGAAAATTTAAATATTTTACCCAATTTGAGCTCTTAAGTTCATATTTCACTCACTGTTGCTCCAAAATTTCCACAAAAATAAGAAATGATGCTTTGAAATATGCTTTAATTAGTATACAAATTTCATCCTAATTAGAGTTGTTTTGTGCATTAAATAAATTGTAGAGGATTTTTGCAAATGATTTTTATTTAAACCCATACACATTATTTTTGTGAAATTCTAACTCTCTTGGATTTCTTATATAAATACCTTTTTAAGATAATTTGCTCTCTAGATAAATTAATATTGTGGATTTATTAGGAATTAAATACTTGCTGTCACTCTATTTTTATTAAAAAATCCCTAAAAAGTTATACATTGTCAAAAAATTCCAAAACAATTATTGTAGTATCATATCTTCGTGTTTTAGTTCTAATAAAATTTTATAATTTTTGCATTTTGTTTGTATGAAAAATTACGTGAAAACCTATAAAAAGTGTGCATTTTTCATTATTGCATTTTAAACCAAAAAATTCCAAAAAAATGTTACATTCCACACTAGATTAAGTTTCTAGAAAAAATATAATTTATCTAAATTAGATTAATTTCACATTAAAATTAATTTGGCTAGGTAATGCATTTTCTTATTAACTTAATTCAACTGCATTTTGCATTTGCATTCATTTTGCATTAAAAAAATAAAAAAAATCCGCATTTAGAAACCTAGACCTAAGTGATCTGAATTAACCCGTAGTTGTTCCTTTACCCCCCTGAGTTCAACCCCGGACTTGCCCGTGATATAAATTTAAGCTTAGTCCTCTTCACAAAGGCATTCATTTCGGTTCTGCATGATTCGTTAAATTCCTGTATTACAATGAGTACAAATTATATTACGTATTTAACGAACTATCAAAGGGTAAAACTATTAGAAAGAAATGGATCTTTAAGAGAAAGAGGGAAACTGATGAGAAGGTAGAGACCTTCTTAGCACGACTATATCCACAAGATACATACGAAGAGAATACATTGCTTTAAATAAGAATTGCTCTTCAGTGAACATGCTTAACCCATCAGAATATTGCTAACAATAGCTACACAACTTGATTATGACATCTAAATGATGGAAGTTAAAATTGCATTCATCTATGAATACCTCACTGAGGATGTTCATATCATGTATCCCTAGTCCTTCACAGCTTAGGAAGGCAGGATGTGCAAGCTATAGGAGCTCCATCTATGGACTCAAATATGCTTCATGTAGTTGGAACACTAGATTTTATGAAATTATAAATGGTATGATTTTAGATAGTATCTTTATGAACCATGTGAAGCTTAGTGGGATTGTCATTGTTTTCATCGTGCTAAATGTATATAAATTCCTAATCATTTGGAATGATAAAATGATGATAATAAGTTTTTTATTACATGCTAATTCTATACCTTGAGATGTGATATTAAGAATACATCTTATATCTTAGCTCTAAATTTGTTCAGAAGCAAAGAGAAGAGGACATTGGGACCATCACATTAGGGGTACACCTTGTTCATGTTCCATTTTTGGGAAAACCCAAAGAAGGCATACTTCCCTTAAGACATGTTACTAAGTCTGAAGGGATAGCACCTCAAAGAGTTGAGAAAGTGAATGCTGCTTACCCTTGTACATCAGTTATGAGAATCCTGATGTATGGTAGTGTGTACAAAAGTTAGATGTCCGCCATGCAACATTAGTAATAAAGTGTTACTAATCCTACTATGGAGATAAAACACTTAACTACAGTAATAGAAATACCTTGAAAGATGACAAGACTTTTGAGATACTAATATCAAAGTCTTATATTTAAGAAATAAAGGCTTTATAGATAGTAATGCAAAAGGTATTAACTGCATATTCCTTATAAGAATTAAGACTAGGTCTTAGTCTTAGGATATAGAGATCTTCTAGAATAAGGGGATTCTGATAAAGATAATAGAAGATATATACTGGTTATAATGATTATTGAATTGTAGTCTTAAAGACACTATAATAGTTTTAACAAGATCGAGTATTGGTTGCATAAGAGACACCATTCGTATTAGATGCGAGCACTGTTACTAAGAGATATGCAAGTATTGTAAAAGGACTTAGCGTAGTCTCTCGGGAACACAAAAACTGGTCATCTTACCAAGATATTTTTCTAAATATCTTATGATTAGCACATGTGTGTGGGTTTAATGATTAGCATACTAATGTCACTTCGGGCTAGTGGGGAGATTATTGGACATGCGAACCCATGACAAGCCTGTAACGTCCCGGGATTAGGTCCTCGGTCCGTTAACGGAACATTACTGGCGCTAACAACCTCTTGGGATCGGGCCCATACGGACCCGATTAACCACCCCCAAAATGCTTAAGCCGGGTTGACAAGTAGTAATCTCGCCACTATTTATCCCACCCGGAAACTTCTTGTTCCACAGTGTGGGACTTTGTTTTGGGGTTTTACAACCTCCCCCACTTATATTCGCAACGTCTTCGTTGCGACATGGCACATTACTTCTTCCCAGTGACAGTGGCAGTTGCACGCTCCGGGTAGCCATTTCCTCCAACCTCTTGTAGGGGCGGCTCCACCTCTCGGGTAGCCCTTTCCACTGTCAGAGGGCGTTCGGCTCTGATACCATTTGTAACGTCCCGGGCTTAGGTCCCCGGTCCGTTAACGGAACATTACTGGCCCTAACAACCTCTTGGGATCGGGCCCATACGGACCCGATTAACCACCCCCAAAATGCTTAAACCGGGTTGACAAGTAGTAAGTTCCTCACTATTTATCCCACCCGGGAATTTTATATTCCACGGTGTGGGACTATTCATTATTTTGGGAGGTGTTATAATCTCCCCCACTTATATTCGCAACGTCCTCGTTGCGACATGGCACATCACTTATTCCCAGTGAAAGTGGCGGCTGCACGCTCCGGGTAGCCATTTCCTCCTACCTCTTTGTAGGGGTGGCTCCATCTCTCGGGTAGCCCTTTACACTATCAGAGGGAAATTGGCTCTGATACCATTTGTAACGTCCCGGGCTTAGGTCCCCGGTCCGTTATCGAAGCATTACTGACCCTAACAACCTCTTGAGATCGGGCCCATACGGACCCGATTAACCACCCCAAAATGCTTAAGCCGGGTTGACAAGTAGTAAGTTCCTCACTATTTATCGCACCCGGGAATTTTATATTCCACGATGTGGGACTATTCATTATTTTGGGAGATGTTACAATCTCCCCCACTTATATTCGCAATGTCCTCGTTGCGACATGGCACATCACTTATTCCCAGTGAAAGTGGCGGCTGCACGCTCCGGGTAGCCATTTCCTCCTACCTCTTTGTAGGGGTGGCTCTACCTCTCGGGTAGCCCTTTCCACTATCAGAGGGAAATTGGCTCTGATACCATTTGTAACGTCCCAGGCTTAGGTCCCCGGTCCGTTAACGGAGCATTACTGGCCCTGACAACCTCTTGGGATCGGGCCAGCCGCCACTTTCACTGGGAATAAGTGATGTGCCATGTCGCAACGAGGACGTTGCGAATATAAGTGGGGGAGATTGTAACACCTCCCAAAATAATGAATAGTCCCACACCGTGGAATATAAAATTCCCGGGTGGGATAAATAGTGAGGAACTTACTATTTGTCAAACCGGCTTAAGCATTTGGGGTGGTTAATCGGGTCTGTATGGGACCGATCCCAAGAGGTTGTCAGGGCCAGTAATGCTCCGTTAACGGACCGGGGACCTAAGCCCGGGACATTACAAATGGTATCAGAGCCAATTTCCCTCTTATAGTGGAAAGGGCTACCCGAGAGGTGGAGCCACCCCTACAAAGAGGTAGGAGGAAATGGCTACCCGGAGCGTGCAGCCACCACTTTCACTGGGAATAAGTGATGTGCCATGTCGCAACGAGGACGTTGCGAATATAAGTGGGGGAGATTGTAACACCCCCCAAAATAATGAATAGTCCCACACCGTGGAATATAATATTCCCGGGTGGGATAAATAGTGAGGAACTTACTACTTGTCAACCCGGCTTAAGCATTTTGGGGTGGTTAATCGGGTCCGTATGGGCCCAATCTCAAGAGGTTGTTAGGGTCAGTAATGCTTCGATAACGGACCGGGGACCTAAGCCCGGAACGTTACAAAGCCATTATGCAATAAATGTTATTGCAATTCCTTCCCTGACGTGAAAAGAAGAATAACTAATTTACATAATAGGTCCCTTAGTATAATTAGGGTTGTTGACCAAGTCCATCTTAATGATCATACAACTGTTGATTCGAATATTGAATCATAGAGGTTGGTGCTTGGATGATATCTAAAGAGTTAGATTGAGGACTCGTTAAGCACCGTCAAGTGATTGTTAAGAGAGGACCTCCTGCTAGAGAAGAAGATGGCAATTCTTCTATAAAGGATGATATCTAACTGACCTATTGATGCAGGTCCTCTGCATAGGAATATATATTTGGAGGTGTTAGAAACGTTAGGTCAATGTGTTGACCTAAAGAGATCGAAATAACCAAGACCTATGTCGTATACTGTCACGATATAAGCACAAATACTCTGACCAGAGAAAGATGCGTTACTGATAAATACATGATTTATCAACTTAAAATCCATTCTTTATCTCTCCTACTTAAGAAATTCTTCAAATAACACTATTAACTAACACTAATTAAATAATTGTGTGTTGTAAATAATTAACACTAAATAAATAATATTATGATACCTATTATTGTGCTATTATTTTATGTATTTACCTCCTATAAAAAATCCAATAAAAAATAGAATAAAATTGTACATAATAATAACATAAAATATAATTCAAAAATGTTTTCCTTATTTAATTAATTATTTATTTTTTTATCTATTATACATGATTGTATTTCTCGTGGAGTTTTTCATGAAAATTGTAGACTTTATCGAGATCAACAACTTTCAGATTTACCACTTTTTCTAATTTGTCTTATAACTAATTCTTTTAAAATTTTATTGTATTTAACCATTTATTTAATTTCTGATTGGGCCTTGAGGCACCTCCACATGTGCCCACGTGGCCCGACCTTTTATATCATTCCATCATTATTCTGGATGTCTAATCAATTGATCAGACGATTGGGATCAACTCCTTTTCATCACAACATTAATCGGCTGATCTTTGATCAGTGTCGCATCACCGCTCCTTCGTGCCTGTATTTTGAGTGTCGGATCGAGATCCGACAACCTATCACCTTCAACATCCCATCGCTCAACCACCAGAGGTTTCGATTGAGCCAACAACCCAACCTCCCTGAGTTTTCCTAAAGTCCTCCGATCTCCTTCCAACTAACCAACACCTCCATTCTCTTCGTCTAATTATCCTCATCTTCGGTAACCTCCTCACTCCCTGTATCCCCACTTCCATCGCCAGTTGCTGGTGGTTGAAACTGCCACCTAGGTTTAACCACCTACAACTCCCTTTACCACAAAAACCTATCCTACAACTCTGAAAATAACATCCATCAATCCGGTGAGTGACCCCTATAATCTATCCTCCTTTTATGATAGAAACTGAGATGCGTAGAGTGCGTTGACGGAGAATTCCACATCTTTGTTGACATGTTGTAGCCATCGTTATGCTACTGGAGCTTGGTTTATAGGTCAGAAACTTCAAGCGAGGACCTGTGAAGCTTTAAAGCTTCACTTAGGCTATTGATTCATCTTCAATACATCATCGATTCTTTCACCAATTCCAGGTAAGTTACTCGATCTTAGTTTTTTTTTCTATTTTCACCAATTTATTCCATCCGAGCCTCATCTCTATGTTACGATCTAGGGACTCGAAAACCTTCACTGCTAATCCCTTATTCACGCGTAGTATCCTATCATGTCTTGTCATCTATCCATATTTGTGTGCACATCGATCTGGGTTCTTCTTCTACAAAAAGAAGAACCCATGCTAGGGCTTGATCTATCATCTCTGAATAGCCCTCTATTTGCCTCGTGAGCATCTAGAAAAATTCGTCTACTCTTTGGCTTTGAAACTAACCCCTATAGGTCTTCATTAGTTAAATGCTCGTCGAAGTAGTCTTCTAAGTCTTCATCTTGAATGAGCCTCCACCAAAACAACCCATCAACCCATGTCAGAGGACTGTCTGAGCACCATCTCTTCTGATGAGCTTTCACGAAGGTTCTACGACCTTCAAACATGCCAGACAAGCTTGGAGGAGGAGAGAGAGCATAGCCGAAGCACAAGCTCTTGTGCCACCAATTGCGAAGGAGTGACATTGGGGAGAAATCACAGTAGCTGATGGATCTCCCGTATTAGTCTAGATCCAACAATCGACAACAAACCACATAGCTACTCGAGCCTGCACTTCAGACTGGAGCCTCGGAGCATCCGAGCCTACAACTAGCCTTAAGAAGGTGACACGTGGATCCAAGCCTGCACAACCGAGCCTCACCAAGTCACGTGTAACGTGCATGTGCTTAGGTAAGTTTTACAGGCGCACCCCTCAATTTCTTTTAATTTGCAGATAAGTCCCTGCCAAGCAAAATTTAAATACATATCCTAATGGCTTTTTGTATTTCCATTTCAGTCCATATACAGACCAATTTGCAATAAAACTTTGTTTTTTTGTTACATCAATACCTCTGGGTAAAAAACGTTAATATCTTTTTATCTATAAATCCAATGTGAGTGATTTTGGTTTCATTGGATAGCTTGTTTAATGCCCTTCATTTTAGCGTATATTATTTGTATTTCTGAACTATACCTCATGCTTGATCTTTTATGATTGTTATTGACATTGTAGAGTTATTAAATGAATGCAAAATGAGTTTTGAAATTTTAAAATGAATATCTTGTTTGTCCTAAGACTTAAGTCATTATTGCTTATATAATTAAAATACTTGTTTGAGATAAGATCTTTGTTGTGTTTGTTGAATTTATTTGTTTGAGCATTATTGTCTTCATTTAAAATAAAAGCATAAAAATGTTTATAGATTTCATTAGCTTTTATCTATGGATTCTCTTACCCTACCTTCCCTTTAAATAAATTAAATTAATATTTGAAACATGAATTAAATGATAGAATTGCTTGTGTCTTTGTGTTCGATCCTAGACTTTGTAGGTATAATTTAATGTCGAGTCCTCTTCACAGAGAATTTGACTTGGTTTTATATGGTTCTCTACATGTCCGTGCTACAACAGATAGGTATTAACTTATACATTTAGAGATTTGTTAGATGGTGTCGTTGCCGGGGACATGTCACATTATGTGATTTATTTCTGTTAGAATAATTATTTTAATGATTTTTAAATTTATTTAGGTAAAGTCATTTTGTTGTTGCGATTGTTTATGATTTGTTTGTCATCTTTTTATGGGTTAGACCCTGAATCAAGTTAATTTCTCTTTTGAGAACTACCTGATCATTTAATATTTTTGTGGGGGGGGATCGTGGACCTAACGACATCCGAAGGATCGCTAAGCCACAAGCTTGGAGCTTCACCAATGAGACCACAAAGCGATTGTATTTAGGAGGCCTTCTTAGCTTGATTAAGTAGTAATGTGTTCTCTAATTGTGTAGTATTTTTGTAGTTAATTAATTGTGTTGTAATTAATTAACATTTACAATGGCTGTCGACCATGATCTTGCGCATGTAAAAAGGCCATTCATTATTCTTTATTGTGTGTGGGTATGTTGAGAGTAATTCTCAACTTAGGTGGTGATTTAGGTTTTGGCACTACGCCTAATAAACAAATCTTAGGTCATATATTGATTGATCTCTATCATAGCTTAAGATACACAACTAATCTTATAAGATTCATAATTAAAAAAAAATCTTAGGAGATTCATGATACACACTTAAACAATGTTCTACCTAACCAAATTAAATTGACTTCTTCAATCTCTAATAGAATTATTGTTTAGGTGCGGATTTTCTCAATTTGAATCATATAGTGTAATATTTATAAATTCAGTTTTCATCCACATGGAGAGTGCTGGGAATCACTATAAGTATTCCTAAACGACAACATGCATCATTGATTTGCGATTGCATTCCAATTTTCGCTTTCTCTCTCAGTTTTTTGCCAACTTCAAGAAAAAGGAAAAGGGACTATACATTAGGCGATGCTTGTGGTCACAAAATACAAAATGATAACCAACTCTAAAAATCAGGACTAAATTGTTGCAAATTGACATAAAATTTTGGAATAAAATCAACCTTGTATCACGAGCAGTAAAACCCTCATTGTTTGAAGGTACTCATCCCCATACAGAGTGGGAGAGGATGTAGCCCCAATGGATTAGAGCCAAAATCCATGAACTTGTGCCCTAAGTGCTTGGACACACTCTTAGGGTCATGTTATTGGTGTAAGCACTTGCCTCTGACAAGTAGAAGAAGTAGTCTTGTTTCCAGTTGGTGTGCTCCACTAGTTTGAACTTGAACTACCTTAGGAGACTACACCTATGAGCCTCTATAAAGATTGCTAGAATCACTGACATAAAATTGCAAAGATGATAAATAAATCAAACTCTTACGACTTTCACATGTTGGGTTGGCGAATCGATTCAAAGGGGTTTGTTTGCAATGCATGGTGTGAGTTGATTCCGCACATTTACGTGCACATTAGTAATAGGTTTTAATCTTGAATCGATTATGCTCAATTCCCTATTCTCTTATGAAGATGGATAATTGGTCAGAATTTTGTTCGAATTTTGTGAACCTCTCATTGAACCATCAAAATATCATATCTTCTATGGTCCAACCACCTCTTTCCCATCGACCATCACAGATTCAAAATAACCCTTACATCCCAACGAACCCCTTTCTTTCTTCTCTTCTCACCGAGGAAGACTATTGCCTTGGTAAGATCGACTCAATTTCCATTTCTTCGTTAAGATCACATTCCAATCTTTTTATTAATGATGGTCTAGAAGATTTGTCCAAGATGCCTCCTAAGAGACATAATGAAAAGGAGGAAGAGAAAGAGGACACAATGCATGCAGTACTAGCTAGGCTAGTAGAATCTGAGCAGAACCAAGCATTTATGAGAGTGCGGATTGACCAATTGAATCTAGGTAGAGATGCACCTATGGACGTAACATACAACCCTGGGCAATACCAGATGACCAATTGGTTGAGCCTAGTCGAGCCCAAAGTTGAATATGAATTGAAGATGCAGTTTCTGAGTTTGTTGCCTCATTATCATGGGAATGCACATGAGGAACCATATGCATTCCTTAGGGAGTTTGAGTTGGTATGTACTAACCTTAGGCATCCTAGGGTTAGCCAAGACTACATTAGGCTCAAATCCCTTCCTTTTGCCTTAAAGGATAAGACTGACTATTGGATGAAGAATTTGGGGGTAGTTATAACTACCTTTGTGCAAATTGAGGACTTATTTTTGAAGAAGATCTACCCTTTAAGTAGAAATAATTTGACGCGCTCATGCATAACGAGTTTCTCCTAACTTCCGAATGAAGCTTTCCATGATACATGGAAGAGATACAAAGATCTCTAACAGAAGTGTCCTTGCCACAGCTTAGAGCCTACCATCCTGGTCCAATATGTTTATTGTTATCTACACCTTGAGGGGCAGGGATTAGTTATTATTGCTTGTGGAGGCTACTATACTTCACGTGGTGAGGAGGACACTATTTGGAAGGTGTTCGAGCATATGGCCGAGACGTAGAGAACAAACTATGAGTAGAACTTAGTTAGAGACCCCCATACCATTCTTATCAAATGGGGGAGCAAAGGCTATAGTGGATCATTCTGACATGGACATCATAGCAGACAAACTCACAGTAGTTGAGATGATCGATAGGAGGATGGATGAGTTGGACAACAACTTCTCCAAATTTCCTAAGCAGATGGACGAACTTTCTTAAAAGGTGTCAAAGACAAGGATAGCTGGAATGTCTGCATCTGCTACTCCCGTATACCGTGTTCACCATATTCAGGAGCAACAAATGTTAGGGCTACCCCAGCCATGGGTCAAGGACCAGCCTCTCGCCCATATTTGTGTGACCTTCTTTTATTGAGACTATCACCGAGGAGCCATCCCAGGTGTGGGAGGTAAATGGTGTGTGGTACACCAATGACCCCTCCAGGAAGAGAAGTTCTAGGGACCGCTTCTCTTACCAGCGTCCCCAAACCTTCTACAACACATCATTTACTTCTACACCTCTTCCAGCACCACAGAGCTTTGGAACCCATACTTCTCAGGCACTGAGGCAATAACAACAACATTATGAATTTTACCAGACGTATCAGTTGGGCCAACAGAGCCCACATTTTCAACATCCAACCTAACGACAACAATACTATGGCCATGAGGCTAATCCTCACATTCTCCCTTTCCTTCTTTACAACAACAACATTTATCTTCAGGTCCCACAGATTTTTAGAGATAGATTCAGTGATTGAAGATAAGTGTCGTTGAACGAGGAAGATTTAGAGAGCTTCGTGGTAGCACGAGGAAGATTTAGACTCCAAGGAGGACCTTGCACCTGCGGTTGAGGAGAATGCATATTAAACATGCATTCCCCAACCTTTAATTTATTATTGATTGTTAGATTCCAAATTTGATGTAAAAGATTCAGTTGTGAAGAACTAAGTTTCTCGTAATAAAAAACATGTTTCTATTTATGATTCTAAATCTTCGCAGTCTCCTTTTGTTTCTATTATCCCTTTGCCATGTGATCTTACGACAGGAAAGCATAACATGAAGAAGATTTAAAAAGATGATCCAAATATTATAATGAAAGTGCCATTTGATGAGTATGTGGAAAATAACCCTGCCTTCCAGAAATATCTATTCGTTGTACACCTAGCAGGGTTAGTAAAAAGAATCTGGAAAGATATGCAAAGACAAACAATTTATCAGTTTCCACTACATTTTGTATAAAAAACAACAATTACCAAAGAATCAGAGAGATCTTGGTCCACATTATGTGGTGAGTCAAATTGATGACATCGCGTTTGCACGAACTCTCTTAGATAATGGTTCTTCGATCAACCTACTATCATTTGCCTTACATGAAAAAATGGAGTTGGGTCCACTTCGTAGATCTAGAGCATTAATTTAGTTTTCTTATAAGTGCATGAAAAAGTCAAAGGGAGAGATCAAGAATGCTTTCATATTGATTGAGGGATAGGACTACAATGGGGACTTTATAGCCCTTGATATGGACATCCACAATCAATTGAGATATTTACAAATCATTCTTGGGCGGCCCTTCCTTAGGACCGTTGGTGCTTCTTTTGATTAACATACATGGATGACAAAGTTCCGTTCTCCTAGTGGAGATGTGGAGCTATAGATGAAGAACCAAAAATGGCAGCGACCTGACTCCGTGTCGAGTACAGACTTTTCTTCATCTGAGGCAGGTTGCGGACTTGTTAGTTCAATTGGGATATGGAGGAAGAATCGAACATGACTAAGCGAGACCATTTCATCTAGAGTGGATAGTGTACATGATGCAATATGTAAGGTTATACCTCGATAATTGAGTAATGGATCATTTAACTATTCCTTTGATTACTTTATTATCAGTTCCTATATCTGAGAAACAATCAAAGTAATTAGATTTAGAATCGGATGCGGCTTTGGCCGAATTACCATGTTTATTTGGCGATCTGATTCTTCCATCTTCTTCTTCAATTCAGTTGGTGGACAACACTACAGACTTAGTACCACCTTCATGCAGCATGAAACCATATTTGTCTTTAATCCAGCCAGATTTGATTGATGATGCCACATTACCAGAGTTAAAGTCACTTCCTTATACACTAAAGTATTATTTTCATACGAGACCTAAGAATATATTTCTTGTTATCATTTGTTCTACGTTGACTATAGAACATCAGTCTAGGTTGCTTGAAGTGTTAGAGAAGAACAACAAGGCAATTGGTTGGGCGATGTCGGATCTCATTGGTATAAATCCCACACTCTGTTCACACTAAATATATGTTGAGGATAATGCTAGACCTTCCCATGAGTTTTAGAGGTGACATAATCCAAATCTACAAGAAGTAGTTACGAAAGAGATTGAGAAGTGGTGTGGAGCAGGTTTTATCTACCCAATCTTTGACTCCAATTTGGTGGCCCCATTACATGTTGTCCTGAAGATATCGGAAATTCAGACGGTCACCAATTAAGAGAGAGTTGAGATAGCGAGACGAGTACCCATGAATGGCACGTTTTGTCGACCACAGATGCCTAAATGTTGTGACCAAGAAAGATCACTTTCTTCTACCTTTTATTGATCAGATTTTGGAGAGATCAAGGGGAAAGAGTTCTTCTATTTTCTTAATGGTATTCAAGCTACAATTAAGTAGCCATCACCCTTGAGAAGGAGGAAAAAACCATTTTACACGTCGTTTCAGCACATAAACATTCAAGCACATGCCTTTCGGGCTATGTAATGCCCCAGGTACTTTTCAGCAGTGCATGATTGCCATGTATGCCGAAATGGTAGGGGACTTCCTATAGGTCTTCATGAATTATTTCTTAGTCCATGGCGATTCATTTGATTCATGTTTAGCACACTTGGACCGTTTTCTTCAGAGGTGTAGAGAAGTGAATCTAGTTCTCTCCTGGGAGAAACATCATTTTATGATATGGGAGGGAATCGTGCTGGGGCATGTCATCTCCAAGATTGGAATGGAAGATGATATGGCCAAGGTGGATGTGATCAGGAAACTGGATCCACCAACTAACATCAAGTCAGTGAAGCCATTTTTAGAGCATGTTGGATTTTTTGATCATTCATTCTGGATTTTACAAAGATTTCATGCTCATTGGTTGAGTTCTTAGGGAAAGACACTGAGTTCGATGTAGATCACACAAGTTTAGAGGATTTTGAGCTCCTCAAGAGAAAGATTTGTGACTCACCTATTTTGTAGGCTCATGATTAGCCTTTTCCCTTTGAGATCATGTCTAATGACTAGGATTTTTCTATAGGAGCCGTATTAGGGCAGAGGTTGGTCCCATTTACGATTAACTATGCGAGTAAAGTTTTTAACACAGAAAAGTTATAGAATGATGGAAAAGGAAATGCTCGTCGTAGTTTGGGATTTTGAGAAATTTAGTTCTTACATCTTGGGATGAAAGGTGATGATTTATATAGATCATTATGCCATTAGATATCTCATGGAAAAGAAGGATGTGAAGGCACGTCTTCTTAGGTTGATTTTGTTACTCCAAGAGTTTGATTTAGAGATTAAGTATAAGCTTAGAGTCAAGAACATAGTGGCTGATCATCTGTCGAGACTTGAGTTGAAGCATTCCACTGACATGGAGCCAATCGGAGAGACCTTTCCAGATGAGTCAATTTGCGTTGTCTATTCACTCCCTAGGTATGCCAACATGGTGAACTATCTTGTCTCCAAGAAAGTTCCTCACTGTTGGACCAGGAACAACATTGACCGACTGATGTCAGATTCGAGGAGATACCATTGGGAGCATTCTTTTTCATTAAAGGATCAGATTGTGTCTGGGAGGTGTATTCCTCAAAAGGAATACCGAAGTGTCCTAATGTATTGTCATTCGCTTGAGGTTGGATGACATAATTCAGGAAAAAGAACCGCTCATAAGATACTTCAATGTGTATTCTTCTAGACTACCTTGTTTAGAGATGCCCCTAATTTTGTACTGTCATGCCCTATATGTCAAAGGACGGGAGGGACAGTTGGCTATAGAAATGAGATGCCCATGCAACCTGTGATATTTTGTGATGTTTTTTATGCATGGGGCATAGATTTCAAGGGTCCTTTTCCCCGTAGTCATGGATTTGAGCATATCTTGTTAGCGGTTGATTATTTGTCAAGATGGGTGGAGGTTTTTCCAACCGAGCTGCAGACAGTAGGATTGTTTGTAAGTTTATCAAGGAGCATACATATCATGGTTCGTGGTGCCTAAGGTTTTGATTTCTGATAGGGGTAATTGTCTTGTGAATAGAGAGATGAGATCATTATCTAAGGACTATCATTTAAGTACAGAGTTGCTAGTCCTTACCACCCACAATCGAACAACATGGGGGAGGTGAAGAGCATTCTTTAAAAGTTGGTGCATCTCGATAGGAAGAATTGGTCGCAGTTGTTGGACCAAGTTATGTGGGCATACAAGACGGCTTACAAGAGTCCTTTAGGTATTTAACCTTTGAGGATGATTTATGACAACGATGCCATTTTCCAGTTGAATTAATTCACAGATCTGGATGAGCAATAAAGAAGATAAATGTGTCTCCGGGAGGTTGATAAGAAGGAAAATCTTTCTAAGCGTTGGCCTCAATCACCTCAGAAAGTTGTGTAGAGACCTAAACCTTAATGAGTTAGTGGAGATTCGTAATAGTGCATATAACAACAACTTGATCTATAAGGACAAAGTTATTAAGTGGCATGATTGGCACATTAGATGCAACAACTTTGTCCCAGGACAAAAGGTATGGTTGTGTAACGCTAATTTATGAAATTTTCACAGGAAATTGAAATCCAAATGGACGGATTCTTCTATAGTAAGGAGCTGCATGATAATGGCAATGTAGAGATTGTCGATCTTTCAGAAGGTGCACCTTTCTTTCTAGTCAATAGGTAGTTGTTAAAGCATTTTGTAGAATCCAAAGAACGACTGATTCCTGTTGAGGTCATTATATCATGTTGGTTGATTCATTTGTAGATATTTCAGATACAACAAGAAGTTAAAATAGCAGATTAACATCTTTCAGATTCAACATCAACTCGATTCATGTTTTATTTGACTTAATTCTTTTAGGGTTGAGTTTTTGCTTTCTTCAAACTCATACTCATAACTTAGGCTATTCCCAGCCTAAATATAGGGCGAAACCAACCCTTTGTTGTACATTCTTCACTTGCTTCTTGATGTGTCCGGAATAGTAGCGTTAAGAAGATGATGTTATTTGTGATCGTGCGTGAAAAAGATAATGTCGTTCATTGTAGGCGGCGATCGGAATCAGTCAAGAAATAACCACAAATATTTATTCAATTTCAATCACGTGGTTTTATGTTTATTTTACTTGGGCAAGTCCCAAGGTCGAACACAAGGAGGCAAAGGAACAACCTAGAATTATGTCTATCAAGATTCATGTACGGTTTTTGAGGTGGTATTTTTTTGGAATTTTTAATGCAAATAAGTGATGCAAGATGCAATTTCGGCCTATTTTAGGGATTAAAATGTCAACTACGTTAAACGATGTCCGAAAAATATGAAACTTGGCCACGATGCAAAATATGATGAAATGAATGTATTGTAATGTTTTTGGAATTTTTGGATGCAATATTAATTTTTTTATGAAACTTTAAATGCAAACAAAATGAATTTCGATATTTAATTATAATAAATATTAAACCTACTTGTTTTCAAGGGATAAAATTATCTTAGATCTATCACTAGGTGATGGAACTCAGAAAAATCCTAAACCTATAAAGTGTGAGATCTAATACTTATTAAAAATCAAACACTGAAATACACAAAATGGTTTTTACTGGGCAATCTATGCATGCAAATGCAAATCTTATTGGGCACAATGTTAAGCACAATAATCTCTACAATATATGATTTTTGGGGAAATTTTAGAGCAATGGTTAATCAATGGCATTTTTAATAGCATAACATGGGTAAAGTTTGCAATTTTCCCGAATAATTGATTATTAATTAATTATCAATCAAAAAAAATACTCACATCATGTCAAAGTGTAGAGAATTAAAAGACGAACATTACGCTATTTTTGATAAATGAAATGATGCAGAGAAGAGGTCTAAAATGATAAATGAATACAAGGGTGTAACTGCAACGAATAAATAAATATAGAAATGCAAAGGTGAGACCTAAGTATGATTACCAATAATACTAGGGGTTTTTCTGCAAATTCTCCAGAAGGGCACGTGCCTGGCACGTGCCCTCAGGTCGGTAGGGCTGAGGCGCAAATAGTAAGAAGTCTTAGGGGCCCATCTGCAAATGTGTTGCTGATCACGTGACTCCTCACGTGCGAGGTCATGCTTGGGAGGAGTCTTGGCTCGGACTGCCAAGTGTCGCGCGTCTGTGCCTCGGTGTGGCCCGAGGCTAGTGGCTTGGCGATAGGCTCGGGAATGATCTGGACCATTGATGACAATGCAATCTGATGGCTGGGGGTCCAGAGAACGTCAATGGCTTGGATGGAGGCGCTTGGTAATTGGACAGTTGCCTTTGACCGACACATGGCCAGGGGTCGTCGGAGGCGAGGCAGAGTGGCGGTCACGGGACATCGTCAACGAAGGCGGTGGAGTCGTGCTGAAGGGAGCGCCGCCGTCGGAGTCAAAGGGGCACGGAGGTTGTGACAACTAGAGGCGGGGTAGCTGGTGATGTAGAACCCTGAGCAGGAGGCTCTAAGCGGAGATGGTAAAGGCGGAGCATCATCGGTTGTCGATGGAAGTCATCGGAGAAGATGGTGGTGTAGAAGGTCGGAGGAGATGAAGTGCACGGAGACATAAGTGCGGAGGTGGGGGTGGTCGTCGGTGAGGGTGATGATCGTGGGAGAGTGAGAGAGATCAGAGATGGTGCGTACGTCAGCCAAGGAATAGAAGTGGAGGAGGAGATACCTGGACGAGGGCTCAACGGCAGAGCGCCGGAGCGGAGCCGCTGCTGGAGGCTTCGCTGCGACGAGGTTGTCGACCTCGAATGACGCCGTGGATGGGAGGATGGCCATTCTGTCACTCCGGAGCGGTTCTTGGGTTGAACGACAGATGAGGCTGAATGGTGGGGGTGATTCCTTTAAATAGGGGAGAGAGGGAAGGGGCTGGCGATGGAGGGCGGTTGCGAGATGAGCAGAGGCGGAGATCTCAGAGGAGGTCGTTGGCCGTTGGCAGAGAAGGCGGGGGCGACGGTTGCGAGGTTTGTGGCGGCCGTTGCAGAAGGGGGCACGGGAGGATGGCGATGTACAGCGGTCGTTCGATCGAACATGATCGAACGACTGTGGAGGCGCCACGTGGTGGCAGAAGTGAGAGGGGGCGCGCACGTGCTTGGTGCTTGCCTGGGTGAACGTGCCTCGCACATGCGGGTATTTAAAATTTTTTTAAACGAATAAATAAAGAGGCCAAAAAATGCTGACATGTGGCGGTCTCAGGGGCTGTCATGTGTAAGCACTAGATAAATCGAAGATAAAGATTTTGTAAAATTGAAAATAAATAGCAATTGACCTCGGATCGCAAAAGTTCCTTCACGAAAATGCTCGTTTCAATGAGATCTACAACTTTCATGAAGATATCAAAACCAAAATCGATCAAATGCAAAAAGTGAATTTTTGGGGTATCCCAAATACATAGAATACCTTGATTTTTGGGTTTTCTATTTTTTGTCATTTTTAAACCACATAAAACTCCGGAAAAAGTATGGAAAAATCAAAGATAAATAAAGACACCTAAATCTAATTTTTTGGGATTTTTTTTAATTAAGAAAATATGTAAATAAAATATCAGGTCAAAAACCGCTAAAAATACACAATGTACAAAAGAGGCCCAAAACCCAACTTTCACATATGAGCTCCGATTCACTTGAACTTGGTCTTGTTTTGAAGGTAATTGAATGTACATTAGTTAAAAAGTGAGTAGGAACAAAATGGACACTAGATGGGGAAGATATGGGGCTTTGAGTCCGGAAGTCCTGAAACTAGGGTTTGGGTTTCTGGTCCACTTAACAGGTTTAGTGATTTTATTATATTTTTCATTTATTCTTGTTAGTGATATGTACGCAGCGGAAGTAGTTTTGTGTCATTCGGAGTTAGCATGAAGAAGTTAAAAATCCGAGAAGTTAGGCTATTTACATGTTATTTTTGGCTTGGATTTTTGGCTTCTTATTTTGTGCATAAATAATGGATAAAATGCAGTTCTTATGAAAACTTGCATGAATACTAATTATGCAGAATAAATGTAGAAATGTTGATGATTTTGAGGGAATGGAGCTTAATAAATGAGACTTAGAGTTATGAATCTGAGATTCATCATCCCCCTATACATAAACCATGCTCGTCCCTGAGCATCAAAAAGAAATGCCATGAGGTGAAATGAGATTGGGTTCCATACCAAGACCATGACTTGAAGGTGAAAATTAAACTAAACTCGACCTTTCGATTAATAATGTGGCGGAACTTCCGTGAGACTTAGAATTTTAAAAATCAAAAGCCCTCAAGTTCTACATATCATTGTCACAGTTTCGGCTCAGAAGTCATCTTAGACAAATCCTCTTCCCAAAGTATACCCTATGAATATTGAACAACCAACTCATGTGTGTGAAGGGTTTTAGCTCTTCCCATCTAGAATGTCGGACTACCATGCTCCTCTCCTTTCCAGTAACTCGTCCTCGAGGAGTAAGGTATTTCTTTCTAAGGTCTGTCGCGTTGTGTTCACAATCAAATTGGGGGAAGAAGATAGAAGAAGGGGAAAAGAACTGGAGGGTGGCCAGTGTAGTCACCTCTCCTTGTGAAGATGGCCAGTGTAGCCGAGTCTCCAACAAGATCTGCAGGTTTCTTGAAGCTTGGACCTTTTTGGTCAGATTTTTATTTGGTAGAATGCTTATTTGTATTTGGAATTTTTGGTGGTTCTGCTATGATCTTGTTGTGCCCCTACGGATATAGAATCTTTTTGTTCCATACATTTTTTGGGATCTTAGAAAAAATTGTGCCTATCTGTCCATCCCTTTTCCGAAGCTTTATTTCAACCCGTACTCTGGTCTTTAGATTTCCACGCTACCAGAAAAGAGACTCACACAGTCTTCCAACATCCCATCTGAGTTGAGCAAAGTGCATAGTGCGAGAGTACAAATTAATTCCCTATTCTAGAGTTGTACCCATAATGAAGAGACCGGGTTAGACACTAAGAGTCAAACGCTGCACATTGTCATGTGGAACTTAAAGAATTAAGTCACAGACCTGAAGTTTCTAAAATCCTATTTCTCGGTGAAGTTCCTCTGAAAATTAGGTGGATTAAGGTCAAATCCAGACCACTCTCGGTTTCGGCTCATAACTCGGTTCAGAACCCAATGACTTTTCACAGATGCAAATGAATGAAATGTTGGATGAAGTGTAGGTGTGTGAAATGCATGCACAATTTTTTTTTTTGATGCAAAAATGAAATAAGAATCCATTTTTTTAAACAATTTTGGGCACGGTTAGTGCTAGTAGCAAAACTCTTTTTCTTTTTCTTTTTTTTGTGTTTTTTTTGTTTTCTCTTCTCTTTTTTTTTTCAAATTAATTACCCACCCTATAAATACATATAACTTACACGAAAGTATGAGATATGGGTAAAATATATACGAAGTATATACACAGACCCCCTATACTTAGCGAGTGTTGTATCCTCAGAGCACAAGAAGTGTAAAGAAGACATAGCCCAGGCTAAGCGTAAGAGAGTGAAAAATGAAAAAATGAAGCAGTCGGGATATGTGAATGAGGACAGTATATACAGGTGGATGTTGGTTCCCCCTATACTTAAGCTCTGGTCAGCCTAAGTATAGAAAAAGGGTGGAAGTGAAGTGATCGGGAGAAGGAGAAGGATGGTATGTATAGATGGCATCGGTCCCCTCCCTATACTTAGGCCTTGGCCTAAGTAGAGGAAGAAGCTGTACAAGGAGGCCGATGTGATCGGGAGGGAGGGTGGGAATGATATGATAAATCTTCGATGTCCTCGCTCTACGTGAAGTAGATGACCTCGACTTGAACTGCCTGCTCTTTGGGTGATTCAATATATGGCTTTAGCAATTGTCCATTTTGCGAAAGGTTGTGCATCATCTTTGAGTTCAGCAATATCGACGCTTCCATTGGTATGTATGTCGATGACAATTTAGGGATCCGTCCATTCTGATTTTAGTTTCCCATGAAAAATCTTCAACCGAGCATTAAACAACCACACTTTCTGCCCAGGGACAAAGGTTTTATATCGAATGTGTCTATCATGCCATCTCTTGACCTTGTCTTTATAGATTACACTGTTGTCGTATGCTTCGTTTCGGATTTCAATTAGCTCATTCAGATTTAATTCTCGACATAGTTTCCCAAGGTGACAACTCCACTTCAACTTTTCGATTGCCCATTCTGATTTGTGAAACAATTCTGCAGGTAGATGGCATGGCTTGCCATAGATCATCCTAAAAGGTGAAGTACCGAGTGGAGTCTTATAGGCTGTCCTATAGGTCCATAGAACTTGGTCCAACAGTTTCAACCAATTCATCCTATATGGACGAACCAACTTCTAAAGAATACCCTTCACCTCTCTATTAGAAACCTTTGCCATGCCATTAGATTGTGGATGATATGGGTTGGCTATTCTATGCTCAAATTTGTACTCCTTAGCCAAAGATCTCATCTCCCTGTTCATAAAGTGGCTACCTCCATCAGAAATCAAAACTTTTGGTATCCCGAACCTTGCAATGATATTATCCTTGATAAACTTACAGACGACTTTGCTATATGTGGTTTGGGTTAGAATAACCTCTACCCATCTTGATAAATAGTCAACCACTGACAAGATGTACTCAAATCCATTGTTGTTGGGAAAGGGACCCATAAAATCAATCCCCCATGCATCGAAAACATCACAGAAAATCATTGGTTGCATGGGCATTTCATCTCTGTATCCCACACTCCCTCCCATTCTTTGACAAATCGGGCTTGACCGTATAAACTCATTAGCATCCTGAAATAAGGTCTGCCAGTAAAATCCAGATTAGAATACCTTGTGCGCGGTTTTCTTTCCCGAATGGTATCCTCCAGCCTCGAGAGAATGACAATGTGTGAGGACACTCTGATATTCCTCCTGAGGAATTGATGAATCTCCATTTCATCACCTTTATTCATTAATTTTGGCCTTAAAAACCCCATCAAATGCATGTAAATAGCATTAATTTGTTCATAATAGCATTCATTATTTATTGCATTTATTGTACACAAAATAAGGTTTTTAATGCCAGGAATATAGAATAAAGAGAAGAAAATAAAAAGGAATAAAAGATTGCAAATATTTTATGACCCGAACCCCGAGACCAAGGCCAGCATGGAATTGGTCGATAAGGAATAAAGTAGTGGGAGATAAGGGCCAGTAGTACAATAAATACCTCATTTATTTGTTCATTTATTTATGCATTTTTGACACCTATTTTGTATATAATTATTCATTCATCAAATAGATAAACTTTGTACATGATTGTAGATAATAATGTAAATAAAAATACAAAATTAAGTTTGTACAAAAATGAGGCACAATACACATTTTATACTCATAATAAAAAGACAAAATCTCAACTTCACAGACCCATATCTTGCAAATAAAAACTCAAAATCACCTAAAATTACCTTTAATTGTATATAGCTTTTCAAGAAGTATTTAATAAAATTGGATCATAATTTTTGGAGTTCATATGTGAAAGTTAGGTTTTTGGCCTTCATTGTGCAATCTGCCTGATTAAAATATACAATTTATTCATTGTTCATTATTTTTACAAAATTATATTTTTAGAATTTTGTAAATAACGTATATATCACATGTACGTATTGAAATTAGAATAAAACTAAAAAGAAGTTGTAAAATTAAATAAGCTTATGTAATACATAGGCTAAATACCTATGTTTTAGATATACATGAATAAGAGGGGAACACATTCTTTTATAATTTTCTTCTTTCATATTTTTATTAAATTGTAAACATTACATATAATTTATTAAAAATACAAATCCAAAATAAAAACAAATGAAACACATTAAATAAATAAAGTATATATAAAATACAGGTAAAATACCTATTAGTATACCTACATACAACATACACCTATTTATTTAAATATGTAAATAAACTCATAAAAATTAAATTAAAATATATTTACACTCATAAAAAAAGTTATAAATTTATAAGATAAGAAAATAAAATATTAACTAAAATGTACAAAATAAAAATAAAATATACAAAATACATCTAAATACATGCATAAATACATTATTAAAACAAAACCATAATAAAATATATCAAAAAAATTAAATAAAAATCATAAATAAATACTACATGAATTAATACACATTTTTTTATTTTATAAGCAAATTTTAATAAAATCATCTATTATGTAAAATAATTCATTTTAGAATAAGGTCCCCTATTTTGTCCTCTAGCGTCCGAGGTGGACCAATGAGGGCGCGACCTTTGTTGACAGCCCGGTCAACTGTCCCATCCGGGACCTGGCGCTTAAGAGCCGTCTTTTCCCCGATTTTCTTCCCTTTTTCCCGGCCATCTCGTCCATCGATCGCGCTCGCGTTCTTTGCAAGAAATCATCCCTGATGATCACTGATGCCCGCCGATATCTTAGAACAACATGATGCTCAATGGATTACTCAATAAACGACGGTCAATAAGGGTGCATTCCCATGTTTATAAATAAGAAGCTCCACCCCCTCCTCAAATTTGGCCAATTTCCATCCACCCAAAAGCCTCGAATCCATTCCTGGGAGGTTCCTCGTGAAAGGGGGAGCATTTCAGCAACGTGAATCAGTCGGAGGAGGGATAAATTTTGTCGCGGCAGAGCTCCGGCGTCCGTCCTGCTCCCTGGTGGTCCCCAGGTATAAGAGCTATTCTTTCTCGCTTCTTAGGTAGATTTTAATTCAAGCATTTTATTCTCGTTCTTAGTTTAGCTTATAGATCAGTAGAGTAGCGTAAAATAGCGAAATCGAAGTTCGCCGGAGCTTCGCTCCAGCGACTTCTTCACCGTGGTACCCGCTGTTTCCGATCGCCATTTTCACCTCACTTCGTTCCCCATCGCATGCTCCATCTCCCGATCATTTTTGTTCAACTAAGGACCCCCCATCCTTGCGAATCGAAGCTCCACCTCCGCCTATCGTCGGAGCTCCTCCGCCTCGCCTCATCTTGCACCAAAGCTTCAAAACCCAAGGTCGAGGAGATAGCTGTCGTTCCCCTAGTTCTTCCTATGCAGGTTACACGAAGCAACGAGCCCCTTTGGACTCAATTCGAACCAGGAAGAGGCTCCTGGAGGTCCCGAACTTCATCGACCTCGCCTGGGCTCCTTGGACCTCCAGGAGCCATGCCAATACCACCGGCAGATGCGGGACGCCTCCAGCTACAATCAGAACATCTCAGACGTGAAGGAGAAGCCCAGAGGAGCCTGCAGTTCACGATCGAAGCTCGCCTCACGCGAGCTTCTTCCCTGTTCTTCCAGGAGGCTCCATCGTCGTCCGATCAGGAGGAGCGCCCTAGATTGAACCAGAACCGTTCGATGAAGCCCTGCACCGACCGTCAGATCAGCTCGGCTGATCTAATCTCGGCCCTTCATCGGCGAAATGATACCGGCCGTTGGATGCACGACGCGTGTCCAAGTGAGATCATCATCGCCGTCCACCAGCGCACACTTATGGGTAAATTGCAGATCTTCGCCCCAGCTTTTTGGTATTTATTGATTACTGTTGTAAATAAAAGTTGAAGTTCAAAATAATGTGGATATTTTGCATGGACCCCCCCACGCGTTTGTGATATTACTTTTAGGTCCAGTCCACGTCACCTCACGTGCCGTCCCACGTGGGGTGGTTAAATTCCAAAAGACCCCCTGTATGTTCGCAAATTTATTTTCAGTCCATAAAATAAAATTCCAACTGTATTATTTTTGTAAATTTTGTTGAAAAGACCCTGAACTTTATAAAATTGCAGACAGGTCCTTCCGCGCCTCACGTGCAGTACCACGTGAGGTGCGTAAAAATTGCATGTAAACCCTGGCAGTTTTCGTAAATTGTAATTTAGTTCCAAAAATGAAAATTAATATTTATTTCTGTAGGTATTTTTGCACAGTGCCCCTTAGGATTTATTTTATTTGCAAAAAAGCCCCTACCAGGCCATATATTCTTGATTGCTTGCTCCATTTATTTCAGGAATTCATGTAAACTCCAAAAATTCTCAAAAAACAGAGTTAAGCTCCTGTTCACTTGCACTTTCACGCCATATTTTTAGTTTTTTTTGTTGCATTTTTATATATATTAAAAATAAAAAACATGCCATTTCAATACTGTCTAGCTTAGAAAATACCAAAAAATATTAAAACACCTCGAAAAATTCCAAAAAAAATTCCCTACTATCTATTTTATTATCTGTTAGTGTCAGTCAAAAAATCACTAAAAATTGCAAAAGAAAGAACCATAAATATTTGAAAATACCTTAAAAATTCTAAAAAATATATAAAATCATAAAAAAGTCAGAAAAATACAAACTCAAATTCTGTAGATTCCCCATGTTAATCTCTTTATTTTAAAATTATTTTGGAAAAATTTTGTGGCTGTTTGATATTTTTCATTCCAATTTTACTTTCAGCCAGTGAATTATTCCCTGTTTTCCTTTATTTTGCCATTTAAAAATGCCAAAAATATTCAAAAATACCCAAAAATCACAAAAACAGTAAAAAAATCATAAAAAGACCAAAAATATATTATTTTTTGAATTTTTGACTATTTTTGCATACTTTTATAAACATTTTAGCACCTCTTTTATTATATAGTTTATATATTCCAATATTGAAAAAGAAAAAAAATCTAAAATATAAAAAGAAAATATAAAATCAGAAAATTAAAAATCAAAATACAAAATTAATTTTTTAATAAATAAATAAATAAATATATGCATATATAGATTATATTCTCTGTACATAACTCTTTATGGGTGCATATATTTATATGTCTATATTATATAAATCATATATATATATATATATATAAATATACAAGTATATATAATATTAAAAGTGTATATATATATATATATATATTAATAAAAAAATTTAGTAAAAAATATAAAACTCCAAAAACCCACAAAAATATGATTCATGCAAGGATGACCCTGTTATACAGGAACACCGTAGGCTACTCAATTTTTGTATTGCTCTCTGTGGTTCGACCTCTACTTGCTTATTCACTATGCATTTTGTGGTAGAGTTAAATGTTAATTCACAATTTTGGGACTTAATTGATTTATTCTTTAATATGGGTTAATTGCTGATCAACTGGTGTTTTTTGAGTGGTCGCCTCAACGACACTACATTTTGACCCTCGCAAAATGCCAGTTATCAGATGGCGCCGTTGCCGGGGAGCAATGAGCGTAGCCTATCATATTTTGTCATTCTTATTTGGAATGTATTTATCATTGATTTTGTGAGCAGCTATTTCTTTGTAATTGATCACCATACTTGATTTGTTTATTTATTGTGATTAATTCCTTCCTGCTTTATTTAATTGATTGAGCTCTACTGATTGTATCTATTTGTGACTTTGTTGCGAGGGCCCGCCACGCGAGGATGGTTTCTTAGGAAGCCAATGCAACCGAGCTTGGAGGAGGTTGGTCTTCACTTCATGACTAGCTGGAGAGAGCACCAAGGACGTAAGGGGATGTGAATTAGATAGGCCTAGAGCAAGTAGGATTGTTTTTGTAATTTATGGTGAGAGAGAGACAGTTTTGGCATGTAATATAACTTGGACTCTACTCTTCACAACGAGTTCCAGTGCCCGGGTGTCTGTTCACCTGGGGGCCTCGTCGCAGCTTTCTCGTGTTTTCCGCTTTATTTTCTTTGTTTCCCGCTGTTTTGAGTTTTCCGCCTTTATTTTATTTGGTTTTGTGTGCATGGAGCCCCTAGACATAGACTTGCTTGATCGAGTAGACTAGGTCCAAACACCGTAAAAACATTGCATGCACCTATAGTACGATCTTGGACTTAGATCAAACTCTAAACAGTCGTGTCACCACCTTCAAGCCTACGCGCCGCGAGCTCTCCCTGCCAAGCGCTTCTCCTGAACTCGATGTGTCGAGAGGAGGAGGGGTGAGCCTAGACTGGACTCCTGGACTGAAGGGCGGTGACCGACTTGTGGTTCTTCACGATAATAGCAGCGAATGTTTAGGACGATTTTGCCGCTTGTTTACCGCCATGTAGATAGATTTAAACATTCTTTTTTGCATACCGCATGGAGAGAGATGGGATGCACTGTAAGTCTTCTAACTCAGCTTGCATCATTCGGTTGCATGGTGAGATTTCCACCATGGAACCAATTGCACGGCTTTTCCGCTATCTCCCTCTGATTTTGAGCACCTAGGACTTAAAGGAAAATCTACAAAAACGTTAGGCACTGGTATGAAAACAGACTCAAAAAAGTGAAACCCTAAAAAATTAAAACAAGGGCACTGCTAAATAAACTTTGACCTTAATTAAAATCTGTAATGGACTATCCTTGTACTGGGTTCATAAAGCCCTCATTGTTTTCATGTACCTTTGGAGGGGGACCAAAACCCTACTCCCATGAGCGAGGCACGTCCCATAAGGAATAGAGCCAGATTCCCAGTCTGCAACTGCCTTGTGTATCGCCTGGATTTCCGAAGTAATGGCGCTTCTATCGTTCGTGATCGAGTAGGGCCTTGTCAACGATGGTGTTCCCGCCTTGTGTGGAATATCGACATGGTCTAAAGTACTGAGCATATGCCACACCTTCACGGGGGTGTCTGTCTCATCGGTTTGCATCCGAGTAGGTTCTTGTACGCTCACAGGTGATTCCGTTGCGAGTGAGAACCGAAGTATTGGTTTCGCCTATCGACTTCCTCTCTCTATTTCTTTGGCTGAGTAGGGATCCAGGAAGGGTTACAAGGACCTCAAAAAGTACAGACTACATGTTACAAAGGAGGAGGATAAGTACGGGATTTTTTTCTGGTAGTACTCTCTCTCCCATAGGGGTAGCGTGCTAAGGACTTGTTAAAAGATTTGCCTGAAATAACAACTCTAAAACTGAAAAGATAATAAATAGCCGAACCTTCAAGGCTTCACATGGCGTGAGTTGGTGAACCCAGTTTTGTATTGTGTTTGTATGGATCTAGATTAAGGTTCAAAGATCGAGTTCCACGCCTTTGCGCAAATTTTGTTATGTCATTCTCCTTTGACCACCCCGCTCAGTCGAGCCTTTCTACTGTTTTGCATTCCTTTTATTCCTCGTTGACCATCGTATCCTTCTTACAACATCCAATCCGCTTTTGTGCTTCGCGAAGTTGATCCATGGATGGTTTCCGTCGGGACCTCGCCGACACCCACATCGATTCCATAGACTCAACTCTGCCAATAAATTCGAGGCGATTCCCGAGAACCCGATCCGGACTTTGCGGATCGATCTCCAGACTCCTCGTTTTCTACCTTTCTCTTGGCCACCCAATAATCTGGGATCACTTTTGTCCCGCTTTCGCCATTGTGAATGGAAGTCGATTACAGTCTACATCTTTTTCCGTTCACAACATGCTGGGGTTGACTTGAATTCCAGCTTCATCATGACAGCTGAACAAAATTGCAAATGGTCTGATGTGGACTATCTCATTCTGCAGATAGAAGACAGATCAAGCCCTGGAGACTACTCTGGAGTTCATTTCGTCAGACTCAGACCCTGATATGGCTCCCCAAGGAAAGGGCAATGGTCAGCAGCCACCCCAACCAGAAGGACAGTTGCTAGATCATAATCAGGTTAATGCACAACTGTTGGCATCTATCCAGGCCATCCAGCAGCAGCTCACCGAGCAGGCCCTAGCGCAGACAGCTTTTCAGGATATGTTGAACGATGTGATGAACCGAGCCAAGGGAGGAGGAGGCAGAAGAGCAGGTGGAGGCGGAGGAGGAGGTGGTGGTCACCCTGATGATGAGCCAGAAGGTGGGGGACCCAAGCCTACACTGAAAGAGACGTACAACCCTGGAGACAGCCAGATGACCGAGTGTATCCTTTTTCCATTGATGCATGCTCACTTTGAGCTGAAACCCTAGTTCCTTTCTCTTCTCCCTACATTCCATGGAAACACCAGTGAAGAGTCATACATTCACCTGCAGCAGTTCTCACGCATCTGCCGCACCACTCACTATCCCAATGTTCCTTTGGACATTGTCAAGATGATGGCTTTCCCCTTCAGCTTATAGGACAAGGCCCTCTATTGGGTCAACCATCTGGGAAAGGTTGTGACGACATGGGAGGAGCTGAAGTCAGCTTTCTTGCATAAGTTTTACCCTCTTGGTCGGCTCAACCAGATGCGAGCTCGAATCAGCAATTTCTCCCAAGGAGCCCACGAGTCCGTACACGAAGCATGGGAGAGATTCACCGATCTGCAGGAGAAATGTCCCCATCATGAGATTCCGAAGACCAGTTTGGTCCAACACTTCTTTGGGAGACCAAACACCGAGAGCCAAAGGCTCGTTGACGCAGCATGTGGGGTTTCACACTTTAACAAGGATGAAGATGTAGTCTGGCAAATATTCGAAGAAACGACCGAAGAAGGAAGAAATTTGGTCGCGGTGGAGCTCCGGCGTCCGTCCTGCTCCCTGGAGGCCCCCAGGTATAAGAGTTGTGCATTCACTGATTTTAGTTAGAATTTTATGTTAGCTTTTTATTCATGAATTTAGATTAGTGTTTAATTCTTAGGTGTAGCGTAAAATCGAGTACCCGAAGTTCGCCGGAGCTCCGCTCCGGCGAGCATTTCCCGGTACCACCGACGTTTTCCGACCACCCTCTCGCCTCCATTTTCCTCACGCCCCATGCACCTTCACTCACCCAGGCACCTTCATCACCCATGCCCCAGACACCTTCACTCACCCAGGCACCTTCACTTACCCAGGCACTTTCATTTTCCCACGACCCAGGCACATTCACTCACCCAGGCACCTTCACTCACCCACGCCCCTCTCTTCATCTAAGGCATATCAGAAGCAGCCCAAGATCCTCCAGAAACAAGTACACATGGTAGCGTCCCACGAAGCGGAGAGAGATGAGAGCTCCAACCTCAGTATCATCAGGGGCCATCTCTCTAAAGTTGATATCATTGAGAAGCGATCACAGGACCTTGCAAAACATGCTGTGATCGAGAAGAGGACTCATAATTTAGACAAGCTTGATTAGATCAACAAGCACCTTGAACTGTTGGTGGGCACCATCAACTCTGTTCAGTCGGCAGCACCATCAGAAGCTCCAATTGAGAAGAAGGACGGGCAGCAACCGCAGCATCAGCCTTAGCTGAGCCAGCAACCATCGGTAGTCCAGCACGTGTACTACGTGCAGGCACCCGACCAGGGCCAGTCGCAGCAGCAGATGGTTGTGTACCAACCAGAGTTTCTTTCCGTATCCGATCCAATCTTCCCACCACCATCCCTGATTCAGGAAGTGAACGGGGTATGGACCAACGAAGCACAACCAACCTGTCCTATGGGACAACCTCAGGGTTAACCACTTGTCAACCGGCAATACCACCAACCTCCGGGTGATCGTTTTGGACAGTCCTCTCAACCACCGCAGCAGTATCATCAGCCTCCCCAATATGCAAATCAATGGAGGTAGAATCAGCCATACCGACAGTTGCAATACCGCCACCCACAGCCGTTTCATCAGTATGCGGCTGCTCCACCTCAGCAGTATCAGCAGTATCCTCCTCCCTTTTATCAACAGCTTCAACTTCCTGCACCACTCCAGCACCACCAGCAACAACCTCCGCACCCATCCATGCAACAATAGCGTGGTCTACACACTGAACCCACCGAGGTACCCCTTGTGAACCCTACCATGGACTGTCTGGCCCAACTCGTCAAAGGGCTGGCGGAAAAGACCAAGAGGCTCGACGACCTGACCGCCACTAGAACTTCTATTCCAGCTCAGGTCGAGGCCAACCCCAATAACCTCAAAAAGAAAGAGTAGGTAGAATGTGATGTCTTGTCCGTGTTTGAAAATAATATTATTGTTTATTCTAATGTTGTTGCTCTCAGGAGCGGTAGGGCCTTGCCTCCGCCTGCTACCAAGAATGGGGTGAATAAAGAAACAGGTGGATCGTCATCTTCCGCATCAGCTGTGCCAGCTACAGGGGCATGTGAGGAGGAGGAAGAAGAAGAAGCCATTCCAGCCGTTGTGCATTGTCAGAAAAATCAAAGACAACAAAAAGAAGTTTGTAGCCGAAGCGAAGCCGCACCAGCCTTGGAGGAGCCGCCAGCAGCAGCCGATCCCTCGCCAGCCGATGGAGCAGACGCTATACTTTTTGATCGCCCCTCAGCACCAGCATGTCAGGATACAGCTTGTACTCCTTTTTGTAGTCCGGATTGACAACATTCTGTGGGCAATGATATTGATGTAAAAAAGAACTCTATTTTTCTTGCTAGAGATGTACATATTCATTTTCCGCATGCAATACAAAAATCCAAAAAAAATGCAAAAAGAAAAAGTGCTTTGTCTGATCCTAGAGTTGTGGAAATACTAGACAAGTTGACTGTTGAGATTCCCTTATTTAAGGCCGTGGAATACATGCCAGCTGTGAAGAAGAACTAAAGGAGGCATGTACCAACAAGCGTCGCCCCGCACAAGAGAACAGACGCAGAGATGTAGAGAAGCATGTGCTCTCCATGGCCACTGTGGCAGCTTTCAACAATCTTCCACAGAAGAAGCAAGACACAGGAGCACCTCTTATCATTTATGAGATTTTTGATCAGGTCTTCGAGCGCACTCTCCTCGACAGTGGGTCTTCCATCAACCTTTTGCCATCCTCAATAATGCAAGAATTTGGGCTGGGTCCACTCAAGCAGACACGAATGATCCTTCAGTTCGCTGACCGATCCATCAAGCGACCCCATGGTCTGTTGGAAGACGTCGTAGTTAAAGTGCAGGAGATGCAATTCCCAACTGATTTTGTAGTCCTTGATATGGACTCACCAGCACCCCTACTCCAGACCCCTATCATCCTTGGCCGACCATTCCTACGTACTTCAGGTGCCGTGGTTGATTACGGGTCTGGCAAGATCACTTTTAGCTCGAACACCAAGCATATCACTATAAACATGAGCAGAGAGCCGAACGCCACGACCGATGAGAGGCATGCAGCATCTGAAGCAGACTGTTACTTTATTGCAGAGATCAAAGATCCATCCTTGTCATTGAATGATTCGTGGACCCGAGAAATCCTCTCTCTTGAGGAAGACTTGGAAAGCACAGTTACCTCATGCTCCGATGATTCTTGGGAGACAGATTCTCAGATGCAGGCACATCTCTTTGATCAATCACTCCTGACCAAACACGATCAACCTAGTGCAGAACCGTTCGACACCTCACTAGGATCTCAACAGAATGATGAGGATGGTAGCCCTCTCAAAGAAGCACATCCTACCATCAGCATAGTGTCTGAAGTGACCAACAAGTTGGGCAGGTCAAAACCAGAACTCAAGCCACTTCCTGCAGACCTGAAGTATGCTTTCCTTGTGGGTGAAGAACAAATGTATCCAGTCATCATCAGCAGCAGGCTGAATCCGGATCAGGAATCTCATCTTCTCGACGTTCTAGAAAAGAACCGCAAGGCACTTGGTTGGTGCGTATCAGATCTCCGAGGGATAAATCCAGCTTTGTGTTCACACCACATCTATCTGGAAGAAGATGCCAAGCCATCCGCGAAGTCCAGCTTTGTGTTCACACCACATCTATCTGGAAGAAGATGCCAAGCCATCATGCGAATTCCAAAGAAGGTTGAACCCTAACCTCCGGGAAGTCATCATGAAAGAGATAACGAAATGGTGTGATGTAGGCTTTATCTATCCCATCTCCGACTCAAAATGGGTAAGCCCACTGCATGTAGTTCCAAAGAAATCCGGGATTACCGTGGTTACCAATGACAAAGGAGAGGAAATATCCACTCGGGTACCAACATCTTGGCGGGTGTGTGTTGACTACCGCCGGCTTAATGCGGCAACTATGAAGGACCACTTCCCCATGCCCTTCATTGATCACGTTCTGGAGAGACTAGCAGGCAAGGAGTTATTCTGCTTTTTGGATGGGTATTCCGGGTACAACCAAGTGGCTATCGCCCCTGAAGATCAAGAGAAGACTACCTTCACTTGCCCGTTCGGCACCTACGCCTTCAAGAGAATGCCCTTTGGGTTATACAATGCACCTACAACTTTCCAAAGATGCATGCTAGCAGTCTTCGCCGAGATGGTAGGCAGTTTTCTTGAGGTGTTCATGGATGACTTCTCTGTCTATGGTGATAGTTTTGATTCTTGTCTTGAGCACCTAGAAAGAGTGCTTCAGAAGTGTCGTGAAGTTAATCTAGTGCTTTCATGGGAAAAGAGCCACTTCATGGTCACCGAAGGCATCATGCTGGGTCACGTTATTTCCAAACGTGGCATGGAAGTCGACCAAGCGAAGGTGGATGTTATTGCAAATCTAGAGCCACCTCAGTCAGTGAAAAATGTAAGGTCATTTCTGGGGCATGTGGGATTTTACAGACGATTCATCAAGGATTTCAGCCGCATTGCCCGACCTTTGACAAGACGTCTATGCAAGGAAACTGAGCTCGATGTAGATTAGCAGGTTCTCCTTGCTTTTAATCAGCTGAAGGAGTTTATTACTCAGGCTCCAATCCTACAGCTGCCAGACTGGTCTCTTCCCTTTGAGATCATGACCGATCCGTCAGACTTTGCAGTTAGGGTTGTTCTTGGACAGAGGAAAGAGAAAGCGCCCTATGCCATTCACTACGCCAGTAGAACATTAGATGAAGCACAAGGAAATTACACAGTGATAGAGAAAGAGTTGCTGACTGTGGTTTTCGCCCTTGAGAAGTTCAGATACTATGTGCTTGGATCAAAAGTCACCATTTTTACTGACCACTCTGCTATCCGGTACCTCCAGCAGAAGAAGGATACCAAGACGAGGCTGATTCGATGGATACTTCTCCTCCAGGAATTTGATTTGGAAATCAAGGACAAGCCTGGAGTTCAGAATGTTGTAGCAGACCATCTCTCCAGAATTGAGCAACCTGAGCCACCTCTGAACAGTGCACCCATTACAGAAACCTTTCCTAACGAATCAATCTTAGCAGTGGATTCTCTTCCTTGGTATGCTGATATAGTCAATTACCTCGCCTCTAGGGTAACACCACCGGATTGGATGAAGAATCAGAAGAACAAATTCATGTCGACCATTCGATTCTATCAATGGGAGGATCCTCTTTTATTCAGGGAAGGAGCAGCTTGCATTTGGCACAGGTGCATCCCTCAGGAGGAGCATTTTAGTGTCCTCGAGCATTGTCACTCGCTCGAATCTGGTGGGCATCACTCTGGAGACCGTACGACAGCCAAAGTGCTTCATTGTGGCTTCTGGTGGCCCACGTTTTTTAAGAATGCAACAGAATTTATCAAATGATGTATTGACTGCCAGAGATTAAAAGGTAGACTCACTGCAAAAGATTCGATGCCCCTGAAAATCATTCAGATAGCAGATGTTTTCGATGCATGGGGCATTGACTTCATGGGACCTTTCCCTAACAGTCAAGGTTTTGAGCACATCCTTCTTACCGTCGATTACGTGAGTCATTAGGTTGAAGTTATTCCCGCTCGAGCCGCCGACAACCGAACAGTGTGTCAATTCCTGAAGAAGAACATCATTTCGCGATTCGGGATACCAAAAACTCTCATATCTGACGGGGGTAGCCATTTTATTAACAAAGAGGTCAAGAAATTGACGAAGGAGTACGGCATCGACCATCATGTTGCGTCTCCTTACCACCCTTAGACCAATGGCATGGCAGAATTATAAAACAGAGAAATCAAGACTATCCTACAGAAGCTTGTCAGGCCAAACAGAAAAGATTGGTCCCAACTCTTGGACTCGGTCCTATGGGCTTAAAGAACCACCTACAAGTCTCCCTTGGACATGTCGCCCTATCGTCTTGTATATGGGAAGCCGTGCCATTTGCCCGTTGAATTAATTCACAAGTCTTTATGGGCAATCAACATGTGCAATTTGGACTCACGAAAAAGTGGTCAGAAAAGAAAGGATGATCTGAATAGACTCTTGGAATTCCGAAAATATGCATACGATAACACATTGATGTACAAGGAGAAGGTGAAACACTGGCATGACCGGCACATCCGATGAAAGACCCTCGATGTTGGACAGAAGGTGTGGTTAGTTGATGCAAAGTTGCGGATCTTCCCGGGCAAATTAAAGAGTAAGTGGACAGGGCGATTTCGAGTTTGTGAAGTGCGTTACAATGGAAGTATTTCTATATCAGAATTGACTCCTGATGCACAGCCATTCGTCGTCAACGGTCAACTCCAGAAGACTTACCTCGAACCACATACATTCTTGGCCGTTGTAGACTCCATTCAGCTCGTGCACCATGATGACATATCCACAACAGCGACAGCATCAGAAAATTCAGACAATGCACCCCAAAAACTGTTTATCTAATTTTCTTTTTCTCTTCTTTTCTTCTTTCTCTGCGTTTTTGTATCAAAAAGTGCTGCTCCTTTTTGTCAGTCTTCTATACTCAGGACGTACTTTGTCCTAAGTATAGGGGGGTGTGCACCAAGAGTTCTTTTATTCTTTGATCCTCTCCATTGTCTCCTCTTCTTGTCTATAATTAGGAGTATCTTACCCTAAGTATAGGGGAGGACAATTTGAGTACGATTTGTGTATTCCCACCCTTGACCCTCCCTGCTTTATGTACAGCCTGCTATACTTAGGATTACTTGATCCTAAGTATAGGGGGGGATGGTCAACTTCTCATTTGTTCATTTCTTATTCATATATATTCTTTAGACTTGTCTATACTCAGTACGAGTTATGTCTTGTCTTTTCTCTTCGACCTATGAGGACATAGCTCAAGCTAAGTATAGGGGGGTCGTATATACCATGTATATACTATAAGCCATAACTCATACTGAAAAATTAAACATCACCTCAATCTAAAAAATAATAAGGTAAAAAGTAGCTTTATAATAATGAAGGATGATTGTGAGATCCTCAGACTTGTTGTACTTATACTGATTAATAAGTCAGGAAAAGCGTTTTGTGCAAAAAGTTCTCTTTGAAAAATCTTTTGAAAATTGCTTGAAAAATAGTGTGTACAAGTATTCAACCTTTGTAAAATCAGTTTCGCTTGTAAAATTTATTTTCTTTGAGAGAAATAAAAATGTGTGAAAATTAGTGTGCAAATGATTGGAAAATTTTGGTTGTCAAATTATTTTAGAAAATCTATCTATTCTGTGTAAAAGACCTTTGCAAAAATCATTTCCAAATGCATGTACATGTTTGTAAAATTATTTTGGACTATATTTTTTCAAAAACCTTTTGAAAATGATTCTCGAATAAGTCTGAGGAGTCTGCACAAAAATCTCTCATACGAAAATAAGCAATAATCCCAAATAAAACATATAAGAGCCTAAACTGTGTTGGACATAAAATGCAGTTTTTCTTTGTATATACTGATTAATAAATCAGGTTAAATACCTTTACAGTATGATTTGAAAAATAGTGTGAACTGTTTGAGAAAATTTGATGTGAAATATTTTCAACCTGTGTAAAATTGTTTTGTTTTAAAATCTTTTTCTTTGTGTGGAATAAAGGATTTGAAAACCCTATGTGCAAATGTTTTGAAAAATGTTTGTCAAAACTATTATATATAGTGTGAAAAATCTTTGCAAAAATAGTTTTCAAGTGTGTGTAAATGCTTGTAAAAATTATCGTGTACTATAGTTTGCAAAATTATTTTCAAACTAGATCTGAGGAATAAAAGCATCATTACAAATACTTGTAAATTATAAATAACATAAATTCTTTCTGTACAACCTGAATAAATTACTTCGTTAAAACCTGTAAGTCTTTAAAAATCCATACATTTTGTAAATAAAGCGGCACACCCGTGTAAATAATTGTATGTACTTTTTGTATGTGTCAAGCTTTTTATTTGCAAAAATTCCTTGTGTAAAAAGATTCTTTGATTTTTGGAAATTCCTTGTGAAAAATTGCATCATTCATTGTGCATAACATGAGCATACCATCCATATTCTTTTTGAGTGAGCTTGATGATTGAATCAGTCCAATAAAGTCTAAAATTGGAGCTTGGTTGGACCTTACTGCACTTAACTGCACTGGAACCTTATGGGAACTAGGTTTAAGGTACTTCAGGTCTATGCAGACTTAATTCTTTGAGGAATCAGGGCTGGGTTCAAGTCACCTCAACTGACTAACTAGAACTTTTCAAGACACACGCATGACTCTTGTCGACCGTGACCTAACTTGGACACTTGCACCTTTCACTCGGCTCAACTCAGTTAGGGTGGTAAAGGGGTTGGATTTGCCAGTCTGAGAAGCACACGGGTGGAAACATTCGTCCTCGTCTAGGGAGGGAAGTGCACCCCAACCTGGTCTAGTAGCCATAAGGTCTAATGACAGGAGAATGTGGGTTGCAATAAAGCTTCAAAAGAGGGATAGTCTACTGGCTCAAGAGGAAAAACTCCTTATGTAAATGCTGCTGTGAATAGTATAAAAAAATAAAAAAAATGGTCAGGCATGTACAAAAATGAAAAGCCTGCAAAGTATGTACATATGTTGTATAGCCAATAAGCAAGCTTGAGTTCCAAAGTCAAATATGTGAGCCTGCAGCTGGATGACTTAACTACACTGGTCTTGCATCCTCGGATAGGTAGCTACACTGGCTACCGTCCATTCTTCTCTTCACCCCCTCCTCTTGAGCTGGTGGCCACTTGAACTTAGAAGGGAATACCCCGCTCCTCGAGGAAAGAGCTGTTGGATTGAATCATTGGGTTGTCATTCTGGAGAAGTCAGTTCCCTTGTCATTTCAGTTGGGGAGAGCCACTAGCACTTACACTGTACAAGTCAGCTTCATAGTTATAAGGGTTTACATATGATGTAGATCAGTTCTGACCTGGCTATTGAGGAGGGTTGAACCGAGTTCCGTGACTCTGGAAGGCTGTTGTATTCTAAAGCTGGTTCCCGACTAGGTTCCACACACATCTAGACCCAAGGTCTGACAGAAGCTCCAAATTCAGATTTTGTAAAGACATGCATTGCACTGAAAGCAACCCTATTCACTCTATCCTTCTTCAATTCTCTTTTTCTTTTCTTTATTCTTGTTGTACTTATTGCATAAGTATTTGCTAGGGACTAGTAAAGGAAAGTATAGGTGGGTGATGAATCTCCATTTCATCACCTTTATTCTATCATTTTGGCCTTAAAAACCTCAGCAAATGCATGTAAATAGCATTAATTTGTCCATAATAGCATTCATTATTTATTGCATTTATTGTACACAAAATAAGGTTTTTATTGCCAAAAATATAGAATAAAGAGAAGAAAAGAAAAAGGAATAAAAGTTTGCAAATATTTTATGACCCGAACCCCGAGACCAAGGCCAACATGGAATTGGTCGACAAGGAATAAAGTAGGGGGAGATAAGGGCCAATAGTACAATAAATACCTCATTTATTTATTCATTTATTTATGCATTTTTGACACCTATTTTGTATATAATTATTCATTCATCAAATAGAGAAACTTTGTACATGAAAGTTGTAGATAATAATGTAAATAAAAATACAAAATTATGTTTGTACAAAAATCAGTCACAGTACACATTTTATACCCAGAATAAAAAGCCAAAATCTCAACTTCACAGACCCATATCTTGCAAATAAAAACTCAAAATCACCCAAAATCACTTTTAATTTTATATAGCTTTTCAAGAAGTATTTAATAAAATTGGTTTCATAATTTTTGGGGTTCATTTGTGAAAGTTAGGTTTTTGGCCTTCATTGTGCAATCTGCCAAATTAAAATATTCAATTTATTCATTGTTCATTATTTTTACAAAATTATATTTTTAGAATTTTGTAAATAATGTATATAATACATGTACATATTTAAATATGTAAATAAACTCAATAAAATTAAACAAAAATATATTTACACTCATAAAAATAAGTTATAAATTTATAAAATAAGAATATAAAATAATAAACTAAAATGTACAAAATAAAAATAAAATATATAAAATACATGTAAATACTTGCATAAATACATTATTAAAATAAAACCATAATAAAATATATCAAAAAAATTAAATAAAAATCATAAATAAATACTACATGAATTAATACACATTTTTTATTTTATAAGAAAATTTTAATAAAATCATCTATTATTTTAAATAATTCATTTTAGAATAAGGTCCCCTATTTTGTCCTCTAGCGTCTGAGGTGGACCATTGAGGGCGCGGCCTTTGTTGACTGCCCGGTCAACTGTCCCATCCGGGACCTGGTGTTTCAGAGCCGTCTTTTCCCCAATTTTCTTCCCTTTTTCATGGCCATCTCGTCCATCGATCGCGCTCACGTTCTTCATAAGAAATCATCCCTGATGATCACTGATGTCCGCCAATATCTTAGAACAACACGATGCTCAATAGATTACTCAATAAACACTGGTCAATAAGGGTGCATTCCCATGTTTATAAATAAGAAGCTCCACCCCCTCCTCAAATTTGGCCAATTTCCATCCACCCAAAAGCCTCGAATCCGTTCCTGGGAGGTTCCTAGTGACAGGGGGAGCATTTCAGCAACGTGAATCAACCGGAGGAGGGATAAATTTTGTCGCGGCGGAGCTCCGGCGTCCGTCCTGCTCCCTGGTGGCCCCCAGGTATAAGAGATGTTCTTTCTCGCTTCTTAGGTAGATTTTAATTCAAGCTTTTTATTCCCGTTCTTAGTTTAGCTTATAGATCAGTAGAGTAGCGTAAAATAGCGAAATCGAAGTTCGCCGGAGCGTTCTTCACAGTGATACCCGCTGTTTCGGATCGCCATTTTCACCTCACTTCGTTCCCCATCTCATGCTCCATCTCCCGATCATTTTTGTTCAACCAAGGACCCCCCGTCCTTGCGAATCAAAGCTCCACCTCCGCCTATCGTCGGAGCTCCTCCGCCTCACCTCATCTAGCACCAAAGCTTCAAAACCCAGGGTCGAGGAGATAGCCTTCGTTCCCCTGGTTCTTCCTATGCATGTTACACGAAGCAACAAGCCCCTTTGGACTCGATTCGATCCAGGAAGAGGCTCCTGGAGGTCCCGACCTTCATCGACCTCGCCTGGGCTCCTTGGACCTCCAGGATCCATGCCAAGACCACCGGTAGATGCGGGACGCCTCCAGCTACGATCAGAACATCTCAGACGCGAAGGAGAAGCCCGGAGGAGGCTGCAGTTCACGATCGAAGCTCGCCTCGTGCGAGCTTCTTCCCTATTCTTCCAGGAGGCTCCATCGCCGTCCGATCAAGAGGAGCGCCCCAGATTGAACTAGAACCGTTCGATGAAGCACTGCACCGACCGTTAGATCAGCTCGGCTAATCTAATCTCGGCCCTTCATCGGCGAAGCGGTACCGACCGTTGGATGCACGGCGCGTGTCTAAGTGAGATCATCAGTGCCATCCACCATCGCGCACTTATGGGGAAATTGCAGATCTTCGCCCCAGCTTTTTGGTATTTATTGATTACTGTTGCAAATAAAAGTTGAAGTTCAAAATAATGTGGATATTTTGTATGGACCCCTTGCGCGTTTGTGATCTTACTTTTAGGTCCAGTCCACGTTACCTCACGTGTCGTACCACGTGGGGTGGTTAAATTGCAAAAGACCCCCTGTATGTTCGCATATTTATTTTCAGTCCATAAAATAATATTCCAAGCGTATTATTTTTGTAAATTTTGCTGAAAGGACCCTGAACTTTATAGAATTGCAAATAGGTCCTTCCACGCCTCACGTGCAGTACCACGTGAGGCGCGTGAAAATTGCATGTAAATCCTGGCGGTTTTTGTAAATTGTAATTTAGTTCCAAAAATGAAAAATAATATTTATTTCTGTAGGTATTTTTGCACAGTGCCCCCTGGGATTTATTTTATTTGCAAAAATGCCCATGCAAGGCCATATATTTTTGATTGCTTGCCCAATTAATTCAGGCATCATGAAAACTCCAAAAATTCTCAAAAAACAGAGTTAAGCTCCTATTCACTTGCACTTTCACATTATATTTTTAGTTTTTATTTTTGTTGCATTTTTATATATATTAAAAATAAAAAACATGCCATTTCAGTACTGTCTAGCTTAGAAAATACCAAAAAATATTAAAACACCTCTAAAAATTCCAAAAATATTCCCCATTGTCTATTTTTTTGTATATTAGTATTAGTCCAAAAATCACTAAAAATTGAAAATGAAAAAATGTTAAAATTTTGAAAATACCTTAAAACTTCAAAAAAAAATATAAAATCATAGAAAAAATCAGAAAAATACAAACCAGGTTCTGTAGATTCCCCATGTTAATCTCTTTATTTTAAAATTAGTTTGGAAAAATTTTGTGGCTGTTTGATATTTTTCATTCCTATTTTACCTTCAGCTAGTGAATTATTCCCTGTTTTCCTTTATTTTGCCATTTAAAAATGCCAAAAGTATTCTGAAAAATACCCAAAAATCACAAAAATAGTAAAAATTCATAAAAAGGCCAAAAATATTTTATTTCTGAGACTTCGACTATTTTTGGATATTTTTTAAAATATTTTAGCACCTCTTTTATTATATAGTTTATATATTCCAATATAGAAAAAAAATAAATCTAAAATATAAAAAGAAAATATGAAATCAGAAAATTAAAAATCAAAATACAAAATTAAAAAATTTAAAAAAAAATAAAAATAAATAAATAAATAAATGCATAAATATATTATATTCTCTGTATATAAATCTTCATGGGTGCAAATGTTTATATGTCTATATTATATAAATCATATATATATAAATATATAAGTATATATAATATTAAAAGTATATATATATTAATAAAATTTTTTTTTAATAAAAATATAAAACCCCAAAAACCCACAAAAATAGGAACACCGTAGGCTACTCAATTTTTGTATTGCTCTCTGTGGTTCGACCTCTACATGCTTATTCGCCATGTATTTTGTGGTAGAGCTAAATGTTAATTCACAATTTTGGGATTTAATTGATTTATTCTTTAATGTGGGTTAATTGCTGATCATCTGGTGTTTTGTGAGTGGTCGACTCAGCGACACTACATTTTGACCCTCGCAAAATGCCCGTTATCAGGAATACATCTTCTCCAGACACAATCCGGTCCTTCATATAAAAGGAAAGAATCATCCCAATGGTATTTTCTCGAATCTATCTTCAACCGATCAATGATTTTCTTGGTCCAAACAAAGGGAACCTTCTTGGAGATAAGATAGTTCACTATGTCGAAATACAACGAGGTTGAGTCAATAACGCAAACTGATTCGTCTGGAAAAGTCTCCTTAATTGGTCCAATGTCAGGATAATCGTTTTGCTCGATTCGGGAAAGGTGATCAGCAACAACATTCTTTATTCCAGGTTTATCCTTGATCTCTAAATTAAATCCTTGGATTAACAAGATCCATCTCAAAAGTCATGCCTTGGCATCCTTCTTATCCATGAGATATCTAATTGCTGTGTGATATGTGAAAATTGTCACTTTGGAGCCCAATATGTAAGATCTGAATTTTTCAAGGGCCCAAACAATCGCGAGCATTTCCTTTTTAGTCTCTGTATAATTTCTCTATGCAAGATCCAACACTTTGCTCGCGTAGTTAATTGCATAAGGAATTCTATCTCTTCTTTGTCCTAGTATCGCTCCGACAGCAAAATGCGATGCATCAGTCATGTCTCGAAGGGAAGAGACCAGTCGGGAGCTTGTAATATCGACGATTTACATATTTTCTTTTTCAGGAGCTCGAAGGCTTCTAGACACCTGTGATTTACAATAAACTAGGTGTCTTTTCCTAGGAGCTCAGTCAGTAGGCGGGCGATCTTTGAAAAATATGGGATAAACCTTCGATAAAATCCAACATGCCCTAAGAACGACCTCACTGACTTGACATTGGTTGGTGGCTCAAGTTTCTTGATCACATCCACCTTGGCAGGATCGACCTCCATTCCCTTTTTGGAGATGATGTGCCCCAACACGATACCCTCAGTCACCATAAAGTGATTTTTCTCCTAAGAGAGTATCAAATTAACCTCCCTGCATCTCTGGAGGACTCGGTCCAAGTGCGCTAAACATGTATCAAATGAATCACCATGAATCGAGAAGTCATCCATGAAGACTTCCAGGAAATCACCAACCATTTCTGCAAATATGACAATCATGCACCGCTGAAATGTGTCTGGGCATTACAAAGCCCGAATGGCATGCGCATTAATGCATAGGTACTGAATGGGCATGTGAACGTGGTCTTTTCCTGATCCTTGGGAGCGATAGCTACTTGATTGTAGCCGACCATCAAGAAAACAAAAGAATGCTTTCCCTGCAAGTCTCTCCAAGATTTGATCAATAAATGGCAGTGGAAAGTAATCTTTCTTGGTCGCAGCATTCAGGCGACCGTAATCGACACAGACGTGCCACGACGTGGGCACTCGGGTTGCGATCTCTACCCCTTCCTCGTTGGTGACCATCTGGATTCCCGACTTCTTCGAGACGACATGAAGGGGGGCCACCCACTTGGTGTCAGAAATGGGGTATATAAATCCTGCTTTGCACCATTTCTCTATCTCTTTCTTATCCACTTCCCGAAGATTGGGGTTTAATCTTCTCTGAAATTCACGGGAAGGCCTTGCATTATCCTCAACATAAATATGGTGCGAGCAGAGAGCATGGTTTATTCCTACAAGATCCGACACAATCCAACCGATGGCCTTTTGATTTCGCTCAAGGACTTCGAGTAATATGGATTCCTGGTCCATGGTTAATGATGAGCTAATGATCACAGGGAATTTTTCTTTGGGTCCATTTAGAAATGCATACTTCAGTGTGGGAGGTAGTGGTTTCAGCTCTAGCAATTCTGAATAATCAATTAATTCTGGCTGAATGACTTTTGCATTTGGCTCAGTGTCGTTTGGTGGTAAATCACTTTGAGATGTGTTGGCTACCAATTCCGAAGAAAGTTGAGTCGGATCGTTAAAGTAGTGCGGTAATTCGGCCAAAGCTGCGTCCGACTCGTCATCAATATTTCTTGATTATCCCGAAGATGATAGGACTGACAAATCCGAAAGGATTTCTGTGTCATCAAGACTGTATTAATCTGGGTGACTAGATTTGTTTGGCAATATCTCACAAACTGCACTGTGCATTGTTTCTTCTTCTGATGATGTGCTTTCAATCTGCATGTCTAGCAGTTGGTCCCACGACCCAGTAGTGATGAGGAGATTGCATTCTGATGTTTCGACATATTCAGTGGTGGATTCTGAGTCTGGTCTTTGCCACTTTGTTTGTTTCATCTCCAAGTCCACTTCTCTGCCTGGAGAGCGGAACTTCATCATTCCGATGCCGTAATCGAATACAGCTTTGGCGGTCCTTAAGAATGGTCTTCTAAGAGTGATTTGTGATTCCTTCCAATGGTTCGGGGTCTCCATATCAAGGACAGTGAAGTCCACTTTGTATTCCGTACCCTCGATCACGATGATAACATTTTTTACTTCTCCCTTAGGTCTTTTAGCGGATTTATCAGCAAATTGGAATAAAGATAATGATTTCTTGAGAGGATCCAACTCCAATCTATAATATAAGGCTAAGGGTAGAAGATTAATGGAAGAACCATTGTCGAGAAGTGTGCGTGCGAACGCAATGCCGCCAATGCGACTCTCCACATAATGAGCACCCAGATCCCTTTTCTTTCTTGGCAGATGCTGATTTTTGACACATTTGGTAGTGGCAACTGTCAAAATATGAGTCTCCACAAATTAACTTGTTTTGTTTGTACGAGTCCTGGTGGGAGTGCAATTCACCTTCAAGTACTTCTGGAATGCTGGATTATTGGCCACATACTGATCAAAGGGTACTTTGACTGTGATATTTTGCTGGCAGAATCGTTCCATTTCTGGATCATCTAGAATGTTTTTCTTTTGTTTTCCTTTCTTAAGAGCATGGGGGAAAGGAATGGAAGAATTTGAGACAGTAGATAGAGAGCCAGAATCATAAATAAGAGCCTCTTTATTAGACTTGGAGTTCTTATTACAATCATAAACTTCTGATAATAATAAAAATCAGGTTGCTGAAAAGGTGACAAAGGTATTTTTGCAGCAACTAAAGGTTCAAGGTCCTCTGCAGACTCCATAGATGCTTTCCCTCTCTCTCTCGTGCTTAGATCTTCAGGCGTCTTTCTTCTTCCTCCTCGGAAGCATCCTCTGGTTGATCTTCCGAGTCTTCATGGTCCGATTCCCTTGCCCGGTCAGGCACGACCACGGTCCTTCTGCTCCAAAGTGACATGGCATTAATAATGTCAAACGAAAGGATCTCATGTTCAGATGTGGAAAAATCTGAATAGTATACATGTCCATTGTGTTGAGATGATTGAGATTTGTTCAAGCTATTAGGGTTAGCTTGAACTAGGGAAGGAATGGTTGTGGCTGGGGTAGTCTGCTCATCCTTCCAACGGGACAAGCGATTGACATCAACCCGCAAATCGTGCACCTCATTTCGGAAGTTGCGAATTTCTTCAAGCATTTGCCTCTAGATATCGACCGGTTCTTCTGGAGGGTTGGATGATTGAGCTGATTGTTTTGGGGGTTGATATTAATGACGGTATTGCTGAGGCTGGTTCTGGCAGTTGTTTGGCTGCTGCTGCTTTGGATGATGGAAAGATGCGGTGTTATGAGTGTGCTGTGAAGCCGAAGGAAATGCGGAATTATAGAAAGTGGGAGGACATTGATAAGGCAGCCGGTCCCCCATATTAACCTATTGGGTAGTGTCTTGTATGTACCAAATGCTGTTTACTTCGAATGTCAGAGGCGGGGCTTCAATGACTCTCTCGGCTGGTGGGGGTGGCTGTTGGGAAGGTTGGGCATAGGATTGGTCCTGAGACCATGGTTGCTGTTGTTCTGATCCTGGCTGCTTCTGGACATGATGCACATGATAGATTGGGACCGTAGGTGCAGTAGGCATCCCCATCTTGGACACCTTCTCAGTGAGCTCCTCCATTTGCTTTGGAAACTGGGAGATTCTGTTGTCGATGTCTCTCATCCGCTTATGAATTTGATCCATCACTGTAAATTTATCTGCGATAATGTTCATGTTTGGAATCAAATCCTCTGCTATTTCTACGACAGTCTGCTTTCCACCTTTGGCTTGAAAAGTGTGCAGGGAATCGGTGTATGCTCTACTGGCGATTTTTGAGCAGCTTGTCTCTGCCATCTGCTCCAGTACTTTCCAAACGGTCTCAGCTCCTCTCGATGTGTAGTTGCCTCCACATGCATCACTAACTAACCCATGAGACTTGTAGTTGAGGCCAGAGTAGAGTAACTGAACTAGGATGTTGTTATCCAGGTCATGGTAGGGACATTTCTGTAGCAGGTCTTTAAACCTATCCCAAGCTTCAAAGAGTGGTTCATTAGGAATCTGAGAGAACTGGTGATGCAGGTCCTCATTTGGTTAGTTCGACTCAAAGGGTAGAACTTCTTCAAGAATAGGTTTTTGAACTTCTCATAAGTGGTTACAGTCACTCCTAAGTCTTTCACCCAGTAATCTGCCTTCCCTTTCAAGGCGAAAGGTAGTGCAGTGAGACGAATGTAGTCTTGGCTGACTTGTGGGTGCCTCAGATTAGAACATATTAGCTCCAAGTCCCGCAAGAATTCATATGGCTCTTCAGTTGCATTACCATGGAATTGGGGTAATTAAATTATAAAATGTGGATTCAGTTCATAGTTAATCTCTATCTGAGGTGGTTACAAATAATTCCTCACTCTGTACTGCCCAGGATTGTATGTGGCTTCGATTGACGGTTCTCCCGTAGCATTCAACTGCTCAAGTTGCTCCCTCAGTAACTGCTGTTGCTGCTCAGATGCAGCCAGTCTTGCAAAAATCAATCTGTATTGGGTCTTCATTATGTTCCTCTCCTGGTTCCTTACTGGGAGGTAACTTGGGCGACATCTTATTTTTCTTCTTCTCTTTACCTTTAGAATGGGAGAAATCGGAGTCAATAGAATGGAAAGATTTAGAATCAGAGTCATCGAGGTGAGAGTCTTCCTCGATGTGATTAGGAGATAAAGCAAGAGTATGGTTTTGACCTTCTTCTCGGAAGCTAAAAGAATCAGAAGAGGAGGATTCACGGGAAGGGTGTCCATGAACCCGAGGTGGTCCTGAGTAAGAGTGCCTCCAAACCTTTGAGATTGGAAAAGTTGTGGTGGTTAGAGAAGGGTTCACGGAGTCTGAACGAGAATTACCACAATTTTCCATTCTCGATTCAAGAAGATTAGCAAGAGGTTTACGGTTCATGATCTAGGCACAAGTGTGCGGTATTAGTTGATTATCTAGTTTCTACACACAATCCAAACACAATACAAGGGTTTGTTTCACCAACTCACTCAGTGAAGGCCGTGAGAGTTCGGCCAATTATCTTGTCAGTTTTAATTGGTGAGTATTCACGTCTTGCAAGACATTTAAACGAGCTGTTAGGTGCCTGTATTTTCCGACCGACTGTCCCGAATTCTTACGACTAGTCACCTACTTTCAGCCAGTATGGGAGTAAGTAAGGACCGTAGAACGTCTACCCTTTACTTGATGACTAAGCCTTATGTAGTGTCCTCTAAACCACCCACTCTGCTAAGGAAATCCGGACCGTTTACCGTCTACCCATAGATCCTCACTGAGAGGTAGCTAATCGCTTTTGGTAGAATCAGTAGTCAGTATGAAAATCCTGGCTTTGGCTCTATCCTAGTGTATGTCTCTCTCCTTGCTTCAAGATAAAATCAAACAATGTCTGGGTTGCTCTCCCGCAAGAATTCCTGATTTTATGGGTTCTTAAGATCGGCTATATTTAGGAGTCTCAATTATGATTAGGCGATCACTGAAGAATTAAGTGAGTAGAATAATACACGTCTATCGTCCCGTCCCTATTTCCATTAAAATTATGTGATAAAACAAGAGGGAGAAGTTTGGGAAAAGCTTGTGCACGCGAAAACAATGATGTATGCTCAGTTAGAAGACTTACAGTGAATCCTTGCAATCTCCATGTGGGATGCTAGATAGAAATTGAAAATGTATTCTAAATGAATACAAGCCGATGAAAAACCGCATCTAGTAGAAAGTTCTATTAGCGGGGAAGAATTGAGTTAAATTTGGCTAAGTTGAACGATCTATGTACGTCTCGATTAATAGTGAAGTGTGGTATAATCCTACAAGCACAATTAAAAATTAAAATGCTCCGAGAGCCGTATGTGCAGGTCTATCCTATTCGCCACTCAAGTCGGGCCCCACCCTCACCGGAGAGTGAAACAGGCCACGACACACCACAGAAAAGTTCAAGGTCTTTTTACACACGCGAGAGTCCAAACGAACACCGCTATAATTGAGCAACTAATTACAAAAATAAAATTGTAGAAATTAAAAACCTAGACTCAATGCTCTCTCGCGACTCGAATCTATCTTAAATTAATTGCGGCTTTTCGAAAGTCGGTGAAGATGCATTGATTCCTGAAAAACTGCTCCACGTATGTCGGGTATCTTGCAAGAAAAATAAGAGAGAAGATGGAAGAGAGTGACTCGGAAAATAATAAAAAATAAAGTAAGCGATAATGCTGAAAAATAAATGTAGAAAATAAAAATGGAATTTGCAATGAAAAACGTAGGGGTCAGACTACCCGAATGCAGGAAACCGAACAAAAAATTTTCAAGACAAACGAAAAATATGAAACTTGGCCACAGTGCAAAATATGATGAAATGAATGTACTGTATTTTTTTTGGAATTTTTGGATGCAATATGAATTTTTTATGATTTTTTTAAATGCAAACAGAATAAATTCCAATAATTAATTATAATAAATATTAAACCTACTTGTTTTCAAGGGATAAAATTACCTAAGATCTATCACTTGATAATGGAACTCTGAAAAATCCTAAACCTTGAAAATGTGAGATCTAATACCTACTAAAAATCAAACACTTAAATATGCAAAATGATTTTTACAGAGCAATCTATGCGTGCAAATGCAAATCATTTTGGGCACAATGTTAAGCACAATAATCTCTACAATATATGATTTTTGGGGAAATTTAAGAGCAATGGTTAATCAATGGCAGATTTAATAACATAACATGGGCAAAGTTCGCAATTTTCCCCAGAATAATTGATTATTAATTAACCATCAAGCATAAAAATAACCACATCATGTCAAAGTGTAGAGAATTAAAAGACAAACATTATGCTATTTTTTATAAATGAAATGATGCAGAGAAGAGGTCTAAAATGATAAATGAATATAATGATGTAACTGCAATGAATAAATAAATATAGAAATGCAAAGGTGGGACCTAAGTATGATTACAAATAATACCAGGGTTTTTCTGCAAATTCTCCAAAAGAGCACGTGCCTGGTACGTGCCCTCGGGTTGGCGGGGCTGAGGTGAAAATAGTAAGAAGTCTTGGGGGCCCTTGTGCAAATGTGTTGCTGATCACGTGACTCCTCACGTACGAGGTCAGGCTTGGGAGGAGTCTTGGCTCGGACCGCCATGTGTCGCGTGTCTGTGCTTCGGCATGGCCCAAGGCTAGTGGCTTGGCGATAGGCTTGGGAATGATCTAGAACGTTGATGATGATGCAATCTGACGGCTGGGGTTCCAGAGAACGTCAATGGCTTGGATGGAGGTGCTTGGTGATCAGACGGTTGCCTTTGGCCAACACACGGCTAGGGGTAGTCGGAGGCAAGGCGGAGCGGTTGAGTGGCGCTCACAGGACGTCGTCGACGAAGGCAGTGGAGTCGTACTGAAGCGGAGCGCCAGCTGTCGGAGTCGGAGGGGCACAGAGGTTGCGACAGTCGGAGGCTGGGCAGCTGGTGATGTAGAACCCTTAGTAGGAGGCTACAGGGGGAGATGGTAAAGGCAGAGCGTCATCGGTTGTCGATGGAGGTCGTCGGAGAAGATGGCGGTGTAGAAGGTCAAAGGAGATGAAGTGCGCGGAGGCACAAGTGCGGAGGTGGCGGTGGTCGTCGGTGAGGGTGATGATCGAGGGAGAGAGAGAGAGATCGGAGTGGTGCGTACGACGACCAAGGAATAGAAGTGGAGGAGGAGATACCTTGATGGGGGCTCAATGGCAGAGCTTCGGAGCGGAGCAGCTACTGGAGGCTTTGCTGCGACGTGGTCGTCGATCTCAGATCACACTGTGGAAGGGAGGCTGGCCGGTCTGTCACTCCAGAGCGGTTCTTGGGTTGAACGGCGGATGAGGCTGAACGGTGGGGGAGATTCCTTTAAATAGGGGAGAGAGGGAAGGGGCCGGCGATGGAGGGCGGTTGCGAGATGAGCGAAGGCGGAGATCTTAGAGGAGGTCGTTGGCAACGAAGGCGGAGGCGGCAGTTTTGAGGTTTGCGGCGGCCGTTGCAGAAGGGGGCGCGGGAGGACGACGATGTACATCGGCCGTTCGATCAACCATGATCGAACGACTGTGGAGGCGCCACGTTGCAGTGGAAGTGAGAGGGGGCGCGCACGTGTTTGGCACGTGCCTGGGGGCACGTGCCTCGCACGTGCACGTATTTAAATTTTTTTAAAATGAGTAAATAAAGAGGCCAAAAAATGTTGACACATGGTGGTCTCAGGGGCTGCCACGTGTAAGCACTAGAAAAATCGAAGATATAGATTTTGTAAAATCAAAAGTAAAAAGCAAATGACATCGGATCGCAAAAATTCCTTCACGAATAATGCTCGTCTTGATGAGATCTACAATTTTCATGAAGACATCAAAACCAAAATTGATCAAATGCAAAAAGTGAAATTTTGGTGTATCCCATGTACATAGAATAAATTGATTTTTGAGTTTTTTATTTTTTTGTCAAATTTAAACCAGATAAAAGTCCGGAAAAATATGGAAAAATCAAAGATAAATAAAGACCCCTAAATCTATTTTTTTGGATTTTTATTAATTAAGAAAATATGTACATAAAATATCTGGTAAAAACCGCTAAAGTACACAATGTCCAAAAGAGGCCCAAATCCCAACTTTCACATATGGGCTCCGATTCACTTGAACTTGGTCTTGTTTTGAAGGTAATTGAATGTACATTAGTTAAAAAGTGAGTAGGATCAAAATAGACACTGGATGGGGAAGATATGGGGCTTTGAGTCCGGAAGTCCTGAAACTAGGGTTTGAGTTTTTGGTCCATTTAACAGGTTTAGTGATTTTTTTTGTATTTTTTCATTTATTCTTGTTAGTGATATGTATACAGTGGAAGTGGTTTTGTGTCATTAAGAGTTAGCATGAAGGAGTTAAAAATCCGAGAAGTTAGGCTATTTACAGATCATTTTTGGCTTGGATTTTTGGCTTCTTATTTTGTGCATAAATAATGGATAAAATGCATTTCTTATGAAAACATGCATGAATGCTAATTATGCATAATAAATGCAGAAATGCTGATGAATTTGAGGGAATGGAGCTTAATAAATGAGACTTAGAGTGATGAATCCGAGATTCATCACTTCTATGCTAGTCCCCCATCATTATTTATAGTTTCTTATTAATACTTAGGCTATTTTTAGCCTAAGTATAGGGGGCATTTCATTCAATTATTTCATAATTTATTCTTTTATTTTTCTAAACACCTACTTTGTTGCTTAAGTTCTTGTATATCTTTTAATATTTAGTATAAGCTATGGCTTCGTATCACTTTGTGCTATGAGGACATATCAACATCTAAGTATAGTGGTGTATACTGTATATATTTCATATATACTTTAGCCATAGCTCTTGGTTCTATTTTTTTCTAATTTTTATGGGCTAAGGGTATCGTATTTATTGGAACTGATTTGTCTAAAAGATATTGGAGAATGATTTGAGAATTTTTTATATACCTATTTAACATGGTTTTCAAAAATTTTTAGCTACGTTTGTGAAATAAGATTTGACTTGTTTTTTTTTTAAATTTTGTAAAATGATTGGAAAACCTATATTTATGTGACATGGTTTATATTTTTTTCATATTGATTTTCAGAATTTAAGGGGGTAAATGGAATTAATTTGTAAATAGAGATTAATAGTTGTGTCTCTTCACTTTCCACCTTGTGTCTTGACTATCTGAGAGGGTGTGACTATTCATTGAACCGTCAGATTTTAATATTTATAATGTTGTCTAGCCTTTGATCTTTCACAAAGTTGAGCAAGGAAGAAAGCCTGGATTTAAACTCTATTTTTTAAAGATCAAGTCGATAAAGAGTTCTTTGAGAAGAGTGATGCCGCTTGAGGAAGATAACATTTTACTATAGGAGTTAGACATGGAGGAGCCTATACCTATCTTTGAGGATGTTCAGTCTGGTGAGTGTCACCGTATTTGTAAGTTAGGTAATCCTCTTGTGTCTAGTTTTTCTTCTCTTATGGAAAGCCCATAGATCAGTTGCAGGAGCCAGGGGTGGGATAAGTCTTCCTTATATTTTAAAGAAATTTAGATCTTCCCATGTTTATATGAACATTACATTCTAGGAAGAATGGCATCATTTTAGGTGATTCATTATACAAGTCGATGATGATCTATCATATTCAAATTCAGAGATATATTATGTGAGGAAAAAGCAAGTGAAGCATACGACATCATGTGATTTCAAGCCTCGAAGATTCACATCAGATTTTTGTTATTGAGGAACTAAAGTGATTTGTATTGTGTTTGTGGTATCTTTTTGTCGGTATTTTTCTTATTTGTTGTGCTTTGTCTTAAGGGTGCTTGTTCTGTTCTGTTCTATTCAATAAAAATCGTCAAATATCCTTTAACTTCTTAATCTGCTATCTTTTTGATTTCATACTTTTCCTAAGACTTTCAGCATGTACTCAAAGCTTTAGTTGTTCTTTAACATTTGGCTTAAGAAGTCCAAATATTTAAAGTAAATCTGTCTTAATCATTAGGGTTTTGACTTAAAAATTCACACTTCCCTAGTTAGAAGATATGTGTGGTATAGCATGCTTAATCTCCCTTAAAAGAAATTGACTATCAAAATACATGCACGACTGCATTCATGATTGAGATGAGTCAAGGTATCGCTTGAGGGACTGGGATTCGATGCTTGAATTTGGACTTGATCTAGATGATACTCGAGGATGGGAATAAAATTAATGATGACTTCATGAAACCTATGTGTCAACATCTTAGCCGGTATGGGACACGATTCTCATACTATCTCTTGACTTTGACCTAAAGTGCCAAGGTGTGATGACATAAAATTAATAAGTTGATTACCGTGCGCCAATCCTTGGTAAAAGAAGGGGAGCTATCCAAAAAGAAGGGAAGTTCCCTTACAATTGTTTTTGCGAAGTTACACCATATGAGATTACTTTCAAGGTGAGCGCTCCCAACCTTTTATGCGTCCACTTGAAGCAAGTATTAGGCTTTTATGAGTCAGTCTAGTATATCAAAAAGGGCTCTGTATCGTTAGTGTTACAAGTCTGAGTGCAAGTATATTAGATACTTTAAAAGGACACACCCCGGTGTCCTCCCAGGAAAACAAGTACAGATGACTCAATCTTCTTTTGATGAACACACTAATTGACATTAAAAAAATATACAATTGTGATGATTTTTGGCACTTGAGAGAAACCTTATTCCATTGAGAGGGAGAAAAGAAATGACACAATCCTAATACTTGCATTATCTGGCCAACTTTCTACACCTTTTAAGCCTTACAAACTAAAGAGATGGTGGATTCAAGAAAGACTATATTTATTCCATATTGTTGTGACTTGGGTCCTTAAGGGCCTGTTTTGGTTGCAGGGTTGGGCAGGTTCGGCCCAACCCTGGTTACTATTCACAAGGGTACTTCCTCCTCACAGATTACTATTCACCCAGCCCAACCCAGCCCAACCCAACCCTGCCCAACCCTGCAACCAAACAGGCCCTAAGAGAGCTTCTGAAATTGGAACTTTAGGTGAAGTCTTGATTCTACTCTTGTTGATGTAATCAACATAAAGTCATACTTCTTATATATATGTATGTATGTATCACGAGAAAGATAATTATATTAGTAGAATACCTATTAATTAAGACATGGTTCAGCTTAGGATCTTACGATCTCTAACACCAAAGGTTCTAGTTCCATTCAAGACTTGTACACTCACATACACATGTCATATAATTCACTGCATTTCTTAAGTATAGAGGGTAATAAATCCCTTATTTATAAACTTAAAATCCATTTTTTTCTCTCCTACGTAAGAAATTCTTCAAATAACAATATTAATTAACACTAATTACATAACTGTGTGTTGTAAATAATTAACACTAATTAAGTGGTATTATGATACCTATTATTGTGCTATTATTTTATGTATTTATGTCCTATTAAAACTTCAATAAAAATTAGAATAAAATTGTACATAATTAATATAACAAAATATATAATTCAAAGATGTTTTCTTTATTTAATTACTTATTGAATTTTTATCTATGTATATACAATTGTATTCTCTTTGACTTCTACATGAAAGTTGTAGATTTCATCGAGATCTTTAACTTTCATGATTACTACTTTTTCTAATTCATCATATATCTAATTCTTTTTAACTTTTCTTGAATTTACCATTTATTTCATATCTGATTGGGCCACGTGGAGCCTCCACATGTGCCCACATGGCCCGACCTTTTATATCATTCCATCTTTATTCTGGCCGTCTAATCAATTGATAAGATGACTGGGATCAAATCCTTTCCGTCGCAACATCAACAGTCTGATCTTTGATCAACGCTCCTCTGTACCTGCATCTTGAGCGTCTGATTGAGATCCGATGACCTTGGTATCACCTTCAACCAGCTGTTGCTCAACAACCATTGGTTTTGACTGAGCCGACCGCCCTACCTACATGAGTTTTCCTAACATCCTCCGATATCTTTCCAACTAACCAACACCTCTAATCTCTTTGTCTAATCATCCTCATCTTCTCCAACCTCCTAACTCCTTGTATCCCCACTTCCATACCCAATTGCAGGTGGTTGAAACCACCACATGCGTTCAACAACATGCAACTACCTTTACCACAAAAACCCATCCTACAACTCTAAGAACGACATCTGCCATTCAGTAAGTGACCCCTAGCATCTATACTTCTTTTGCAATAGAAACTAAGAGGTTTAGAGTGTGTTAATCAAGAATTCCACTCCGAAGAGATCCACATCTTTGCTTACATGTTGCACCCATCGTTACGCTACTGAAGCTTGGTTTCTAGGCCGGATACTTCAAGCGAGAACTTGTGAAGCTTTAAAGCTTTGCTTAGGCTACTGATTCATCTTCAATTCATCATCGATTCCTTCACAATTCTAGGTAGATTACTCGATCATATTTTTCGTCTGTTTTTACAAATTTATTCCATCCGAGCTTCATCTCTAAGTTACGATCTAAATACTCAAAACCTTCATCGCTAATCCCTCATTCATGCATAGTATTATGTGATATCTTGTCATTTTTCCATAATTGTGTCCACCTCAAACCAGGTTCTTCTTCTTCATAAAGAAGAACCCATGCTAGGGTTTGATCTATCACCTACGAATAGCCCTCCATTCACCTCATGAGCATCCGGAAAGATTCATCCGCTCTTTTGCTTTGAAACTAACCTCACATGTCTTCATTGGTTGGATGCTCATCGGAGTACACTTCTAAGTCTTCATCTCCGACGAGCCTTCACCGAAACACCCCTTCAGCCCATGTCAGACAATTGTTTGAGCACCATCTCTTCCATTGTGCTTTAACGAAGTTTCTGCAACCTTCAGATAGGAAGGACGAGCTTGGAGGAGGAGAGAGCACATTGCTGGAGCACTAGATCTCACACCACCTATAACTGAGGAGATGCCTCAGGGAGATAGCACAATAGCCATTGGATCTCCCATATTAGGCGAGATCCAATGATCGACAAACAAGCTACGTAGCTACCCAAGCCTACATTTTAAAACGGAGCCTCGGAGCATCCGAGCCTGTCGCTAGCCTTTAGAAGGCGACACACGGATCCAAGACTTCATAGCCGAGCCTTGTTGAGTCATGCGTAATGTACGCATGCTTGGATAAATTTTACAGGCTCACCCCTCGATTTCTTTTAATTTACAAATAAGCTCCGCCAAGTAAATTTTACATACATAACCTAGCATCTTTCTGTATTTGCATTTCAATCCGTGTAAGTACCAATTTGCAATAAAACTTTGTATTTTGTTACATCTATACCTGTGGGTTAAAATGATAATAGCCTTTTATCTATAAATCCAATGTGCGTGATTTTGGTCTCGTTGGAAAGCTTGTTTGATGCCCTTCATCTTAGAAAGATTAATTTGTATTTTGAATTATAATTCACATTTTATAATTTATGATATTTATTGATATTATAGAGTTATGTACTGAATGCAGAATTGATTTTGAAGCTTTAAATTGAATATCTTGTCTGTCCCGAGACTTAGGTCCTTATTCCACTGATTTATCGAAATTGCTTGCTTAATCCAAGATCTTTGTTGTGCTTGTTGAATTTATTTATTTGATCATTATTTTTTTCATTTAAATTAAAATCATAAAAATGTTTAAAGATTGCATTTGCTTTTATCTGTTCATTCTCTTACCCTAGATTACCTTTAAGTAATTTAAATTAATATTTTGAAACTTGAATTAAATCATAGAATTTCTTGTGTCCTTGTGTTCAATCCTGGACTATCTTGGTATAAATTAAAGATGAGTCCTCTTCACTAAGAATTTGATTTGGTTTTGTGTGGTTTGCTAAGTGCATGTGCTGCAACGGATAAATATTAACTTATAAATTTAGCAATTCATCAATTACTATATGTTTAAGTATGTATATATGGTAGACATATAGGTTTATGAAATAATCAATGTCTATACACCAGTGAGTTGGTGTGCATACAAGGTCATATGAGTAATACGATCTCTCAAAGGGATCATAAAAGTTCATTACTAATCAGAAGACATGAGCTCACTCATGAGATATCGGGATCTAATTCCATGCACGGTCGTCTCGCTTTGGAAGCTTGACTGAATTTGTATGTATGGCATATCTTTTTGGAAAGTATATGATCAATACCCAAGTATGATATATGATTTTGGAAAGTATATGATTGGTACAAACTCTCAATAATCAAATGAAAAACTTAATGATAAAACCCTGTAGGAGACAATTCAAAAGTGATATAAAACTTCAGGTTAATTCTAGGTCTTCCAGTTTGTAGGATGTACATGTCTTAAGAATACCTGAGTGTGATGTGATTACAAACGATTGTATAACTATGACACTTCCATTCTGAGGGAGTGATGAAACATGTATGGATTTTAGTGACTCCTCTCAATAGAGAAGTGATATGATCTTAGTCCAACTGTTGGGCATTGATCTGAATGTGATTCATATACAATGAGAAGATTTGTTCTACGACCTTTGTTTAATCAAGCACCTATGAGAGGACCTTGAGATCTGCATTTGAGATGTGAACTCAGCATCCAAATCACTATATGTAGAACGTACAATCATCCTGACCATATCTCCAAGTATTTGAGGAGAAGGTACACAGTTCTTGAAAGAGTTAGAGAATTGCTACATGAGCAATATTATCAAGGTGTTGGTAAATTGGATAATTAAATAGGATTTAATTATCACAATTAATGTAAGGATAATGATATATAGGATAATTAAATTAGATTGATTAATATGGATTCGATTAATGTGCATACTACTATCCACAATAATAATGGATAATGTGAATATGATCCACAATATCTTAGATAGAAAAAATTATGAATGAGATTCATAATTTATATGTTTAAGTTAATTAGATTCACATTACATAATGTAAATATGACTTACATTTAATATAGGATGGAAGTAATTAATTCTCATTTTTCAATGGTTTTGTTGCAATTATCACAAATATGATTATTTGGAGATAAATGCAATCAATTCAAATATTCAAATTTATAAATATATAAAGAAGGTTGTCTCATTCCCTCTAAAGGGAGGACACCCATGGTGATGTGTCAACATGGTAGATGTCCACCTATTTTTAGAATGTGGAATGTTTTTTTATATTTGATTAATTATTTATTAGACGATGTCTGAATAAATTGAAAGAGACAATTCTGGATATTGTTTTTTAAGATTATTCTTTTAATAATTATTTGTGTTTTTTGAAAGACATAAATTAATCTAAACCATTGATCTTAAGAGCACATGGATTCGGATCCGTGTACTTCCAAATTCCTATAGAAGGAGGGCTACCTTAGACCTCCAAGAGATACACAAGCCATATGCAATTGTTGCATAGGCAAAGCTCTCTCTCTCTCTCCCCTGTCTCTATCCCTATATGCGACCAACCTCTGCCTATCTATAACCCTAGGTCGTCCACATCCCAAGGCTGGTGAAGATCACGATCTTTATTGTGTTCCTGTTGTGCTGCCAAATTGATCACTTGAGGAACTCCGTCCTCCTCCGTGCTTCATGCTTGTGAAGGAGACTAGTGATTTTGTGAGAAAAAATCAGGAGATCTCTTGCTTAGATCTTGATAAATCAATGATTCATCTATTTTATATGGACATCATAGCAAAATGCCCTTAATAATTCTCTAAATAAACCACTTAAAATTAAATAATTAGCATTTACTAATTCTGCTAAATTAAGGTTAAATGATGTAAATAAATCCCTTATTTTTGCCCTAATTGAGCTTATTATTTTATATACAAAAATCAGTAATTTTAACCTAATTATTTATCTAAATTATTCTTTAAGTAATCAACTAACTTGACATTGTGAATTAAATCCATAAAAAGGAACAAAATTAAAAGAAATAAAAAATATTTGACATTGTATATTTCGTACACATTTTATCTTTACTGACTTTATATTATAGTTTCAAACCTATAAAAAATCTTTAAAAAATAGATTTATTATATATTATATAAAAATTAATCCACTAATTAAAATCAATTAGAAATAAAAAGTGCAAAATACAAAAATACGGTATTTTATTATATCTTGAGTACCTCCAAAAATACATTTTGTACAAATGACCTCTTTTGATTTTAGACCCTTCATGAAAGTTATAGATCTTGTTGAGACGAATAACATTCATTGACCACTTTTGTTTTAATATCATTTACTATTTCTTTTTAATTTTTCTTTCTTATTTAATTTTTATATTTATATTTTTATTTAATACTTTATTTTATTGAGATTTTACCCACCAAACCCTATAAACGTTTTAAAATACCTCTACGACCTTTTGCACAACGTAATTACCCCATCGACCCTGTAAATTACCCCAAGAACCCTCACGGGCTTAAAACATATTACATGGAGGGTTCATGGGGTAAGGGTTGGCAAGTTTACGAGGTTGAGGGGGGAATTAGGTTGTTTCAAAGGTCGTGGAGGTGATTGACAAAGTTTATAGGGTCTGTCGGGTAAAAATCCCTATTTTATTTTTTTAATTTATATTTTTAGTCTTACTTATTTCACTATTTTTTATTCTTTTCTCTCTCTCCTTTTCATACTCTCATTTCTTATCTCTTCCCTTCTCTCTCCTCACTTCCTCTCTCTAGACACGTGCCACGCATGTGCCATCTTCCTCCCCAGCCGGCCATTACCTTCCCTGCTCCTCTCCTGCAGCTATTACCCACCTCTACCTCCGTCATTACGTCCAAGGGCCGATCGCCCCTCACCCTCCTGACGCAACTGTTACTCCTCCACATCCTTTAAATCCCTCCTCTCTTGATCCACCCATCATCTGCCTTTTTTCCAGCTCGGCCCCTGACAGCGAGAAGACACATGTCAATCGTGGCATGATCTAGAGGCCACCACCCTCTGTCGTTCCTCCTCCTCATGGAGGCAGACTAGCCTCTCTTCTCCCCTACCACGACAATCAAGGAAACCATCGAAGAAGAGGCGTTTTTCCTCTCTATTTTCCCTGTGACCCATCTTCTTTATATGCAAGAGATCTTCACACTCCCCTTCCTGACTTCATCACCGATGCATCTCCGTCCTCCATGCATAATCCCCAGAAACCTTAAACCTCACGGCTGTAGAAGAACAAGCATTACATGCCTCCTATCGCACCCCTGCGAAGCCCCTCGCCACTACTATCCACCAAGCTCGAAGCAGTGCTCTGTTAGCAATGCCTCTATGGAGGCCCAAACTCGAGTAGCCGAAGTCCCTCGCCACCATCGTCTGCCCTCGAGGCTCGTGCTACACCCCCACCTTGCCAATGCCAACCACCCCACCATGTGACCTCCTCGCACCATACCAGCAACCTCGTGTCGCCCCGCTCCATGCCTTTGCTGCTGTGCGCGACTAGTCTGCCCACCTTCGGAGCCGCGCCTATAGTAGCTCTCACTGCCAAGAGCCCCCTCATGTGAGGAGCACATGGGGTGTGGGAAAATAATAGAAACCCTTCCACTGGTTCCCGAAATTATAAAGTGCCCCCGCTCTTGCTGACGTCAGCATCACGTGCCCCGTACGTGATGCATGGAAAAATTAAATATTATCCTCGTAGTATCATGGTAAATACATCTTATTTTTTTTAATTTCCTTTTATTCTATTAAGTATCTCACTCATACCCCTACATTCGCACGTTTATTTGAATGATCACATAGCATCATATTTTAATTCCAAAAATAACATGTTGAAGAACAATTTATCCTCTATTTTATGGTTTTTTAATGAATGTTTTGCGAGCTGTGCCTAATTTAATTTAATTTAATTGGTGGAAATTAGCATATTTTACCCACTGAGTGCTCTGTAATTTGTATTAAATTATTCTATGCTCCAAAAATTTCTAAAAAATCACATTAGGAAGATTCAATTGCTCTCTAGCACATGCCCAAAAATCATTGATTTGCACACATATCTAGGTTGAAGTAAATTGTTTCGTGATTCTAGCAATTGATTTTTAATTAATTGTACACTTATTATTTAAGGAAATCAAAGTCATTCTGGATACCCCTTACATGAATGTATATAGGATAATTCAATTTCTATGAAAAAATTAGGTTTTCTATTTATTTAAACTAAATTACTCAAAATCACTTAGTCTGCATTTTTAATTTTAATAAATTCATTTTGCATCTGAAATATCCAAAAAAATAAAGTAGCCTAATTTACATATTTTCACGTCCTGGTCAAGTTTTAGATTTCTTGGAAATAATTTGATTGAAATTTGCCTTTTAATCCTCCAACTTAAAAAAAATTGTATTTTCATCTTTAATTGCATAAATAATTACCAGAAAATCCACTTTGTGAACAACATACTAGTTTCGATAAATTGAGCCTTATGTTGTTCCTTTTCCTACTTGAGTCGACCCTAGGGCTTTCCCATGTTAAACAAACACATAACCGCATGCTACTAAAATTTATTAAATATGTGATTCGTGTGGTTGATTTTTTATTGATTCCTTAGTCCCTGATTATAACATAAAATCAACAAATTAATTATGGTATTTTCGTGATGATCAAATGTCACAATTATCAGGGAGGCAAACAACTTAGGTTCATTTTAGAAAAGTTATAGCTTGGTTTTTCGTTCACTCAGCTAGTCTGACCCTGAACAATTCATGTGAATATTTCCTTGATTTTTTTACTTTCTTCTTATTTTCCCCTATTTTTCTGCATTTATTTTTCTTAATTGTGTATATATAATTTCTATCTCTCTAATATAAATCTTTGTTTCATGCGTGGGAATTGTTGGACTTCGAAGCGATGCTTCTTGAAGCTGACTTGAGACGTAGTGAAGACATTTTCCTTTGAGAGCGAGATTTTATTCTCATTCATTAATTTTGTAATGATTATTTTGTAATAATTTAGGTAATTGCTTGATTTCTAGTTGATTCTATTTGTTCTCACATGTATATGGAGATTGAACATTGGACCCTCGTAGTTGTGTGGTTTTCTCTTCGTAGGATAGACCTGCACCTGCAGGTATTAGAGCTTCCTAAGTTTACTGACTGATTGTGCTTGTAACTCATAGGACCACAATACCCTCTAATAATACACATCTTAGATCGTTCTAACTTAGTCAAATTAAAATAGATTCTTCCCGCTAATTAGAAACTTTCTATCAGGTGCGATTTTCACTGACTCGCATTCCATTTAGTATAAATTTTAATTCCTTATCTTGCGTCCTGCATGAAGAACATGGGAATTCACTGTAAGTCTTCTTGTTAGCATGCATCGTTGATTTTAATGTTGGTATTTGCTTTCTCGATCCTAAACCTTTGTTTTAAAATTTAGCATATAAAGGAATTAGGACAACTAGTTTGGCGTGATATTTTCTGTGCTTACGTAAGACTCAAATGATAACCTTAAAGTGAGATCGAGACTACTAATCAAGGTGACTGTATATAAAATTGGCATAAAATTAACCCTTGTATCCAGTGGAGAGAAACCCACTCTTTGTTTGCAAGGACAAGAATCACACACTTAGGGTAGAGACAAAACATGAGAGTGTCATTCTGACTACTGATTTTAAAACGACTAGATATTTCTTAGTGAGGGAATTATGGTATTCTTTAGCATATTGGGTGGTTAAAGGATAGTGTGCAAGGCACCATCTTGAATAATACGGCTACTTTTCGTACTTGCACCGACACTGGCTAAAAGTAGATGTAACTAGCTGCATGAATTCTAGTCAATCTTTGTAACAATTTCTAGAACCCAATCTCCGCTTAATATTCTCAAAGATTGTTTTATCACTAAGATAAAATTGAAAAGATAAGTGGTTGAACTCTAATGTGCCTTCGCAAGAGTAGAGTGTGTGATTCTACGAGTTTGTTTTGTGTTTGTATTGTGTGCATCAAAGTACTTGCAATTGAAAGCATATAAAGGTTCACAAATCATACTCCATCTCTCTCTTGAGAAGAATTAAGCACATTGGTCTTCGTACCAAGACTCCATGGTTCATCATATACGATCATGTCCCGATACTATTCTACTCTCTCTTTTCTGGGGAATCCTCTCTTTGAAATCGATCCACCACATCCATCATTTCCCTCTAACCAATTCACTCCACCCCATGCCCACACTTCTTCCTGGACTAGACCGCTATGACATTTTGACTTTTCAAATGAACACAATAAAGCGGGATGATTTGAGGATGAGAAATAAGGAACCGATTTCGACAGAGAAACATGATTCCCAGTTACTATGGACTTCCCATCTTTTAAACCGTCCCCTACTTAGATCTACTTTTTTCTTGAGTAAAACTAATTTTTGTTTGACTGTTCACAAGAAATCCAGAGTCAAGGAAATTTGACTCATGACCAGACTACAACTTCAACGAATAATTACTACTCCGCTCAGAACTACATGCCAGAGTCACAACATGTGGAGCATAATTATTTGTTACCAAGTAATGAGATGTTTGAGGATGATATTGCCCGGATCAATTGCAGACCAAACACTTTGTCTGAACAAAAATAAAATCATCCAATCAATGAAGAATCATGAAGGAGTAAGGACCCCACCATGTGAATCACAAATCCATCTTATGACGTACACTCATACACAACCAACATTGAGTTCTGACCAACCTTCTAACCATCACACACAAAAAATCTGGAAATTTTGAAAAACAAGAAAATTAAAAAAAATGGACAATTCTAAAATTGAAGCATTATGCAAGAGTCTGATCATAGAGCTTCCATTAATCAAGGCTAGAATATGTGTTGATATTAGGAGATTTGTGAAGAGTCAAATGAACCATAAAAAATGGGCAAGACCTGATCAAGGACTGAATATCATGTCATATCTATGGCCAGTTCTTTGGTGACGAATCACAAAACTAAAAGCCACAAAATCACGCGGTTGACTCGGATGACATGTGTAATTGAGCACTATTTATTCACTCATATTCGGTAAGAAGATGAATCGACATTAAACATCCTCCCAAAGACCATCTTTGATTAACTAAAGCATGAACAACTCAAAAGAATGAGGGTGATCGTTGAACTGCTTGATCAATCTACCAAAAGACCGCGATGAATTATTTCTGTCATCATAAACTTTGAGGTGACAAGAACACAGTGGACTTTACTGTCCTTGATATTGAGCATTGTGGAGAATTGTTTGAGTCTCCTATAATTTTAGTAAAGTCGTTCTTAGCCTTTGCTAAGGAAATTATCGATTGTGAGACTCAAGACATCAACTTCTCAAACACGAACAACAATGAACAAGCCCTCAAGGACACACCCGAACTTGAGACAACCCAACCATCAACCGATAGCCATGTTCGGGGAAAGAGAACTCCATATGACCAATCCTCTCCTTATGAAACACAGACACAAACCCTATGATAGACACCCGAGAGGCCGATTGTTGGATTTTCGATTTTTTTTAGATTTTTAAAATAAATAAAAATAGGCGAAAATCAAATAGTAAATAGACATAGATATTTTGAAATTTAACAATATAAAATAAGCTAAACAAATATTGGAGTTATTTTTCCAAAAAATATGAGAAATTATCTACAAACTGAAAGTGAAATCACGATTTTTAGAATTTTCAACAATTTTCTGTGAATTTTTTTAAGTTATTAACACTTTACAATTTTTTGGGTTTTAAAAATAATTAGTGCGCAAAATTTGCATAGAAAATTAATTACACAAAAATAAAAATATTCTATTTTTTAGAATTTTTGACGTAATATTTGAGTTTTTATGATTTTGTAATTAACAAATAGTGAAATATGCAATATTTTTGTATTTTTAATAATAGCAAATTTAAATAAAATGCCATGAGAAAATTATATAATGAAGATGCATAAATCAGGAATATAAACTTTTTTCTAGAATTTATTAACCTTGAAAAACATTTATTTTAATAATAAAAGCAAGAAATTCAAGGTCTGGTATACATGAACCTAAATAACATTTATTAATGTTTTTGCATCAGAAAATGACAAGAAATGAAATGCGAAGGAAAAATGCAAATTACCCAAGGATAGGACGTGCGCTGCACATGACTGCTATAGCGAGGATCTTTGCGTAATTTTGAAGAACTTGGGGTCCTGATATGCAATTTTCCCTATAAAAATCCATAGGTTAAGCGATGTTTCGTTCCTTCCTCGCTTCTTGCAAAGGGGCATCGTCCCTTCTTCTCTTTCCCCCAAGCCAAAGGGTACGACATATCTGGATGGCGGTGTTGATCTTCGAAGGCAGAGGGTCAGTGGGCGATTGTGTGGTCTGGCAGTGGAGGTGCTCTAGTCGACGGTGGACGGAGATGGTATGGTGGTTGAATGGCCACATCGGTGTCAAGCGCCAGGCAAAAGGCTTCTTCGCTGAGGGTGTAGGTGGAGAGCGAAGGTGGTCCTCTCCAAGCAGGGGCAGACCCACGGTGGAGGTGGAGCAGAAGGCTCCTAGTGCGGGGGTGTATAGTGAACATAGATGGTGCGGAGGACTCCTTAATGCAGGGGCATGTGTGGCCAATGGAGGTCAGGTTGCGGGATGGTGTGGGATTCGAGCTCCTGGCATGGATATGGCAAATGATGGGCGACACACACCCCAGATGGTAAAGAACTAGGCGGCTGTTGTGTCGCTGGTGGAGGTACTGAGCCTCACACGGAGGAGTTGCTGCTCTCCGAGAGGTAAGAGATTGATGGGCAAATGATATACAAAGGGTGAATTATAAAATAAGAGAAGAAAGAGTGAAACGAAAGGATATACAAGAGGAGTGGATGTACAAAGGTCAAGAAGGTCGAAAACGAACCTTCTTGCGATACCGTTGAGGTATGGATTTGACAAGGTGTAGGTCGATATTGGGATCATCATTAGACATAAACTGAGTAGGATCGACCAAGAATGTATCCTCAGCGGTTTTAGATTGTGCAGGCGTAAACTGATTATTTAAAGTAGTGTGGTCATGTCCTACCTGGGAAGTCTCGCGAGCATCATAGTAAAAATGGTTCGAATTCATTATCTGAAAAAGTAGGATCAATTTCAGCCTGACGAGCCTCTACCGGATCACCATCTTTATCATAAGGCCCAAATTCCTTTGTAAAAGCGATCAAATCAAATTTGGCATGATCGGTCTCCTCTGAATCAGGGTGAATAGGAACAGACTCATCAGTGAAAGTAGTCGAGTCATGTCCACCCTGTCTAGTCTCAGAGTCTGCCTTCCGCTCTAGCGTGTCTATTGTGTAAATTCCACGGATGTCATCAATGCATTGCCACATACCAAAAGGGTAAACTCCAAGGTCTATGCTTTCCGAGTCTTCCTCTTTGAAGAGAAATTTTTGGGTTTCATTATCATCCAACATATAACAAGAATCTCTGATATTATCATCGAGATCAAATTCCTTGGGCTTGGCTAACACAGGCAGGCTCTCATGGGATGCAATTCTCTGGTCAGTAGTGGGTGTAGTGATTAACATATCGCTCCCGATATCAGAACGGAAGCGAATCTCTCCAGAACCATAATCAATAACGGCTCCCGCAGATGAGAGAAAAGGCCATCTTGGGATGATTTGAGGGTGCTCCACAGGGGTGGTGGTCTCCATGGGCATTACAATAAAATCGGAAGTGAAATTCATGCCCTGAATAAGAATGACAACATTTTCTAGAATACACTTCAGCCTCTTGATAGATCCATCATCAAATTGAACTATCATCCTGGTTTTCTTGAGAGGCCCAAGATGAAGAGACTTTACCATAGGGAAGGGTATTATATTGATTAACAAGTCGGTGTCAAGGAGAGTGTTATCACAAGAATAGTCAGATATGGAGCAACTCACAAGAGGTGTGGCAGTGTATCCTTTCTTAAAATAGGGATGGTGAAAGATGGCGTAGGAAGTAGCCATGGTCAAGATGTGACGCTCAGATCTTCTACTTCGCTTTCTTTTCTTGTGTTGAGGAGTGGATAAATCTGTCATGGCATGTTGAAGCGGGGCTTTAATTATCTCATGAAGGGTAGCCACCACTTCAGGTTCAGTCAACTTTTTTTGAATTTTTGGAACTCATCCATACAAGGGAGGAGATCGGAATCAACATATACACGAGGATTGCCGAGAGCAGTCTGTATAGTGGCATCCTCGGGGTCATGGTTGGGACACAATGTTAATAGATGTGTGGGTAGATGATCGGGCATTTGGGTCCTCTCCTCATAAACTGAATCAATAATGTGTCTCCCAAAATCTTTTTGGATTTTTAAAATTTTCTCATTTTTTGTATTTTGGGCGATAGCAAGCTCTCATGATTATCCTCAAGTGAATCCATATCTTCAAATAGTGGAGCAGCATTCTGGCTGGTATTTATGTTAAATAGATTGCTAATCCTCAAATTCATATGCTCTATCATCTAGTTCAGTGTCTCAAGTGTGGAAATCATGAAAGGTGACTCCAAAATCCCAGGATCAGGTAGGTTAAATGAGTGTGGGTGAAAATCAAAGTCCTCCGATTCCTGAAATAATGGGTTAGGCAGATATGCATAAAAATCAGAAGAAAAGTCCTCCTGGAAAAAGGAAGGTGGACCGTTTAGAGAGTATGAGGTATCCACGAAGATCGGATTAAAATAACTCCAGTCAGCCATCTCTGAAACAAAAGACGGGATCGAGAGAGCACGAGTAGTCAAGTCAAAAGATATGGATAAAACGGCGCAAATGCACAGAAGGATCTAGTATGCACATAAGCAATCAAATACAAACCCCTAGTTCACCAACTCAACTCAATGTAAAGACCGTGAAGGTTAGATCAATTATGTTGTCAATTTTAGAGTTTGGTAACAATACAATATATCAGAGCGGTTAAAAGCAAGCTATTAGGAACCCAATGCTCTCAGGAGACTGACCCAATCCCAAAGTTAGATCTTTCCAAGCCAACATGAATTGCGGACCGTTTACCGGCTACCCGATCAATTCAATCTGTTAAGGACGTCACATGCTGCTTTATCGACTACGGGAGAGATCCTCACTGGAGAACGACTAACTCAAGATAGTAGTCTAAAAAGAGTTGCATGGATCTATCCTAGTGTGCGGGTTGCTCTCTCACTCAAGCAAACCAAACAATGAGGGGGTTACTCTCCCCAAAATAATGATTTTTCCTTATATTTTTTTAGGGTCGAGTTTTCTTTAGCAGTCCCATATTTTAGGCAGTTGTCACTTGGTTAAAATATTTTTAAATAATCGCCTACCAAGTGTCCAATTTCCTTTTTAATTTATGTGAGTGAAAATAAGGAAGGAGATCAGAAATGCCAATGCGCGATTAAAAACAATGATGCATGCAGGGGTTAGAGATGCGTACCTTGTCACCAGCACTCTACATGCAAGTGATCCGCGTAGAATTTAAATAAACTATCCTATATGAAAATGCAAGGGAGCCATCCTAGATGATAACTTCTATTAACGTGCAAGAACAAGTTAATTTGACTAAGTCCAAATTACGCTCCTCTCTATAGACACCAAAATTTCTTGTTTAGGATGTTTGGACCTAATTAGTTACCTAGCTCAAGATAATTAATTAAAGCAATCAAGAGCTAGCTCATGAAATCTGCAGGAAACAAAGAAAAATAAAGGTGATGAAAACAAAACAGGTGAGGTCCCCCAAGTGCACCGGCACTTGACGAAACAGACCCCACAACAAATGAATGTCCATTTTCGGAGTTAAAATGCTAGAAAAGATAAACTCTCCCTCTCTCTCTTTTTTTCTTTATTTTTAAATTTTTTTTCAATTCTTCTTCTCCTCTTCTCATGCTATCCTGCAGCTTGGTGAAGAATCAAGTTTCCTCCATGTCGCTTGGTGCTTCGGCTTTCCTAGGATCGCCTCCTTCGCTCCATGGGCCCCCGCAAGAAAAAGAAAAGAGAATGTGTAAGAAACACAATTATCAAATATGAGAAAAAATGAAATGAATGCAGTGGATATAAACAATGAAGTGAATGGCAAAAAATGTAAACATATATTTACAACCAAGAATAGTAGGTCAGAAGAGAAACCTAACTATCCTCGTCGTGCCTCCCCGGCAACGGCGCAATTTTGTTGTCAGCGGTTTTCTCAAGGATTGGAAATTCTTGATAAATGTAAGTCATTTCCATCCCCAAAAATCCCATGACAAACAACAATAATTTTTATTTTTTGCTACTTATTAACCTGTATAGCGGACAGGGTCTAACTCAGGGAGGCTATAAATCCCGAGGGTTATTCATTTAATCGAAAATCAATTAAGAGAAAAATATGAATCTCAAAGGATAACTATCCTTGGTTTTTGTGATTCTTTATCTTTTTTATTTATTTATTTTTTATTCTACTGTTCTTTTTATTTTTTGATTTTTTTTAATTTTTAGCCATTTTCATTTTTGTAATTTTTTATTTTTTTAAATTAATATAGAGCAATATTCACAAGATCAAAAACACGCATGCCAACACTTTTTGTAATTTTTCAATTTATCAAAATTGCTCAAAAAATTAGAGAAAATATTTTTGGGTTTCTAAAGTTTTTAGATATTTTTGGGATTTTTTGTGGAATTTTCAGATGTTTTTTATAATTTTTTAAAAATCAAGCAGTGAGAAAATGCAAAATTATGCACAGCCTGGAGTAATTTGCAACTTAAAAATATTTTAAAGGCCCAAAACTCCTGACAATTATTTTCATGAAAAATATATGCAAATATCTACAAGTAAGATCTTAAATTACAATTTTTGGATTTCTATAGAATTTTCTATGATTTTTATAAGATTTTTAGTATTTTTCAATTTTTTGGGTTTTATAAAGAACTAATGTGTGAAATTTGCATATAAACTAAAATACAATGAAGAAAAACTAACCTATTTTTTTGGAATTTTTGGAGTTATTTTTGAATTTCTATGAATTTTCAAAATTTCGACAAGAAAAAAGATACTATTTTTTAAAAAAAATATCAAACGACAATAAAAATTTATGAAAAAATTAAACAGTGATAAAGACTACTGCAGGAGAATACCCAAATTTTGTGAGAATTTTTAGATCAACAAAAACATTTATTTCATTCAAAGAGAGCATGCCAGTTATTGTTTTACAGTTCAGGGACTGAAATGTAATTGTTCAAAGTTTTTTTTCACGAAATAAATAGTAGAAATAAAGTACGGGAAAAGTTGCAGTTTACCCACAATAGAGACGTGCTATGCACATGATTTGCTTGGGGCAGAGGGATCTCTTTGCAATTCTTGAAATGCCTATGGCGCAGATGTAAGTTCCCTCAAATTAAGCTTCTTGCAAGGGGCTTTTGCTAATTTAAGAACTTCCAGGGATGAGATTGATATTAGCCCAATTTAATAATTCCCTAGGGTTCTCCTTTGTTTCCAAGCAAAAGCCACCACAGGGACAAGGGAGTCACCACCGCCTCTCACTTTTCTCCTCCTCATGCGCGCCACGACGGAATGGCAGCACGCGGATGCTATGCTCAAGAGCGGCTGATGGCGGGGCGTGGTTGCGGGGATACCAGTAGATGGCGCGCTGCTGGGAGATGGTGATGGTGCGGCGGGCTTTGGCAGCGTTGGCGTCGGGGCGGCGCTGGATGGGAGGATACTTGCACATAGGCGCCCGAATGTGGAGCCGCGGGGACCGTGCCTGGAGGCGTGCGAGCGATGGGCCTGGCGTTCTTCAGGCAGTGCGGCGGAAGTCTGGGGGCTAGAGGGCTTGATCAGTGGTGGCTTGCGCGAATGTGGCCAGTCACTACCGTGTTGGAAGGCTGGTGCACAGGGGCTGCGGGGCGGCGCTGCTGCCCAGCTGGTCGGCGGAGCGGCGCGCATGCTCGGCGAGATGGAGGATGGCGGCGGGGGGTGACGACCCTGCTACATGTTTCTATTTTCTATTTTTTTTATTTTTTTTATTTTTTTATAATTTTAAATAGGAATGAATAAATAAAAAAATGTTTTTTATTTTTTAAAATAGGAAATGTAAATAGATTTTTTTAATTTTTTTAATTTTTAATTATCTTGCAAAACAAATGTGAGATATGAAAATAAAACACGTGGTTTTTTATTATTATTTTATTTATTTACAAATAGAAAAAATGAACGAGGATCTGGTGGAAATGAAAGATTCGAATCCGATCTCCAGCCACCGTACACGGCCAGAGTTAAGAGATTGTGGACGATAGAAATAGAATGCGGGGAGATCAAGAGTGTGAAATGAAAAATTGAATCGAAGCAGATCAAAATCGTGATGAACTATTTTTTTTAAGATCTAGAGAAATAAAATGAGGATGGAATTAAAATGCGATGAAATAAACTACGATTAACCTAAGATAAAAAATAAAAAAATGTGGGTCTCACCTTAGGAGCGAAAATGGACCATGATCGCCTCGATAAAGGCCGACTCGCTGTCACCGGACGGCTCGGAGGCTAGGCACTTTTCTCGACGAAATTTTCTCTCGGAGATCAGGCTCCTCTCTCTAAAGATTGATCAAGTTGGAATGAGGGAGAAGGAGTCATATAAATAGAAAAGATAGAGATGAAATTTGAATTTTTGAATTTCCTGGTGGAGGAGATAAGAGAGATGAAAACTGAAATGAGATAAAGATAAAAAGAGGTAAAACTATTTACAAAATTATCTTTTTTTTAAAGTTTCATCACTTTATTTTTTTGAAATAAAAAATGTTATTTTTTTATATTTTTATGGTGGTTAATTAAAAATAGCAACTATATACATATATTATATACATATATGACATTATATACAAGGGTAAATGAGGAAATTAGTTTTTTTGTTTTAAAAGAATTTATTTTATTTTTGTTTTTAATTAAAATAATTAGTAAAAATATTTACAAATATATACAAATACAATATGTATAAAATACACGGGAAAATTACAGTAACCACCCTGAAAAACAAACTTTATACTCGTAATTCCAAAAATTATGAAATCACAGCCATTCTAAAGATAATTTAATTTAGAATCTATTGGAAGTGAAATTGTTTAATTTAAATTCATATGGAGCCAGAATTGGTCGTTCAATTAGTTCTTAGTGGCGTTTTTCAAGAGTGGTTACTTTTATTCTGTAAATAATTTAATTATGCAATTATTTTTATTAATTAGAACATATTTTTATTTACAACTTTGGTTTTGAAAGTTATTTGATTTGAGGTCAATTAAGGTACAAATAAATAAGTGCCAGTTTTACACAGATATACACAAAATAAGTGAGAAGTATTTACAACAATACCCACACATTTTTTTTCGATTTTCTGCTTAAGGACCCTATCTCCCCCTACATTAATCCTGGTTGATGAGGTCATGTCTTGACCTTCTCTCAGGGTTTGGGTCAACTTGTATACCTTTCTTTTTTTAAATACCTTTCTTTTTTTATTTTCTTTTCTTTATTTTCTTTATTTTTCCTATCTTTCTTTCTTTATTTATTTTTGGTTAAAATTAGTAAGAAGTGTACAATATTTACACACAGATGCAAGTTAGTAAGAATATGGAGTTAGTGTTATATGAAGGTGTTTTATAAGGGATTTTAAGCTAAAATAAATGAATAAAGTTGACGAATTGTAGATTCATCAGCGTAATGAAGGAGGAGGTGGATCTGGTTGACGAGAGGGGAGGCACTCCTGGCAGAGGCGGTAGTGCCGCCCATTTTTCTTAACAGACAGATGTTGAAGCCTTTTTTATAAAGAACAAGTGATTTTTTTAAACCTGCAATCAAATGAAAATGAAGACTTGAGCACGACGGCTCGATCCAAAAATAATCGAAAAAGAGTATGAATGAAGATGGTTCCGATGGTGGTGATGGAGAGGAACCGGGTCTCCAACCACCATACGTGGCCAGAGATGGTCACATATTTGAGATAGATAAGAAACGATGGGAATTCAAAGGTGGTTGTGATAATCAGAAATTAGGGGCGAATCGAATCGTGATGATTGACTAAGCATGAGAAACTATGATCTCAAATTAAAAATAGAGAATAAAATCAAAATGAAAATTAAATATAAAATTATCTAGATGAATACTAAAAAAATAATGTGGATCTCACCGGGGTGTGGATGAATGCCGTGATGGACTTGAGGAAGGCTGACTCACTGTCACCGAATGGCTCGGAGGCTAGGCATCTTTCTACCATAAGGTTGCTCTTCGAGAATAGGCTCCTCTCCTGAAGGATTGATCAAGTTGGAATGAGAGAGGAGGAGCCAAATAAATAGAAAAAAATGAATTTAAAAAAATGAATTACTGGAGATGAAAAAAGGAAAGATGTTAATGGTGAAATTAAATTAAATAAATTAATAAATAAAACAATTTACGAATTTATATGAAATAAAATAATAATAAATACCAACAACTTAATGAGCCACTTAATAATGGGTTAATGAAGGAATTAATTAAATTATATACATATGTTGTATTATTTACATAATTAAATAAACAAATAAATTATTTTTGTCAATTTATTATTTTTTAAAAATAAATGCTATTTATTTAATTTTTTACGGTGGTTAATTAGGAAATTAATTACATACATATAATAGATACATTTGGTACATTATATACATAGACAACTAAGGAAATTATGTTATTTTATGTTTTATAATTTTTTTATTTTTATTTTTTTAATAATTATAAAAAAATTTACAATTATTTACTAATAGATTATGTATAAAAATAAATATGGATAAATGCATACAATAAATAAATGGTAAAATTACAAAAACCATCCTAGAAATCCATCTTTCAAACTGTAACTCGAAAAATTATGAAACCACTACCATTTTAAAGATAATTTAATTTAGAATATGGTGGAAGTGATTTGATTCAATTCGAGTTCATATGGAGCTAGAATTGATCTTTTAATTATCGCTTCACGACTTTTTCTGGATGTGATTACTTTTATTATGTACCTGATTTTACTTTGCAATTATTTTTATTTTTTAGAAAGCATTTTTATTTACAACTTCTATTTAGAAGTTTATTTAATTTTATGTAAATTTAAGGACAAATAAAATTGTGTAAGTTTTATACAAATAAACACAGAATAAATAAAAAATATTTACAAAATGTTTTTTTGATTTTCTGATTGAAGACCCTATCTCCCCCTACATTATTCCTGGTCGATCATGTCAAGTCTTGACATTCTCTTCAGGTTTGGGCCAGCCTTTATCTATTGCATATATATAGTATTTTATTTTCTTTTTTCCTTTATTTATTTATTTATATAAGATTAAAATAGTAATAAATGTACAATATTTACACACAGATGCATGTAAGTAAGAATATGTATTTAGTAATATATATATATACATGTGTTTTATAAGGGATTTTTTTACTAAAAAAATGAACATAGATGATGAAATGCATATTCATTATCCCCCTATTCTTTACCTTTGCTACTCCCTTGAACAACACCTATTTGAAAGAATACGTGAATAAAAGAAAAAGAAAGGAAAAATAAAGAAATTAGGACAATATTGAGTATTAAACTTATCTTCGGAAAGTTGTAGTATGGAGCTCTGCCATACCTTTGGATTATAAGTGTGGAAGAACCTTAACGGGAAATAGATTTTAAACCTAACAACATTTTAGATCCACAAGACTCCTATTCGGGTCTCCTCAACAGCTATGTTAGAACAAATCTACATACACAAATTCTTATGACTCTGAATCATTAGTTGTACGGTGTAAGTGAAAAATAGCTCTCCATCTCTAAAGTAGCAAAGAAATGACCTCTCTCAACAAGGTAACTCTCGTACCCTGATCTACCAACTCATTCCTCGAGGAGCGGGGATTTTTTCTTCTAAGTTCAAGTACAACCAACTCAAGAACAGGAGATGGAAAAAAGAATGGATGGTAACTGATGTAGATACCTATCCTTAGATATTTGACAAGTGTAGTCAAGTTATCCAGTTGCAAGCTTACAAAAATTTGACTTTGAAGCTCTTATAATTATTATTTTCCCTATACTTGTATATACACCGACAACCTTATACTTTTCAATCAGGCATGTCCACTTTTTGAGATTCTGCATTTTTTCCTTCCTTTTTTTGAAAAAATATAAGGTGCAACATGTACATAAGGAGTTTTTCCTCTTGAGCCAGTAGACTATCCCTCTTTTAAGCATTATTGCAACTCCACATCATCCTGTCTATAGACCTCAATGCTACATGATAAGGTTGAGATGCACTATCCTCCCTAGAGGAAGATGGATATTCCCAATAATTGTTACATACACGTGTGCTGCCCAAAGACAAGAGATTCTGCTTCTTGACTACCTCATCCTTGAAGAGCTACACGTAGAGTTCTTGCCCAAGATAAGCCATGGTGTAGAAGAATCATGCGTGTGATGTTAAATATTCTACTTAGACTAATCAAGATGACATGTGAACATAGTATCATGGACTCAAAGAATTAAGTCGCTAGGACCTAAAAAAGTATTAATTCCATTTCTTATAATGTTCATCTGAAATGAAGTGGATTAAGGTCCAAATAAGCTCCATTCTTCAATTTAATTCAGACCTAGTTTAAATCTCAATATTGACATGAAAAATGTACATGCAAATGCAAGAAATACATACAAAGCAATTTTTTAGAGGTTTTATAAGAGAAAAAGGGTTAGTAAAATATATATAAGTATATGTACGATTTATATAATTATTTTATTTATTCTTTCATATTTTTTCTTTTCTCTTTTTTTATCTTCTTTTTTTAAGAAGATACAATTTTATCTTGTTTTGTTTTTGTTTTGTTTTTGTTTTTGTTGTTTTCTTAAGGATAGAAGGTGACCAAACTTTATATACACATGTGGATTTTAGGTATTTATATAGATATCCCAATAATATACAGAAAATAATCACATTTTTTATATACATTTAAAAGTCTGCGTTATGGCTAAAGTATATATACAATATATATGACACCCCCTATACTTAGCTCAAACTATGTCCTCGCAGTGATCAAAGAGCTGCAAAGGAAGACATAACTTGTGTAAGTATAGAAAAGTGAAAATAAAACTATAAAATAACGTTTCGTCTTGCCCCCTATACGTAGGGTAGAATAGCCCTAAGTATAGATTATAAACCAGTTGGGGGACAATCGAGAGATCAGACGAATAAAAATGTAAAAGAGATGATATGAACAACATCACTCCCCCTATACATAGGGTAGAGTATCCCTAAGTATAAGAAACAACAAGAGTGATGAACACGACGAATATGAACAAAACAAATCATTCACCCCCTATACTTAGGATAGAGTACATCCTAAGTATAAAACACAGATACAAACAAGATACAACGATAACATAGAAGAAGGAAGGAGCAAATCAGGGCGAAACACAAATACAAAAATTAGACATTGTTGAGGTGCCTCTCAACAAGCGCTAGAGTTTATGCCCCTACCTGGGCGCAAAGGCTAGGACAACGAAGTATCAAGGTTCAGGATGACATCTATAATGCGAATACCATACTGTTGTCGTTGTCTCTGTATGAGAACAATAATGTGGTCAATAGTGTGAATGGTGACACCCATATAAGCAATCAAGTGAGTATTTTCTACCAGGTAAATAGAAGAGAAAGTCAAGTCATGCACCGGTAGTGTTGACAGATATTTTTGGGTTTTTTATTTACGAAAATAAATGCGACGTCGTTGCAACCCAAATAATCCCTCAACAAAAAATTTATTTATTCTCAAACTAAATTATTTGAAAAAATGTAACAAGAGAAAATTTATATATAATTAACTAATATAGAAGTAGGATCGAACTTAGGGAGGCCACAAATTTCGAGGGTTATTCTAATAATTGAAAAATCAATTAAAAGAGAGAGGAAATTCAAATGCCAATAATCTTGACTTTTGTAGGATTTTTAACTTTTTATCCATTTATTTTTTTATTTCTATTTTTATTATTCTGATTTTTAATTTTTATTGGTTTTTAGTTTTGCAATTTTTTATTTTAAAAATAATTAATTTTTCAAAGCAAATTTATGCACGAAAGAAAAGCAACTTTTTAGATTTTTTAAATATGATAAAAATTGTAAAAAATACCTAAATAAAATGTTTTTAGGTTTTATACTTTTACACTATTTTGGTGATTTTTCAAAGTTTTTTCTAGTTTTTAAGATTTTTATAATGAATAAAAACAAGGAATAAAGCAAGTAGTGAACACAGGATTAATTTGCAATGTAATAATATAAAATGAACTAAATACTGAAGTTATTTTTTCTCAAAATTGTAATGAATTATGTTGAAACAGAAAGCAGAATCACTATTTTTGGATTTTTCTACAATTTTCCGTATTTGTTTTACGATTTTTAGTATTTTACAATTTTTTTGAGTTTTAAAAATATTTAGTGTAGGAAATTGACATATAGAACACATATAAAAAGAAATTTACTTAGTTTTTTAGAATTTTTGACCTAATATTTGATTTTTTTAAAATTATCAAATTTCAATCCAAGAAAAATATGAAGTTTTTGATTTTTTTAAAAATAGAAAATGGTAATAAAATGCAATGAGAAAATTACACTCGATAGAGACACAAATCAAGAGCATAACTTTATTTTTCTAGAAATTATTGTGCGTGTAAATCTTTTATTTTAATAAGAAAAAGCATGCCAACATAAGTCTGGAATACATGGACTACAAAGCAATTATTCAATTATTTGGCATTTAAAATATAAAAAAAATAAACTTCAAGAAAAATTCCACAATACACATAGTGAAGAGTGTACGCTGCACACGACTATATAGAGGCGTGGACTATTTTGCAAAATCAAAAAATATTGGGGGCCTTCACGTAATTTTTCACCAAAATTAGGGCATACTAGGTGTATTCGTTTTATTCTTAGTATTCAAGCCAAAGGGTGACGTCGCCCATGTTCTTCTCTCCCAAGCCAGGGGGCGGCGGTGCTGGATGACAGTGGAGCAGCGTCAGGACGGAGCTTCAAGGCGGTTGTCTTAAACGATGGAGGATGGCATGGCAGGCACGTGGCGACAGATGGATGTTGTGCAAGGGTCAGTGATGGCCATCGAAGAGTGGCGATGCGATTGACAGTTGCATGATGGTTAGTGCGACGTCGAGTGGAGATGGAGAGCAGCCCGTGTAGGAGGAGTCTAGGAGGGCCGCACGAGCTCCAAGTGGAAGGTAGGATCGGCAAATCAGGAGGCTAAGGCAGCTATTGAAGGAGTTCCTTCATGCAGGGTCGGCGACACCTCACGTAGGCAGAGCTTCAAGCTCTAGGAGGATGTCAATGATCTCTAGAGGGAAGGGTGGCTCGGGCGAAGAAGGGTGGGCGGCGACGTACGCATGGAGGAGGGTGACACACACCCTTTGTGTGGAAGAGATGCGTAGTCGAAGGCATTGCGGTCGTCGGGCAGAGGGGCATAGCTTAACCACTACAAGTGACCCCAAACTTTTTATTTTTGTATTTTTATTTTTTTGTATTTTTTTAACATAAACTATTTTATTTATTTCATTTTTTGAAATTCATGTACCTATAATAAAATAAAAATACACTGACTCAGCACGATGGCTTGGTCCAAAATTAAATAGGGGTTAGGTGAATGGATACAGTTCCGACGGTCGTAATGGAAGAGAATGGGGTCTCCGACCACCATGCATGGTAGGAGGTAAAAGATCGTGTAAGAAAGAGCATGAACGTGGGTAGATCGAGAATATGAGATGGAAGAATGGTTTCAGGAGTGGATTAAATTGTGATTATGAATTAGGAATGATAATCTAAGATCAAGAATTAAAAATTGAAAATGAAATTAAAATTAAAAATTAAACTACGATTAACCTAGATTAAAAACAAGAAATAGAATGGATCTCACCATGGAAGAGGACGAATGTCGTGATGTCCTCGACGAGGACTGACTCGCTGTCACCGGACAACTCGTAAGTTGGGCACCTTTCCACGACAAGATGGCTCTTAGAGATTAGGCACCTCGCACATAAGTTTCATTCCAAGTGAATGAGGGAAGAGTAGCCAGATAAATAAGAAAAAAATATTTAATTTTAAAATTTGAATTGTGAGGAAAAAAGATGGATGTTAATGATAGAAATAATAAAAAAATAAATAATATAATTTTCGAAATTAAAGTAACTTAAATAATAATAATTACCAACAACTTAACTAGCCACCTTAATGGTGGGTTAATTAAGGAATTTATTAAATTATTACATATGGCATATTATTAACATAATTATTTAAATACATAAATATTTTTCGTCACTTTATTAATTTGAATAATAAATGTTTATTATTTAATTTTTTGTGGTGGTTATTTAATGAATTTAACTATATACATATAATACATACATATGGTACATTATATACAAAGTTAAATAAGGAAATTATGTTATTTTATGTTTTATAAATATTTTTATATTTTTAATTTTTATTTTAAATAATTATTAAAAGAATATTTACAATTATTTACAAATACATTATGTATAAAAATAAATGGATAAATATATACAATAAATGGTAAAATTACAAAAACCACCACAGAAAACCATCTTTCAAATCATAACTCCAAAAATTATGAAACCACTGAAATTTTAAAGATAATTTAAGTTATAATACAATGGAAGTGAGTTTGATTTGATTTGAGTTTATATGAAGGTGGGATTGGTCTTTCAATTATCGCTTAACTGCTTTTTCGGTGTATCGTAATTTTATTATGTACACGATTTGTTTTACAAGAATTTTTATTATTTAGAAAACATTTATAGTTACAACTTCTATAGAGAAAATTATTTCATTTGAGGTCAATATATGGACAAATAAAATAGTGTAAGTTCTATACAAATATACACTGAGTAAATAAAGAATGAAATGTATTTACAAAATATTTTTTTGAATTTTCTGATTAAAGACCCTATTTCCCCATACTTTATTCCCTCTCGATTAGGTTAAGTCTTGACCTTCTCTCGATGTTAGGGTCGGCCTGTATCTATTGCACATATAGTCTTTATTTTTCCTTTATTTGTTTCTTTATTTATTTTAAGTTAAAAATAGTAATAAATGTACAATATTTTGACACAGATGCAGGTTAGAAAGAATATGAATTTAGTATTATATACATGTATTTTATAAGGGATTTTAAGCCAAAATAAGTGAATAAAGATGATGAAATTCATATTCATCATCCCCATATGCTTTACCTTTGTTAGTCCCTTAACAAACACTTATTTGAAATAATAAGTGAATAAAAGAAAAATAAAGGAAAAATAAAGAAATTAAGGCAATATTGAGTATTAGACTTATCTTCATAAAGTTGTAGTATGGATCTCTGTTAGACCTTTGGATTATTAGTGTGGCAGAACCTTAATGGGAAATGGATTTAATACCTAACAACCTTCAAGTTCGACAAGGCTCCTATTCAGGTCGCCTCAACAGTCAGGTCAGAACCAATCTACATACACAAATTCTTATGACTATGAATCTTTACTTGTATGGTGTAAGTGAAATATAGCTCCCCATCTCAAAAGTAGCGAAGAAACAACCTCTCTCAACAAGGTAACTCTAGTCGCCCAGTCTAGCAACTCTTTCCTCGAGGTGCGTGGATATCCCCTTCTAAGTTCAAGTACAACCAACTCAAGAAGAGGAGATGGAGAAAAGAATGGACGGTAACCAGTATAGCTACATATCCTTGGATGCGTGACCAGTGTACTCAAGTCATCCAGCTACAAGTTTACAAAAAAAGATTTTGAAGTTGTTCTTCATATTATTTTTTTACTTGTATATACACTTCAACATGCATTTTACTTTTCAATCAAGCCTATCCACTTTTGGAGATTTTGCATTTTTTCTCCTTTTTTTGAAAATATATACAAGTTGCAGCATGTATATAAGGAAATTTTTTATTATTGAGCTAGTAGATTATCCCTCTTTTTTATGTATTATTACAACTCCACAGCATCCTGTCTTTAGACCTCAATGCTACCAGATCAGGTTGAGGTGCACTACCCTCCCTAGAGGAAGACGGATATTCCCACTAATTAATACATACCCATATGCTACCCCATGTCAAAAGATTCTCCCTCCTCACTACCTCATCCATGAAGAGCTACGTATAGAGTGCTTGTCCAAGATAAGCCATGATCTAGAAGAATCATGCGTGTGTTGTTTAATATTCTACTTAGACTAATCAAGACGTCATATGAACATAGTCTTATGGACTAAAAGAATTAGTCGCTAGGACCTGTAAAGTCTTAATTCCATTTCTTCTAACGTTCCTCGTAAGCTCCAACTAAGCTACATTCTTCAATTTTATTCAGACTTGGTTTAAATAATATTATCCTGAAAAATGTACATGCAAATGCAAGAAATATATACAAAGAAATTTTTTTAGAGATTTTTTTAAGAGAAAAGGGTTGGTAAAATATACAAAAGTATATACATTGATTATATAATTTTTTTATAATTATTTTTAAGAGAAAAAGGGCTAGTAAATTATATACAAGTATATACATTGATTATACAATTATACATATATATATGGATAATTTTTTGTGTTTGTGTGTTTTTTTGTTTTGTTTGATTGTTTTCCTTTTTTTTCCTTTTTTTTGTTTTCATATTTTATTTTTTTGGTTTTGTTTTAATTTTTTTGTGTTTTATGTGTGTCTTTTTTTATTAAGACATAAAGTGACCAAAGCCTATGTACACACGTGGATTATACGCATTTATATACATATCCTAAAAATAATCACATTTTTAAAAGTACAAGTTATGTCTAAAGTATATATACAATATATACGATACCCCTATACTTAGCTCGAAGTATGTACTCATAGTGATCAATGAGCTGCAAAGGAAAACATAACTCATGCTAAGTATAGAAAAGTGAAAAGAACACTATACAACAATGACTCAAAGAATGAATAGAAGTCAGTGATCCCACATATACTTAGGATTAATTAATCCTAAGTATATAAGACTATACAGTAGGGAAAAACCAAGGAAAAGAATTGATAAACTCAACAGCTCATCTTACCCCCCTATAATTAGGTTATAATAGCCCTAAGTATAGAATATAAACAAGTTGGGGGGACAATCGAGATCGTAAAAATAAAAATACAAAAGAGACGATATGAACAACATCACTCCCCTTATACTTTGGGTAGAGTATCCCTAAGTATAAGCAACAACCAGAGTGATGAACATGACGAGTATGAACAACACAAATCATTAACCCCCGCCATAATTAGGATAAAACACATCCTATTTTTAGCATATATACAATGGAAGAAGAAAGAATGAAATGAAAGGATATACAAGAGGTATTCAGCTCATGTATCAAACGCATAAGATGGAATCAAAGGATCATCATCTGATACCACAAATATAGAATCAACGACAGACATGAATGTATCATGATCTAGATATGGCTTTAGCAACTGTCCGTTCACAACAAATGGTTGTGCATCAGATGACAACCCAGATAATACAATACTCCCATTGTCCCGCACAACTCTTACAATGAACGATCCAGACCATTTGCTTTTCAATTTTCCTGGAAACAACTCCAACTTAGCATCAAATAATCAAATTTTCTGATCAGGGGAGAAAGTCATCCTTCGAATGAGTTTATCATGCCAACGCTTGACTTTCTCTTTATACATGAGTGAGTTATCATATGCACAGTCTCAGAATTCCAATAATCTATTCAAATCCAACTTCCTATTCTCTCCTTCCTTATGATAATCAAGATTTCATACACATAGTGGTGATAATGATTTGTGAATTAATTCCACTAGCAGATGGCAAGGCTTTCCATACACCAATTTTTAGGGAGACATACCCAAAGGAGACTTGTATGCCATGCGATAAGCCCATAGAATTGAATCAAGCATCTAGGACCAGTTCTTCCTATATGGACGTACAAGTTTTTGCAATATCATATTTATCTCCCTAATTGAAATTTCTACCAAGCCATTAGTCTAGAGGTTGTAAGGAGACAACTCTATGCTCAATGGCATACTCCACAAGCTTCTTTACTTCTCTATTAATGAAATGGGTTCTCTCATCTGAAATCAGTAATTTGGGAATCTCAATCTGCACAATAATGTAGTCCTTGAGAAAAGAACACACTGTACAACTATCAACGACTTGGGTGGGGATAGCCTCCACTCATTGACTAAATCTACGACGAGCAGGATGTACTGAAATCCCTGAATAACAGGAAATGAACCCATGAAGTCTACGCTCCAAGCATCAAAATCATCAGAAATCCATATGTATCTTAGGGGCATGGTATCTTTGGAAGCAACAATTCCTCCTATTTCTGACAATTAGTACAACCTCGAACATACAATGTAGCATCTTTAACAATGTAGGACACCATAGGCCACTTTGTAAAATCTTTGCTGCCGTACATTTCTACTAATGATGCCCACTAGATTCTAATTTGTGACAATGCTCAAGTACACTGGTGTGTTCCTCCCGAGGAATGCACCTTCACCAGATAGAATCCGCAACCTCACGAAATAGGTACAGATCCTCCCATTGGTAATAATGAATCTCGACAAAAATTTGTCTACATTCAGCCAATCTTGTGGAACTTTCTTGGAGATAAGATAGTTCACAATATCAGCAAACCATGGGAGTGAGCCCACAGACAAAATGATCTCATTTGGAAAGGTTTCAGAAATAGGGATCATGTTCTGCTTAGAGGTCTCTGCATTTGTTATACGAGAAAGGTGATCTGCCACAATATTTTTCACTCCAGGTTTATCTCGAATCCTTAAATCAAACTCCTGGAGAAGAAGGATCCATCTAATAAGACGTGATTTGGCATCCTTCTTTTTCTATAAGTATCATATGGCAGTGTGATCCGTGTATACAATAATGTGGGAACCGAGGAGGTAAGATCTAAACTTATATAGTCCAAAGACAACTGCTAACATCTCTTTCTCTGTAACTGTATAATTTTGGTGTGCTTCATCCAGAGTTTTTCTAGCATAGTCTTGAGCGAGATTTTGTGGAATTTTCGATCTGATATGAAATAAATGCGTAGTGGACATTGCAACCCAAATAATTCCACAACAACAAAATTATTTTTTTCTTCTCAAGCTAGATTAATTACAAAAGAAATGTAGCGAGAGAAACTTTAACTATTTAATAAGACTGTATAGCAACATGATCGAATTCAGGGAGTCTACAATTCCTGAGGGTTATTTAAATAATCGAAAAAAATAATTAAAAGAAAAAGGAATCTTAATTGGAAACATTCTTGATTTTTTGTGAAGTTTTTATCTTTTAAATATATTATTATTTTTAATTTTTTGAAAAAGATAGCAATTACATCTTTTATTCCAACAAATAAAATATAGATTAAAAAATTATATCCGACTTGATCATGAAGGCTCGATCCATAATCAAATGCAGGAAATTTGAGTGGATGTGGATCTGGCGAAATAAAGGATCGAACCCATGTCTCCGACCACCATACGCGGTCGGAGTTGGAAGATTGTGTGAGGTAGAATAAGAATGCAAATGGATCGAGATGTGAAGGTGAAAAATCAGATCGGGTGAATAAAATCATGGTGATGGATTCTAAGATCTAACGAAATAAAAGTGCGAAAACTTAAACTACAATTAACTTAGGTTAAGAATAAGAAAAATGGATCTCACCGTGGATTGGACGAATGCCGTAATCGTCTCAACAAGGGTCGCCTCGCTATCACCGGATGGCTCGGAGGCTGGGTGCTCTTCTTTAACAAGACGACTCTCGGAAAAATAAGCTCCTCTCCAAAAGATTGATCAAAGAGAATTGAGGGAGGAGGAGCCAAATAAGTAAAAGAAAAATAATTGAATTTCAAAATTTGAATTCAGAGAAAAAAAGGAAGGATGTTAATGGTGGAATTAATATAGTAAGTTAAATAAATTAAAAATGAAATTCAGAATTAAAAAAATTTATAAAATAATTAATTGGTAAAAATTAATTAGCCACCTCTATGCTGGTTATTTAACGTACACAATTAAATCGTATATACATGGTAGGTTCTCAAATCAAATAAATAAATAAATACATTAAAATTTCGTAATTATATTAATTTAATTAATTATTTAATGTTAGATAATATTTTTTGTGGTTTTAATATGAGGAGGTTAATTTTATACATAATATATACATAATGTACAATATACACATGTACAAATATGGAAATAACTTTTTTCAAAAATATTTACTTTATATTACAGTGAACAATATTTACAATTATTAAAAAAATATTATGTACAATAATAAACAATAAATATAATACAAAAAGGTAAAATTGCACACACCACCCTAGAAAACAGTTTTCTCAACTGTAACTCCAAAAATTTTGAAATCGCAGCCATTTTTAAGATAATTTAATTTAGAATACAATGAAAGTGAGTTTGATTTAATTTGAATTCATATGGAATCAAAATTGGTCTTTCAATTATAGCTTTATGGCATTTTCCAAGTGTGGTTACTTTTATGTTGTATATGATTTTATTTTACAAATGTTTTTATATTTAGGAGACATTTTTATTTACAACTTTTGTTAAGAAAATTATTTAATTTGAAGTCAATTTATATACAAATAAAATAGTGTAAGAATATAAATATACACCGAAAAATATTTACAACACATTTTTGGATTTTCTGATTAAGGACCCTATCTCCCCCTACTTTATTCCTGATTGATCAGGTCAAGTCTTGACCTTCTCTCAGGGTTCGGGTCAGCCTATATCTATTACATATATACAGTCTCTGTTTATTTTCTTTATTTTTCCTTTATATATTTATTTATGTTAGATTAAAATAATAATTAATATACAATATTGACACACAGATGCAAGTTTGTAAAAATATGGAGTTAGTATTATATACATGTGTTTTATAAGAGATTTTAAGCTAAAATAAATGAATAAAGATGATGAAATGCAGATTCATCATCCCCCTATGCTTTACCTTTGCTAGTCCCTTAGAAAATACTTATTTGAAAGAATAAGTGAATAAAAAAATAAAGGAGAGAAAAAGGAATTAGGATAATATTGAGTATCAAACATATCTTCATAAAATTGTAGTATGGAGCTCTGTCAGACCTTTGGATTATTAGTGTGTTGGAACCTTAATGGGAGATGGATTTAAAACCTAACATCCTCTATGGTCGACATGACTAATATTCGTGTCGCCTCAACAGTCAGGTCAGAACAAGTCTTCATACACAAATTCTTATGACTATGAATCTTTACTTGTACTGTGTGAGTGAAATGTAGCTCTCCATCTCAAAAGTAGCAAAGAGACAACCTCCCTCAACAAGGTAACTCTAGTCCCCCGGTCTAGCAACTCTTTCATCAAGGGAATAAGGATATTCTGTTCTAAGTTAAAGCACAACCAACTCAAGAAGAGGAGATGGAGAAAAGAAAGGACGGTAACCAGTGTAGCTACCTATCCTTGGATGCATGACCACTGTAGCCAAGTTATCCAGCTGCAAGCTTACAAAAATTTGACATTGAAGCTCTTTTTTTAATCCTTGAATATACACTCTGGCAGGAAATTTACTTTTTAATCAGGCCTGTCCACTTTGAGCGATTATGCATTTTTTTCACTTTTTTTTGAAAATATATACAAGGTGAAGCATGTACATAAGAAGTTTTTCCGCTTGAGCTAGTAGATTATCCCTCTTTTGAAGTATTATTGCAACACCACAACACCCACTCTTTAGACCTCAATGCTACTCGATTAGGTTGATATGCACAACCCTCCCTAGAGGAAGACAAGAGGTTCCGCCTAGATGTACTACCCTCGTATGCTACTCCAAGCCAAGAGATTCTGCCTCCTCACTACCTCCTCCATGAAGAGCTACATGTAGAGTGCTTGTCCAAGATAAGCCATGGTATGAAAGAATCATGCATGTGTTTTTAAATATTCTACATAGACTAATCAAGATGACATATGGACATAGTCTTATGGACTCAAAGAATTAAGTTGCTAGGACCTGAAAAGCCTTAACTCCATTTCTTATAAGGGTCCTCTGAAATTAAGTGGATTAAGGTCCAACTAAGCTCCATTCTTGAATTTTATTCCAGACTTAGTTTAAATGTAAATACTACCCAGAAAAATGCACATGCAAATGAAAGAATTATGTACAATGCAAAAAGAAAGCAAAATCTTTTTTTTGAAACAATTATCAAATTTTGAACTTTTTATGGATTTTTGGAAGAGAGAAAAAAGGAAAAAAATGATGCACATGTAAAGAGATTTTTTTTTTGAAATTATGTAAATTTTTATAGACATTTGGTTTGTAGTTTTTACAGAATTTTTAAGGGAAAATATTTAGTAATATATACAAGTATATACAAAGATTTTTTTGGTATGTTTTGTTTTTGTTTTTTTTTGTTTTTGTTGTTTTTGTTGTTTTTTTATTATTTTTTTAATAAAAGTTGATCAAAGTATTTATACACATGTGGATTTTATACATATCCCAAAAATAATCATATTTAAAAGTATGAGTTATGTCTAAAGTATAGATACAATATATACGACATCCCCTATACTTAGCTCGAACTATGTCCTCATAGTGATAAGAGAGCGACAAAGGAAGACATAACTCGTGCTAAGTATAGAAAATTGAAAAGTCTCCTATGTGACAACGACTAAAAAGAAAAGAAGTCGGTTATCCCCCCTATACCTAGTATCAAGTAATCCTAAGTGTAGAAGATTGTACAAAAGGGGTAAACCAATGAAGAGAATGTACGGACTCAACAGCTTGACTTGCCCCGCTATACTTAGGGTAAAATAGCCCTATGTATAGAATATCAACAAGTTGGGGACAATCGAGAGAACAGAAGAATAAAAACACAAAGAAGACGATATGAACAACATCACTCCACCTATACTTTGGGTTGAATATCCCTAAGTTTAAGCAACAACATGAGTGATGAATATGAGGAATATGAAAAACACAAATCATTCTCCCCCCCCCCCATCCATAGGAAAAATGACATCTTAAGTATATCATATATACACACGGAAAAGAGGTGAATGATAAAACATGAGAAGAAAGTATGAAACAAAAGGATATACAAGAGGAGTGGATGTACAAAGGTCAAGAAGGTCGAAAGCGATCCTTCTTGTGAGAGTACTGAGGGATGGATCTTACAAGGTGTAGGTCAATATTGGGGTCAACATTAGACATAAACTGATCAGGATCGACCAGGAATGTATCCTCAACGGTCTTAGTGTTCAGGCACAAACTGGTCAGTCGAAGGAGTGCGGTCGTGTCCGGCCTGAGAAGTCTTGCAATTATCAAAGTAAAAAGCCTCGAACTCATTATCATAAAAAGTAAGATCAATTCCAGCCGGGTGAGCCTCTACAAGATCATTATCTTCATGAAAAGGCCCAAATTCCTTTATAAAAGCAATCAAATCAAATTTGGCCTTATCAGTCTCATCTAAATCAAGGTGAATAGGAACATACTCATTAATGAAAGTAGTCAAATCATGTATGTCTTATCTAGCCCCAGTGTCTGCCTTCCGCTCAAGGGTGTCTATTGTGTAAATCTCACAGATGTCATCAATGCATCACCACGTACAAGAAGGAGGAACTCCAAGGCCTATGCTTTCCGAGTCTTCCTCCTTGAAGATGAATTCTTGGGTCTCACTATCATCCAACATACAACAAAAAACTCTGATATTATCATTAAGGTAAAAGTCCTTGGGGTTGGCGAACACGGGCACACTCTCAAGGTATGTAGGGCTCTGGTCAGTAATGGGTGTAGTGATCAACACGTCGCTCCCTACATCAGAACGGAAGAGAATCTCTCCTAATCCATAATCAATAATGGCTCCCGCAGAGGTGAGGAAAGGCCATTCCAGGATGATTGGAGGGTGCTCCACAGGGGTGGAGGTTTCCATGTGCAATACAACAAAATCACAAGTGAAGTTCATGCCCTGAACAAGATGACAACGTTTTCTAGAATACCCTTCGACTTCTTGATAGATTCATTAAAAAATTAACTATCATCCTGGTTTTTTTGAGAGGACCAAGATGAAGAGATTGTACCATAGAGAAGGGTATTATATTGATTGAAGCACCATCGTCAAGGAGAGTGTTATCACAAGAATAGTCAAAGATGGAGCAACTCAGAAGAGGTGTGGCAGTGTTCCCTTAGAATGTGGACAGTGAGAGATGGCGTGGGCAGTGGCCATGGTCAAGATGTGACGCTCATATCTGCTCCTACGCTCTCTTTTTTGTTAAGGAGTAGATAATTGGGTCATGGCCAGGTGAAGTGGGGCTTTAATCATCTTGTTATTGGTGGCCACCACTTCAGGTTCATTCAACAATTTTTTTAAATTTTTGGACCTCCTCCATACAAGGGAGGAGATTGGAATCATCATATACATGAGGATTGCCAAGAGCAGTAGTGGCATCCTCGGGGTCAAAGTTGGGACATGTGGTGAATGACTGTATGGGAAAATGGTTTGGCATGGGTGCCCTCTCCTCACAAAATGAATCAACAATGTGTCTACCGAAATCTTTTTGGATTTTTAAAATTTTCTCATTTTTTCGTCTTTTGGGCAATTGCAAGCAGTCATGATTATCCTCAAGGGAATCCATATCCTCAAAAAGTGGAGCAACATTCTGGCTCTTATTTATGTTAATTAGATTGATAATCCTCGAATTCATATGCTCCATCATATGGTCTAGGGTCTCAAGTGTGGACATCATGAAAGGTGACTCCAAAATCCCAAGATCGGGTGAGTGGGATGAGGGTGGGTGAAAATCAAAGTCCGACTCCAGGAATAATGTGTTAGGCAGATATGTACAAAAATCAGGAGGAAAGTCCTCCTGAAAAAGGGAGGTGGACCAGCTGGAGGGTGCTAGGGATCCGCGAGGGTCGGATTAAAATCACTCCAATCAGCCATTTCCATAACAAAAGACGGGGATCGGGAGAACACGATAGTCACCTGACGAGTCTGGAAATGTCGAGTTAAGAATGTGTTTTTATCGTTCGGCTTAAAGAAGGATTAGTCGTGTGTTGTAGGCGCCAATCGGAATAGGTCAAGAAAATAACCACAAATAATATGTTCAATTTTTAATCGTGTGGTTTTATGTTTATTTTACTTTGGCAAGTCCCAAGGTCGATCACAAGGAGGCAAAGGAACAACCTAGAGTTATGTCTATCAAAATTCGTTCACGGTTTTCGAGGCAGTCTTTTTTTGTTATTTTTAATGCAATAAAGGATGCGGAATGCAAATTCGACCTATTTTAGGGACTAAAATATAAATTACGTTCAAATGATGTCCAAAAAATATGAAACTTGGCCACAAAGTAAAATACAATGAAATGTATGCACTATAATTTTTTGGAATTTTTGGATGCAATATGAATTTTTTATTTATTTTTAAATGCAAGCAAAATGAATTTCAATATTTAATTATGATAAATATTAAACCTACTTATTTTCGAAGATCAAAATTATCTAAGATATATCACGATGTGATAGATCTCAGAAAAATCCCAAACCTCGAAAATGTGAGATCTAATACCTATTAAAAATTAAACATTGAAATATGCAAAATGATTTTTACAGGGTAAATGATGAATGCAAATGCAATTCTTTTTGGGCACAATGTCCAGCAAAATTAATTGTACAATATATGATTTTTCGGGGATTTTTAGAGCAATGATTAATCAACTATGAATTTCAGAGCATGAAATGGGCAAAATACGTAAATTTCCACAAAACAATTATTTATCAATTAACCATCCATCACAAAAATACCCACAAGGTGTCAAAATGTAGAGAATTAACTAGGGCTATCAGGAAAGCTCGAACTCTATGAGCTCAACTCGTGCTCGGCTCATTAAGGGCTCGTGAGCCGGACTCGAAACCTTAACGAGCCGAGCCCGAGTTGGGTTTTATGGCTCGTTAGTTTATCGAGTCGAGTTCAAGTTGGGCATTGTTCAACTCGGAAACTCGACTCGATAACTCGTTTTCTCTCTTAATAAAAAAATTAAAAACATATATACCAAAACTTCCACATTGAGTTTGATTAAAATGGAGGTTAACATTTTTCTTGCCCAAAAAGCTACACAAAAGAGTATAAAAAAAATCAAAATTACTAATGTCATTTGCATAATTTAATGTATAAAATGGAACAATGACTCATTAAGAGGTTCATGTACCTGCTCATTTTGAGGCTCATGAGCCAGCTCAGAAACTCATGACTCGATAAGAGGCTTGTGAGCCAACTCATTTTGAGGCTCATGAGATAGCTCAAAAACTCGTGGCTCGATAAGAGGCTCGTGAGTCAACTCGAACTCGACGAGTTCGAGTTCGATTTGGTGATCTATGGCTTGATCCTTATCGAGCCCGAGTTCGAGCTTAGGTTTCTTATCGAGTTCGAGTCCGAGTTGAGGCCAACTCGGCTCGTTGAACTCGATAGACACCCCTAGAATTAACTGACAAACATCATGCTATTTTTGGATTAATAAAATAATGTAAAGAAGATGTCTAAAAGTAATGGGAAATACAGGGGTATAGATGAAATATTGAAATAAAATAAATATAAATGCAGAGGGGACTGTAATGTATATACCAATTGTTCTGGGGGTATTTGTGAAAAATATCCAGAGGGGCACGTGTGTGTCACGTTCCCTCTGGAGGCTGGACTGGTGTGCAATATAGGGGATCTTCTGAGGCCTTTATGCAATTGACCCACGCGGTCACGTGCCCCGCACGTGACCCGTGGGGATGAGGGCTGATGACGTCCTGCTGAGGTAGTCCCCCCACGCACGTGCGGATCACGTGCGGGGGGTCTCGGGCTGGTCCCGGCCGGCGGAGTGTGAGGCGGTGTAGCGGAGGTGGTCCGTCGTGGCTTCGCGAGGGGCCTACGGGGCTGCTATGGTGGACGAGAGGCGGAGGGGCAGCCCATGTGCGGCGGAGGTCCAACGAGTGCGGCGGTTGGCGATGAAGATGACGACGGTCGGTGGTGTTGTCGAAGGCGGTTGCGAAGTTGGCGTTGTTGCGTCGCGGTTGACCGGCGAGAGGTGGTAGCTGGAGATGAACGGAGGTGATGGAGTCGTCGTTCGGTGGAGCTTTGGCGATGGCGAAGGCGGAGATAATGGCACGTTATTGGTGGTTGTCGATGTCGTGGGCTCAACAACGACGAAGACTGGAGCAAGGCACGCACGAAGGCGGCGTTGCGACGAGCGTTGGGTGCTCGGATCTCACCGGGAAGGCGATGCGGTGCTGTCACCGCCGCGAAGGATCTCCAGGTGGAATCGGCGGATGTTTGGGCACATGGGCGGCACGATTCTTTAAATAGGAGAACGAGAGGATCGTCGGAGAAGGAAGGTTGGTCGAGGGCGATTTGACGAAGATTCGAGGATCGGGGAGGGTTTGATGTGGGATGATTGAGGATCTGAGGCGAAGTCGAGGAGATTTGAGGAGATGCGGGCGGCGATGGCGAGATTCGATTGCGGGGATTTCGAAGGAAGGCGGCATCGAGATTCACGGTGGGGGAGGCCAGCAAAAATCATAGGGCGACGGAGCTCAAATTGGGAAGGAGGCGGGAGGTGGACGACGCGTAGGCACCGTCCGATCGAGCGTGATCGGATGGCGCCTGTCGCGCCACGTGGCCGAAGGGAGAGGAACCGGGTGCGCACATGCTTGGCGCATGCCTGGGTGGCACGTGCCTCGCACATGCATGGTTTTAATTTTTTAAACAAATTATAAATATACGAAAAATGACTGACACATGGCGGCACCATGTGATGCCACGTGTCAGCACCAGATAATTCAGAAAATAAATATTTTGTAAAATCGAAAATAAATAGTAAATGACCTCGGATCAAAAAAGTTTATTCACAAAAATTCCTCGTTTCGATGAGTTCTACAACTTTCATGACATCAAAACCAAAATTGATAATTTTCACAAAGTGATTTTTTGGGGTATCCCATGTACATAGAATACCTTGATTTTGGGGTTTTGTTATTTTTATGTCATTTTTTGATCAGATAAAAAATCGGAAAAAATATGATAAATCTGAGATAAATAAATACACATTAATATACTTTTTTTGGATTTTTATTTAATTAATAAAATATGTACATAAATTATTAGGTCAAAAACCGCTAAAATATATAATATACAAAAGATGCCCAAAACCCAACTTTCACATATGAGCTCCGATTCACTTGAACTTGGTCTTGTTTTGAAGATAATTGAATATGCATTAGTTCAAAAGTGAGTAGGATCAGATCGGACACTGGATGGGGAGGATATGGGGCTTTTAGTCCGAAAATCCTAAAACTAGGGTTTGGGTTTTTGGTCCACTTATCAGGGTTAATGATTTTTTGTATTTTTCATTTAATCTTGTTAGTGATATGTACACAATGGAGGTGGTTTTGTGTTATTTGGAGTTAGCATGAATGAGTTAAAAATCGGGGAAGTTAGGTTATTTACAGGTCACTTTGGCAGGGATTTTTGGCTTCTTATTTTATGCAGAATTTTATGCTAAAATGCCATTCTTATGAAAACATGCATGAATGCTAATTATGCAGAATAGATGCCGAAATGCTGTTTATTTTAGGGGATTTGAGCTTAATAAATGAGATTTAGAGTGATGAATTTGAGATTCATCATCCCCCTATACTTAAAGCATGCTCGTCCCTGAGCATCAAAAAAGAAATGCTATGAAGTGAAATGAGATTGGGTTCCATACCAAGACCATGAGCTGAAGGTGAAAATGAATCTAGACTCAACCTTTGGAATAATAGTGTGGCGGAACTACTGTGAGACTTAGAATTTTAAAATCAACAGCCCTCAAGTTCTACAAATCATTGCTACAGTTTCGGCTCAGAAGTCATCTTAGATCAATCTTCTTCACAAAGCATACCCTATGAACATTGAACAATCGACTCTTGTGTGTGAAAGGTTTTAGCTCTTCCCACCCAGAATGCTGGACTACCATGCTCCTCTCCTCTCCAGTAACTCGTCCTCGGGGAGTCAGGTATTTCCTTCTAAGGTTTGTCGTGCTGTGTTCACAATCAAATTGGGGGGAGAAGATAGAAGAAGGGGAAAAGAAATGGAGGGTGGCCAGTGTAGTCACCTCTCCTTGTGAAGATGGCCAGCGTAGTCGAGTCTCCACCAAGATCTGCAGGTTTTCTTGAAGCTTGGACCATTTTGGTCAGATATTTATTTGGTAGAATGCTTCTTTGTATTTGGAATTTTTTGTGGTTCTGCTTGGATCTTGATGTGCCCCTACGGATATAGAATCTTTTTATTTCAGTATATTTTTTGGGGTCTTAGAAAAATTGTACCCAGCCGTCCATCCCTTTTCCGAAGCATTATTTCAACCCGTACTCCGGTCTTTAGATTTCCACGCTAACAGAAAAGAAACTCACACAGTCTTCCAACATCCCGTCTGAGTTGAGCTAAGTGCATAGTGCGAGAGTACAAATTAATTCCCTATTCCAGAGTTGTACCTAGAATGAAGAGACCAGGTTAGACACTAAGAGTCAAATGCTGCACATTGTCATGTGGAAACCAAAGAATTAAGTCAAAGAACTGAAGACTCTAAAATCCTATTTCTCGGTGAAGTTCCTGTGAAAATTAGGTGGATTAAGGTCAAGTCCAGAACACTCTCAGTTTCAGCTCATAACTCGGTTCAGAACCCAAAGACTTTTCACATATGAAAATGCGATGCTTGGATGAAGTGCAGGTGTGTGAAATGCAAGCACATTTTTTTTCTTTTTTTTTCGAAATTTTTTTGTTATTTATTATTATTTTTTTAATGCAAAAAATGAATAAGAAGCCATTTTTTTTCACAAATTTTGGGTACAGTCAGTGTTAGTGGAAAAACATTTTTTTTCTTTTTTTTGTTGTTTTTTTATTAATTACCCACCCCGTAAGTACATATAGACTTACGCGCAAGTACGAGATATGGATAAAATATATAAATAGTATATATACAGACCCCCCTATACTTAGCGAGTGCTATGTCCTTAGAGCACAATAAGCGTACAGAAGACAAAGCTCGGGCTAAGCGTAAGAGAGTGGAAAAATGTTATACAATGGTCCGCCCCCCTATACTTAGACTGTGAATAGTCTAAGTTTAGAAGAAGAGCGCAAAAAGAGGTGGTCGGGATATGTGAATGAGGAGAATATATACAGGTGGGCGTCTGTACCCCTATACTTAGGCTCTGGTCAGCCTAAGTATAGAAGAAGGGTGGAAGTGAGGTGATCTGGAGGAGTGTGCTGGGGGAAATGGAAAATTACAAATGGCATCGGTCCCCCCCATACTTAGGCCTTGGCCTAAGTAGAGGAAGAAGCTGTATAAGGAGATCGATGTGGTCAGGAGGGAGGGTGGGATTGATCTGATAAATATTAATTGTCTTTGCTCTGTGTAAAGTAGATGGACTCAACTTGAACTGTATATTCATTGGGTGATTCTATATATGGCTTCAGTAATTGTCCATTCACTAAGAAATGTTGTGCATTATCTTTGAGTTCGGCAATATCCACGCTTCCATTGGTGTGCACATCGATGACAACATAAGGACCCGTCCATTTTGATTTCAATTTCCCATGAAAAATCTTTAACCGAGCATTAAACAACCACACTTTCTGCCCAGGAACAAAGGTTTTATCTCGAATGTGTCTATCATGCCATCTCTTGACCTTGTCCTTATAGATTACACTGCTGTCATATGCTCCATTTCGGATTTCAATTAGCTCATTTAAATTCAAGTCTCGACATAATTTCCCAAGGTGACAACTCCAATTCAACTTTTTGATTGCCCATTCCGATTTGTGAATCAATTCTGCAGGTAGATGGCATGGCTTGTCATAGATCATCCTAAAAGGTGAAGTACCGAGTGGAGTCTTATAGGCTGTCCTATAAGCCAACAGAACCTGGTCCAATAGTTTTGATCAGTCCTTCCTATCTGGACGAACCAACTTATGAAGAATACCCTTCACCTCTCTAGTAGAAACCTCTGCCATGCCATTAGATTGTGGATGATATGGGTTGGCTATTCTATGCTCAAATTTATACTCTTTAGCCAAAGATCTCATTTCCTTATTCACAAAGTGGCTACCTCCATCAGAAATCAAAACTTATTGCATTCCGAACCTTGCAATGATATTATCCTTGATAAATTTACAGACGGTTTTGCTATCTTTGGTTCGGGTTTGAATAACCTCTACCCATCAAGACACATAATCAACTGCTAACAGGATGTACTCAAATCCATTGCTATTGGGAAAGGAACCCATAAAATAAATCCCCCATGCATCGAAAACATCACAGAAAATCATTGGTTGCATGGGCATTTCATCTCTATAACCAACAGTCCCTCCCATCCTTTGACAAATCGGGCAAGACCGTACAAATTTATTAGCATCACGAAATAAGGTCTGCCAGTAAAATCCACATTGGAGTACCTTGTGTGCGGTTCTCTTTCCCGAATGGTGCCCTCCAGCCTCGAGAGTATGACAATGTGTGAGGACACTATGGTATTCTTCCTGAAGAATACATCTTCTCAAACACAATCCGCTCCTTCATAAAAAAGGTAAGGATCATCCCAATGGTATTTTCTTGAATCCGACTTCAGTTTTTCAATCATTCTCTTGGTCCAGCCAAAGGGAACCTTCTTGGAGACAAGATAGTTCACGATGTTGGAATAGCATGGGGTTGAATCAATAACGCAAATAGATTCGTCTGGAAAAGTCTCCTTAATAGGTCCAGTGTCAGGATAATCATTTTTCTCAATTTGGGAAAGGTAATCAGCGACAACATTCTTATTTCCAGGTTTATCTTTGATCTCCAAATTAAATTCCTGGAATAACAAGATCCACCTCAAAGGCCATTCCTTGGCATCTTTCTTATCCATGAGGTATCTAATTGCCGTATGATCAGTAAAAATTGTCACCTTGGAGCCCAATATATATGATCTGAATTTTTCAAGGGCCCAAACAATCGCGAGCATTTTCTTTTTAGTCATTATATAATTTTTTTGTGCAGGATCCAATACTTTGCTTGCGTAGTGAATCACATAAGGAATTCCATCCCGTCTTTGTCCAAGCACAGCTCCGACAGTGAAATCCGATGCATCAGTCATGATCTCAAAGTGAAGAGACCAGTCGGGAGCTTGTAATATCGGTGATACACATATTTTCTTTTTCAGGAGCTTGAAGGCCTCAAGACACTTGTGATTTACAATAAACTCGGTGTATATTCCTAAGAGCTCAGTCAGTGCGCGGGCGATCTTTGAAAAGCCAGGGATAAACCTTCGATAAAATACATCATACCCTAGAAAAGACCGCACTGACTTGACGTTGGTTGGTGGCTCAAGTTTCTTAATCACATCCACCTTGGCAAGGCCGATCTCCATTCCCTTTTTGGAGATGACATGCCTCAACACGATACCCTCAGTCACCATAAAGTGACTCTTTTCCCAGGAGAGTACCAAATTAACCTCCCTACATCTCTTGAGGACTCGGTCCAATTGCGTTAAACATGTATCAAATGAATCACCATAGACCGAGAAGTCGTCCATGAAGACTTCCAGTAAATCACCCACCATTTCGGCAAATACGACAATCATGCACCGCTGAAATGTGTCTGGGGCATTACAAAGCCCGAATGGCATGCGTTTGAATGCGTAGGTACCGAAGGGACATGTAAATGTGGTTTTTTCCTGATCCTCGGGAGCGATAGATACTTGATTGTAGCCAGAGTACCCATAAAGAAAACAGAAGAATGCCTTCCCTATAAGTCTCTCCAAGATTTGATCAATAAATGGCAGTGGAAAGTTATCTTTCTTGGTCGCAGCATTCAGGCGCCTGTAATCGACACAGACACGCCATGACGTGGGTACTCGGGTGACGAGTCCGATTTTCACTGTGATAAAAATGTATTTTTAATGTTCGAGTGTGAGAATAATTAAAGTCGTTCGTTGTAGGTGGCGATCGGAAACAGTCAAGAAATAACCACAAATTTTATGCAATTTTAATCAAGTGGTTTTTATGTATTTTACTTGGGCAAGTCCCACGGTCGATCACAAGGAGGCAAAGGAACAACCTAGAGATGTGTCTATCCAATTTCGTGTTCGGTTTTCAAGGTGGTCTTTTTTTGGAATTTTCAATGCAATAAAGGGATGCAAAATGCAAATTCGGCCTATTTAAGGGACTAAAATGTAAACTTTGATCAAACAATGTCTGAAAAATAGGAAACTTGGCCGAGATGATAATTATGACAAAAATAGTGCACTGTAATTTTTTTGGAATTTTTGGATGCAATATAAATTTTTTATGAATTTTTAAATGCAAACAGAATGATTTTCAATATTTAATTATAATAAATATTAAACCTACTTATTTTCAAGATACAAAATTATCTAAGATCTATCACTAGGTGATGGATCCCAAAAAATCCTAAACCTCGAAAATATGGGGTTTAATACCTATTAAAAATCAAACATTGAAATGTGCAAAATGATTTTTACAGGGCAAATGATGCATGCAAATGCAAAGATTTTTGGGCACAATGTTAATCAAAATAATCTCTACAATATGTGATTTTTCGGAGATTTTTAGAGCCACGTTTAATAAGATAAAAATTAAAGAGCAAGAAATGGGAAAAGTTTGCAAATTTCCATAGAATAATTGATTACTAATTAACCGTCAATCATAAAAATATCCATGACATGTCAAAATGTAGAGAATTAAAAGATGAACAAAATGCTATTTTTAAATAAATAAAATGATGGAAAACAGAGGTCTAAACTGAACGAGGAATGTAGGGGTACAGGTGTAAATAAAATAATCAAACTATAAAAAGAATGAACTGCGGGGGGGGGGGGGGGGCTAATTGCAATTACCTAAGAAAATGGGGGCGAACTGCAAATTAACCAAGGGGGCACGTGCGGAGCACATGCCCTCTGGATCTTGGGCGCAACGGTAAATAATGGAAGTAGCAGGGGGTTCTTCGCAATTTACCCCGCGGTCACGTGCGTAGCACGTGACCCGGGGGATGATGCAGCTGCTGACGTCCCCCACCCCACGTGCGACGCACGTGGGCGGGGTCTCGGGTCCACCGCCCGGTGGCGAAGGCGGCGAGGGAGGTCGGCCTTGTGAGACTCCGGTGTCGAGCGGGCGCCCAGGCGAGGTGTAGGCGAAGCGGCTGGAGGCGAAGCCGGTGAAGCGTTGGCCCGCGGTGGTTGTCGATGGCGGTGAGGGGAGAGCCGAGCTCCTGGCGGTTGTGGTTGTGAACACGGCGGAGCTGGAGTCGAGGCGGAGAAGATGGCCGAGGAAGACGATGCGAAGTGGCTGAGGCGAAGTCGGAGAAGGCGATGGCATATCGTCGATGGTGAAGGCGAAGGCGGAGATGTTGAAATCGTCGATGTCGCTGGCGGAGCGGTGTTGGGGCGACGGAGGTACGGCGGTTGTCGAAGAAGCTCGATGAAGACCTGTGATGAAGCGGCGTGGTGGTTGAGTTGAAGGCGGTGAAGAACGTTGGTCGGTGGCTCGACGCCGAGGGGCGGAGCGGGGCAGACGCGACGGCGATGTGCCTTGGGCTGCAACGACGTCGGGAGGACGTCGGATCTCGCTGATGACGGAGGGCAGGTTGTCACCACCGCCCTCTTGAAGCTTCAATCGGCGGATAGGGAACAGGGGAAGCATCGAGGGTTTTTAATAGGACGGTGGTGGTTGGCTGGGATCGAGATGAGCGGAAGGAAGTTAGGGTCAACGGCCGGTGCGGGTTATGCGGGCTGTCGTTGGTGACGGTTGCGGAGATATCGGGGCGGCGAAGTCGCAGGTGGGGGGGGGTCTGTTGGGAGGTAGAAGATGACGCACCTCAGCCGTCCGATCGGCCGAGATCGGTCGGCTGAGAATGTGCCACGGGGCGAGGGAATGTTAAGAAGAGGCTGCGGGCGCACGTGCAGGGCGCGTGAGGGGGTGGCACGTGCGCTGCACGTGCACGGTTTTTAATTTTTTTTTTTATAAAAACGGATAAATAAAACTTCCAAAAATCACTGACACGTGGCGGCCTCTGGATGGGAAACTCAGTGTTTGATCAAAAGCATCAAAGCGAGAGAAATTGAGAAAGTATCTCACTTTGCAGACTATCTCTAAAAGGTTTGGCGGGGGGGAGTGGAAAATCAGCCACGTGTCACCTCCAGAAAAATCCGAAAATAAAACCTCTTGTAAAATCAATAAAAAATAGCAAACGACCTCGGATCGAAAAAGTTCCTTCAAAAAAAATGCTCGTCTCGACGAGATCTACAACTTTCATGAAGACATCAAAGCCAAATTCGGTCAAATGTAAAAAGTGAAATTTTGGGGTATCCCATGTACATAGAATACCTTGATTTTTGGATTTTTCTATTTTTTTTGTCATTTTTAAACAAGATAAAAAATCCGGAAAAATATGTAAAGATCAAAGATAAATAGAAGACAACTAAATCTATTTTTTTTGGATTTTTAATGATAAATAATATAAATTCATAAAATAACGGTCAAAAGCCACGAAATATACAATGTACAAAAGAGGCCCAAAACTCAACTTTCGCATACGAGCTCCGATTCACTTGAACTTGGTCTTGTTTTGAAGGTAATTGAATGTGCAATAGTTCAAAAGTGAGTAGAATCAAATCAGACACTGGATGAAGAAGATATGGGGTTTTTAGTCCGACAATTCTGAAACTAGGGTTTGGGTTTTTGGTCCACTTACCTGGGTCAATTAATTTTTTGTATTTTTTATTTATTCTTGTTAGTGATGTGTACACAGTGGAGGTGAGTTTGTGACATTCGGAGTTAGCATGAAGGAGTTAAAAAATAGGGGAAGTTGGCTATTTACAGGTCATTTTTGGCTTGGATTTTTGGCTTCTTATTTTATGCAGAATTTAATGCTAAAATACAATTCTTATGAAATCATGTAGAAATGCTAATAATGTGAAATAAATGCCAAAATGTAGTTGATTTTGAGGGACTTGAGCTTAATAAATGAGACTTAGAGTGGTGAATGCGAGATTCATCATCCCCCTATACTTAAACCATGCTCGTCCCTGAGCATCAAAAAGAAATGCTATGAAGTGAAATGAGACTGGGTTCCATACCAAGACCATGAACTGAAGGTGAAAGTGAAACTAAACTCGACCCTTGGATTAATAATGTGTCAGAACTTCTGTGAGACTTAGAATTTTAAAATCAACAACCCTCATGTTCTACACATCATTGTCACAGTTTCGGCTCAGAAGTCATCTTAGATCGATCCTCTTCCCAAAGTATACCCTATGAATATTGAACAACCGACTCATGTGTGTGAAGGGTTTTAGCTCTTCCCATCCAAAATGCCAGACTACCATGCTCCTCTCCTCTCCAGTAACTCGTCCTCGGGGAGTCAGGTATTTCCTTCTAAGGTCTGTCGCGTTGTGTTCACAATCGAATGAGGGAGAAGATAGAAGAAAGAGAAAAGAACTGGAGGGGGTGATGATCGCGAAATTCGCCTCTTTAATAATCGTGAATTGTAGTATAGGAGGCGGATTTCGGTCGTCAAAATACCACAATCTTTGAATGTTGTGGAGTATTTTACTTGGCAAGTTTACCAAGGTCGAACACAGGGAACAGTGATTTTTAGTTGCGTGGTCTTAAATCAAATTAAATAATTATTTAATGATCGGTTAATTTCCGTGTTGAGAAATATACAATGCAATGATGCGAATGTGATGCAAGGGAATTAAACAGAATTTATGCCCAGGATCTGTGATCTAGAATTCCAATCCAAACAATGATGATCAATTTCCTCTATAATAAATCATAGATCAGAAGATATCAAATCCAGAAATATGTGTCAAATTAATTCCTAATGCGAATAAGAGTGAATAGATCCCGGAGAATTCCTGCAATCAATTTTATCTCCAAAATTCTTCAAATTATATTCTTAAAAGATATTTGAAGTCTACAAGTCAATATGTCTACTCAATCTCCTTAATTTAACCCTTGCATAAAATAAGTCCTTAAATAATAATTTAACTCCAACGAATTCCTGCAAAATAAGTCATCAAATATCTCAAGGGAAAAGTGCCACAAATATGTCAAAATAAGCCTGCAAAAGCCAATAAAGATCCTCAAGAAATAATTGATGGTAAACAACCTCAAATCTGTCCACAAATGATGCTAAGTTGTAGATCACGGAATTAGCTTCGAAACGACATATTATATGCTAAAATCGGAGTCCGTATGACAAAGATATGATAAAATGAAAATTCGGGGACTAAAATGTAAATAAAATAAAGTTTTCTTTGCAAAATGGTCCCTGGGAGGATTTATCTGTAATTTCCAAAAGTCAGAGGGGTTCCACTGAAATTTACCCAGGCAGGGGCATAAATATAAATTCTGGAACCTTAGAGGGTGTTTTTTGCAATTTTTCCCGAGCGCACGTGTGCAGCACGTGCGCCAGGAGGTTTGGAGGCAGGGCTGAGGCTCGAAAGCCCCGAGCCTATGGCTTGGGCGCCGAAGCTGAGGCGTGGGAGACGAGGCTCAGGCTCGGAGCCCGAGCCTAGGTGGCGGCAAGGAGGTGCTTCGGGGGCCCGAACCTCAGGCCTGGGGCTGAGGCTCGGGGGGGTGACGTGGCAGAGCAGGGGCCGTTGGATCAAGGGCTCGACCGCCCGATCCAACGGCAGCTGGAGCAGGGCGCGAAGGCGGAGGCCCTCGCGCGGCGGAGCCTCCGCGCGAAGGCGGAGGGTGGTCGGGGCGGCGCCTCCGCGCGAAGGCGGAGGAGCTGGAGCCGCACCTCGACCGACACACGGCGCGAGGCGCGGGCGGCGGAGCAGGAGGCTGTGCACACAGGGCGGCGCCTCCGCGCGCGGAGGCTGGGCGGAGGCGTGGCGGTGGCGGTGGCCGAGGTGACGGTGGCGGTGGCCGTGCGTGACAGTGGCGGTGGCGCGTGGCAGGGTGGAGGCGGAGAAGCGGTGGCCGAGATGCCTGGGCGGAGGCGCAGGATGGAGGAGGCGAGGTTGAGGCGCGGCGGAGGTGGTGGCGATGCTTCCTGCAAGAGTTAGCAAAAAAAAACTAAGGGGGGGGGTGGTGTCGAGTTTGCCTGGAGGGAGAGAAGCGGTGGTTCTCCGATGATTGCTTCGAGGAGGTGGCGAAGGGGGCTCCGAAGCTTCAGCCGTATCTTCAAGGAAGATCGGCGACAAGGGTGGCCGGCACCCCCGGATCACGCCGTCTTATTGCTGCCGCTGTCACCGGCACTGGAGGACGAAGGGCGGAGGCTTTGCAAGGCCAGCGATGGGGTCCTTTATAGGAGGGCGAAGGTAACGGCTGGAGACGAGGAGGAGGCGGCGGCAGGCGTTATGGAGGAGGAACGGCTATGGGGGGGGGCGAAACGGCTGGATGGAGAAGATGAAGGAGGGTCACGTGCTTGGCACGTGACCCGGGGTGCGCCTGGAGAGAGGAAACAACGGGGTGCCACGTGGCACGCCCTGGAGCTGCCACGTGGCACCAAAACAATTTCTGATTTTTAAAGGGGGAAAAGAGATAGAAGATGACCTTGGATCGAAAAATTTTCTTCACAAAAGTTGTTCGTCTCATCGAGATCTACAACTTTCATGAAGGGTCCGGGAGCAAAAGAGGTCACCTGTGCGAAGTGGTATTTTTGGTGGCTTTCCATGTGTACGAAGAACCATATTTTTGATATTTTGTATTTTTTTGGTGGTTTTAGAGAGGATAAAAATTCTAGAAAAAATACGATAAAATAGAAGAAAATTATTTACACATTAATCTAATTTTTTTGGATTTTTAAAAGATAAGAAAATAGGAAAATAAAATAGAAGTCAGATTCACACGACTTTTGTGCAGACCGACAACGGACACTCGGACTTGATCAATTTCTTTGATCTCAGTTTTAATCTGGATTTGAATGTTTGCATTTCTTATTAAAACTTTCATCAAAGGACACAAATGAAAAAGAAATAAAATTAAAAGAGTTAATTATGCACATAAAAACTCAGGTCAAAATTAGCAAAAAGTCAAAATGCGCAAAAGAGGCCCAAAACCCAACTTTCACATATGAGCTCCGAATTTTATGAAATTGGTCTTGTTTTGAAGGTATTTGAAAATGGAGTACTTTAAAAGTGAGTAGACCAAAATCGGACACTGTATGTGGGAGATATGCTCATTTTAGTCTGTCAGATGTGAAATTTGACTTTGGGATTATTTGACACTTATTGGGGTTAGTAATTTTTTTGTATTTTTTATTTAATAAGGTTAGTAATATCTACACAATGGAGGTGGTTTCGGGTCAATCAGAGTTAGGATGAATTAACTAAAAATGTGAGAAGTTAGCGGCTTTTTGGGCTAATTTACACAAGGGATTTTTAATGCAATTTATGCATGATGAAATGCAGATATTATTTATACATGCATGATGGCTAATAATGCTTTATTAATGAATAATTACATGTGGATGATTGGGGACAGAGCCTAAATGACCAATTTTAGCATGATGAATACGAGATTCATCATACCCCTATACTTAGACCATGCTCGTCCCTGAGCATGAATGAATGACTTAGTTGAATACATCCCTGACTGTGTAAGTGAATTTTCAAGGCTCAGTTCCGAGAAGACACTTAATTTAAGTGATCCTAAAATTCTGAGCTCACCCAAGCTTTAATCAAAAGGAATCCAACTTCTCTAATTTTCAGACTCTCTGTTTGTACATATAATATAAGGATATGATTCTTAGTGTACTGCATTCATGAGAGTCTAGTCGAGACATCACCCAAAGTTCCAATCCAAGAGACTCTCCTCTAGACCTGATCCTCAACCCTAGGGAATAAGTCTATTCTTGCTTCAGTCAACCGTCTCATTAGTTTGTCAGACTTGAAAGTGTAGATGGACGGCCAGTTGATGGAGGGCATAGGATTGTGTCTGATTTTCTCTCCCCTTTCATTGGAACAAGGTGCCTCTCGACTGCCTTATTACTCAACACAAGTATATTTTATTTTGTTGATCAATGTGTCCGTCAAGAGAATTTGTAGTCGTCTGCACTTGTTTTTCTGGGAGTACACCGGGGTGTGTCTCTTTTGAGTATCTAAGATACCTTCGACACCCAGACTTGTATCGCTTACGATGCAGAGCCCTTTTATGGTGTCAGCCCGACTCCTTGGTCCTAATTAGCGTTTGGTCCAAGTGGACACTTTGAAAATTTTGGGAGCGCTTGCCATTGGTGGAAGCTCATTTGTAATTTGACTTTGGATGATAGAGCTTTTCTTTGACATTTCTTTTTCTTTTCTTTTGTTGGCTAGCTCCACTACTTTTACCAAAAGATGGCGCACACTGATCAGCAATTTTCATTAAGTTTCATCACACCCTGGCACTTAGGTCAATATCAAAAAGATAGCATATGAACTTGTTCACATACTGGCTCGGTTTTTGCTGACACTCAGGTTTTCTGCAGCCTTCATTAACTTTATCCCATCCTCGAATATCATCAGATCGGGTCTAAACTCAAATCTCTAGTCCTAGTTCCTCAAGTGATATCTCAACTCATCTCATCAATCATGCAGTTGTGAAAGTGATTTGTGTTGATCATATTCTTTGAAGATAGAGATGAAGAGTGCAATATAGCGCTCAAATCTTTCAAACTAGGGAAGTATGGATTATTAAGTTCAAAACCCTAATGACTAAGGCAGGCTAACTCAGAATCTCAAGATTTCAGAAATCAAGTGTCCTCAAAAATCCTCAAGCCTTGAGTGATAGTGAATGTGTCAGGAATATATCGACCAAGGAATGCATGAAATGCTTGATGAAATGCAAGACCATGAGTGATGATTTTTTTTGGTGTTTCTTCTTTTCTTTTCTTTTTTTTTGTTTTTGTTTTTTTTGTGTGTTTTGTTTTTTTTATTAATGAAAAAGCATTTTTTTGGGTTTTTTTTACCCATCCCCGATGTTAGATAAAAACGATTAAAGTACGAGCTATGGATAAAGTAGATAAAATATATACAAACACACCCCCCTATACTTAGCATGTGCTATGTCCTCATGGCACAAAGTGAAATGTTGGCATAGCTCGTACTAAATATAGAAGGATTAAAAACAAAAGAAGAGAAGTGATGTATAAACAATGGATGCGGTCCCCCTATACTTAGGCTCAGGTCAGCCTAAGTATAATCGGTTTATTGCAGATGGGGAACCGGGTATATTTGCGGATGTACAAGATCAAGGAGGATTGCGACGGACCTTCTTACGGGAGTGTGGAGGGAGATAGTATGGAGATGTGGAGTGTGATGAAGAGGGGGCCGATGAAGAAGACCAGCCATCGTCGGAGTCATCCTCGGGAGAATAGTAGTTGTCTGCAGAGGATCTCCAACTTTTGTCGATCAGAGGTAAGTGCCCTTGGATCAGAGTTGTACCTATTGCACTTATCTGATGAACCACATCATGATCGGACGAGGACTCTTCAGAAATCACCTGATGTCTAAGGTCAAAGGTAACTTTCTTGGTCGGTTTGTTTCCTTGAGAAATATTGGGAGGAAGTTGGACAGTCTTCATCTTCCTGTCTTGAGTAACCGATGTGGCATTTGTGAGTTCCTCATCAGATGAATCCCCATAAAAGTCGACCAATTCTTGAAGGGTCATGCACCGCTTCGGTCGAGGGAGATTGTTCCTGGTGTTTCTGTGGTTTAAGGCTAGGGGCGTTGATGTCACCTTCGTGTGATCATGAATTTTAGTGACATCGGATGTTTTCAGAGTCGGTTCCTTATATGGTTCAAGTATCTCATGAATTACTGCCGACTTAAAGATTGGACCACTCAAATAATCATTGTGATCTTCAAAGATATGGTCCAATTCTTCAGAAGCTCCAAAATCTTTAATTTTCCTAGGAGCAGTGATAGGGTGGTGAGAATCCAAAGTTTGTTCAACAGTCAGTCTGTTGGGTGACTCTCCCAGTGTTTTTATCAGTGTGTCATGCGGAGATGTCTGATAGTGTGAAATATCCTGATCATAACTGTTGGTTTCAAGTTGGTTTTCCTCAGAGCCGGATGTGTCATTCGGTTCGTGTTCATTGTAGTCCGAGTTTGGGAACTTGATTTCCTGAGTCTGGCAATCGACGATCGCCTTAGCGGAGGCTAAGAACGGCTTTCCTAAAATAATAGGAGACTCAGACATCCTTCCGGGGTGCTCAATGTCAAGGACAATAAAGTCCACTTTGTGTTTTTCCCCTCGGAAATTTACGACGACAGAAATGATCCCCCGCGGTCTTTTGGTAGATCGATCGGGTAATTGAACGATCACCCTAGTCTTTTTGAGTTGTCCGAGTTTGAGCTGGTCAAAGACGGGCTTGGGGAAGATGTTTAATGTAGAGTCGTCGTCTAACCGAACATGAATGAATACAGAATCCTCAATTTCACATGCGACCCGAGTCAACCGCTTGACTTTGCGGCTTTTGGGTTTATGATTCATCACCAAAGAACTAGCCATAGATATGACATGATATTCAGTCCTGGATCGTTTCTTTCCCGTCTTTTTGGGTATCAGTCGACTCTTCACAAATCTCTTATGATCGGGCACATATTCTATGGCTTTGATTAATGGAAGCTCTAAGATCAGACTCTTGCAAAACGCTTCCATTTCAGAATTGTCCAATTTTTTTGAATTTTCAAAATTTTCAATTTTTTTGGTATTTTCTGTAATATGGTCAGTCGGGGGGTCAGAGGTCAGTGGTTGTGTCTGATTGTGATGATCCAGTGGTTCGCATGGTGGTGGCCTCACTTCTTCTGAATTTTGTATTGACTGGATGAGATCATATATTCTCATAGTTAAAGTGTCTGCTCTATGATTAATCCGAGTAATCTCATCCTCAAACATCTCATGACTAGTGATTGTATAATCAGTCTCCATGTGTCGTGATTCGGGCATGTATCCTCGAGGAGAGTATTGATTGTTCATAAACATTATGGGCTGGTCATGAGTTGAATTTCCTTGAGTTTGGTTTTCTCGTGGAGTGTCGAAGGAAAATTGATCATACTGAAGAGGATATTCATCCTGAGTAGAGGATGGTTCAAGAGGTTGTGAGATCCTAGTGACCGGAAATTGTGTTCTTCTATCAACAGCGGTCACTCTATTGTTCATCCTCGATTCTGGTCTCTCTCTCGTGTCCATAAAATTGTCAGAATGTGAGAGAGGACTATTCCAAGAAGAAGAGTGGTCATAGGGTGGGATGTATGGGCGGGAAGAGAATGATGGCTGAGGGGAAGAAGAATATCGGGACATGGTCGTGGAGATCGGGAAAGAAGACCACTGTGCCGACATCTTGTCAAGAGGGATGGACTGATCAGCGAACCACGATTTGCTTGCAATTGCAAGGTCTTTGACGCACACAAATCAAACACAAAACAAACACGTTGATTCACCCACTCAACACTGGTGAAGGCATGTTAGGGTTCAGCCGCTTATCTTTTCAATTTTAATTTAATGACAAAACAATCTTGCAGATTAAGCGGAGCTGTTAGGTGCCGAAATATTTCACAAAGACTGTCCCGAGTTCATACAACTAGTTGCTCCTACTTTCAGCCAGTATAGGTGTAAGTACGGACCGTAAACGGCTACCCGGGTTACTTGAGGACGGAGCCTTCCGCGGTGTCCTCTAAACCACCTACTCTGCTAAGGGACGTCGGACCGTAAATGGCTACCCGAGACCCTCACTGAAAAGTAGCTAATTATTTAAACTCAGTAGTCTGAATGAATTACTTCGGTTTTGGGCTCTTTCCTAAGTGTGTGTTCTGGTCCTTACAAACAATGAGTGGGTTCCTCTCCACCAAACACAGATTAATTTTATGTCAATTTATTTACAATCACCTTGATTAGCAGACCCAATTTTAAGTTAAGGTTATCACTGTGGTTTATGTGAGCACAAAAATTCACGCCTAACGAGCAGTCCCAATTCCTTTGAATCCTTAAGTTGTAAAACTTGAGAAGGAGAATCGGAAAAGCCAATGCAAACGTAAATCAATGATGCATGCTTAAGAGAAAGACTTACAGTGACTCCTCACGTTCTTCATGCGGGATGCAGTACAAGGAATTAAAATTTAAACTAAATGATATGCACAGATGAAAAAAAATGCCCTAAACAGATAGTTCTATTAGCGGGAAGAATTGATTGAAATTTTTGCTAATGTTGAACGATCTACAATGCGTTTAATTAGTGAGAGTGTGGCCTAAAGATTACGAGCACAATCAAATAATTCTAATCTACCGTATGTGCTCCTAAATTCTACGCCAAGCCACAGAGAGTCCAGTCCTGAATATTACAAATTGACAGGGTACAAGGAGAGAGGGACCCTATGAAAATTGCAGAAAATTAAATCTATGCTACTCTCCCTCACAAAAATACAAATTCGTCTTCTTCGCAGATCCTTGATTTATATCTGTAATTTCCGCTCCAGTATTTTGCAAAGAGAGAGATTGCAGTTAGTATCAGAAAAAGAAGAAAAAAAATAATGAAAAATTGCAAAAGAGAAAAAAAATGTCACAAAAACTAACTTCACAAAAATTAATTAAAAAAAATGATTCAAAACCCTAAAAATTCGCCATTCCCCGGCAACGGCGCCATTTGATGATCGCGAAATTCGCCTCTTTAATAATCGTGAATTGTAGTATAGGAGGCGGATTTCGGTCATCAAAATACCACAATCTTTGAATGTTGTGGAGTATTTTACTTGGCAAGTTTACCAAGGTCGAACTCAGGGAACGGTGATTTTTAGTTGCGTGGTCTTAAATCAAATTAAATAATTATTTAATGATCGATTAATTTCCGTGTTGAGAAATATACAATGCAATGATGCGAATGTGATGCAAGGGAATTAAACAGAATTTATGCCCAGGTTCTGTGATCTAGAATTCCAATCCAAACAATGATGATCAATTTCCTCTATAATAAATCACAGATCAGAAGATATCAAATCCAGAAATATGTGTCAAATTAATTCCTAATGCGAATAAGAGTGAATAGATCCCGGAGAATTCCTGCAATCAATTTTATCTCCAAAATTCTTCAAATTATATTCTTAAAAGATATTTGCAGTCTACAAGTCAATATGTCTACTCAATCTCCTTAATTTAACCCCTGCATAAAATAAGTCCTCAAATAATAATTTAACTCCAACGAATTCCTGCAAAATAAGTCATCAAATATCTCAAGGGAAAAGTGCCACAAATATGTCAAAATAAGCCTGCAAAAGCCAATAAAGATCCTCAAGAAATAATTGATAGTAAACGACCTCAAATCTGTCCACAAATGATGCTAAGTTGTAGATCACGGAATTAGCTTCGAAACGACATATTATATGCTAAAATCGGAGTCCGTATGACAAAGATATGATAAAATGAAAATTCAGGGACTAAAATGTAAATAAAATAAAGTTTTCTTTGCAAAATGGTCCCTGGGAGGACTTATCTGTAATTTCCAAAAGTTAGAGGGGTTCCACTGAAATTTACCCAGGCAGGGGCATAAATATAAATTCTGGAACCTTAGAGGGCGTTTTTTGCAATTTTTCCCGAGCGCACGTGCGCAGCACGTGCGCCAGGTGGTTTGGAGGCAGGGATGAGGCTCGAGAGCCCCGAGCCTATGGCTTGGGCGCCGAAGCTGAGGCGTGGGAGACGAGGCTCAGGCTCGGAGCCCGAGCCTAGGTGGCGGCAAGGAGGTGCTTTGGGGGCCCGAACCTCAGGCCTGGGGTTGAGGCTCGGGGGGGTGACGTGGCAGAGCAGGGGCCGTTGGATCAAGGGCTCGGCCGCCCGATCCAACGGCAGCTGGAGCAGGGCGCGAAGGCGGAGGCCCTCTCGCGGCGGAGCCTCCGCGCGAAGGCGGAGGGTGGTCGGGGCGGCGCCTCCGCGCGAAGGCGGAGGAGATGGAGCCGCACCTCGGCCGACACACGGCGCGAGGCGCGGGTGGCGGAGCAGGAGGCTGTGCACACAGGGCGGCGCCTCCGCGCGCGGAGGCTGGGCGGAGGCGTGGCGGTGGCGGTGGCCGAGGTGACGGTGGTGGTGGCCGTGCGTGACGGTGGCGGTGGCGCGTGGCAGGGTGGAGGCGGAGAAGCGGTGGCCGAGATGCCTGGGCGGAGGCGCAGGATGGAGGAGGCGAGGTTGAGGCACGACGGAGGTGGTGGTGATGCTTCCTGCAAGAGTTAGCAAAAAAAAACTAAGGGGGGGGGGGGGTGTCGAGTTTGCCTGGAGGGAGAGAAGCGGTGGTTCTCCGATGATTGCTTCGAGGAGGTGGCGAAGGGGGCTCCGAAGCTTCAGCCGTATCTTCAATGAAGATCGGCGACAAGGGTGGTCGGCACCCCCGGATCACGCCGCCTTATTGCTGCCGCTGTCACCGGCACTGGAGGACGAAGGGCGGATGCTTTGCAAGGCCAACGATGGGGTCCTTTATAGGAGGGCGAAGGTAACGACTGGAGACGAGGAGGAGGCGGCGGCAGGCGTTATGGAGGAGGAACGGCTGGGGGGGGGGGGGCGAAACGGCTGGATGGAGAAGATGAAGGAGGGTCACGTGCTTGGCACGTGACCCGGGGTGCGCCTGGAGAGAGGAAACAGCGGGGTGCCACGTGGCACGCCCTGGAGCTGCCACGTGGCACCAAAAAAATTTCTGATTTTTAAAGGGGGAAAAGAGATAGAAGATGACCTCGGATCGAAAAATTTTCTTCACGAAAGTTGTTCGTCACATCGAGATCTACAACTTTCACGAAGGGTCCGGGAGCAAAAGAGGTCACCTGTGCGATGTGGTATTTTTGGTGGCTTTCCATGTGTACGAAAAACCGTATTTTTGATATTTTGTATTTTTTTGGTGGTTTTAGAGAGGATAAAAATTCTAAAAAAAATACGATAAAATAGAAGAAAATTATTTACACATTAATATATTTTTTTTGGATTTTTAGAAGATAAGAAAATAGGAAAATAAAATAGAAGTCAGAATCACACGACTTTTGTGCAGACCGACAACGGACACTCGAACTTGATCAATTTCTTTGATCTCAGTTTTAATCTGGATTTGAATGTTTGCATTTCTTATTAAAACTTTCATCAAAGGACACAAATGAAAAAGAAATAAAATTAAAAGAGTTAATTATGCACATAAAAACTCAGGTCAAAATTAGCAAAAAGTCAAAATGCACAAAAGAGGCCCAAAACCCAACTTTCACATATGAGCTCCGAATTTTATGAAATTGGTCTTGTTTTGAAGGTATTTGAAAATGGAGTACTTTAAAAGTGAGTAGACCAAAATCGGACGCTGTATGTGGGAGATATGCTCATTTTAGTCTGTCAGATGTGAAATTTGACTTTGGGATTATTTGACACTTATTGGGGTTAGTAATTTTTTTGTATTTTTTATTTAATAAGGTTAGTTATATCTACACAATGGAGGTGGTTTCGGGTCAATCAGAGTTAGGATGAATTAACTAAAAATGTGAGAAGTTAGCGACTTTTTGGGCTAATTTACACAAGGGATTTTTAATGCAATTTATGCATGATGAAATGCAGATATTATTTATACATGCATGATGGCTAATAATGCTTTATTAATGAATAATTACAGGTGGATGATGGGGGACAGAGCCTAAATGACCAATTTTAGCATGATGAATACGAGATTCATCAGGGGGCCAGTGTAGTCACCTCTCCTTGTGAAGATGGCCAGTGTAGCCGAGTCTCCACCAAGATCTGCAGGTTCTTGAAGCTTGGACCTTTTTGGTCGGATTTTTATTTGGTAGAATGCTTCTTTGTATTTGGAATTTTTGGTGGTTCTGCTTGGATCTTGTTGTGCCCCTACGGATATAGAATCTTTTTGTTCCGTACATTTTTTGGGGTCTTAGAAAAAATTGTGCCCAGTCGTCCATCCCTTTTCCGAAGCTTTATTTCAACTCGTACTCCGGTCTTTAGATTTCCACGCTACAAGAAAAGAGACTCACACAGTCTTCCAACATCCCGTCTGGGTTGAGCTAAGTGCATAGTGCGAGAGTGCGAATTAATTCCCTATTCCAGAGTTGTACCCAGAATGAAGAGACCAGTTTAGACACTAAGAGTCAAATGATGTACATTGTCTTGTGGAACTTAAAGAATTAAGTCAAAAAGACCTGAAGCTCTTAAAATCCTATTTCTCGGTGAAGTTCCTTTGAAAATTAAGTGGATTAAGGTCAAGTCCAGACCATTCTCGGTTTCGGCTCATAACTCGATTCAGAACCCAATGACTTTTCACATATGCAAATGCATGTGATGTTGGGTGAAGTGCAGGTGTGTGCAATGCAGACACAAAATTTTTTTTGTGATGATGATTTTTTTATGCAAGGGACATTTTTTTATGCAGAAAATGGAATAAGAAGCCTTTATTTTTCTTTCAAAAATTTTGGGCATGGTTAGTGTTAGTAGAAAGAACTCTTCTTCTTTTTTTTGCTTGTTTTTTTTGTTAGTACCCACCCCGTAAATACATATAGACTTACGCGAAAGTACGAGATATGGGTAAAATATATACAAAGTATATATACAGACCCCCCTATACTTAGCGAGTGCTGTGTCCTCAGAGCATAAGAAGCGGAAGACATAGCTCGGGCTAAGCGTAAGGGAGTAGAAAAAAATGAAAAGAAAAGCGGTCGGGATATGTAAATGAGGAGAGTATGTATAGGTGGATGTCGGTTCCCCCTATACTTAGGCTCTGGACAGCCTAAGTATGGAAGAAGGGTGGAAATGGAGTGATCGGGAGAAGGAGTGTGACGAGAGAAATGGTATATACAAATGGCATCGGTCCCCCCTATACTTAAGCCTTGGCCTAAGTAGAGGAAGAAGTTGTACAAGGGAACCGATGTGGTCGGGAGGGAGGGTGGGTAGCCGATGATTAAGGCGGTTTTCGGCTGATCTTTTTGTGAGACTGTGGTGGGAGATCGTAGTGATGAGTCGGAGATGAGGCATATGATTCCCAACTATGATCAGTGTCATCCTCAGAAAAATCCTGATGGATAGATGAAGTGTTTGAGTCAGATGAAAGATATCCATCATCAGAGTTATCCTCAGAGGAGTAGTATTTGAAAGTGGACATACTCCAAATGGTTTGGTCTTTTTGTTTCTTCAGTTGTTTCCTCAGAATTCGTTCCTTCTTGGAGTCAATCTGTTTGTCCTTGGATGAATACTCAGAAGCACCAGTCTCAGTCAGCTCATATGAAATAATTCCAGTGTACTTGAAGAGTGCAGGAGCATCAGCTTTGGATGAGTAGTAGTTAGGAACGGGAGTTGTCCAACGGGGATTGAATTTTGGATCCTTGCGAGATATGGCTTTAGGGCTGTCGAACAGACTTCACTCATGTAAACCATCTTTTCCGGACCTGATGAGGGATCATCAACTGGTTCCTCTTCCGAAAGGTCAAAGGTGACTCTCTTTTTATTTCGTCGTGAATGTGTCAGTTCACTTGAATATCCAGATGAATAGCCATTGAAATTCTCCTTGGTTGGTGTTCGGTCTGCGTGCTTGTTCTTATTCTCCTGAATGTTTGAGCATTCTCGATTTGGGATGATTTGGTCAAGATATTCAGAGAATGTTGCTCCAGGGTGTGACCATGCATATGTCTCAGGATCATAGTAGAAAGATTTGTCTATTTTGAGATCCTCGGGAATTGAAATACCGGGGAGAGTCTCTGCATGTTCTTTCTCAGTTGATTTGATGTTGGTGCATTCTTGTGTCGAGTTGATGTAATCCATGTAATCAGAGTAGGTTGACCCAGGGTGTAACCATGCATAAGTCTCCATATCATATGATTCATATACATGATTCTCCATGGTGAGAGCGGCTGGGAATGGAGCAGGGGGGAGATTCTCTAAACCAATAGTCTCATCAATAACCGCTATCTCAGGTGTGGTCGCGGGGTAGGGCTCTTCTACCGTTTCATGGTTACGGTTGTCGGGGACTGCGTGGGTTGCCTCAGAAGATCGTGGTTCCTCAAAGATAGGGTCGGTTTTAAGTGCCTCCAATGCTGTGAAATTGATTTCCCAAGTCTCACAATCGATACTCGCCTTGGCCAATAACAAGAATGGCTTTCCGAGAATGATTGGAGACTAGGTGAATTCTCCTTGATGCTCAATATCAATGATCGTGAATTCTACCTTGAGCGGAGCACCTTGGAGTTTCATGATGATAGAAATAATTCCTTTCGGCCGCTTTATTGATCGGTCCGCCAATTGAATAATCTCTTGTATCTTCCGAATCGGTCCGAGTTGGAGTTCGTGAAAGACAGAGGTCGGGAGGATATTAATCGGTGAATCGTCATCAATCCAAGCATGGGTGAAAATTGTGTCTTTGATTTCACAGTCGAATCTGGGAAACCGGTTCACTATGCGGCTCTTGGTTTTTCTCCTCAACACCAAGGAGGAGGCCATTGACAAGATATGTCTTTCAGTCTTTGTTCGTATCCTGCCTGACTTTTTGTTCATTAATTTATCTGTTATAAATCTTTTAAGGTCGGGGAAGTGTTCAATGGCATGTATAAAGGGAAGTTCAAACATCAAGCATTTTTCCAGTACTTCCCGTACAGTCGGATCTAGATTTCTCAGATCGTCTTCAGTTTCAATTTTTATGAAATTTTCTGAATTTTTAATTTTTTTGTGATTTTCAAATGTTTCCATTTTTTTGGTATTTTCTGGATGGTGTGGAGGTGTGGAGTGTTCTTCAGATGAAAAGGGGCTCTGGTGTTCAGGGTGAGGGTCAATGACATAGTTATTTTCAGAATCGTCCCTAGCTCCCTGAATATCATCAGAATTTTCAATATTAGATCCAGTTATTTCCTCATTCATTTTACTGTCCGAGCCACCATAGAATGCGATGAATCGATCGGTAACTTTTTGAAATCTCTCCTCTATTGAATTGAATCTTGTTTTTATCCTCGAAATATCATCCTCAAAATTCAATTCATGATTAATCATAGGCGCAGTCGGTGTGTGTTTGATAATTTCATCTTCCATTTTCTCATTTGTGCTGAGAGGAGAATGTCTTGGAATGTCCAATATATTATCATTAATTTCAGAAAATATCTCCTCAATAATCATGCAAGGCGGCTGCTCATATGATCCAGACATGTGGAGTCGGTCCGAGTAAAATTTATTCCTTCGATCTTGAGTGGTCGGATCTTGGTATGGTGGAGTCAGCATACAGGGCTCATGTGTTTCTATGTAGCCAGTCCAATCTTCTGTATGATCGTCCTGTCTGAAGAGGGGATTGTTATGGTCAATCCAAGATGATGATTGTTCGTTAATGTTCCTGGGCAGGGTCAAAGGACAAGGGAAAGATGTGTTCAATTCGATCATGTGGTTGTCATCTCACATGAATGATGGATTGATATTCACCGAATATGATGGATGAATTGCATAATCGGTGTAGAGAGGATTGATATATGAAGAAGTAGAGACCTCAGTCGGTTGTTGATTTATCAGGTCCGAAAACAGAGGATTGTCATTCATGGAGCATATCAGATTGATCAAAAGAGATGGTGGTTGAGAGTCTCTTGGAGGAGGTGTTTTGGGTCTAACCGACACGAATTCGTTTTCATAATATAGCTCTGATTGTGGTTGAGAGATGGTGAATCCGAGATTCATCATCGGGTCACGATCTCTACCCCTCCTCGTTGGTGACCATCTGGATTCCCGACTTCTTCGGGACGACATGAAGTAGGGCCACCCACTTGGAGTCAGAAATGGGGTATATAAAACATGCTTTGCACCATTTTTCTATCTCTTATTTAACTACTTCCCGAAGATTGGGGTTTAATCTTCTCTGAAATTCACAGGAAGGCCTTGCGTTATCCTCAACATAAATTTGGTGCGAGCAGAGAGCAGGGTTGATTCCTACGAGATCCGACACAGTCCAACCGATGGCTTTTTCGATTTCGCTCAAGGACTTCTAGAAGTCTGGATTCTTGGTCCATGGTTAATGATGAGCTAATGATCATAGGGAATTTATCTTTGGGTCAATTGAGAAATGCATACTTCAGTGTGGGAGGGAGAGGTTTCAGCTCCGGCAAATCTAAATAATCAATTAAGTCTGGTCGAATGTCCTTTTAGTATGGCTCTGTACTGGTTGTCGGTGAATCATTCTGTAATATGCTAGCCACTAATCCTGAAGGAATGTGAGTCGGATCGCAAAAGTAGTGTGGTAATTCAGCCAAAGACGCGTCCGACTCATCATCGATTTTTCTTGATTTTCCCAAAGAAGATGGGATTGACAAATCCGAAAGGATTTCTGTGTCATCAAGATTGTAAACATCCGGGTGTTTGGATTTGTCTGACAATATCTCGTATACTGACTAGTGCATTGTTTCATCTTCTGCTGGGGTGTTAGCAATCTGAAGGTCCGCTAGTTGGTCCCACGGTCCAGTAGTGCTGATGAGATTACACTCGGATGTTTCGGCATCTTCAGTGGTGGATTCAGAATCTGGTCTTTACCACTTTGTTTGTTTCATCTCCAGATCCACTTCTCCATCTAGGGAGCGGAATTTCATCATTCCCGTGCCGTAATCAAATACAGCTTTGGCGGTTCTTAAGAATGGTCTTCCAAGAATGATTTGCGATTCCTTCCAATGGTTCAAGATCTCCATATCAAGGACAGTGAAGTCCACTTTGTATTCCATAACTTAGACCATAATGATAACGTTTTTCACTACTTCCTTAGGTCTTTTAGTGGATTTGTCAGTGAATTGGAGTAAAGATAATGATTTCTGGAGAGGGCCTAACTCCAATCTGTAATATAAGGCTAAGGGAGGAAGAAGATTGATAGAAGAACAATTGTCAAGAAGTGTGTGTGCGAACGCAATACCGCCAATGCAGCTTTCCACATAATGAGCACCCAGGTCCCTTTTCTTCCTTGGTAAATGCTGATTTCTGACACATTTTGTAGTGGCCATTGTCATGACATGAGTCTCCACAAACTGATTTGTTTTCTTTGTACGAGTCCTGCTGGGAGTACATTTCATTTTCAAGTATTTCTGAAATGCTGGATTATTGGCCACATACTGATCAAAGGGTACTTTTACTGTGATATTCTGTTGGCAGAACCTTTCCATCACTGGGTCATTTTGAATGTTTTTCTTTTGTTTTCCTTTCTTCAGAGCATGGGGGAAAGGAATGGAAGCATTTGAGACAGGAGAAAGAGAGCCAGAATCATAAATAAGAGCATCTTTATTAGATTTGGAGTTCTTATTACAATCATAATAATTATATTGCTGAAATGGTGACAAAGGTATTTTTGCAGCAACTAGAGGTTCAAGGTCCTCTACAGACTCCATAGATGCCTTTCCTTTATCTCGTGCTGAAATCTTCGACCGTCCTTCTTCTTCATCCTCAGAGGCATCCTCCAGTTGATCTTACGAGTCCTGATTGTCCGATTCCCTTTCCCGGTCAGGTACGACCACGATCCTTCCACTCTTGAGTGACATGGCATTGATATTGTCAAACGAAAGGATCTCATGCTCATATGTGGAGAAATCTGAATAGTATACCTGGCCATTGTGTTGAGATGATTGAGACCTGTTCAAGCTATTTGGGTTAGCATGAACTTGGTCGGGAATTATGGTGGCTGGGACTGTCTGTTCATCCTTCCATCGGGATAAGCGATTCACATCAACCCGTAGATCGTGCACCTCATTTCGGAAGCTGCGAATTTCTTCAAGCATTTGCCTCTAGATTTCGACCGGTTCTTCAGGAGGGTTGGATGATTGAGCTGCTTGATTTGGAGCTTGATATTGCTGACGATGTTGTTGAGGTTGGTTCTGACGGTTGTATGGCTACTGCTGCCGCGAGTGCTGAGTATGTTGTGGAGCTGTAGGAAATGCAGCATTATAGAAGGTGGGTGGACGTTGATATTGCTGACGGTCCACCATATTACCCTGTTGGGTATTGTCCTGTGTGTACCAGATGCCGTTTATCTCGAATGTCAGGGGCATGGCTTCTTCGACTGTCTCGGCTGGTAGAGGTGACTGCTGGGAAGGGTGGGCACAGGATTAGTCCTGAGCCCATGGTTGATGTTGTACTGACCCTGGCTGTTCCTGGACATGATGCACATGATAGATCTGGGCCGTAGGTGTAGTAGGTATCCCTATCTTGGATATCTTCTCAGTTAGATCCTCTATTTGCTTTAGAACGCCGGAGATCCAATTGTCAACGCCTTTCACCTTTTTCTGAATTTGATCCACTACTGTTAATTTATCTGCGATCATATTCATGTTGGGAATCAATTCCTCTGCTATTTCTGCGACAGTTTGCTTCCCTCCTTTGGTTTTAAAGGTGTTTAAGGAATCAGTATAAGCTCTACTAGCGATTTGTGAATGGCTAGTCTCCGCCATCTGCTCCAGTATTTTCCAGACGATCTTAGCTCCTCGGGATGTGTAATTGCCTCCACAGGCAGCGCTGACTAGGACCTGAGTCCCGTAGTTAAGGCCAGAATAAAGTGACTGAACCAGGATGTTATTATCTAGGTCATGGCAGGGATATTTCTGCAGCAGATCTTTGAATCTATCCCATGCATCACAAAGTGGTTCATTCGGCATCTGAGAGAAACTAGTGGTGCGAGTTCTCATTTGACTAGTTCGACTCAAAGGGTAGAATTTTTTCAAGAATAGGTTTTTGAACCTATCATAAGTGGTTACCGTCAGCCCTATATTTTTTACCCAGTAGTCCGCCTTACCTTTCAAGGTGAAAGGTAGTGCAGTGAGACGAATGTAGTCCTGGCTGACTTGTGGGTGCCTCTAATTAGAACATACTAGCTCCAAATCACACAAAAAATCATATGATTCTTCATATGCATTACCATGAAATTGTGGTAATTGACTCAGGAAGTGTGGCTTTAGTTCATGGTGAAGCCAAGGCTGAGGTGGTTGCAAGTAATTTCTATCTCTGTATTGCCCAGGATTGTATGCGGCTTCCATTGGTGGTTCTTCCTCTGTATTCAACCGTTCTAGCTCTTCCCTCAATAAATTTTGTTGCTGCTCAGACGCGGCTAATCTTGCGAGAATCATTTGCATTGGATCTTAATTTTGTTCTTCTTCTGGTTCCATCCTTGGAGGCAACTTGGGTGGCATCTTCTTCTTCTTTTTCTCTTCACCTTCAGAATGGGAGAAATCAGAGTCAATAGAATGGAAAGATTCAGAATCAGAGTCATCAAGGTGAGAGTCTTTCTTGATGTGTTTAGGAGATAAAGAAAGAGTATGTGTTTGCTCGCCTTCTAGAAAGATGAAAGAATCATAAGAGGAAGATTCATGGGAAGGGTGTCCATGAACCCACGGGGGTCCAGAGTAAGAGTGCATCCGAACCTTTGAGATTGGAAAATTTGTGGCAGTCAGAGAAGGGTTCGCGGAGTCCGAACGAGAATTGCCACAATTTTCCATTCCCGATAAATGATCAACAAGAGGTTTACGGTTCATGATCTAGGCACAAGTGTGTGGTGTTCGTTGATTATCTAGTTTCTACGCACAAATCAAACACAATACAAAGTTTTGTTTCACCAACTCACTCAGTGAAGGCCGTGAGAGTTTGGCCAATTATCTTTTCAGTTTTAGTTGGTGAGAATTCAAATCTTTCAAGCCGTTTAAAGAGCTGTTAGGTGCATGTATTTCCCGACTGACTGTCCCGAATTCTTACGACTAGATGCACCTACTTTCAACCAGTATGGGAGTAAGTAAGGACCGTAGAACGGCTGCCCTTTACTTGAGGACGGAGCCTTACGCAGTGTCCTCTAAGCCACCCTCTCTACTAAGGAAATCCGGACCGTTTACGGGCTACCCGTAGATCCTCACTGAGAAGTAGCTAATCGCTTTTGGTAAAATCAGTAGTCAGTATGAAAATCACGGCTTTGGCTCTATCCTAGTGTGTGTTTCTCTCCTCGCTGCAAGATAAAATCAAACAATGTCGGGGTTGCTCTCCCGCAAAAATTCTTGATTTTATGGGTTCTTAAGATCGGCTATATTTAGCAGTCCCAATTTTAATTAGGTGATCACTTAAGAATTTAAATGAGCACAAATATACGTCTACCGTCCAGTCCCAATTTCCTTTAGAGTTATGTGATAAAACAAGAGGGAGAAGTTTGGGAAAAGTCGATGCACGCGAAAACAATGATGTATGCCCAGTTAGAAGACTTACAGTGAATCCTCGCAATCTCCATGTGGGATGCAATATAGAATTGAAAAATTATTCTAAACGAAAGCAAGCCGATGAAAACCGCACCTAAACAGAAAGTTCTATTAGCGGGAAAGAATTGAGTTAAGTTTGGCTAAGTTGAACGATCTATGTGCATCTCAATTAACAGTGCACTGTGGCTTAATCCTACGAGCACAATCAAAAATTAAATAGCTCTGAGAGCCGTATATGCAGGTCTATCCTATTCGCCACTCTAGTCGGGCCCCACCCTCATCGGAGAGTGAAACAGGCCACGACACACCACAGAATAAAGTTTGAGGTCTTGTTACACACGCGAACTCCAAATGGACACCGCTGCAAATAAGCAATTAATTACAGAAATTTAAAAATTGCAGAAATTAAAAACCTAGACTCTACGCTCTCTCACGGCTCGACTCGATTTTAAATTAATTGCGGATTTTAAGAGGTCGGTGATGATGCCTCGGTTTCTTGAAAAACCGCTCCACGTATGCCATGTACCTTGCAAGAAAAATAAGAGAGATAATGTAAGAGAGCGACTCAAAAAATAATATAATAGACAAGAAAAAATAAATGCTGAAAATAAATGGAATTTACAATGAAAAATTCGGGGGTCAGACTACCCGAATGCGGACAACCGAACGAAAGTTTTCAAGACAACAATCTAAGCTGTTTGCCTCCCCGACAACGGCGCCATCTGACGAGTCCGATGATGCAGTGTTAAAAGGTTGTTTTATCATTTGGCTTAGAGAATGATTAGTCGTGCATTGTAGGCGGCAATCAGAATCGGTCAAGAAAATAACCACAAATAATATGTTCAATTTTTAATCGTGTGGTTTGATGAATACTCATTCATCACTCTTTATTCTTATATTTTAGCTACAAAAACCTTTGCAAATGCATGTAGATATATGTAAATACAAATAATTACCAAAAGCATGCATTGTGTAAAAACCTATAATTAGCATGTTTTTGTGCAAAAATAAAAGAATAAAGATTGAAAAGAAAAAGAGGGGAATATTTAGAATAAATATTGAGCAACCTAACCCAAGGGAGGGCTCAGCATGGGCCTGACCGCATAAAAGCCAAAGTAGAGGGAGATAGGGGCTCATGTGTAAGTATTTATGTAAATAAAATAAAGATATTTTCCTCACCAAAAATATGCTTGTAAATACTTGTATATATTTATAAAATATAAAAACAAAAGAAAAAGTTAAAAATCAAATTAAAACACCCCTTTCATCGTGTACATAAACCACTTCTATGTATTTATTTAACCTTGTAAATAAATAAAATTAATTTCCAAACTTTTTGTAAATATTCTATGTTATATATTGTAAATAAATAAAATAAAAACAATTAAAACAAAAGCAAAATAAAAATAGCAAAATTAAAAATATAAAAATATATTGCACATATACCATGAATATAGATGTATATATGTATTTATTTTACCTATGTAAATAAATAAAAAAAATAAAATAAAAATACCCTTTTTATTCCTTATTTTATAATGAAAATAAATAAAATATAAAATAAGAATAAAATTGCACAAAAATAATAATTAAAAAAATCAAAAATTAAAAACCCTAATTGTGTACATATACCTATATAGTACATACTATGTAGAGACCTTATTTTTATTTCTAAAAATTAATTAAAAATCCCTAAAAAATAGAAAAAAATAAAAGAAAAATATTTTGTGTTTTGAGTTTTTGCAGATTCGGCCCCTAGCTACCCTTAATTTGCACTTAAAGATCCAGCCACGTGGCCTGTCTCTATTAGGTCCTGGGGATGTTGACCGCCCGGTCAACTACCCCCCCAGGACCACCTCCCGCGGATCTGGGTCGTGGACCCAACTTCTCGAAATTTTGCCCGCTCGACCCGATCGCCATTCCACCAAACCCCGGGTCCGTTTTGATCCGACCACATCCGACATCCTCGCCGGGCATCCACCTCGTGATCCACGCGGCTCCACGCCCTACCCAAGCCATCTTTCTCGGACCCCTCCAGCGTACATAAGCGAGCTCCGCCACCTCATTTCTCTATCTTTGGTCACTTGTCTCCACCACCAGTGAGCTTCAAAGTGTCCGCTAGAGTGACAGCTTGCGTCTCGACCTGTCGAAGCGAGGAGAGGGAGCTTGGCCATCGATCCGGTGAGCTACGCCGCCGCTGCTCCGCCACCTGCGTGAGCACCGAGCCTCGGAGGGAGACGATCCTTGAGGCGACGACCAGGAGCTTCAGCAGCTCCTCCCCAGTCTCTTCGACCACCCAGGTATCCCCTTAGGCTTCCCGTTTTCGCTAATTTTTATTTACCCCCAAATCGCTCCGCCACCGCATTTCATCGATTCCGACCGTCCAGTAGATAGATTCGATCATCAGACCCTACAGACACCTTCGCCTCCTTCCGACGCACATTCTTCACCCCTCCATCCAACCCAGCTCGCACAGGAGCTGGGAGTCGAGCTCCTCCGCCTACCCCCTTCGCCGGAGTTCGCCATTTCGACCCACCGTTCATCCCCACTTCGCCTAACCGGGTCGAGGCAGTTTGCCCTCGACCCGTGAGTCTCCTGAGTTGTTTTGCAGGTTGAAGGAAGGCCATCTGAGGCCTTTCGATATCAAGTCAGGAGCGCCGCCTCCGCCGACCTCGCCGGAGTCCTACGGTGCTCGGCTGGGTCATCGGAGGATACCAGTAGCTGCGCATCACCACGCCGGAGCTTCTCCGATCCTCAGGCGCAGCAGGGGAGGTCAGGAGCGCTTCCAGGAGGCCGGCGAAGTTCGCCGGCCACCTGTTCATCCACGACCTCCAGCTACCGTTCGATCGCCACCTCCCGCTCCAGTTTCAATCCGAGCCGTCCATCTCCGGAGCAACCTTCATCGTCCGATCTGAGGAGGCGACATCTGGAGCGCCCATCGTTAGCCACCATCCGATACTCCACGTGGCGCGCATCCAGCAGCCCGCATAATAATGGGTAATTTTCCCTTAGGCCCTGTCTTGTCTTTTATTTCATTTTAGTCCTGTAAATGTTGAACTTAGTTGTTTAGTTTTAGGGTTATTTGCATAGAGGACCTCGTATTTTAGCTATTTGCATTTATACCCCTGTACCTTGTATGCCACGTGCTTCGTCACGTGTTTATCTGGTTTATTTGCAATAGAGACCCCTGTAGTTCTGGTTGTTCTTGAATGAATGAAAGTTTTTATCTATTTGCATTTATGCCCCTGTGCGTGGTTTATTTGAGCATGTGCGTTATATTTTGGGTATTTTGCAGATAGGCCCCTGGACTTTTGGTACCTGTTACCAATAAGTCCTCGGGACTTATTTTTATTACATTTGGGTCCCTGAGTGCCCCAGGCACGCGCGTGGCGCGTGTTTAGCTGGGAAAATTGCTCCAGACCCCCCAGACTCTTGGGTATTTGCACTTTGGTCCCTGTGCACAGTGCCCCTTTTCTTATTTTTGATTAAAATAGCAAAACCCCTCCAAATCCAACGAAAATTGGAAACATGGCTCCTGCCATGGTGTAAAATTTTCGTGGATTTCTGAGGACATTTTTGATTTCGTTTGATATTTTTAAAAATTCAAAAACCTTTAATTTTGTCACTGTCTAACTTTAAAAAGCCCAAAAAAATATTAAAACTCATTTACAAATTCTACAAAAATTGTCTACTGTTTGTCTTGCTTAGTTTGATTTTCTAGCCAATTTTGGCTATTTTTCATTATCTAAAACACCCAAAAATTAAAAAACACATAGAATCTTATAAAAATTCTAGTAATTAGACCAAAAATCCAAAAATAATAAAATTGGTATCTAAATTTTCCTTGTTGAACCCTCTTTACAGGAAAATAACCTCCCAGCTAATTTGGGGGCTTTAGATATTTTGTCTAAGCCCTTTTAGCTCGGTTGGACAGTACCTTGTATTCCTGCCACTTTTGGATTTTTAGAAAATTAAATAAATATCAGAAAATTCTCAAAAATTCACCAAAAACATTAAAAATCATAAAACACATAAAAATATTTTTGTTTGAATTTTTGGTCGATTTTTAGTGCTTTAAATAATTTGTTGAAGTGTGTGTTTGTTTACTTTTCTTATTTTCTTTATACATTAAAAAATCCAAAAAATTATAAAATAAATTAAAAACCACTAAAAATATTTTGCTCTTTTATTTTATTTCTTTTTACTACTTCGTAGGCTGAGAGGCCAATCCGTGCTCCTTGAGTTCGACCCTGGTCGCTATACCAGGTTAATCCAATAGCATGACCGCTTTCGCATTTTTGATTGATTTTATCTCTATTAGTGGTTCATTTTTCTTGATTGATCGAGTCTGAGTGATTGAGGTCGCAACGACCATCTAGACACCTGATTGCCTTGGTCACTTGGGGATTTTTCGGTCATCAGAATGGCGCCGTTGCCGGCGAGCACGGCTTAGTAGTTTTTATTTTATCTTCGTTTTTGTTTTCGCGGCTTTTCGCGGCTCTTTCAGAGCTCGCGGCTTTTTCGCGGCTTTTGTTTCTATTTCATTTTTGTTTTATTTCGTTTTATTTTCTTTTTCTTTTATTTTTATTTTTTGTTTTATTTTGAGTGTTTATTTTATTTTGTATTTTTGCATATATACCCTCATTTTCAGTTTCATTTATTTTCTTTTTATTTTATTTGATTATTTTTGTCTGACCACTCATCTCTTTTTCTTGCGAGGGCCCGAGGACCGCGGAGGCGACTTTCGAGGAGCCGGTGCAGCCGAGGAACTTGGAGGCGGCTTCCTTCTCTACGAAGCCGCAGGAGAGAGCGAGAGAGAGAGAGAGTTGAGTGGGTGAGGTTAGATTAGGTTTTATTTGATTATATGTTGTAATAATACAGGAACTCTCAGACTGGACTTGGACATTGCTTGAACACTTAGCGGGTCTGTTTCGCCGAGCACCGGTGTGCTCAGGGGACCCTTAGGAGTTTTTCGCAGTTTTTGACGCAGTTTTCTTTTTCTTTTCTTACTGCCTTTTCCAATGTTTATGCAGTTTTTGATCGAGCCCCTAGACTTAGGAATTTCACTTGCTTGTGCATTAATTAGTAGGATCCCCACACCTAATTGCTTGCCTGTACCTATAGTACGCTAATTGGACCTACTAGTAATCAATTAATAAAAATAACCGACTCATCTCCTTCGTAGCCTACGTGCCGCAGCCCATCCTGTAAAGCGCTTTCTCCTACCCCCGATTTGTCGGACAGAGGAGGGATGGGCCAAGACCGGACCCTTTGGCTTGGAGGTCGGTGACCGGTTAGACGGTTCTGCGTGTAGAAATTGCTTGTCTAGGACTCGACTTTTCCCGTTGCATCATTTAGGTAGTTTACTTTTAGTCTTTAAATTCTGCGCGGATCACTTGCATGTAGAGTGCTGGAGACAAGGCACGCATTTCTTACTCAGCATGCATCATTGATTTCATCGCGCATCGGCTTTTTCGTCTTCTCCCCCCTGTTTTGGACTAAATAACCAGGAGAACCAAAAAATTCGTTAGGCCGTTTGTTTTTATTTGAAAAATATTAAAAAGAAAAACCATAAAATTGGGACTGGTTAACACTATTGATCCTAAAAGACATTCACCATAAAAATTTGTCTTGGGGAGAGCAACCCCCTCATTGTATGGTTTGGATGCGCAAGAGAGTGACCCGCACCCTAGGTAGAGCCCTCCGGTGCTAGTCCCGACTGATTACCGACTTCTCCGTGCGGGACAGTCAGTTGGGGTAGCATCGGGTATCCTAACAGGTCACGTAAGCGCTCTGATATCTTATGTGTTCACCTAATAAAAATTGACAAGATAATTTGACCGAACTTTCACGGTCTTCAGCTCGCGTTGCGTTGGTGAACTAGGGGTTTGCATTGTGATCATAGTTTCTCTAGATCTCATCCTCCCTACTCGCCAGATCAAGATGATGGGTAGACGCTCTCTTAGGCAACCTCTGGCTGCACCGCTTTCGGGCACGTCTATCCAATCATCTAGGTTGGCCCGCGAGAGCCAAGACCAGCTCTCCGAGCCCGAGTACGACTCCGCCCTGTTCCCCCTCGACCCCCTTTCTTTCGGACCTGAGCGACATGGGCCCGAGGAGAGATTGATGGATTTGACAACACCTGAGTTGGGCTCATTTGATTTTGCAGACGTCATGGCCGGCAGTTCTGAGGATCGTTCCCGTCAGCCTGAGCATTTCGTATTGGACCACGGAGCGATCAACTCCACCCTGATCGCCTCGTTAGAGACCGTTCAGCAGCAGCTGAGGGATCAGGGAGCTTTCATGATCGATATGAGGAGAGAGATGGAGCAGATGAGAGCAGAGCGAGAGCAGAGGAGAGAGGGACCGAGGATCCCAGATGATGCGGATGCAGCAGCCGCAGCAGCAGCCGCCGCAGCAGCGGCAGCCGCCGCAGGAGCGGCCGGAGGACCACCGAGATCGATGCGGGAGTTACACAACCCCGGATCGACGCTGACGCACCACTGGGTAGTACTTCCAGCGATCGTGGGGGACTTCAAGTTCCCCCCGAACACTTTGCAGCTACTCCCCCGCTTCCACGGACTCGCGACAGAGGAGCCCCATCTCCACCTCCAGGAGTTCTTGATGATATGCAGCATTGTCCACGACCGTCAGGTGGACCAGGACACGATCAGGATGATCGCCTTCCCCTTCTCCCTAGCAGACAGAGCAGCCACCTGGCTGAAGCATTTGGGGAGGTTTGTTTACACCTGGGAGCAGCTCCGCACCGAGTACTTGAACAAGTACTATCCACTTGGGCGGACGAATGCAGCGAGGGCCCTGATCATCAACTTCTCCATGCTCCCCAATGAGCAATTCCACGAGGCATGGGAGAGGTTCCGAGAGCTCACCGACAGATGCCCGCACCACGACATCTCGAAGCCGAACCTTATTCAGAGCTTCTTCAGCGGGTTGACACCAGAGCTCCAGGGCCTGGTGAATGCTTCTTGCGGTGGGTCCTACTTCGCCAAGGACCACGACCAGGTCTGGGCCATCTACGAGGAGATGGCTGAGAATTAAATGGTGATGTCCCAGACCCGGTTGTACACACAGAGACCCCAGCAGCAGCCTAGACAGGTTCATCTTGTACAGGCGGAGCCGTACCAGCAGCCCCAGACCCGTGTAGTACCAGAGGATAGCACGGGTTGATGCCGGTCCATCCAGTTCATCCACAGTTGCAGCAGCACAGGCAGAGTCGTCCGCTGCAGATATGGGCATCATCAGCGAGAAGTTGGACCGGATGGAGCTGATCGAGAAGAAGCAGTGCCAGAGCATCACGCAGATGGAGCAGATGGCACAGACTCTGAGCGACATGAAGACCCAGCTCATGTGTCTCCAGGAGGCACTGACGGCTTCACAACCCCGTCTTTAGTCGCGAGGCGACTCCGGCAGTAGCAGCAGCTCGTCCCAGCGCTCCAGCACCTTTCAGCAGCCTAGACAGGTTCATCTTGTACAGGCGGAGCCGTACCAGCAGCCGCAGCCCACCTACCAGTCCCCACCATCTCCAGACATGCAGATGGTGGTCTACCAGCCGGATCAGCCTCTGGCAGTACTCCCGCCAGCCCCCTATGATGCAAAGCCATTGATGGATGTCAACGGGATTTGGTATGACCGCCCCCAGCCTGGGATCCGACGAGACCATCTCGGATTCATGTGGGGGAGTGGAGGTACCCAGCCCCAGCAGCAGCCAGCCGGTCAGGGAGGGCAGTACGGCCAGCAGAGAGATCACCAGCCACAGCAGCAGCCCCCAGCATACCAGTCACATCAGCCTTCGTCCTTCGGTCCTCGTCCCTATCAGCAGCAGGGACAATCTTGGAGACGTGAGCATCAGGCTCACCCAGCATACCAGCAGCATCCTTCCTCCTACCCCCCTCAGCAGCAGTTCCAGCAGCCTCATCCCCAGAGAGGCTACCCGTCGGGCTCCCCAGAGAGCCCTTCCTTGGATGACATAGCCCGCCTCCTCACGGACCAGCAGGCTACCTTCAGACGGGAGATGGACGAGTTCCGCCAGGAGATGCGGGACCTGGCGAGAGGGAAGGCTGCCATCCCTGCACAGATCGAGCCGAATCCGAATAACCTCAAGAGGAAATCTGAGCAGGTAGTTTCCACTAAGCATGCCACTCCTAGTGATCCATTTGTTGATACATCTTCGGATCTGTTTGATGCTGATTTTGTTGCACTTAGGAGCGGTAGGACACCAGCAGGCGGTGGCGCGTCATTTGAGCTACACCACGAGGATACTTCCGAGGCGCCACACACTGAGGAGGAGAGCGGTACTGAGGCCGCTCCAGATGATGATGGTGGAACTGAAGCCACCAAGGAGGCTTATTCCACCGGCGGTACTGAGGTCGCCGCTTCACCAGTTCGAGGAGGTGGTACTGACGCCACCAACATAGCCGAGCCAGCCCGCGGTACTGAGGCCGCGAGACGTCCAGTTACAGAGCCAGCCAGAGGTGGTACTGAGGCCACCAGTGTTCATTTTGATAGAGATGTTGTCTTTCCTCGTGTTGATGTATCTCAGAACTCTATTTTGAATAAAGGAAAAGGTTTAGCTTCTTCTGGTCCCACTGTGGTGAGTGATGTATGTGTGGATCCGGCCGTCGAGCCGTCTAGGCCTTTTCCTAGTCCTTCATATGCGAAGGACCCTATGATCCCCTTCCCTAGAGCACTTCAGATGGGGAAGGGGAAGAAAAAAGAAAAAGACCCAAAAAAGAGAGAGCAGGAGGAATTCAGCCAGAGCATGATCGACAGATTTCACATCCAGCTGACCCTCCAGGAGGCTTTGCAGCACATCCCCCTTCTTCAGCGATCTTTGAGAGATAGGACCACAGTCAGGAGGAGGAGGAGGAACCACACTTCAGAGATTCATGTGCTGACGAAAGCCACGTGTTTTGCGATCCAGAACCGTCTGCCAACCAAGAGGCCAGATTTAGGGGCCCCGTATGTCAGATGCCAGATTAGTGAGCAGAGGTTCGACCGGACTCTATTGGATAGCGGATCGTTGATCAACCTTCTTCCGGCAGCCCTTCTCGACCGCTTCGAGTTGGGCACTCTTCGACAGAGCAGGACAGTCCTTCAGTTCGCTGATCGATCTGTCAAGAGGCCGAAGGGGCTGTTGTGAGATGTTATCGTCACGATTCAGGGCCTGAAATTCCCCGTGGACTTCATAGTGTTGGACATGGAGATCCCTAACTCAGTGGCCGATACCCCCATCATCCTTGGTCGTCCGTTCATGGCCACAGCCAAGGCGGTGACTGATCATGATAGCGGGAAGGTGTACTTTCGCGTTGAGGGCGAGAGTATACAAATATAGACGGTCGAGGACTACAGAGCCAGAGAGAGAGCACGCTCAGAGGCTAGCACAGATTCAGAGCAGCTGACAGACGCCGAGCCAGACATCCACCAGGACTGTGATTTTGTGATCACAGATGATGAGGCAGCATGGGCAGACCCTTCAGCACAGGCCATCCTCTCATTTTCAGATACAACTGATGCCGAGATGATAGCAGAGGAGAGTCTGGAGAGCACAGTCCTGGACCAGGATACCACAGAGGCAGCAGAGCCGGTTCTTGACCGTGACACGGTTTTCAGTGATGGTGGTGCTGAGGCCACCTTGTGTGATGGTGATACTGATGCCACCGTATTTGATGCAGATCCCTCGGATTCGGAGTCCGACTGGGCAGATTGTGATGATCAAATGCCAGACTTGAGTCCACCTGAGCCTACAGATGAGGAGGAGGCAGATGCAGAGCAGATCAGAGACAACACAGTTGAGCAGCCTTCTCCAGATCCAGTTTGTGAGAGTTCGCTTTCTTTCTCCCAGGCAGATTTGGCAGACTTAGCAGCATTGACACATTTCCTTCCGCAGCCCGATTTGCCAGCACCCAGCTGTCCAGAGCTGAAGCCGCTCCCTACTTCGCTGAAATATTGATTCCTTGCCGGCGAGCCTGAGATGTACCCAGTCATCATCTCCGCCGATCTGACTGGAGAGCAGGAATCCCGTTTGATGGGGATTCTTGAAAAGAACCGCAAGGCAATCGGATGGAGCGTAGCAGATCTCCATGGGATTAGTCCATCAGTGTGCTCCCACCATATTTATCTCGAGGAGGGGGCGAAGCCGTCGCGTGAGTTCCAGAGGCGGCTGAACCCCAACCTGAGAGAGGTCGTGATGAAAGAAAAAATCAAAATGTTGGAGTGCAGATTTTATTTATCCCATTTCTGACTCCAAGTGGGTCAGCCCCTTGCATGTGGTGCCTAAGAAGACGGGCATCACGACTGTGATCAGTGAGTCGGGAGAGGAGATTGCTACATGAGTACCCACCTCTTGGAGGGTCTGTGTTGACTACTGGAGACTCAACCAGGCCACCAAGAAGGACCATTTCCCCCTGCCTTTTATTGACCAGATCATTGAGAGACTGGCAGGGAAGAGCCATTATTGCTTCCTGGATGGGTACTCGGGCTACAACCAGGTGGCCATCGCTCCTGAGGATCAGGAGAAGACCACCTTTACCTGTCCCTTCAGCACATATGCTTTTCGACGCATGCCATTTGGGCTATGCAATGCCCCTGTGACTTTTCAGAAGTGCATGCTGTCGATCTTTTCGGACATGGTAGGGGAGTGTTTGGAGGTCTTCATGGACGATTTCTCAGTCTACAGCGACGGATTCGACTCCTGTCTTGACTGCCTAAACCGAGTACTCCAGCGATGTATTGAGTTCCATTTGGTTCTATCTTGGGAGAAGAGTCACTTCATGGTGACTCAAGGGACGGTGCTTGGCCATATCATCTCCAACAGGGGCATGGAGGTGGATCCGGCCGAGTTTGATGTCATTAGAAAACTCGCACCGCCGTCCAATTTGAGGCAGCTACGGTCATTCCTGGGGCACGTTGGATTTTATAGGAGATTTATTCAGGATTTCAGCAGGATTGCCCGGCCGTTGACTGACCTCTTGACGAAAGACACCGAGTTCCTTGTCGATGACAAGTGTCTTTCGTCCTTTGCGACTCTCCAGCAGTGTGTTATTGAGGCTCCTGTCCTCCAGCCGCCTGATTGGTCTCTCCCATTCGAGATCATGACGGATGCCTCCGATTTTGCCGTAGGGGCAGTGCTGGGACAGAGGAGGGATGGAGTTCCATTTTCCATTCACTACGCTAGCCGCACATTGGATTCCGCCCAACGGAATTACACGGTCACAGAGAAGGAGATGCTAGCCGTAGTGTTTGCCCTAGATAAGTTTCGATCTTATATCATTGGATCTAGAGTGACTTTGTACACAGATCACACCGCCATCAGGTACCTCATGGCAAAGAAGGATGCCAAGGCCAGACTTACTAGATGGATCCTTCTACTCCAGGAGTTCGACATTGAGATCAAGGATAAGCCTGGAGTCAAGAATGTGGTGGCGGATCATCTCTCCCGTTTAGAGCAGCCTGAGGAGTCTGAGCAGATTGATCCTATTCGAGATACCTTCCCAGATGAGGCGATCCTTGCTATCGCCTCACTCCCGTGGTATGCCGATATTGTGAACTTTCTCATTACTGGAAAGTCCCACAAGATTGGCCCAGGCAGAGGCTTGAGACCTTCCTTACGAAGGCCATGTCATACCATTGGGAGGATCCCATCCTTTACCACAAAGGAGGGGATAGCGTCTGGCGTCGGTGTATTCCTCAGGAGGAACACCATAGCGTCCTCACTTACTGCCACAAGCTTGAGGTAGGAGGACATCATTCTGGGAGGAGAACAGCATAGAAAGTGCTCCAATCCGGCTTGTGGTGGCCTACCCTCTTCAAGGACTCTGATGAGTTCGTGAAGAGGTGTACTGACTGTCAGAGGATGGGCACTTGTGGACAGCATGATATGGTGTCGATGCAGCCCATTCACTTCTGTGAGGTTTTTGACGCATGGGGCATCGATTTCATGGGTCCATTCCCTAAGAGTCAGGGATTTGAGTACATTCTGTTGGCCGTGGATTATGTTAGTCGTTGGGTGGAGGCCATCCCCGCTAGAGCCGCTGATGCGAGGACAGTTTGCAGATTTTTGAGGAAGCATATCATCACGTGGTTCGGGGTTCCACGAGTTCTAATTTCTGATGGGGGGTCTCATTTCATCAACGACCAGGTGAAGGCCCTTGCTAGCGAGTTCGGTATAGACCATCGTGTTGCTACACCTTACCATCCACAGACGAATGGTCTAGCCGAGGTGTCGAATAGGGAGATCAAGACGATATTGCAGAAATTCGTCCGCCCTGACCGAAAGGATTGGTCACAGCTTTTGGACTTGGTCTTGTGGGCATATAGGACGTCTTTCAAGACACCATTGGGCACATCTCCCTTTCGCCTCGTATATGGAAAGCCGTGCCATTTACCTGTTGAGCTGAGGCACAAGTCACTTTGGGCACTCACAGATACTCGTATGGATCCATATGGTATGGGAGACCAGAGGAGGGCAGAGTTGGCAGCCCTGGAGGAGCTTAGAGATACAGCATTCTCAAACAGCCAACATTATAAGGAGAAAGTGAAGGAGTGGCATGATTTTCACATCAGCCACAAGCATTTTGAGATTGGACAGAGAGTATGGCTGTTTGATGCGAGGCTACGTTTGTTTCCAGGGAAGCTACAGAGCAAATGGAAGGGACCTTACTTGGTGAGAAAGGTACACGACAACGGTAGCATTGACATATCTGAGTTGTCTTCTGAGAGTACCTTTCGAGTGAACGGCCAGCAGCTCAAACCATTTCTAGATCATGAGCCGCGGGTCGCTGATCTTGCCCCTCTTCATTTTGCGTGAGATGTGGTCTTTGACTCACATCTAATGCATCTCACGCCTGAGTTTCACTGATTTTCCGCCTTGTATAGATCCAGATGTCCATATCACTACATTCTTTAGTCCCACATCCCTTTCTTCATCTTTTGATTATGCTATACTTAGGGTGCACTTTACCCTAATTATAGGGGGGATGTGAGACCGTTTGGGTATTTCTTTTGTTTCTGCCTATCCCTGTTTTGCTGCCTATACTTAGGGATATTTCACCCTAAGTATAGGGGGGGTAGACTCTGTATATTCTCCATTCGGTTTTCCCTTAGTGTACAGCCTCCTATACTTAGGATTATTTAATCCTAAGTATAGGGGGAAGACCCGAGACCCTCTTGACTTTTCATTCTTCCTTGTATATAGCCTTTCTTTTCACTTTCCTATACCTAGCACGAGTTATGTCTTCTTCATCGCTCTTGACTCTGAGGACATCGTTCGAGCTAAGTATAGGGGGGTGTGTATATATTTCATATATACTTTAGCCATAACTCGTACTTTGTGTGAGTGTGTTAATAAATAAAATGGCTAAAAATCACAAAAATTAAAAATTTTTCATGTACATAATCTTCTTTTATTTGCACATAAATAGCTAGTGTACAAATTATTTTTCTAAAAATGATTTCAAAAATCTTTTGTGTAAAGCTTGTGTAAATATTTTTGTATCAAAATTATGTATATAGTACAAAATTTTTCCAAAATGTTTTGAAAATCAAAAGTTTTCAAAAATCTTGTGTAAATATGTGTAAATATCTTTTTGCAAAACTTGCACTTCATGCATCATCCATTCATGATTTCAAAACATTTTTCAAAAATTTTGCATGTTTGTAAAATTTGTGTAAATAAGCATCTTTTGTACATATGTATATAGTTTTTCTGGATGATGGTTGACATTTAAACTAGCCTGGAATCAAATTGAGAAATGGAGCTTGATTAAGATCTTAACCCACCTAACTTCTAAGAGGAACCTTATAGGGCTTAGGTTTAAAGCTTTTCAGGTCCATGGTGACTTAATTCTTTGAGTCCACTAGGCTATGATCACATGTCATCTCAATGAGCCTAAGTAGAGCACTTAACAACAACACATGACTCATATAGATTATGGCTTTACTTGGACACCAGCACTATGCACCAAGCTCTCTACGGATGAGGCGGTGAGGAGGCAGTCTTCCTTGACTTGGGGTAGCATATGAGGGTAGTACTTCTAGGCGGAACCTCTCTTCTTCTATTAGTGAAGGAAGTGCGTCTCAACTTGGTCTGGTTGCCATGAAGTCTAACGACGGGAGTTGTGGGTTGCAATAAAGCTTCAAAAGAGGGATAGTCTACTGGCTCAAGAGGAAAAACTCCTTGTATATATGATGCACAAGTATATGTTGTACAGATGCACTTGAAAAAAAAATGTGCAAAAAGAAAAGAACTCCAAAAAAGTGGTGGGTCTGATAGAAAATGATAATCCCACCGGAGTATGTATATAGAGTGCAATAAGCAAAGCTTGGTTTCATGATCCACCTGATGTAGCTTGCAGCAGGGAGACTTGGCTACACTGGTCAAGCTCCCAAGGGTACTTGGCTACACTGGCCTTGACCCATTCTCTTCTTCCTCCTCTTCTTGAGCCGGTTGAACTTGAACTTAGAAGGGAATACCCCACTCCTCGAGGAAAGAGTGGCCAGACTGAGGTCATAGAGTTACCTTGTTGGGGAGGGTTGTCAAGTTGCCATTTCTGAGGTGGAGAGCTTAGACCTCACATTCACAGGACAAGAAAAGATTCATGGTCTTCAGGGTTTGTGATTGATGACTTGTTCTGATCTGGAGCATTGAGGAGTCTTGGTTATAGATTAGTGGAACTTGGAGGCTGTTGAGTTTTAAGCTTAAGTCTAAATAAGGTTCCGACACATTAATAATCCAAAGATCTGATCGAACTCCATACCCCAATTTAATGAAGGCAAGTTTAATAATCAACCTTGATCCATGTACATCCTCTTTTTCTTTTTCTTTCTTTCTTTTTCACTTCATTTTCAAATAAGTGTTTGCTAAGGGACTAGCAAAGTTAAGTATAGGGGGGTGATGAATACTCATTCATCACTCTTTATTCTTATATTTTAGCTACAAAAACCTTTGCAAATGCATGTAGATATATGTAAATAAAAATAATTACCAAAAGCATGCATTGTGTAAAAACCTATAATTAGCATGTTTTTGTGCAAAAATAAAAGAATAAAGATTGAAAAGAAAAAGAGGGGAATATTTAGAATAAATATTGAGCAACCTAACCCAAGGGAGGGCTCAGCATGGGCCTGACCGCATAAAAGCCAAAGTAGAGGGAGATAGGGGCTCATGTGTAAGTATTTATATAAATAAAATAAAGATATTTTCCTCACCAAAAATATGCTTGTAAATACTTGTATATATTTATAAAATATAAAAACAAAAGAAAAAGTTAAAAATCAAATTAAAACACCCCTTTCATCATGTACATAAACCACTTCTATGTATTTATTTAACCTTGTAAATAAATAAAATTAATTTCCAAACTTTTTGTAAATATTCTATGTTATATATTGTAAATAAATAAAATAAAAACAATTAAAACAAAAGCAAAATAAAAATAGCAAAATTAAAAATACAAAAATATATTGCACATATACCATGAATATAGATGTATATATATATTTATTTTACCTATGTAAATAAATAATAAAAATAAAATAAAAATACCCTGTTTATTCCTTATTTTGTAATGAAAATAAATAAAATATAAAATAAGAATAAAATTGCACAAAAATAATAATTAAAAAAATCAAAAATTAAAAACCCTAATTGTGTACATATACCTATATAGCACATACTATGTAGAGACCTTATTTTTATTTCTAAAAATTAATTAAAAATCACTAAAAAATAGAAAAAAATAAAAGAAAAATATTTTGTGTTTTGAGTTTTTGCAGATTCGGCCCCTAGCTACCCTTAATTTGCACTTGAAGATCCAGCCACGTGGCCTGTCTCTATTGGGTCCTGGGGATGTTGACCGCCCGGTCAACTACCCCCCCAGGACCACCTCCCGCGGATCTGGGTCGTGGACCCGACTTCTCGAAATTTTGCCCGCTCGACCCGATCGCCATTCCACCAAACCCCGGGTCCGTTTTGATCTGACCACATCCGACATCCTCGCCGGGCATCCACCTCGGGATCCGCGCGGCTCCACGCCCTACCCGAGCCATCTTTCTCGGACCCCTCCAGCGTACATAAGCGAGTCCGCCACCTCATTTCTCTATCTTTGGTCACTTGTCTCCACCCCCAATGAGCTCCAGAGAGTCCACTAGAGTGACAGCTTGCGTCTCGACCTGTCGAAGCGAGGAGAGGGAGCTTGGCCATCGATCCGGCGAGCTACGCCGCCGCTGCTCCGCCACCTGCGTGAGCACCGAGCCTCGGAGGGAGACGATCCTTGAGGCGACGACCAGGAGCTTCAGCAGCTCCTCCCCAGTCTCTTCGACCACCCAGGTATCCCCTTAGGCTTCCCGTTTTCGCTAATTTCCATTTACCCCCAAATCGCTCCACCGCCGCATTTCATCGATTCCGACCGTCCAGTAGATAGATTCGATCATCGGACCCTACAGACACCTTCGCCTCCTTCCGACGCACATTCTTCACCCCACCATCCAACCCAGCTCGCACAAGAGCTGGGAGTCGAGCTCCTCCTCCTACCCCCTTCACCGGAGTTCGCCATTTCGACCCACCGTTCATCCCCACTTCGCCTAACCGGGTCGAGGCAGTTTGCCCTCGACCCGCGAGTCTCCTGAGCTGTTTTGCAGGTTGAAGGAAGGCCATCTGAGGCCTTTCGATATCAAGTCAGGAGCGCCGCCTCCGCCGACCTCGCCGGAGTCCTACAGTGCTCGGCTGGGTCATCGGAGGATACCAGTAGCTGCGCATTGCCATGCCGGAGCTTCTCCGATCCTCAGGCGCAGCAGGGGAGGTCAGGAGCGCTTCCACGAGGCTGGCGAAGTTCGCCGGCCGCCTGTTCATCCACGATCTCCAGCTACCCTTCGATCGCCACCTCCCGCTACAGTTTCAATCCGAGCCGTCCATCTCCAGAGCAACCTTCAACGTCCGATCTGAGGAGGCGACATCTGGAGCGCCCATCGTTATCCACCATCCGATACTCCACATGGCACGCATCCAGCAGTCCGCATAATAATGGGTAATTTACCCTTAGGCCCTGTCTTGTCTTTTATTTCGTTTTAGTCCTGTAAATGTTGAACTTAGTTGTTTAGTTTTAGGGTTATTTGCATAGAGGACCTCGTATTTTAGCTATTTGCATTTATACCCCTGTGCGTTTTATGCCACATGCTTCGTCACGTGTTTATCTGGTTTATTTGCAATAGAGACCCCTGTAGTTCTGGTTGTTCTTGAATGAATGAAAGTTTTTATCTATTTGCATTTATACCCCTGTGCGTGGTTTATTTGAGCATGTGTGTTATATTTTGGGTATTTTGCAGATAGGCCCCTAGACTTTTGGTACTTGTTACCAATAAGTCCTCGGGACTTATTTTTATTACATTTGGGTCCCTGAGTGCCCCAGGCACGCGCGTGGCGCGTGTTTAGCTGGGAAAATTGCACCAGACCCCCCAGACTCTTGGGTATTTGCACTTTGGTCCCTATGCACAGTGCCCCTTTTCTTATTTTTGATTAAAATAGCAAAACCCCTCCAAATCCAACGAAAATTGGACACATGGCTCCTGCCATGGTGTAAAATTTTCGTGGATTTCTGAGGACATTTTTGATTTCGTTTGATATTTTTAAAAATTCAAAAACCTTTAATTTTGTCACTGTCTAACTTTAAAAACCCAAAAAAAATATTAAAACTCATTTAAAAATTCTACAAAAATTGTCTACTGTTTGTCTTGCTTAGTTTGGTTTTCTAGCCAATTTTGGCTATTTTTCATTATCAAAAACACCTAAAAATTAAAAAACACATAAAATCTTATAAAAATTCTAGTAATTAGACCAAAAATCCAAAAATAATAAAATTGGTATCTAAATTTTCCTTGTTGAACTCTCTTTACAGGAAAATTACCTCCCAGCTAATTTGGGGGCTTTAGATATTTTATCTAAGCCCTTTTAGCTCGGCTGGACAGTACCTTGTATTCCTGCCACTTTTGGATTTTTAGAAAATTAAATAAATATCAGAAAATTCTCAAAAATTCACCAAAAACATTAAAAATCAGAAAACACATAAAAATATTTTTTTTTGAATTTTTGGTCGATTTTTAGTACTTTAAATAATTTGTTGAAGTGTGTGTTTGTTTACTTTTCTTATTTTCTTTATACATTAAAAAATCCAAAAAATTATAAAATAAATTAAAAACCACTAAAAATATTTTGCTCTTTTATTTTATTTCTTTTTACTACTTCGTAGGCCGAGAGGCCAATCCGTGCTCCTTGAGTTCGACCCTGGTCGCTATACTAGGTTAATCCAATAGCAGGACCGCTTTCGCATTTTTGATTGATTTTATCTCTATTAGTGGTTCATTTTTCTTGATTGATCGAGTCTGAGTGATTGAGGTCGCAACGACCATCTAGACACCTAATTGCCTTGGTCACTTGGGGATTTTTCGATCATCATGGTTTTATGTTTATTTTACTTGGGCAAGTCCCAAGGTCGATCACAAGGAGGCAAAGGAACAACCTAGAGTTATGTTTATCAAAGTTCATTCATGGTTGTCGAGGCGGTCTTTTTTTGTTATTTTTAATGCAATAAAGGATGCGGAATGCAAATTCGGCCAATTTTAGGGACTAAAATAAAAATTACGTTCAAATGATGTCCGAAAAATATGAAACGTGGCCACAAAGTAGAATACAATGAAATGTATGCACTGTAATTTTTTTGGAATTTTTTGATGCAATTTAAATTTTTTATTGATTTTTAAATGTAAACAAAATGAATTTCAATATTTAATTATGATAATTAATAAACCTACTTATTTTCAAGGATAAAAAAAATCTAAGATATATCACGATGTGATAGATCTCAAAAAAATCCTAAATCTTGAAAATATGAGATCTAATACCTATTAAAAATTAAACACTGAAATATGCAAAATGATTTTTACAGGGCAAATGATGAATGCAAATGCAATTATTTTTGGGCACAATGTCAAGAACAATTAATTCTACAATATATAATTTTTCGGGGATTTTTAGAGCAATGGTTAATCAACTATGAATTTCAGAGCAAGAAATGGGCAAAATACGTAAATTTCCACAAAACAATTATTTATTAATTAACCATCCATCACAAAAATGCCCACAAGGTGTCAAAATGTAGAGAATTAACTGACAAACATCATGCTATTTTTGGATTGATAAAATAATGTAAACAAGATGTCTAAAAGTACTTGGAAATACAGGGGTACAGATGCAATATTGAAATAAAATAAATATAAATGCATAGGGGACTGTAATGTAAATACCATTTATTCCGGGGGTATTTGTCCAAAGTTTCCAGAGGGGCACGTGCGTGGAACATGCCCTCTGGAGGCTGGACTGGTGCACAATATAGGGGATCTTCTGAGGCCTTTATGCAAATGACCCATGCGGACACGTGCCCCGCACGTGACCCGTGGGGATGATGGATGATGATGTCCTACTAAGGTAGTCCCCCCACGCACGTGCGGATCACGTGCGGGGGGTCTCGGGCAGGTCCCGGCCGGCGGAGTGCGAAGCGGCGTAGCAGAGGTGGTCCGGCGTGGGTTCGCGAGGGGCCTACGGGGCTGCTGTGGCGGACGAGAGGCGAAGGGGCAGCCCAGGTGCGGCGGAGGTCCAGCGAGTGCGGCAGTTGGCGATGAAGATGACGGTGGTCGGTGGTGTTGTCAAAGGCGGTTGCGAAGTTGGCGTTGTTGCGTTGCGGTTGACCGGCGAGAGGTGGTAGCTGGAGATGAACGGAGGCGATGGAGTCGTCATTCAGTGTAGCTTTGGCGATGGCGAAGGCGGTGATAATGGCACGTTATTGGTGGTTGTCGATGTTATGGGCTCAACAGCGACGAAGGCCAGAGCGAGGCACGCACGAAGGCGGCGCTGCGACAAGCGTTGGGTGCTCGGATCTCGCCGGGGAGGCGACGCGGTGCTGTCACCGCCGCGAAGGATCTCCGTGTGCAATCGACGGATGTTTGGGCACGGGGGCGGCGCGATTCTTTAAATAGGAGAACAGGAGGGTCGCCGGAGAAGGAAGGTTGGTGGAGGGCGATTTGACGAAGATTCGAGGATCTGGGAGGGTTTGATGAGGGATGATTGAGGATCTGAGGTGAAGACGGTGAGATTTGAGGAGATGCGGGTGGCGGTGGCGAGATTCGGTCGCGGGGATTTCAAAGGATGGCGACGGCGAAATTCACGACAGGCGAGGTCGGCGAAAATCATGGGGCGGCGGAGCTCGAATTGGGAAGGAGGCGGGAGGTGGACGACGCGCAGGCGCCATCCGATCGAGCGTTATCGGATGGCGCCTGTCGCGCCACGTGGCCGAAGGGAGAGGGACCGGGTGCGCACGTGCTTGGCATGTGCCTGGGTGGCACGTGCCTCGCACGTGCGTGGTTTTAAATTTTTTTATAAAATGAATTATAAATATACAAAAAATGACTGACACATGACGACACCAGGTGCAGACACATGTCAGCACCAGATAATTCCGAAAATAAATATTTTGTAAAATCGAAAATAAATAGTAAATGACCTCAGATTAAAAATGTTTCTTCACGAAAGTTGCTCGTCTCGATGAGATCTACAAATTTCATGAAGACATCAAAATCGATCATTTCCACAAAGTGTTTTTTGGGGTATCCCATGTACATAGAATACCTTGATTTTGGGGTTTTGTAATTTTTAAGTCATTTTTAGATCAGATAAAAAATCGGAAAAAAATATGATAAATCAGAGATAAATAAATACACATTAATCTATTTTTTTTTGGATTTTTATTTAATTAATAAAATATGTACATAAAATATTAGGCCAAAAACCGCTAAAATATACAATATACAATATACAAAAGAGGCCCAAAACCCAACTTTCACATATGAGCTCCGATTCACTTGAACTTGGTCTTGTTTTGAAGGCAATTGAATGTGCATTAGTTCAAAAGTGAGTAGGATTAGATCGGACACTGGATGGGGAAGAAATGGGGCTTTTAGTCCGAAAATCCTGAAACTAGGGTTTGGGTTTTTGGTCCACTTATCAAGGTTAATGATTTTTTTGTATTTTTCATTTAATCTTGTTAATGATATGTACACAGTGGATGTAGTTTTGTGTCATTCGGAGTTAGCATGAATAAGTTAAAAATCAGGGAAGTTAGGTTATTTACATGTCACTTTGGCTGGGATTTTTGGCTTCTTATTTTATGCAGAATTTTGTGCTAAAATGCCATTCTTATGAAAACATGCATGAATGCTAATTATACAGAATAGATGCCGAAATGCTGTTGATTTTAGGGGATTTGAGCTTAATAAATGATGTTTAGAGTGATGAATTCGAGATTCATCATCACCCCAAGCTATGCAAAGAAAATAGGCGCACATGCGCAAAAGGATCGAGTATGCACACAATCAATCACAAACAATACACACAAAGCAAAACATACCCCTCAATTCACCTATTCAACTCAATGTGAAGACCGCGAAGATTCGGTCGATTAACTTGTCAAATTTTATTTTAGGTGATAACTCAATCTATAAGAGTGGTTAAGCGAGCTGTTAGGAACCCAATGCTCCCACGAGACGGTCCCAATCTCACAACTAATTTTTCCTAGACAGTGTGGGCGTAGACCGTTTATCGGCTACACGATCTGCCCACTCTGCTAAGGAAGTCCTGGATTGATTACCCGCTACCCGGTGAAGTCGTCACTAGAGAACAACTAATCATAAGACCAGTAGTCTGAAGAGAGTTCAGGCGTGGTTCTATCCAAGTGTGTGGGTCTCTCTCTCGCTGCAGATCGATAAAACAGGGTGGGGGTGACTCTCCCCAAAATAATGATTTTCCTTACATTTATTTTAAGGTCGAGTTTTCTTTAGCAGTCCTAATTTTGGGCAGTTGTCACTTGGTTTGAATATTTTCAATAAATCACCTATCAAGTGTTCAATTTCCTTTTCTACTTATGCGAGTGAAATAAGGAAGGAGATCGGAAATTCCAATGTACGATTAAATACAATAATGCATGCATGGGTTAGAGATGCATACCTTGTCACCAGCACTCTACATGCAAAATGGTCCACGCAGAATTTAAATATAGAAAAAAAACTAACCCTATATGATGCAAGTGAATCGTCATAAAAATAACTTCTATTAACGGGGAAGAACATGTTGATTTGACTAAGTCCAAATTTTGTTCTATTCTATAGGTGTAGAAAATCTTGCTTAGGGCTTTGGACCTAATAAGTTACACAACTCAAGCAAAACTAATTAGAGCAATCAATAAGTGGATCGCAAAATCTACATGAAGTAAATAAAAATAAAGCGATCAAAAATCAAAACTGGTGACGTCCCCCAACTACACCGGCACTTGGCGAAACAAACCACACAAACAAGGTTTATAATGTCCTCTTATAAGAGTTCAAATGAAGAAATAAATACTATATCTACACTATGATAATGCTCCAAGAGTTGGCCTCCTAAAAAATCTTATCATCTTCTTACGCTCTCCTGTAGCTCGGTGAAGAATAAAACTGCCTCCACTTCGCTTGGGTGCTTTGATGCTCCTAAAAACTCCACACTTGCTCGTTGAGCCCTCACAGGAAAGAGGAATTAGAAAATATGTAATATCCACAAGTATATGAAAGTATGAGCAAAAATGAGTAAATTAAATACAGTGAAGATGAACAATGAATAAATGTCCAAAAATATAAACAAAAATGTACAACCAATAATAGCAGGTCAAAACAGAAACCTAACTACCCTCACCGGGCCTCCCTGGCAACAACGCCATTTTATTGGGCGCGATTTTCGAGGAGTGATTATTATTGATATAAAGTTGTCATTACGATCCCCAAAATTCCCAGCTAAAACAAATAAATTTACTTTTTTCTTCTTAAGCCAATTTGAATTAATTACAAAAGAAATGTAGTGAGAGAAAGTTTTGCTATTTGATTTTCCCAGCTATGGTGTCATTTTGTTGAGCAAGAATTTCGAGGGGTAAATATTATTGTAATATTATCGTTACAATCCCTAAAACTCCCAGCTCAAACAAAAAAATTGTGTTTTTATTCGCAGATCAAGCTACAAAATAATTACAAAAGAATAATGTGTAGCAAGAGAAATTTTCCTTGCTATTTATTTTACCTATATAGAAATAGGGTCGAACTCAGGGAGGCTACAGTTCCCGAGGGATATTATGTAAATGAAGAAGATCAATGAAATAATGAAGGATTTCTATGAAAACTATGATTGGTTTTTATGAGATTTCAATCTTCTTGTATTTTTATGGGTGTTATTATTTTATTATTTTTTTTGTTTTTATGATTTTTATTATTTTCTATTGACTATAGTTTTGCTATTTTTTAATTTTCAAAATAATGAATTTCAAAACAAATTCATGCACAGAAGAATTGATTTTTTCTTTTTGGATTTTTCAAATATAATAAAAATACTAAAAAATGTCTAAAGATTGTTTTTTGTATTTTTATGATTTTTTGCTGTTTTTGTAATTTTTCAGTGATTTTTAGATTTTTAATTAGGATTTTTAAAATAAATAAAAATAGAATAAAACACAAACAGCGAGCAAACAAGATTATTTCACAATTTAAAAATACGAATTGAAATCAAAAATTTTAAAAATGATTTTTCATAAAACTGTAGAAAATTATCTACAAATAGGAACTAAAAGCACATTTTTTTGATTTTTCTACAATTGTATATAATTTTTTAAATATTTTGTGTATTTTGGTATTTTTTGAGTTTTATAATAATTAATGCATGAAATTTACGCAGAAATTAAAACCCTCTAAAAGTAAATTAATCTAAGTTTTTGAAATTTTTGACTCAATATTCAAATTTTTATGTTTTTTTGAATTTTAGACAAAGAAAATGACAATATTTTTTAATAATTAAAAATGACAATAAAATGAATAATAATTTTATACAATGATCAAGAACATAGCAAGAACATAAGATCATTTTCCTAGAATTTATTGAAAATGAAAAGCATTTATTTTTATGATAAAAGACATGCAAATAATGTCTGGAATCACAAAACTGAAATGTATTTTTTTTTATTTTTGCATAAAAAGTAACAATGATAGAAATGCGGGAAACAAATTGCATTACCTAGTGAATCGCGCACGTCACACGTGTTGTTCCTAGTGGGGCTTCTTTGTAATTATGATAAATGCTGGGGGCGTGGTGAAATTTTTCCAATTTTTTCTAGAGTTTGTTCCTGCTAGGGCTTCTTCGTTGCCTCTTCTCAAATGGAAAGGGGGCGTGTGGGGCGCCACCTCATCCTCATCCACTGTGACATTACGAGAGCCCCGCGCGAGGAGCTCCACTTTGATTGTCGAAAAATAGAGACAAAAATGTACAACAAAGAATAACAGGTAAAAAGAGAAACCTAACTACTCTCACCGTCCCTCCCCATCAATGGTGCCATTTTATTGGGCGAGATTTTCGAGAAGTGATTATTATAGATATTATGTTATCATTGCGATCCCCAATATTTCTGGCTCAAACAAACAAATTTATTTTTTTCTTCTCAAGCCAATTTGAATTAATTACAAAAGAAATGTAGCAAGCTAAACTTTTGCTATTTGATTTCCTCGACAACGACGCCATTTTGTTGAGCAAGATTTCTGCGTTTTTAAATCAGATATGAAATAAATGTGTAGTGTTCATTACAACCCAAATAATCACGCAAAGAAATTATTTATTTTTCTTCTCAAGTTAGATTAATTACAAAAAGAAATATAGCTATAGAAATTTTAGCTATTTAATTAGCCTGTATAACAATAGGATCGAACTCAGGGAGGCTACAATTCCTGAGGGTTATTTAAATAATCGAAAAAAAATTAAAAAAAAGGAATCTCAGTTGCAAACTATCTTGATTTTTGTGAAATTTTTATCTTTTTACTTTTTTATTATTTTTATTATTCTTTTTTTTATTTTTTTGGAAAATATAGCAATTGTATTTTTATTTTTTTACCCCAGCAAATAAAATATAGATAAAAAAATGATATCCATCTCGAGCATGAAGGCTCAGTCTAAAATCAAATGTGGAAAATGTGAGTGGATGCGGATCTGGCGAAATTAAAGATCGAACCCATGTCTCCGACCACCGTATGCGGCCGGAGTTGGAAGATTACGTGAGGTAGAATAAGAACGCAAATGGATTGAGACGTGATGTAAAAAATCAGATTGGGAGAATCAAATCATGGTGTTGGATTCTAAGATCTAGAGAAAAAATGACAACGAAATAAAAATGTGAAAACTTAAACTACGATTAACCGAGGTTAAGAAGAAGAAAAATGGATCTCATCGTGGAGTGGACGAATGTTGTAATCGCCTCAACGAGGGTCGCCTCGCTGTCACCCGATGGCTAGGAGGTTGGGCGCTCATCTTCAACAAGATGGCTCTCGGAAAAATAAGCTCCTCTCTAAAAGATTCATCAAAGAGAAATGAGAGATGAGGAGCCAAATAAATAAAAGAAAAAATTTTGATTTACAAAAAATTTTAATTAAGAAAAAAAAGCATGTTATTGGTGGAATTGATGAAATAAATTAAAAAAATTAAAAATGAAATTTAGAAATAAATAAAATTATAAAAGAAATTATTGGTAAAAATTAATTAGCCACGTTAATGATGGTTATTTAAGGTACACAATTAAATCGTATATACATGGTAGGTTTTCAAATCAAAAAATAAATAAATCAATCAATCAATGAAATTTCGTAATTATATTAATTTAATTAATTAATGTTAGATAAATTTTTTGTGTGGTTTTTACATAAAGAGGTTAATTTTATACATATCATATATACATAATGTACATCATAAACATGTACAAATAAGAAAATATTTTTTTAAAAAAATTATTTACTTTAGATTACAGTGAACAATATTTATCATTATATAAATATATTATGCACAAAAATAAAATAATAAATATTATAAAAGGCTAAAATTGCATAAACCACCCTAGAAAACTAGGTTTTCAACCCTTACTCCAAAAATTATGAAATCGTAAAAATTTAAAAGATAGTTTAATTTAAGATATAATGGAAGTGAGTTTGATTTAATTCGAGTTCATATGGAGCCGGATTCAATTTTCACTTTACAGCTTCTTCCAAGTGTGGTTACTTTTATTTTGTGCATGATTTTATTTTGCAAACATTTTTACTATTAAGGAAATATTTCTATTTACAACTTTTGTTAAGAAAATTATTTAATTTAAGCCAATTCATATAAAAATAAAATAATGTAAGTAAACAAATATACACAGAAAAATATTTACAACACATTTTTTTGGATTTTCTGATTAAGGACCCTATCTCCCCCTACTTTATTCCTTCTCGATCAGGTCATGTCTTGACCTTCTCTCAGGGTTCAGGTGAGCCTGTATCTATTACATATATACAATCTCTATTTATTTTCTTTATTTTTCTTGTGTTTCTTTTTTTATTTACTTTCGCTTAAAATAATAATTAATATATAACATTTACCCACACTTGCAAGTTAGTAAGAATATCAAGTTAGTATTATATAGAGGTGTTTTATAAGGGAATTTATGCTAAAATAAATGCATAAAGATGATGAAATGCATATTCGTCACATAGTGTATAGAAAATGATATCCCATCCCTTCTCTATCCTAAAATAGCTCCAACTGCGAAATCTGATGCATCCATCATGATCTCAAAAGGAAGAGACCGATCAGGTGGCTGTCGGATAGGAGCACTGGTAACCATATCATTCATCAGATTGAATGCAAGGACGACTTTCTCATCGACAACAAACTCACTTTCCTTGCATAGAAGCTTAGTCAATGGTCTGGTGATCCTGCTGAAGTCTTTTATGAATCACCTATAGAATCCTACGTGCCCTAGAAATGACCTCAAATGTTTCCAATTCTATGGTGGCTCTCACTTGGTTTTCCTCGCAACAACATTAATGAACTTGGTCTAAATGAGCAAAACATGTATCAAAACTATCCCTGTAGCCCAAGGAATCGTCCTTGAAGACCTCAAGGAAACTACCCACCATGTCGGAAGAAACAACCAACTTACACCTTTTGGATGTAGCGGGGGCATTACACAATTCAAAGGGCATCCATTTAATGGCACATGTGCCAAACAAACAAGTGAAAGTAGTATTCTTCTAATCATTAGGAGCGATAAAAATCTTGTTATATCCCGAGTACCCATCCAAGAAACAAAAAAAACTCTTTCCCTGCCAACCTCCCAATAATATGATCAATAAAGGGTAGGGGAAAGAGATCATTCTTGGTAGCTGAGTTCATGCGTCAGTAATCTACACAGACATGCCATGAAGTAGGTACTCATGTCAGAATCTCCTCACCACATTCATTCTTTACGATAGTAATCCCTGATTTCTTCGGGACTACATGTAAAGGGATGACCTACTTTGAATCCAAAATTGGATATATAAACCCAACATGATATCATTTTCTGATCTCCTTCATGACAACCTCCCTTAGATTTGGATTTAGACGACACTGATATTCGCGGGAGGGTTTACAGTCATCCTCTAGGTATATATGATGCGAGCACAAAGCTGGGTCAATCCCACGGAGATACAAGATATTCCATCCTATTGCCTTCTGGTTTCTCTCAAGAACGTTTAGCACGCGAGATTCTTATTCAGCGATCAACTGCAAGATGAGTATGATCGGAAACATTTGTGGGGGGTACAATGAACGCTTATTTCAACGTTGAAGGTAAAACCTAGAGCCCAGGTGGTATCTGAATCAGCTCTACAATAACCATTACTATAGTACTAGTAGCGGTATGTGATACGTATTCTGTGGAATGTCCACCTTTGATACTAATGGCTCAACATGTAAAATCTCTGATAGATCTGTTCTCTACTCATAGAGGAGGAGCTCATCGGGATGTTCAACATTTTCATAAACTATCAACTTAGATGTTCTCAGTAATGATCTCTGAAAAATGGCTCTCAACTATGCATAACTTAAGAAATTAAACGAATGGCTCAAATATATGTACCTCAAAACTCTCAGAAGGAGGCATATCATCAGTAATCTTAGAAAAGTGGGTCAAAGGAATATCATAAGGTGACTCCAAAAACTCAAATTGAACCTAAGAAATCAGCTCAAATTGTCCATCAGCAACTAGCTCAATTGGATCACTATAGAAACTCATGTCGATTGTGCTTTCTAGAGAGTCATTTTGGGAAAGGAACCCCTAGATATCTATGAAATTAGTGAAAAGATCTCTCTCTCAGAATTCAGCAATAAAATCATTGTCCTTTGGCTCGGGTATAACTTTCTTTATCTCATCTGCTGCTGGTGGCGGTGATGGTCTAAGATCAGAGATCGTCTCAATTTTTCACCTTGTCACTTTGAGAGTGAAAGATGATCTCTCTAGTACCATAATCAATTGCTGCTTCGACCGTTCAGAGCAACAGTCAACCTAGTATGATCGGGGTATGGAGCACCAGTGCAGTTGTGTCCATATCCACGAGAATAAAATCAATAGGGAATTTCATTCCCTGCACCATTACAATAACATCCTCTAAAATGCCTCTTGGCCACTTAACCGATCTATCAGCATACTGAAGGATCATCCTGGTTGTTTTTAAGAGGACCTAACCCAAATTCAATTAGTAAAGAGGATGGCATGAGATTAATGGAGAAAGCGCTATCGAGAAGAGTACGATCAATTTCTTGATAAAAAAATATGGCAACAGATGCGAGGTACTCTCTTGTTTTTCTTTTTAGGCAGGAGGTTGCAGATGGCATGAACTGTGACAATGGTCAAGATGTGTTTATCTATTTTCTTTCATCTGTTCTGCCTTGGTTGGCGCTTTTGTGTACATGCCTCTTTCATTCCCTTTTTAACTGCAGGCATGTATTCTGTGGCCTTAAGGAGTGGCATCTCTAAAAAGATGTTCTGTAAGAGCTCAACCACTCCTAGATTAGATAGGTCCGTTTTTAATTTTTGGAGTAGAAGGAAATGGTACGGAATTAGAAGAAACATTCAAACATTCATTTTCATTATTCAAAGTGGAATCCTCATTTACAAAAGGACAACCAAAATCAGTTTGTACAATGTTGTCCAAAATAGGTGAAGGAAAACTGAATTCAAAACGGAATGGGATGCTAATGCTGGTGAAGAGGAAGAATTTCAACTGGTATATTCTCCCTTGCTGATGGTGATCTACATTTTCGTGGTGAATGTGAAGGTGGTGGTGAAGGGGGTGGAACTCCAGACTTGGATGCTGCTACACTAGGCCTCTCAACTGCTAGTGAAGGAAATGATGTGGAAGATGATGCTCTCTTAGTGGTTTATCCCTCAACCCGAACTAGTGCGTAGGTGGATGTAATCTCCTACCGCTTCTAAGATGAATGATGTAAGATAAACATGTAAAATTAAGGGTCATACCTGTCTCGAGTGTGGGTGGCCTATTGTCTACCTACTCCTTGCTTCTGAAATTATTGGGGTAGGCTTCAACCTATGCTGGATCCTTATCTTGGTGGGGTTCAGATCGTCGATCCGGTGAGTCAGTTCATTCATATTCTTTATGAGGAGTGCAAGTTGGTTCAGCATTGGGTTCACCGAAGGGGCCTCAGGGTGCTTAATGACTGATTGTCTTGACACTGGTAGTGCGGAGGCTGTTGGTAACCATACAGATTCTGATAATGAGGAGGAGGAGAAGGATATGTATACTGTCCATAATATGCAGTCTGTTGTTGGTTAAGATTAGGAAAATATACAGACTACTGTTGTAGCTGTCCTTATCTCCATTTTTCGAATTGCGGTGGAGACTGATAGTGAGGCTAGAACTGCAGGTGCCGGTACTACTGATGTCTGCCTTTACAAACTGGTGGGTGGGTCTATGACCCTGTTGTGAACCCAACTGGCCTTGCCCTGATGGACAGGGTTGGTTTCACTCAAGGTTGAACCAGATGCCATTCACCTCCTGAATGACAGGTGGAGGTGGAGACTACTGCTAAGGAATGTAGGCTACTTCCTATTGATAACGAAACTATTTACTGCTAATGCGACTGGACTTGCTCAGGAGTCTACACGTAGTATACATGCTGAACTGGTGATGGTCCTCCCGCTACTCTGCTGGGTGGAAGAATTCTTATCCTTAGTAGAGGTGTCGTCCGCTACACTCATACTATGAACTGCACTGATTGTATTCACAAGAAGCTCCAGGTGCTTTGTTATCTCATCCAGCTTATCCAGGCTCTTCGTCCTCTATTCGATCACTTGAAGCTTGTCAATATCATTTAATCATTTCTCCATTATGTCCACTTTGGATAGGTGGTTTCCAATGATGGTCAGGTCAGAGCTATCCACCCTATCCACTTCATGTGATGCCAACATATTGACAACCTTGTGGGGTACTAAAGGGGAGATGACAAGGTGCTTCTGAAAAGAACATGAAGAAGAAAGAGCAACTGAGCTCTTCGCCATCTCCTCAAAAATTTGATAAAGGGCATCCTCTTCCTTGTTGAAGAGGCTCCCCCCCACAAGCAATATCTACCAGCTTTTGATTCTCTATGCTTAAACCCCCAAAGAGGTTTTGCACATGGCTTGTCTTTGGAATATCGTGATGAGGGCACTTCTCCATCAACTCTTTAAAACTTTCACACACCTCGTGAATAGGCTTATGGGGCATCTGGGATAAGTTAGCAATCAAGAATCACATTTGGTTGAGTCGACTGAGCAGGTAATATTTATTTAGAAATGCGGACCTCAACTCTTCCCAAGTAATGACAACCTTTCCGAAGTGGTATAACCAATACAAAGCCTTGTCCATCATGCTGAGTGGGAAGGCAATAATCTTCACTACGTCTAATGGGACATTTGGGTAGTGTATTGTTCCACAAATGCGATCGAACTGGTGGAGGTGTATATACGGTTCTTCCTTAATATTTTCATGGAAGATTGGGTGAAGAGGCAAAATAGTGGGCTTAAGCTTAAAATGCCCATGAATCGCAAGGATTTGAATCCAAAATTTGTTTGTCCTGCCACTCAATTATAAGCATCCTTTATTGTAAGCTTAGCCATAGGGTCTATCACCGGGTCTTCTCACCCATACCCACCTCCAGGGTTCTTATTATCCTCCTCTCTTCTATCTTGTTTGTCCTGTCTCAGCTCGAGAATCATATCTCTCAATGTGGTCTGAAAGTTATCCTGCTATGTTAACTAAGCTTCGATTGACTGAATAGAGGCTAACATGGTGTTGTTGATCTCGTTTAGCTCTAACATGGTTCCCATTCACCTTGGTGGCATCAAGTATAGGAGTAAGTACGAACCATAAATATATGGCTACCCGTTACTTGAGGACGAAGACTTTCACATTGTCCTCTAAACCACCCACTCTGCTAAGGAAATTCAGATCATTTACCAGCTACCCACATTTCCACACTAAAAAGTGGCTAATTATTTTTGGAGAACTAGTAGTCTATCTGAAAAGTCGGCGTGGCTCGATCCGAGTGTCATCCATCTATCACTTTGCAAATAAATCAAACAATGAGGGGGTTACTCTCCCAAAAACAAGAATTTTTCCTTTACTTTTATTTTAGGGTCGAGTTTTCTTTAGCGGTCTCAGTTTTAAACAATTGTCACATGGTTTGAATATTTTCAGTAAATCTCCTACCGAGTGTCCAATTTATTTTTTTAATTTATGTGAATGAAAACAAGGGAGGAAATCAAAAAGGGCCAATGCACGACTAAATATAATGATGCAGGCAGGGGTTAGAGACGTGTACCTTATAGCCAACACTCTACATGTAAGGTGATCCGCATAGAATTTAAATAAAAAATAAACTAACCTAAATGATGCAAATGAACCATCCTAATAATATCTTTTATTAATAGGCAAGAACCAGTTAAATTTGACTAAGTCCAATTACACTCTATTCTATAGGTACAGAAATTATTGTTTAGGGTTTTTGGACCTAATTAATTACTTGGATCAAATAAATTGATTAAATCAAACAATAGGTAGCTCACAAAATCCATGTGAAAGAAAGAAAAAATAAGGCAATGAAAAGCAAAACCGGTGAGTTCCCCCAAGTACACCAGCACTTGGCAAAACATACCCCACAAACAAGGCATGTAGTGTCCTTTTACATGAGTTCAAATGCTAGAAATATATAAATGAAAGTCAATTTTTTTCTTCAAATGATTGGTCCCCTTCAAATCTTCTTTTCATCCTCGTCTTACGCTCTCCTATGGTTCGGTGAAGAATCAAGCTACCCCTGCTTCGCTTGGGTGCGCCGACTCTCCTACGAAAGTCACCCTCACTCGTCGGGCCCTCATAAGAAAGATAAGATAAAGAATATGTAAGAAACACAATTATAAATATATGAGCACAAATGAATGAAATAAATACATTGAATACAGAAAATAAATTAAATGTGGTAAAATATAAATAAAAATTTACAAACAAGAATAGTAGGTCAAAAGAGAAACCTAACTACCCTTGTCGTGCCTCCTCAGCAATGGAGCCATTTTGTCGGTGTGAGATTTTCTCGTGGTTTTTCATTAATGAAAATAAATGCGATGTAACCCAAATAATTCAGATTATATATATTATAAATAAACATTTTGTTGACGTACATTTTCAGGCTTTTTTATTTATGAAAATTAATGCGACATCGTTGCAACCCTAATAATCCCTCAATAAAAATTTTATTTATTCTCAAACTAAATTAATTACAATAATGTAGCAAAAGAAAATTGCTATTTAATGAACATGTATGGCAATAGGATCGAACTCAGGAAGGCTATGAATCCTGAGGTTTATTCTAATAATTGAAAAATCAATTAAAAGAGAGAGGAAATTCAAATGGCAAAAATATTCATTTTTGTAGGGTTTTTACCTTCTAATATTTTATTTCTATATTTTTCGGATTTTTACTTTTTATTGTTTTTTAGTTTTACAGATTTTTTATTTATAAAAATAATAAAATTTTAAAAGCAAATTTATATACGAAAGAATAACAAATTTTTAGATTTTTTAAATATGATAAAAATTACCAAAAAATGGCAAAATAAAAAGTTATTATGTTTTATACTGTTTTTATGATTTTTCAATGTTTTTTTAAGTTATTAAGATTTTTAAAATGAATAAAAATAGGGAATATAGTTAGCAGTGGACACACATGATTATTTTGCAATGTAAAAATATAAAATAAACTAAAAAAATACTGAATTTATTTTTCCTATACACTATAATGAATTATATACAAATAGGAAGTGGAATCACTATTTTTGGATTTTTCTACAATTTTCTATGTTTTTTCGTATTTTAGTATTTTACTATTTTTTTGATTTTAAGAATATTTAATGCAGGAAATTTGCACAACGACAAATATATACAAAAAGAAAATTACTCAACATTTTATTAGAATTTTTGAACCGATATTTGAAATTTTATGATTTTCAAATTTCAAACAAGGAAAAATACGAAGTTTTTGATTTTTTCATAATAACAAATGATAAGAAAATGCAATGAGAAAATTAAAATAGGAAGAGACATAAATCAGGAGCATATCTTTATTTTTCTCGAATTTATGGATCATGTAAAGCATTTCTTTTAATATGAAAAATCATCCAACGATAAGTCTAGAATATTGGGACCAAAAAGTAATAATTTAATGTTTTGGCATTTCAAATATGATAAAAATAAACTTCGCGGAAAATTCTTCAATTTACCTAGTGAAGAGCATGCGCTGCATGTGATTGAATAGAGGCCGGGACTATTTTGCAAAATCAAGAAATGTCGGGGGCCTCCACGTAATTTTCTCCCAAAATTAGGGCACATTGGGCGTCTTCATTTTCTTCTTTGTCTTCAAGCCAAAGGGGGGCGTCGCCCATATTCTTCTTGCCCAAGCCACAGGGGCGACAGTCCTGGATGACAATGTAGCGGCGTTGGGGCGTAGATTCAAGGTAGTTGTCACGAATGGTAGAGGATGTGGCAGGCACGTGATGGTGAATGGGTGCTGCACGAGGGTCAATGATGGCTGTCGAAGAGGGCTCACTTCATGGGTGGTGCGGTGTCGAGCGGAGATGGTGAATGACTCGCGCATGAGGAGGCCAAGAGGGCCAAACGAACTCCAAGCAAAAGGTGAGCTCGGCGAGTCAGGAGGCTAAGGCGGCTGTTGGAGGAGTTCCTTCATGCGAGGATGTCGGTGATCTCCAGGCCAAAGGATGGCTTAGACAGAGAAGGGTGGGTAGCGACATACGTGTGGAGGTGGGTGACGCATGCCCTATATGCAACGGAGATGCATGGTCCAAGATACTGCGGTCGTGGGACAGAGGGGTGGAGCTCGGCGGCTACAAGAGACTCAAAACTTTTTTCATTATTTTTATAATAGCAACTACTTTTTCTTTCATTCTTTCTTTTTTTCTGAAATTCTTGTACCTACAATAAAATAAAAATACAATGACTCGAGCATGATGGCTCGGTCCAAAATCAAACAGGGGTTAGGTAAATGGAGATGGTTCTGAAGGTCGTAATGGAAGAGAAGCGGGTCTACGGCATGTTGGACATGCAAGCCCACGGCAAGCCATTATGCAATAAATGTTATTGCGTATATCATTCCTTGATTTGAAATGAAGAATAGATAATTTGCATAATAGATCCCTTAGTACAATTAGGGTTATGTACCATGGCCATCTTGATAATCATACAGTTGTTGATTCAAATATTGAATCATAGAGGCTGGTGCTTGGATGAACATCTAAAGGGTTAAATTGAGGACTCATCAAGCACTGTCAAATGATTGTTGAGAGATGATCTCCAGCCTGAGTAGGTGATGGCAATCCTTTCTCATTTAGGCTGATATCTGACCAACCTCATGATGCAGGTCCTATGCATGGGAATAGAGATTCAAAGGTGTCAGATTAGTTAGGTCAAAGAGTTGATTTAACGAGATTGAGATAACCAAAGTCCTATGTCATATGCTGCATGATATTGGCACGCATCCTCTGACTAGAGACAGATGTGATACTATATGTCTGAGTATGTACAATTGGCAGACCAATAGGTTGATGACATAATCAAGGTCTATACACTGGCACGCTGGTGTGCATATAAGGGCATATGAGTAATACGATGTCTCAAAGGGATCATACAGGTTCATTACTGAACCGGAAGACATGAGCTCACTCATGAGATATTGGGAAGAATCAAATTTTGTGCATGGTCGTCTCGCTTTGGAAGCTTGACTGAATTTGTAGGTTTGATATATGCTTTTGGAAAGTATATGATCAACACCTAGGTATGATATATGCTTTTGGAAAGTATGTGATCGATACCAACTCCCAATGATCGAATGAGAAACTTAATGATAAATCCTTGAAGTAGACACTGTAAAATTGATCTTATACATCGGGATTATTCGGGGTCTTCCAGTATGCAGGATGTATCGGTATTGGAATACCTGAGGGTGATGTGATCATAAACGGTTGTATAACCATGACGCTTCCATTCCTAGGGAGTGATGAAACGGGTCTAGATTTTAGTGACTCCTCTCAATAGAGAAGTAATCTGATCTTGGTCCAAATGTTGGACATTGATTTGAATGTGATTCAGATGCAATGAGAAGATTAGATTTACGGTCTTGATTTAATCAAGCATCTATGGGAGGCCCGAGATCTGGATTTGAGATGTGATCTCAATATCCAAGTCACTATACGTTGAACAATAGAATCACCCTGTCCTTATCTCCAAGTATTCGTGGAGAAAGCACATTATCCTTGAAAGAGTTCAGGATAATTTGATGGTTGATATATGTATCCAAGCATTGAGTAAATTAGTAATTAAATAATCATGATTAATATGAATTCTATTCATATTATAAAGAGAGTTATCTTAGATAATTAAACGTGATTTGATTATCAAAGATATAAATAATGTGAATGTGATTCATATTATTTGGGCACATAAGAATAGAGATCCAAGATGATTAAATGTGATTTAATTATCATGGATATTGAATAATGTGGATAGCACTATCCATATTAATCATATATATTATAAATGTGATTTATAATATATAAGAGAGAGCTATTTGTAATTTACATTTATTAATTAATTATTGATGTGGATTGGATTCACATTGGACAATTAATTGAAAATGTAATTCACATTTTTTTTGGGTTTTGAATGTGATTCACAAATTTCTAATGGCAAGATTGTAATATTCACAAAATAATTATTAATTATTTTTGTTGAATAATTTACGACAAGTGTTGTTGTAAATCTTAGAGATTTTCATGGAATAATGTAATCTCATAAGATATCATGAGATTACATGAGATTGCCACCAAATCCCATATTATGGAAGGAGGCAATCTTCATTTCATAATCTCCATATTTGATTGATTTAATTTGGGATTTATTTATATTGATTTATCAATATAGATTTAATCTAAATTAAATTAATTATTGTTGGTTTTTACCAACACAAATCTTAGCCATTAAAAGAAACACAAATCAATGAGAGCCATTGGATTTGTGTTGTCCATGGATTGAGATCCATGGATCCCAAAATATTATAAAAGGAGAGGCACCCCTTTGCTCTTCTTTACACCAAGAGAACATAAGTCTCTCTCTCTCTTTCTCTCTCTACATGCCTACTCTCCCTCCCTCTCACATGGTCATCCACCATGGATGCCCTAGAGAGGTTCTCCATCGCCGCAGCGTCGTCGTTATGCTACCCGATCGTTTACTCATGAATCTCTGTCTCCTTCGGTGCGCCTTGCTCGTGAAGAAAGCGTATGATCTCATGTGTTGAGATCAGGAGATTCGCCACTTGGATCATCAACAAGGATTGCGAGGAGCACGTGTTTCATCAACATGCTCGCAAGCGTCTCCTCCGTCGGATCGGACTTGAGACGGGAGGTCTCTTCGTTTAGAGACTCGATCGCAACCACGCTTTAAGAGGTAATCCTATTACTTGTTTGTTGTTTGGATGAAATGATCCGAGAAGTATTCTTGGATCATGTGGTCTCGTCGCATGAATTTTTTTAAATTCCGCTGCATAGAACAACTAGTCCGACTAGTCATTCCTCATCGTATTCGATACGATGCTCATGCTTCCGTGATGCGCTTGAGGATTATTCCATATCCTTCAAGTGGTATCAGATCCTTAGGTCAAAGGTTTCGGATAGGATCCATAAACCGAAGGCGACTTGGGTTCGTTAGGGTTGCGAAAGTTTTTGTCGCATTTTATTTTCGCATCTCTGTTTAGTGATTTTTTCGGCCCTTTTTAAATTGTTAAACACAAAAAAAAATAATTGTATTTTGTTCTCCATTAAATAAGGAAACCACATGATCTTAATTTACGTAATTTAGATTCTGTTTGCTCGAAATATGGTCGTTTTAATGGATATGTATTCACTGTTGCGGGAACTACGAATCTTAACATGATTAATGAGTTAATTACTGTTTTGATCCACCTAGAAATGCGTGAAATATCACTTAGGTTCTGTCATAAATCAAATTAGCAATCTTTAGAAACTGATTTTGTCAATTTTGGATTTGAATTGATTGAAATATGTTAATTTTAGTAAGTAGGGGTCACTGCTGAAATTACATTCCTAAGCAAGAACTATGTGATTATCACTTAGTGAAATTAATTGTTAATTTCATGAAATAATTATGAAAATATTTGAGAAATGTTTAATGATGATTATTTCCTTAATTGACTTGGCCTCAACCAATAAATTGATTAGATTTGATATAGATCATAATTGGAAACACAATCAACAAACAACTTGCTTGAATAGGATTGGGAATTTATCTAGCAAATTTCCATATAATCAAATTTGTTTTGATTATTAATATATGGTATAATTTTCCTCGAAGAACCGATGATCATCTCAAGTACAAATTTATCTATTTGACATTATCCTTTCCTGATGTGGATATGGTGCCCAGTCAGGGAGCGTTGGGGTAACGGGTCGCACAAGTTGCGGTCTGTCCCACTCCCGCCGGTATTGGCCATGACAGCGAGTAGAGACACGATAATGCCTAAGAAATCAAGACGTATTTTTCTAATTATTAAAATTCGAATTAATACGTACTTTGAGATAATACCATATATATATTCAAGTAAAACCAATCAAGTTTGTTGATTGAATTAAATTGATATTGATTTAATGAGATTGAATTAATTATATCCAATTAAAACACTCTATTATGAATAGATGTGTATTTCCCATTGAAGAATTAATTATGTGAATACGATTCATGATAATTAATTAGAATTTGAATATGATATGGTGGATTACATTATTGACATCCATGGTCTCCTGTCAGGGCGAAGGGTTCTGTCGCCAGGGCTTGTATGTAGGAGACGCATGTCCGAAGTGACAGCTCCTGTAAGCAAGCACATCTGGATCGGGCTATTTGCTTCTCGAAAGAGTAAGGCCATATGCGTAGTGACCCCAATATCAGATCCTCATATTATTGGGGTGATATTGGATTGCGCATAGCGAGTACTAATCCTGTTGAAGGTTAGTTCAATTAACGACAGGTCAACATCACCTTAGGGGGTGGTGGGCCTAGGTGTTAAAGACCAAATCGGGAATGCAAGTTGGACTTGCAAGGTGGAATATGTTCTCGCTTCTTTTTATCGGAGTTGCAGATTCTCATATTATTGGGATGTAACAAAGATAAGGAAGGAGATCCCAGATCTTGCTTAAGATATAATGGTAAGTATATCTCTTACATTGAAAGTGATTAAGGGAATGAACTTTCAGCGTTGACAAGGCAAGACAACTTTGATATAAAAAATCCTAAATCAAAGTAAAATGTGTATATATATTTATATATATTTATGCAAATTTCTTATTTCAGATAAATCTTCATTAAATCCACTCAATACTATAGTCAATAATAACCAGTAAAATATCATGAATTGGATCCATAATCAAGGTATGGTACTTGTACATGGACACATAATGTGTGTGGTTGCAATGTGAAATTTTCCTTATAATAATGAGTAATGACAATTAAATAGACAATAGGACTACAACCCTAGGGTTTGTATGTCTCTATAATCTTTATCTCTCATTGAATGTACTTTGAAAGTGACGTGTCGATGATGATCATAATTGTCAAATAATCCTTATAAAATTCTAAGAAGATGCTCTGGCATTATATGTGCTCTTGACATTTAATCATGAATGACATGGTTCTCTGTAGCACACAGAATGGTGGCTCTATATGAGATGTTGTATTCAAATTGTTTGAGTACCTGCCTGAAACAATGTTTTAAGAGTTTAGATGGATGTTGATACGATGAGTGTCATCATTCTACTGTCTATACTCTAGTCATTCATATTATTCATATTGTATGAATTGAATGAAGCATGTACTTAAGCAATGTTTGTTTAAGATGCAGAGAGTGCAGTGGAAGCATGGGTCAAACCCAAGATGAGAAGGATAGTCAAAGAGTCGACCGTACTTCTATGACTTCCACATGATATCCAAAGAGCTGGATGAATGCCAATAATACTGTAACAAGCTGGTGTGTTGATAGTATGACTATCAAGTCTGTCTAGATCCGTAGAGAAGGACACGGATAGTGCATCGGAATAATCTACCTGTAATCATTGAAATTGACTTTCTTATTTGATAAGATCAAAGTCTTATAATTGTATCTTATTCTTCTAATAACACTTGCAATTGGTTGCATATTAGAAGACTATAAAATTTGATTTTAAGGTTTAATAGTCATCCACATAGATATTGATGCAATTGTTGCAACAATATCTGTAGGATTTATAGACTTCATAATTTCAGTGGGAGAGTCCTTAGTCTTAGAGAATGTCTCTATGACCTAGATATTAGAATACACTCATTGTTTATTTCTAAATGTTGGAAATAAACATGAATTCTAGAATAAACCTATCATAAAGAGTTATGATGGATATATTCGGATAGTAATCTAACAATCTAGTGGACTCTACTAAATTAGAAAATTAATGAATGGTTCATTAACATTTCTAATACTGAAATGAAACCTTAAAAGATCAATAAGAGAATGAAGATCATTTGACAATGATCTAGCATCAATCCTTGGATAGTTGTCTGTTGATGTGATCAATAGACTAGTGACATATGAAACTTTAGATTGTCTAAAGGTTAAAATCTTACATAATTGTAAATATTGTATTCAAAGTAAAAAAATGTCCAATACACCCTTCCTTGGGTTGGTGTAAGATGTCAAGGTATTCAAGATCTCATGCATATTGATGTTTGTGAATGATCTATATCAAAATAAACATTATGGATATGAGATATCTATTGATGATTATTTGTGATATAAGATTTCTTCTCTTCACTTAGAAACTTTGAAATATTTAAAGATTTCACAAGTTTGGTTTAGAACCAAAGTTTGAAGGAAGATTAAATGAATTTGATCCAATCTAGGTAGTCAGTACCTATTAGATGAATTCATGGAATACCTTATAGAGATATGAATATTAATTTTATCTCACTCCTCCTAATAAACTTAAACTCAAGAGAGTTGTATGGAGATACAATTGGATCATGTATGACATGATTTTATCAATAATAATTTTTAGAAAAATTACCTATTAGTTTCCAGGTATATATATCCTTAATAAGGTTCGAAGCAAGTAAGCTGGAATTTAGCACTTGAAAGTGCTACTTCATTAGGAAAATTAAAGGATGGTATTGGATACCTGCTTTATGACCTTGAGATTTTTATAAAATATTTCATCTTGTAGAATATGATTCTTAAAGGATGACTCTCTTGAGAACTAAGATGAAAATATAGTAAAGGAACTCATTTAGTCCTGAGAAGATAATGATGCGCCTAAAATTGGAAACTAAAAGGACAATTAAAGATGAAACAATATTACCTCTTCAAATAACTTTGAAGATGGATTCCATGTGTTAGTTGAATCTGATAATGATCTGATTTCATGTGATGAAGCCTTCTGAAGATCATAGCATGAAAAGATGGATGTTGGCAATAATGTCTAAAGTAGACTTCATATACAAGTGTTGTATATGGACCCTCAAGGATCCACCTATATGGGTAAGACCCATTAAGGTGTAAATGGATCTTCAAGAGAAAGAGAAAACTTGATGAAAAAGTAGAGACCTTCAAAGCACGGTTCATGGCCATGAGCTGCACACCGAAGAGAAGACATCTCTTGCGATGAGACTTGCTCTCCAGTGACCTTGCTTTAACCCATCAGAATATTGCTAACCATAGCTACACAACTTGACTATGACATCTTCATGATGTGAGTCAAGATTGCATTCCTCTTTGAATACCTCTATGAGGATATTCACATGAAGTAGCCCCAGGGCTTCATGGTTGAGGAAAGCAAGGTGTGCAAGCTAGAGAACTCCATCTATGGACTCAAATAAGCTTCTTGTAGTTGGAATATTGGATTTGATGAAATCATAAATGTTATGATTTCAAATAGAATCTTGATAAACCATGAGAAACATAGTGGGAGTGTCATTTTGTTCATCATGCTAAATGTAGACATCCTAATCATTTGGAATGATTAAAGGATGATAATAATAAGTGTTTTATAATCAGGTTGTTCCATACCTCGAGATATGATCTCAAGGATACCTCTTAGATCTTAGTTCTGAAGTTGTTCAGAAGCAAAGAAAAGTGGGTATTGGGATCGTCACATTAATGGTACACCTTAAACATTTCCATGGAAAATTCCAAGAAAGGATTCTTTCCCTCAAGATATGGTACTGACCTATCTAAAGGAATAGCATCTCAAAGTGTTGAGGACGTGAATGCTAAAAAGTGCTTGCCCTTGTGCATCAATTTCGTGAATCCGGGTGTGTGCTAGATGTGTACAAAAAGCCTGATGTCTGCTATGCAGTGGGAGTAGTAAACGGTTACTGATCCTACCATGGAGATAAAACACCTGATTGCAGTAATATCAATATCTTCAAAGAAGACAAGACTTTAGAGATAGTAATCTCTAAGTCTTATCTTAAAGATCTTAAGACTGTATAGATGGTGATCTAAAAGGTCCTAACTATGAATACCTTAGGAGATAGAGATCTCCAGGAATAAGGGTATTCTAATAAGGACAGTAGAAATTACATACTGGTTAAATAATTATTGAATTATAGTGTCAAGGACACTATGACTAATATGATTAAGTATTGGTTGCATAAGATGCAACATTCGCATTAGATGCGAACACTGTTACTAGGAGGTATGCAAGTGCCATAAAAGGACTTGGCATAGTTTCTCGGGAATAGAGTGACTGATCAGCTTACCTAGTGAGTTTTCAAAATAGCCTATGATTGTCACATGAGTGTAGGTTTCAATGATTAGGCCATTAATGGCTCTTTGGGCTAGTGGGAGATTGTTGGACATGCGAGCCCACGACGAGCCATTATGCAATAAATGTTGTTGTGAATATCATTCCCAGATCTGAAATGAAGAGTAGATAATTTTCATAATAGGTCCCTTAGTACAATTAGGGTTATGTACCATGACCATCTTGATGATCATACAACTGTTGATTCAAATATTGAATAATAGAGGCTGGTGCTTGGATGAACATCTAAAGAGTTAATTTTAGGACTCATCAAGCACCGTCAAATGATTGTTGAGAGATGATCTCCATCCTGAGTAGGAGATGGCAATCCTTTCTCATTTAGGTTGATATCTGACCGACCTCTTGATGCAGGTCCTCTGCATGGGTATAGAGATTCAGAGGTGTCAGATTAGTTAGGTCAAAGAGTTGACTTAACGAGATCGAGATAACCAAAGTCCTATGTCATATGCTGTCATGATATAGGAACACATCCTCTGATCGGAGACAGATGTGTTACTATATGTCTGAGTATGTACATTTGGCAGACCAATAGGTTGATGACCTAATCAAGGTCTATACACCGACGTGCTAGTGTGCATATAAGGGCATATGAGTAATACGATCTCTCAAAGGGATCATACAGGCTCATTACTGAACCAGAAGACATGAGCTCACTCATGAGATATTGGGAAGAATCGAATTCCGTGCACGGTCGTCTCACTTTGGAAGCTTGACTGAATTTGTAGATTTGATATATGCTTTTGGAAAGTATATGATCAACACATGGGTATGATATATGCTTTTAGAAAGTATATGATCGATACCAACTCCCAATGATCGAATGAGAAACTTAATCATAAATCCATGAAGTAGACAGTGTAAAATTCATCTTATACTTCGGGATTATTCTGGGTCTTCCATTATGCAGGATGTACATGTATTGGGAATACCTGAGGGTGATGTGATCATAAACGGTTGTATAACCATGACGCTTCCATTCCTAGGAAGTGATGAAACAGGTTTAGATTTTAGTGACTTCTCTCAATAGAGAAGTAATCTGATCTTGGTCCAAAAGTTGGACATTGATCTGAATGTGATTTAGATGCAATGAGAAGATTAGATTTATGGTCTTGATTTAATCAAGCATCTATGGGAGGCCCCGAGATCTGGATTTGAGATGTGATCTCAATATCCAAGTCACTATATGTGGAACAATACAATCACCCTGTCCTTATCTCCAAATACTCGCGGAGAAAGTGCATTATCCTTGAAAGAGTTCAGGATAATTTCATTGTTGATATATAAATCCAAGCATTGAGTAAATTGGTAATTAAATTATCATGATTAATATGAATTCGATTCATATTATAAAGAGAGTTATCTTAGATAATTAAATGTGATTTGATTATCAAAGATATAAATAATATGAATGTGATTCATACTATTTGTGCACATAAGAAAAGAGATCAAGATGATTAAATGTGATTTAATTATCATGGATATTGAATAATGTTGATAGCACTATCCATATTAATCATATATATTATAAATGTGATTTGTAATATATAAGAGAGAGAAATTTGTAATTTTCATTTGTTAACTAAATGTTGATGTGAATCAAATTAACATTGGACAATTATTTGAAAATGTAATTCACATTTTATTTTGGGTTGTGAATGTGATTCACAATTTCCAATTGCAAGATTGCAATATTCACAAAATAATTATGAATTATTTTGTTGAATAATTTATAACAAGTGTTGTTGTAAATCTTGGAGATCTCCATGGAATAATATAATCTCATGAGATATCATGAGATTACATGAGATTGCCACCAAATCCCATATTATGGAAGGAGGCAATCTTCATTCCATAATCTCCATATTTGATAGATTTAATTTGGGATTGATTTATATTGATTTATCAATACAGATTTAATCTAAATTAAATTAATTATTGTTGGATTTTACCAACACAAGTCTTAGCTATTAAAAGAAACACAAATCAATGAGAGCCATTGGATTTTTGTTGTCCATGGATTGAGATCCATGGATCCCAAAATATTATAAAAGGAGAGGCACCCCTTTACTCTTCTTTAAACCAGGAAACATAAGTATCTCTCTTTTTCTCTCTCTACATGCCTACTCTA